>JAUMIR010000001.1:40897500-42147500 GCA_030847615.1 Gambelia wislizenii
CCTCATAAGGCCTTGTTTCCAGACCTTTCACCATTTTAGTTGCCCTTCTCTGGACACGCTCCAATTTGTCAATATCCTTTCTGAATTCTGGTGCCCAGAACTGGACACAGTATTCTAAGTGAGGTCTGACCAAGGCAGAATACAGTGGCACTATTACTTCCCTTGATCTAGACACTATACTTCTATTGATACAGCCCAAAATCGCATTGGCCTTTTTAGCTGCCGCATCACACTGTTGGCTCATGTTCAACTTGTGGTCTACTAGGACTCCTAGATCCCTTTCGCACGTAGTCTCATTCAGCCAGGTCTCTCCCATCCTATATTTATGCATTTCATTTTTCCGCCCTAAATGCAGTACTTTACATTTCTCCGTATTGAATTTCATTTTGTTAGCTTTGGCCCAGCTCTCCAGTCTATCCAGGTCATTCTGAATTTTGATCCTGTCCTCTAGGGTATTAGCTACTCCTCCCAATTTGGTGTCATCTGCAAATTTGATAAGTATGCCCCTAATTCCCTCATCTAAGTCATTGATAAAGATGTTGAATAGCACTGGGCCCAGGACAGAACCCTGTGGCACCCCACTGGTCACATCTTTCCAAGACGAAGAGGAGCCACTGCTGAGCACCCTTTGGGTTCGGCCGGTCAACCAATTACAAATCCATTGAACAGTTAACTTGTCTAGCCCACACTTTACAAGCTTGTTTGCAAGAATGTCTAGGCCCAGAAGCAAGTGAAAGGCCCTCCCTCCAGCCCAACTACCACCGCCCTGCCTTTGGAGGGAGAGAAGAACTAGCAGTATCTGCTGGATTTGATCCCTACCCCCAATTCCATTCCTTTTTCCTTATGTGTCATGTCTTATTTAGATTGTAAGCCTGAGGGCAGGGAACTGTTAAATTAACCATTTGTAAGCCGCTCTGATAGCCTTTGTGGCTGAAAAGCAGGGTATAAATAAATAAATCTTGGAAGAGTAAGGTTTCTACATTGATTTCCCTTTCTTACCCTCAATGGCAACAACCGCAAAGCATACCCACCTATCTATTTATTTATTTATTGGATTTATATCCCACATTTCTCCCAAGATGAGATTCAAGGCAGGTTACAATAGTTAAAAAATACAACTAAAACCTCACAAATTACAAAAGTTAAAAAAATAATCAAATTACATTTCCATCATTAAAACATAGATTAAAAGCACATAATTTAAAAACATAAAATCAATTAAAAATACAACATTAAAAACATTTAAAAAACACAGCATACCAAGTAAAATTGAGATGTCAAATGCCGGCCTAAATAAAAACGTCTTCAACTGCCGACAAAAAGAGAGCAGGGAGGGGGCCAACTGGACCTCCTGTGCAAGGGATTTCCACAGTCTGGGAGCAGTCACGGAGAAGGCTCTCTCTCAAGTCCTCCCCAACTGCACCTGTGAAGGTGGTAGGACTGAGAGAAAGCCCTTCCCTGCCAATCTTAACACTCAGGCCAGCTTGTATAGGGAGATACAGTCTTTCAGATAGTCTGGAAAAGGTCAAAATCAACACTTTAAATTCTGTCCAGAAACAGACTGGTAGCCAATGCAGCTGTTTCAACTGGGGTGTGTGTGTGTGTCACATGATCCCTGTAGCCAGCCCCAGTCAACAGCCAGTAACCCCTCATAGATAACCTAGTTTAAAGGTAGTATAGGGTACCCCTCCTTTCTCCATTCACACCAAAAACCTGGCCTTTCCCACTTCACAGTCTCCCTACTTAAACCCTCAAAAGAGTGAAATTGCCTGAAATGCAAATCCTTGAGAAGAAAGAAGCAGTGGAGGCTGGTGGCACTATGACTGCAATGGAGGCTGTAAATTCACTCTGATATTTATTCTAAACTTTAAAGGAGCAATTCAGTGTGCTGACCCTAGCCCCCAAATAGGTTCAGCACCTTGGATAGTGTCTTTAACATATCGAATAAAAACCAGTGCAGAATCAGCACCTCACTGCTGTCAGAGTCTCCACTGGGAAGAAGCCCCCTGTTTGGGGGAATTAGCATGTTCCCAGAGCTCTCATTTCCACAGGAAATCTTCCTGAGCTGGGGCAACAATTGCAGTATTTATTTATTTATTTATTTATACCCTGCTCTTCAGCCACAAAGGCTCTCAGAGCAGCTTACAAATTGTCAAGCAATAGCAATGTACACATATACATTGCATTAAGTGGTTTCTAATGTGTGTTAGCTAATTGTTCCCACAAGCCGGGTACTCATTTTACTGACCTACGAAAGGATGGAAGGCTGAGTGAACCTTGGAGCCCTTGGGATCAAATGTGCAATGTTGTGGCCACAGTATCGGCATTTAACCACTGCACCACCAGGGCTCCCTCAGATCATCCAAATGAATAGGGGACAGGCTGGGGTGTTTTCATTATGATGAAAGGCTATAATATTTGATGATTTTATTTTTTTTAATTTTTTAAAAGGTGATCAAGAGGAGATATGGTAGAGATCTACAGAATGATGCATGATGTAGAAAATAGGGAAGAGCCCTACCAGTGACACTGGAACTGTTTTTATGGTATGGGGTTTCAACATTGGGAGGTGGGGGCTCCTTTTAAGGTGGGGAACTCCATACTGGGAGACAGGTTGTTATTAATTTTGTCTTCTTGGAGGTACTTGCCAGGGGAGGGCCAATTACTTTTCCCATCCATTTATCACTGAAACATTCTTAAATATGAAGACTCTTGCAAGCACAATATGTACTTAGAAGTGCCCTTCATGTGTTCAGTGTCACTTATTCCCAGGTAAGTGCACTGCAGGCAGCCTTAACTATATACAACTTTTTCAATGTTTCTTAGTGCTTGCTCATTAGTATACTTATGACTGATAATTTCATAGTAGGTTCAGCTATATAGAGTCTTTATGGCTGAATTTTGCCAAATCATTTGGGAAGAGACTCCCCCCTTTGCCTAATCTTGGGGGGACTTGACCCCCACATTCTGGGATCCATGCTCCCCACAACTGCCTTCTTATAATACTAGTATGGGACCAATCAATTAAAGTGATAGGCAGGAGATGCAAGACAGATCAAAGAAAATCTATCTGCCTACAGCACACAGTAAATTTAACAAATATATGGTGATGGCCATCAGTGAAGATATCTTCAAAAGAGAGTAGGATAGCTTCATGAAAGTTTTCCATTGCTAATGCCAGGATTTTATTCATTTAAGAAATGTTTATGTAAAACTGTAAATCAGTTCATTTCATCAAGTTTGTGATAATTTAACTCAATAAAATACAAAATCCAACAACTGCATCAGAGAGGGCTATTGGGATAATGTTCTGCTTGTGGGCTTCTTAGAGGCAGTTAGTGAAAAACAAGATGCCAGATTAGATGGTTATTTGGTCTGATACTACAGAACCTTTTTTTATACTGTTCTTTGTATAGAAAACCTTCTCTCTAGTCATCTAGCATACTTTCCCACTCACATTCACACTTGAGATGTTCTGCCTACACTACAAACTGCAACTATGCTCATCATGTCAGGGCTGCATTGAGAAAGCTCAAAGTGTATGTCTTGTGTACAAGAATAGTGAAGACTCTGTATGAGAATTCTCAAAATTGGCCAAAAGGATCCAAGCATCATTATGGGAGGGGGGGCTGGTGCAAAGTTATAACATGAACCATCTCCTACATTGACACAATACCTCATCTCAGGCAAACAATCTCATGAGCCATTAGGTAAATTTATTTTAAATCTCAAATTGTTACACTTCATACATTTCTAAACAACATCCGCCTCTGTTACTTTTGTTGAATAATTACATTTGATGATGATGATGATAACAAACTACAGGTTTTGATCACTGTTTAGTAACTTTTTTGTCAATATGTTGAGTTGTTTACTTTAGTGGACCAATGAAGCTGCTAACATTAAACCAGTTAACTTTAAAGCTTTATTTTTCTGGACTTTTTCATTGCAAATTCATTAATTAATCACACAAATATGTTTCTCTTGCAAGTTTCAATTCAATTTATTCATACAGTCCACAGACCCATCAAACAACAGACAAGATGTAATTAATAGATAAAACCATAATACAATACCAATAAAATTAGGATACTTATTGATAGACTTTTTTGGAGCTCATCCAATTTATTCACCTATTAATTTCCCTCTCACTGGTCTTAATGACCACAGATAAGAACTTAGCAATTGACAAGGTAATATTAGGACATTTATCCTCTAATAGGAATTTGACATAGAACCTCTCCGTATGGCCAGGTAGATGGCATAGCAAGGGAGAAATCAGGTGTTTATGTCTCTGAGAATGAAGGACGCAAGATAGTAGGATATGAGACATGGTTTCCACCTCCTGAGACCCACATGTATAGAGTCTTGATGCAAATAGCAGCCCTGCATATCTACCATACAACATTGCCGAAGGAAAAAAACATTACATCTGGCCTACGTAAATAATATGTGATTAAGTCAAGTTCTTTATGTTATCAGCCAGAGCAAATAAACCTGAATATGGTATATGCAATGCACTAGGTGAGCATGACAGAAAGGATTTAGCCTGCAAATTGCATAAGGTAATGTCCTGAAGTCTTTGTTTAACTGTTTTCAAGGTTGTGTCATAGCCCAGGTTTAGAAAGAAGGATGGTGAAAGCCCAATTGTGGTTGCTTTTTGGGCAATATACTTAGACCATCTGCTTTCATAAGTGTCTGTTGCAAGGTGGCTAAATAGACCCTTACCATACTTGAAGAGTGTGGCTCTAAGCCAAAGTTTCATGGCTACCTGCCACACCCTCATAGAGGAAGGGCTTTCCTCCATTTCAAGCATTAAATCTGAGTTAGCAACACATCTCAGCATCTGAAGGAGGGCCCTTAAGAATCTGGCATAAAAATTATCTAGCTCAGAGTTAAACCCCTCAATCCAAATTGCAGCTGCAAATAGCCATTTAGCTGTAATCTTAGCATTGTAGACCTTAATAGCAGCAGGTACATAATGATTCCCCTTGGTGAGAAACTTTTTTAAGATGGCTGAGTTGCAACCTAGGGCTTTGCTGATTGCTGCTGGTCTTTGGAAGGACCATAAGGTTTTATGATGAAAAACAAGCTCAAGGTATTAAAAGCTTCTGACCTGTTCCAGGGTACAGCCATTTAAACTCCATATAGATATTGTACATTTCCTTTCAAAAACAAGAATTTTAGATTTTGCACTATTTATCTTCAGTTCATTCTCAGAGCAATAATCTGAAAATTTCCCTAACAGGAGTTTAAACCCCTTTCTAGATCTTGAAAGAATTACAGTGTCATCAGCATAAAGCATAATAGGGATTTTCTTATTACCTAATTTGGGTAAGTGGCCATTCTCATCCATCATGGTATCCACTAGATCATTTAGATAGATGTTGTTTTGCCCAGTTGTGTTGAGCTTTCACAGAACTGAGACTTAATATGTTTGATTCAGCTGAAAGAGATGGGAGGCTTAAAAAAGTTCCGAAAAATGAATGGAGATGTATTGTTTGTTGGCTGCCCCCATTCAGAGGACTTGGTACATTATTTATTCTATTGTCCTTTATATAAAGATCCTAGGGAGAATTTTATTTTACCTTTAATAGATAATAAGAGTCTTTTTGAACTCTCAAGAAAAAGTACTTTATCTCCTTAGGGACAGAGATAAATATGTGACCTGGCGTGTAGCCTTGTTTGCCCTTGCTGCTAAAGACCAGGAAGAAACACATAGCAGAGATAGCTATTCCTTGTAATGGGAATAATTTGACCTAAAAGGGTTCAACTGTGAATTTTAATATATTTATGTCATATAGGTTACCTATAATGGTTAATGTCAAACTTCTGTTACTTGGTACAATTAATTGTATATTGGTTCTATAAAAATGTTATGTGTATTGTTTTATTACTTTGGTTTTTGCAATGGCCATTGGCCAAAAGCAATAAAGATTGACTTAGATAGATGTTAAATAAAGTTGGCATAAGAATACATCCCTGTCTTACACCTCTTACCATGGGTATAACTCTAGAGAGTTGGCCTTGGTTGCCACACCTTATATGAAGTTGACTATTATTATATAGTGCCTTGATTAGGCTGTAGAGTCTGGTATCTGTCAATATAGATTCCAACTTGGCCCAGATCTGGGAGTAGAATCAAATGCAGCCTTCACATCCATAAAAGTTGTGAAGAGCTTACTGTGCATAGGTCTTGAATATTCCTCTGCAAGGTGTGCAAGAACCAAGCAGTGGTCAGAAGCAGAATTGCAAGTTCACACTCAATAGATTTAAGATGGCTACATAACTTAATGATTAATTGATTGAATGTATACCCTGACTTTCTCCTGAGAAGGGATCCAAGCCAGCAGTGTATTCCTGCTACACATTAATGCCTGCAGTTTTTGATTCGTGATAATTTGCTTCTGCTACTGACACTGGTAGCATGCAAAAAAAAAAAAATCAGTTCGGCTTTAGTTGCAGTTGATTCTTGAAAAATCTTATTTCATATTCTTTTCCAAAAGTGGGCATGAAGATTTTTTTTTTTGAAGTGCAACATTTCACAAGGAACATTCTCAGAAAGATTTGTAGAAGTAAATGTTAGAAGTTTCTTCCATTTACCCATGCTCTATGTTGTTATAATTTTAGAACTGGAGGGAATATAAAACAAGGGTTATTGGTTGCTTTGTGTTTAACACTCACAATACATTGCCTAAAGTTATATCAAAACTGACTGTGAGTGAAATAGAACGTGCAAATCCTAACCAGAAGAAGCATCATCGTCTGCTGCTCTATGGCACTTTTCCCTTCCCATTAGGTATCCTTCCTGCCTATGCCAAGAAATGCTGGAACTTTTGGGTCCTGAATATAGCAATAGCAATAGCAATAGCAATAGCATTTATATTTCTATACCACTTTGCAATGCAAAGCACTCCATAGGTGGTTTACAATGTGTTAGCTAATTGCCCCCAACCAGCTGAGTACTCATTTTGCCGACCTACAGAAGGATGGAAGGCTGAGTCAACCTAGAGCCCTGTAGGACTGAACTCACAACGTTGTGGCTGCAGTACCAGCATTTAACCACTGCACCAACCAGTGCTAAGACATTGTCAAATAGAGGAAGACAAATATCTCTCTCAGTCTTACTCAGTCCTCATTTAAATGCACAAGCACACATTCTTTGTTCTAGAGATGGCCCTTAGCCTGGTGCCAAACCAGGAGGCCCAACAGTTCAGAATGTTGCTTGAGGTGGCTCTAACATTACTTCTGATTGGCTTACATGATCCACATAATAAATGCATAGAAATTTCTATAAATATCTCCAGGCATGAACTACAGTTTCTACTCATTTCTTCCTAATAGTAGTAAGAATTGTGGCCTTCGGTTGTGCCTTCCAGGCTTCTGAGCTCTTCCGGACTTTCAGACCAGCATGGTAGTAAACTGCACAAACAGGTAGCATGGTAAAAATTCTATCCAGACCAGCTCTTGGAAAAGTTACTTTTTTTGCACTATAACTTCTAGAATTCCATAGCCAGTACATAGAATTCCATAGCCAGTACAATCACTGGTTATGCTGGCTGAGAGATTCAGGAAGTTGTAAAATAATCCCACCCATATGGACTATACTGTACCACTGGCTTTGGAATGCTGGCCGGTTCTGTCAATGTTCAAATGCTCCCGTACATGAGGTATCCTTGCACATGATGAACATATCAGAGAGAAGGCTAAGCTGGAACCTCTCAATAACACTTTCATGCTGGCTGTTTCAGTTTTCAACTCTCTTCTAATAATTCCTAATTTAATGCATTTCTGCTCTTTGTTTCTGCTCCTTAACATACAGTCCACCCACTATACACTCTCACCTTCACCCACTATAAATGGATTGAGTGCACTGCCTATTTAGCCAAGCATGTGAAACGGAGACTTTGGCTTCCTACTCAGAGTGACTAAATTAGCTTCAGAGGAAACAAGAGTTCTCTAAATAAAGGAGCAAAACTTGCTTCATAAACAGATGTCTTTGGCAGCAGGGTTTTATCACTGAAGTGACACAGGAGCAATGGAAGAGCAAGATTTTGCTTGACTCATATATTCCTAAATCCACCCCCATGATGGTGAGGCAAAAGGGGGAAAGGCACATTTTTCAGTGTAAGTGCTCCACCTCGTCATTATTCAACTTAATACAGAACTTTACCACTTGTGATTTCAAGCCAAAGAGCCTCCTATTTCTGGCCCTGTATTGTAATCTGCTAGGTGTATGACAATTCCCCTATTTTTTTGTCAGTCCCAAACAGCAAATTAGGTCTACTGCACTCTTACTAGTAGGCTGGTTGGTGGGCTGCATTTGACTCAGTGCATCACTAGTTGTGCAGGCATAACTTAGTAAGCTAAGCTATAGATATTTCCAGGCATGAAAATGTTTAGTGCGTTTGTTTGCAAAGGAAGCCTTGTTTTTTAATGTAAGTGCTTATTCTGAAAATGAAGTTTAACTCCTTGAAGTGAAACATGGTAGAATATAAGCACTCACAGGCCAGTATGCATTCTGGCATTCTAAACAAACATGTTAATATGGTGCGGGTTGTTCAGATGGTGAAAATAACCCTCATGGAATTAGCTGGGAATACTACCTGTCTAAATGGGATCCCACATCAATCCACTGTATTTGGAAGGAGGGGGGCCCCAAAACTGGAAAAAAAAAAACCCCACAGGAAAAGCCTTTGCGGCCTTTCCTGGAGTTTTAAAAAACTAGTGAGGGGAGTTTGCATTTCTGCTCATTGGGACAAACAATTCAATATGAATCACTTTCTCATAGGAGAGGAAGCACAAAGCTGATTGGCTGGGCAAGCATTGGGGGGGGGGCTTGCTAACACTGCAAGCACCTGCTGCCACCATGTTGGATTTTCACCTTAGAGAGCGATTATTAAGGCAATAAAATGGGGTGTTTTGTTTGTTTGTTTTTTGCTTTCCTGTTAAATCGAAAAATTGCTCTAGTGCACCTTGGACATCTTTTTTTTAAAGTTCAGTGATGGCAAAGTAAAAATGCAAGTAAATCACTTGCAGCTTCCATCTTCTATGTGAAGCTTATGGGGGCAAGACTACCATTAAGACAAGTCACTGTGAAATGCCATTGCTGAGAGGCACTCTGGTTTTGGTTTTGTTTTGTCTTGTGTAGATGGTCCTCTAAGGACCCTTTGATAAAATTATTCTGTGTATCTCAACATTTAGCTTATGAAGTCCCCACCTCTACTACACCACCAAACTCTGTGACATCCAAAAACAGCAAATGGTTGTTACCAAAGCTTCTGTACTTAGCCTTAGAATGGACTGCTAAGATTTACATATTTTTATTTATTGCTGGCATTGTTTATCTGGATTATTGACTTGCTGAACAATTTCTGGATCAGCTGATGACCACTCTATTTAGCTAACCCCTATTGTAAACCACTTAGAGAGTGCCTAGCATGCTATAAAGAGGTGTCGATGTGTAAGTGATATTGCTTAAACAATTTTTAAGCTGCCCTCAGAGCCTTTGTGGCTGAAGAGTGGGGTATAAATATTCAAATAAATAAAATAAATGAATTGCTTCTTCCTTCATCCTGCTGGATACCCCATGACTGATCTGGACTGAATTAACTTCTCTACAAACTCTTACACTCCACCTACATATTTCCTGGGTCACTAGCTGACTGGCGCATAGGACACCCCTCCATATACAGTATTCATAGTTGCATGGACTAAAAAGTGACAGCAACACAGCAGGCAGTAATATTTGTGACACTTTTCTCATCTACTGCCCACATTGTTTGAATTGTATTCTTTTAAAACCCGTGTCTTGTCTTTTTGGAGAGGGTATATCTCAAACATTTAATTACCATTCCTCTTCCCATGTTGTGTCATATTTTTTTAGCCAACTCCACATTATCGAGTGTTACAGAACAATCAGCTCCAAACCAGATAAAACAATATCCTTTTATTTTTTCTTATATTTATGGTGCAAATTTGTTTCCCTTGCATACTTTAAAAAAGGCATAACCCAATTAAAGGAAATTAAATTCTTAAACAATTACCACAAAAATAAAATTACATATTATAAACATGAGTGATTGTGTATGTGAAGGTGGCTGACTGCAAAGCTGTTTTTACCTGGACTGTTTCTTCAATCTGTAATCACTAGTAGAGGAGCCAGATGGTGACTGTTAAGGGAGAGAAGTCATAAAGAATATATCAGACTAGAGAAATTCCAGCCAGTGATAGCTGCAAAGAAATTATAAAATGAGTATAAAAATTAATCTGATATCATAACAGGTGAACCATAACCTTATGAGATCATGTAAACAAATCTAGGAACTAATTCCCTGTTCCCAATAAATGATTAGGTCACAGAGTAACAGTGGAGGAGGGATAGGTCACAGAAGAATACAGTATCTTCAGGTTGTTCCTGGCAGATTCAATTTATGACTCAGAGTGGCTCCTGGCAGATAAACTATATTTTAATGCCTGGTGGATCACTTGGTTTAAAACACATATAATTGTAATTATGTATTTTTCCCTAACTAATAACATTTTTGAGAAAGCAAAGCTTCCTTGATAGAAAAAGTATGCAAAGCAAGAACACAAGTAAACCCAGTGCAAAATCCACTTGTGTGTAAGAAACACTCGTGTATTCAACAGAACATCTGAACCTGCTCCATAGAGATATGGCTGACCACATTCTCCACCAGAAAGGTTCTCCTTGCCCATGTGGAAATGCTACTTCTGTGTCGAAATATGTATTGAGCAAGTCTAAGAGGGGTTTTATGGAGGTATGATGCACACATAGCAGATGCTCTTACTCAAACAAGCAATGGGTTCTTCTGTATTGGGAATAATTAGCTTTAGCACACTTGCTTAAAGTCCAAAAGTGTAGAATTCATTTTTACATAGTCTTGTGTCAAAACCCCCCACATAAATGTGCATTTGTTAGAAAAAAAAATAAAAACTCCTTCATTGGTATTTCTGCCATCTAGCACATGGGCTGGTATGCCAATTCTAATAGGCTGAACTAGTAATAGAGAAATAAAAAGATTAAATTAGGGTATGTAAAATAATAAGGGGGAGCCTGATGCTAGGGAAATGGAAGATCAGGAGACTAGTAGGCTATATAAACAGTAGACCCAGGACCAGGAATTTTGGGGGGCCCTGCAATGCTTTATTGGGGGGGGGCATATGTTTCTCTCAGAACCTAACCAAACCTAACCAATTCACAGTACAGGATATTCAGATTATTACTAATAATGTTTTTTTAGGAGGAGCGTTACTACATGGCCCCACACAATGAGGGGGTCCCCTGCGGCTGCAGGTGCTGCAGGGCCCTTAAACTGGCCCTGAGTAGACTGGTGGGCAGCAAGGGAAGAAGTAGATATAACTGGAGAAAAATGATTGAGGAATGGCTATTTTTATTTGACTCAGAGGAAGGGAAAACCAAAGCCCTTCACTTCCTGATTAGTTGACAAACATTGGATTTTTCAGCTTTAGTTCCCTAATTAAAATGTAAAAATAGGACAATAACTCCAATCCATTTGGGGCAATGCTGATAACTGATGAATATTTATGAAAAAAGAGACAAAAATGGCTTTGATAGTTTAGTCTTTGTTCACTAACTCAGAAAATGGACCCAGAAAAGGTAAACATACACACACAAACTGTCATGATGGAGTTCCATCATGTTGCCACAAGGTGCAACTCCCATCATTCTGCTAGAGAACTATAACTCCCTTTGTCTGTAAACAGATTGTCTTGCCAGCATAGTATCAGGTAAGAAAAGGGTTAATGGGAAGGGGTCCAAGCACCACCTTCACAGAGCTAATGAGAGGACATCATTAACATAACACCATGTGACTGGATTGACCAATTACAGCTTTAAGCCTGGGAAATCTGGAGAGGTTTTAATTGCTTTTGTTTGAGACCAGTGTGAGTGAGATGAGTGGGATTTGGAGAAAGAGATTCTGGAAAATGTGAAGGAACAGAGACTGCTGTGCTGGTAGGGCACAGCCATTCCATCTCTGGCTTTTGCTCCCAGCTGCCTGGACAAGATCTCAAGGCAACAAACTGCAAGTATTTAGTAGAGATTAGGGCCTGTTTAGTTGCGTTAGGGAATTCTTTTTAATTTCTTTACTTTGGTTGAATGTAGCTAAATCAGTAACTGAATGTAACCTGAGTAATGTAATGCTTTGATCTTGATACTCTGTATTGCTATCACTTTAAGCCTGCCTGCCTGAGGTAGGGGAGAATCCTGCCTCACGTGAGATTGCATGACTTCTTCTCTTGAATAAAGTAAACTTCTGTCTTCCTATGCTGATGCTGACCATGTGCCTTACTCTTGACTATGCTACTGTGAACCTCCTCTGGGGTTAGGAGGAGGGAGTTAGTTGATTCTATAGTGGCAAGGAGTGCCACTGATTAACATAGACTACGCACAACTTCCCACTGCATTGTGCGTGAAAAAGGGGGGGGTCCCAAGGGGAAATAAGCCCCCCCAGTTGAAACCCAGTGGGTGGTGGCAGATCAATGGTTTTTAGGGTTTGTAGGAGGATCCTGGGGTGAGGACACTCAGGACTAACCCTACAGAGAGAGGGCTAACCTGGAGCTCCTGGGAAGGGAACTCAGGTTTGAGCCCCTGACACACACACACACACACACACACACTAGATCCATTGAACTGAAGGTTCAAGGCAGTTCATATACCTCTCATATTTAGTTCAGGGCTAAAACCTGAGACTTAGGGAATACCCCTTGTGATGACTCAAGATGTGGGCCCTTTTGATTTACAATTGTGATGTTACGAGAGGCAGCCTTTAATATCATTAAGCACAATAAATTAAGCATCAGCCACTATTACAAAAAATACACCATTCAGATAAAAACACCAAGTCTAACACATAGACACAGTATTCTAGGTGAGGCCTGACCAAGGCAGAATAAGTGGCACTACTACTTCCCTTGATCTAGACACTATACTTCTATTGATGTCGCCCAAAATCGCATTGGCCTTTTTAGCTGCCACATCGCACTGTTGACTCATATTCAACTTGTGGTCTACTAGAACTCCTAGATCCTATTGGAGCAGAAAACTAAGGTTGCTAGATTTCACGGCACTGACCTCACCAAAACCTTTGACACTGTGAGTAGAAAAGGTCTGTAGCAGATCCTGGAAAGACTAGGATGTCCCCACAAATTCCTTAAAATGACTATCTTGCTACATGAGGGCCAGCATGGTCAAGTTAGATTATGGTGATGCTCTTTCAGAGCCCTTTCTAATAACTAATGGAGTGAAGCAAGGTTGTGTTCTTGCACCAACTTTATTTACAGTCTTCTTCAGCATGATGCTTCAGAGGGCTACGGCAGAGCTTGAAGAAGAAGACAACATCTATATACATTACCGTACTGATGGTAGCTTGTTTAACTTAAGCCGTCTGAGGGTTAAGATGGTCACACTAAGACTCTAAACTATCTAGTCCGTGAGCTGCTCTTCGCTGATGATGCTGCCCTTGTTGCCCACACAGAAGCAGCTCTGCAGCGCCTAACATCCTGCTTCGCAACAGCTGCAGAGCTGTTTGGGCTGGAAGTCAACCTGAAGAAAATGGAAGTTCTCTACCAGCCTGCACCACAGGATGAACACCACCATCCCCACATTGCTGTCAGCAAATCTGTGCTTAAGTCCATTCAGCAGCTCACCTACCTGGGAAGCATCATCTCCTCAGATGCCAAGTTGACAAAGAGATCGATCACAGATTAGCAAAGGCATATAGTGCATTTGGAAGACTTTACAAAAGAGTCTGGAGTAACAAACACCTGAGGCAAAGCACAAAAATCAGTGTGCATAGAGCCATTGTACTGTCTATTCTCCTTTACGGTTCTGAAACATGGGTCACCTATCGCTACCACTTACGACTCCTCGAACGCTTTCATCAGCGCTGTATACGCACAATTCTAAATATACACTGGACTGACCTGTCCTTGAGCAAGCAGGGATCCCCAGCATTGAGGTCATGATACTGAGAACACAGATGTGCTGGGCAGGGCACGTTTCTAGGATGGAGGACCATTGCCTCCGAAAAAGAGTACTCTACGGTGAACTCGCCACGGGTCAGTGTAAGAGGGGCACTCCAAAAAAGCAATACAAGGACTCCATGAAACAACATCTCAGGCTCGGCCAAATTGATCACCAACAATGGTCTGCCATGGCCTCACATTGGGAGACATGGAGACGCACTATCCACAATGCTGCAGCCTTATTTGAGAACTCATGCCGAACAAGTCTTGAAGAGAAACAACAACGCAGAAAGAATCACAACCCGGAATCATCACCCAAGGAGACCTTCTGCTGTGCTTTCTGCAACCAGACTTATTTATCTCGGATTGGCTTTTTCAGTCATCAGCACACTTGCAGAAGTCCTTCCTGAATCTTTGTTTGCGAAGAAAAGCCAGAGAGAGAGAGATTCATAATCTATATGGGCACTGGGGACTCTGGCCATCAGTATCTCCTACATCTTTTACACAATGTCTGTTTAGGAGGCAGTGCAAGAATTTCATGTTCTCTATCTCACTTTTTCCAGTACACACACACAAATTTCTAATTGTTACAACTCCCACTTGACTTCACAATAATATAATCCCATGGTTATAGCTTCAACCCCTGCCTTGAAATCTCAGGTGCTGGGAAGCTGCTTACTTGGCACCCCCAGAGAAAGCTGTGGGTTCAAAAAAGTGACTTTTTGTTTCTGAAATCAAACCCTACCTCTGCCTTTACTTAGATTGTTGAACAAGTTACTTTTTGTTTCCTCTCACCAACATCTCTTATGCGAAATGTGTGTTTAGTTTACAAGAATACCACCCTCAATGCTTTGTCAAAGTTACAAATGGGACTGTCATCTAGAAAAATGATAGGGACCTTGTCTAGACCTTTACATGGTTTTCACTAATATCTCCAAATAATTAAAGGATACTGTGGTTTCCCAAGCCATCATATGTGCTGTGATCATGAGAAACTCAGTGGTTTTAAATAAGTTGCTAATTTCACTTTAAAAACCATAGCACACTCAAAAGAGATAAAAAATGAGGCAAAAGAATGAAAGTGAATGGAGCTGTTTCTTGGCAGCTCACATAGCATAAAGCTTTCTTACCAAAAATGTTGCAGGTGTAATAATTAATTGATTGCTGTTTTGGCCACTGCTGTTCAAGACAAAAAGGCCTTTGGTATGTTTTTGTTATTAAAAAAAATTCATCTAAAAACATCCAACGTTTATGCTTCTGTTTTATGTGCTCAGTGGGAAACTTACCCACAATATCACCACCTGTGACTTCTAATATTTCCCCCCCCCCAAGGGTAAATAAAGGATTGAAGTGGGATGGAAAGGTGAACCCAATGGGAAGTCTTTGCTTTTATGCACTAGAATCACTCCCCTATAGAGCTACTATAATATACTTTCTCCCACGTATTTTATAATGTGCTCACCAATTGGGAGAAGTTATGAGTACAAAATGTAAGAGATGAATTTTTGAGAACTGTATATAAAAACAACTTGAAGATGGAGAGAGTCTTGGCTTCTGCTACATTTTGACTTTTTCTTTGAGTTATAAGATGGAGGAAGTTTTCTTCAGTACAAAGAAGTCTTGAGTGTAAAGGAAGTCTTTCTTAAAAGGGCAAACCCCTTGAAAACCAGCACTTTTAAAGATGGTGAAAACCGTAATTACTCACTGAAAAGAATCAATACCTATTTGCGAATCCAACTAATCCTATCATAGTTGGTTTTTTTAATAACATGGAGCAAAAAAAAAAAAAAAAAAGAGGCAAAGGAGTTAAAATGAGCAGATGTTTACAGGCAGAGAAAGTGTCTCTTCCCAGAATTGTTGCAACTGAAATTAGTTTTAAAGATTTTTAATTTTCTTTTTCTTTTTAAAGGTCAAGCTCTCAAACACCAGGTCTTTCAAAAAGGTTGGGGGGAAAGAAGAAATTGTTTGAAGAAATCAATACTGTACCTGATTATTAATTCAATTCTGCTAAAAAATTTATGCCTGTCCCCCCCCCCCGCCACATACACATAACATGAGATGGATGGCTCCCCTCAATGAGCTTTTGGAAAGGTAAATAATCACACTTTAAAAGAAAGTTCTGCCAAGAGTTTCAGATTCATTTGACAGCTGTTGGTCTTTGACAGATTTCCTCTGGAATATAGCCTAGGTTTTGTATTTGTTTTCAGTCAAAACACTGTTTAGAGCTGGATCCAAGTTATAATGAAGTTAGTGTCAACTCAATAAGGAATGTTTTATGGGAAGGTGGACTTCGGTACAGTGAAAACCAGAGCCTCTGTCATATCTGTCTGGGCTCAGGAAATAACTTAAACTCTAACATTTTTTCAACAGACTCATAGGTTTACATGTTTACATCTTTAGAGAAACATGTATAAAAACATTGAATTGAGAAAGCTAATTAATTTGCCCCACAAGCAAGGTGGGAACCTCTGAGAAATGCATGATAGGAAGGCAGTTAGATGATAGAGTTCTCTCTTCCCTGTGCCTTCCCCACAAAAATCCCTCCCCTGATGGCAAGAGATGTTCTGAGGACCCCTGAACCTTTGGACTTTCCCATTCAGAGGC
The DNA here is from genome assembly GCA_030847615.1 of Gambelia wislizenii. Classification (NCBI taxonomy): domain Eukaryota; kingdom Metazoa; phylum Chordata; class Lepidosauria; order Squamata; family Crotaphytidae; genus Gambelia; species Gambelia wislizenii. Next base: position 40,914,115 of record JAUMIR010000001.1, read on the forward strand.
CTCCTGAATGGCATTAGGGCATATTTCTGGAATTACAGTTTGTGGAATATTTTAAGTATTCTTCAATATTAAACAATTTTTGTTGTTGTTGCTAATAGCTGTACGGTCAGTAAGAGGTAAGAGCTGTTCGACAGTGGAATATACTGCCTTGGAATGTGGTGGAGTCTCCTTATTTACAGGTTTTTAAACAGAGGCTGGATGGCCATCTGTCAGGAGTGCTTTGATTGTGTATTCCTGCAAGACAGAGTTTTGGACTAGATGGCCCTCATAGTCTCTTCCAAGTTTATTATTCTACGTTTCTAGGTTGAATTAGTCTTATGGTGACCCTATGAACCAGAGACCTCCAAGTCACAATATCCTCAACAGCCCTGTTCATGTCCTACAAACTCAGGGCTATGGCTTCCTTGATTAAGTCTATCTATCCATCTGTAATGAGGACTTCCTCTTTTCCTACTGGCTTCTACCATATCAAGCATTGTTGTCTTTTCCAGTGAGTCATGTCTTTTCATGATATGTCCAAAGTACAACAGTCTCAATTTAGTTATCTTGGCTTCTAGGGACAGTTCAGACTTGCTTTGCTCTAGCACCCGTTTATTTGTTTTTTTAGCAGTTCATGTTTTTGCAGAGAGAATGGGCTTATCCATCTTCTGCTTCTGATTCTGTAGTCTATTTGATTTCTATATTGGCCATCAGGTGAAGTTCATGTATACAGTTGCCCCTTGGGCTGCTTGAAGAGTGAGTCTGCAATAAACAAACTGTTTGTCTCCCAAAATTTAAGCAATTGCTCTCTTTTTTCATTTCTTGATCCTAGGCCAAATTTTTCTACAATCTTTGATTCTGCTCTGTTTTTTTCTGCTCTAATTCTACTTTTGCATTCCAATTGCCTATGATGTGGTGTGACCAGTTTCTTCCTGGACTCAAGCACAGAATCTTCCAATGTCTTCTTCTTCTGCTTCTGTAGTTGGAGCATAAATTGGATTATGATTTTATTGATAGGTTTCCCCTGAATTCTTATTGATATTATTCGGTCAGACTTTGTATTCTATCTTGTTTTGACTGCTTTTGTTACATCTCTCTTCACTATAAATGCCACCCAATTTCTTCTTAGATTTTCATTTCCCAAGTAAAACACTGAACAATTAAATTACCTGTTTCAAAATGTCACATTCCTGTCCACTTTGGCTTGTTCAAGTGTTTATATATTTAATTTCTTGTTTTACTATGTCTATCTTCCCCTGATTCATGCTTCTCACCTTCCATGTTTCTATAGTATGTGTTGTGCAGCTTTAGACTTTCCTTTTACCTTTGAGCACGTCAATAGCTGAATGTCCTTTCGGCTTTCCATTTGTGTCATTAGCCACAGCACTACTCATAGCTGTTCTCTGCTGTATCCCAGTAGATGAATCTTTTTGGTGTGTGGTTTAGAGCCAATCACTTCTCTTTTGTAGGAGATCAACTGCCCCAACAACAGAATTCTATCAAAGCAAATACATCACTAATCTGTTTAAAGTAGAACTGCTACCATCCCCTTCAATTAATGCTACATGGCAGATGTGGGACATATGCCCCTCCATATGTTGTTGGACTGAAATGCCCATAATCTCTCCCCATTGGTTATGCTGGCTAAGATTGATGAGAATTGTAGTTCAGTATCTGAAGGGCCACACATTCCCCACTCCTGATATATGGGGTCATGTGCATGAGGCCTCTGTTTCTGGATTGCTTTACAATTTTTCGCCAAAATGAGGCCAATGCTCATATAATTCCATGTTAGAACATATTCTTTACTTTTTAAAAATGGCATGAATCCCCTGCTCATGCAACCTACATTCTTTCCTTCCTTCCTTTTTTGATCTTGTATACTATCATCTTATGGGTCACCTGTAAACATTTTTTCTTTCTGTATTGAGCCTTATGATACTGCACTGTTTATAATGATGGATAAAATAATTACAAAATTTGGTTAAGATATCTAGGTTCTGAATTCCTGTGTAGCCCATTCTCCCATTGTTGTGAATAGCCTGAAGTGTTGCATTTGAGCTGGTAAAATAGGCTGTGCACCTTCGAAAGCAGCCTTGAACTATGTTTACCTAGGTCTTTCTTGAACCATTCATTTTTTTAAAGAGAGGATTTAATCAAAGAGTAATGTATAGTACAGATATCAAAATATTACTTTAATTTTTGCATTTCAGATGAGAAATACATTGTTTTGTTTTTGTTTCTGTTTCTCTTTGTTTATGTAGAAAGAACTAATACTATCCCTATCTGCCAAATCTCTCAAAATCTAAAGTTATTTTCAGCACACTGGAGGAATGCAGTTTCTATGGTATATATCATATCCCAGTTCCTGATCACCTTGATTCTGAAGCAGAGGTGTCCTCTACAGATGTGGGTAAGAAAGACTGAATGATGTAGGGATCCCATGCTATTTTGGGGCCCAATCTGGGAGTAAACATGCTACAGACTACACAGAAGTATACTTGCTGTTTGACTATCTGATTCTAAATTATAAAATTATGGATGTAGCCTCACATTATAATCAGGGTACAATGACCTTCATTTCACCAAATGCATCTAGAGGCCCTCAAGAGATGCAATATACAGAGCTCTAAGCCAGGGTTATGCCCCTTTTCAATTCCCACTAGCTTTCTGGATACACACCTAACATTGCTGTTCGGGTTGTCAGCTGAGCTTAAATGACTTCCCAGTATCTAGCTTGCTTGAGGCACTCATTCCCACTGGGGGTTGTCCCAGGTCTTGCAAAACACTTTTTACTGTTTGAATCCTTTTTTGTGTGACCTTAAATTTGCCACTTCGTACCAGATAACTGGCATTAGAGGACTCCTGATTCAGCAGGAGGTGGTTCATAGGTGCTTGGCCTGCTTCATAGCTGGTATGGTACTCTGTCTAGCATTACATCTGATTGATTTTGCCTTCCATAGCTCATATTTATAGTTGTGTGGGCTGAAGATAACCAACAGACATCAGTGTAAGCCCTCTCTCTGGCTTTGCTTCACAAACGAAGATTCAGGAAGGATTCACCCCGCACTTTCTGCAAGCGCGCTGATGACTAAAAAGGCCAATCCAAGATAAACAAGTCTGGTTGCAGAAAGCACAGCAGAAGGTCTCCTTGGGTGATGATTCCAGGTTGTGATTCTTTCTGCGTTGTCGTTTCTCTTCAAGACTTGTTCGTTGTGAGTTCTCAAATAAGGCTGCAGCATTGTGGATAGTGCGTCTCCATGCCTCCCGATGTGAGGCCATGGTGGACCGTTGTTGGTGATCAATTTGGCCAAGCCTGAGATGTTGTTTCACGGAGTCCTTGTATTGCTTTTTTGGAGCGCCCCTCTTATGCTGACTCGTGGCGAGTTCACCGTAGAGTGCTATTTTTGGGAGGCGATGGTCCTCCATCCTAGAAATGTGCCCTGCCCAGTGCAGCTGTGTTCTCAATATCATGGCCTCAATGCTGGTGATCCCTGCTTGCTCAAGGACAGCAACATTCATCACATAGTCCAGTGTATATTTAGGATTGTGCATATACAGCGCTGATGAAAGCGTTCAAGGAGTCGTAAGTGGTGGCGATAGGTAAGCCATGTTTCAGACCTGTAAAGGAGAATAGACAGTACAATGGCTCTATGCACACTGATTTTTGTGCTTTGCCTCAGGTGTTTGTTACTCCAGACTCTTTTGTAAAGTCTTCCAAATGCACTATATGCCTTTGCTAATCTGTGATCGATCTCTTTGTCAATCTTGGCATCTGAGGAGATGATGCTTCCCAGGTAGGTGAACTGCTAAACGGACTTAAGCACAGATTTGCTGACGGCAATGTGGGGATGGTGATGTTCGTCCTGAGGTGCAGGTTGGTAAAGAACTTCTGTTTTCTTTAGGTTGACTTCCAGCCCAAACAGCTCTGCAGCTGTTGCGAAGCAGGATGTTAGTTGCTGCAGAGCCGCTTCTGTGTGGGCAACAAGGGCAGCATCATCAGCGAAGAGCAGTTCACGGACTAGATAGTTTAGAGTCTTAGTGCGAGTCCTCAGACAGCTTAAGTTAAACAAGCTACCGGTATCGTATATAGATGCCGTCTTCTTCTTCGAGCTCTGCCGTAGCGTTTCGAGCATCATGCTGAAGAAGATTGTAAATAAAGTTGGTGCAAGAACACAACCTTGCTTCACTCCATTAGTTACTAGAAAGGGCTCTGAAAGAGCATCAGCATATCTGACTTGACCGTGCTGGCCCTTGTGCAGCAAGATAATCATTTTAATGAATTCTACTCACAGTGTCGAAAGCGTTGGTGAGATCGACAAATGTTACATAGAGACCCTTGTTCTGCTCTCTACATTTATCTTGCAGTTGTCTAAGGGCAATTACCATATCTGTAGTACTCCTATTGGCTCTGAAGCCACGTTGGCTTTTAGGAAGATGTTCTTCTGCAATAGCAGGAACTAATTTGTTCAAGAGTATCCTTGCAAGGATTTTTCCAGCAATAGAGAGCAGTGTTATACCTCGATAGTTTGAGCAATCGGATTTTGCTCCTTTTTTCTTGTACAGGGTGATGATGACTGCATCTCGGAGGTCTGATGGCAGTTCCCCTTTTTCCCAGCAATTCACAAGGAATTCGTGGAATTTTTCGTGGAGTGCATGACCTCCGTGTTTCCAAACTTCAGGTGGGATTCCATCAATCCCAGCTGCCTTGCCATTTTTCATCTGCTGTATGGCCTTAAGGGTCTCTTCCAAAGTGGGAGCTATGTCCAATTCATTTTTCATCGGTTTTTGTATCATATGTTGGATAGCTGAGGCTTGGACTACTCGGTTGGCACTAAGGAGACTTTGAAACTGTTCAGCCCATCGATTCAGGATGGAGGCTTTATCAGTAATTAATGTTTGACCATCTGTACTGTATAAGGGACTTTGTGCCTGATAAGTAGGTCCAAACACTGCTTTAAGAGCTTCATAAAATCCTCTAAGATCACCCAGATCTGCACAGCGTTGTGTCTTTTCTGCTATATTGATCCATCACTTGTTCTGCATGTCTCTGAGTTTTTGTTGAAGTTTACTACATGTGAGATGGAAAGCTGCTTTTCTTACATGGCAAGTTGGCTGGGCGCGGTATGCCTGGTGAGCAGTTCTCTTCTTTGCCAATAGCTCCTGGATCTCTTGGTTGTTTTCATCAAACCAGTCTTGATTTTTCTTGTAGGAGAACCAAAGGGATTCTTCCGCAGACTGGAGGATACTGTTTTGATATGTTGCCAAAGCACTGTAGGAGAAGGATCTGTAGGATGGTCTTCAAGTTTTGTTTGCAGATTTGCCTGGAAGTTGTCTCTCATGGTAGCTTGTTGAAGATTGTTGACTTGGAGTCTCTTCTTTAGGATGCCACCCCTCTTAGGTTTGAACTTAAGATGAAGATTTAGTTTGCATCTTACGAGGTGATGATCTGTTTGCCATTCTGCACTGGGCATCACTCGTGTATGATGGACATCGCAAATGTTTCTCTGGCGGACTAGAACATAGTCAATGAGGTGCCAATGTTTGGATCGGGGATGCATCCAGGTTGTCTTCATGCTATCTTTCTGCTGAAAGATTGTGTTTGTAATAGTCAGCTGTTGTTCTGCACAGAACTCTAGCAAGTCATGTCTGTTATCATTGCAATTTCCAACACCATGCTTGCCCAAAACACCTTTCCAGGCTTTGGAGTGCTTTCCTACTCTGGCAGTGAAGTCACCAAGGATCATAATTTTATCTTCTACAGGGACTTTTTGTATGAGTTGGTGCAGGTCTGTGTAGAATTTGTCTTTCTCTACAGGGTCAGCTTGCATAGTTGGGGCATATATACTAAAGAGAACAACATGTGGGAGGCATAAGGAAGTAATGTGATCAGAGTGTCCTGTTGGCAAGGTTTCGAGTTTGGAGGCAATGGAGTTTTAATCATAAAGCCTACTCCTGAAAGATGTTTTTCAGTTTTGGGTTTGCCAGACCAGTAAAGTGTGTAGCCAGCGCCATGTTCTTTAAGGCTGCCTTGCTCATGGAGACGAACTTCACTAAGAGCAGCGATGTTAATATTAAGTCGTGATAGTTCATGGGCTATTAGAGCAGAATGATGCTCAGGCCGTCCACTATCTGCAGAGTATCACATGGTTCTGATGTTTCAACATGCAAGTGTCAGTTTCTTTACACCTTTGGAGGCCGGTGTGTGCCTTTGTTTCTTTGCCTTGGTTTGACTGCATCAGAAGATTCCCGTTGGCCACAGCTAGCCAACCAGGTAGATGGGGATGAGCTTTCGTTAGGCCACCTTTTCTAGGCCCCTCTCCATATGGAGCAAGCAGTGCTCTCTTTAAAAAAGTCTGCTTGGTTGTTCAGGATGCTGCCAAACAAGACTGTCACCTCCTGGGTCAGCCTCAAGCGACCAATGTCCTGAACTGCCTGCATGCAGGGTTGGGTCTGCGGCTTCCAGTGCATCTTTACATCTGCTGTTTTGTCCCTCGCCTATCGCAACAGGGCTTTTTGGGAATTGTATTTGTCCTTCGAGCCTGTGCAATGGATTTTTCTGGTGGAGCACAGCGTGCACAGAACCGGCCTCACCCTTTAAACCAAAGGTTCATTTGCTGTGGCCTTGCAAGCATGGACGGTAGCAGCGAGGTCCTCGGGTCATAGGTTTGATTAGAGTTTCCTTCTCTTAGATGGTTGACCTTACAAGGCTGGACAAGCACCATCTGCCCGGGTTTGGGATTAGAGTTTTCCTTCTCCTGGGATGGTTGCCATAAGGCAAGAGAGCCCATCCTGCCCTTTGACGCTCTTTGTCAGACCCTTCGGTTTTGACCTGTCTGGCATGGGAGACCCTACCGGTGGCTATTATGCCACTGCCAGCATAGCTCAAAACATCATTAGGGTATGCAAGCCTCTCTCCCACGACAAGGGGGCATCAATGGAGCGGAGTGCAAGCCCTACAGACCCATAGAATACCCATAGTTGGTTCCTGTACTGAGTCAATAAAAGATTCAAATCCATCAAACAGGAAGCATTCTGCATGAAACACTGATTAAGATGTGTATTGAGTTATTGGAACTGGGATGTGCTCATGCCTTGGTGCCAAAAATATGTAGGGAAGATGTAAACTAAGTTCCCAAACCCATTAAACTCATTGTTAAGGTTTCATTATAGTTATCTTGATTGCCATTTTGTTCATTGGACTAATAACGGCTCAGAGCAAAGCTTCCAAATAATATCCACAAAAAGAACTTTATCTCAAACGCTTCTGAACATAATTGCTAGTAGAGTTACTAAATGGTGGTATTTTAAAGTTCCTAATAACCATCAGTTTATACATTATTATTCTGCAATGTGTAAACTACAGAACACATACCAAACTAATTCCCAGTTAGGCATATCAGGGCTTTTCTTCCTGTTTTATTACTCTGTGTCAGTCTAGATGAGACGTGAATGTAAAATACAGGTGAAGACAGACATTTAACATGTCAAAGAAAAGGTCTGAACATGTATTTTGCCCTGGAAACAAACGCCTTGTAATGTAGAGGAAATGTTATATCCCTTCTATGGACGGTTGCTTGTTGACTTTAGACAACCCCATAAATTTCATATGGTTTTCTTAGGAAAAGAATACTCAAAGATGGTTTTGCCAGATCCTTTCTCTACCACACTTAAAATGTATGGAGCATACTTCACTTGGTCTTTATCCTAATATATCTTAATAGGAGGGAAAGCATGGGGAAAGAAGAAACAACAGAATGAAAGAAAGGAGCAAAAGGGAGGTTTCTATGTGATTAAGAAGTCTAGTCAGAGATATGAAGAAAAATGAAGCTGGGGGGCATTTGACGTAAAATGTGTGATGAGTAAGCAGCCTCAAAGTACACAGAAAATAGCATCTAAGCAACATGCAGAGCCTTTACTTTCTGGCATCTCCTATTAATGAATACTTGACTTTTAGCTGAATACCTTCATTCTTATTTATTTTTATTAACACGCTATGGCTACTTCTGCAGCCCCTACTACTTTTTCACAATAACATAATTACATATGTCTCTTAAAATATTTTATGCCTTTTATAGCTCTGTAAATCAACTGAAAGAAAATCTAAATGAAATGTTATATGATATATGAGCACATCTGCAGTTATCTTTCTTCTCCAGATAAATATGTAGTACCATCTCATTATCCTAACCTTTAGAAGAGACAGAGAATTTTTAAAAGTTGGATGGACCACTATGTACTATATATCCTGTGTACCTAGGAAATTATCACTATGTATATGCTGTGTCTGAACTTGTCAGGAGTTAAGAGACTGAACTCCATTATAAAATGGCCAAACAACTGTAGAACCATGCTGAGTCATAATGGCTGACTAGATGAACTACCAAGTCATGCCTAGTCAGGCTACTAGAGGGCAATGTTCTATATATATATATATATATATATGAGCTAGGCCAAAGCTCACTCTCCTCTTCTTGTGAAGGCTGATGCCTGGTGAAGCAGTTTCTCCTTCAGTTATAAATATTTGTACAGTATATATATTGCAACAGATTGACTTTGAAGATAAAAGTGCCTCCTGCTTATTTGGATGTCAAACACTCTGTGTGTGAATGTTCTTGGAAACGGGTTGCTACTAAGTCTGCTGAGATAGTTTTTTGGCTTCTGCCGGGGATTGAGTGTCCTATCATCACCTGACAGAACTAAGATGGCAGCATGAAGACATTAAACTTTTATGTAAGCCCCACTGAATTACAGTTAGGTTGTGGCTGTTTGTGAAGGCTAAGAAACTGAGGCTGTGTCCAGAGGTGCTCCTCCATGTCATCCAGAGAATGGTTTATCTGCCAAAGTTTAAGTTGTGTTCAATCTGGACTAGAAGATGTCACATGTCCCTTAAAAGGAAGATTGTAGTGCAGCAGAACTGACTGATCCAGTATTGCTATTAGATGCACAAGTGGCTTTGACATTTCAGATGGTTTCTATATCAGTTTTGCCTGATATACCAGCTAGGACCCTATCTAGATGGAGATAGCCTTGCTCCAGTTACCTATGTTCGGAGAACCTCCCATTTGAATTTCTGTAAAATGGAGCTGCCTTTGAAAATGGCCCAGAAACTTCTACTAATCTAGAAGAGGGTTTCAAGATTATCAATGGGGAATATATAATCTGAACAAAGTACACCAGTATTTTATCATATGCACGGGCTCAAAGTCCATTTCTGAACCCATCTTGGGAGAAAAGTAGGATATAAATTCAATAGATAAAAAATAAACCCAGTTCAGAGTGCTGGTGTTGATCCTGAAAGTTCTTCACACCTTTGGATCAGGTTACATGAAGAATTGCCTTCATTCACAAGTATGTGCTTTGACCCTGAGATCATCTTCAAGAGGTTCTTCTCTTGGTTCCTGTGTGACATGGATGAGCAATGGTGGTGACTACTGGGAAGAGTCTTTTTGGTGGTGGTACACTGGTTATAGAATGCCCTCCTCAGAGAACAATGGTCTGGAATGAGTTTCCTTCCTTAAAATTTACAATAGTAATTTATAGCAAACCATATGACACTTATAGTGCTTCTATACGATTATAAAAAAATCCGTTTGGGGAGTAAAAATATGAATAGGCAGTTGTTCATATGCATACAATCCACCTACATGGTTTTTTAACCCCCCCAAACTCTGTATGACCCCTCTTCCCCAGCTGGCTGGAGCGAGCAAGACAAGCGGCAGTTTTTAAATCTCCCGTCGCTTTTTTTTTAATTTAAAAAGGTTCCTGCTTTGCGGACAGTCAGTTTTCCCTATTTACAATATAAAATTAAAATAAATAAATATATATAATTCACGGACTTACCGGACTCTCGCTAGCCGGGAATCCAACATGGCGGCCACTCCCAATTCCCCTCCGTGCTAGCCCCGCCCCCTCTACTCAGCCAGCCAATCAGATTACGCTGCCTGTTCGTATGCATGCGAACGGAGTGTACAGACCATCAGCCATTCGCACGGGTGTACGGATTTTTGGCCAAGATCCTCTAATCCTTTCGAACTCCGAATCCACGTACTTTACAGGGGATTCGCTAGCCCCCCTAATGACACATATCAATCCAAACGGCTGTGTGTATAGAAGAGCGATCTTCCAAATGCCATACATATTTTTTTACCGTGTAGACGGGCCCTTAAGTAACTAAAATGGCACCATTCACACAGAACTGGGAGTTATCAGCAGACTCAAAGTAGAAAGACCTGGAAAAGAACAACGTGAGTATGTCACTAGCAGGATGCCAGCCTACGGTTAATTAATTAAGGCTTATCTATATATATATGTGTGTGTGTGTATATTAAAAGTGTGTGTTTTGTCCCATACATAGGCACACCTACCTATGGTAAGATTGGGTGTTATTGTTATGGTAGTGTCAGAAGTATAGTAGTTGAGAATAGAGAAAGAGTTAGTGCACATGCTTGTCAACTACACTGTGGTTCCAGTAGCAAAATCCTGTAAAGTTGGGACTTCACACAGCTCAATATGATTAGTAGCCATGGAACTCTGGCTGGCTGTTGAAGAACAGGGGACAAAAAAAGCAGAGAGGAGAATGGAATGAAGTAATCTTTAAAAAGGTGTGGCTGGTTCGAACATGGAGGCGGTGTACACTGTGTTACAACATTTTACTATAGGCACTATAATACACAAAAACAATCATATTTTCCTGTCTGCATATCAGATTGCTGGTTGTGTAGAGACACTGGATAAACAGAATATGCTATATTAATTCTTCTTCAAAGTTGAAGTACTTACTCGTGAAGGCATAATAAATATAATCCATTCAATCTTTTCCTTTATTTGTGGCTTTTTTTTGTTAGTAACTATTGTTTTGTTTAAAATAATAATTATAATAAAAGTAATAAGGACAAATGTGCTACACTATCAATAAATAGGAGTAAAAATGCTCAGTCATAAAACTAATTAATAACCTCAATTCATAGGAAATTAAAAATATTTGGGAATATTGCAAGCTGAGGATATTGAACGCAAGAGAGTGAAAGAAAATACTAATACCATTATATAAAAAGAACACACAAAGTTTTAAAATCAAAACTTAACAGTAGAAATATAATTCAGGCCATAAATTCCTGAGCCATACCAATTACGCAATATAATACTGTAATTGCTGATTGGCCTCAAACAGAACTAGGTACATTATAGATGAATGTAGATGGCATTATTGAGCACTGCAGAAACAAAAGATATCTGTAGAAAGAAAATCATGACTAATCACCCAGAAGTCTGGCAAAACCAAACCGCTACATAGTAAGTTTATTTAGAGCATGGAAATAAAAGTTGAGAAGGGAAACATGTGGAAATGTTTACAGAACAGGACATTGAAAAAAGAAACTGAAGGACTGATTGTTGTGGCTCAAAAACACAAGCACTTCAGACAAATAGCATTAAGGCAAATATGGGAAAAAACGAAGGACAGTAAATTTTATCTATGTAAAAAAATGAAACTGGTGATCACTTTATTAGTTCATGCAACAACTGTACAGACTGAATATAAGAAATACCACGATAAAGTGTCTGCAATGGTATACAGGTCGATCCCCATATCCACAGATTTATTATCCCCAGTTTCACTTATCCACATCCAAAAAACGTTCTCTTTAAGCATTTCTAGGTCCTCCAATGTGATTCTATGGTCAACTTCGGATGTTTGTCTCATTGAAAACAATAGGTTTCCTATTATCCACAGTTTCAGGTATCCTGTGGATACGGGGGTCAACTTGTACTGCTATGCAAAAAGTATAGGTACCAACAGCAAAGAAGAGAAGCATGAAAAATGTTGAAAATGTTGAAGTTAAAATCCTATATTTTAAGATTCAAATTGATAAACAATTAGAACATAATACACCAGACATAACTGTAGTTGAGAAAAATAAAGTTTGGATTATAGATGTGGCATTATCTGGGGATACCTGTAGCAGAATCTAGGACAAAGAGAGGGAAAACATTATGAAGCATTGAGACCTATAAATGGAGATTTAGCATCTCTGGGAAAAGAAAACAACTTTGGGAGCAATCCCAAACAAACTGACAAAACATCTGAATCTCACTATAGAGAGGATCACAATAGCACAATTGCAAAAATTGCAATTGCACTAGCTGGAACATGCCAATTATCCAATGGTATATGTCCTTGTTTTTTAGATTCTTGGGTAGAATCCAAATCCAAAATTCCAGTCAGTAACATCTAGTAGTAGACTGTGAAACTGAGATGATGATGATTATACACATTTAAGCACTGCCCCTTCAATTTATTTTTGAGAAGAAATAAAGGGCTGATCATGATGTCTCCAGTTCTGTGAAATTCCCTTCCCATAGCACCTTGCCAATATATTTAAAAACATTTTTATACAGAAACATTTAGTTTGGAGGAGTAAAAAAAAAGTTCACCTTGATTTAATACGTAGTGAGGTTTCATTATTTTATTTATTTACTGTCTTCAAATTTTTGTATACACTGTATTAATTTTATAAGCCTTCTTGATTGTATGATTGATGGGCTATAAATGTTTTAGAAATACATGCGCGCACATATTCATGTAACTTGGTCCAGTAAATAAAAAATTACCAGAAAAGAGAGATGGCATAAAACATCAATACCAGAGAAAATCATGCATATACAAAACAAGGAAGGATTAAAGATAATTAAGGAGGATATGATTTTAAAAAAGATTTGTCAGTACAGATGAGAAGGGGATAGGCAGCATTAACTATAGCCTGCCATATTACTGGCACATTGTGTATCTGCTTCTTCTGAATATCTCTGCCAACTTACCCTTTTCTTGACCTGAAGTCACCCCTTTAAATCTAATACTGGAACACTTTCCTGACTAAGCAGACTGCTAATTGGAATTAATTGTGTGGCACAGAAAATGGGCACTGTGATTACACTTTCACTCTCTCATTTGACTTACAGCTCAGAGAAATTATAACTTATGTACCTCTAGTCTGGCGGCTGACACTAGCCTAAACTTTTCCAATAGAACAAATCTGCCTCCTCTCCCATAAATGTTAACAGTTTGTGTGGCTAAGCTATTACTGTAATTCTGCAAATGTGCATGATGAGACCTGCCCAGCCTTCTAGCACCGGTGTCTGAGATTGATATGCTCACCCTCACAAAACCTGACTGGTGCCAGTTTGATGCATCTTAAGAGAAAGAAAGTTAAAGCTCCAAGGTTCACTCAGCCTTCCATCCTTTCGTAGGTCGGTAAATTGAGTACCCAGCTTGTGGGGGCAATTAGCTAACACACATTGGAAACTGTTTAATGCAGTGTAGATGTGTAAATAGCTATTGCTTAAAACAATTTGTAAGCCGCTCTGATAGCCTTGAGGCTGAAGAGCGGGGTATAAATAAATAAATAAAATAAAAAATAACTCTCTCCTGGTCCAAACCTACTGGCTTAACCAGCTTCCCACTTCCTTTGTTGGGCAAAAGTAATTTCTTTATAGCCCCTTGGGGTGCAGTTTGTTCATAGTTTCTAGTCTCATGATGTACCAAAGATCACCATTATCTCTAGGGGTGGGCTGAAGATGGAGTGTTGTCTGGAAGACCACCTAGCCTAGTGACTTTAATCGCTGGGATTATTGGACTAGGTATACTTATCTATTACTCTTTCATTTTCTTAAGGATATTCATTATGCCTTAACTGTTAACAAAACTCTTCTGTATGTATCTGAATTTTTCCTCCCTATTCCACCGTACAAGTCCTCAGCTCTGTGACAATTTTTATATATAAGCTCAATGCCAGGACTTTTTAAAAATACTTTGTCAACAGCTGCACTACTATTAGGCAGACTAAAGCACCAGTTTCATGGTGTCATCAAAGGACCACAAATACTTAGTGACTTAATTAGTTCTTATTGTATTTTTATTGCAGAGACAGAGAAGTGCTTGTGGGATTTCCAGCCTCATTTGCCAAGATAACTTTCCCAGCTTTGAATACTTTGAACCTTGAACTGGCTAGAGGAGGGGTGCCATTTGCTGCTCTGCCTCAGGCAGCAAAATCTCTTGGTACTGCCTGGACCATGAGTATTGATAGTACTATATAAACAACCAGTAAGACTAAAGTCAGACCATCCTTTTTGTTATCTCTCTCTCTCTCTGGCTTTTCTTCGCAAACGAAGATTCAGGAAGGACTCATCCCACGCTTTCTGCAAGCGCGCTGATGACTGAAAAGGCCAATCCGAGATAAATATGTCCGGTTGCAGAAAGCACAGCAGAAGGTCTCCTTGGGTGATGATTCCGGGTTGTGATTCTTTCTGTGTTGTCATTTCTCTTCAAGACTTGTTCGGCATGAGCTCTCAAATAAGGCTGCAGCATTGTGGGTAGTGCATCTCCATGTCTCCCGATGTGAGGCCATGGCGGACCATTGTCGGTGATCAATTTGGCAGAGTCTGAGATGCTGTTTCAGGAGTCCTTGTATCGCTTTTTTTGGAGCGCAGAATACTCATGGTCTGGGTTTACTGTGTTCTGTGAAAGTAACCAAAGGGGCCAAGGTACTGATGTTTGAGTTAACAGAGGAAGAATTTATGACTTTTCTTCTTAAATAATAAAAAACCAGGCTCAAACATTTCTTTTTAGAATGCATTTTATTTTATTCATATCCCACCTTTCTTCCAGCACATGATCCAAGGAGGCATACAACATTTTAAAATTACAACACAATTAAAAGTAGTTTTGAAAGAAGTAGTCATGTTAGTCCCTTGCAGCATAAAGAGGAAGGGAGTGGGAGGGGAAAAAAAAAAAGAAGGAATGTAGCCAGCACCTTTATAACTGGTTTTATTTTGCCACGAGTTTTGTGGATATAAACCCACTTCTTCAGATGCAGTACAGAGTGATATCCAGGCTTCAGGATATAAATCATATTTACACAATTGTGGGAGTGGGATGAAATGTAATAGGATCCAGAAAGATGCAAATCCACGCCACTGAATTACAAGGGGCAGGGAATTCGACTTGTTGGACAAATCAGTCTAATTCACCATTCTCCCTTCAAAGGCACAGAGCAACAAGAAGTCTTAAAGGTGCGGCTACATTTCTTCTCCCCCCCGCCCCCATATGATTTTAAAACTTCTTAACAGAAAAGTTAAAAAGCAATTAAACTAAACAACAGAGCATCATTAAAGCCCTACATGGTTTGGTTCCGGGTTACCTACGGGATCGCCTTCTCCCATATAATCTGCCCTGTACACTCAGGTCCCCTGGGGGACATTTACAGTAGGACTCCCGTATCTACCTTTCTGGGCTGTGATTGTTTGTTTTAATTTTTTCTTCTAACTTTTATATTTTTAATTATTGTATGTTTTTAATTCTTCATAATTTAATATTATTTTAAGGGGTGGGTGGGCTAGG
Organism: Gambelia wislizenii; assembly: GCA_030847615.1. Taxonomy (NCBI): domain Eukaryota; kingdom Metazoa; phylum Chordata; class Lepidosauria; order Squamata; family Crotaphytidae; genus Gambelia; species Gambelia wislizenii. The sequence continues at coordinate 40,929,491 of JAUMIR010000001.1, forward strand.
GTATTGTGATTATGGAGTTTTTATATTGTAAGCCGCCCCGATTGCGTTGCAGAGGGGCGGGATAGAAATAAATTATTATTATTATTATTATTATTATTATTATCAGATGCCAAGATTGACAAAGAGATCGATCACAGATTAGCAAAGGCATATAGTGCATTTGGAAGACTTCACAAAAGAGTCTGGAGCAATAAACACCTGAGGCAAAGCACAAAAATCAGTGTGTATAGAGCCATTGTACTGTCTATCCTCCTTTATGGATCTGAAACATGGGTCACCTATTGCCACCACCTACGACTCCTCGAGCGCTTTCATCAGCGCTGTCTACGCACAATCCTAAATATACACTGGACTGACTATGTGACGAATGTTGCTGTCCTTGAGCAAGCAGGGATCACCAGCATTGAGGCCATGATATTGAGAACACAGCTGCGCTGGGCAGGGCACGTTTCTAGGATGGAGGACCATCGCCTCCCAAAAATACTACTCTACGGTGAACTCGCCACGGGTCAGCGTAAGAGGGGCGCTCCAAAAAAGCGATACAAAGACTCCCTGAAACAACATCTCAGGCTCGGCCAAATTGATCACCAACAGTGGTCCGCCCTGGCCTCACATCGGGAGGCATGGGGACGCACTATCCACAATGCTGCAGCCTTATTTGAGAACTCACGACGAACAAGTCTTGAAGAGAAACGACAACGCAGAAAGAATCACAACCCAAAAACATCACCCAAGGAGACCTTCTGCTGTGCTTTTTGCAACCGGACTTGCTTATCTCGGATTGGCCTTTTTAGTCATCAGCGTGCTTGCAGAAAGCGCGGGATGAGTCCTTCCTGAATCTTCGTTTGCGAAGAAAAGCCAGAGAGATTATCCACTGATTCAGTTATCCACAGGAGACAAAACAGCACACCTTCCATAGAGTCTTCCTAGAAAAGGTGTCCTCTCTAGCCATTTTCTAGGTCCTCGAAATCAACTCTATGGTATTTTAAACTAGAAGTCCCATTATTTTCAATGGCATCCACTATTATCCATGGTTTTTGCTATCCATGGGGCTCCCCAGAACCAATCCCCAGTGAATATCTGGATGTCCTACAGTACTCCAGTCAGCCAGGACTAGGCTGGCAATTGTCACCCAGAGGACTTTTGCTTCAGCCACCCTGAGACTGTGGAAGGACCTGCCAAAAGAGATAAAATAGTTAAGACATACTGTCTGAATTTAAACACGCATTAAGGGCAAATTTCTTCTGGCAGGCTGATCCAGATGATTTTTAAACTGTGAATTTTGAATTGTTTTAATATGTACCGGTTTTATTTCTTCTTTCAAACTGATACTGTGTGCTTTGATGTACAGTTGTCCCTCTGTATCCAGATTTAAGTATTCATGGCTTGAAAATATTCTTTAAAAAATAATAATCCCAGAAGCAAACCTTGATTTTGCCATCTTATATAAGGGACACCATTTTGCTATGCCATTGCATATAATGGGACTTGAGTATTAACGGATTTAGGTATCCACGGGGGTCCTGGAACCAAACCCCAGCGAATATGAAGGGACAACTGTATTGATGTATTTTTGTATGAACTTTTTGTAGGTTTTGTTTGTTTTTAAAACTGTGAGCCACTCTGGGTCACAGCCTTGGGGAAAAAGCAGGCTACAAATAAAGATGATAATAATGATATTAATAATATTTTTAAGCAAGATGTATTTTAATTGATGTTAATTGTTTTGTGTGGATGTGTTGTTCCCCGCCTTGATCCATGGGGAGAGGCGGGTAAGAAATGATGATGATGATGATGATAATAATAATAATAATAAATGCTTTTCCTCTGCCTTGCTCTTCAGCCAGGTGAGATGGGGGAGAGAAAAGTCTGTCAGTGGCGCCTGCGAGTGAGGCAGGGAAAGAACAGACCCGAGAGGGGAGGCAAGAAAGCTTGGCTTGCGCGGGGCGGCTGCTACTGCAGCCATTTGACTGACAGAAGAGAGAGAAGGTGGGCAAAAAGCAGCGCCGTTGCGCGGTAGCGGCGACGATGACCGTTGGTCTGGGAGATGGTGTCAACCGCCGCGCCGCGCGCCCTCAGAAAAAGAAGAGGAGGAAAAGAAGAGGCGCGGGGGGGGACGAGGCGCCGCACTTTCGAATCTGGGCGCGCGGAGCTGGGGAGGGAGGGGGGGAGGAGGAGTCACGCGCAGCCCCGGCACGCTCCACTCTGTTTTACACCCCCTCCCTTCCACCGCTACCTCCTTCTGCCCCCCCTCCTCCCTCCGGCGCTTTCTTCCTTCCTTCCTCTGTTCCTTCCCGGCTTTGCCTGTCAGTGTGTGCCTCCTACGTGCGTTCCACTTGGTACGGCCCACCTGGAAGATCATGGCGATTGATGGTAAGTAGGCCAATAACGGGCTCTTCTCCTCATGAATAACCCCCCCTTTCTTTCTCTCTTCACCTGGGCAGCGGGCATAGGGAGCGAGGGGGAGGGGCGAACCACAGCGCTCGAGGGGGGGGAGAGAGAGAAAGACCCTGAGGGGAAGCGGCGGGCTGTAACATCAATAAACCAAATAATTTTTTTTAAAAAGGAGGTGGGGGAATGAGGGATGGTCCTAGGTTGCTCCCGAAGTGAGGTAAAGAAGCATCTTTGGGGGCACAAGGGGCGCCCCGGTGGAGCAAAAGGCGGGAGACAGTTAATCCCCCCCCCAAAAAACCCCCACACGCTATGATATAATGATGTTTTTTATGGGTCAGGACTGTTTATTTTATTTTTTCCCCATCTACATGTGTCCCTGTGTTTTTAGGAATGTAAGCTCAAGAGAAGAATTTATATTCCCTCAGGGAAAGTAGTTGCCACACACCAAGCTTCCCCATTTCTTTCTTGTTTCTCTTGTGAGTTGTGGCAACTACTACCACCACCCCGGTGCCACAGGCAGGGCATAACCCATATATTTGGCTAAAGGTGCATGAAGAACTGGAGGAGGCAAGAGGAATGAACCCTTTTATTTATTCCCCCCCCCAAAAAAAATCTTGTTCTCCTTTGCCAGAACTCTTTGTTTTGCAAAGCCTTATTTCTCCCTCTAAATGGCTGAAGGAAATAAATCTAATTTCCTAGGTCCCTCCTTTTCAGTCCCCATGCACAAGCTGGCTTGGGTGTGTATGTGTGTTTAGATTTTGTGGTTGGAAACAAACAATTTCCACCCCCCCCTTTTTTTTTGTCTACCTCATCCCCTGGAGGTCCTGCTCCCAGTCTTAGATACAGCCTATTGCCTGGAGTGTTTCTAAGCTCTGTTGCTTCTTTTGCACAGCAAATTAGAATGTGAAAAATCATGAGTAAGACAAATGCATTGAGTAAGACAAATGCATTGTGTCTCATTAAAAACATACATCACTGAACACCAAGCTTGGGTATACTTTGAAAGAGTTTTTAATAGGTTAATCACAACGGAGAATCCACAAAAATGAAGCAAATATTACCTCTTTTCACATTTCTCAAGAAATGTGTGCATTGGTATTCTTGTATTCTGTGCTTTTAAAACAGAATCCACTTGTTTAGCATGCATTACAATCTGACCCTATGCATCTTTACTTGGACTTTCAGTGTAGTTTATACCCATCTAACTGTGCATAGGATTGTCACCTTGAAGGGCCGTGTGCTAAGTTACACTTACAAAAGTGGCTTCATGGGATCATCGGTATCAAGCTTTTCCCCTCTGTTTTACCATTATGAGTGGCAGCAGAGAGCTTCTTTATAAAGCAGGGTGGGTGTTGTTTTTTATACATGAAAGTGTGCTGAATGTTATTGGGGAAAATCATTTAAAAATAAATTATTTAAATTGATAATTATTTAACTGAAGAAACATGTGAAATGAAAAAGAGTAGTGCTTTGTGTAACTAGTCTCGAGACCAGTTTTATTTTCTTGGGAAGTACAAGGTGTCAACAGAGTAGCACAATCTCTGGTGTCAACAGAGTAGCACAATCTCTGATGTTATTTTCAGCTGATGTCTTGATAAACTTAATAATCATTACCATCTTCATTATCCTTGTTAGTTTGTCTTGTAAGCATTGATTTTTGTTTCTTTTTCCTAAATGGGGGAGATTCATGAAAATGATGGAATACATTTGAAAATATTTGGGTTATTATTGCTGTTCATCAAATCCCAAATAATAATAAATGAGAGAAGACATGTTTTTAGCACTTCATCTTAGCTATGTGTTTCATGATACTTTCAACCTTTCCTTTAGATTATTTCATTGCAGTAAAGTTTTCTAAAGATGCCACCAAATAAGGCTGCAGTCCTGTATTCACTTGCCTGAGTATAAGTTTCATCAAAGTCAGTGAAACTTATTTGTGAGAAGACATGCATAGGATTGCACTGTAATCAGAATTTATCATCTTTCCATCATTGGTATTTATCATTCCCTCCACATGTTGAGCTGCAAGTCGCATAATCCCTAACCATGGGATATGCTGGCCAGGCTGATGGGAGCTACAGTCCAACAACTAGATGGTTATATGGTCCTCACACCTGATATAAATGGTTTGATGAGGCAGGATTAAATGTAGGACTTCCACTGACTGAACAGCAGAATCCAGCAGAAACACCGGGGGTGGGGTGTCTATGTCCCTTTCCTTTATAGCACTCCATGCACCAGCTAAACAGTTTTGCAAAGCTGGGAAATACTCTGGAGTTAAGGTAGCTCCAAGGACTGGGGCGGAGAGGAAGGGAAGGAGCACCAGCATCAAATTTAGGACGTACTTTTAATATCATACTTATGCTGCTGATTTTTATAAAAACATTTCTACATAATACTGTAATTTAAACAAATGTATTTATAAAATTATTATTTCGTAGAATATATATATATATTTGGTTAGCTTGCCAGCAGTTGATTCATTATGAATTTGTACCTAATATTCAAGGGTTATTTATTAACTGAAATAACAAAAGGTTATTAATAATTGAACACATAATTTTAAACTGGATCTTATAATTGTGCCGAACTTGAAAATTATGAAATATTTGTATGTCACAAAAGTACAGAGGAAGCTTTTATGTGGTGCACTACTAGAGTTTGGCATTTTTGTCATGGTATAATTTGTTGCACTGAAACAGAGAGTCCAGATACCATGCTATGTGTTAAGTGGGATGGTCACAACTTTAATGATACATATATTAGTCTGATACACTCAATTTAATTCCCCCTCTAGTTACAATGTGTAGGTAAAAGGGGTAGGGGACATCGGGCTCCATGGTTTCCGATCTGACACATGCTCAAACAGGCCCTTATGCAGCAGGTGTTTGGTAATCATCTGGCAAAGCTTGCCATCCTTTCCAATCTGCAGGGTGAGGAAAATGCTCCTCCTGAGGGGATGGATGCCACAGATGCCCAAACTGCATGCTACCCCACCCCCCAGTTTTCCAACTGTCTGGCAGCTCCAGGGCACCCCTGCTAATTTAACTCATGCCTAATGTCCTCTTTTCCCTTTCATACTCATCAGTTGTGACAAAGCAGCACAAGGATTCTGTCCAAGGGTAGCAAAGGGCAGATGAGTAATTCCCCCAAGGGCCACCAAGAAGTGAGGGTAAAAAAATGAAGGGAAGGCGGAAAAACTATGCCACATTGACATGCAAAAATTTCATCCTGGCCCATGAAGACAATCAGCCACAGCCTGGGAATATACAAGGAAACATGGCAAATAAGAGAGGGATGCTGGTTCATGCTGAAGGTCTGGTTGAAAATGGCTGATTGTCTGGCATACAGGGCTATATATAGGCCTAATTGAGATTGTGTGGAACCTGACAAGATTGGAGTCTCCTGAGACTTGGTATGTTATCTGATGCATAATTTGCACCAGATCTCATGCTTAAGTCTCATGATGGCATAGCTATCCCAAGACTTAACCTCAGGCCTATGCTGAGCAGCTACTTAGCAAGGCCTGGGAGCTATGGTGACAGTTCCTGTGAGCTTGGCGCAACATACCCCTTCTGTGAAAGTGTCAGAGGTAAATCTTGTACCACACAGAGAGGCCAGATACTGTGCTGTGGGTTAAGTGGGATGGCCACAACTTTTAATGATTCCTATACTAGTCTGATACATTCACTTACAATCACATACAGTTACCCCTCTGGATACAATGTGTAGGTAAAGGTGGTAGGGGACACCGGGCTCCATGGGTTCCAAACTGCAACGTGCTAAAGCAGGGCCCTACGCAACAGGTGTTTGGTAAGCATAAGGCAAAGCTCACGATTTCCAAGTCACAAGGTGAGGAAAATGGCCCTCCTGAGGAGATGGATCCTGCAGATGCCCAAGCTACATGTTATCCCTCCCCCTATTTTCCAGCTGTCCTGCAGCCCCAGGCCATCCCTCCTCCCAATTTAGCACTTGCATGATGTCCCCTTTTCCATTTCACACCTGCCACAGGAAGGAGCCAGCCTCACTTAGCACCCCTTCTCCCTTCCCCAGTTCCTTTGAATGAATTGCCAGAGCTGATGAGTCAGTGAGTCCAAGTAGACATCACAATGCACCATAGCCTCTGGACCTCTTTATGGCACACCACTTGAGAAATGTGCTAAATTGTTCAAAAGCATTGAACAATGTGGTGCACCCCATGGGCGTGGCCTTGTCATAGAAGGAGCACTTGAAGTGGAAGCCCAACAGATCAAAATCATCAGGATGAACTGGGAGTAAACGGAATGCAGATTTTCTATCACATTTCTCAAGTAGTGTTCCTGGTCCCAAATTCTGAATCATACTAACCACCTTGTCGAAAGACATGTATCTGACTGAACACAGGGCAGGATCAGTGGATCATTTGCAGATGCCCATTTAGGGAAAGAAAGATTGTGTATGAGTCAGTATTTACCTGGAGCTGCCTTAGGGACTGCACCCAAAGGTGATAGTCTCGAGGTAGGTAGTGGCAGTGTAGTATGAGGGCCTGATACTTGTCCTACACTAATTTCTTTTGCTAGTTTTACCTGTACTAGATGTTGTAGATCAGTGACTGATCACATTAGGCGCAGAACAATGTGAACACCTACCAGCATAGGGGATCCTGAAGCCATACCTAAAACCATCCAGAATGTACTTTGTACTGGTCCTCTTGGGATAAAGCGCCAACCAGTCTGTCAGAACTGAGACATTACTGGAAGCTGGGCCTTTCACTCCCTGGTGTCCCCTCTGGGAGGCACTGTTATTGGAGCCAGCTGGACCCCCTGCATGGTTATCTTGGTCACAGGAAGAGCTAGAATGGGACCTTCCACATGTCCCAAATCAGTGGTCGTACTTCCATATCTGTTGCTTGCACTTACCAGTGTTAACAGTCCCACCAGATTGGGGAGCCCCTTTTCTCAGTTGTACTAGGCTTCTGAAAAACCTTGAACCTCATTTTCGGTTTCTTTCCTTGCCATATGAAATTAGCCAACTCCTGCCAATTTTTAAAAGGCATATCACTCAACAGTATCAGAATTGTCTGAAATATAAACAGTATCTTCGGTAGGATGTTCATTTTTATCACTGAAATTCTTCCTAATAAATACAGTTTTAAGTTTATCCCATCTCTGTAGATTTTGTTTAATTTCATTCCATGCTCTGATGTAATTATTTTGGAATAGTGACTGCATTCCTTTTGACTGGTTGTCCATCACCACAAAGCTGGCACAATTGTAAGGAGAGTCCCAAGAATCTTACATAATGTCAGACCAAAGTTCCTCCTGTTTGCAGTCCCAGGGGAGGGAGCAGTCTAACACCACCCTCATATGGAACTGCTTGTCATATAACCATGCAGATCCCTTGGAACCAGCATAAGCCCTGAGGATTATGTCTTGGTACTTCACCAGAAGAGCCAGCATTGTGTAGTGGTTTGAGAGTTGGACTAGGACACTGGGAGACTAGGGTTCGAATACCTGATTAGCCATGGAAAACTACTGGATGATCTTGGGCAAGTCACACACTCTCAGCCTCAGAGGAAGGCAAAGGCAAACCCCTCTGAACAAAGCTTGCCAAGGAAACCCTGTAATAGGTTCACCTAAGGATTTCCATAAGTCAGAAACAACTTGAAGACACACAACAACAACAGCAACTTCACCAGAGCACCTATGTGGCTGCATTTCATATACTACCCCCACATAAATTGTCCAAGCTGCCAGCTGGTTAATAAAATTCCTTTTGATCTTGGGATGCTTAAATTGCTCTAGTTTCCTAGGGAGTTTCAACAGAACTCCATCCTTAAATATAGGCCTACTTGAGGTCTCATGAAACGTTGTGAGATTTGAAGTCACAAAGACTTAGTACATGATCTTGCATCTAATAATAATAATAATAATAATAATTTGTATCCTGCCCCTCTACAAAATGCAATCAGGGTGGCTTACAACATTAAAATTTACATACAACCCCTCCATCTCACCCACCTCTTAAAATACAATTAAATAATTAAACATTTAAAACACAACAAATACTAAAAATACTCAAAACAACACAATAAAAAGCTGGATGGGATCGGACTAATTAAGATGGCCGGGCATCTATTCAGGAAAGGCCTGCTGGAAGAGATCCATCTTAAGAACTTTTAAAAAGCTATTTAAGGTAGTAATGTGACAGATCTCATCCGGCAGGCTGTTCCATAATCTGGGAGCAATAGCCAAAAAGGTCCTCTGAGAGGTCGACGAGAGCCTAGTTTTTAAAGGTTGCAACAGATTCCTCCCAGAGGACCTGAGCGCACGGGGAGGATTATATGGAAGGAGGTGGTCCCGAAGATAGGTTGGACCCAAGCCATTTAGTGCTTTAAAAGTGATAACCAACACCTTGTACTGGGCCCAGAAACTAATGGGCAGCCAGTGAAGTGATCTTGAGATTGGTGTTATATGGTCTCTTCTAGATGTACCCGAGACCAATCTGGCTGCCATATTCTGTACTAGTTGAAGTTTCCGGACCAAGCAAGAGGGTAGCCCCATGTAGAGTGCATTACAGAAATCAAGACGGGAGGTTACCAGATCATGTACCATGGTCTCAAGGTCCCTGACTTCCAGGAAAGGGCACAACTGGCGTATCAGCCGAAGCTGATAACAGGCACTCCTGGCCATCACATTTACCTGATTCATCATCTGGAGCGACGGGTCCAGGAGTACCCCCAAACTGCGAACACAGTCCTTGGAGGAGAGAGTGACTCCATCCAGGACTGGAGGTTGTATCCTAGTACCTGGGTTTGGGGCTGCTACCGTGAGAACCTCCATTTTGTCTGGATTCAGCTTCAATTTGTTTTTCCTCATCCAGTCTATTGCTGCCCTAAGACAATCATTGAGAGAAGACACAGCATCTGAAGTCAAAGCTGAAGACCGAGACATGGAGAAATATATCTGGGTGTCATCAGCGTACTGATAACATCCCGCCCCATGCCTCTGCATGATTTCTCCCAGCGGATTCATATATCTGTTAAATAGCATTGGGGACAGGATGGCACCTTGTGGGATGCCACAATTAAGTTCTTTCCTTGCAGAGCAACTGTCCCTGAGCATCACCCTCTGGAATCTACCTGAGAGGAAGGAGCGGAACCACTGCAATGCAGTGCCTCTGAGTCCTAACCTTCTCAGGTGACCCAAGAGGATGTGGTGTTCTGTTGTATCAAAAGCCGCTGAGAGATCCAGTAACACCAACAGGGTTACATTACTCTGTCGATGTTCAGGCGGAGGTCATCAGCTAAGGCAACCATGGCCGTCTCAATTCCAACTCTCATCCTAAAGGCCGTTTGAAATGGATCTAGATAATCGGTTTCTTCCAAGACAGCTTGGAGGTGAAGAGCAACCGCCCTCTCGATCACCTTGCTCAAAAAAGGTAATAAGGAGACAGGCCTGTAGTTCTTCATATCCAGAGGGTCAAGGGAAGATCTTTTTAGGAGCGGTCTAACCGCCGCTTCCTTCAAGAAAGATGGAACATGACCTTCCCTAATGGATGCATTGATGATGTCCCTGAGGAACATCCTCAAGGCATCACCCCCCTGGATGGCCAGCCACGAAGGACAGGGGTCAAGAGAGCAGGTAGTCTTCCTCACTCTCACAAGGAGCTTGTCCATGTCATTGGTACTTACAGATTGAAACTGATCCAGTATAACCTCATTAATGGAGTTACTGGACATCTCGTCAATTGAATCTGCTCCAACCCTGTCATCCAAATTGGCTCTTATCTGAGAGATTTTCTCTGCAAAGAAGTTGTTAAATGCATCACAGCAGGCCGTTGTTGGGTTTAGTAATGAGTTCTGCACAGGTGGAACCGGTGTCAGTTCCCTCACCACTCTAAACAGCTCTGCTGGGTGAGATTCTGCAGATGCCATCTGTGCAGAAGAGAAGGATTTCCTCGCTGTACGTATTGCCTCTCTATAGGAATGAAGAAATTTCCTATGGTGAGTCTTGTCAGACAAGAGCCGAGTTTTTCGCCAGATGCACTCTAGTCATTGTCCAACTCAATCTGGCATGTAATTCGCCTAATCCAACAGCCAAACCACTACACCACACTGGCTCTCTATTGTTTCTTTACAAAGTGATAAGTATACTCCTGGAGGTCTTATGGAAGTTGTATTCATCTTGTAAACAAGATAAGGTGTTCCATTAGCCTTATATCAAAAGCAATTCTTTTCTGTCATAATGCTGCCATTATGTGGCAGTCTAAAAGAATTGTATTGCCTGCTACCAACCCAAGTTTAAGATATTATTATTGATGTGCAAAGTCCTAAACAACATAGAACCTTAAATAGGCCTAATAGACCACTGTGGTTTTGAGGGAGGTGGGAGGAGATTGTTGTTGACAACCCATCATGTATAGCTCAGTTTGCCAACAGTACAATAAAGGGCCTTGCGTTCCATATTTTGGTCTGTTTGTTCACTTATTTACCCATTAAATTCATTGTGCATTTGTTTGTTGTTGTGTTGTTTGGGTCTTTAGAAGACTGGAGATAAGTGCATTCTGTTGCTAAGATATGGACTGATTAAATTGCTTCAAGTCTTTTCTTATGAAACCTTGTATTTCGTACCATTGTTCTGTTGTTATTTTTTGTTGTAATCTCTTCAGGAGTTTTAAAATAGGGAACATTATATAAATATTTTAAATAAACAATTTTAAATAAAATAAAACAGAAGAAAATTAATTGTATAATACTGCTGTTTAACTTTGGTATTGATTGTATATTATGCATGTTGTAATCCAGAACTTTTGAAAAGGTCTTTGGCTGAAATTTGAGTCAAGAATCTGTTTGATTCAAGTTAAGTTCCTCCAATATGAAGCATCATTTATAAGTTTTGAATCTCACATGAAATAGAGTTGAAGACTCTATACTTGAAATAAGTGTAAACTAACATCGGACAATTGCTAAGGCCTAAATCAACCACAGTAAATCCATCAAAATGAACGGTACTTGTAATCAATGCTACTATAATGCCCCATGATTTCAAAGGGATTATTTTAGTTGGAATTAACATTGGATTTATACCTAAAGTATGCTACAAGAGGGGTTAAAGGGAGTTTATAAGTATATTTTATATAATTTTAAACACTTCTTAATTCTCTTTTTTTATGACCAGGTGGAGAAAGAACCTGTGGAGTACATGAACTAATTTGCATTAGAAAAGGTAGACAATTCCTTAAAATACTTTAACATTTGGTTATTTATAATGGATGCTTTAACTCTCATGCACCCAGATGCATCATATTAGTCCATCAGAGTTACATAGCTGTGGGAGGAAACCAAAGAAAGCCCTGTGTCATTTTTTAGCATACCACAATGTCACAAACTAGAAGTGACATGCTTTGGTTGTCAGTTGGTTGACCTGTTCATAGGAAACCAAAATTTTGTCCAAGGGGCTGAGGAGGCACATATTGGAATGCTTGTTGGGCCAGGAGTTAAAGGAAATATAAATTATGGCCTCACCCTAATCATAATCACCAGTACACTGGAATTCACATTGGGATCAGAACTGTAATGCACACAATGCAAGATTCTTTGTTTTATCATAGTGCATGAGAGTTAAATAAATCTACAAAAGTTATGAGCACATAAACTTTTGGATTAGATGGTAGGATCATAGGCAGACATTTGTTGTACAGTGGGCCCTCAGTATCTGCTGGGGTTTGATTCCAGGACTCCCCATGGAAACCAAAATCTGTAGATGCTTAAGTCCCACTATATACCATGGTGTAGTAAAATGGTGTACTTTATACAAAATGGCAAAATCAAAATTTGCTTTTTGGATTTTTGGGGGGAATATTTTCAAACAGTGCTTGGTTGAATCCATGGATGTAGAATCTGTGGATATGGAGGGCTGACTGTACATTGGCAATCTGATAGGAAAAACAGAATTAAATTTTCCTACCTAGTTGCCTGTAACCATTCTTACTTATCAGGACCAATCGGGTAAGTAACTGTTTATTAAACTTTGTATTCACATTTGCAAGACATTGTTTCTATTTAATTTAGTTATATTTAGGAAGTGTATCCATAAATTGTATGGAGAAGGACCTATTCCAGCCTTGCTCTTAAAAATGTCAGAAGTTATTGTTGGAGGACAGACTGTATAGCTAATGGAAAGAAAGTTGGTGTTGACTTCGGAAGACTTTGGTTCAAATCTCTGTTAACCATTCTCCATTTTATGCTGAGGAGTTGTGAGGATAGAAAGGGTAAACCTCAATATACATTATCCAAAGCTCTTTAGAGGAAAGATGGGATGCATATGTGATAAATAAATGAATAACATTAGATTTGTTCAGCAGCTTTGTTGTTGTTTTTAACTGCTGTCAAGTCAACTTTGACTTATGGCAACCCTTATGAATGAGAGACCTCCAAGGGCTCATCTACACAAGGGGGGGAAATCCAAAGTACCTTGTAGTATTGGCATCTCGCAGCAGCAGCGACATGTCTAAACAGTTTTTCTGCCCTTGGAAGCCCCAGTAATCCTTGCATTCCTAATGGTGGCCATGAGTGATTTACTCTTGTTAATTCTTCACTGTCACCGTTTAAAAAAAAAAGTCATCTCAAGGTGTGCTGGTGCAATAGAGCGATTTTCTAATTTTATAGGACAGCAAAACAGAAAATATTCAACCTGTTTTATTGCTTTGCCTTAGTGAGCAATCAGTAAGGCTAACATCCAACATGCTAGCAAGTCCCGCCTCCACTCTCACCCGGCCAATCAGCTTTGTGCTTACCTTTAAATTTTTTGTTGTTTGATAGTCCAAATGAGCAGGAATGAGCACCTCCTCACAATTTTTGAAAAAGTACGGAAAAATCTGCCAAGGCTTTTACCCCGTTGTTTTTGCCGTTTTGGGCGTCCCTCCTTCTGAATAGTGTGGATTGGCGCTGGATCCTGTTTAGACAGGTAGGTTTCCCAGTGAATTCCATGAGGGGTATTTTCACCATTTAGACAGGCCCCAAGTCACCGTATTGTCAATAGCTCTACTCAGGTCTCACAAACTCAAGAATATGGCTTTCTTGATTGAGTCTATCCATCTGTAAAGCTTTCTTTCTCTTCTCCTGTTGCCTTAAATCTTACCAATCATTATTGTTCTTACTAGTAAGTCGTGTCTTCTCATGTTATGTCCAAAGTACAGCAGTCTCAGTTTAGTCATCTTGGTTTCTAGGGATAGCTCAGGCTTGCTTTGCTCTAGCACCCATTTATTTGTCTTTTTAGCAGTCTATGGTATCTGTAGAATTCTTCTCCAAAACTCATCTCAAACAAGTTGATTTTCTTCCTATCAGCTTTCTTCACTGTACGTCTTTCACAACCATACATAGAAATTGGAAATATGATGTCATGGAAACCCTAACTTCAGTATTCAATGATATATTTTTACACCTCAGGATCTCGTCTAGTTCCTTCATAGCTGCCCTTCCAAGTCCTAGTCTTCTTCTGATTTCTAGACTGCAGTCTCCACTCTGATTAATGACTGAGCCAAGGTATGGAAAATCTTGAACTATTTCAATGTCTTCATCATCTACTTTAAAGTTATATACATCATCTGTGGTCATTATTTTTGTTTTCTTAATGTTCCTACCTTTGCACTTTCTTCCTTGACTTTCTCAGTAATAGTTCCAGGTCTTTGTTATTTTCTTGCTAGTAGTATGATGTCATTTGCATATTTTAAATTATTGATGTTCCTTCATCCAATTTTCATGCCTCTTTCCTCTGAGTCTAATCCTGATTTATGTATGATATGTTCAGCATACAAGTTAAACAGAAAGGGTGATAAAATGCAGCCTTGCGTGATCCCCTTGCCAATTGGAAACCATTCAATTTCTCCGTATTCTATCTTGACAGTATCTTATCCCAAGTACAGATTACTTATCGGGATAACCAAATGTTGTGACACACCCATTCCTTTAAGAGCAATCCATAGTTCTTCCTGATCTACACTATCAAAGGCTTTGTTATAATCTATGCTCCATATATGGTAAAAATCTTTGTTGTAGAATTTAGAGCATTACTTTGCTTGCATGGGAAATTATGCAGTGGTCCTGTGGCTATTGCAATCCCTGGTGTCCCTTTCTTGGAAATTGGAATATATATTCAGCATTTCTAATATGTGGGGCATTCTTTTGTTTTCCATATTTGTTAACATATTTTAGTTAGAACTAGGGTAGATTCTTTCTGTAGCTTGAAGCAGCTCTATTGGTATGCCATCTGTTCCTGGTGATTTATTTCTCCAAGTGCTCTGAGTGCAGTTTCCACTTCCCATTCTAAAATGGTAGATTCACCTTTAAATGATTCTTCCTTGAATGAATCTTTCATCCTTTCTTCTCTTAGATATAGGTCTTCCTTGTAGTGTTTCCATCATAATTTGTTTCTACAGTACTTGGTCATGTAATGTGTTCCACTGCTGATTGTAGAGCATTCCCTCTTGATTTAAATTTCCTTTGATATCTTGGATCTGGTGGAAGAGGTCTCTTGTTCTTATTGTTGTCATCTTCAATTTCTCTGCATTGACTATTATGGTAGTACTACTTGTCCCTGTGCACAAGTCACTGAACAGTTGCATTCAGGGTTCTGAACCTATATCTGTCACCATTTACTTTTGCTTCTTGTCTGTCCTTAACTGCTTGAAGAATTTCAACTGTCATCCATTGAGGCTTCTCTTTCTTTTTGGCTGTAGATAGTGTCTTTTTGCATTCTTCCTTGACAATGTCTCTGGCTTCAGTCCAGTGATTTTCTGGATCCCAGTCAATTAGTGCAAATCTATTTTTTATATTATCTTTAAATATTTTTTACACCATCTTTAAATATTTAGGTTGTATTTTGGCATGATGGTTGGTTTAGTGTTCTTCTTTAGCTTTACTCTAATTTTTGATATTAGCAGTTCATGGTCTGTGCCACAGTCTCTTTCTGGTCTTATTTTTGCAAGAGAGAATGGAGCTTCTCCATCTTCTGCTTCAAATTATGTACAGTTGTCCCTCCATATCCATGGATTTGGTATCCACGGATTTAAGTATTCATGGCTTGAAAATATTCTTAAAATAATAATAATCCAAAAAGCAAACCTTGATTTTGCCATCTCATATAAGGGGCACCATTTTGCTATGCCACTGCATATAATGGGACTTGAGTATTCATGGATTTTGGTATCCATGGGGTGGGGGGAGTCCTGGAACCAAACTCCAGTGAATATGAAGGACAACTGTAGACTATTTGATTTCTGTATTGGTCATCAGGTGATGCCCATGTATATAGTTGCCTCTTTGCTTGCCTGAAGAATGTGTTTGCAATGAACAAACTGTTGGCCTCACAACATTCAATTACTTGCTCTCCTGCTTTATTTCTTGATTGTAGGCCAAATTCTCCTGTAATATTTGGTTCTACTCTGTTTCCTACTTTTGCATTCAAATCACCCATAATTATCATAATTATCAGCATGTCCTGTTTTGTTGTGTGATCAGTTTCCTCCTGGACTCCAGCACAGAGAGCCAGTATGGTGTAGTGGCTTGAGCATTGGACTGCAATTGTGGAGAGTAGGGTATGAATCCTTGCTTGGCCATGGAAACTCCTTGGGTAACTGTGGGCAAGTCACACACTCAGCCTCAGAGGAAGACAAAGGCAACACTCCTTTGAACAAATCTTGCAAGAAAACACTGTGCTAGGTTTGCCTTAGGTTGCTGTAAGTTGGAAACCACTTGAAGGCACACAATAACTTCAGCATATAATCTTTTGAAAAGGTTAGAGATGCCCAGTGGTTTCCCCCCTCCCCTTATTCTTTTTCTTAGAATGGCAACCTTCCATTCAAAATTACCATCTGCCTTGAAATTTTCCACAGTTTTAAAAAGAGAATTGCCGCAAAGCATGGAGAACTGCTATTTAAGAAATGCAACCTTTTATCTTATGCATGGAACTACGGTACTCGTACCCAGTCATACAGTTTGAATTCAAACCTCATGCTATATGTGTCAAATCTTCAATATACAGTTATGTTGGAATCCTATTCCATTTCAAGGTTGAACGAAAATACCTGGGAAATATAATTGAGTAAACTGTTATTACACTTTTCAGTGTGAAACATTTCACAACTAGCACTTGTTAGCTGTGTTTTAATATAATCAATTACATACAGGTTTTAGTATATTTATTCTTTATTATTAATATTTTACCTGAGCTTGAATCTGCAAGTTCACATACTAACAGACAAGCACGCAATTTTGATTGAATTGTATCAAGACCAAAGAAATAATGAGCAGTTCCTTATACTTCTTGGTTGCTTATTGATGTACCTTGTGATTCCCTTCATGGGCCACAACCATTTAGATAAACGGACTTAAAAATAATCCCTTAAAAACAACACTTCCTTATGCCTATCTTGGATGCAGGGCTTTTAATTTTTTGTTTATCATAGGAACAGAAGTGAGCTCGCATAGGCTATTTTGGCATTTGATGTAGAGCTCTGCTGGAAGTTTTGCTTCTTTTCTGAGTCCATCATCACTTCTGAATGGAATAAAATTGATCTGTCAAGAGATTTGAACTCCAGTAGTGCACAAAGAGAATTTTGGAAATATTCCATCCACGGTGATCCCTGTTTAAAACAGTTAAGACTATCTATCTGTGAAAAAAACATATTTAATCAGTTTTGTAAGGTGCTTTGCCCATTTAGAATTTGAAAATAGTTAAATAAATAGTTATTTTAAACATTCTTGGAAATAAGGATGTCATCACCAGATTGTTATTTGGATGGTAGGAAACCAGATACACATTCCTGCTACTGTGTGTGTCCTGAAATCCACATACTAGCTCTTTGATAAATTAAGATTATATAACCTAATGAAACTGGATAAGCACATTGCCATGGTTGGTTGAACTTCCATTGGTAGAATGTTACTGAAGTAACCTTTGATGCTTCCCAGTTTAAAATTAAAACATAATGTGGCTTTGTCCTTAAATTCTATGTGGGATATTGTTTATCATGTAACTCTGTCTGCTGTTTTCTAGCATTGGAGCATTTATAGACAAATTAAAAAGCAGTGGTTCCTCTATAAATCATTTGGATAGCTCATCTTCCTATTCTACAGTAAAATCAGTTACTCATCTATTAGAGACCCCATGACTGCTCAGTTGAGAGACAGGATTTTATCTTTAAAGAAGTCACACTGATTCTTCTTCAGAAAGACTTATTCTTGCTTGATAATTTTACTTTCAATAATGTATTCCAACAATTTACCTGGAACCAATGTTAAGCTAACCTGTTAGTAATTTAATGGATTTCCCTGAGTCTTGCTGTTGTTTGTTGTTGTATTGCCCACTTTCCAGTCCTCAGCCGTGGAAACCTTAGGGGAAAATTAATATTTTTGTAAGCAGATCAGCATTTTCACAATTGAGTTCTTCAAGAATGTCTGGATGAACATTGAGTACCAACTATACCTAGTGATTTCTTGATTTTTAATATACCACTTAAGTCCTAGAGTTAATTTACCACTTAAGTATCTCATCACTGCAATTTGCCACTTCAAGCTCAGGTACCTATCCTCTGTCTTCTGCAGTGAAGACAAATGCAAAGAAGTTACCTAACTTTTCCATTATCTCCCCATCCTCCTTTAGCACACCTTTAACACACATATGCCATAATGGTGCTAGGGCTCCCCCGGCCAATATCTTGTTCCTGTATTTTTATTATTATTATTGCTGGTGTTAGTATTTAGTATTCTCAAGTTCTGCCTCCCTGCTTGCATTCCGTATTGTCCATGTTGGATTGATCATGGTATATATGACAGTTGTAACAAATATTAGAGTTGAGCATTCCTCCACACGTACCTTCCTTCCTCTTATCTTGTGCCAAGTTTAGCAGGAATATCCTGGTTTTTGTTTAGCGAGAGTTTTCTATTACATCTAAATTGGTTAACAAATTAGCAAGATAGGTTAGGATTGCCAGAGGAGGAGAGGGTAGGAGAAATATTTGGTTCTGATACAGAAGGAAGACTTCGTACCTTTAATAGGTCCCTTCAGTCTGAAGTCGAAGGCTTTCATGGCTGGCATCCATAGATTTTCCTTGGTTTTTTCCCGGGCTGTGAGGCCGTGTTCTGGAAGAGTTTACTTCTGACGTTTCGCCTGCATCTGTGGCTGGCATCTTCAGAGAATGGTTGGGTAGGAGTGTGTGTGGAGTTTATATATTGTGAACCTCCGTTGTGGAGTATATGTAAATTTGTGTGTTTGAATGGTTAGTTTCTGAGTGTAGAAATGGAAGGAAGATTAGTGTCTGTTTGGCTAATGGGCCATCAACCAACCATTAGCCAAACAGACACTAATTTTAAATATGTTGTTAGCCACCTTGAGTCCCATTATTGGGAGAAAGGATATAAACGCTAATGCTAATGCTAATACACTAATAATAATAATAATAGGTAGAGTGGTCTCTCCTCCCACATCCCACCATATATATGTATATACAGTAGGATCCCCTTATCCGCTGGGGATTGGTTCTGGGGGCCCCCATGGATACCAAAAACAGTGGATAATAACGAACGGCATTGAAAATAATGGGACTTCCAATTTAAAATACCATAGAGTTGCCTTGGAGGACTTAGAAAATGGCTAGAGAGAACACATTTTCTAGGAAGACTGTATCATTGCCTCCCAAAAATAGTACTCTACGGTAAACTTGCCATGGGTCAACGTAAGAGGGGCGCTCCAAAAAAGCGATACAAGGACTCCCTGAAACAACATCTCATGCTTGGCAAAATTGATCACCAACAATGGTCTGCCCTGGCCTCACATCGGGAGGCATGGAGACGCACTATCCACAATGCTGCAGCCTTATTGCACAATGCTGCAGCCTTATCATGCCGAACAAGTCTTGGAGAGAAACAACAATGTAGAAAGAATCACAACCTGGAAACATCACCCAAGGAGACCTTCTACTGTGCTTTCTGCAACTGGACTTGTTTATCTTGGATTGGCCTTTTTAGTCATCAGCGCGCTTGCAGAAAGCGCGGGATGAGTCCTTCCTGAATCTTTGTTTGCGAAGAAAAGACAGAGAGAGAGAGAGAGAGAGAGAGAGAGAGAGAGAGAGAGAGAGAGATGCTAGGTGTGCTGCTTTGTGTCCTGTGGATAATTGAATCAGTTGGTAATGAATCCATGGATACAGGAGGTCTTACTGTAAATTATTTTGCATATAGTTGTGGGGTTTAATGTACACACATGCCACTTGTAATTATATTGTATGTTAAAGGTTTATTATGTAGCCATTATATAACAGTACATGCATCCCTCACTTTTTGACAACTTGTTTTTCAATGTTCTACTATTTTGACAAATCTAAATTGTAGCCATGTACCGCACTTTCAACCCCTGGTCCGTTCTTTTGATCTAAGTTGACTTTGCATGCTGTTTTTTTCCCCCAGTAGGCTTGGCACCATCTAGTGTTCAGTCTTGCATTTGCAAGCTTAAAAAACCCTAGGTTCCACTTTTCAGGCAATTTCTGACCGGCTGCAGTTACCTGTCAGATCATCAAGGGCTTCCTGTAAATAGGGATGGGACTGTTATTTGAAGCAGGGATGATCAAGTATGTAAGCACTCCTGTTAAGCACAAACTAACTCATTTTCAGAAGGGTATATTTCTCCTTTCAAACAAGCACTTCCTTAAATTGACACCCTCTTTAGTGGGAATTGCAGACCAACAACATCTACAGGGCCACATGATTCTTGCCTCTGGCTGAAGGCTACAATCATGCACACATTTGCATGGGGATAAGTTCTGTTGAAGTCATTGGACTTTATTTCTCAGTAGCCATTGCAAATGCATATTTACCTGGGAGTTAGCTCCATGGAACACTGAGACCTATGAGTAAACTTGATTAGGATTGTGGTATACATTAAAGCTTTTGGGCTACAATCCCATACTGTATCTATTTAAATGGTAGTCAGTTCCATTGAACTCAGTGGGACCTGTTTCTGAGTACACATTTATAGGATTGTACTTTTTTTTTGTTTATGTAATTTAATAATCTTAATCCTTTAAGATACTATTAACTCAATTACTAATTTTAATCCACTATTGTATCATATGCATTAGTATCCCCACAATGTTTTTGAATATTTTTGTGCTGCAAGGGTTAATTGTTTGATGGAATTAAATTCATATTACACAAAAGGTTTGTTTTGTGCACACTGTGGTTAAAATGTATGGACTTTGAAGCCAAGAAAATAATTCAATTTCTTTTCCCTCCCCCTTTTTATCTAGTTTGTAGAGCTTCTGCTGATTATAGTTAGAGCACAGTATGAAGGATGGTAGAGAACACAACAAGCACGTTTGACATAGGTAACATATCTCAAAAGAAAAGAAAGTAATTGATATGTACTATTAAGTTTATAATTCAGATATATGAAAATGCTAAGAATTACAAGACTAACATGTCTTTGTTTTAAAAGACGGACATAAATGTTCCTTGAAATCAATACTGTGTACTATTAAGAAAGTTAATAATATTTGTGCAGATATATGTGTGTGTGTGTGTGTGTGTGCGCGCAACTATACATAATCATAACTATAGTTATAATCATAAGCTAGTAACTGAAAAATTGGTGATGTTATAACTGTGGATAAAATCCAACAATGTGTAAATAGACTTCCACTTTTGCAATCAAACTTCTTTCCTCCCCCTTGCAGTCCCCAACTATCCTCCAAAATCAGGTTGGGGGGAAGGGGGAAATCCATTGTTCTGTCAGATGCTGTGCTTTTAATGGATGGACATCATTACATACAACCTTTAAATATTTAGTACTTCAGAACATTTGGAAGTAAATTTTTGGAGAGCACTGAACCTGTCACACAGTTCTTTTTAATATACTGAATTCATTGGTGTCATGATGCATCTTAATTCATCCTGATCTGTACTTGTGAGAAGCTCAACATGCTCACAGTCCAAAGACTGAATAGTATCTGGATTTGAACTTGTTTTGGCACCATTGACCCTTCCATGGAACTTTACTGATTGACTGACTAATTTGATTTTATTTGATTTGTATCCTGCTAGGTAGCAAGGGTACCAAGGGCACCTGAGAGCCTTCATAAAAACATGCTTAGGATTACAATGGTAAAAGCACAAATTACAAATATCTCAAAATACAAGAAAAATACTAGAAAACTAAGAAAAATATATGAAATCCAACAGTACAAACAAGCAGCAAAACAAGTAGAGCACTTGCATCAAACTCAGAAAGCATGTACAAATAAACATGTTTTAAATCTGATCCTTGTGTGTGCATGGGGTGGGAGGAGACAAGCATTTCTCTGGGTTGATGAGAGAAAGAATCCACAGAACGTGGGTTTCTCCCATCATTGTCCAGAAGCAGACAGGAAGAACAACGGTCTTGCAATAGCTGAAGAATAAACTAAGTTGACTCTTCCCTGCTCGGCCATCTTAGAGATCAGTTCTTTTTCCTGCTTATGCTCAGCGCAGAGCTCTTGTTCCTTCGCTCCTGCTTTTCCCTTCAGCTCATGTTTCTGACTCCTCCCAGTTTAGATTTCTCCTTTCCCCACTTGTTCTTGTTCTTCTAATTAAAAAGCCAAAACTCTTCTCTTTTGTCTTTTCTGTTTCCTGCTACTTTTTTTTATTTTGTTTTTCCCCTTTTCCTCTTTGTGATGGCTCCAGTGGTGGTGAAGTGTGATGTAGCTGCTAAAAAGAAGAAGCGGTCCTCCACAAACCGCACTATCCCATATTGTGGAGGCATGTTTGCTGATTGAGCCAGCCTAGAGAAACCAGACAGGCCTGGTTTTGAATAGGGCTCTGCCACCTCTGAAGCCTGCCTCTTCAGCAGGTGATGGTGGATGCCGCACTCCTTCCCTCACATGGTCACCTCAGTGCCTGAGGAGGAGATCGAGGAAAGTGGTGCTGGAAGAGGAGGAAGACCTGGAGAGGGAAGGAACAACATTGTCTGCAGCCATGCCTGTTAGCCTGCTATATCTCTTCAGAAAGGGAATTGTAAGTTTCTTCTCATTCCCCCCCCTGGGGGTCTCACAATTCACTGAAAGGTTCAAATGACCCCCCCCCATCATGGATCCTGTGACATGATGTCGTAAGCTGTCCTTTACTCTTCCAGCAGGAAGAGTAAGGCTTCCAGCTTATTTGTACAAACTGAAACACATTCCCAGGGAGTTCTAGTTTAGAAATCGCTTCTCTAAAAGTAGCCTCCACCACCACTCACTGACTTGGTAAGTCCTTTACATGTCCAGGCAGTGAGAACTGGACTTCTGTATTAAAGAACAATGATAACCCCTTTTCTCTAATTTACAAAAAGGTTTTGATAGCTGACCAGAAGCAGGCAATTCAAGGCAGGTTAGAAAATAACAGAAGCTTTATTCAATTCTAGGAGTCTATGTTACTTGAGAAGGCAAAACATTCCGATGTTCAACTTAAGGCATAAACAAATATACATTCATTCAGAGCACTTACAAAATAACTCATAATCTAATGCAATCTAACTAAAACAGTTCCCTATTCTACTAATGTAAAGTAACTTACAGTCTCTGGAGATGGAATTCAGAGTCCTTTTGGATCCTTTTGAGGCCTTTCAGTAAGATTGGCTCCCCGCAACCTTTTGTTATCACAATTTGGTATCTTGTTGTTATTCCATGGCTTTGTTCCATTCTCTGGACCCTCTGCCATGGGCTCAGGCCATGAGCCCCTCTAGGCCATGAGGCCGTGTGGATCAGAGTCCATCTCAGGTAGTTAAATCTACCTAGTCCATGTGCTCCCACCAGTGTGGCTCAGAACAAAGGGAAGATCAGAACTTTTAAAAGTCCTTTGTGTTGATCTCTCATTGGTTCTGCCTTTGCCAATCAGAGAGAGTTATCTTAATCAAGTGATGTGACATCATGTTTATTCAATGAGGTTCTCCTACCCTCCTCCTATTTCCAAATAAGGAGTGGAAGTTTCCGATGTTGTTCCTGTGAGTTTGTGATCGGATTCCATGATGACTAGCAGGTCATCATGACACATGATCTGCAAGCTTCCTCTGCCATTAATAAGTCCCAGTTTTCCCACCCTTTTCCCTCAGTACTGAGTGGTGATGATGGCCACCATTTTGTTTGTGAATATAGCACCTGTCATTTTGAACCTCCTGAATGGCATGCCCTCCATCCCTGTTCTATGTGACTCTCTTCTACACAGTCAAGCCCTAATAGCAGTGTTTTCAGCCTACTCTCATGCAATTTCAGAGGATCAAGCAGCCCCTGCTTCTGGCAGGGAGCAGCATTGCTGCTGTCATCACCACTCACTCTCATTACCCCCCTCCATTGGATGGCAAGATTCAATTGCAGTGGAGTAAGTCTCTAATAAATAAGTATTTAACTCCCCACCCCCTGCATGGCAAAAGGCCACTAGGGAAACTGCAGGTGGGTAAGATGTACAAAGTTAGATAACACAGTTAAAGCAGCTTCTTGAAGCCCAGTATGCATCTAAGTCTGGCCACAAGAGGGCTCCCATGGGAAATTCTAAAAGTCTCCATGCAGCTTCTCATACAATCTGAGGTTTTTCATGGAAGCATGGTCAGACCCAATCTGCTGCCTTATAGGCCAGGCCCCTTTCCTTCAAGAGGACTTTTGGTAGGATTGTCTCTGCTCAAAGTCTGTCTGGTAACAGAAGGGCTGTATCTCCTATCCATTCCTCTGAAGATTCGAACTCACAGAAGCTATGGAAAATGCTGTTGTCTCTTATACAGAGGATGGGGAATGGTTGGACTGTAGTTCTAGCCAAGAGGAATCTTCTCTTTGATTCATTCTGAGGATTTTGTTCCCTTGTTATGTAAGGTCTCTACAGCATTGGGGTTTTCTTCATCCAAGTCAGATTTGGATGCCCAACATGAGGAGACTTCCACTGAACTGAGTAAAAGAGGTGCTTCTGTTCTGCACCAACCAAAATCTTCAGTGAGAGAAATACCTTTTCCACTGTTTTTTTGTCAACTGGTAAGATCGGTATGGGCTACCCCTCTGCAAAGCAAGAAGAGAACTTTGGTAGCTCAAATGTTTTATTTGGCAAACAAATTCTAGAGGAGCTCAAGGTCCCCTTGGTGGATTCTCCTGTCAGTTCTTTGGTTTTGGGTGCCCTGGCCCCAAAGAAGGAGAGGGTTTCTTCAAGGACCCTGAGGAAAAGTGTACTGAAGTCTCCTTGAAGAAAGCCCATGAGGCAGCGGCCTTGACAATCAGGACTTACACTGCTGGGTCACTCTTCACACGTGCCTCTCTTTTGTGGGTGGAAGACATATTGCAGCAGGAGGATTTGGACTACAAGCCTTTTCAGTCATCTTCCTTTCATCCCTCATGGAGATTTGATAGATTAAGGGATTTTCATTCCTTCAGGCCTTCCTGGTCTAGATCTAGATTTCCCTTCCATCAGTCCTCCATACCTCATTTCCCCAATTGTAGAGGGTCTCATGTCCCAAGGGGTGGGGGAAGATATCAGTTCTGACACCAAAGTTCCTAACAACCACAGACAGGTGGATTGTGTCCACAATTTCTCATTGTTATGCAATCAAGTTACTCAGGTTCACTGGAGCAGGGTTCTGCCTTTTCCAATTCTGAAGAACAGTCAGAAAAAATGCATTCATGTTCAGGCCATCGGGCATATCTTCCACATCAAGCCGATAGAGCAGGTTACTCCCTTAGAACATTTTTCTGGAGTTTTACTCCATCTTCTTCATGGTTCCAGAAAGGAGAGGGTACTTCAGATCTATTCTGGAAACACACAGACTCCTATGTTGTGTACATGGAAACACTGTCCTCCATCTGGGATGCGCTAGAGAAGGGAGACTTCCTAGTTCCTCTGGACCTTGCAGAAGCATACTGCACATTCTTGTTGCCAGGATGAGGAGCAGGTTCCTCAGATTTGTCTTTGATCACCATCATTTTCAATTTCATTCCCTGCCTTTCAGTCTGGCCCTGGTCCCAAGGGTCTTTACCAAAGTGTTAGTGGCCCTAGTAGCACACCTAAGGCTGCAGGGAATACACCTGTATTCATACCTGAATGGTATCCAGGCAGGATATCCAGGGGTCCTATAGGATCTCAGAGTGACCATGCATTGCTTACAGTCCCATGGCTTTTTTGATAAACACCAAGAAAAGCCAGCTGGTTCCATCTCAATCCACCAGTCACTTAAGGGCTCTGATCAACACAGCCAAGGCCAAGGGTCTGATCACTAAGGTCATTGTCTCTTATGTCGACAGCCAGGCCCCTGGGTATCATTATTTCAATGATCGAAATTGTGTCATGGGCCAGGTTCCACTCTGGGCCTCTCCAGTAATTTCTACAACTACATCAATCACTAATTGCAAGTGGTGGTCCCACAGGTCTAATCTTCAGAAGGTCTCTCCATTCGAGGAGCCCCATTGCATCACAATAACCTCAGATGCCAGCCTCCTAGGTTGGAGGGTCATTGTCAGGGGAGAATGGCACAAGGGATCTAGGGTCACAGAGAGAAGGGGCACAGTATCAATTGGTTGGAGTTGAGAGTAGCCTGCCTAGCTCTGCTCCAGTTTGCTCCATTGCTCCAGGGAAAGCACGTGCTGGTTCTCACAGACAACACAACTGCACATTTGTGCATTTCAGAACAAGGGGGATCCAGGTCTTGCTCACTTTGCAGGGAGGCAGTCCTGCCATCATGGGGATGGACCTGAGGAACTGCTTCCTTCATGGGTTCTGCTCCAGCTTCTGGGAGGCCAGCACAGCCATCGTTATGTGAGTCCTGGTCACTCCTCTGCTTCTTTCTGAGTGGCTCATTTTAAAAGATTGCAGAACCAGAAGAGGGCTTTCTCACTGGCACAAGAACCCTCTAGGAGTCTTTTGTGCAGGCTGGGTGCTGGGGAGGGGGAGGAGAAGGGAGGAGGGCAGTTTGTGAGTCCAGTACTGAAGGAGATCACCCCTATCTCTCTCAAGGGGAAGCAGTGGTAGAGTTCTCAACCTAGGCTTGTGTTTGTGTTCAATAATTATGCAAATAGGGCCTAAATACTCTAAAGGCACCAGATCTTGACTAATCCTGGAAGCTAAGCAGGGTCAGTCCTGGTTAATACTTGAATGGGAGGCTGCCAAGTGCTGTAGGCTATATTTCAGAGGAAGGAATTGGCAAAACCACGTCTGAGTATTCCTTGGCTAAGAAAACCATATGAAATGCATGGGGTTGCCATAACTCAACAGGCAGTTTGAAGGCACATACGCACGTACACACACAGTTCTGCTTTTTCAATGCATGGAGAGATTAGTCCTGTCCCTCACAGCCCAGCATGTCCAAGGAATTGCCAGTCTCCAGGCAGACTTCCTGATCAGAAACATCTTACTTCCTGGGGAGTGGAGCCTGAACCTTGGGGTGTTTTTCCAACTGGAGAACATGTTCAGAGCCTTTGCTGTGGACATGTTCATGTCTCCAGTACATCACAAACTATGCAGGTTCTACACAAGGTTTCCTTGTACATAAGCATATGCTGCAGTGTCAGTGGCCCCCACATCTCCTTTATATCTTCCTCCTCTTCCTCTGAATGCCAGTGTGATCAGGAAGGTGAGAGAGGAGAGAGCCCAAGTAGTGCTCATTGCTCCATACTGGCCAGGAGACCTTGGTTTTTGGACCTCACAAACCATTCCCTGAGGGGTCCGTCATGTCTGCCTCAACAGGAGAACTTGCTAGCTCAGGGCCCCCTGCAACATCCAGCTATGTCTTTGCTCCAATTATCTGCCAGGATGTTGAATGGAGTGTGGGTCTGTGGATTCTGTTATTGTCATGTTTCTGTCTTCCCACAGGCAGTCTACTGCAAAAATGTATGAGGCCACATGGAAGACTTTCACTAGGTGGTGTAAATCAAATACTCTGCAGGGCAATATTTTGTCTGTTTAGCACCTCCTGGCCTTCCTGCAAAAAGGACTTGATTTAGGTCTCAGGTTCAATACATTCTAGAGGCAGGCAGCTGCCCTGTCCTCAGTCTTGCCTAATGCCCATCGGACCCACTCTCTTCTCACCTTCATGTAAAGAAGTTCCTTTGGAGGGCAACTAACATTTCCCCTCCTGTTAGCCCCCTTTTTCCTTGATGGAATCTCCCTTTAGTTTTGAAGCAGCTAACAAAACATCCATTTGAGCCATTAAAGAAGGTCCCTTTGAGGTGTCTCTCTCTGAAAGTAGCCTGTTTTTGGAAGCCATCACCCATGTATTGGAGCTTGCAGGCCTTTGGTCCTTTAACAAAGACTATGTTTTCTCTACCCTTTGTTTAGACCTAAGGTGCCCTTTACCTTTCACATGTCTCAAGAACTCATTCTTCCTTCTGTCCTAATCCATAGCACCCACAAGAGAAGTTATAGCACAACCTTGACATGTATAAAGCACTAAAAAGTTATATTTGTAGAACCAAGGCATTCAATGTTGTGTCTCTTTATTTTTGTCCTTCAATCCAGTTTTTCTGGGGTGAAGGGTGTCTCATTTCACAATAGCCACATGGATCAAGGCATGCTTCCAGATGGCATATGACTTGACTAAATTGCCTCGCCCCAATAACGTGATGGTGCCCTCAACAAGGACAGCAACCACTTCTGCGTTTTCCCCCTCAAATGCTCCAATCAGCTACATTTGTAGGGCTGCCACCTGAGTAATCCTCCTTTCATTTGTCATTACAAGATTGACAAATTCAGGTCAGTGGACACCACCTTTGGAAGAAGGTTTACAGGAGGTGTTTAGGGACTAGGTTGCAATACCTGTCCGTACAGTTTTTTTCATGTTGAGGGCTTGGGTATGTCCCAAGTTGTGTGGATTCCTCCTCTCACCAACCCAGACAATACCACATTGGGTACTTACTGTGAAGATGCATTCTGGGTTGGTGAGAGGAGAAATCCACCCCCTCCCATCATTACTGCTCAGGTTTCTTGATCCAGAGTGTGGTGGATTTGTTTTTCCTTTCTTTTTCTGCTATTCTTTTGAGTTCTCTGTATTTAGGTTTGGCTAGTAAGTGAGCATGTCTCTAAGATGACTGAGAGGGGTGGAGTCCAACTCAGTTTTTTCTTCAGCTATCATGGGACCTTTGTTCTTCCTGCCTGTCTCTGGGGTGATCAGAGAAACTCAATTTGTGTTGGCTTCCTCTTTTCAACAACCCAGAATGCACCTTCACGGTAAGTAACCAATGTGGCAGTCTCTGTTGGAAAGGAGTTCCATAGTTGAGGTGCAATGACTGAGAAGCCCTGGGATATGTGATAGCCAGTGGGCTATGATGACACCATACACAAAGTCTCCCTGCCAGATCTTAAACCCCAGGTAGGTCATGGGACCCAAGGCAGCTGGACAGGACCCAAGGTGGGTCCTGAGTCAGTATGCATATCCTAAGACATTCAGGACTAGCACTAACACCTTGAATTGGCCTAGTGGTTCATTGGTAGCTGGGACAAAGAGGTAAAAACCAGGTAATATTGTTTTGTAAGAGGTGCATCATCTGGACTGTCTTCAAGGGAAGCACCACAAAGAGCATTTTGTAATATCTGGTTCTGATAACATTGGAAAGTTATCAACACAAGAATTACTGCAGCCAATTTATCCTAGTCCAGGAACAGCTATAGTTTGCAAACTAGCCTTCTTTGGCTGAGAGCATTCCTTGCTGTCAAGGCCATTTGGCTCTGCAGTGACAGTTTTCAATCGAGGAGTACTTCCAGGCTGCATACCTGGTGTGCTGGGGGAGTGCAGCTACCCCATCCAAAATGGGCATACTGTAATTTTTGGACCCTGGAACTACCTGTCTACAAAGCCTCCATAATGTTTAACTTCAGTGTATTGGCTCTCATCCTGCCTGCCACTGTCCTCTATGCATCATGTCATTTGCACATTGATCACACTGTGTTCTAAATACCTGGATGACCCAGAATGAAAATGAACTAACAACCATAGGTATATGACATTTGACTCATGTTATAGTAGTGTAATATGTAAATTGCTCCTATATCATGATATCCCATTACACACTAGCAATTTTTTTTAAAGCAGTTTGTAAAAGCCATGGGTAATATGGTTATTTCTAACATTCTGGAGCTAGTTTGGACACTATATGAGTAATTTTTGCCTACCCATCCCATGTGGTTTCTGAAAATAGATGCTATGTAACTTTACTTAGAATTACAAATGGGACTAAAGGTAATGTAGAACATATCAGACTAATACGTTAGAAATGTCTGAGTATGAAGGAACCTGCTTAATGCAAGTATGTAGCTGTTCCCTCACGTTTTGAGGTTAAACAGAGGAACTAGTGTTTCATTAAATATAGTTATTGGATTCTGGCATAGCACGTACACTGAATACCTTGATAAACACAGAGGTTTATCTTTAAAATAATTGTTCATCATCTGTTTGGGTTAGGTGTCTTATTTAAATTCTGTGATATTTTAAAAGAGATTTGGACATTAACATTGATAAAGTCCAGAGTTTTGTGCACTTTTAGATTTCATGTGTGCTAGTTTGCTGATCACAGAAACATTTGTTCAAATGCAAAACATAGTTTACTAAAGATAAACTTTTACAAACCTTTAGTTAGGAATTATGAGATAAGATTGTTGCATGGTTAGTGCTGAGTAAGGAGATTATCAGACATGGCTAATGTGGTGCCAGAGTGACACCAGAGGAACACAAAAGGATGCCGATATCAGACAATGTTGTCCTTTTGTGTTCTGCTGGCATCATTATGATGCTTCTTTTTATTGATGGGCTGAGCCGTCAATAGATTGCCTGTTGCAATTTGGTGCCAGCATTGCCATCTTCGTCGTGTGAAACTTTGGGCCATTTAACTCTTGTGAATGGATGGTTCTGCCAGAATACTTTTGGGTGAGATTGGGACATCTAGGTAAGTGGTGCACTTTTTAAAAACTTCCCTGGTTTACTTGGAAGTTTTAAAGTATGTGTATGTGCTTTTTGTAACTTTTTTTGTGTATTCTGTTTTATTTTTGAATTTCCCGCACTCGTGTCTTCGTGCAAGAACTGGCGGGATTTCAGTCCAGGAAGTGAACAGAGCTCCATTAACGCTCCATTCATTCCTGGGCTGCCTGTCAACAGGAGAGAAAGTAAGTGCAGTGGGGAGGGTTGTTGTGCCGGAGCAGGGATGGGATTGGAGATTGTGGGACAGGAACACTTTTTGCCTAAGTACGATGGTCAGGTAACATTATCATTTACAAATCAAATATTGTGTTGATCTTCACAGTGCAAGTAAATATGTGCATGATTCACCCAGAACTAAGCAGTATGCAATGCAATCTTTTATATACCCAGTCAAAATTAAGCTGCATTAAGTTCAGTGGGACTTGCTCCCAGCTATGTGTGGATAGGATTGCATCTCTAAAGACCTATAGATTTCAACAGAAGTGAAATGTTTAATTTAGACTGGATCCTGCTCAAAATTTGTGCTAGCAAAAATGGGAAGCTCTGTGGTTCTACTTTAGTGGGAACTGAAACAAAGTCCTACAAACGTAAGTCCTTGTAATGTTGTTGACCTATAGTGCCATCTAATGGCAAATTTTTGTAAGGTTGAATACTTTTCATATTCTTATGAATAATATAAATAAGAATGTTCTTTACATTTACATGTAAGATATGTTAAATAATTTGTTGTCCATTTTCCTGGTTTCCCAAGTCTGAGTAAGGACGGCAGTGGCAAATTCTTTAAGACTGCAAATATGGGTACAATATAGTGTAATGTTTGGAGTTCTTCAGAAAGTTGTTTCATAAGTCTCAATGCTATCTCAGAACTAATTTCCTTTGCCCTTCCATTTGTTATATTTTAAGCCTGCTGGCAGAGACTGTCTTATCTTTTAATATCTGTACAGTGCTTAGTACATTTTAGTGCCTACTCTTCTTCCTTCTTCTAATATAAAAGAGGGAATCAGTACTCTGGAGCAGCCAAGAAATAAGAAAAGTTCAGATTTTTGACAGGGAACAGTAGCTGTTGTTGGAGGTGATACATAAAAAGTTCTACATCTTATCATGCATTAAGGTAAACTGCTAAACCATGGCAGTAAGAACTAAGATTTTCCTATATTTAAAAAAATATATCATTGTGTTAGGGTCAGATGACTCATGGGTGGTGGAATTCTCTTAAGGAATAGTGAAATGGTAGGAGTTCCAAACTCTGTATCTCACAGGTTATGCAGTGCACTGATGTGTTGTATATCAGCAAGTCAGCACACCTGATACCGAGGCCCTTTCCTACTACAGAAATACAGTACCATGATTCCACTGTGTCATGTTTCCATCTTATGGAATACTGGAGTTTTTAGTTCAGTGAGGCACTAGAGCTCTCTGACAGGATTCTAAATGCCCTTCCCTAAATTGCCAATCCCAGGATTCCATAGGATGGAACCATGGAAGTTGATGGAAAAACATAGTACTATATGTAGTGTGAAAGGATTCAAAGATACCAGGGTGGGAATACATTCCCTGTTTTTTCTCCTTGTATGTCCCATCACTGATCTCATCACTTCAGCCCATTTAAATATAGCCTTAAGGAACAGGCAAAGAAAGTGTTTGAAGAAGTAATGGGTTAAAAGAAAGAACACTCTGTGGACTGGGTAGGGCTGGCAGGGAGCGGAATTATTATCTGATGCTTGAATTGATTCAGGAAATCATATTACCGTATATATGCATGTATAAGTTGACTTCATGTATAAGTCGAGGGCAAATTTTGGGTCCAAAATTATGAATTTTTCTATGACCAGTGGATAAGTCAAGGGTAGAACTTTGGGGCTAAGCATGGGGCTTCTCTGATCCATTCTGTGCAAAGCCAAAAGCACCAGTGTTCCCTCAGGGGGCCAGCCACCCTTGGCTGCTGCCACTGCCACCGCTATTTTCCCATCCAGGCATTCAAGAAGGTCTTTCACCAGTCTACCATTCTAAAAGAAGCACTGACCATCTCTACTCTCTCTAGCAGCCTTTTGCAATGCTTGGGTGGAAAAATGGAGGTGACAGTGGCTCCTTGACACTTCCCCACCGCAGCAGAGAAGTGACCTCTCTCTGCCTAGTGGGGAAACCCCAAAAGAGCTGCCAGGGAGAGAGCAGAGGGGGCCATTGCTTCTTTTCAGGCTCTAATGGCATGGACTAAGCTCTCAGACTCTTGGAGCTTAGTCCGTGGGAAGAGAACCTGAAAAAGCACCCTCCCCCTCTGCCCTCTGCCACAGCAGGGAAGCCCCAGAAAAGCTACCAGGGAGAGGGGGGGTGTTGCTTCCTTTAGGTTCTTGGAGCTTAGTCAGTGCTGAGAGAGCCTGAAAGAAGCATCCACCCCCTTCGCTCTCTGCCACATGGGAAAACCCCAAAAGAGTCATGGCAGAGAGTAGAGGGGCCTTTTCTCAGGTTATTCTGACTGCTTCTAATCTCCCGGTGGGCAAGCACCAAAGAGCCATCGCCATTGCGGGGAAAATGGAGGGAATCAGGGCTCCTTTCAGATTCTCCCGACTTCTTCTAATCTCCCCACTCTTGGAGCTTAGTCAGTGCTGAGTGGGCCTGAAAGAAACACCCACCCCTTCAGTTTTAACTGCCATGCTAGGGGAAGCCCCAAAAGAGCCAGTGAAGAGAGAGAGAAGGTAGGGGGCTCTCCTTGCATGGAATAAGTTCTCGGAGCTTAGTCCATGCCAAAAGAACCTGAAAGAAGCATCCACTCCCTTATCTTGAACTGCTGTTCTAGGGAAGCCCCAAAAGAGCTGCCAGAGGGAGAAAAATAGCAGAGCGGGTGGGTGCTTCTTTCAGGCACTCTAAGCATGAGCTAAGCTCTTGGAATTTAGTCTGTGCCAAGAGATCCTGAAAGAAGTACCTTCTCAGTGTCATGTACTTGCATTCCTAGATGCAGTGTCCAGCAGTTTCAGAGTTAAACATAAAACTTTATTGGCACAGTAATCCAGAAAGCACAGCATACAAGGTTGTTGATACATTATCACCTTTGGGTCAATTTTTTGGACAGAATTTTTTTCGACACAGACATGTTTCCAAGTCAATCTGGGTCAACTGATAGGATGCTCATGTGTCTATGATGTGGAATGTTGTTTGTCTGCTTGCATGCAGTATGTAATAGTAGCCCCAGGAACCTGCTTTTCTCATCTACCTGACACTTGCTGACTGCTTTCTTGTGCCTCACTTTCAGTGCTAAGATGTCTGTGCTATCTGTTTAATGTTGGGGACAGCATCTGGGGTAACTTTAAATCAGATAATGGTTCTTACTCTGTCGTAAAATATAATGGACTAATGAATTGAAGAAAGCAAATTGAGCGCTGTACATACAGCCAATGTAATGACTATCTTTCCCATCTGGACAAGCTTCCAGGTGAGAGGAGACAGTGGGATAGCAAGTAATGGTAAGCATGTGTAGGAAGAGATAGTAGGTTTTAAAGAAGTTGTTTCACAGGTTATACTTCCTAGTGTGCCGATTTTAAACGTTTGAACTTATATTCTTGTAAAATAAATGCTTTGGTTTAGTTATACAGAATTTATTTTTCTATACCTTGAATATCCATGTTTGCCTTTCTTTAGTTTAGCATTATAAAAGTACTATATTTTTATATAATGTTGATTTTTATATTACGTTGCTTTTTAAAAAATGTTATATCCGTTGGGCATATCATAGGTTTCAGATCAAGTCTGTACTCACTTAGTTTGTAAACAAGGCAGATACATTTGCACTGGCAACATTAATTATTAAACTATTATTGGCATGTAATCAGATAAATATATGGTTGCATACACCATTGGACAGCTGAACTGTGAACACTTCAAGTAGAGAAGAAAGGTTTTCAGATATTTTCTTACTATTATAGGTAATCATTTTAACTTAATGTTGTTAATAATTCTACTTTGTATAAGGACAATATTCCAGTATAGTTGAAATTACTTTTGGAAAGAGATAAGAAAAGATATAATGATTTTCTGATGTAGGGAACTACTCTAAAAAGTCATGTTTAGTTTTAATTTTGTAAAATACAGTTTTAAACATAATGAGATGTATTATGTTCCTGAAAACTCTATTTGTTGGTATAGGTTTTGTCTGTTAAATTCACAACTAGTGTTGGTGTGGTTGGATATTAGTCCTTTCCTATTGATCCTGCATTTCTGTGATTAATGTTGATGTCTTCTTTCACCCATTATTCCACAAAAATATGCTTTGGGTTACTTAAGTCTGGTAGTTAGAATATACCTTATTTAGCAGTGTACATTCTCTGTGTTGAGTAAAAGTGTTCAGGTTTCATAAATGATTTTCTGGGAAGGCATGACCATTATGAAATGTATTTTATATCTTTTTAAATACTTCTTGGTAAATAGTCTTCTCTTTGGTCATGACTTTAAACGTACTTTGAATTGAATGCATTTTCTGTACAACTGTGAAGTACCGGTATTCCTCATATTTAACTTGATTGGTGGTTACTCTTCCTTTCTGACAATTAACTAAAGTTGCTTAGTATTTGCTTTATGAAAGTTAAATACTTAACTTCAAACAGATGAGTAAATACAGTTCCTCATAATATACTGTACTGCCTGTGTCTCCTTATTGTATAATAGAAATGGGGCTCAGTGCTATTCTTCTTTAGTGAGTTCCAGATTTAACAAAGTTATCAAAATCATTTCTTCTTCAGGCTACTTATAGTCCTAAACATGGGTTGGTGAATGCAAATTGATACAAGAAAGATAATTTCAAAAGACTTGCCCTTGGTGTTAAAGTAAATAAATTATTAACTAGTCAAGCTAAAGCTAAAGTTTCATTCTTTAGTAAGGTATTAATTGCCTCACAAAATGTCCTTAGGTATAGCACTTCTGTGAAGGGCAGTACAGATGTTATAACACTTGTTTTCTAAACTCTGAGTAGAGTTTGTTTGTTCATTAGCTAAGCATTCAGCTTAGTGTTTTATGTGATAATAACAATGTTAGTTATAGATTCATGGTTGCAGTAGACACCACACTTTTATATACTGAGTAATATACACTGGACTGACTATGTGACGAATGTTGCTGTCCTTGAGCAAGCAGGGATCACCAGCATTGAGGCCATGATATTGAGAACACAGCTGCGCTGGGCAGGGCACGTTTCTAGGATGGAGGACCATCGTCTCCCAAAAATAGTACTTTACGGTGAACTCGCCATGGGTCAGCATAAGAGGGGCGCTCCAAAAAAGTGATACAAGGACTCCTTGAAACAACATCTCAGGCTCGGCCAAATTGATCACCAACAATGGTCCGCCCTAGCCTCACATCGGGAGGCATGGAGATGCACTATCCACAATGCTGCAGCCTTATTTGAGAACTCACGCTGAACAAGTCTTGAAGAGAAATGACAATGCAGAAAGAATCACAACCTGGAAACATCACCCAGGGAGACATTCTGCTGTGCTTTCTGCAACTGGACTTGTTTATCTCGGATTGGCCTTTTTAGTCATCAGCACACTTGCAGAAAGTGCAGGATGAGTCCTTCCTGAATCTTCGTTTGTGAAGGAAAGCCAGAGAGAGAGAGAGAGAGAATTCCTAGCATAAAATAACAAGGGCTGTCTACCATTTAAACTACAGGTATTCGGATGATGCCTTCCTGGAACAGATGACCTCACATTCAGAAAGGAGAGATGTAATAGTAATGGGGGATTTTAACTATCCTGATATATGTTGGAAGTCCAACTCTGCCAAGAATTTAAGTTCCAACAAATTCCTCACTTGCCTTGCAGACAATTTCATTGTCCAGAAGGTGGAAGAGGCAACAGGGGGATCAGCTATTTTAGATCTGATCCTAACCAATGGGGATGACCTGATGGTGTTGAAGTGTCAGGATCCCTAGTGGGGAGTGACCATGTTCTCCTGGGGATACTTAGGGAATTACTGGGGGTGATCCCATGGTCGGAAGTACTAAAAGATAAAAGAGTTCATGAAGAATGGGAGTTTCTAAAAAGTGAGATATTGAAGGCACATCTTAAAACAGTTCCAATGAGTAGGAAAAGGTGGCGGTGTCTAAAGAAACCAGGATGGATGTCGAAAGAACTCTCAACTGAGCTAAAACATAAAAAGGACATGTACAAGAGATGAAAAAAGGGAGAAATCACCAAAGAAGAATTCAAACAAATAGCCAGCTCATGTAGGGGGAAGTCAGAAAAGCCAAATCTCAGATGGAGCTCAGGTTTGCTAGAGAGGTTAAAAACAATAAAAAAGGCTTTTTTGTCCGTAGCAAAAGGAAGAACAAGGAAATGGTAGGGTGCTGCATAGAGAAGATGGCGAAAAGCTAACAGGGGACAGAGAAAAGGCAGAACTACACCTTCTTTGCTTCAGTCTTCTCCCAAACGGGGAACAGTGCTCAACCTGGGGAAGATGGAGCAGATGATGTGGTAGGGAAAATGCAGCACAGAATTGGTAAAGAGGTAGTTCAGGAATACCTGGCTGGTATAAATGAGTTCAAGTCTCCAGGGCCAGATGAATTTCATCCAAGGGTATTAAAAGAACTGGCAGAAGTAATCTCAGAACCACTGTCAATAATCTTTGAGAATTCCTGGAGAACAGGAGAGGTCCCAGCAGACTGGAAGAGGGCAAATGTTGTCCCCATCTTTAAAAGGGAGAAAAAAGAAGACACAAATAATTATCGCCCAGTCAGCCTGACATCAATACTACGGAAGATTCTAGAGCAGATCATTAAACAGACAGTCTGTAACCACTTAGAAAGGAATGCCATGATCAGAAAAAATCAACATGGATTTTCAAAAACAAGTCATGCCAGACTAATCTCATCTCTTTTTTTGATAGTTACAAACTTGATAGATGAAGGGAACACAGTGGATGTAGTGTACCTTGCTTTCAGTAAGGCATTTGATGAGGTCCCCCATGACGTTCTTGCAAAAAAGTTAGTAACATGTGGGCTAGACAAAGCAACTGTTAGGTGGATTTGTATTTGGTTGACTGACCGAATCCAAAGAGTAGTCACCAATGGTTCCCCTTCATCCTGGAGAGAAGTGACCAGTGGGGTGCCACAGGGTTCTGTCCTGGGCCCAGTGCTATTCAACACCTTTATCAATGACTTGGATGAGGGAATAGAAGGTATGCTTATCAAGTTTGCAGATGACACCAAATTAGGAAGGGATAGGTAATACCCAAGAGGACAGGATCAGAATCCTAAATTACCTCAACAGGTTAGAAAGCTTGGCCAAAATTAACAAAATGAATTTCACCAGAGAGAAATGTAGGATATTACACTTTTGCTGTAAAAATATAAGATGGGTGACACCTGGCTTGAGGGTAGTACATGCGAAAAGGATCTAGGAGTCTTAGTGGATCACAAGCTGAACATGAGTCAGCAGTGTGATGCAGCAGCTAAAAAAGCCAATTGGATTCTAGGCTGCATTAATAGGAGTATAGTGTCTAAATCAAGGGAAGTAATAGTGCCGTTGTATTCTACTTTGGTCATATCTCACCTGGAGTACTGTGTCCAGTTCTGGGCACCACAATTCAGGAAGGATATTGAGAAACTGGAACGTGTCCAGAGGAGGGCGACCAGGTTGGTGGGTGGTCTGGAAGCCATGCCCTATGAGGAGTGGCTTAGGGAGCTGGGTATGTTTAGTCTGGAGAAAAGAAGGTTGAGAGGGGACATGATAGCCATGTTTAAATATTTGAAGTCATACTGAGGATGGAGCAAGCTTGTTTTCTGCTGCTCCAGAGACGAGGACACAGAGCAGTGGGTTCAAAGTACAGGAAAAGAGATAATACCCAAAGATTAGGAAAAACTTCCTGACAGTAAGAGCTGTTCGGAAGTGGAATACACTGCCTCGTGGTGAGGTGAATTCTCTTTCTTTGGAGGTTTTTAAGCAGAAGCTGGATGGCCATCTGTCAGGAATGCTTTGATTATGTATTTCATGGCAGGGGGTTGGACTGGATGCCCTTTGAGGTCTCTTCCAACTCTATGAATCTATGATGCTAGGTATACATCAGTTAATGTAGTAGATGTATTCCTGTGCTTTATTCTTTTATAGAAACTGGTACCAGAGACAGAAATAATATTGAAAGAATAGGGATAGTTTCCTACACCAAAAAAGAATAGCAGTTCAACATGTTTTCTGCAAACCTTTGATTCAAAACTAACATTCTCTCTGGCTTTTCTTCGCAAATGAAGATTCAGAAAGGACTCATCCTGCGCTTTCTGCAAGCGCGCTGATGACTAAAAAGGCCAATCCAAGATAAACAAGTCCGGTTTCAGAAAGCACAGCAGAATGTCTCCTTGGGTGATGTTTCTGGGTTATGATTCTTTCTGTGTTGTCATTTCTCTTCAAGACTTGTTCGGCGTGAGTTCTCAAATAAGGCTGCAGCATTGTGGATAGTGCGTCTCCATCCCTCCTGACATGAGGCCAGGGCGGACCATTGTTGGTGATCAATTCGGCCAAGCCTGAGATGTTGTTTCAGGGAGTCCTTGTATCGCTTTTTTGGAGCACCCCTCTTACGCTGACCCGTGGCGAGTTCACCGTAGAGTAGTATTTTTGAGACGCGATGGTCCTCCATCCTAGAAATGTGCCCTGCGCAGCGCAGCTGTGTTCTCAATATCATGGCCTCAATGCTGGTGATCCCTGCTTGCTCAAGGACAGCAACATTCATCACATAGTCCAGTGTATATTTAGGATTGTGCGTATACAGCGCTGATGAAAGCGTTCGAGGAGTCATAAGTGGTGGTGATAGGTGACTCATGTTTCAGACCTGTAAAGGAGAATAGATAGTACAATGGCTCTATACACACTGA
The DNA here is from genome assembly GCA_030847615.1 of Gambelia wislizenii. NCBI lineage: Eukaryota > Metazoa > Chordata > Lepidosauria > Squamata > Crotaphytidae > Gambelia > Gambelia wislizenii. The sequence goes on from JAUMIR010000001.1 coordinate 40,968,653, forward strand.
TTTTTGTGCTTCGCCTCAGGTGTTTATTACTCCAGACTCTTTTGTAAAGTCTTCCAAATGCGATATATGCCTTTGCTAATCTGTGATCAATTTCTTTGTCAATATTGGCATCTGAGGAGATGATGCTTCCCAGGTAGGTGAACTGCTGAACGGACTTAAGCACATTATGCATATATGAAATGCAACAGCTAGGCCAGGCAAGCCTTGTATAAGTAAACAAAAACAATTTGAATCTTCTAAAGACTACTTGAAAGCTTCTTCCAAAATGCATTTTGGGATGATTTTTCTTTCTTTCAATAGCCTCCATTTTTCTTATGATTTTCATTTTGTGGGTGAAACATAAATCTAGGCTGTATCAACATATCAGGGTAGCTGATGAGGCGGGTTAATTTGCTTTCCACTTTTGTTTCTGTTCTGCTCTTCACACTTGCTCAGTTATTGATTCTGGAGGCAGCAGTTTACCTTCCCTGTTGTACATAGGCACACACAGCTACAATACACTGTTCTTTCCCAGGTCAAGCTTTATTGCATTGTTTACTGCAGACAGGCTGCTGCAACCCAACACTGAAAGTCTGTCTTTCACCAGCCCTCCTTCACCATCCTCCCAATGCCAATGTTGCAAAAATCTAGACAGAAGACAAGAAAATGGGGGCAGAATGAGGCCAGGCATAGTAAAAAGATTGTGTAAAAAACAGTTTCTTTGTCAGAGTCTTTGTTAACAGAAGCATGCCTGTATATTGAATTAATTAATTACCTGTCCCTTAAGGATGAATTAATTAAAATAATGAAAATACTTTTTGAAGTTGCATCTTGATCCCAAGAAGTATACTGATAAGAGTAAGAGCTGTTTGGCAGTGGAACACACTCCCTCAGAGCGTGGTGGGGTCTCCTTCCTTGGAGGTCTTTAAACAGAGGCTTGATGGCCATCTGTCAGGGATGCTTTGATCGTGATTTCCTGCGTGGCAGGGGGTTGGACTGGATGACCCTCGTGGTCTTTTCTAACTCTGCAGTACTATGATTCTATGATTCTAAGTACATTTTGCTTTCTTAATGTGCTGCTTCATGCTCTGTCCTCTTACTATATGAGGTGTGAGCAATGTTTTGTAATGTTCCATTTCTGCTGTTTTTATAAGTTGGGGTTTTTTCTACACTGGCACTGCAGACAGTGAAAGTGAGTGGGAAGAGCTGAAATTCTGATTGCTAAGTTTATGAATTCCTATATGCAAAAAAAGCAACATTTAACAATGAATTAGCATTTAACAATGATGCATCACTCTTAAGCAAAACATTGTTGATTGTTTAAACCTTTTAAACATTCCAGGAAGTTTTAAATTGAAGTAGAAATACATAAAAAAGATTCTAAGGGTTTAGGAATACCCTATATGAATCAATATCAGTGCTACTATAAATTATAGGTATCCCTATATAGTTGTACCTTTGTACTATAAACCAGTGGTTGTTAACCTGTGGTCCGTGGAACCATAGGCGGCCACGACATCCTCACAGGGGGTCTGCAAAGGCTTGAAGGCTGCTCAGCCCACATGACAGGAGCCAAGGCAAAGGATGGTTGCCTTGGCCTGTGCATTGCTCTTCAATGTGCTTTAGCCACGAATTTGCAGGAAGAAGCAGGAGAAAAGTCTTCCATCCGCCTCCAGTGCCTCTGAGGGAAGGGTTAATGGATAGTGTATTGTTGTTGTTGTTGTTGTTGTTAGGGTTTTAAATCTTGAGTTAGGTCTTGCAGGGTCTGCAGCAAAAAAAGATATTTAAAGAGGGCCCTTGGGTAAAGAAAAAGTTTAGAGCCACTGCTATAAACAATAATATAATTAAAGTTTTTGAAACTCTAGATTGAAATTGTGTAGCTCCCATCTGCCTGCCCTTAAGCTTTCAAAACCATACATAGAAATCGGAAATACTAATGCCTGGATGATTCTGACTTTGATATTTAATGGTACTGTATGTCTTTACACTTGAGGATCTTATCTAGTTCCTTCTCAGCTGCCCTTCCAATTATTAGGTTTCTGATTTCTTGATTACATCTTCATTTTAGTAATGACTGAGTTGAGGTATAGGAGGTTTTAAACTATTTCAGTGTCTTCATTACTCACTTTAAAATTATATAAGTCATCTGTAGTCATTATTTTTGTCTTAATAGTCAGGTATAGATCTGTTTTTTCACTTCCTTCCCTAATTTTCTTCAGAAGTCATTCCAAGTACGTTGTTTTTCTGCAAATAATATGGTACTATCTGCATATCTTTAATTGTTGACATGCCTTACCCCAGTTTTCATGCCTACTTCTTCAGAGTCTAATCTTGTTTTACATATGATATGTTCTGCAAATAAATTAAAGAGATGGGTTGATAAAATGCAGCCTTTCTGACCCCCTTACCAAAGGGAAACCATTCTGTTTCTCAATATTCTCTCCTGACAGTGACTTCTTCTGCAGCATACAGGTTATGCATTAGGACAATGAAATTTTATGGCACTCCCATTACATTTAGAGTGAACTGTAATTTCCCATTATCTATACTGTCAAAGGCTTTTCAGTAATTGATAAAGCATAGGTTGATTTTCTTATGAAATTCCTCAGTGCATTTCATTATCCAATTTATGTTTGCTATATGATCTTCACTGTCTCTTCCCAACTTAGACATCTAGCAGTTCTTGATCCTTATATGCTAAAACACTTCCTTGGAAAATCTTGAGCATTAATTTGCTTGCAGAGGAGATCAATACAATAGGCTGATGGATACTACAATCCCTGGTGTCCCCTTTCTTGGTATTGGAATGTGTATCGAACATTTTCAGTCTCTGGGCCATTGATTCATTTTCCATATTTGTTGGCAGATTTTCAGAAGAATTTAATAGGTTCTTTCTCTACAGCTTAAAACATCTCTGTTGGGATGTGATTTGTTCCTGGTGATTTATTTCTCATAAATACTTTAAAAGTTTTTTTCTACTTTTCTTTCTAAAATTGTGGGTCCATCTTCAGATGTTTGTTTTTTGAAGGAATCTGTCATCATTTCATCTTTTATATAGTTTATATAGTTCCTCAGTGTATTGCTTCCATTGACACTTTATTTTGTTCTGATCACTTAATGTGATAGTGCTAGCCATTACCTAATTGTTATTTACAATGTTTTGATTTTTGATGGGAGGGAACTTCTGTGTGAGAGTCCTGAAGTCCATACAATGCAGGGCATTTGCCTCATTCTGCCCCTGGGCAGTCCTTATGACCCCCTGGGCAGAAATGGGACTCAGAGAAGGGCAAGCCAGGAGAGGGCCCAGTACAGCATTATAAGAAAATACCCGTTTACTCTAACGCTGCCTGGAAAAAACAAGCAGGCCCCATGTATCCACAGGACCTCATTGTGGCAGGCCAGTCTGTTGCTGCAGCTGCTGGTCACCCTTACCCTTCTGGGTCCAGGAAGGAATCCTGCAGCACATGACCAAGGCAGGTCACATGCAGGGGACCTTTGGTCACATGTTGCAGCTGGCTTCCTCGATGCCAGGAGGGCAAGGAAGATGGCAGTGGCTGCAGAGCTTGCAGCGGTGGGCTGGTGTTCCTGTCTGGACTCTGGCCTGTTTTGTTGCGGTAATGGGGAGACACAGGCCTGATTTATGGCCAGGATATACCTGCAGGGAGCTGGCATATCCTGGTTTGTGTAGATGAGCCCTTAGTCTTACATAATCCATAGCTTTAAAAATATACGTTTCAGCTAATACTGTTTTCTGAGCTGCTTTCTATTTCTGCAATTCAGGAAGGATGCAATGATGTTTTTTCTCAGCAGTGCTGTATCAGAATGAGAGCTTATATAGGGACTGAAGGCTTTATTCATTCTTGGTTCTCAGCCAGACCTCGATCCAGGCCAGGTGTTTCATGTGCAATATCTTTGCTGGCAGCCATGAAGTTTCTGCCTGGTTCACTGCCTTCTCTGATCCTCTGGACCTGGGATGGTAGGGAGCTCTGAAACTGATCATGTGGGACCTCTGGTTTTTGGATAGGGTGGTCTGGCTTCAGCAGGAAGTCTGCTGAGATTCTGTTGTCCCAGTTCTTCACTAAAAAGCCACTGGTTCCAAGCCAGTGCATGGCTGACCTATGACACTGTCCTCCTTTCCAGAGGCCTTGTCATCCAGGGTGGCTGGTCATATATTTTATGGATATTTGTTTGAAATAGCAGACTATGTTGGGGAAGGTTTATGCACATCTAAGCTAGACTTCCACAATTGTTTTTTGAGATCATAATGTTCTATTCACAAGGCAGTAAAGTGGGTGATGATGCTGATCAATCTGGAGCTCAGCCTTGCTGATTTCTATTGGGTTGTGCTATAGCAGAGGTGGTAGCATTGGGACCAAGAAGGAATCTCACACTGAAATTTGTCAGAGATTAATGTAATTTTTGTGTGCAAAATGTGAAATTCCAGATTTAGGGTGGTCAATTCTTTCTTGAGGTAAGTCAAATCAGGATGTTGCTTTTAAATTAAGTTATGTCTATGTGTTTCCACATAAGTTTGAGGGTGTTTGTGATTAATAATCTGATTTTTATAAAATGTTTGTGCTTCCCATTCTGGTCATTCTTTGTGTTTCTTCTAGTATCTCCTGAGGCAGTTGGATTTCTGTCAGCAGTTGGACTGATTCTTTTCCTATTGTTGATTCTTTTTCTGTGTATTAACAAGAAGATGTGTTTTGAAAAGATTGGTGGCTTCTCAGACCTCAATTCACGGTTTAATGCAAGAAAAAATTTGCAGGAAAAGCTTTGTAAGTATCAAATTTTTTGTTAAATATTTTGAAGGATATAGCTATTCCTGGGGTAATATGTAAAGGGATAAAAGTTTCAGTATAAGTAGAAAATATTTCTGAACCTCAGATTGTTTTTGTAAAGTCATCTGTATTTCTCAGAATTATACAATTGTGTGGGTTTGTTTATTTATTTAGTTTAACAGTTGAAATTTCATATAGTGGAAAGAAATTAATAGTTTTCTTTAAAAAAAATAAAATTAAAATGACTAAATAGATGAGAGTCATCATACAAATATGTAGCATTACACTGGAGAAACAGAACAATTGCATTTTCTCCCTATAAGGGGCAACATGTTTCTGAATGTCCAGAATGGTGGGATGGACCTCTTTTATTTAATCTGAATGCAGTCTACAGTTCATTGAAGACAGTACAGTAGAACACACATTAATTATAACTGAACCAGCTTGCACTCCATGCCTACAGTCTAACATAGAGCTGTGTATTGTCAACCCCATTAATTTCAGTGAGCTTCTGTGTTTATTTCTTTGCAGATTCTTGCCCATGCCTATAAAATGTTGGGGTGAACAGAACATCAAGAATGAAATCTAAGCTTAGGCATGCTTTATACTTTCTTAATAGCAGAGAGAATACTGAGTGATGTCACTGAGCACATAATTATTTTTTAGCAAAACAATTTATTTACAATATATTATTTTAATATATTTACACTTTTTCTTTACAGGTATAGAGTAAAATCCATCAATTTCCTTACAATATTTTAAATGTCTGCTTGTGTTAAAATTAGTTGATGAGTTTAATATAATATTGGAAAGAACATAGAAGAGAAATTATTTCTCTATTGTTTTTTAAGATAAAAAATTCAGAGAAGGACTAATCTGCAGTAACACTAAATAATTAAATGTGAGTTTGATTACTGACATATTAGTGAACTTGTCTTATAAAATACTGTTTTATTAATAGATAAAATATGGCATTTTTCAAAAATTTTCAACAAAGTTTGAACCTTCCTTCTGTGTCTTCCCTGGTTGACACACTGAGTAATGCTGTTGATGATCTATCTAGTGCTGTCGGTGATGTCAGCTATACTGTAGCTGACTCAGTTACAGAGCAGGTAACTAGCATGATCAACAGCCTTCGGACAGATAATACTGTTACAACACAGGGTGATAAATTTGTTGTAGATAAAGAAGAAAATAATGCATCATTAAATTACGGCACTGAAAAGCATATGAGAGAAAAGTGTTGCAGTGCCGAAGAAAAATATACACAGATCGATTTGTTAAAACAAAATACAAATCCTAGCAAAGAAACTCATCATAACAAACACAAAACCCAATGCCATATAAATGTTGTTGAACCTAATAAACTTCTTAATGATGCAGATGTTTGCCAGACAATGAATAATTCAGCAAAATACAATAAAAATACAGAAAGTGACACTTTGGGAAAAGTTACCTTTTCAAAAAATATTAGTCAAAATTTCAATACATATAGACAAGAGAAATCTCTTAATAAATTCCCAAGTAAAGAGTCACAATCTGAGGATCAATTCCATAAAAAAATCAAAGAAAATTCACCAGGACCAGATTTCAAGAACACCAAAGGCATGCATGGTGTTGCATCAAGGAATGTGGAAGTGAATGAAGAGCACAAATCAAAATTATCCGAGTTGAGACCTAAAAAAGTTCATGATGTTCATGAAGTAAAAGGAAAGAAATGCAGAACACTTTGTGATGTCCACAACCAGTCTATAACAAAACAGGAAGAAAATGTGCCATCTGCTCTTTCAAAAGAGAGTGCGAAAGAAAACACTAAGGAATCAGTCTGTTTTTCAAAAGAAGTGAGTAGTAAGAAGACACCAGAAAAAGGTGAGGTGTCTTATATGTACTTTATCCATTTGGCCTTTCCTGGATCTTTTACTACATACTTCTTTTCCTTGCTTTTTTATGGAGTTCATTCATAATGATCTATAAAACAATCATTTGAGTGGCGACTCTCTTAAATTCTGTATTATTTTCTAAGGGGAAGGCAGTTTGTACAAAAGATCTTTCTCTTCTTCAAATTTGTAGCCCCCCTTAATCTCTGAAAAATCAGTCTAGTAAGTTGTGGGCCATTCTTAATAGTCACTGTGTGATATGGGACTGCAGTGTAACTGGGAAATTAGATGGAGAAATCTTGTACAAAGACTCCTCTACTTGATTACAGGTAGTTTCTTCCTAGCATAATGGATCCCAAATATTCATGAGGGCCCTATGTTGTTGCAGAGCATTTTCAGGTGGATAGAAGGGATGCAAGAGGAAGAAGGGGAAGGAAAAAATCAGGTGCACAAACTGCCTTCTGCTCACATAGTCATTAGGTACAATCTTCTGAAATACTCTTTAATATTATTTATACTCAAAACTAATTAAAATATGGCCTGTCCTTACTGATGCTATCAACAGCTATAAATCAATTGTTCTTTTTCACCCTTCCCTCCTATTTTCTTGGATTTTGCTGGATATTTATCAGGGTTACATTGTTCGTTTTTGTTTTTGTACATGATTCTTGATTTCTATATATTTGTTTACATTTTAACTATATTAGTGGATTACAATACAAACTGCAAAGTAGATTTATCATAAGAAATAATACCTAGAAGCCTAGCCTGTTTTGAGCTACAGATATCTCTCACAAAATCATAGCATGCTGTTTCATATCCCCCAAAACACATTTTCTAGACATTATTACAAGCATATAAAATAATAAAAAAGGATCTTCTTTGTGGTCTCTGTGAATCACACAGCTGGGTTACTCCTGCGCCTGCACAAAGCATCGGAACCTTCTGGAATCAATGTTGGCATAAAGTTGTCAGTGCAACAACTAGAGCAATATAAATGATTAAATAAATCCTTTTATCAAATTGCAAAAGAGTCTGTCAATTTGCTAGTTTTTTTTTAAATGGGAAAAAACCCAGCCTTAATTGGTTGAGGGATGGAGTCAGAGGTGACAAAATAATATCACATATATGGAGGGAATTACCATTCTGTCTGAGTAGCCCACAACAAAATCCACACATTTAGGAAAATGCACATATTCCTCCCCTTAAAAACCAGGAGCCCAATCACACTGCACAATTATAGCACTAGTATTGCATCCTATGGAATCATGGGCCTTGCAATTTAGGGAGGGTCATTTAGAATTCTCAGCCAAAGAGCTCTAGTACCTCACCAAACCACAAGCCCCAGGATTCTACGCTAATTATTTCCTCTAATAATTTCCTCACTAGACATTTTGCACTGTTTCCAGGAAGAGAAACAATGCAAACTTATTTTATGATAGTGTACTTATTTTGAAGGTTGAGCTATTGCCTAACTTGGTTAAAGTGTGAACTATAGTCTGTTTGGAAAACAATATAAAGTTAAGTGTTCAACCAGTATAATTTTAGCATTCTTCTTTATGGTTTTATTAATTTTTATTTCTTCCCATGAAATAGATAATTCATACCTAAATAAAGATCATCATGGTTCATCATCTGAAAGTGAAGATGAGCTACTGGGTAAATACCATGAAGCCTTGTCCAGAACACAGAGTTCTAGACCACCAGCAGGTGATAGCAGACAACAGAAAAACGATATTTGGGAAACCAGACAAAAATATAGTCCTCTGTCTGCAGAGTATGATGGGTACAGTAGTGAAGCCTCAATAGATGAAGGTATGCGATCATTTAATTTTTACTTCCTCTTCTTTCACATGTATCAGAAAGCGTTATAGATAAAGATGTAATTCAAAAGGTGTTAGCAAAATCTAAAACCAAGAGTTTGGCTTTGAAGTAATTAGGAATTTATGCAGGATAGATTGAATTTCTTACAACATTCATAATGTTCATTGGATTGAGTGGATTTTTCTTCCAGGTTAAAAGGTATAGAATTGTAGTGTTATTTATCTTTAATTTTCTGAAATATTAAATCATATAGTCTAGAAAATATAGGATTCCAATGAATTGTGAAAGAAATTAATTTTTGGGTGAACAATTGGAATAGCATGAGAATCTGCATACTACAACTTGCAGTGTCCAGCTCATCGCAATATGATTTTTTTCTCATTGCAATATGATTTTTTTTCTCATGGAAAAGACTGAAAATCAAGTCACTTGACATTGTAATATCTCTCCTTGTTAAGTCAATGGGTCCTTTAAAAATACCTTTTCAAACAGTTTAGCATCCAGACATTTGTAACAGTCATTTGTTTCTCTTTATTTCAACAGAATAACAAAATCCTCTAATATGTTTAAAGCTAATCATTGTAAATTTCCTCTACTGTGTAACACTTGTCAACCGTCATTGTTTTATGTGAAGTCAAAGGCTTTCACGGTTGGCATCCATATATTTTCCTTGGGTTTTTTTCTGGGCTGTGAGGCCGTGTTCTGGAATAGTTTATTCCTGACATTTTGCCTGCATCTGTGGCTGGCATCTTCAGAGAATGGTTGTGTAGGAGTGTGTGTGGGGTTTATATACTGTGAACCCCTGTTGGGGAGGATATATACATTTGTGTGTTGAATGGCTAATTTCTGGGTGGAGATATGCAAGGAGGATTAGTGTCTGTTTGGCTAATGGTTGGTTAATGGTCCATTATCTGCTGAAAATCCCCCTGTCCCTGGGTAGAGTTCATTTGCAAGTGCTGAAAAACACCAAAATAAAAGCACAACACTTGCAAATGAACTCCACCCAGGGACAGTGCTTTTTCCAGCAGATAATGGACCATTAACCAACCATTAGCCGAACAGACACTAATCCTCCTTGTATATCTCCACCCAGAAACTGTCCATTCAACACACAAATTTACATATCCTCCCCAACAGGGGTTCACAGTATATAACCCCCCCCCCCCATGCACACTCCTACCCAACCATTCTTTGAAGATGCGAGCCACAGATGCAGGCGAAACATCAGGAATAAACTTCCAGAACACAGCCTCACAGCCTGGAAAAAAAGCCCAAGGAAAATCTATAGATTGTTTTGATCTTCTGGCCTACAATGGAGGCTTGTGCATTGGGCAAATGGTACATTACTCCCAACCAATCTACTCTTGCCAGACTACTTACTTACTTACTTACTTACAGTCGTTAGGTGGCATTGGCTGTCAAGTTTCCTCATTGGCTGTCAAGTTTCCTCCTTAAACAATTTCTCAGTCTTTGTGGAATTCAGCAGGGAAGTCCTTCCCACAATGACTCACAGACACATAGCATTTTTCCCTTAAAGGGACAAGAGAGCCCCTCCCCCCACACCATTGTTTCAGAAATCATGGAACAGCAGACCCATGGATTGGAAAGTGAGTTTTATTACACCGGTGGGCCTGACTGGAATACCTTCCAGGCTTTTTCTTTCATCTCCACATCTCCATGTCTTATTCTTATTTCATGTTCTCTGTCACGCTGCTCCACCAGTGCTGCTGTGAGCAACTCCAGCTTCTTGACTATTTTCCTGTCCTTCTCTCACTTCTCTTCCTCATCTCTATTCACATACTCTACACCTTCTGTTCACATGCACTATACCTTATATTCACATGCACTATGCCTTCTGGGCTACTTCCAAAAATTCCTTCATATTCTTTCCTGCATAACCTTCATAACTCTGTGTTACAAAAGTCATGTTAACCATCCTCATGTTATTCAGGGTCGAGGGGGTATATTGGTGATAGGCATCTAGGAGGCACTCTAGTTAGGCTCCAGAGGCTTCAGTGGCTCCCTCCAGTACTTTTGAGACTTTAGTCATGTCAACTGGCTTCTTTATCCCTGCCCTCATGGCTTCTAATAGCAGGGTCTGATATTGGATGAGGCGCTTTATCTGTTGCAGCTCATAAGGATCCCAGCGGGGGTTGCCCTGATGGCACTCTCTCTCTCATCCTCCTCTGAGCATCAGCATGATTCTTGGGAGCTCTGGCCAAAGCTATCTGCTCCTGCATGTTGTATAATGTGTTACCTCTCTTCAGTGGTGAATAGGGTTAGTAGCAGCTGCTATTGGCAGTCTAGCCAATTTGGCATATGCGAAGCCATAGTATTAGCACATAGCTCTACAATCTCTTGAGGCTTCTCTGTATATGAGGTGTAGTGGGTATTCCAATTCATACAATTCCAGGTCATTAGGGTAACCTTGTGCTGGTCAGTTGGAAGTCAGGCAGTTGCCCTGCAGGCCAGGGGCTGGATGGGTAACTTATCTTGTTTAAATGACTGGGATGACTGTAACTGTGTCTTCCTCTCTGAGTGGAGGAATAATGGGTCACATTTCTGTACTTCCTGCTTTGTCTGTTCTGGTAGGAAGGCTGGGAAAACCAGTGCATCATGGGCAGTAAAATGAGGATCACAAGTAGGCATGGATTTTATCTCTTTAGTGGGGGGAGGATCCTTTGGCTTATCCAATAAGATAGGTGGTGGTAAATACTGTTTTTCCCTTGGGCTGGGTTTGCATAGCTGCTGGAATTTAATTTTAGATGAGGATGCATCTGTAGTACTAGACATTTTTGCAAGAGTGTTCACAATTGACTTGCAGCTGTTCCAAATATGGGCATTGTGATGTATTTGTAAGACGAGCTGATTTCTCTGTATCACTCGGCAGTGTTTAACTACAACATCCAGTTGTTGTGATGGGGTTGGGCAGGTTTCCTCCCAAAAATCTGCCTTTTTAACCTCCTGCGTGCCATATGAGTTTTGCCTTTGAAAGGCTTGCTGGAAATTCTCTACCTTGCTTGCAATGTCATTTAATCTTTGCAATATAAGAATCAATGTTTCTACAGACAGTTGGCAGAATTCATAGAAGGGCTGAGTAGTGTTATTGTAAGATATACTGCCAGCAAGTTCCAGGAGTTTATCTCTGTTTTCTCCCTGTCCCAGAGAATAGTTTACATTTTGATTTTGAGGAGCTATTTTGTTTAGTTCAGATTTCTGTGGTGTCTTAGGGAGTAAAGAAGCTGCCATTGCTACCACTGGGAAAAGTGAGTCAATTCTCATTTTTTTTCTGCTTTGAAAGATTCCTAGGTTCTAGTGTTGTTGCTGGGGCTGGGCTGAATTCTTTTCTTGCCATTGGGTGGCATTTTTGGGATATATGAAGTGATAATGCCGGATAGTGATGGGAGGACAGTTCAGAAGTTATTAGTCTGTCGCCATCTTGCCCCTCCTTTCTTCATGATAAGGCTGCTGGTGCTACGCTTGCAGTGTAATGTAAGGCGGGGGTGCCATTGGCCCTATCAGGCTGTTGTCTCCCAGGGGATCTAACACTGGCTTTAATTTATTGGCCAATTTTCCTTTTCTAATTACCAGAACTTTGGCTTGGGATCTCTTGGCACTTTTCAAACACTGGGGGGGGGGGGACTCAAGGACCACTGTATCTCATGAGTGAATGTAGGGGAACTGATTTGAATGTTCTGGGTCACCAACATTTACAAAATACACACACCAAATTTTATCTAACTTCAAAGACCCTTCACTGGGCCACCGAACCCCAAAAGAGGGCCATTCTATCTCACAAAGGGATTGAACCCCTTTTTGAAGTTTTTTAACATACAGCTCAAGGGGTTGCAAACTTCTTTGCTTCCCCCTCCACCCATGTCCTCCCTCCTAAAATAGACACAGACAAGAGACACAAGGGAAGAACAAAAAAAATGTGTGGACAATAGGTAAGGGGTCCTGTTGCCCGAAGCAAGAGGAAATGGACACCAGTCACACAGCTGCCGGCTTGTACTCCCGGACACTCAATGGCAAGTAGCAAGAACCGCGGCAGCGACACATACAAACTCACACACACATTGCGTATATTCATTTCACAGGCATTCGTTCCTACCTCCCACAGTCCCACTTATTACACCTAGAGGTGAGCGGTTTCCCCAGTTACTCCTTGTCTGGGTAGTAGGGCTCCCTCTTGGGGGGTGATCAGGCCCCCACTTCCACTCTTACGGAGTGGGTCTAATAAATTCCCCTTTTATACTTGCCTGTTTCCTTTGTAGGCAGGGCTGCTCAGTTTCCTTCTCCGTTTACTGGGTTCTCCTTGTGTGCGTTGCTGTTCAGGCAGTCATGGCACAGACTCCTATTCTTCCAACAAATGGTTGGTGGCGCCCAGAGTGAGTGTGTGTGCGCATGGCCCCTTCCCAGCCATGAGTTAGAGCAGTTAGAGCAGGCAAATGCCAGTTAGAGCAGGCAAATGCCACCTCCTGTTCCATCACCTGCTGCTGCTTTCCCGGCCAACGCACCATTTATGTTGCAAAATCATGGAACAGCAGACCCCACGGATTGGAAAGTGAGTTTTATTACACTGGTGGACCTGACTGGAATACCTTCCAAAGAGTCAGAGCCAAGAGCTATAGCTACAGAATACTTTTATACAATAATGACAGTATGCAAAAAAACCATTCCCTCCTCCTTCTCTTTGGTGTCAGCAATTTCCCTTCTTTGAGACAATTGTTGATAGTTCAAGGCAAGATAGCTTAGGAACATTTGGGTACAGTTTGACCGTTATTAGAGAAAGAATTTGTTTACAGCAGCATATCATATGTTTATGGAACATAGAGTTGATTAGTAAGGAACACTGACTAGGCCTGAGAGTTAAAGGAAAAAGACTTTTCAGAGTCCCAGAGTCTCATGGGCTATCTAGTCTGACCCCAAATAGTGATTGCAAGGTTACAGCATTCAGCAAATAGACATTAGAGTGCAAATGGCTACTACACCATAAAGAAACAATAGTGGGGAGGAGCAATGGTGTGAAGAAAGGAAAGAGAGACAGGTCAGTTCACTAGATGCTTGTGGACTTCAGGGATTCAGAAGGGAAGCAGAAACCTCTGGCGGATGAGTTACAGTTGTCCCTCAACATTCGCGGCTTTGACTTTTGTGGTTTTGCCTATTTGCGGAACCTTGGCTTCTCTCCCCCCCACACACAGGGAGGAAAGTTGAGTGACCACCCCGCTTCAATCAGCGTTCTCCCCTTCTGTGTGAGGGGTGAAAGCCGATAGAAATGAGAGACTTAGTCAGCAAACTGCCTCTGGTTTCCCGCCTGAGCACCCCACCTTACTTAGCTTTCGTCCCTCACATGGAAGGGACAAAAGCTGGTTGATGTGGGGTGCTCAGCCAGTAAACTGGTTTGTTGGGTGAGCACCTTGCTTTAATCGGATTTCGCCCCTCATACAGAAGGGGCAAAAGCTGAGTAAAGTGGGGCACTTAGCCAGGAAACCTTCGCCACTCGCTTGCCACCCTCCCGGCCATTCCCAAGTGGCTAAGGGGCTTCTCCAGCCCTTCGCTGCTCGCCCACCGCCACCCCCCGGCCATTCCCAAGTGGTGGAGGGGCTTCTCCAGCCCCTTCTCCACTCACTCTCCGCCACCCTCTGGCCATTCCCAAGCAGCAGAGAGGCTTTTTGAGCCCCATCGCCGCTTTGGGATGGCGGGTGGTGGTGGCTGAAAAGCGTCCCCGCTGCCTGCCTGCCACCCCCCTGCCCTTCCGAATATGGCGATGGCTCTTTTTGAGCCCAGTCGCAGCTTTGGGAGGGTGCGGGGAAGGCTGAGAAGGGGCTACAAGGCTTCAAAAGCCCCATAGCCACTTTGAAAGGGTGGGGGGTTGCAGACAGGTGGTGGGGAGGCATATTTTTATTTGCGTTTTTTTACGACTGTAGTGTGCAGCTGCCTGGGCTACTAGGAACATAGAAATTGGAATGTTACTTCTAAAAAGTAATTTTTTTCTGTTATTCATCACTACAACTGTAGAAAAGGCATTGTTATTGGTACCAGTGTTTAGAAAATAATTTGTTGTGGTATTTGTTGTAAAAATGCCATTGTTCTAAAAGTAGTTTACTGGTTGTCCTCTCCATTGACGCCCCCTTGTCGTGGGAGAGAGGCTTGCGTACCCTAATGATGTTTTGAGCTATGCTGGCGGTGGCATAATAGCCACTGGTAGGGTCTCCCATGCCAGACAGGTCAAAACCGAAGGGTCTGACAAAGAGCGTCAAAGGGCAGGATGGGCTCTCTAGCCTTGTGGCAACCGTCCTAGGAGAAGGAAAACTCTAATCCCAAACCCGGGCAGATGGTGCTCGTCCAACCCTGTAAGGTCAACCATCTAAGAGAAGGAAACTCTAATCAAACCTACGGCCCGAGGACCTCGCTGCCACGTCCATGCTTGCAAGGCCACGGCAGATGAATCTCTGGTTTAAAGGGTGAGGCCAGTTCTGTGCACGCTGCGCTCCACCAGAAAAATCCATTGCACAGGCGCGAAGGACAAATCCAGTTCCAAAAATGCCCTGTAGCGACTGGCGAGGGACGAAACCGGCAGGTGTAAAGATGCACTGGAAGCCGCAGCCCCAACCCTGCATGCAGGCAGTTCAGGACATTGGTCGCTCGAGGCTGACCCGGGAGATGACAGTCTTGTTCGGCAGCATCCTGAATGACCAAGCAGCCTTTTTTAAGGAGAGCACTGCTTGCTCCATATGGAGAGGGGCCTAGAAAAGGTGGCCTAACGAAAGCTTATCCCCATCTACCTGGTTGGCTAGCCGCGGCCAACGGGAATCTTCTGATGCGGTCAAACCAAGACAAAGAAACAAAGGCACACACCGGCCTCCAAGGTGTAAATAAACTGACACTTGCATGCTGGAACATCAGAACCATGCAAGACTCTGAAGATAGTGGACGGCCTGAGCGTCGTTCTGCCCTAATAGCCCATGAACTATCACGGCTTAATATTGACATCGCTGCTCTTAGTGAAGTTCGCTTCCATGAGGAAGGCAGCCTTAAAGAACATGGCGCCGGCTACACACTTTACTGGTCTGGCAAACCCAAAACTGAAAAACATCTTTCAGGAGTAAGCTTTATGATTAAAAACTCCATTGCCTCCAAACTCGAAACCTTGCCAACAGGACACTCTGATCGCATTAATTCCTTACGCCTCCCACATGTTGTTCTCTTTAGTATATATGCCCCAACTATGCAAGCCGACCCTGTAGAGAAAGACAAATTCTACACAGACCTATGCCAACTCATACAAAAAGTCCCTGTAGAAGATAAAATTATTATACTTGGTGACTTCAATGCCAGAGTAGGAAAGCACTCCGAAGCCTGGAAAGGTGTCTTAGGCAAGCATGGTGTTGGAAATTGCAATGATAACGGATGCCTCCTGCTAGAGTTCTGTGCAGAACAACAGCTGACTATTACAAACACAACCTTTCAGCAGAAAGATAGCTTGAAGACAACCTGGATGCATCCCCGATCCAAACATTGGCACCTCATTGACTATGTTCTAGTCCGTCAGAGAGACATTCGTGATGTCCGTCATACCCGAGTGATGCCCAGTGCAGAATGCCAAACAGATCATCGCCTCATCAGATGTAAACTAAATCTTCATCTTAAGTTCAAACCTAAGAGGGGTGGCATCTTAAAGAAGAGACTCCAAGTCAACAATCTTCAACAAGCTACCATGAGAGACAACTTCCAGGCAAACCTACAAACGAAACTTGAAGACCATCCTACAGATCCTTCTCCTACAGTGCTTTGGCAACATATCAAAAACAGTATCTTCCAGTCTGCAGAAGAATCCCTCGGGTTCTCCCATAAGAAAAATCAAGACTGGTTTGATGAAAACAACCAAGAGATCCAGGAGCTGTTGGCAAGGAAGAGAGCTGCTCACCAGGCATACCTCGCCCAGCCAACCTGTCATGTAAGAAAAGCAGCTTTCCGCCTCACATGTAGCAAACTACAACAAAAACTCAGAGACATGCAGAACAAGTGGTGGATCAATATAGCAGAAAAGACACAACGCTGTGCAGATCTGGGTGATCATAGAGGATTTTAGGAAGCTCTTAAAGCAGTGTTTGGACCTACTTATCAGGTCCAAAGCTCCTTATACAGTACAGATGGTCAAACATTAATTACTGATAAAGCCTCCATCCTAAATCGTTGGGCTGAACATTTCCAAAGTCTCTTCAGCGCCAACCGAGTAGTCCAAGGCTCAGCTATCCAACATATGATACAAAAACCGATGAAAAATGAATTGGACATAGCTCCCACTTTGGAAGAGACCCTTAAGGCCATACAGCAGATGAAAAACGGCAAGGCAGCTGGGATTGATGGAATCCCACCTGAAGTTTGGAAACACGGAGGTCATGCACTCCATGAAAAATTCCACGAATTCCTTGTGAATTGCTGGGAAAAAGGGGAACTGCCATCAGACCTCCGAGATGCAGTCATCATCACCCTGTACAAGAAAAAAGGATCAAAATCCGACTGCTCAAACTATCGAGGCATAACACTGCTCTCTATTTCTGGAAAAATCCTTGCAAGGATACTCCTGAACAGATTAGTTCCTGCTATTGCAGAAGAACTCCTCCCTGAAAGCCAATGTGGCTTCAGAGCCAATAGGAGTACTACAGACATGGTATTTGCCCTTAGACAACTGCAAGAAAAATGTAGGGAGCAGAACAAGGGTCTGTATGTAACATTTGTCGACCTCACCAAAGCCTTTGACACTGTAAGTAGAAAAGGTCTGTGGCAGATCCTGGAAAGACTAGGATGTCCCGCCAAATTCCTTAAAATGATTATCTTGCTACACGAGGGCCAGCGTGGTCAAGTCAGATATGGCGATGCTCTTTCAGAGCCCTTTCTAATAACTAATGGAGTGAAGCAAGGTTGTGTTCTTGCACCAACTTTATTTACAATCTTCTTTAGCACGATGCTCCAAAGGGCTATGGCAGAGCTTGAAGAAGACGACGGCATCTATATACGTTACCGTACTGATGGTAGCTTGTTTAACTTAAGCCGTCTGAGAGCTCACACTAAGACTCTAAACTATCTAGTCCGTGAGCTGCTCTTCGCCGATGCTGCTGCCCTTGTTGCCCACACAGAAGCAGCTCTGCAGCGCCTAACGTCCTGCTTCGCAACAGTTGCAGAGCTGTTTGGGCTAGAAGTCAACCTGAAGAAAACAGAAGTTCTTTACCAGCCTGCACCAGAGGACGAACACCACCATCTCCACATTGCCGTCGGCAAATCTGTGCTCAAGTCCGTTCAGCAGTTCACCTACCTGGGAAGCATCATCTCCTCAGATGCCAAGATTGACAAAGAGATCGATCACAGATTAGCAAAGGCATATAGTGCATTTGGAAGACTTCACAAAAGAGTCTGGAGCAATAAACACGTGAGGCAAAGCACAAAAATCAGTGTGTATAGAGCCATTGTACTGTCTATCCTCCTTTATGGATCTGAAACATGGGTCACCTATCGCCACCACCTACGACTCCTCGAGCGCTTTCATCAGCGCTGTCTACGCACAATCCTAAATATACACTGGACTGACTATGTGACGAATGTTGCTGTCCTTGAGCAAGCAGGGATCACCAGCATTGAGGCCATGATATTGAGAACACAGCTGCGCTGGGCAGGGCACGTTTCTAGGATGGAAGACCATCACCTCCCAAAAATACTACTCTACGGAGAACTTGCCATGGGTCAGCGTAAGAGGGGCGCTCCAAAAAAGCGATACAAAAACTCCCTGAAACAACATCTCAGGCTCGGCCAAATTGATCACCAACAGTGGTCCGCCCTGGCCTCACATCGGGAGGCATGGAGACGCACTATCCACAATGCTGCAGTCTTATTTGAGAACTCACGACGAACAAGTCTTGAAGAGAAACGACAACGCAGAAAGAATCACAACCCAAAAACATCACCCAAGGAGACCTTCTGCTGTGCTTTTTGCAACCGGACTTGTTTATCTCGGATTGGCCTTTTTAGTCATCAGCGCGCTTGCAGAAAGCGCAGGATGAGTCCTTCCTGAATCTTCGTTTGCGAAGAAAAGCCAGAGAGAGAGAGAGAGAGAGAGAGAGAGTTTACTGGTTGTAATGTTGTTACATTATTGTTAGCATCTGCCCTAGGGTAAAAGGTTGCAGTAGTTTGCGTGTTTGTTCTGTTTTTTAACTATTAAATAAAAACTTTATGCTGCTCAGAACTGCATGACACTGCAGCTGCCTGTTGGCTTAAACCCATGTGATTTTACTTAGTGTCACAGAGTTCTAGCCTGTAAAGCAAGCTTGTAAAATGTGGGCTAGACAAGTTAACTGTTAAATGGATTTGTAATTGATTGACTGGCCGAACCCAAAGGGTGCTCAGCAGTGGCTCCTCTTCATCTTGGAAAGATGTCACCAGTGGGGTGCCACAGGGTTCTGTCCTGGGCCCAGTGCTATTCAACATCTTTATCAATGACTTGGATGAGGGAATTAGGGGCATACTTATCAAATTTGCAGATGACACCAAATTAGGATGAGTAGCTAATACCCTAGAGGACAGGATCAAAATTCAGAATGACCTGGATAGACTGGAGAGCTGGGCCAAAGCTAACAAAATGAAATTCAATAGGGAGAAATGTAAAGTACTACATTTAGGGTGGAAAAATGAAATGCATAAATATAGGATGGGAGAGACCTGGCTGAATGAGACAACGTGCGAAAGGGATCTAGGAGTCCTAGTAGACCACAAGTTGAACATGAGTCAACAATGTGATACGGCAGCTAAAAAGGCCAATGCGATTTTGGGCTGTATCAATAGAAGTATAGTGTCTAGATCAAGGGAAGTAATAGTGCCACTCTATTCTGCCTTGGTCAGACCTCACTTAGAATACTGTGTCCAGTTCTGGGCACCACAATTCAAAAAGGATATGGACAATTTGGAGCGTGTCCAGAGAAGGGCAACTAAAATGGTGAAAGGTCTGGAAATGATGCCTTATGAGGAGAGACTTAGGGAGCTGGGTATGTTTAGCCTGGAAAAAAGATTGTTAAGAGGCGATATGATAGCCCTGTTTAAGTATTTGAAGGGATGTCACGCTGAGGATGGAGCAGGCTCGTTTTCTGCTGCTTCAGAGACTGGAACACGGAGCAATGGATGCAAGCTCCAGGAACAGAGATTCCACCTCAACATTAGGACGAACTTTTTGATAGTAAGAGCTGTTCGGCAGTGGAACACACTCCCTCAGAGCGTGGTGGGGTCTCCTTCCTTGGAGGTCTTTAAACAGAGGCTGGATGGCCATCTGTCGGGGATGCTTTGATCGTGATTTCCTGCATGGCAGGGGGTTGGACTGGATGGCCCTCGTGGTCTCTTCCAACTCTGCATTTCTATGATTCTATGATTCTAGCCTGTACAGGAAGTGTGGGAAAGTCAGACACAATTTCTGTAGTTGCTACAGCATTGTTCCCTGAGTAAAATGATGTGGAGTTTAGCATCTGAAATAACAGCAGATATGGTATGGCATTGTTCTGGTTGGTGCAGGATCCTTGCTTACCTATTTTTTAAAAAACAGAACAGAACCCCTTCCCTCCTAGTCGCCTCTTATGTGAATGTAAAAATAAAGAGAACTACCTGTTCTTTATTGGAATATTGCAATATTAGCAGGTTTCCAAGCAAGTAACTAGCTTTCATTCTTAGACTATCTTAGGAGGTGGTGGCCAGAATATCCTGAGTCTTCACATTAATAAACCTAATGTCTCACTTGGTGTTGGAAAAAAAATCTGTTTTGCAACAAGCTGGACATGGCAACTGTTTGATGTTCACATACATTTTTTTCTTATCTCTACTAGAGTAATAGTGTGGTGGTTCTTCCAGAATTTTTCTGTTTTTGAATATGATATGAAAGATATGAACAAACGGTTGAGATCATCACAAATTATCATAATGTATTTTAGTGTGAATGGTTTGTAAAAGTTCTCTTATAATAAATAGCATAGCATGTGAAATGTGTAATATATGTTGGCTTCTATTGTTTCTGATTTTATGATTAAGAAGTAACTACAGGTTGAGTACCCCTTATCGGAGGCTTGGGACCAGAGTATTCCTTTGTTTTCTGCTAGTATTGTGTATAAGATGCGAGGCTGGAGAGAGACGGGGGTTCTGTGAAATGGCAGGAAAACAAAACTTTTTGCCACCAACTGCCCACTTTTGCCTTCGAGGCAGTGGTTGCGGTGCTCTTGCTCATCATGTCCGTCTCTCTTATCCACAGTCTCTTTCCAGCCTCATACATAACACAAGTAGTGAATGAATGAGATGCGAGGCTGGAGAGAGACTGAGGAGCTGAGAGGTGAACGAGCAGGAGTGCTGCACCTGTCTCCTCGAAGCTGGAAGCAGGTGGCTGGTGACAAAAACTTTCAGGTTTTGGAGGTTTATAGATTAGGGATGCTAAACCTGTATTGTCAGAGTTTTTTAAAATAGTGTGACTTTTGGATGGCATTTATTAAATGTTTCCCCCACTATGCTATTGGGATAGCTCTTTCTGTTATCTATAAAGTCAGCTGACTAGGTAAGTATTACTTGTTATATTTCTGAAATACCATAAACTTAAGCTCAGTTTTTCTCATGGCAGAATACTGGCAATATTGTATTGAGCTTCAAGGAGGCCCATGGGATGTGGTGCCAGCACCAGCATTTCTTTGTTTCACTCAAAAGCTAACATATAAAAAGTCTCATAGTACTTCCTCTGTCACAATCACACTTCTTCCTTAACTTTTTCACTTACTTCCCTCCCCTCCCTTCTTTTGAATTACGTCATTACAATTCATCCTGGTTATGATATCCTCTGTACATGCTGATTGGGTTTCCTTCCTTCCTTTTGGCTGGCAGATAAACCCCTGTTGATTTCTCACAACATTGCTATGCACAGTCTTCTTTGTGGAGTTGGTTGATATTTGAGAAGATCCCATAAAAATAAGAAGAACTCTTGTACATTCTGTTTCATTTCAGTGAATTATTTGGAATGTGGTTAGAGTTTACTTGCAAAGTTTTTTGCCCTGTACCATCTACAGAAGGGAGGAATTAATGATGGGGAAAAAAGGGTGGTTGGGGGGAGAGGAATTATTTAAGGAAAAAAAGAAAAAGTGGTAAAATTTGTGACATTAAAAAGTAGGGTAGCTTTCATTTGAGAGAGAGAATAGGAGAGTAGTGTGCTACTGGATTCTTCAAATTATCTAATGAACTTCTGAACAGCACACACAGAATAAGACATTTGCATGTTCTTTATGCTGGCAGTAACGTTGAAAAGTCTCTTCACAACCCCCCCCCCAAAGAGAGGGTTCTGAAAGAGGTACCATTTTTAAAAGTTTGGATTTGTCTGGAAGCAAGTCCTCCATTGTGGTCTCAAGGTTGCAAATTGAACCCTCCCTGCTCTCTTGCACTTATTGTGTATAGCCAGGAAGACTTCCTTAGGTTCCATTCATCACCATAAAGCAGAGTTCATAATGAGTAGGATTGCTATATGTCCCAGAAATCCAGGAAAATCCTGGATGAAAGAGACTAAAAATTGTCCCACCCGGCTGGACTGCAAATCTCGGATGCCTCCAGCTGTGGAGAGGATAGAGTCTCTCTTCCCTCCAGAGCTGGAGGAATCCGGGATCTGTCTGCTGCTTTGAGCAGCCCAGCCCGATGGGCTGGCTTAGCAAGGGAGGGAGGGAGGGAGGGCAGGGGGCAGTCCTCCCCAGGCAGCAGTTTTGGGGGTGGTGGCATTCCCTCCTGCCTCACTCTCCTGCCCACTCGCTTCCTTCCCCGTGTGCCCTGCCCGCTCACTTGCTTTGTGCCCAGAGTTCTGGTGAGTCTTCAGGCTCCCTCCTCAGAGGTACTCTGGGTACCCTCCTTGTGGGGAGGGGGAGAGAGAAGAGGGTTCCCTCCTCCTTCCCCTGTGGGTGCTTTGGGTGCCCTCCTTGTGGGAAGGGGAGAGAGAAAAGGGCTCCCCCCCATGGGTGCTCTGTCCCAGTTTTGTGGCAGAGAATTATGGCAACCCTAATCATGAGAGACATGAAAACTTGCTTGTCTGAGAATATATTATATACTTGTATATGCAAATACTGTCAGGGCCTAAGACTCTGCTGTAACCTTTAGATCGTGAATGGAGTCTTCTTTATGTCTTGTGCTATGAAACATGAAATGGGAAGAATAATAGGCAGAGACAATAATGCTCTGGGTTTCAGCTTGCAAGCATTGCAGTGATACAATTGCAGTATGCCAAAGTCTAGATGTCTTTCAGAAGTCTGATCTGAACTGAGTGTGAGAAAATGTGTTTATCTTATGTAACTGACAATCAAGTAAGTTTATATACTATATGTGTGTTGTGTTGTTAATTGCCATTAAGTTGACTATGACTCCATCAATGAGAGACTACCAAATTACGCTGTCATCAGCATCCCTGCTGAGGTCTTGCAGACTCAGCCTGTGGCTTCCTTGTTTGAGTCTATCCACCTGTAATGTGGTCTTACCCTTTTCCTACTTCCTTCCACCTTACCAAGCATTATTGTCTATTCTAATGAGTCATGTCTTCTCACGACATGTCCAAAGTGTGATAATCTCAGTTTAGTCACTTGGCTTTCAGGGAGGGTTGAGGCTTGATTTGCTCTTGGACCCATTTATTTGTCTTTTTGATAGTGCATGGTATCAATAGAACTCTTCTTTAGTACTATATTTCAAGTGAGTTGATTTTCATCCTGTCTGCTTTCTTTACTGTCTGGCTTTCACAACCATACATAGAAATGGGAAATAAAATAGCATAGACAGTTCTGACTTTGGCATTCAGTTATGTATCTCTACATTTGAGGATCTTGTCTAGTTCCTTCAAGGCTGCCATTCCAGTCTCTATCTCCCACAACATGCTAAAAACCAAGTGCCTCCTTAAGTAAAAAGTTTTTTACCTACTGGTGGAAAGAAAGCAGGGGGGGGGTCAACAAGATCACCTAGGGAATGGAGTTCCACAACTTAGGATCAGCCACCAAGAAGGCTCTCTCCTGTGTTCTTACTAGCTGTGCCTGGGATGGTGATGGGACCAAGAGAAAGCTCACATAGGAAGATACAGTTTTTCAAATAGTCTGGACCCAAGCCATGTAGGACTTTACAGATGATAGCCAGCACTTTGAATTCTGCCTGGAAATGGATCAGCAGCCAATGGAGTTGTTCAGCAAGGGGGTTATATGCTCCCTATAACCTGTTCCAGTCAGCAACCTGGCAGCAGCATATTGGACCCACTGAAGTTTCTGAACAGTTTACAAAGGCAGCCCCATGTAGAGTACATTACAATAATCCAAATGGGGTGTAATCAAGGCATGTGTTATTGTAGACTGATCTGACATCTCATGGAATGAGTGCAACTGGCACAACAGTTTTAGCTGAGCAAATGCACTTCTGGCCACTGTTAAAACCTGGGCATCCAGGCTCACACTGGAGTCCATGAGCATGCCCAAGCTGTGAACCTGAGACTTCAGGGGGAGTGTAACCCCATCTAACACAGGCTGAATCCCTATTGCCGGATCTGCCTTTCGACTGACCAGGAGCACCTCTGTCTTGTCCAGAATAAGTTTCAATTTCTTTGCCTTCATCCAACCCATTACCAACAGCATACGTTGGTTTCATACAGAGGCAGCTTACTTGGGATTGGATTAAAAAAAGGTAGAGTTGGGTATCATAACCTCTCCCAGGAGTTTCATGTAGATATTAAATAGCATGGGGAATAAAACAGAGTTCTAAGGAACCCTGCAGGCCATGAAGTCAACCAGGAATTCCCCATCACCACCTTCTGAATTTGCCCCTCCAAGAAGGACCAGAACCACTGCAGAACAGTGCCCCCAAGTCCCATCCAAGAGAGGCAGCTCAGAAGTATTCCATGGTTGATGGTATCAAAAGATGCTGAAAGATCCTGCAGAACCTATAGGGACATACTCCCCTTGTCTAGTTCCCTGCATAGGTCATCCACTAAGCCTTTCGGTGACCAAAGCTGTCTTTGTCCCAAGCCAGGCCTGAAATGATACTGAAATGTATTTGAATAATCTATTTCATCCAGGAGCCCCAGGAACTGAGAGGCTACCACATGCTCCAGAACCTTGCCCGGTAAAGGAATATTGGAGACTGGCTGATAGTTACCCAGGGTTCGGGAAGGGTTTTTAAAAAAAAATAGGGGCCTCACTTTTAGACAAGATGGAACTCTGCCTTAGTGCTATGAGGCATTCCTGTTACCCACTCAACCAGTTCCTCTCTGGCTGCTTTTATAAGCCAGGAAGGGCAAGGCTCCAGTTCATGTTGTGGCTCTTACCTCTTCAAGGATCCTGTCTGTATCCTCAGGCTGCACAAAATGAAACATATCCATTAAACTGGAACAAGCAGGAGCCAAGATTACATCTCCTTAAACTGTATCAACTACAGTATCCAATTCGGAGTAGATCTGAGTGATTTTATCAGCAAAGTGTCATGCAAGCTCTTAATAGTGGGCTACCAAGTAGTCTACATGATGCTCCTATGGGGCAGAATGAAGAAGGTCCCTGACCACTCAAGACAGCTTTGAAGGGGAGGCTTAGGAGCGATTGTGTGCACCACCCTGGCCATTTCCCTATTCCAGATATCGGCCAGGGCTTTGACAGTATCACCTGCCAAGGGAACAGGGAATTCCTCAAGAGCAATCAGGAACCCATCTAGATCCATAAGCCTCCTGCAGTGGGCCATGTTAATCATCCTCCCACCCCTGCAGAAGCTGAATTCCAGTGAGTCTAAACATCATCAGGTAGTGATCAGTCCATAACAGCAGAGCTATAGAAAGTTCCTCCACACCCAGATCATTGCCATCCTGCCCAGTACAGAAAATGGCATCCAGAGAGTGTCCTGCAACAGGGGTGGCACCAGATATTACTTGGGGCACACCCATGGACATCATGAAGTACATGAAGTCTTGAGCTGCTCCTGAAAGCATGGATTTATTTATTTATGCAATTTATATGCCACCTTTCTCCCGAAGCGGGACACAAGGCGGCTCCCAAAACAATTAAAATCATGGTTAAAAGCAATTAAAATTAATTAAAAACATACAGTTGTCCCTTCACATTCACGGGGGTTAGGTGCCACAGACCCTCGCGAATGTGAAAATTCTGCAAATAAAGACTGCCCTCCCCCACCAAAGCGACCACGGGGCCTCCGGAAGGCCCATAGTCACTTCCCCCTGCCTCCCCCTCCCTCCCAAGGCCTTCCCCCCCCCAAGGCCTTCCCTTTCCCACCCCTCCGGCCTGCTTCTCTACCCCCTAGAAGCGGCCACAGGGCTTCTAAAGCCCAGTCGCTGCTTTTGGGAGGGCGGGGGAGGCCCTCCCAAAACCGCGAATACTCAAAACCATGAATGCTAAATTCGTGAAAGTGGATGGGCAACTGTACAAAGTTTTTTTTAAAAAAAGAATTAGATAAAAACAACATAAAAACACACCCCGATAAAAGCTCCAGGGGTGGGTACAGTTATACACCAAAGACCAGCTTGAAGAAAAATGTTTTTGCCTGCCAGTGGGAAAAAAAAAAACAGGGAGGAGGTCATTCTAGCCTCCCGCGGGAGGGAGTTCTAGAGGGTAGGAGCAGCCACTGAGAAGGCTCTTTCTTGTGTCCTCACCAAGTGAGCCTGTGATGGTGGTGGAACTGAGAGAAAGCCTTCCGCTGAAGATCTTAAAAGATGCTTGCAGTTTCAAAGAGGGATATATGATCTTTCAGCTAGTCTGGACCTAAGCTGAAGTTCCCACTTTCTTCCTTGACTAACCATTCCTAGTCTTTGCTATTTTCTGTTTGTCTCTCTCTGGCTTTTCTTCGCAAACAAAGATTCAGAAAGGACTCATCCCACACTTTCTGCAAGCGTGCTGATGACTAAAAAGGCCAATCCGAGATAAACAAGTCCGGTTGCAGAGAGCACAGCAGAAGGTCTCCTTGGGTGATGTTTCCGGGTTGTGATTCTTTCTGCTTTGTCGTTTCTCTTCAAGACTTGTTCGGCGTGAGTTCTCAAATAAGGCTGCAGCATTGTGGATAGTGCATCTCCATACCTCCTGATGTGAGACCAGGACGGACCATTGTTGGTGATCAATTTGGCTGAGCCTGAGATGTTGTTTCAGGGAGTCCTTGTATCACTTTTTTGGAGTGCCCCTCTTACGCTGACCCATGGCAAGTTCATCGTAGAGTACTATTTTTGGGAGGCGATGGTCCTCCATCCTAGAAACGTGCCCTGCCCAGTGCAGCTGTGTTCTCAATATCATGGCCTCAATGCTGGTGATCCGTGCTTGCTCAAGGACAGCAACATTTGTCACATAGTCAGTTCAGTGTGTATTTAGGATTTCTGTTTGTAGTATGGTGTCATCTGCATATCTTAAATTGTTGATGTTCCTTCCTCCAATGTTGATAGATCCTTCCTATGCTATCAATCCAGCTTTATGCATGATACATTCAATGTACAAGTTAAACAGTGTGATAAAATGCAGCCTTGCCTGACCACCTTGTTAATTGGAAACCATTATGTTTCTCTGTATCCTGTTGTGATAGTGGCCTCTTGTCCTGAGTGCATCAGGGCAATAAAATGTTGTGACACACCCATTTCTTTAAGAGTGATCCATACTGCATGTGTGTATGTGTGTGTGTGTGTGTTTAGTATACACATATGTATGTGTCTCTGTGTGTAAAGTTAACTTGATCTTCAGTTATATTACACAGTCTAGTCTTTTACATGTAAACAGCCCCTTAAATGATTGTCACAGGCTTTGGACCAGGAAAACAGAGCAAGCTGTCATTTGTGTAACTTGAAGTAGCACTGAACTAGGAATATATAGGTGGTCTCCTGTGGTAAGTCAAAATTGTCTACAAGATAGGTAGGGAACCATTTGGAAATAGGCAGAGAGTTGATTCTCAGTTTATTTTAGGCCAGTGATATATCACAATGAATAAAGGAGCCATTGTTGTAGTCTAGTAACCTAGTCCATGTTTGTGAATTTATTTTCAAAACCACTTTCTATTTAAGGATGGTTTCTGGAAAATGAAAATGGGATCCTGGGAAAGAATTGCCTATATAGCTGAAGTTTACTTTTTGTTTTTTTGACACTGACAGCTAAGTTTTTTGCTCAGTTTTATCTTTTCTTCAGTATGAATTTTGTGAGAAAGCAAAAGAAAAGTGTGTGAATAGTTATCTCCTATGCTCTTTGTTACTTGATTTTATGACCCAGCTTGTTCTTACAAGTCATTTAAGTGTTGAACTAGGATATTGGGAGATCAAATTCCTTCTCAGCCAAGAAAACTCACTGGGTGACCTTGGGCACATTATACTCTGCAAGCTTCAGAGGAAGGCAATGGTAAACCTCCTCTGAAGAAATCTTGCCAAGGAAACTCTGTGATCAGTTCACCTTAGGGTGTCCATAAGTTGAGAACGACTTGAAGGAACACAACTGTTGTGACAATATGTCTGCTGTCAGGTGGTGTTAAAATTGACTTACATTAGCACTCACCTGATGTGAACAATGTCATATCAGGAAGGTGAACTCATGTGAGATCAGACTCCTCTTTCATGAAAGCAAACATTGAGTGTTTTTCCTAGGAAAGAAAATGAATCCATGTTTATTACCTCTGATGTTACAGAATTCCAGTAATTAAACTATTTGTATGAGCAGATATTTAATACAAGTTGAATAAGGTATCTTGTTGAATCCAGCTTTGATATTAGCATTGTCAGCATATTGTCTTAAAACATTTATAGCACACTTAGGCATATTTGTGAACTATTTCCAAATAAGTTACGTTTGAAATATAATATATTACAAATAAATTTGCCTTAAATGCAGGAAAAAATAAAGAAGAACGGTCATTGTTGCAGCTAATTCGTGGAGTGATTTCTCTCTCTCTGAATCTTCGTTTGCGAAGAAAAGCCAGAGAGAGAGAGACTTTTGAAATATAATATATTACAAATAAATTTGCCTT
Source organism: Gambelia wislizenii (assembly GCA_030847615.1). Lineage (NCBI taxonomy): Eukaryota > Metazoa > Chordata > Lepidosauria > Squamata > Crotaphytidae > Gambelia > Gambelia wislizenii. The sequence continues at coordinate 40,997,121 of JAUMIR010000001.1, forward strand.
AAATGCAGGAAAACATAAAGAAGAATGGTCATTGTTGCAGCTAATTCGTGGAGTGATTTCTGGACATCCTAGAATTTTAGTGACAGAGAAAGCAGGAACCAGCAAGCAATAAAACATTAAAAAGCACTACCAAGATTATTCAGAGTTGAACTTCTGAAGTTTCTGTTTCATATTAAAAGTGAAGAACATCAAAGGACATTTTAGACATTCAACACAAATTTTGTTGAAATGTACATTTGAGATTTAGAATAACTGGCTGTGCAACTTTATGTAACTAAAAACACATACAACAACAGTGAACTGTTTATCTTGTTTAAAAAAATGTTTATTTAACAATTGTGTTGGATGGGAACCAAATAAAATAAGCCTTGAGTTTTTTAAGGTTTTCACAGGCAGTCTATTTTTCCTCACCAACAAGTTTTTCAGATCTTAGGTTTACATCATAGTTTTAGCAATTCTGATGAGAAAATCATGACATCTGTATATAATTGTTCCTTTCTGGGACAGTGTCACTTTATATCATATTTGCACAGGTTTAAAAATAAATGTGCAAGACACTTTTGCAAAAATGCAAAGCACTTTGCATTTGCAAAGGCAGCATACTGCTACAGAGTGTACAGGCTGAGGAATGACTTTAATGACAAATTGATATTTAGAGAATTTACGACATTTTCCCTACAGAAAATAGGTGACAACACTGAATTGCCAATAATGCTTTGTTCCTTTCTTTTCACTGAAATGACAATGTTGGTCTCATTTAATAACTATTAACTTCCGATTCTAAAGTACAGTTGTCCCTTCATATTAGCTGGAATTAGGTTCCAGGACCCCCGTGGATACCAAAATCCATGAATATTCAAGTCCCATTATATGCAATGGCACAGCAAAATGGTGTCCCTTATATAAGATGGCAAAATCAAGGTTTGCTTTTTGGATTATTATTTTTTTAAGAATATTTTCAAGCCGTGAATACTGGGGATATGGAGGGACAGCTGTATAATTCTGACAGCCTGGCTAAGATACTGCTTTCTGTTGGAGCGAGCCCTGACCATGACATTGGGTGTGTTTCTTAATGTCCTGTTGGTGTAGTGGTTTGAGTGTTGGACTACGACTCTGGAGACTAGGGTTTGAATACCTGCTCTGCCATGAAAACCCACTGGGTAATCTTGGGCAAGTCACAGACTCTCAGCCTCCCAAACCCCCATGATTGGTTCACTGAGTATCACCATAAGCCAGAAATGACTTGAGGGCACACAGCAACAACAAACTGATAGCCATGACCTAGATGCTTGTCATAGAATCATAGAATTATAGAGTTGGAAAAGACCACGAGGGCCATCCAGTCCAACCCCCTGCCATGCAGGAAATCATGATGAAAGCATCCCCGACAGATGGCCATCCAGCCTCTGTTTAAAGACCTCCAAGGAAGGAGACCCCACCATGCTCCGAGGGAGTGTGTTCCACTGCCGAACAGCTCTTACTGTCAAAAAGTTCCTCCTAATGTTGAGGTGGAATCGCTGTTCCTGGAGCTTGCATCCATTGCTCCGTGTTCCAGTCTCTGGAGCAGCAGAAAACAAGCTTGCTCCATCCTCAATGTGACACCCCTTCAAATACTTAAACAGGGCTATCATATCGCCTCTTAACTGTTTTTCTTCCAGGCTAAACATACCCAGTTTCATAAGTCTCTCCTCATAAGGCATGGTTTCCAGAACTTTCACCATTTTAGTCACCCTCCTCTGGACACGCTCCAATTTGTCAATATCCTTTCTGAATTGTGGTGCCCAGAACTGGACACAGTATTCTAAGTGAGGTCTGACCAAGGCAGAATAGAGTGGCACTATTACTTCCCTTGATCTAGACACTATACTTCTATTGATACAGCCCAAAATTGCATTGGCCTTTTTAGCTGCCGCATCACACTGTTGGCTCATGTTCAACTTGTGGTCTACTAGGACTCCTAGATCCCTTTCGCACGTAGTCTCATTCAGCCAGGTCTCTCCCATCCTATATTTATGCATTTCATTTTTCCGCCCTAAATGCAGTACTTTACATTTCTCCGTATTGAATTTCATTTTGTTAGCTTTGGTCCAGCTCTCCAGTCTATCCAGGTCATTCTGAATTTTGATCCTGTCCTCTAGGGTATTAGCTACTCCTCCCAATTTGGTGTCATCTGCAAATTTGATAAGTATGCCCCTAATTCCCTCATCTAAGTCATTGATAAAGATGTTGAATAGCACTGGGCCCAGGACAGAACCCTGTGGCACCCCACTGGTCACATCTTTCCAAGACGAAGAGGAGCCACTGCTGAGCACCCTTTGGGTTCGGCCGGTCAACCAATTACAAATCCATTGAACAGTTAACTTGTCTAGCCCACATTCTACAAGCTTGTTTGCAAGAATGTCATGGGGAACCTTGTCAAAGGCCTTACTGAAATCAAGGTATGCAATATCCACAGCATTCCCTTCATCTACCAAGCTGGTAACTTTATCAAAAAAAGAGATCAGATTAGTCTGGCATGACTTGCTTCTCTGAAACCCATGTTGACTTTTTGTGATTATGGCATTGCCTTCTAAATGTTCACAGACTCTCTGTTTAATGATCTGCTCTAGAATCTTCCCTGGTATTGATGTCAGACTAACTGGACGATAATTGTTGGGATCCTCTTTTTTCCCCTTTTTGAAGATGGGGACAACGTTTGCCCTCCTCCAGTCTGCTGGGACTTCTCCTGTTCTCCAGGAGTTCTCAAATATTATTGCCAATGGCTCTGAGATTATATTTGCCAGCTCTTTTAATACTCTTGGATGTAGTTCATCTGGTCCTGGAGATTTAAATTCATTTAGATTAAGAAGGTATTCCTGTACTACCTCTTTACTTATTTTGAGCTGGATTTCCCCTATTGTGTCCTCTGTTCCATTCTCCTCAGGTTGGTCATCCTTTTCCTTTTCTGAAAACACTGAGGCAGAGAAGGTGTTGAGTAATTCTGCCTTTTCTCTGTCCCCTGTTAGCATTTTGCCATCTTCTCCACGTAGCGGCCCTATCATTTCCTTCTTCCTCCTTTTGCTGCGGACATACCCCCCAAAAAACCCCTTTTTATTGTTCTTAACCTCCCTAGCAAGCCTGAGCTCATTCTGCGCTTTAGCTTTTCTGACTTTACTCCTACACGTGTTCGCTATCTGTTTGAATTCTTCTTTGGTGATTTCCCCCCTTTTCCATTTCCTATACATGTTCTGTTTAAAACTTAGCTCCATTGAAAGTTCTTTAGTCATCCATCCTGGTTTCTTGAGACACCTCCCATTTTTCTTCCTCAATGGTACTGTTTGAAATTGTGCCTTCAGTATCTCCCTTTTGAGAAAGTCCCATCCGTCTTGAGGTCCCTTCTCTTTTAGTATTCTTGACCAAGGATAGCTGAGCCTTGGACTACTCGGTTGGTGCTAAAGACTTTGAAAATGTTCAGCCCAACGATTCAGGATGGAGGCTTTATCAGTAATTAATGTTTGACCATCTGTACTGTATAAGGAGCTTTGGACCTGATAAGTAGGTCCAAACACTGCTTTAACAGCTTCATAAAATCCTCTATGATCACCCAGATCTGCACAGCATTGTGTCTTTTCTGCTATATTGATCCACCACTTGTTCTGCATGTCTTGGAGTTTTTGTTGTAGTTTACTACATGTGAGGCGGAAAGCTGCTTTTCTTACATGGCAGGTTGGCGGGGCGAGGTATGCCGGGTGAGCAGCTCTCTTCTTTGCCAACAGCTCCTAGATCTCTTGGTTGTTTTCATCAAACCAGTCTTGATTTTTCTTGTGGAAACACTACCATTGAGGAAGAAAATGTAAAGTACTGCATTTAGGGCGGAAAAATGAAATGCATAAATATAGGATGGGAGAGACCTGGCTGAATGAGACTACGTGCGAAAGGGATCTAGGAGTCCTAGTAGACCACAAGTTGAACATGAGCCAACAGTGTGATGCGGCAGTTTCATGCAATTTTGGGCTGTATCAATAGAAGTATAGTGTCTAGATCAAGGGAAGTAATAGTGCCACTCTATTCTGCCTTGGTCAGACCTCACTTAGAATACTGTGTCCAGTTCTGGGCACCACAATTCAGAAAGGATATTGACAAATTGGAGCGTGTCCAGAGAAGGGCAACTAAAATGGTGAAAGGTCTGGAAACAATGCCTTATGAGGAGAGACTTAGGGAGCTGGGTATGTTTAGCCTGGAAAAAAGACGGTTTAGAGGCGATATGATAGCCCTGTTTAAGTATTTGAAGGGATGTCACGCTGAGGATGGAGCAGGCTTGTTTTCTGCTGCTCCAGAGACTGGAACACGGAGCAATGGGTGCAAGCTCCAGGAACAGAGATTCCACCTCAACATGAGGAGGAACTTTTTGACAGTAAGAGCTGTTCGGCAGTGGAACACACTCCCTCGGAGCGTGGTGGGGTCTCCTTCCTTGGAGGTCTTTAAACAGAGGCTGGATGGCCATCTGTCGGGGATGCTTTGATTGTGATTTCCTGCGTGGCAGCCAACTCTGCAATTCTATGATTCTATGATTCTATGATTCTATCCAACATATGATACAAAAACCAATGAAAAATGAATTGGACATAGCTCCCACTTTGGAAGAGACCCTTAAGGCCATACAGCAGATGAAAAACGGCAAGGCAGCTGGGATTGATGGAATCCCACCCGAAGTTTGGAAACACGGAGGTCATGCACTCCACGAAAAATTCCATGAATTCCTTGTGAATTGCTGGGAAAAAGGGGAACTGCCATCAGACCTCCGAGATGCAGTCATCATCACCCTGCACAAGAAAAAAGGATCAAAATCCGACTGCTCAAACTATCGAGGCATAACACTGCTCTCTATTTCTGGAAAAATCCTTGCAAGGATACTCCTGAACAGATTAGTTCCTGCTATTGCAGAAGAACTTCTCCCTGAAAGCCAATGTGGCTTCAGAGCCAATAGGAGTACTACAGACATGGTATTTGCCCTTAGACAACTGCAAGAAAAATGTAGGGAGCAGAACAAAGGTCTGTATGTAACATTTGTCGACCTCACCAAAGCCTTTGACACTGTAAGTAGAAAAGGTCTGTGGCAAATCCTGGAAAGACTAGGATGTCCCGCCAAATTCCTTAAAATGATTATCTTGCTACACGAGGGCCAGCGTGGTCAAGTCAGATATGGCGATACTCTTTCAGAGCCCTTTCTAATAACTAATGGAGTGAAGCAAGGTTGTGTTCTTGCACCAACTTTATTTACAATCTTCTTTAGCACGATGCTCCAAAGGGCTATGGCAGAGCTTGAAGAAGACGACGGCATCTATATACGTTACCGTACTGATGGTAGCTTGTTTAACTTAAGCCGTCTGAGGGCTCACACTAAGACTGTATAAACTATCTAGTCCGTGAGCTGCTCTTCGCCGATGGACTTGTTTATCTCAGATTGGCCTTTTTAGTCATCAGCGCGCTTGCAGAAAGCGCGGGATGTGTCCTCCTGAATCTTGGTTTGCGAAGAAAAGCAAGAGAGGTAGTGTTTGGAATTGTGCCTTCTGTATCTCCCTTTTGAGAAAGTCCCATCCATCTTGAAATCTCTTCTCTTTTAGTATTCCTGACCATGGGATCACCCCCAGTATTTCCCTGAGTTTATTGAAATCAGCTCTCCTAAAGTCAAGAATGCATGTTCGACTATGCCTGGCTTCTCCTTTCCATTGTATAACAAACTCCAGGAGAATATGATCACTCTCACCTAAGGATCCCACTACTTGTACCCCATTAACCAGGTCATCTCTGTTGGTTAGGATCAGATCTAAAATAGCTGACCTCCTTGTTGTCTCTTCCACCTTTTGGACCATGAAATTGTCTTCCAGTCAAGTAAGGAATTTGCTAGACCTTGAAGTTTTGGTTGATTTAGATTGCCAGCAAATATCAGGATAGTTGAAGTCACCCATCACTACTACATCTCTCCTTTCTGCGTGTGTGTTCATCTGTTCTAGAAAGGCATCATCCAATTCCTCCATCTGACTTGGGGGTCTGTAGTAGAGTCCCACAAGAACATTCCTGTTGTTTCCCTCCCCTTTAATTTTTATCCAGATGCTGTCCACCTGGCTTCCAGTATTGATGTCATGGATCTCTTCACTGGTATGAATATCCTTGATATATAATGCTATTCCTCCTCCTTTCCTGTTTGGCCTGTTTCTCTTATAAAGGTTATACCCCTCTATTCCTACATTCCAATCATGCAACGCATCCCACCAGGTTTCAAGTAATGCCTATTATATTTGTTTTGTTGTGCTAGGAGTTCAAGTTCATCTTGCTTATTTCCTATGCTCTGTGTATTAGTGTAGAGACATCTAAGACCATGTGTTTCCTTTACTTGCTGCCTGTGCAAATTTTTTTGCCTCCCACTGTTGGGTCCTTGCCCTGTTTGCCTTGTTCCTTCTATGACAGTTTGACTATTTTCTCGAGACTTTTTGCCTTCCAGAATACTATCTCCCTCCCCCATATGACTCAGTTTAAAGCCCTCCTGATCAAATTCTTGAGACTGTTGGCAAAAATGTTTCTGCCAGCTGTCGTGAGATGCACCCCATCTCTCAGCAGAAATCCCCCCTCATGGAAGCACAGCCCATGGTCCAAGAATCCAGATCGTTCTTGGCGACACCATCTACGGAGCCATTTTCCTCGGCTATTTTGCTCTCCCTTCCTGGACCGTGCCCTTCAACTGGCAGAATTGACGAGATGACAACCTGTGCATCCATTTCTTTCAGCTTCCTCCCCAGAGCCTCATAATCTCTTCTGATCTTCGGAAAGCTGTGCCTTGCAGTATCGTTGGTTCCCACATGGAACAAAAGGAAGTGGTAATGATCCATAGGCTTGACCAGTCTTGTCAGCCTCTCCGTCACATCACAGATCTTTGCCCCAGGGAGACAACACACCTCCCGAGACATCTTGTCAGGCCTGCAAACCACTGCTTCTGTACCCCGCAGCAAGGATTCCCCCACCAACCTCACACGCCTCCCCCGAGGCTTCGCAGCTGCTGTTCCATGTGGTGGTATTCTCAAGGTCCCCTGCTCTGCCCCCGAAGTCTGTCCATCCTGTTCTTCCTTGTTGTCCTTGATAAAGGAGAGGGCTTTCGATTGATTCTGTAGCTGCAAGCTGCTTGAAGAATCCCTGGATATTCTTGTTCTGTGTGTGACATTCCTCCAGCTGTCTACCTCCTGTGTCTGTGAAGTGACCCTCCCCTCCCCAGCGAGTTCCTCTGTGCGGTCTCCGTCCAAGATTGTTCATTCTCTTCTGTCCAGGAAATCCTCTTGCTCACAAATATGTTAAGTGTGGCTTCCCGTGTCTCCAACTGCTGGACTTTCTCCTCCAAGAGGGCTACCAACTTGCACTTGGTACATGTGTAGTTCCCCACGTGTGTAGAGAAGACAAACATCGCATAAGTGTTGCAGGTGACTCTAAGCTGTATTTTTAGGTAGCTGTATTTTTGTTTGGTTACTCAAATGTAACCAAATGTAACAGATGTGACTCACAGAAGCCCCACCCCCTCAGCAACAAGCACACTCTCCCAAGAGTTTTTTAAAAAATTCAAACTCACAGAAGCTCCACCTCCTCAGCAACAAGCAGCCTTTCCCAACCGTTAAAAAAAATTCAAACTCACCCACTCAAAATGACTGTCCAGAAGCTGCTCTCCTTCTTCTTCCTGGCAGGAATCTGGCCTGGAAAGCCTCCACTCAAAATTGCTGTCCAGAAGCTGCTATCCTTCTTCCTGGCAGGAATTGGCTGTCATATGGAAGTTCCCTCAGTATTGGACAAGAGTATACTTGGGCCTAGAGGTCCACGTATAACGAGTATTCCCCTCTATGGCCTTATTAGAATCTGAAAATGAGAAGTAAAGAAGATACACAGTACTTATGACTTTGATTCCCAGTTGAGACACATTTAACTTCTCCACTTGTTATGGCTAAATTTCCTTTATCAGAATGTGATCTAGGACAAGACTCTTTAAATGACACAGTAGAACCCCAAGTCTTCTGATCCACTTCTGAAAATATAATTAAGAATTATATACCTTCTACAAGGAGCAACCTTCTTCTTAATTTATCGGACAGCTTACTTTCTGTGGCAAAAATCATTCTCTACTACTCATAAGCTTCCTGAATCTGAGAGACCTCCTTCTGTAGCTCTCCTGCACATGGAAACTTCTACACCTTAGTTACCTTTTGTCAAGAACCCCGTCCGCCTGTAGCATGACTCCTGCTCAGTTTCCTCAGTTTCATTTCCAGCAGTTCCTGCTTCAGCAGCAGTGTTGGATGTTTGAGCTCCAGTATCAAGAAAGATTGTAAACTTTTATAGACTCCAGGAAGAAAACTATGAATTACTGTTTAAACAACTCAGTTCAAATCAATTATTGTTGAGAGACTACGAGGCAAACCAACCTAGAAGTCACTTTCTACCCTTTCTGCTATGCAGAGTTAGTGAGGCCAGCTGGGCTACTTGACTGTCTGCTGTCCATCAGTTCATCTAAGGCTGTTCTTTTGCTGCAGACAACAGATCCAGTGCCTCCTGGCAACCTTGTTTGATATCCTTAACTTTGTGTGTCTCTGACCTTTGGCTTGAATCTGGACTAATCTCTCCAGCAACTTTCTTCTTTGTTTTGGATTTGGCTCCGAACTGTTAGCTTCGTTTGACTTTGAACTGTATAGATTACATTTCATAGAACTAAGGGACTGGCTTTTCCTCCCTTGTAGTTTTCTTATTATCAGTTTCCCTTTGTCATCATTGTATTGATGACCATACTTGTTTTTTCTGCCCTTAAATGAAACAGTTTGTGATGAGATTGCTCAACATTTACCCTCTGGTTCAATCTCCCGATCTTTCTGAAACCTGTGATTTGGTCTTTGCTGAGCTGATGGCTAAACTCTTTGAACTATTTGCAACCTCAAGTTTAAAGTTGATTTTCTGGTGGCCATCACATCTGAAAGGCAGTCTAAAGAACTCTTTTGCCACTTGGACTTGCTGTTCATAGCTTTTCTGGAGCCCTTAGTTTTGTTTTATCTTACCAAGTTTAGAATGGTGTTTACATGCCTCAACAGCAATTATGCTGTAGTTTCTTTCATCTCAGGCTCGGCCAAATTGATCACCAACAATGGTCCGCCATGGCCTCACATCGGGAGGCTTGGAGACACACTATCCACAATGCTGCAGCCTTATTTGAGAGCTCACGCCGAACAAGTCTTGAGGAGAAACGACAACACAGACAGACTCACAACCCAGAATCATCACCCAAAGAGACCTTCTGCTATGCTTTCTGCAACCAGACATGTTTATCTCGGATTGGCCTTTTCAGTCATCAGCACGCTTGCAGAAAGCGTGGGATGAGTCCTTCCTGAATCTTCATTTGTGAAGAAAAGCCAGAGAGAGAGTTTTGTTTTATCTTAACAGGTTTAGAATGGAATTTGCATACCTCAACAGCAATTATGCTGTATTTTCTTTCATTGACTGGTGTGGTGACTTGGGCTTTACCAGCATTATAGTGATTGGTAACTGTTGTCCAGTGGTGTAGAAATACCGGTTTGTATTAGTGATATTGTTTGATATTTTCTGTGTTAGCTTGTCTCTTTGAGGCTGGGAAAAATATAAAGGCTGGGAACGGACTGGGGGAGTGAATTTTCCTATGTTGCTAACCTGCCTGTACACTTCACATAGCTATTGAGGGCAGGGGGAAATGGATCACACTTGTACACTTTGTTTTTCTTTTTCTTTTGCTTCTGCACTATATAACTCTTGTGTGTATATCAGCCTCACCACGGTGGGGGTGCATACCAGTCCAGAGGCCCCATTTAGCCAGTGATGGGGACTGAATTTGATTGCTGGCTGGTAGATAGTAGAATTGATTGTTCAGTGGCTGAGTTCTACTATTGACTGTGAAGGAATGCTAGACCCCACCAGCGAAAGGGCTGGAATGCTGGTCTGGTGTGTATCACCTGCTGCATCATTTACTACCAATAAAGCATATCTTATACAGCCGGCCCTCAACTTACACAGGCGTTAGGGGTGGAGGACCCCCACAAAAGTGAGAAAACTCAAATATAGGCCTGCTTTTTTAAAACCTGAGAACACTGCTCTAGGTATTTGTAGGTCCTTGCACAATTCTATGGTGAACCTCTGGCAGAATCATGCTGGAGGACCTACAAGTGCCTAGAGAAGTGTTCTCTCTAGGAATCCCTAGGTCCTCCAGCACAACTCTGTGGTCAACCTCCGGTGAAAGCATACCATAGAATCACTGGGGGACTAGAAAATGCCTAGAGAAAACATACAGTTGTCCCTTCATATTTGCTGGGGTTTGGTTCTAGGACCCTCCGTGGATACCGAAATCCGTGAATACTCAAGTCCTATTATATGCAATGGCATAGCAAAATGATGTGCCTTACATAAGATGGCAAAATCAAGGTTTGCTTTTTGGATTATTATTTTTAAAAGAATATTATCAGGCTGTGAATACTTAAATCCATGGATACCAAATCCGTGGGTACGGAGAGATAACTGTATTTAGTAATCCGTGAATAATTAAATCCGCAAATGCTTAACCTGCAGATGTGGAGGGATGACTGTAGCAGTAATCAAAGACATAGCAGTGTTAGTCTGGAACATCAGTAAACAAAGGGATCTTGTAGCACTTTTGAGACTAATTGAGAGAGAGAAAATGATAGCATAAGCTTCCATAGAGTCAGTTTACTTCCTCAGATCTGAGAAAATAGACTAAGTCTATGAAAGCTTATGCTACAATTTTCTCTCTCTTAGTTTCAAAGGTGTTACAAGATCCCTTTGCTTACTGTAGCAGTAATGTGTGTCAGTATTCATCATCAAAAGAACTCTTAGGGAGGCCTGGAATTACATCCAGTTCCATCACAGAATACTTGCATTTCTGTGTGATCTCAACTTTTGGTATGTTTTGAGGGCCCTACAAAGTATGTGCCGGTGCTGTCTCAGTGTCTCTTACATTGGCTTCTGTTGGCTCTCAGTCTTTGCTATAAACTATTCCAACCCCTAGTACTAATGTAGCTCAGTACATCATCTGCAAGAGATCATGTCACATGCAACATGGGTCTAAGAGAAGTTTCATGTCCTAAGGTCTGTCACTGAGTAAAACCATTGATTGGGATTTGTGCTTTGAATGTTTAGACTTGGTCAGATGGCTCTTTCAGGCAGGCTGTTTTGAACTTAGTGATTACCTATTCCACCTCAAGATAAGTTAGTCTCCTGTTCTTGCATATATGAGACTGCACAGACTGTGCAGAAGAAAATCAGTTTGTTTACTTATAGTTTTGGTTGCTCAAGTAGCCATCTGTTCAGTCACACAACCCACCTTCTTTTCCTCCTGGCAGATTTTGCTGTAGCCAGCTCTTAGTCTGGTGTATTCCTTATATAACAACTGTAGCAATCCATTATGAAAAGAAAAGGAGCCATCCATTGGAAAGAGGATTTCTGCTACAACTTTTATTGTCTCGGGTGCAGAATGTGGCCCCTCCAAATGTTGTCAGACTGCAGCTCACATCAGCTTAGCCAGCATGGTCAGTGAGCCATTATGGAAGCTGTCATACAGCAACATTGGGAGGGCCACAGATGTTTATCATTTGTGGTCTAAAAAGTTCTGAACTTTTCACAGGTCCATAATCTATATGTGTGACTGTGCAGATGACCAGTCAAAGAACTACATTTTTAAAGCTTCTTTTTCATATTAAAAAAAACACTCCCACACATTTAAAATCTAATAGAATACTTTCTAGAACATAACCATGTTCCAAAGATATGAAGATATTTAGGTGAAAAGGCTTAATAATGCTAGTAGGCACAATTTGCAGGATCATTGAATTTTATTCTTCAGCAGTAAAAGAAGATTCTCCTAACTGCACCGTTATTATAACATTTGATAGAATTGTGTCAGTATAGTAACACTGGAACAGGTGATGTTAGATTCTGCCTTGTGCTTGGTCACTGCCTTTTACATAGGGAGGACTGGAACACACTTAACCTAAGTCACTGATTTTTCTCCTAATGAATCTCCAGAAAGTGTCAATAAGGAGGGTACTTTAACTATGCTAAATGTCTTGCGAGATCTTCAGTGGTTAGCATTTCAAGAAGAACACTTAGCACCTTTCCCCCCTAAAATTCCTCAAATTAGTACCATTAGACTGTACAGGTAAGTATGGAAAAGCTTAGTGTTTAGCTTGCTACCCAGACACTGTATCCATTTGAGAGAAAACAGCTAAAAGTTTATGTCAAAATTAAGCTTTCTGCCCACTTAAACTTGGAGCAGCAGATCCACCCTTATCACTGAGTGTAAAAGTAATTAGATTCAATTTAACAGTAATCTTTAGGCTCTACTCTGGTATTTTGTCACACTGTCCAGCTATGCACTTTTTAAAGGGACTCACTGCTCCTTGTGGCTATTGCTACTTATGGCTTCTGCTTCTACTCCCATGCAAAGATTGACAGTACATTGTAAGTGATGTGCGATGGAATGTGTTGTTACCCAAATTGTGTGGGGTTCGTGGGAACTCAATCATGTCACTCAAATTAAGGTAATAATATGGGGAATTTTAATTAACTCAAATTAGGCTGCAAGAGGTTGGGTAACTACAGGACCTTTGGACCTGTGTATACCAGTATTCACTGATGAAACTCCAAGCCAGAAATAAAATAAAAATGGTTTTTATTGAGAAATAACCACAGAACCACTCACACATACACTCACGCCTTCAAGCAATCACACAAGGCTAATGAAAGATAGAAGGAATTATTTGGATAGAGGAATAGATTTCAGGATAATGGGCTATACTGTACCTGTCTGATGAGTGGAGGTTCATGCAGAAAGAATACTCAGGCTGGATTCTGAGGTCGCACAGAAAACGGGCATAGTGATGGCATGTATGAAACTGTGCACTCTTTGGTTGTGTTTTGAGATAATATTTATACTCAGTATTTACCCTTAAGGGGTATTTTGAGTGAAAGACAATGTTTGAGTGAGTTTCCCAGAGTGAAACTCTGGTTTCATTTATTGCTGTTAGTGGTTGAAACATTAAGACTGATGGGTTCTATTGAATACCCATTACAACAGGAGATATATCTATTAAACATGCTGCATAATGTGGATGAGGAATGAGGAAAAAATACAAAAAGATATTATTACATGCAATTACGGCTGCCAGACTAGTAATTGCAAAAAAATGGAAAGGAAAGGAAGTTCCCACTATAGAGGATTGGATAGAGAAGCTATTTGAAATGTACAAGATGGACAAATTATCCATCATAATAGACAAAGAAAAAACACTAAAGGATTTACAAGACTGGGAAAAATGCGTAAATTATGGGAAGAATATTGGGGAAACAATTGGATGTTGTAAGTGAGTAATAATTGAAGGAAGAATTAATAATGGAGATTAATGGGAAACAAATGAACTAAGAGAAATTTAGTATGTATTAGATGGTGAGGGAATTTAATTGAAGTTATAAATATCCAACAGGAAGACGAAATGATGGAAGTTGATTAGATGTTTATGTTTTGATTGTATTTGTTATGATTTATGTTATATGGTATATGTTATATGTCATGTATTTGTTTGTTTTATATATCATGGAAAGTTTAAATAAAGATAATAATAAAAAAAGACTGATGGGTTCTAGGTAATCTTTGCTTTGTGTGTAGGAGAGGTGTGAAGGAAAACTATTTGTAGAATAATGGGTGTTCTGGTCAATTAGTTGTTTTAGTGTATGACTCAATGTTAGGCGTCCAGGAGAATTAGCACATTCCACCCTAACTACAGTTTGAGGGGACTCCACATAATTACTTTCTGGGCGTGTTTGTTTTTGGGAAATTTCCAAGACCTCTTCTTAAGTTTTGAGTAAACCTACACTGGTCCCTATATTTGGGCTGTCCTGGTCCACTGCTAACCACATGAAGTGTCAATATAAGCCAAATAATAAAATATTGCCAGTTAATGAGTTATTGGAAAGGAGGGTTGTCAGGGCATGTAAAACAGTGTTTAGGTTTTCTTCATTCTCCACATTTGTTATTAAGAACATTTGACCTTGTATAGATTGGAAGATGTATAAAGAAGTATTCTTGGTATTTCTTAGTGGCATGCCAGCAGATGGAACAGCCAACATTTGTGATTTGTAGAGTATGATGAGATAGTGAATACTGCATATTCTCCATTTCCTGTATTTGATGGTGAATTCTATTGATAAAAATTTTATTACAGAGGATCGTTAGTTTAGCCTTTATCTGCCTTTACCTCAATAATTTGTCTGCTTTGGAAAGCTGTTGCAGGTAGAAAAGCCCAACAAACCTCTAACTAAGAATAATGGTTTACTGCTATAAAATAAATGACTGTTACTGAATACATTTCTACATTGTTTCTGTTTATTATTAAACTTATATTATTTAAGCTAAATATCATAACCACATTGCTGCTATAGGAAATACACCGGGATATTATCAAAACTACAGAGATAGCATCTTTGCTGAATATCACTAGGGCTGAATTTTGCTTTGGGACATTTTGACATTCTTTTAAAATTTGTTTGCAAACTGTATGCTGTTGTATCATTGAGCTACAACTCTAAGGATACCTGAGAGATTTGGACTGTAAGATATTACAACTTTAATGGAACAGCTTTGATCTGACATTGATTATATACACAGTTACTGTCACAAATTGCTTTAACAATTGACACATACAAATACTTTATAGAGGTGAAAAAGATTTCTTTGCTGGAAATACAGTTACTACTCTTAAGATAATTTCATTAGGATCAGATGTTCATAGAAACATTAAAAATACACATTATGTACAGGATGGATATGCTGTGTTTGAGTCACATATTTATTACAGCAAAATCTTTTGATCCACAGAAGCTTGTGTCATAATAAATTTGTTAGTGTTTAAGATACCACTAATAGAGATTGATATAATATTGCTTCTTAATCATGGTCTCTGTGAATTCACACAAATGGGTACTGCACCTGTACAGAAACAGCATTCGGAACATTCCAGAGCAGTTAGGCAAAACTTTTTGGTGGTAGCCCACCTCTCTGTGGTATATAAATTCTGAGCCTACCAAATGTACCTCAGTTCTTTTCCATCTGCCGCACTAGCAGCCGCAGAACGTTCTCCTGTAGCAGTTTTTGAATCTTCTTGGATATATGTTCAACATCGTTAAATCGAAGCACCATCTGCAATGCAAAGATTCCAGGTTGGGATGGACACTTGAAGTGCTTGCTTTGCCTGGGCAAGGCTCACATTGTGGCTTCATGTCAACAGTGCAAAGCTTTCACGCCCAAGCCCAGAGGAATAGAGAATCAAGGTTGGAAGCTCTACTCCACAAGCAGTCCTTGAAACCGAAGGAGAAACCTTCATCAACCCAGACATTGAGGGACCTTGATCACCGTTGACAATCTAAAGGCCATGCTCTTTCAGTACTGACCGCCTGAAATGATGACTCCAGATCAGAACCGGCTTAGAAACCTCTATCTTCTTCAAAGCGTGCACAGAGTGAGGCGGCTGCCTACTCTTCCACCACGAAACACTCTTGTGATGTTTCAAAGGAGGCTACTATTGATCCTCCACTCTCTAAAGGGCAGGAATCATGCGCCGTTGATCCACTGATGCCAGGAAAGTCACTTGAGGCCAAGCTTGTTCAGTCTGAGGAGAAAAATAAGCATAAGAAATGGAAGAAAGAGAAGTCGACCGACCACGTTTCATCTCATCTTCCATTGATTCCTGTGGAGAAGCCATTACCACTGACAATTACGTTGATTCAGACTCAGGTTTGAGCCTCTTCTTCTACTCAACTGGCTGTCAAACCCATTAAGATCATATAGCTTGATCTTCTGCCAGAAACTACCTCTCAGACAGTGGAGGACCCTGCAGCCCAACCTTTGGGCAAACCATCACAGCAGACTACACTAGTCATCAACAATGAGGCATTCCCAGATGTTGAGCACCTCAACCTTGTTGCTTTCCTGCACTCCAACCTCCTCTACTGGAGTGTTGTTCCCACTCACTGTATGCAAATTCCAAACACTCCAAATATTCTGCATCTTCACAATCAGATTTGCCTTCTTGCTTAAGGAGCTGTTCTAGGGATGGGCGCTGTAGACATAGACGCATATCTGGCCATCAGGATTGACATGATTGTTCAGGTTCGAGACATTGTCGACATCGACATTCATCTTTGTATGATTCTTACTATGATAGGCCTGAGAGTCTTACTTGTATGACCCACATGAAGGTCGTCAATACCACTTACCTCTCTGTCACCCATCTTCAAGGAAAAAACAGTGATCTCCAACTCCCTCTTCTTATTGACCATTCTCTGATACATAAAAGTTGTTGGACATGGTCTTGTTCTGTTTCTGTTGACCAGTCTTCAGATAAAAGAAAGCGTAGATCTTGGTCCCATTCTGTTTCTGTTTCCCATTCAGTTATAATTCACCCTCCTTTGAAAGACCTCTGGCTTCCTACTCAACTTGACACTTCTCTCCATATTGTGGCCAGTCGACCGCTTGACGCCAGCACTTTCCAAAAGAACACCCTTGCCACTCGTTCACCTCATTCAGTTCATTGGTTTGATTGAGATAATGATCAGTGCATCAGGTTCTCTTCATCTGAGTACTTAGACACTTCTACTTAGGACTCTGAAATGCTGGAGCAATTCCTCCCTGCTCCACAAACTGTAGTGGAACATGAATCATTCTCACAAATGGACGACATCATTGCATTTGTGGAACAGATTGTTTGGATGGTAAACACTCTGAATCTTAAGATGGATTGTTCTGATGATGAACCAATCGACTTCGTCTATGGTCGGATCCAAACCAAAGTTTCGATTCCCCCTTCTGTTCCTTTGCTTCCTTCTGCTTTGAAGATTGCCCACCATTCTTAATCTACACCATCTTCGATTCCGCCACCTTCCAAAAAGATCAACACATTATACCAGATAATTGAACCCAAAGTGGACTGGCTTTCACATCACCCCAAACCCAACTCTATAAGGAAAATGAAAGTCCCAAATCTGAGAGGTGAAGAAGGAACTGAAGGATGTTCAACACAGTAGAATCCGCTGGAGAGAGACCCTGATCTGCCAGGTAAGTAACAAACTTCCTCCATTTGTAAGAATAAGAACGGTGGGTGGAAGGACAAAGGGAGGTGTCCACTACCGCCCAAACGTCTGGAGGCAGATGATACAGAAAAGCAGATTTATTGATGTGCCATATGGGTCAGACCTGATTTATTCTTGTTTTTCTTTCCTATGCAACTAAGCTTCCAATACACAATCTCTTGTTTGAACTTTACCATGTACCTTTTGTATTCTTTTCATTATGTGGTGCTGAGCCACATGTTGGTTGGTTGATGTATGACACTCCCATCACCTGTCAAGTGTAGCTTGCCAATCTCCCATTTGTGTGAATTTAGAGACCACGATGAAGAACAGTTTACTTACCTGTAATTGTAGTTCTTTGAGTGGTCATCTGAAATAACACAAACCCGCCCATTCTCCTCTCATGTGTCCTGCCATTCCTTGGTTTCATTGATGCTGCTATGTGGTGGACATGGAACTGAGGCACTTTTGGCAAGCTTGGTATTTATATACCACAGGGAGGTTGGCAGAGCTACCACCAAAAAACTTTGCCTAACTACGCTGGAATGTTCCAAATGCTGTTTTTGTGCACACACAATACCCATTTGTGTGATTTTACAGATGATCTGTTCTTATCAAAGAACTACAGTTAGACGTAAGTAACCTGTCCTTGCTATTCATTTTCTGGCAGAATAACAGGTTTCCCAAGATTCAGGAAGACACTCTGAAGAATATGCAGTGGCAAGACGGTCTGCAGTTTGCAGTGTTTGTGTAATACTACAAGTAGTTTTTGTTTCAAAAAACACTTTTTGCACACAAAAAAACATGTTTCCTGCTTAGGAAACAGCATGTTTTGTGCAGAAAGTCTTTCTGTTCAGGAAACATTTTTTCCACACATAAAAATGGGTTTTGCACAGAAAAATCATGTATACTTCTGCACAACATAATTCTTGGAAATACTTTATAAAGTACAAGTATCTCTCAAGTACTGTGCATGAATCTTCATTCTCTGGATGAGCAATCCACATATTTGGGTTCTTCCCCATGCGCCAGCACATATACTGGAAGTGCCAAAATCCAAGATTCTTTTCTGTTAATACCATTGACTCCTGTGCCTTCACCTCAGTTTTTAAATGTCTTGCCTGGCTAGCTAGACTTAGTCTTTGCCTTCCGCAATCTGACTGATTAGTTTTGTCATGCTCATCCCTGGATTCTGGGTATTAGAGTAGACTCCATGGATAGGCTTGACATGAATTTGGTTCCTGGCCTGTTTTCTCTGTCTGGGCATCTCTATCTCTGGATGGCAGCCAACCCACCTTTTGGGTCTGGGAACGCTGTTCCTTGGGCAGCTTCAAGGCCACAGCACCTGGAGGTAGTTGCACTCCTACAGCCCTCCCTACATACCATTCTCACGCTGTAAGGGTTTATCTGGAGTCTGTACTAGATTGGTTTTAGTTTTGGCTTTGCCTATGTTACTGGTCTACATGTCCTTGCTTAATAAAGAAATCTTACTGAGTTAATGTGAGCGTGTGTCTGGTACATCACAGTAAGCCAGAACTCACCAGTCCTACTTAATTCTTAATTCCTACTCACGACATCTGACGATGCGGAGATTGGAACCCATACGGAGAAAGACCTGGCCACAGGTGATGACCAGGGAGCCGGCTTGCCGGAGGATGGTGCAGGTGTGCCGGAGGAAGAGCAGAGCAGAGCCTGGTGGAGGGCTGGAAGGCTGACCCTTCCCCCCGACGACCTCATGGAGCTGGGAGCCAGTCAAGCCATGGGGAGGGGCAGCCTACCCTTCTCCATGACTTCAGTGTGTGGAGCAGGAATGGCCATTAGAGCCAGCTGGCTCTGGCCAGAGGAGCGAGGTCAGAAAGAATGCAGGTCCCTACAGTGGGATAGACCCCTAATCGAGGGATACCGAGAGCCTGGGATGAGACCCCCCTCGCCCGGAACTGGAGAAAGGTGCAGCAGCTGAAGCAACAGATGGAGGTCATGCAGACAAGCCTCCTAGAGATCCTGCAGAGACTGCCTCAGCAACCTGCAGCCCTGGGGGGGGGGGTAACCTCCCTAGGACCGTCAGTTGCCAGCTCCTCCAGGGGGGGCTCCGGCACCCACCGTGCCTGTTGGAGGCCCTGTCCCGCAGGTTCCTGGTCCAGTACCCCCCATGGGGGCTGGCCTGGTTGAGCTGCGGGAGAAACTGTGTGGGCTCAAGCATCGAGATCTGAAGGCCACTTTTGATGGGGACAACACAAAGTTGCCATATTTCTTAACCCAGGTGATGGGGTTCATGTCTCAATGGAAGGAAGAGTTCTATACGGAGGCCAAGAAGATGCAGTATGTCTCCAACCAGCTGGAGGTAGAGGCGGCACAATGGCTGGTGGGGTTCTACGACATGGGGGCTCCAGAGTTGGGGAGTTTCCACGACTTCATGATGGACCTCTGAGCTCAATTAAAAGACCCCCTGAGGGTGAGGCGTGCACACACAGAACTTCAGTGACTGCGCCAAGTCTCGAGACCCATGGCTGAATACGCCTCTGAATTTTGCTGCCTGGCCAGCCAGATCCCTGACTGGACTGAGACCACTAAGGTGCAGTATTTTCAGGATGGTCTTAATGCTGACATCCTAGAGTGGGCCTTGGTCCAAGGGAACTCAGAAACCCTCCTGGGGTGGGTGCGCCTGTCTGGGGAGGTGGAAACCCTGAGACAGAGCGTCAAGCTGGCCCGGCAACACCAGGGGCTCGACGGGAAGCCCAGTGGGTCCACAGAGAAGAAAGCTAAGGCGGCTCAACCAGCTGGAGGCACATCGGGGGAATCGGAGAGGGAGCGAAGGATGCGGAAAGGGCTGTGCCTACACTGCGGAAAAGGTGGACACTGCATAGCTGAATGCCCAGAAAAACAACCCCGGGACAACCCCATGGAAGAGAGGCCCAAGAAGGCAGATGGGAAGCATCCAAGCATCCATTTGACAGCATCCAAGATGCCATTCAAGCCAAGAACCAAAGCAGCGGTACACGCCTTGATCCCCGGCCACGCAGCGGGAGAGTCTTTGGAGGAACCAGCGATTGAGTCCTCTTCCGATGCTGAGCCAGCGGGAAACGGATCCAGCCTGCCCTATTAAGCTCCCGAGGGCGGGCTAATCCTGAAGGGTGCCCAAGTACTGTGGTGAGTGTGGTGAAAGGCCCTTTTCCCCCTAAAAGCCAAGAAAAGTAATGTTAATGGTGGATTCTGGGTGTACCCAGGTGTTAATTCACCCCTCCCTGAACTTTCAGTTAGCACCATTAAGCTAGACAAGCTGGTGTGACTGTCTCAGATGGACGGAGGGAGGATGAATGGGGCCCCCACAAGGTGGATGACTGGCCCGGTACAGATGAAGATGGGAAATCATCAGGAGGAGCTTCAATTTGTGATAGCACCAGGCTTGGTCCCCGCCGCAGTAGTGGGCTTAAACTGGTTGAAATTTCACAACCCCACTATAGACTGGGTAAAGGAGACTGTGACTTTTACAGACCCCATGTGTGTGCTGGAACATGGAGTGTGTGAGGCCTCTTTGGGGGGGTCCCTCAGGAAACCAAGCCTCAGAACTTTAAGGTCGCTATGGTACAAGGGGAAGTTAAAGAGTTACTGGTGGAGTATAAACAGTGGCGGACCGTTTGACTGTGCAATTGAGATAGTTTCCAAGGCAGCGCTGCCCAAACCTAAGATTTACTCCATGACCTCGGCGAAGATGGATGCCCTCAGGGAGTTCATAGATAAAAACCTGGCTCAGGGGTTCATCAGACCTACGACCTCCCCCTTGGGGGCCCCAGTGTTGTTCAGACGCAAACACAATTCTTCTCCCCGTCCCTGTATTGATTACAGATCCTTAAATGCTATCAGTGCGACAAATCAGTACCCCCTCCCCTTAATGAAAGGTATCCTGGCTCATTTAGCCAAAGGGAAGATATTCACCAAGCTGGACTTGCGGGAGGCCTATTACAGGGTGCAAATTAAAGAGGGGGATGAGTGGAAAACTGCTTTCAATTGCCAGCTAGGGACATTTGAATTCCTCGTAATGCCATTTGGACTAAGTGGGCCCCCCGATGTGTTCCAGAACTTGATTAATATTGTGCTTAGAGAGTTTTTGTACAAAGGGGTACTGGTATATTTGGATGATGTACTCATTTATTCTGAGGAATACAGGTTCCATGTTAAGCTGGTGAAGAAAGACCTTAGTAAACTGGAGGAGAATCATTTGTATACCAAAATGGTGAAATGTGAATTCCACCAAAGCCGCTTGGATTATTTGGGGTACCGCATCTCTAGCAGGGGGGTTGAAATGGACCCTGAGAAGGTTAAGGGAGTCCTCGCATAAGAGGCTCCCAGGAGCAGGAAGCAGCTTCAAAGCTTCCTAAGGTTTGCTAACTTTTACCGGTCCTTCATCCCTGACTTTGCTGAGGTTGCCTTGCCCTTGACTGACTTATTGAAAACCAAGGGTGTCGGGGCGGGGAGAAACGAACGGGGAAGGGGAAGGAGAGCTGAAGAAGCTTTTCACCTCTGAGCCTATCCTTAAGCACCCCAACCCTGAGCAACCTTTTGTGGTTCAAGTGGACGCCTCTGACATGGCAATGGGGGGGGTGTTGTTACAGCAGGATGAAGAGGGGGAGCTGAGACCCTGTGCATATCTGTCAAAGAAGTTCAATGAAACCGAACGAAATTGACCAGTGTGGGAGAAAGAGGCAGGGGCGATCAAATTGGCCTTAGAAACTTGGCACCATCAGCTGGAAGGATCTTCCCAACCTTTTGAGGTTTTGACAGATCACAAAAACTTGGAGGCTTTGAAAACCCCACGGCACTTGAACCCTAAACAAATTAGGTGGGCCAGTTTCTTTTACCAGTTTAACTTCACCCTGAAGTTTCTCCCAGGGAAAAAGAACTTCTTAGCTGACACTTTGTCCAGGCTCCCTCAACATGACAGTCAGCGGATGGAGGTGATAGACACAGTTTTCTCCCCCTCCCATTTGGGATTGGCAGTTCTCACACACAGCCAAGCCAAACGTCAGGAGACCACTGCCGGTCCCTCTTTGGGCCTAGAGCGAGGCTTAGTGGGAGAGCCTGATGGGCCACCCACAAAGGGCATGACCTCAACTGTGGTGTCGGCCCCATCATCCCTGGAGCCTTCCCCTCTCATCGCAGAGGACATTGGGGGTGGATGGCAGGCTCAGATAGAAGCCGCTCTGTCCCATGACCCCTGGTTCCTTTCTCACAAAGGGGAGGTAATACTGCAAGGAGATTTGGCTTGGAAGGGGGAAAAGCATGTACGTCCATGAGGCTATGAGAACTGCCATCCTTAAACAGTGCCATGATGTGAAGAGTGGAGGTCACTTTGGGGTATGTGAAAACATTACACTTAACACGACGGCAATTCTGGTGGCCCAAAATGTGAAAGGAAGTGGAACATTATGTAAAAGGGTATCATACGTGTGCGGTGGCAAAAAGAGCCGGTGGAAAATCAAAAGGCTTGCTGTTACCATTACCGACACCCACTAAACCCTGGGAGGTCATTAGTATGGACTTCATTGTTGAGTTGCCAGAGAGTAAGAAAAATACAGTTATTTGGGTTGTGACTGACTTGTTTTCCAAGCAAGCTCACTTTGTGGGCTGCAAGAAACTCCCAACCGCCCCCAGCTGGCTAAGCTATTTGTACAACACATCTATAGGCTACATGGCGTTCCTGCCAAGATGATCTCAGATAGGGGAGCTAAATTCACCTCCCAGATCTGGAAGGTGTTTACAAGACTGTTAGGAATTGAGCTGGCGATGAGCAGCTCCCATCATCCACAAAGTGATGGCCAAACTGAACGTTTGAACCAATTTTTGGAACAGTATTTAAGGTTTTATGTCAACTTCCAGCAGTCTGATTGGGTTGACCTATTACCCTTCGCAGAGGTGGCATACAACAACACCATACACCAAAGTTCGGGCTTGTCCCCATTTAAAATTGTTTCAGAACAGAACTTTGACCCTCTGCCTTTGGGAGAGGGGATTTCCAAGGACCCGGTTCCGGTGACTCAGTGGAGCGCTCAAATCAAGGACGCATGGGCGAGGGTTGTGTTGGCCCTGGAGTTTGTGAAGGCCTGCTACAAAGAGTATGCTGACAAGAAGCGTGACCCTACCCCGCGGTACGCGGTGGGGGACTTGGTATAACTTTCCACCAAATTTTTAAAAAGCCCGCAGCCCTCGAAGGAGTTGGGGCCTAAGTACATTGGACCTTTCACTATTGTTACGTAAATCAACCCTGTGGCTTTTGAACTGTCCTTGCCCAAATTGTATTGTAACATCCATCCGGTGTGTCATTCTAGTTTCTCAAGCCTGCATGCCCTCCAGATCAACATCATCGAGTTCTTGAGATGACTCCCCGCCCTATCTTGGTGGACAATGATCAGCACTTTGAAATCTCTGATGTGCTGGACTCTCGGGTTCACAGGTTTTTTTTTTTTTTTTTTTTTGCAGTATCTGGTTAAATGGAAGCATTTGCCTATGGGTCATGCCGAATGGGTCAATATTGAACACATCAAAGCTCCGCGCTTGTTGCGGAAGTTCCATGCTCACTTCCCTGATAAGCTCGGCTAAAGGGGGGGATTTGGCTTGGCATTTTTTGTTCTCTTTGTGTGGGTTTGGCTTTAGGGAGGGGGTTTCTCTTTGAGGGGGCGGTATGTCATGCTCATCCCTGGATTCTGGGTATTAGAGTAGACTGCATGGATAGGCCTGACATGAGTTTGGTTCCTGGCCTGTTTTCCCTGCCTGGGCCTCTCTATCTCTGGACGGCAGCCAACCCGCCTTTGTGTCTGGGAACGCTGTTCCTCGGGCAGCTTCAAGGCCACAGCACCTGAAGGTAGCTGCACTCCTACAGCCCTCCCTACATACTATTCTCACGCTTTAAGGGTTTATCTGGAGTCTGTACTAGATTGGTTTTAATTCTGGCTTTGCCTGTGTTACTGGTCTACGTTTTCTTGCTTAATAAAGAAATCTTATTGAGTTAATGTGAACGTGTGTCTGGTACATCACAACTTTAAAAGCTTGATTTATGGAGACTACACATAAAAAGAGAAAATCTCCTGAGGAGAAAGCTGTTAATGTGAAAGAGTCTCCTCAGGGAGAAAAGAAAAAGAAACACAAAAGGGAGGACAAAGTAAAAGACTTGGTTTCACTGACTGCTTCCCAGCAGGTTGCCAACAAGGAAAATGCAGTTATTGGGGGAACACATCAGATGGTCAGAGACCAGAGGATCTCTGTGGCAAATAATGAGAAATTTTTAAAGGAAGTATTTATAATGGTGAGTGAAAACAACTCAGGTTTTTTTCTCAAATTCCTTTAAAACAGTCAAAATTGCAACTGACGAAACATAAGAAAGCAGACCAAGTGGCTATTGTGTTCAGTAAGGTGAAGAAAAACAAAAATGGGGTGAAAGGAAGTGGAGTTACTTCTTGAAAAGGGATCTGGAACTCTGCAGACTCAGCCAGAGAAATCGCCAACTGTTGCTTTGGACCATCATTTTGGGAATGGACATTCCACAACAGAGGCTGGGGCTGAATCATGAAGCATAATCAAGCAACAAGAGGAACCAGAACTGGAGGCACGTAATTTGACAGCCAGGTCCTATGTGAACACGGAAGTTTCAGCCCAGATTCATTCACAGACTTCTTTTTATGGTGTCAAGCGAGAGTGAGATGAAAGGAGGGTCCCCTCATCATCACTCCAATATGAAAGTGGCAGCAGTAAGATCTAACATTTGAACAGTTCTTGACTTGATTGCTGCTGTTATGATCTGCAGAATGCTTGAATTAGTTTTGGTATCAACCTTCTTGCTGTTGATTTAAATTTACATAATGGCATATGAGTATGAGTATCCTTATATTAAGAGCAGGGTATTAAACATGTCACAGAAGAGTCTGGAGCAATAAACAAAGCACAAAAATCAGTGTGTATAGAGCCATTGTACTGCCTATCCTCCTTTATGGATCTGAAACGTGGGTCACCTATCGCCACCACCTACAACTCCTTGAACGCTTTCATCAGCGCTGTCTACGCACAATCCTAAATATACACTGGACTGACTATGTGACGAATGTTGCTGTCCTTGAGCAAGCAGGGATCACCAGCATTGAGGCCATGATATTGAGAACACAGCTGCACTGGGCAGGGCACGTTTCTAGGATGGAGGACCATCGCCTCCCAAAAATACTACTCTACGGGTCAGCGTGAGAGGGGCGCTCCAAAAAAGCGATACCAAGACTCCCTGAAACAGCATCTCACCAACAATGGCCCTGGCCTCACATCGGGAGGCATGGAGACGCACTATCCACAATGCTGCAGCCTTATTTGAGAACTCACGCCAAACAAGTCTTGAAGAGAAACAACAACGCAGAAAGAATCACAACCCAAAAACATCACCCAAGGAGACCTACTGCTGTGCTTTCTGCAACCGGATTTGTTTATGTCGGATTGGCCTTTTTAGTCATCAGCGCGTTTGCAGAAAGCGTGGGATGAGTCCTTCCTGAATCTTCGTTTGCAAAGAAAAGCCAGAAAGAAATTAATGCTGTAAAAATCACAGTATTGTCAAGTTGTCTTTCATTTTAGGCTGAAAAACAAGATTGAGGGGGTCGGACAAGTATAATAATGTGTTCTATCATATCAGATTTGATTCTGATAATAGCTGTGCTAGTGAAATTAACCAATGTTCTGTATTCTGGTTTCCCTTGGCAGATACAGCAACTCAAAATATTTTATGGTTATCAAAATGCTTTGAAATTTTTATTTTTTTATTTTTTCATAGTTTCAGACTGAAGTACAATAAACAGAAAAAGAGATAATCTGGCCTACTTCCTCATTATTCTCTTCACCTCTAGGTGGCCATGTTAATCTTTCTTTTAATCTAGCAGTCTAGGAAAAAAAGAACAGCATGCCATCAGTATAGGAAAAGCAAGGTGTAATAAACATTTCCCACCATTTCTATGTGCTCTTTTCTATAAATGTTATCTTATGGTTTTCACATCAGGGACAATATTTGATTAATCATCAAATATATTATGCTTAAAATAGCTTCATTGTATAGGAATTTAAAAGCCCTGGTTTTCAAACATAAATATTATTTCTTTCAAGTGCACATAACACACTACGATATTACATTTCTACTTTACATTTAAGGGCTTTGGTACTGCTGTTGAATCAGAAAATGCAGGATCACCTGTCTACTGCTAGCTTGTATGGTTTAAATAGATGTCTGTCTTCCTTAGGACAGCACAAAAGCTGTGAGTTGGCCAATGTAAAACACTTCTGAATCTCATTGATTTCACAAGTGACTTAAGCATATGTTTAAAACCAGGGATACTATCTTTTATTGCCCTGGCTAGCAAAACCAAAAATTGTGGTTGCTGAGCCCCTGCTTGGTTGCTTTCTCACCCATGCAGGGCCTATGGCAGCTTTCAGTGTAGCTTGCTCTGCCCTCCAGCTCACAGTGGTCAAGAAAGCTGTCACTTCTCTTCCCTGGAAGTGAGAGCTTGTCAATTTGGCTGTTACACAGCTGAGGTGCTGTGGGAACACCCAAGTTTCCTTTCAACAATGGAAGCATGTAGGAAGTAAGAATTGCTGCACATGTTTCAGGACATTCTCACTCCTGCAGTTCCAAGATTGGGAGGAAGGGCATTAGTTGTGCTTGTCAGAGTGTGGGGGCACTGTCTTGACAAGTGAGGCAGAAAAAAAAATACGGTCTTAAAATTTTCCCATTTAAATAATGTGTGCAAAATAATTGAGTTAATAAGTGACATAAAACCTCACTTTACAAAATTTGACCAAGACTGTCAAAAAATAAAAGTAAGAGAATAAACATATTTTTTTTAGCATCCTGTCTTCCTTTTTTTGTAAGCAAGTGCTTTTCAAACCTGTTATGTTTCCAGGCAATCTCAGCCTGTTGAGGGCTTCTGTGTTGCAAAGGATTTTAGAGCTGGTGGGGTAGTAGGGGAGGGGGATGCTGGAAAATGCCAATTTCCATCCTCCGGGACCTCTGTCAGCCACAATTTAGCTAAGAATGCTGAAAAGTACTTTGTAAAAAATGCATTTTGGTTTTTTTTAGAAAACACCACGAAGTAGATCTTGGTCTTCTTCAGATTTCATTTTTACTGTAGAGGTGTTAGGGGTAGGTCACCCATCCCAAATACAAAATGGCTGTTCTAGGAATTTTCTGGGAGCTGGAAACCCCTCCCCACATTTTTTAGTTGTTTTTTCCATGGGGAACATTGGGAAGAGGAGTTTTACAGGATGGGAACATTGGGATGTGGCTCTGAAGGGCTTTACAGGGTAAAATGGCCATGGGGGACACATGCAGCCAATAGGTGGCACTTTGCCTACTCCTTCCTGCATGGTTAGTGTTGGACTAGGACACTGGGAGACCTTTTGGCCAGTGGGTGACATTGGGCAAGTCACACTCAGCCTTAGAGGAGGGCAAGGACAAACCCCCTCTGAACAAATTCTGCTAAGAATGTCCCATGAAAGGTTCACCTTAGGGTTGCCATAGGTCAGAAATTACTTGAAGGTATGCAACACAGAAGCAGCTCTGTAGCGCCTAACATCCTGCTTCGCAACAGCTGCAGAGCTGTTTGGGCTGGAAGTCAACATGAAGAAAACGGAAGTTCTTACCAGTCTGCACCACAGGACGAACACCATCATCCCCACATTGCCATCGGCAAATCTGTGCTTAAGTCCGTTCAGCAGTTCACCTACCTGGGAAGCATCATCTCCTCAGATGCCAAGATTGACAAAGAGATTGATCACAGATTAGCAAAGGCATATAGCGCATTTGGAAGACTTTACAAAAGAGTCTGGAGTAACAAACACCTGAGGCGAAACACAAAAATCAGGGTGTATAGAGCCACTGTACTGTCTATTCTCCTTTATGGGTCTGAAACATGGGTCACCTATCGCACCACTTACGACTCCTCGAACGCTTTCATCAGCGCTGTTTACACACAATCCTAAATATACACTGGACTGACTATGTGAGGAATGTTGCTGTCCTTGAGCAAGCAGGGATCACCAGCATTGAGGCCATGTTATTGAGAACACAGCCGCGCTGGGCAGGGCACATTTCTAGGATGGAGGACCATCGCCTCCCCAAAATAGTACTATACGGTGAACTCACCATGGGTCACCATAAGAGGGGCGCTCCAAAAAAGTGATACAAGGACTCCCTGAAACAACATCTCAGGCTCGGCCAAATTGATCACCAACAATGGTCCGCCCTGGCCTCACATCGGGAGTAATGGGAGACGCACTATCCGCAATGCTGCAGCCTTATTTGAGAACTCACTCCGAACAAGTCTTGAAGAAAAACGACAATGCAGAAAGAATCGCAACCCGGAAACATCACCCAAGGAGACCTTCTGCTGTGCTTTCTGCAACCAGACTTGTTTATCTCGGATTGGCCTTTTTAGTCATCAGCACGCTTGCAGAAAGTGCGGGATGAGCCCTTCCTGAATCTTTGTTTGCAAAGAAAAAACAGAGAGAGACAACAGCAATGCTAGGATGTACACTTAATTCAGAGATGGAGCTGTTGGGCCATACCTCAAAAAATTATTTGCATCAAAATCTATGGCAGTCAACATACTTAGTGGTAATTTCAGAGAATCTTGTGTGCTGTTACTGATCTTCTCACTGAGAAACTCTTGCTAAACCTCTGAGAAAACACAGGAGTCCTTTGATCTTACTTGAAAACCATTCTTCATTCTTGGTGCCAGTTAGACGGTAGTTTTTGTCGTGGGGCGTCCCAGGACTTCTTGATCCCGTATTTGTCCCTCCCTGTTTATACGATTTTTGTCTCTGAACTGAAGATCCCGGGAGATCCCTGGATCATTGTTTACATGGCATCACATCCCGTGATATGTATCTTCTCCCACTATATACTACCCTGGTGTTTTTTTGTTTACACAAGTTTATGGTCCTGGGATACTTTTTTTTTTTTTAGCTGTGAATCAAGGATGCAATTACTCGTTTTTTCACAACCACAGTGATGTACTTCCTTTAGACTTCCGTGCCACGAGCGATGCTATTGGCTGGCTCAAATGTTTGTTCAGGGTTCTGAGTTGGGGATGAGGGGATGAATGAGTGGTGCATTGGGGATGAGGGGATGAGGGGAAGAATGAGCGATCCGTGACCTAACGTGGGGAGGAAGGAGTGATCAGTGGCTAAACCCTGTGCTTTCTTTTCAAATTGAAAGAACACCATTTCAAGCAAGCTAAACTGGGGAGGAAGGAGCGATCAGTTGATGCTTGGGAGTGTGAGAGAGGTCAAAAGCAGAGCGGACTAAAGCACGCACACACACAAGCCCAAGCCAGTATGCTTTCAGCCAGGATCATAGAATCATAGAATTGCAGAGTTGGAAGAGACCACGAGGGCCATCCAGTCCAACCCCCTGCCACGCAGGAAATCACAATCAAAGCATACCTGACAGATGACCACCCAGCCTCTGTTTAAAGACATCCAAGGAAGGAGACCCCACCACGCTCCGAGGGAGTGTGTTCCACTGCCGAACAGCTCTTACTGTCAAAAGTTCCTCCTAATGTTGAGGTGGAATCTCTGTTCCTGGAGCTTGATCAGGAAGCCGAGTACAGGGGCCCAGAGGTGTGCAGTTGTCGTGTCTCTTTAAACTGTTAACCCTTTAAGTAGAGGCAGCTGTGGAGTGAAGTTTTCAAGCCAGTGCAGGGGATCATAACAGCAGGACACACAAGGCATTTTAAAGTACAAGCCTCAGTCCCCAGACGCTGGCATTTGTTACTGTGCCTTGGGGGGGGTCATAGAATCATAGAATTGTAGAGTTGGAAGAGACCACGAGGGCCATCAAGTCCAACCCCCTGCCACGCAGGAAATCACAATCAAAGCATACCTGACAGATGACCACCCAGCCTCTGTTTAAAGACCTCCAAGGAAGGAGACCCCACCACGCTCCGAGGGAGTGTGTTCCACTGCCGAACAGTTCTTACTGTCAAAAAGTTCCTCCTAATGTTGAGGTGGAATCTCTGTTCCTGGAGCTTGCATCCATTGTTCTGTGTTCTAGTCTCTGGAGCAGCAGAAAACAAGCTTGCTCCATCCTCAACGTGACACCCCTTCAAATACTTAAACAGGGCTATCATATCGCCCCTTAACCGTCTTTTTTCAAGGCTAAACATACCCAGCTCCCTAAGTCTTTCCTCATAAGGCATGGTTTCAAGACTTTTCACCATTTTAGTCACCCTTCTTTGGACACACTCCAATTTGTCAATGTCCTTTTTGAATTGTGGTGCCCAGAACTGAACACAGTATTCCAGGTGAGGCCTGACCAAGGCAGAATAGAGCAGCACTATTACTTCCCTTGATCTAGACACTGTACTTCTATTGATGCAGCCCAAAATCACATTGGCTTTTTTAGCTGCCACATCACACTGTTGACTCATGTTCAACTTGTGGTCTACTAGGACTCCTAGATCCCTTTCGCACGTAGTCTCGTTCATCCAGTCTTCCCCCATCTTATATCTATGCATTTCGTTTTTCCACCCTAAGTGCAGTACCTTACATTTCTCCATATTGAATTTCATTTTATTAGCTTTGGCCCAGCTCTCCAGTCTATCCAGGTCATTTTGAATTTTGATCCTGTCCTCTAGGGTATTAGCTACTCCTCCTAATTTGGTGTCATCTGCAAATTTGATAAGTATGCCCCTAATTCCGTCATCCAAGTCATTGATAAAGATGTTGAATAGCACTGGGTCCAGGACAGAACCCTGTGGCACCCCACTGGTCACATCTTTCCAAGACAAAGAGGAGCCACTACTGAGCACCCTTTGGGTTTGACTGGCCAACCAATTACAAATCCATTGAACAGTTAACTTGTCTAGCTCACATTTTACAAGCTTGTTTGCAAGAATGTCACGGGGAACCTTGTCAAAGGCCTTACTGAAATCAAGGTATGTGATATCCACAGCGTTCCCTTCATCTACCAAGCTGGTCATTTTATCAAAAAAAGATTTCAGATTAGTGTGGCATGACTTGTTTCTCTGAAACCCATGTTGACTTTTTGTGATTATGGCATTGCCTTCTAAATGTTCACAGAGTCTCTGTTTAATGATCAGCTCTAGAATCTTCCCTGGTATTGATGGTGGATTAATGTGTGATCATCCGCTTAGATGCTAGCATATTTTACTGTGCCTTGGAGGGGTGAATGTGTGATCATCCGCTCAGACGCTGGCATTTTTTACTGTGCCTTTAAACCCATGGAGGGGATGCAGGCGGGGGATGAATGGGCAATCCTCTGCCTACGATCTGTTTATAATTTACTCTTTCTTTAAAATTTAAACCCAGCATGCAGGGGAGGGACAGGTTAAAGCTGAAGGGTTTGCAGTGTAGAAATCTATTGAACAGGGTGGTGTAGTGCAGACACACACACACACACACACACAAACCTACGTGAAGCTGGAAGGGGATGCCTTTGTTTTCAGCTGGTGAGGCTGAATCTATTGAACGGGTGACTGACTGACCCCTTCTTTTCTGGTCTCTGATCTCTGAGCCCACCCCTGGTCACCATTTCCAGTCATCACCTAGTACCAAGATATCTTGTCCTTGACTCTTTACATTTCCGATTTTCTGAATCCTCCTGTGACTTTTTTTAAAACTGCCACAAACTGCGGGAGTGGAAGTCCTGCAGGTTGTGGGCTGAAAAGTGGCTCCCCTCCTAAAATCTCGGAACCGACCCAATGTACTTGTAAACAACCAGGGTTCAACACAAATTCTTCCCACTCCTTTTTCATTGTATAAACGGCACCCTTGTAACCTGTATTGTTTCAATTGTCCCACAAAACTCTCTCAGCCACGACAAATCCCCTAGTAAATAAATTTCCAAGATAGCTTTTTTTATTTTTTTGCATTTATTTACTAAATGTATGCCCATCTTTTAAGGCAATCTCCCTAATATGGCTTTCAGATATTCAGAACAATAAGAAACAATAATTTGAATACAACTAATCGAAGATGCAGATTTAAACATCAGCAGCTGAAAACCAGCCAAAGCTTGTAAAGTTTACTTTTTGGATTATAACTCCCAGAATCTTCCAGCCAGCATGGCTGTTGGCAATCAGCATCCATAGCACATTATTAAAATAGTGAATAAAACAAAGTAGTTTTAAACATTCATTAAAATGAGATAACAGATGAAGCAATTTGTCTGTCTTTAGGGAGAGAATTCTAGAAATGTAGGGTCATTATTGAAAAAGTCCTATCTCTAGTATGTGGCAGCCTATTTGACCTGCAAGGCCTATCTGAGGGCCCAGGCAAGTTTATTTAGGTGCAGACAATATCATTCTCATTTAATCTCACTGTTATGTGGGTAGAGGTGGCCTTTTGCTTTGAAATGTACCAAGTCTTATAACAGCTATATAACCCCAGTGTTTTCATTGTGTAAGTTCATATCTTGAGCAGAGATTGTTGCTGCTGACGTATAGAATCATTGAATCATAGAATTGTAGACTTGGAAGAGACCATGAGGGCCATCCAGTCAAACCCCCCGCCATGCAGGAATACACAATCAAAGCATCCCCGACAGATGGCCATCCAGCCTCCGTTTAAAGACCTCCAAGGAAGGAGACCCCACCACACTCCGAGGAGTGTGTTCCACTGCCAAACAGCTCTTACTATCAAAAAGTTCCTCCTAATGTTGAGGTGGAATCTCTGTTCCTGGAGCTTGCATCCATTTCTCCATGTTCTAGTCTCTGGAGCAGCAGAAAACAAGCCTGCTCCATCCTCAATGTGACACCCCTTCAAATACTTAAACAGGGCTATCATATCGCCCCTTAACCGTCTTTTTTCAAGGCTAAACATACCCAGCTCCCTAAGTCTTTCCTCATAAGGCATGGTTTCAAGACCTTTCACCATTTTAGTCGCCCTTCTTTGGACACACTCCAATTTGTCAATATCCTTTTTGAATTATGGTGCCCAGAAGTGGACACAGTATTCTAGGTGAGGCCTGACCAAGGCAGAATAGAGCAGCACTATTACTTCCTTTGATCTAGATACTATACTTCTGTTGATGCAGCCCAAAATTGCATTGGCCTTTTTAGCTGCTGCATCACACTGTTGGCTCATGTTCAACTTGTGGTCTACTAGGACTCCTAGATCCCTTTCGCACGTAGTCTCGTTCAGCCAGGTCTCCCCCATCCTGTATCTATGCATTTCGTTTTTCCACCCTAAGTGCAGTACCTTACATTTCTCTGTATTGAATTTCATTTTGTTAGCTTTGGCCCAGCTCTCCAGTCTATCCAAGTCATATTTAATTTTGATCCTGTCCTCTAGGGTATTAGCTGCTCCTCCTAATTTGGTGTCATCTGCAAATTTGATAAGTATGCCCCTAATTCCTTCATCCAAGTCATTGATAAAGATGTTGAATAGCACTGGGTCCAGGACAGAACCCTGTGGCACCCCACTGGTCACATCTTTCTTTAATTAATTAATTAATTAATTAATTTTAAAATTAAACTACATACAATTTAATATATACAACTTAACAAACACATATAACAGTGATTCCCTCCACCGAGGGACTTCCCTTTACATTCATCGCTCTTTCCAAAATATCATTGTTTCCAACTCAGGATTGCTTCCTCTCCCCTTTATTAATACAAATTCTAAGAATTTACTCCATTTTTCACCAAAAACATTCTTATTTAGCCCTCCTTTTTTTTCTTTAACCATATTTGTATTCACCTTGTGTTTTCCGTTTCTTTGCTATTATTAATTAACCTTGCTGCTGTCAGCGGATTTGTTAATAAATCCTTAACAGTTTGAGATTCTTGTTTTTTTCACAATATGATAATAATGCTATTTCTGGGCATAAAGGTATATTTATCTCCAGTATCTCACTTATTTCCTTCATTACTATTTTCCAAAATTTCTGCACATATTTGCAATTTCACCACATATGAATATGTGTTTCCAATTGTTGGCATCCCCTCCAACACTGTGCTAAGTACTTTTTATCTATTTGATTCAATCTTACTGGACAGGTCACATCTTTCCAAGATGAAGAGGGGCCACTGCAGAGCACCCTTTGGGTTCGGCCGGTCAACCAGTTACAAATCCATTTAAAAGTTAACTTGTGTAGCCCACATTTTACAAGCTTGTTTGCAAGAATGTCATGGGGAACCTTGTCAAAGGCCTTACTGAAATCAAGGTATGTGATATCCACAGCATTCCCTTCATCTACCAAGCTGGTCATTTTATCAAAGAAAGAGATCAGATTAGTGTGGCATGACTTGTTTCTCTGAAACCCATGTCGATTTTTTGTGATTATGGCATTGCCTTCTAAATGTTCACAGACTCTCTGTTTAATGATCTGCTCTAGAATCTTCCCTGATATTAATGTCAGACTAACTGGACGATAATTGTTGGGATCCTCTTTTTTCCCCTTTTTGAAGATGGGGACAAAGTTTGCCCTCCTCCAGTCTGCTGGGACTACTGTTCTCCAGGAGTTCTCAAAGATTATTGCCAATGGCTCTGAGATTACATTTGCCAGCTCTTTTAATACTCTTGGATGTAGTTCATCTGGTCCTGGAGATTTAAATTCATTTAGATTAAGAAGGTATTCCTGTACTACCTCTTCGCTTATTCTGTGCTGGATTTCTCCTATTGTGTCCTCTGTTCCATTATTCTCAGGTTGATCATCCTTTTCCTTTTCTGAAAACACTGAGACAAATAAGGTGTTGAGTAATTCTGCCTTTTCTCTGTCCCCTGTTAGCATTTTGCCATCTTCTCCATGTAGTGGCCCTAACATTTCCTTCTTCCTCCTGCAGACATACCTAAAAAATCCCTTTTTATTGTTCTTAACCTCTCTAGCAAGCCTGAGCTCATTCTGCGCTTTAGCTTTTCTGACTTTACTCCTGCACGTGTTCACTATCTGTTTGAATTCTTCTTTGGTGATTTCCCCCTTTTTCCATTTCCTGTACATGTTCCGTTTAAAACTTAGCTCCGTTGAAATTTCTTTAGTCATCCATCCTGGTTTCTTGAGACACCTCCCATTTTTCTTCCTCAGTGGTACTGTTTGAAATTGTGCCTTCAGTATCTCCCTTTTGAGAAAGTCCTATCCGTCTTGAGGTCTCTTCTCTTTTAGTATTCCTGACTATGGGATCACCCCTAGTATTTCCCTGAGTTTACTGAAATCAGCTCTCCTAAAGTCAAGAATGCATGTCTGACTATGCCTGGCTTCTCCTTTCCATTGTATAACAAACTCCAGGAGAATATGATCACTCTCACCTAAGGATCCCACTACTTGTACCCCATTAACCAGGTCATCCCTGTTGCTTAGGATCAGAGCTAAAATAGCTGACCTCCTTGTTGTCTCTTCCACCTTTTGGACCATGAAATTGCCTTCCAGGCAAGTAAGGAATTTGCTAGACCTTGAAGTTTTGGTTGATTTAGATTGCCAGCAAATATCAGGATAATTGAAGTCACCCATCACTACTACATCTCTCTGCATGTGTGTTCATCTGTTCCAGAAAGGCATCATCTAATTCCTCCATCTGACTTGGGGGTCTGTAGTAGAGTCCCACGAGAACATCCCTGTTGTTTCCCTCCCCTTTAATTTTTATCCAGATGCTGTCCACCTGGCTTCCAGTATTGATGTCATGGATCTCTTCACTGGTATAAATATCCTTGATATATAATGCTATTCCTCCTCCTTTCCTGTTTGGCCTGTTTCTCTTATAAAGGTTATACCCTTTGATTCCTACATTCCAATCATGCGACTCATCCCACCAGGTTTCAGTAACGCCTATTATATCATACTTGCTTTGTAGTGCTAGGAGTTCAAGTTCATCTTGCTTATTTCCCATGCTCTGTGTACTAGTGTAGAGACATCTAAGACCATGTGTTTCCTTTATTTGCTGCCTGTGCAAGTTTTTTTTTTTTCCTCCCACTGTTGGGTCCTTGCACTGTTTGCCTTGTTGTCTTTATGACAGTTTGACTATTTTCTCCAGACCTTTTGCCTTCCAGAATACTGTCTCCCTCCACTATATGACTCAGTTTAAAGCCCTCCTGATCAAATTCTTGAGACTGTTGGCAAAAATGTTTCTGTCAACTGTCGTGAGATACACCCCATCCCTTGCCAATAGTCCCCCCTCATGGAAGCGCAGCCCATGATCCAAGAATCCAAATCATTCTCGGCGACACCATCTACGGAGCCAGTTGTTTACGTCGGCTATTTTCCTCTCCCTTCCTGGACCATGCCCTTCAATTGGCAGAAGAGACGAGATGACAACCTGTGCATCCATTTCTTTCGGCTTCCTCCCCAGAACCTCATAATCTCTTCTGATCTTTGGAAAGCTGTGCCTTGCAGTATCATTGGTTCCCACATGGACCAAAAGGAAGGGGTAATGATCCGTAGGCTTGACCAGTCTTGTCACCCTCTCCATCACATCACGGATCTTTGCCCCAGGGAGCCAACACACCTCCCGAGACGTCTTGTCAGGCCCACAAACCACTGCTTCTGTACCCCTCAGCAAATAGTCCCACCACCACCACCACACACCTCTGCCGAGGCTTAGCAGTGGCTGTTCCTTGCCGTGTACAGATAGGGTCCCCTGCTCTGACCTTGAAGTGTGTCCATGCTGTTCTTCCTCGTTGTCCTTGATAAGGGAGAGGGCTTCAAATCGATTCTGTAGCTGCATGTAGCAAAATGTTCAAAAAGCAAAAGGTAATTATAAATCTAATTTATTTAATGTTGTACAGCTCAAGTGAAAGGGCTTAACATATTGTTCTGGTCTTACTCTTTCACTTAATTTCGTTTTGAATCCTTCAGTGGAATCACCTTTGTCAGGCTGCATTGCCAGTTAGCACATAAGTTGTACAACCTTTTTAAAGCAACATTGGCAGGGGGGGGAGTCCTGATATATACAAATACATGTTGTGGTTGTTATTAAAAATAACATTTAAATGACAACTTACCCCTTTCAGAACAACCCTTTAAGTTGCAGACGTGCCATGCATCATTATTACACAGAAGCAGCCCTACTTAGAAAAGATTTGATTTTTAATAGTAGTAGAAATGAAAGACTGCTGGCGGTGGGTGGGTGGGAACATGTGAAGCTTTTTTTAAAGCTCTTTCAATGACAGTTTAGATT
Source organism: Gambelia wislizenii (assembly GCA_030847615.1). Classification (NCBI taxonomy): domain Eukaryota; kingdom Metazoa; phylum Chordata; class Lepidosauria; order Squamata; family Crotaphytidae; genus Gambelia; species Gambelia wislizenii. Next base: position 41,034,434 of record JAUMIR010000001.1, read on the forward strand.
TTAAATAAAAGAAAGCAAGCTTACAAAAGAGGAACAAACACTAGCGTTTCTGATAACCCAGTGTCTTCTTTTCCTTTCCAGCTGCCTTTTCCCCCTCCAAACAATTCAGCATCACAGTCTTCTAGCTACAAGCTGCCAAGTTAAAAGCAACAGCAGACTATAGGCTTCTGGAGAGGGCTGATGTTTATAATGTGTTTAGAGTTAGTGAACATTAAAATTTTCCTTCCACGTTTTGAGTGCAAATCTACCTTCCATTGTAGTTACTGGCAAAAATCCCATTTATTGTAATTGATCTGCAGGTTTTGAAGATAGAGTTACATGTAGGATTCTGCTACATCCAAGCAGTTTATCATAATGTATTCTGTTGTGTGGAGATTAAAAGCTACATCAACTTCCATTAATTCTGTGGTTAAGAATCGCTATGTCTGAACTTTCCCCCCCCTCCTCTCCTTCTCCTTTTACTATTAAGTAAAAGACACACTGAAAATTAGTAGTTCGACTCTGTGCTGTTGCCAGATACAGTTTTCCCAAGAAGAAGAGGACACTGGTATCGAAGTAGTTTTACAGGTTCAAGAAACCATTTTTGATTAATCCAGTGATGTGACCTAACTCTAGTTATTTATTGTCAAACTCTGCCAAGAGTATAAGATACAACAAATTCTTCACTTGCTTGGAGATAATTTCATTTTCCAGAAGGTGACCATGTTCTCCTGTTTGTTATTCAGTAGAAAGGGAAAGCCACACATAGTCAGACACTCATTCTAGACTTTGGGAAAGCTGATTTCAGAAAACTTAGGGAAATGCTGGGCGTGATCCTTTGGTCAGGACTACTACAAGAGAAGGGAGTTCATGATGGATGGCAGTTTCTTCTAAGTCATAGAATCATAGATTCATAGAGTTGGAAGAGACCACAAGGGCCATCCAGTCCAACCCCCTGCCATGCAGGAATACACAATCAAATCATTCCTGACAGCCATCCAGCCTCTGCTTAAAAACCTCCAAAGAAGGAGACTCCACCACACCGAGGCAGTGTATTCCAGTCAGATATTGAAGGCGCAATTTCAAATAGGAGGAGGAAAAATAGCAGGTGTCTAAAGAAACCAGGGTGGATTTCTAAATAACTTTCAACTGTGCTAAGATTTAAAAGGGACATGTAGAAGAAATGGAAAAGGGGGGAAATCGCCAAAGAGGAATTCAAATGAATAGCCATCACATGTATTGAGGAAGTCAGAAAAGCTAAAGCACAAAACAAAGCTAAGGCTTGCTAGAAAGGTTAAAAACAATAAAAAGGGTTTTCCTTGGGGTTTTTTTCCGGGCTGTGAGGCCATGTTCTGGAATAGTTTCTTTCTGACGTTTCGTCTGCATCTGTGGCTGGCATCTTCAGAGACATATTTCTCTGAAGATGCCAGCCACAGATGCAGGGGAAACGTCAGAAAGAAACTATTCCAGAACACGGCCTCACAGCCCGGAAAAAAACCCAAGGAAAATATATGGATGCCGGTCGTGAAAGCCTTCGACTTCACAATAAAAAGGGCTTTTTGGTTATGCCCATAACAAAAGGAAGAACAAGGAAATAGTTTGGCCACTGTGTGAAGATGGTGAAATGTTAACAGAGGACATAGAAAGGCAGAACTATTCAATCCCTTCTTTGCCTCAGTCTTCTCTCAAAAGGAAAATAGTGCTCAGCCTGAAGAAAATGAAGCAGATGAGGCAGTAGGGGAAATGCAGCACAGAATAGGTAAAGAGGAAAATCTGGCTACTCTAAATGAATTCAAGTCTCTAGAGTTAGATGAACGACATTCAAAGATATTAAAAGAATCCTGCTTCGCAACAGCTGCAGAGCTGTTTGGGCTGGAAGTCAACCTTCTATACGTGGAAAGATTATAGAGCAAGTTAATAACAGACAGTCTGTAAGCACTTAGAAAGGAATGCCATGATAACTAAAAGTCAATGTGGGTTTATCAAAAACAAATTATGTCAGACTAATCTCTACACTGATTTTCCTTGGTTTTTTTCTGGGCTGTGAGGCCGTGTTCTGGAATAGTTTCTTTCTGACATTTCACCTGCATCTGTAGCTGGCATCTTCAGAGAATGGTTGGGTAGGAGTGTGTGGAGTTTATATATAGTTTTTAAAATTATTTTATTAAACAATTAATTAACATATAATTTGACATACACATACAACAAAGACAATAACAACGCAAAACCTAGACAACACATATATTTTAAAAAACTTCCCACGTATTCTCTTCCTGCCCTTAACAGTGTTCATATCATTCCATCTCCTACAGAGAAAATAACAATTTATTTCTTTTTAATTCCATTCTAACATATCAAATATTTACAAGTATTTCTTTCATTTTCATTTCACACTATATTCATTCAATAAAATTTCTGTCTGTCTGCAGTTCCATCACCAAATCCAGTTACTCCATTATAGTATCCCTATTAACTTATTAATTGGCTATAACGATTAACAATGGATGTCTAATACAATCACAACAACAGAAAAAGGAGACTTACATAAATACACAAATACCTTCAATTGCTAACCGCTAAACCCCATTATACTATTCTCTCACCCCTTTTGTTTCATATATATATATATATATATATACTCACATATTTGTTAGTTTATCTCATTGCACCAACTACCTTTTCTTTCCACTCTGTTTTCATTGGGATTTCTTTAGACTTCCATCTTTTTGCCAGAACCACTCGTGCTGCCGTTATTAAAGAAATTAATAATGTTCTATTTTCCTTCTCTTTCCCACATTCTAAATTTATCATATTTAACAAGTAAAGTTCCGGTCTCAAATCCACATCAAAACTGACAATTTTTTCAATTTCCTTATTAATTTTGTTCCAATATCTCCTTACTTTACCACACTCCCACCACATGTGGTAAAAAGAACCTTCTTGATCTTCACATTTCCAGCAGTTGAATAAGTTATTTTTTTTTTTTCATTTTGGATATTTTTATTGGTGTCATGTACCATCTGCACATCATTTTCTAGAATTTTTTTAAAAAATTGTAACAACATATGAACTTTAGATCTTCTTCGTGGTCTCTGTGAACCACACAGCTGGGTTACTCCTGCGCCTGCACAGAGCTTCGGAACCTTCTAGAATTATACCTTCTGTATTATACCTTAATAACAATGTATATATACTACTGATTAGGCATCCACTTTCTGATTTTATTATTTTCTCGATCTGTGATGTTTCTTCTTCATACTATTTGTCCTTTAAGTCTTCTTTAATTCCTTAAGTTTCCATACTCCTGCCTTTTTCTCCATTAATTCTGTATATGTTAACCAGTTATAGTCTCTTAATTCCTTCCTGCAAAAGCCTCTTGGGGTGAAAGCTATCCTGGTATTTTAGGGCATAATCTATGCTTATATTTATTCCACAACCTAATTAATGATTTTCTTATCACATGATTTTTAAATTTCTTACTCACCTTAACTTTATCAAAGCGTAAATACCCATGCCAACACATTTTTAGTTCATGCCCTTCTAATTCCAGATTTCTTTTGTTATCCAACAAGATCCATTGCTTTGTCCAAGATAAACATACTGCCTCGAAATATAATTTTATATCTGGCATCCCTAGTCCTTCTCTTTCTCTAGCATCTGATAATAATTTCCATTTTATTCTTGGCTTCCTTCCTGCCCATAAAAATTTGACTAATTCCCTCTGCCAATTTATAAGAATTTTATTTGAATAAATAACTGGACTTGTCTGAAAAAGAAACATAAATTTAGGCAAAACACTCATTTTAATAGTAGAAATTCTCCCCATCATTGATAAGTTTAAGCCATTCCATTTTTTCAAATCCATTTTGATTTCCTTCCATGTTTTCTCATAATTGTTATTAAACAGCTGTTGATTATTGGTTGTTAAATTTATGCCTAAATATCTCACCTTCTTCACAATTTCAAAATTTGTTATCTTGGCTAGTTCATCTTTTTCTCTTGTACTCAATTTTTTTGGTCAATATCTTAATTTTTTCTTTATTCACCTTAAAACCTGCCACTTTTCCAAATTCCTCTATCTTTTGTAATACTTGTTCAATCCCTTTTAATGGCTCTTCTAATATTATTACTAGGTCGTTGGCATATGCCTTTGGTTTAAACTCTTCTTTTTTGATTTTGATTCCTTTTATATCTTTGTCTTTTCTTATTTCATTATTCAGAATTTCTAAAACTAATATAAATAGTAATGGCGATAGCAGGCATCATCCCTGTCTGGTTGCTTTTTCAATTTGAATTTCTTCTGTTGGATTCCTTTTTATAATTAATTTTGCTCTCTGTTCCAAATATATTGCCTGTATCCATCTGTAAAAAATTTCACCAAATTCCATTTCCCTTAATATATGTAGCATGAAGGGCCATTTTAAATTATCAAATGCTTTTTTGGCGTCTAAAAAGATCAGGGCTCCTTTTATTTCATTATGATAGTGTAAGTATTCCATCACATTAATTATTGTCCTGATATTGTCCTTTATTTGTCTTTTAGGTAAGAAGCTGTTTTGATCACTGTGTATAAAATCTTGTAAATATCCTTTAAGTCTCTTAGCTAATATCACTGCAAAGATTTTATAGTCTTCATTCAATAAAGAAATGGGTCTGTAGTTTTTCACTTGTGTGGAATCTCTATCTTCCTTTCGTATTAGGATGATATTTACCTCCTTCCAACTGTTTGGTAATTGATTTTTTTTCCCAGAATATTCCTTATTACCAAAGAAAAATGACCACTAATTCTGTATAAAATGTTTTATAGTATTCCGCAGGAAGGCCATCTGGACCTGGTGCCTTCTGACCTTTCATTTTTCTTATTGCTCCTATAATTTCTTCTGTCACTACTTCTTTATTCATTTCCTTTCTTTGAGTTTCATTTAATTTAGGAATATCACATTTTTTAATGTAATCATCTCTTTGGGTTGGGGAGTTTCTCCAATTCTGATACAATAATTTGAAATAATTATGAAATACTTTTTGGATCTGCGATTGATTCCTCAGTTATCTCTCTTTCTCCTGAATTAATCTTCATTATTAATTTCTTTGATTTTTCTTTCCTTAATTTGTATGCTAACCATCTACCTGGTTTGTTTCCGTATTCAAACTCTTTCTGTTTTATATAATCTAATTTTTTTCTTCAGTTCATCAGTCATAATCATTGTTATCTGATCCTGTAATGTTTTGATTTGACTCTTAATTTTTTTGTTATTTGGGTTTTTATTGATTCTTGTTCTTTTAGCTTTATTTCTTCTAATATTTTTCCTTTCTTTCTTGTTTTTTTCCTATTTATTATTATACTCCAGTGTTTAAATACACCCCTCATTACTGCTTTTCCCACATCCCATACCATGTTAACTCCTACTCCTTTGTCTAGATTCAACTCAAAATATTCTTTCAGCTTTTTCTTGCAGTCTTCTACCACTTCTTTGAGTAGTAGTGTTCTGTTTAACCTCCAATTAGCTACTCTGCTTTCACCCTTTATACTTACCACTACTGGATTGTGATCTGATAACAGTTTTGGTAAAATTTCAACTTTCCTGATAGTCTTTGTGAGGACCCTCTTTGTAAGGACCCTTTCACAGCTGCAGGAGTTTACTGCATACCATGCAGCTATGGACAAGATTACATAGGGACCACTAAACACAGTGTGCAAACACAAATCAAGGAATATGAGAGACACTGCAGACTGGGCCAGCCAGAAAAATCAGCAGTAGCAGAACATGTTATAAACCAACCTGGACACAAAATGTTATTTAAAAACACAGAAATTCTGGACCAGGCCAACAACTATCACCCAGGGACAAGGGGATTTCTGGCCTCACAGCCGGGAAAAAACCAAGGAAAATCTATGGATGCCGGCCATGAAAGCCTTCGACTTCACATTAATCTCTACTTTTTCTCTCTATTCTCTCTCTCTCTCTCTCTCTCTCTCTCTCTCTCTCTCTCTCTCTCTGATAATGTTAAAAGCCTGGTAGATGAAGGGAATTCTGTGGATGTAGCATATCTTGATTCCAGTAAGGCCTTTGACAAGTTTCACATGCTGCTCTTTTAAACAAGCTGGTAAAATGTCAGCTAGATAATGCTATTGTTAATTTGTAATTGTGAAGTCGAAGGCTTTCACGGCCAGCATCCATGTTTTTTGTAGGTTTTTTTTTCTGGGCTGTGAGGCCATGTTCTAGAAGAGTTTATTCATGATGTTTTGCTTGCATCCGTGGCTTGCATCTTCAGAGAATGGTGGTGTATGGTGTTTATATACTGTGAGTCCCTGTTGGAGCTCATAGAATATAAACCCCACACACTACCATTATCTGAAGATGCCAGCCACAGATGCAGGTAAAACATCAGGAATAAACTCTTCTAGAACACAGCTTCATAGCCCAGAAAAAAACCCCATAAAAAACCTATGGATTTATAATTGGTTGACTGACTTAACCTAAAGGGTGCTTACCCATGGTTCCTCTTCATTCTGGAGAGAAGTGACTAGTGGGGTGCCACAGGGTTCTGTCTTGAGCCCAGTATTATTCAACACTTAGACAGGAGAAATGAAATGCAAAATATAGGATGGGTGACACTTGGCATGACAACATTATATGCGAAAGGGATCTAGGAGTCTTAACAGGCTGAACATAAGAAACAGTGTGATGTGGCAACTAAAAAAAGCCAATGTGATTCTAGGCTGCATCAATAGGAGTGTAGCAATAGCAATAGCACTTCTATTTCTATACCGCTTATCAGTGCCAAAGCACTCCCTAAGCGGTGTACAATGTATTAGCTAATTGCCCCCAACAAGCTGGGTACTCATTTTACCGACCTACGGAAGGATGGAAGGCTGAGTCAATCTTGGAGCCCTGTAGGATTGAACTTGCAATGTTGTAGCTGCAGTACTGGCATTTAACCACTGTGCCACCAGTGGTCCCTTATATAGTGTGTAGATCAAGGGAAGTAATAGTCCCACTCTATTCCGCTTTGGTCAGACCTCACCTGGACTACTGTGTCCAGTTCTGGGCACCACAATTCAAGAAGGATATTGACAAGCTGGAACATGTCCAGAGGAGGGCAACCAAAATGGTGAAAGGTCTGGAAGCCATCCCCTATGAGGAGTGGCTTAGGGAGCTGGGTGTATTTAGCCTGGAGAAGAGAAGGTTGACATGATAGCCATGTTTAAATATTTGAAAGGATGTCATAACTGAAGAAGGAGCAAGCTTGTTTTCTGCTGCTCCAGAGACTAGGATACAGAGAAGTGCATTCAAAATATAGGAAAAGGGATTTCACCTAAACATTAGGAAGAACTTTCAGATGGCAAGAGCTGTTGAATATGCTGCCTCAGAATGTGGTACAGTCTCCTTCTTTGGAGGTATTTAAACAGAGGTTGGATGGCCATCTTTTGGGGGTGCTTTGAATTATGTATTTTAGCATGGCAGGGGGTTGGATTGGATGGCCCTTGTGGTCTCTTCTAAGTTTATGTTAGTGAATGGGAGATAGGGTACATGTGTGATTGCAAGGACTACTAAGCATTGTGAGAAAGTGTCTTCTTACACACTGACTTTACTAGCATTTGTTATGATTGCCTCATGAGTTTAAGGCATTTCACAATGACCACAAGATCCATGGCTGTGATACCTATTAGTGAAGAGGCTGTAGCTCAATGGCAGACACATACTTTTAATGCTGGAAATCCCAATTTCAGTCCTTGGCATCTCCAGGTATGGCTGAAAAAGACTTCCATCTGAAACACTAGATTCTGTATGGGTAACCTGTGGCATTATTGATGTTGTACTTCACTTCCCATCATTTCTGACCATTGGACATGATAATTAGGACATAACAACACCTAGAGGTCTATACCCGAACTAGAGAATCACTGTCAGTATTGATATTGCTGAGATAGATAAAGCAGTGGTCCGACTCAGTATATGGCAGGTGCCTATGTTCCTAAATGTATTTTTAAAAAATCTCCTTATAGTACAATGATCACTAAACATTCCCAACCTCTTTAGAAGTCTAAAAGCATATAGGACTCTGGATAACTATCTGGATTGCCAAGAGAACCAGTATAGCACTTGAGTCCTGTCTTTTATCTTCACGGTGTAATAATCTTTTCTGAAAGCAATATCTTCTAAGGATAATAGGATTTTTAGTGAATCAGCATGGTTTGAGTATCTGTTACAAGTTGGAAGGCTGAGAACTGGTGGGTAAAAAAAGCAGGGAAGAAGAAGAAAGAGAGAGAGAGAGAGAGAGAGAGAGATTGATCTCCTTTCTCCCTATACTAGCATACCTCTATACCCTCACCCTGCTCTCTTTCCTCTGTTTTCTCCCCTCTCCTCCACAATGTGTCCTTATTCTTTGACTCTTTTCTCCTTCTTCAGTTCCTCTCTGTCCCTCATTTTTCTGTTCTTTTTATCTTCTCTAGCAGTTTCTTCCCAAGTACTCCTGCTAATGTGGCTAAGGATACTCTAAAAACTGGAAAGAAATGTGCAAGCACACACAAGCATACACACATATATGTGTAGAGTGAGAAATATCTGAAGCTGATGTCATTTGAATAGAGGTCTTTATTACAAGTAGGCCTTTGCCAAAATCGATTTGCATAGAAGGTTTACTGCATCAAAAACTGCTGCTTCCCTACAAAGCTACCTTTTCACTGTAGCATTCTATTTGAAACATTCTGTTTGAGCTTGCATGTTCCTTCCTGTGCTCAAAAACATCCAGTTTGGACATTTGTAAAGCTGACATGAATTATGATTCATTTTATCCCCTATATCTGATTGTATTCGTATCTTGCCAGTTTTGAAACAACTACAGTGGTTTCTGCCCTACTTCTGGGCACAGTTCAAGGTGTTGTTTTTCCTCTTCAGAGCCTTAAATGGCTTTATATCAGTAACTCAAGGATGGCTAGCTCCCACAGAAGCCTGCCTGTACCCTTAGATCTCCTTGTGAGTCTCTCTGTTGTCAGATTAGAATCAGATTAGATGTGACACTAAATGCCTCATTACAAATCATTTCCATTTTTTAAAAAAATTGAGTAGTAGATATCGAGGGGGAGGGGGTTATCAGGACTGCAGCATTCAGGGAGAATACAATATATCTAATTCTTTCTTCCCAGCTGTGATCCTCATAAATCCCCCACCCCACCCATTGCTGTTGGCTATTTGCCTGAGGAGAAAGAAGCTCCCATTGGTAGTAGAACTGATAACCACAGAGAGGGTTATCATAACTGGGATCATAGCCGAGGAGGGAAGGATTAAATCCTGTGGGCCTAATGGATGCTCTTAAATAATAATAATAAAAACTCATACACTGGCATGATCTTTAGAGGTGCTGTGGCTGGTAAACCAACGTAGGATTTCTTTGGTGGTGGCACCCTTCTTTACAATGCTCTCCCTACATAGCCACCTTTGTAAGTCCTTTGTGTTTAAACCTTTTAGCACTTAAATATTTTTAGTGGCTCCAGTTTTTTGCAGTTTTAAGAGTTTGAATAGTTCTAGTATTTTTATCATGATGCATAGTGGATTTTAATTATTAGCTGTTTTAAGAACCCTTTAGGCTGAATAGTGAATCAAAATCATAGAGTTGGAAGAGACCACAAGGGCCATCCAGTCCAGTCCCCTGTCATGCAGGAACACACAATCAAAGCACGCCCAACAGATCCAGTCTCTGCTTAAAAACCTCCAAAGAATGAGACTCCACCACACTCTGAGGCACCATGTTCCACTGCTGAACAGCTCTTACTGTTATGAAGTTCTTTGTAATGCTTAGGTGGAATCTCTTTTCCTGTAGTTTGAATCCGTTGCTCTATCTTCTAGTATCTGGAGCAGCAGAAAACAAGCTTGTTCCATCCTCAGTATGACATCCCTTCAAATATTTAAATATGGCTATCATGTCCCTTCTTAATTTTCTCTTCTCTAGGCTAAACATGCCCATCTCCCTAAGCTGCTCCTCAGAGAGCATGGTTTCCAGACCTTTAACTTTTGGTCTCCCTCCTCTGGACACAGTATTCCAGGTGAGGTCTGACCAAAGCAGAATACAGTGGCACTATGCTTTCCTCGATCTGGACACCATACTCCTATTCATGCAGCCTAAAATTGCATTGGCTCTTCTGGCTGCCGCATCACATTGCTGATTCATGTTCAGCTTGTAGACCACTAAGACTCCTAGATCCCTTCCGCATGCACTGCTATCAAGCCACGTGTCCCCTATCCTATATCTGTGCATTTCAGTTTTTTTCTGCCTAAGTGTAGTACTCTACATTTCTCCCTGTTGAAATTCATTTTTGTTAGTTTTGACCAAATTTCTAATCTGTTAAGGTCATTGAGAATTCTGATCCTGTCCTTTGGGGTATTAGTTATACCTCCTAATTTGGTGACATCTGAAAATTGGATAAGCACGCCCTCTATTCCACCATCCAAGACATTGATAAAGATGTTGGCACCCCATGGGCACCCCGCTGGTCACTTCTTTCCAAGATGAAGAAGAGCCATTGGTGATTCCTTGGTGAGATACAGTACATCAAATAAAAATAAACATTTTCACTAGTGGGTCTGAAACATGGGTCACCTATTGCCACCACTTACAACTCCTCGAACACTTTCATCAGCACTGTATATGCACAGTCCTAAATATACACTGGACTGACTATGTGACGAATGTTGCTGTCCTTGAGCAAGCAATTCTGTCTCTCCCCCAAGCTTCCATAGACCAACATAACTGTCTGTGATTTTAAATTCAGAGTGTGATCCTTCTGTAATTCTGTATCAAATTAATTGTACAAAAAACCATGTATCCAGTTGCATTCTTCAGTATTATAGAATCATAGAATCATAGAATTGCAGAGTTGGAAGAGACCACGAGGGCCATCCAGTCCAACCCCCTGCATATTTGTCAATGGTTACTTTATATTATTTGGATCAATGTATTTTTTTATCATATACATCTTCTATTGCTTAGGCAATAGATTTTACTTGTAGATGAATATTAAGAGTGACCAATTTCTCAGAACGGCCCTATATTTTTTTTTCCACCCAAAGATCATTGATTTCTTTTCCTCCTTTCATATCTTTAGGTTGTCTTTGTAAAATACGTTCATGGTCTGCAGACAGAACTGAAAATCATAATGGGAAATACTAATTCAGGGTTTAGTGCTAGTGTTCAGGCCTATCATTCCCTCCTGCAGCTCTCCATGCAGGGGCAACTTGTATAGCAGCTAGGGTGAAGTGTTTCACCCTAAACTTTCAGCAGGGTGTGTTCCCTGCTCTGATCACAACCCACCCCTGACTCCGTGGCATTGAAAGTCTGCTCCAGACAATCTCCAGAACATCAGATTATGTTTTAGGGTGGTCTGCTGGAAAAAAAGGGGGGTCTTTCGCCTCCTAATTTTTTAAGTGGAAGCAACTTCTGCCAAAGGAAGTACTCTGTTATATAGATACTTGTTAGATGCCATGTTAGATAGAACTAGTGTAAACAGTTACACAAACAAATCATGCTGTCCAGGGTGTTGTAAGTGTGTTTCTGGAGGGTGGATGTGGAGCTGAATTGACTACTATGCAGTGGGGAAGTACCCCCACCTTATAGAAAATTGGTTCTTCAGTGATGTAGTCTAGTAACTCCAGCATAGCTACACTAGTTTTACACTATGGAACAAGGTCTTGGCCAACGTCTCCTGTAAATGGGATAGCCGGTGTCAAATCTGAGTCAGGACTACAATGAAAAGCAAACAGTTAAAGGTCTTTCCACTACCCTCCAAATCTAGAGCCAGCCACTTTTTAAAACCCAGTCCATAGTTGTTAATTATCTGAGTTGCATTTCCTCTAGTTTGGCTTTCAGGCCATGTATTGGGAATTACCCAATGCTTTCTGGATCACCTTCCTTTTGGGGTGGGTGTGGTTGTATAGGCTTTTCTCAGCTAGTCGTCTATTGCTTTTCTCCTTGGCTTGTACGGAAGGCCCATATTTTAATCTTTTAAAACCTGTTTTTCATTTCTTTTTGGTGAGCTAGTATATATTTTTGTATTTAAAGTTCATTGACTGTTTTACCATTATCTGGTTTTATTTTATTTTGTCGTAGTTCATCTTTTTACCAGTAGTTTACAAATGCACCATTATATGGTTTCTGCACATTAATGGCATTCCTTTGCAAAATGCATCAATTTGTCAGATAAAGGGAGAAATTAGCTACACTTTCTTCATGTTAAAGTCACACCCTATCTAATTTAGAGGCATCTTTGACTAGAAGTTGCAAGCCTTAGGATACTGATTTGAATTATGCATGACTGTCTGGTTTGCAGTTCCATTAGCCTGCTGTTTGGATAATATAAACATGTTCTGAATTTTAAGTATACTATATGAGTAGCAGGTTAAAAATAGAGTTAATAAGAGTGCATATTTGGAAGATGTGAATCTTATAGAAGGCTGATCAGTCCCAGCAACCTGAAATAAAATGGAAAATACTGACCGTTAATCATGTGCTTCATGGTGGTACTAATAGCATGGAAAGATGGCCATCTCTATGTTCACTCTGGCCATGTTAATAGTAAGCTGAACATTAGTAGTTTTCCACAGCTAATAACTCAGAAATGAAGCATGATAATAATATTAGATGTGTTAAAAATCCAATGTTATAATATTGCTTGAGGCTACATGAATTTTTTGTTCATGGTTCTTAGTCTGGGAAAGTATCAGAACATCACTTGTCACCTACACATGTCAACTAAAATCAGTTCAGCATTTCATAGGTGATTTTAAGCCTATTCTAAAATCATAGAATCTTGTTCTTGACAATAATACTTTTTTCAGACTTTTTCTCCTACGAAAAGTCTCCTAACTTAAACAATTTATTACACATCAGCAGCAATGGTCTTCCTTTAAAAAAATTATCAATGTCTTCATATACACTATAAACACTATCAGTACAAAAAAGAGAAAAAGAAAAAGAACAACAAAGAAGAACATTTTACCATATGCTCTTTCACTTGTTCTTCTTCCATGTCAAATTTTAACAAAAGTTTGTACGTTAACTATCGCAGGTTCATCATCTGTTGTTGTTAACTGCCCTCGAGTCAGCTTTGACTCATGGTGACTCCATGGATGAGACATCTCCACGACCTCCTGTCCTCAACCACCTTACTTAAGTGCTTCAGGTTCAGGCCTGGGTCTTCCTTGATGGAGTCTATCCACCTAGTGTGTGGTCTTCCTCTCTTTCCCCCACCCTCCACCTTTTCTAGCATTACTGACTTTTCTAGTTCCTTCTCATGATGTATCTGAAGTACAACAGCCTCAATTTGGATTCAGGGCTTTTCAATAGTGTAGACAAGGCCTTGAATAGGGTATAGGATTTGAGCAAAAGGGAAGTCTGTATTCAGTCTTTGAACCAACAGTTTGTTGTGAGAGTGAAATTGGATAACTTCATTGATACTGTCCTCAGACTTTAGGAGGAAATCAAAAGAATGTTAAAATTTGCCCCCAGGGCATGGTCAGAAAGCACATGATACAGCAAGCTTGCTGAAATTAAGTAGATGTGTTTGGTCAGTGCTTGGAGGGGGAAATGCTCAGGAAGTCTATGTATGCTGCCCTGAGTTCCATGAACAAAAGGGTATAGATGTAATAAAGTAATCCACTGACTAATTTGTGAAATATTCCATATATTGATAATGCTTGCAGAAATGTTGGAAACTTTTCTATATTATATATCTACATTTATACATAATCATCTGGGCTGTTTAACATAAATCAATCATGTTAGGTGGACTAAATATAAGATATGAAGTTCTGGTTATTCTTCCAAGGGGACAAGCTGTGACAAACCCTAGTGGTCAGAGAAAAAGACTAGCAAATGAATGCTCTGATAAGCTCATTCTGATTTCACAAAATGTCATGCTTCTCAATCAGTCACAGGTACAAGTAGTCAAGACAAAATGTGATAATTTCCCTGTGCTCACAGACTCACATCCATCCGTTAGTGAAATGAAATGATCAACTACTTGTGCTGAATCAATTTTTTCTCAACTTGAAATGGAATTGATAAATAGTGCAGAGAGCATGCATGAAGCTGAAGGTATTAAAGGAAGTTAAACTGTTGATGTATCAGATACAGCTCTCTTTAGGTATGTATTCTAAAAAAATTCAGGTGTGTTCATTTTTTGTAAAATATAAAAGAAGAATGTGCTATTTTACATTATTACAAATATTACAATAAAATAATTTCCACATAAAGTTTTGAATGCTTTTGAATATAATATTTAAACCGAATGTGCTAAGTCAGATAACACTACTTACAACACTGGAAAAATTGGAAACTTTTCCAGTTCTTTCCACACCACTGAATGCTTAAGAGCATAAGACAAGCTATGTTGGATTAGCCCCAAAGTTTGTGGAGTCCAGAATTCTGTTCTTGCAGTAACCAACCAGATGACTATGGAAAACAATCAATAGATGAGCACAGGAGCACCCTCCTACTTGTATTCCCCGCAACTGGGATATCAAGGCAGAACACCTCTGATTGCCAACCGAATCAGGGAAATAAGGAGACCAGACACAAGAAATGGGATATAATAAGTGATATTTTATTTAGCCTTACCTATTTATAACCCTCTAAAGATCTTCAGTGGGGGAGGCAACCTAGTGAGGGAGCAGCTGGGGCAGTAGGCCTATCCTAGGCCTTATCCCCAGCTTCCACAGGTCGAGCACCTAAGCCCCAGAGAGGAACCCCAAGAGTTGAGGTTGCTCCCCAGCTGGCCCGCATCTGGAGAGCCAACGCCAAAGTCCCCCAGCCAAGCCCCATGACTTAAGTTGAGGGTTTATCCTTCAGGCCAATCCCAAGGTAAGTCTCTTTCCCCACCCCCAAGTCACATGACCTAAAGTGGCAGTTCACGAGACCCCCCCTTCACCAAAGCTGGTGCCATAGGTGCCCACCAAAATCTACGCCTCCCCCCTCCTCTGGCCACAGATAAGGGACAAGTGTCTGCTTAGTCCCTATCCCCCACTAGCCTGTCCAAAAGGTCCCTCATATCCCACTGAAGATCCCCCCAAAATATTAAATTGTCCCAGTGTGAGAGATGTACCACATAGGCTCAGTAGAGCTTGGGCCTCTCAAAGACAATTTCTGGGTGAGGAAGATAATAACCCAATCCCTTGGCCAAGGTGTTTCAAATTTCCCTATTCACCCTACGCCTTGCCCTGTCAATCAGGTGGGGATCCCCATCACCATGCCACAGTTGTCTCAGTAGTATTGCAGACCACAGGACAGTGACTGCAGGCCACCATGACCTGATCACTTCCATGCTGTATATTGCCTGTATAATCAAAGCCTTCACCTTCAAAAGCCCCAGGACATTGCCTCTAAGGTAAATGACAAGAATGTGCGGTGGGGCCCTTGGTGTTTGCCAAAAAGCAAAGGCATGAGACTGTGCCTCTTGTCAAGCCATTCCACCACTGTTGTGTCCCCCAAGCCAAGGTGAGTTCTGAAGTGACACAAACGGACCTGTCTCACCACCCAATAGACTGTGGCTGCAGATCAGCACCCAATATCTTGGCAGTGACCTAAGACCTGTAAAACACAAGGAGAAAACACAAGCAGTTTATACTATAGTGGTCTGATGTACTTATGATAGGATGAGGACCTCCACTGCCCCAACCTCTTAATCGTAGCGGGTGGCATCCCCAAGGTAGCCGCTGTTGATGCTGCCGTAATTCTAGAGAAGTGTGTCTCAAATCTAACGAGGAGGAGGTGAGGGTTGGCAGGGCCCCGTCCCCTCCTTTGTCCATGGCGCATGTGTCATGATGTCACCTTTAATGCCCTGCCACCTTCCCCTTCACTCCTGGCAAAGGCCACTTCCTCCCCAACATGGCTGCACCAATCGGGAGGTGAGTGGGATTCTGGAAGTGAAACCGTAGCAGTCATGACCCATTGTCATTGATTGTTCCTCCCTCAGTTTATCTGGTCCTTTTTAACAGCCATTCTAGTTGGCAGCCATCAGGACATCTTGTAGTAGCAAATTTCATGGTTTCACTCTGCAGTGTGAAGACATACCTCCTTTTACCTGTCTTGAATCACAAAACACTATTATTGGATGAGCTCAGGTTCAAGTGGTATACAGTAGGACCCCCATATCCACTGATTCATTATCCACTGATGCAGTTATCCATGGTTTCAGTTTCAACACAGCTACCATAGAGTCTTAGAAAATGCATCCTCTCTAACTATTTTCTAGGTCCTCCAAGACAACTCTTGTGGTATTTTAAACCGGAAGCCCCCTTATTTTCAATGGCTATTATCCACAGATTTCGTTATCCACGGTGGGGCCTGGAACCAATCCCCCGTGGATACGGGGGTCCTACTGTATGTGAGAGGAAGAAGACTTCTTTCTATCCGCAGTAATTTACAATGCCACTTCTAAGCCAGACGTCGAAACTGAATGTCACTTGTAGTGTGCTTGAGAACATCAACATCATATGAAAATCACTTGAATTTCACATATTATCACTGTTCAAAGCAGTAGCGTTGGGAACTAAAACCAGATTGTCTTATTGATCAGACACCTTTTGGGAGAGGGTAATCTAGTGTTATATTTCATTTAAAACTCAAGTATGGTATATGTTGTGCAGCTTTTTTCTTGCAGGGTGGAATACTTAAGGAGTGGTGCCGACAGATTAGAAATTCATCCCATATAGATGGTTCAGATTCCTACTGTGTCAGTTTTCTGGTGTTTGATAAGGCACACAAAGCAGTTGCAAGAGAAAGCATGTCACTGGTATCCATGGCAACTCCAAAGATACTTTGGAACTCAGAGTGAGCCACAGTAATGGGTCGCATTATAAGGGCAAAATGCATAAAAGGCTCAGACATATGCTTGTAATTAATTGCCATAAATAGCTGAAAACAAGAAGACGTCCCAGTTTAGCTTACTGCTAGAAATCACTAAAACCTGAGATCTTACAAATATACCTAAACTGTTTTTTTAAAATCTAGTTATCCTAAAAGGTACATAAAACCTTGAATAGTAATAGATATGCTTAATTCTGTTCAAGCCACACTGAGAAAAGCTGCTTATAAATTTCATATGTCCAAACTATGTATTTTACTTTAGAAATATATATCACTGTTAATTTTCCAGCTCATTCATATAGTCTCTTATGATGATTTTGTATTGCAAAAGATATTGCCTGTATGGTGCATTCTATAAAGAATCCCTCAAAGGTATATTTAATATATTTCTTTTTATTTTTTAAAAAAGAAAAGAATAATGTGACAAATATTGAAAATTGTGAGTCAAGTTAAAGTAGAAATCTCTCCTTTTTAATGGGTAAATCTTGAATTTGTCTGCAGGAAAAGAAGTTGCAGTGAAATATTTGTGTGGGCACTGGGGTGGGAGGGAAACAAGCAACATATAAAGATCTGAAAAATAGAAAAATGATAATTTAGAGAAAGTGTTTTAATTTTTAAAATGGCGAAAGTTTTATTAAAATGATCCTGTTTGCAAGGAACTCATCTTTGTGTATTACAATGCAATTCACCACATTATTTCTTCTTGGTTGCTATAGAAACTAATTCTGGTGCAGCTGTGATCACCTATCAAAATTCTAACATAACTCAAGCCTGTGTTACAATACACATTTCTTACTTGGAGTAAATATCTTCTCGGGTTAAACCATGTACTTTATCATTCAAGAACTGTTGAGTGGCCAAAATGTTAATGCAATTATTTGTGTATATTTCTAAAGGCTAGGCTTGTCTACTTATTTTGAAAGTTTTCACAGGAAAACAGACTATTTGGTATCTGTTTTTTTTTTTAAAAAAAAACAGCTGATGGAACCACATGATGCTTTGCAAGCTTGAAAGCTTGAATATTTTTTACTTTGTGGCCATACATTGTTGACCCACAATTGTTTCTGATAAAGAGTTAATTTTAACAATATCTGATTATTCTGTGGCTTCTATTAGTACACAAAATTATAAACAAACCAATCTGAAAATGAAATTAGTTTCATTTGATTCCTTTGATAAATATTTTAATTAAGCAAATTGACACATTTTTGCAATGGGGCATTGGTGAGTCTTGTCTCCCATGTCTCCACCCCACCACCCTGAATTCACAATGCAAGGTTTCTGTCTCAGGCTTATGTAGCTTGCATGCAGCAAAGAAGAAAGGCTGCATGGAGAAATTGGAGGCACACACAGTTCTCCTGTTTCCCGTAATGCTCTTGGGGCCATGCATGGGAGGGAGGTAAACAGGGTTCTGTTAAGCCTTAGGGATTCAATTGTGTGTAAGAGCACTGCCACCACACCGGGGGTATTATCGTCTCCTATGCTGTTTTATTTTATATATATATATATATATATATATATATATATATACAGTTGTCCCTTCATATTCACTGGGTTTGGTTCCAGGACCCCCCCCCCATGGATAAAAAAATCTGTGAATACTCAAGTCCCATTGTATGCAATGGCATAGCAAAATGGTGTCCCTTATATAAGATGGCGAAATCAAGGTTTGCTTTTTGGATTATTATTTTTTAAGAATATTTTCAAGCTGTGAATACTTAAATCCGTGGATACCAAATCCGTGGATACAAAGGGACAACTGTGTATAAGTGGTTTGTTTTATGGGACTGGTATAGAAACATTATTTTTCCTGTTTGTCAGAAGGGATCAGTGGTACTGCAGGGGCATAGAAGAAAAGAATTAATGGGTTTGTTTTAGGCTCTGATCTAAAGCCCTGCCAGTATATACGAGACACAGCAGCCAGCAGGAAAGAGGAAATAATGTATGTTCCTCCATTCCTCACCCCCATGGGATTTGTTTTTCACTTTTCAGAAAAACAGGAGGGAATTTGTTTAACCATCCTCTGATCTAAATCCCCTGTTTCTGTGTTGACAATATGGTTGGAGATTAAAACAGCTGTGGATCTAGAAGAGAGCCATGTCCTTTCCTGCCAAATGGATGATCTTCCTCTTCCACTGCACAATGAGATCAGAGTTCTGAGCTGGGCAGAGAGGAGTCACTGCAGAAATGCTCACCAGGGTCTGGGAGGGAGTAGTCCAAGATCAGTTTTCATCTTTCCAAGGCCAGAACGTAACCTTAGGGCCTCATAGAGGAGTTCCCTTTCCCTCCCCCTGTGACTCTTGGTATGCTGTCCTGGGACAATAGGTTTCACACAGAAGCAATATAATTCTTAATAGAAGTAAGCTCTTATTGAATGTGATCTGTTTGGCAGCCCTGTAACAAAAGCAAAGCCAACATTATGTAATGGTTTGAGTTTTGGACTATGAATCCTGGAGACCAGGGAGTAAATCCCCACTCAGCAATGGAAACCCATTGGGTTACCTTTGCCAAGTCACACTTGCTCAGCCTTAGAAGAAGGCAATGGAAAACTTCCTCTGAACAAATCCTGCCAAGAAAACCCTATGATAAGTGTTGCCATTGTTGGAGTGGACTTGAAGGCACATAATAAGATCCAGCATGGTGCAGTCATTTTGAGTGTTGGACTAGGATACTGGGAGACCAGGGTTCAAATCCCCACACAACCACAGAAACCCATTGTGTGACGTTGGGCGAATCACACCCTCTCAGTCTCAGAGGAAGGCAATATGATAACCCCTGTGAACAAATATTGCCAAGAAAACTCCATGATAGATTTGCCTTAGGGTCACCCATAAATCTAAAATGACTTGAAGGCACATAACAACAACAAAAACACTGGAATGTTTTAATAATGTTTTTCTAGATAAGTCGTTTAGCTTCTGAATGGATCTTCAATAAGCTATTTTCAATTTTGCAATTATCATACAAATATTTTGCAGCTGTAGCTGTCAGATTTGTTGGTAATTAGCTACTTATCTGCCACCTTTAAATGGGCTGTTTAACAAGCTGTATAAAACAGTAATTTCAAATTAGGTATCTAAAATTGTACATTTTATGCCCATGAAAATGTTTAGTGTATGAACTAAATAGTAAATACACTGGAATCTTTTTGAAATATGCTTTTAAAACTTTCATTAGAAACATTAATAACTGTGAGGTGTTTAAAGCAGAACTTGAGATTGGGTGGGTTTTTTTTCAATTATTTTCTCTTGCCACTGTCAGAGGGTTTTTAAACTACAAAGCCATCATCATTCCTGACCATTAGCCATGCTGACTGGTGTTGATGGGAGTTTTTGGTTTGAAAATATTCAGAGAGGCCAAGGCTAGAGAAAGCTCTTGTAGGTAGTGAACTAGAGCAAGGGGACTTAATTAATGCTTATTCTACTGTTTAAGGCAGTCAAGCTGTCTTCAAGTTAATGTAAGTGCCACTCCTCCCTCCTTTCTTCTTTCTGCCTTGTTCATTCATTCTGTCAGTCTGCCTTTTTCTCCTGCTTCTTTCTAGTACAGAGCTGATAACTGATAGAAAATCTTGTTGTGACATATCTCTTAAGTAAGATAAAAATCTCAGTGTTTCTAGGTTCTCTGCTGGATTTTTTAAAACTACATTTCAGTGGTTAGAGCTGAAAAACAAAACAGGAAAACTATGAGAGACGCTTCTTTATTTACTTGTTGGTTATTTTAAATATTTTTACACCTTCTTTTGAGACCATCTCTGGTTTATAGCAAAACTGGGGAAAGAAAGAAATACCGCCTAGGGAGAGAAAAGGAGCATTGAAGACTTGATAGGGTCATGAGGAAATGTGGTTTCACTGGAATGTCCTCATTTGTGGTTTCTCCCTCTGGTGGTAGTGAGAGTGCCAACCTTTTGTCTGTAGTGGGTGGATAGGGCAGAGAAAAGTGTTCTTTGCTAAGATCTAGTAACTTAATATAGCAACCTTTCTGGAATTTTTCTCACCAAGTGAATGGAGTGCATATAAGCTGTGTCTCTAGTGCGTATGAACTATTTTGCATTGAATAGCATGCATAACATTGACTTTCTTGTATGATTTTCAAAATGTCTTGGGATTTCTCAGTTTCTCAGGATTCTTCATACAACACTGAAATTTAAATCCAGCTATTTCTGGGGGGAACTCACATGTATTTCTCTATAAACTTATCATAGTGTTTGCACATATATGTTAACAATATCATTATCACTTCCAAATATTTGTAATCTTGCCAAAGGGTTTACTATACAACCTTCTGGAGCCCTATCAAGGGGGAGGAGCATGTTTTCTGTCAGTTTTTCTGTTACTGTATGCATCTGAATCATGTACTTGCATTCCCAGACACAGTGACCAGCAGTTTCAGAATTAAACAGAAAACTTTATTGGCACAATAATCCAGAAAATATACAAGCTTGTTGCTCAGAACTGAAACTCAGAGAACAGACAGTATACTAAAAAAAAAAAAGTTTGCAATCTATGAAATCTGGGAGGCTACAAAACTACTGATTACCTAATGTCCCCTGATCCTTTCTTCCTAGATCCTTTCTTCTACCTCCTGTTTTCCCCAGACAACTTCTGCAGCTGCCTGTTACCTTATCTCCTGTTCCATAGTGACCATATACTCTCCACCACAAAGCACTCATTAGCCAGTACAGAGAAATGAAAACACAATTAACAACAAGGTTACAGTAAGGTTACAGAACCACACAAAAATGGCAGGAATAGGCACCTTCAGAGACTGATCCTGATGATCTGCACAGCATGTTAGCTGAGTAACTGCTAACTGGACATGTTGAACATACATTGTCTTTGTCAGCAGCTGTTCTCGTAAGTGACCTAAATTATGTTGTTAGTCCTGAACTGGAGTAGACCTACAGAATGAATCATAGAGTTGGAAGAGGCCCCATAGGCCACCAAGTCCAACTCTCGGTCAATTCAGGAAATCTACCTAGAGCATCCCCAGCAGTTACCTGTCTAGTCTCTTTTTGAAGACATCTAGAGAAAGAGATCCCACCACCTCTCTAGGTAATTGGTTCCATTGTCAAACAGCTCTTACTGTCAAGAAGTTCCTTCCAATGTTCAATTGAAATCTACCCTCCTGTAGATTAAAACCGTCAGACCTGGTGCTACCCTCTGGGGCAGCAGAGAAGAAACCTGCACCTTCCTTTTTGTGGCAGCCCTTTAGATATTTAAAGGTGCAATTGTCACCCCTCAGTTCTCTCTTCACCAGGCTGAACAATGGTATTTACCTATGTGTATCTTATCATTCAACAATTGATTGAATAAGGGCTTGTATACATAGGCAATTTACCCCATCTCCCCCCCCCCCATCTTGGAGCCCTGCAGTCCTGACGATGCAGGGCTTTTGCCCCGTTTTGCCCCTGGCAGTCCTCACCACCCCTGGGGCAAAGACAGAGGGAAGATGGGGTAGGGCCCAATAAAATGTTTTTAAAATAATACCTGTTTAAATTAGTTCCAGCCGGGAAAATGTGGATCAGGCCCCACGTGACCATAGGAGCTCATTCCGACCTGCTGGCCTGTCACTGCAACTGCCCTCTGCCTCACTCTTCCATAGCCAGGAATGTGGGCTGCAGCATGTGACCCAAGTTGGTCACATACAGAGGGCCTTGCTCACATGCTGCAGGCCTGCTTCCTGACATCAGCGAGTGGGACACAGGCAGTGGCGGCAACAGCTGCAGAGACTGGCCAGCATGCCCATCTGGACTCTAGCCTGTTTCGTGGAGATAATGGGGGAGGAACAGACCTGATCCTTGGTCAGAATATGCTGGTGGGGAGCCAGTGTATCCTAGCCCATGTAGATGAGCCCTAAGTCTACTCTAGCTGGAACTAACTAAGAGAATGCCAGTCAGCAAGCAATTAGATACTGAGATCCTAGAACCATAGAAAGGATAAATTCTCCCTCTCCTAGGATCTCCAGGCCCTTCCAAATTATTGTATGAATCTTCAGCCTGTGCCTTTTCAAGGTTGGAATGTCTAGCTCAGATGGAATGGCTCAAGGGGCAAATAAGAATTCACAGCTATCATTTGGCTCATTTTCTTTCAGTATGATAATAAGTTTCTGTGAATATGCTCCCTTATTTTCAGCTTGCTTCTGGGATTTCTGAATTTGAAAAAAGATCATCCGTGTATGATCGAGGCTCAGCATGGCTTATATTCCTCTGTTAGCCCTCGTAGCATTGTAGCCCTCATATTACTTCCTCCCTGATTGTCATTATTGTGTGCCTTCAAGTCAGAAGCCTTTTTGACTTTTGACAACCGTAAGGTGACTCTATCACGGGGTTTATTTGGCAGAATTTGGTCAGAGGAAGTTGCCTTTACCTTCCTCTGAGGCTGAGAGAATGTGCCTTTTCCAAGGTCACCTAGTAGGTTTCCATGGCCGAGCGAGGATTTAAACCTGGTCTCCCAGTGCCCTAGTCCAACATTCAAACCACTACATCACTTTAGCTCATAATGTATATTCATTTTCTCACAGCATGGTAAGGTCTCATGTTTTCATATATGCTGTTTCCCTCCAAGTAGGCAAGTGGTGTAAACTGAGGTTCATCTGTAATGGGATGCTGAAAAAGCTCAATTCATTGTAAAATAACAGTGTTTGCATACACTTATGTAATCCTTCTGTTTTAAAAGGAAAAAGGGGGGAAGAGCCCCAGGTCTTCATTAAAGATTTATTATTTATATTCTGTACTTTTCTCACAGTGTAGGGTTATTTGGTGAGCTGAACTTTTCTAGGCTCAAAAATATTAAAACATGAAAATTCCATTTGCACTCGTCAGAGTAGCATAACAGAAATCTCTGTGGATATTTAATCATTCAGAATAAAGGATTTTCTTTAATTTTTAACCATGTACTTCATTTTATGTTTTATTTAAATTGTTTTAACATTTGCCTAGAAGCCCCTGAAGGATTGAAACTTTTGAAACTTAGGTTAGATTAAAAATAAACATGAAGAATGCAGCATGTAAAAGGAAAGGCAGGAGAGAAAGAGAGAGATGAGGGATACCACTGAGAATGAAACCAGACATAATTATTACAAAGCGTTACTTGCAAAAATTATCAAGTTGTACAGTTGCAATAAGAAGGCTCGAATGAAATTGGTCATTGGTAATAATATGTGTTCCTTCAACATCATGAATATTTAAAGAAGTGCAGGAGAAGCTCATAGCTAATGTGTAAAATGTGATTTAGTAAAGCTGTTCTCTTGCTAGGAATTTAGAACCACAGGGACAAGGCGGCACTTTCCACATGTTAATGAGGCAGAAAGTGTAGACACGGTTTGGCAAAACTGAATACAGAACTAGAATAGTGGGAGATGATGAAGACCTGTGGGAAACTGCAAGGCACGCAGAATAACTTTACTAGCAATACTGTACATTTGCAAGCAACCAGCATGGAAGACCAGAAAACTAAAAAAGGGAAAAAAGCTGAAAGTGGCAAAAGAGAAGGGGGAGAAGTTCAGGTATAGGTTGCATCTGACACAATAATAGTGATAGTTAATATTAAAGTTGCCATTTGTTTTCTTGTACATGGCCTAGACCTCAATACACTGAAATTAAGGTTAGTAAACCATCAATAGTTTTGCTGCTTCTTAAATCCCCTTAACCACCACAACATATCTTTCTTTAGTATATCTTTTGTTTTCTCTTATTTGACTTTATAAAGACCCAATGCACTTGGATATTTTTACTTTTACTTAAACAACTCCTTGCTAAGAGAGTGATAATTTGTTTGTTTCATGTTAAATTTTAGAGCAAATGCAGCATGTTCTTGGCTTCAGCTCTACATGAATTGGTGCCTATTATTTTTAGGAGTTGTGTACCTTCTGTCAGTTGTACCAATATAAGTTACGGTTGCTCTCTGATTAGCATCTGATGGCACAATTGATTAAATGTTTGAGGTTTAATTGAATAATTGATTGACTAAATATGCGTAAGTTTGTATATGGAAGAGACAGCAGGTTTGAAAAAGTGCATGCTTCCTTTGTTTTCAGATGCATGTGTTTGTTACAGTAGATACTATTTTTGAAGGTGCATTCCCTCTTGTGTGATACAGAAGGTGGAACGCCTCTTCAAATAAGGTGCCTACCATTTTCAGTTTGTATAAGTACTTGATATAAAGATCTTTTAATTTTTAAAAGTCTTAATTAGTGGTGTTTCTTAATCAGTTCAGCTGTTACTAAGGGGTTGATCTTAATAATTAATCTACTGTACTAAATAGTATAGCCTGTAAGAATATTTTAAATATATTATCTCTCTAATAAAAATAATGGTCCATTAAAAAAACATAGCTATGGTTTGGGGGATGTGTAACTGCAAGGACTGAGGTGATTGATTGGTTTTCTAGTCTCCGGATTATTTATTTATTTATGTGGTGGCTACAGCCAGGGGTTTGGCTCTCCAAGGTTTCCTGGGGGTGGGCGCTAATGTCGCTTCTTAGCCTCTGACAGTCACACACTTCTGCAATAAACAAGTCATTTCCCCCCTGTAATAGCCATACTATTTAGTGAAAGTCTGAGATAACTGTCATTTCTTCACAGCAAACTGCATTCAGAGAATGAGACAAACACCTCCTCTTGATGAATTGCAGCCTCCACCATACCAAGATGACAGTGGCTCTCCACACCTCTCATGTACACCCTCTGAAGTTGGTGACAGCAAATGTGAATTCTCTCAGTGTAGCAACAGTCCAAGATGCTCATTTAAGTGCCCAAGTGAAGGTAGTACTGGACATGAAATAGAAAGTTTTCACAACAAAGGATATGAAGAAGATGTACCCAGTGATAGTACTGCTGTCCTTAGTCCTGAGGTAAATACTTACACACAAACTGCTCAGGATATACGTAATGTAGAATGGGTCTGGTATTTTGAAGATGGGTTGTACTATAACCCACTCCCATTGTGTTTTATGTGACCCCTACCTGCAATTCACACTGGAAGAAAAACTTCCCTTCATGCCAATCAAGGCTACCCCTACCATGAAGCAGAGTGAAGCAACTGCCTCAGGCCACAGTTGTTAGCGGGGAGCCATGGGATCCTTCTGGCTCCTGGACACCATCACCATTCCCCCTTGTCACCAAACATTTCCTGATTCCACAAACTACTTCAGGTGTATTGGAGGACGTCGTATCTTCATCAGAGTTAAAATAAGCCAGCTCCTATACATGGAATGGGAAGGGGTGCCATTTTTTCTCAGACCAGACTGCAAAAGTGTCTTTGGCCACCCCAGTGCCAGTGGCAGCTATTGGCTTTGATGTGATTGGAGCAGTGAATCCAATCAAGGGTTTAGTCTAAGCTCTTTTAAAATACCCCAGACTAACTCCTGGAGTGGATTCACCATCCCATTGACTTGGAAGCCAAAAGCTGTCACTGTCTATCACCAGTCATATCTTTTTTACCAATGCAAATAGCAAGTGCAGAGGGCACAATCCAGTTGTGTGAAGAAAAGTCTTAAAGCTTCCTTACCTCCTACTTGGGTCCGGAATAAGACCTGCCCCCCACAACTGCATTGTATCTTCTGTATAATTCTGTTCAATTGCTAATTGCATGTATGATGTCTTGTCTAGTTTAGCCATTGGAAATGCAACTTTAAGAATCATTGCTTCTGAGCAACAGGCAATGCCATTCTGTGTTTTGTTTAGATTTTATTAATACACGAACATGTACCAATTAGCACACACTTGGGTGACATAGTGTGTCTTTTTGAAAGCAAGTAGCAAATATTACAACATAAACACTCCAACAAGGAATAACTTCAGAGTGCATACTTGTGAGCAGATGTCGGACAGTGTTAAGGGTATTTTGCTTCTCACATAATTTATTCTTCTCTTTAATTTTAAAGGATTTATTGTGTAAATGATTCATCCCCACTTAATCCTCCAACTTCTCATTTCTCCTTCTATTCAACATTGTCCTTGCAATTTCTCCCAGTTAAAGACTTTAGGTTTGTTTGTTAGGGGGCCTTTTATCCTTGCCTCCTCCTCTCTTTTCTAATTCGCCCTCTTTATAAGCTGCAAAAGCTTCTTTCTTCTTGGGGCTGGCTGTCAGCAGGATGTCCCTTCTTGAGTATTCCATTATTTTGTGTGGAGAAGGAAAGAAAAATGCATTACACCACTGGGAAGCAATTTCTACATTAATAATTTCAGTAAATATGCACAAATGCAATTATTTATACCAAAATATATCAAGAGTCAAAAGTTCAAACTAACCTGTTACAAATCAGTTACTTCTAGTTAGTTGCTTCTCTGTATTAGCTAAGGTATTAAATTCACTCCCTTTGCAGTGTAAATGTAATCCTTTTCGTTTCTTTTATAGTTCCAGGGGTGTATGGCCTCACTACTTAAGGTTGTTTTCCACCACAGGGCCAACAGTTTATAGCATTCTGCTCTTATTTTAAAAAAGAAACTTAAAAGGCAACCATTTTCGTTTCCTTTGAATAATGAGAAAGTCGATGAGTTTTTGGTTTTAGGTCTATCCAAGCAGACTTAAAAACAAAAAACAAAAACTTGAGTACTTTAATCGGGGGTATCTGGAGTACATTCTCACTCCCATGTATCCCAGAGTATTAAAATGTCCCTTGTCCCCCATAGAATTGTGGTACAGAAATTCCACAATACATGAACATTCAGAACTAAAAACAACAACACATGTTCACATGAGGTGAAACATTGTTTTGAGTGCCCTGAAAAAAATAATGTAATCAACATAAATGCAGTAGATTGGTTGAGATAATTTTTGTTCCAGCCATTTTTTTTCCTGAAAAAAATTGTATGTGGCATTTGGCTGAAACATGGATACTATGGTTCTATCTATACGAGGAGGGGGGAAGATGAACTCCTCCGAAGAAACAGCAATTCTCAGTGCTGCGACCTGTCTTAATAGTCAAAAGAGCCCACCTAAACTTCACATGCCCCCTAGCCAAGATGGCGGCCGCAAGTGAATTACTCGCACTTTTAAATCTACCGCTGCCAAAAAATTTTTTTAAAAAACTCTTTACTATGGTGCGCACAAGTGATACTTCATATTTACAAAAGAAAAAAGAAGAAAGGAGAGAGAAAGATCACCGTTTTAATGTCATTGCTAATCCTTACCAATCTCTTGCTTAGCCAAA
The DNA here is from genome assembly GCA_030847615.1 of Gambelia wislizenii. Classification (NCBI taxonomy): domain Eukaryota; kingdom Metazoa; phylum Chordata; class Lepidosauria; order Squamata; family Crotaphytidae; genus Gambelia; species Gambelia wislizenii. The sequence continues at coordinate 41,062,423 of JAUMIR010000001.1, forward strand.
AATCAAACATGGCAGCAGCGGATGCTTCCCCTGTTTTCTAGCACAGCCCCTCATGCTCATCTGGCTAATCAGCTTATGCTGCATTGTCACAGCAACGTGAATGCGATTGTCCTAACGATCGCACATTCGCATGCCCTACGGAGCTTTTTAAAAACTCCAAGAAAAGCTCAGACTTCTGTATTCCTGCATGGCAGGGGGTTGGACTGGATGGCCCTTGTGGTCTCTTCTGATTCTGTGATTCAGAAGGCTTCCCTTCGGAGCTTTACGGTGGATTTGGTGACCCCCCCTTTCTAAATGAGACATATTGATGCGAATGTCTGTCAAGTCCCATTATATGTAATGGCATAGCAAATTGGTGTCCCTTATATAAGATGGCAAAATCAAGGTTTGCTTTTTGGATTATTATTTTTTTAAGAAATTTTCAAGCCATGAATTCTTAAATCCGTGAATGCCAAATCTGTGAATATGGAGGGACAACTGTAGTGTGATGAGGCTTAAACATATTCTGATCTGGTGAGGGCTTTAAAAATACAATTGGGAATTTTTTTAAAGTAGTTACCTTTTAAATGTAACTCTTCAAACTCTGAGTAGAGGCTCCAAAAGGGCACACAGATATGTCAGACCGCTCTTTTCCTTTTCATTTAGGATCTGTCAGCTCGAGGATCATCATCACAGCTCCCTAAATCATTTGATCCAGAACCAGAAGCTAAATATGGCACCCTGGATGTGACATTTGACTATGACTCGCAGGAACAGAGGCTTCTGATAACAGTGACAGCTGTCACAGACATTCCAAATTATAACAGGACAAGTGGAAGTTTATGGCAAGTACACCTGGTTCTTCTTCCTATCAAGAAACAGAGAGCAAAAACCAGCATCCAGCGGGGTCCTTGCCCCGTCTTCACTGAGACATTTAAATTTAGTCATATTGAGTCTGAGATGATTGGGAATTATGCAGTACGCTTTAGACTATACAGCATACGCCGTGTAAAAAGAGAGAGGATTCTGGGAGAAAAGATATTTTACTTAACCAAATTAAATCTTCAAGGGAAGATGTCAGTACCAGTGACACTGGAGCCAGCATACAGTATTTCCGTGAGTATTAAACCACACAGAATAAGTGGGTAACATTTTCAACAGATATGAATAGAGCACTTATTTGCATCAGGAGTAAATATCTTTCAGGCACAACTGAAAGATAGTTGCAGTGGGACATTGGCTTGGAAATCCCTTAAGTTTTAGATGCTGTGCTTAACTTTCTTTCTAAATATATGTATCTATTGTTACCTGTCTTAGCTTTTCTATCTCTATTAAAACTTTTCTGTAAAATGCCCATATTTGTTCAACTCTGTTAACAGTGTTCGCTAAGGAAGTGTTCTTATCAACAGTATAAAATGATATATTAGTAAACTGTGCAGCTTTATAGCCTGTGTAGCTCTATAGCCACTGTATTTCATTAAGGAGGCATCTTGACCATCAAATATGATGATGGGGATTCTCCATGTTTTCTGGTGTTTAGTTTTATTTTCTGCTATCCAGCAATGTGGTTTTGCATCCTTCCTCCTCATTAGTGTTTCCTCCTTTTTGGGGTCCTCTGTCTGTTGGGTTGCCTGGGATGCACAATGATCATAGCTTTACATTGGAACAATACAGTGCTATGACATCTACATGCATTCTCTCTATTGGCTGTGAAGGACCAAGAGAGGCAGCCTGAACAGTCACAGGAATGCTGCGATAGTCCTTCTCCAAAATATAAAGAATGCTACTATGAAGAAAGGAGCATGGAAGTACAGGGGGAATTTGCTGTTTTTACTGTTCTCCTGAATGCAGTTGTTGCTTGTTCAAGATAAGCAAACAACTTGCAAATTATACTTTTGAGGTTTATTTTTAAAAACCAGATCCAGCTTATAACATTCACTATAGCTCTCCTTGGATGTTCCACACCAGACTTTCCTAACCTGGTGCCCTCCAGATGTGTTGGAGTACAATACTTGTAACCCCCAGTCAGCATGCCCTTTAAGAATACTGTTTTATACCATGATCCAAAATATGTGTTTTAGTCTTCTCTATAGTAGGGATAAAAAGAAATTTCATTGGACTCAACAGTCGTGGTGAAATCATAGCTGTGCATGTCTATTCAGAAGCAAACTGTTTGAGTTTAATGAGATTCACTACTTAAAAATGAGGAGACTCTAACATATCCTTGTCATGATATCTAACTTTTCTTTTGTGTGTTGGAGGTGGAGAAAATGTTAGGGAGACAGAGAGAGAGAGGGAAGGACAAGAAAAGTAACAAGTGTAGCCAGGAGAAGTGGGCAGAAGAAGAAAGAGAGGGGAAAGAGAGGGATGTGGAAAGAGAGAGAAGACAGATCAGCACTTTGAAACAGTTATATTTCAAAATTTGCAGTTCCTCAAACTTTGTGTTATATAGTTTTATTTAAGTTTTCCAGATACATAAAACAGAACAATAACAATGCACAGGGCAACAAGGAAAACAGGAAAAAAATAGGAAAGAGAAAAAAAATAGATACAAAAAGAAAAAAAAGGCAAGAAAGAGAAAAGTGACTTCCAGTCTTCTCTTCAGCGGCTATTAATCTGTATTAATCTATAAAAACCTTCAGTGCTTCTCTCATACATTAAATCATCAACCTCCTTTCTATAAGGTACACTTAATAATCAAAATTGAAATTCATGAATTCATATATATGTTCCCTACAGAAAGTCAATCAAGCATTTATATATATTTATTAAAAAGTATTAGTAATCTTTGTTAGTAATCTTCAACTATTGCTATTACTGTGAAGTCGAAGGCTTTTATGGCCGGCATCCATAAATTTTCCTTGTTTTTTTTTCTGGGCTGTGAGGCCGTGTTCTGGAAGAGTTTACTTCTGACGTTTCACCTGCATCTGTAGCTGACTCTGAAGATGCCTGCCACAGATGCAGGGGAAACGTCAGAAGTAAAGCCTTCTAGAACACGGCCTCACAGCCTGGAAAAAAACCCAAGGAAAATCTATTGCTTTTTCTCCTTCCCTAACCTAAGTTAAACAAAACCATGTCACTTTGCCTCTTAACTTTACATACTTCTGTTAAACTAATCAAATTGCCTCCATCAGTTTCTCATTAAATATCAATCTATCATAACATCAACTGTCTGCCAGCCATCCACAACGAGAGTTACATTATTCCCTTCATTTTTATTATAAATAATTTGTTCCTTTAAGATAATTATTTTTCTTTTTTAAGCTATCCTGAACTAATTCTCTATACACCCCACTCTCATATTCACATCCATTGTAAATATCTAAGTCACCCGTAATAACATTTTTAAAGTACTTTCTTAAATCAACAAACTTTATTTTATGACCACTTCCTTTATGCTAAATCATTGCCAAACAAGCCCCAAATTAACATCTTAAACCAGAAAAGCCTGTCCTTATTTCTTTACTCTTTCCTACTTGAATTTCTCCTTTTTTGTTTTTTTCTTTCTGTTTTTTGCCAAGTCTTTGCAGTTGCACAAATTGGGCATTGATCAGCAGATTACACAAAACATGAGGGGGGGAATATCCTTTCATGAGGAACAATCCTGTTAGTTTTATCCCTTTTATCCTCATTTTAATTCTTCCAAAAATCTAATTAGCCACTAAATGTCATCATTTTCCTTCCAAAGCCTTCCCCATATGTCATTCTCCCCTCTGTGTTCAATGTCATTGTTCTTCATGGTCTCTGTGAATTCACACAATTGGGTAATTCTGCGCATGTAAAGAACAGCATTTGGAACATTCTAGAGCAGCTAGGCAATAGGCCCTCCACAATCATTTCTGAACCTCCAGAATCATCTTGTTTTGGCTGCAAAATTCCACCTGATGTTATTTCTTCAAACCAACTCCTCAGTTTTCTTCTTCCAACTAAAATCAAATTGATTCCTCTGATTCTCCTATTGCATCCTTCAGATCCTTGACTTCAGTCATCCATCAATCTAAAGTTCAAACTAAAGTTCTTAAAGTTGTTTTTCACTGATTTAAATTCCTCCAGTATTTCTTGTCAAATTGCTAAATCATCTTTTAACGCTAAGTCTTCCAGGCGTTGCATCTTTGGCATTCTTCTATTAAACAAAATCTACAAAGAACACTTTTGTCTCCACAGCAACTCCTCCACTACAATGTAGCAATGACACAGCTCAGCATCTACCTTTTCTTGTTATTCAGATTGTTTTCAATAAGATACCTCTTCCAGTAAAAACAATTTCATTTTCTCAAAACAAATCAGTCTCTTTCTCTAATCCATTTTTGCCTTTCAAGTGCATATGAAACCAACTTTTATCACTTCATGTTACTATGTCCTTTATCCAGTTAAGAACTTTATTTTTTTTTCCTTTTTCACACAGTTTTATTAAATGTTCTGACTTTAATCAGCAATCTTAGGTGTCCTTAGATATAATCCTCAACATCTCTTATATTAATATGAAAGTCAGGAAACTCACTGAAGCATTGATGTAACTATTGGATTGAAGATTTCTTTTAATCTATGAACTCCAAATGTTAGTAAAGAAATAGTTAAAAAGAAAGTGCAGTTGCTGGCTTAATAGCCAATAAAGCTTGTGTGCAGTGGGATTAGCTTGATGGGTTTATCCCACACCCTCCTCCTACTTCAGTCCCAATCAACTACAACAGTCCTCACAAGCTTGGCAAGGTTTTCAGACCTTTGTGGGTGATCCCCTCACTTTCCCCTTGTCTGGGGAAAGAATTGCCACTTGGAACCTACCTCCAAAGCAGTGATTGTCATTGCTGCCTTTCTTTCATGGTGCCCTGCAAAACAGATGTCAGCCAGTCATTATCACACTTGGAAGTCTGCAGTTCCCCAAATTTTGTAAAGTAATTCACCAATTAAATGCATGTAGTATAAAAATGAACACAAATGTTTAAAGTAAATATAATATACAAGACTGCATTATGTTAGGCCTAATTGTTCACAAAAAAAATGCATTAAACAGTGCATACAAATACATATAAGGAGAAATATGCACTAAATTTCACACATATGTTCATGGGAAATTTTAAAGAACTCTCAAGAGTATAGTGATAGGACAAACTGCTCTTAAGACTAGAAAAATTACAGAAACTGAAAGTGACAGATTCATCTATCCCTACTATTAAAGTTTAGCTTTAATAGGCACTGCCAGAAGAAGGCCTGGTCAAAGATATTTTGTGGCCCAGGCAAAATACCTCCCTATTCCATGCCCAGAAGCCAGCCAGAGTGGCAGTTGAATCAACAATGATGGCATGAGTTAGGTTAGGGGGGCAAGGCGGACCAAGTAGAATACACAACTCTTTACCTCACCTTAGCTGCTCTAAGCTCCCAAATATCTGCTGCCAGATGTGGCTACTCTTCCTAGTAGTAGGTTTAATCCTGGCCAAAGACTACATCACAGTGCAGTACTTTTCTTTATTTCTATTGGTTTATCAAAGTTTATAATTTTTATGGCCAAGAGGGCTTCCACTACAGAAGGGATCACCACACAAGAGGTCCTATTCTGCAGTAGGGGCTCCCACCACACAGTGGGGCACGAAGGTCTCCAAAAAGGTGGGGACATTTTCCTGACAAGGTGTGTGACTTTACATTGGCTTCTGTTTTGGGTTACAAATGCCCTGTGGCTCTGTTGGGAGTCATTGCCCCCCTCCTTGTGCTGTCATTGTGCAAGGGCAGCCTGTCCCAAAAAGTGTCCTACTGTTGCACATCACAACCTTCACACAGCAGCCACTCTACCTGCCTTCCTTGTGCAATGGTCCTGGGAATGTGACTGTTGTGCAATGCTGTATTTCTAAACTGCATGGTCATAAGTTGCTTTATGATATCATAAATTCCCAAAAGGATACGATCATACATCTCCAAGATCTTTCCTTTTCTTTCCCTTTTGTGTTCCCACCATGAAAGGGGATTATTGAAAGGGATGGTGTGTGTGTGTTTCAAATAAATTAATAAATAAATAAATAAATTCAAAAATGCTTGAAAAACATATTTTTGAATGTTGAGAAACCCCGACAAGAAGAATCCTGGATTGATGAGAATCTTCGCAATTCAAGATTTCTTATGCACAAAATTTACATGTGGTCACTTTGCACAGAAAACAGGAAGAAGCAGCATTATCTGTGTGGAAAATAATATTTCAATGCAGAAATATTAATTCCTGTGCAGAAAATACTGTCTTATGCACAGAAAAAAGCTGTAATTGGGGATTTGTTTTGCATAAAATTTGCGCGTAGTTGATCTACACAGAAAACAGCATTTTTTTTGCACAAGAATCAATATTTGTGCATTGAAACATTATTTTCCCCATAGAAAATGCTGTTTCCTGCACAGAACATTTTGTTTTCTATGCAAATCAACCATTTGTGAATTTTATGGGGGGAAAATCCCCAATTACAGCTTTATTTTGTGCATAAAACAACAATTTCTGCATTGAAATGTTGTTTGCTACACATAAAATGCTGTTTTCTGTGCAAAACAACCACATGTGAATTTTGCACAAAGTAAGTGCCAAATTATGAATAGCCTTTGAAAACTGCATGATTTTCAAAGACCTTCTTGCAGCAGGAAGAAAATTGCTGAAATTACTTGTTCCTGTCTTCAAAAAGAAACTTAGTAAAGAATTACATCCCTATTATTGAATGTTGTTTTCCATCTTGATTCCTTTTTGCTTCACACATTCTTTGTATGGACTGAGATAAGAAAGTTCGTCTATCAAACACCATTCAGAAAAAATGACATATAATCTCTCCTTAAAGTTTTAGCTGTTTATCCTATTGTCAGTTGGTGTTTGAATCTCAACTAATCCTGACTTTAGCTGCATGGTTACCACTACAATTCCTGACTTGTTATTCTCTTCCAGCACTTAATTAGTTGCCAGAAGGTCTGTAGAAAATCCATCTTATCTCCAATTCATAACTTTTCTCTTCAAAGTTGTTTATTGTAAAAGCAAAAATTTCTGTGTTCTGACAAATTTTAGCATGCTGGAGATGCAATTCTGTGTGTGGCTACTCAGAAGTAAGCCCCACTGAGTTCAATGGGACTTGCAAATATGTGTATAGGATTATAGCCTTAATTAAGTGGAATAAAGGCTCAAAACTAATTACTTTGTTTCTTATTCCAGTCTCACCCATTTGCTATATGAACAGTAAACTTTGATTTTTAGCTATAAAGTTGTAAAGGAAATATTCTTAGTACTTACTATCTGTCAGTTGCTGTTCTTTGCTACTGTTTGCTATAGTTCAGCATGTCTTAAGATTTGGTTGGTTTAAAGATACTCAAAAGACTGGTAGAAAAGCCCAACATATTTCAGCCTGTGTGTGCTCTTAAGGCCTTCTTCAGAAGGCTATATAAAATCATAAAAGAACAACATGTACATTTATAATATAACATTGCATAAAATCATTATGATATTTGTACATTGCTTATAGCCTGTACACACCTACTTGGAAGCAAACATCAGAACTATCAAATCATTTGCTGGACAAGTAAAGACATGTACAAAGACCGAAGGCTTTTTATATCTTCTTATTTTATATCTTGTGTTATCCTTGTATTAGTTTAAATAATCCTCTGAAGAAGGTCTTGGGAGTATTTTTAGGCTGAAATGTGACAAGCTATTCTACCAATGAAACAAACATCTTGTGAGCATCTTGAGACATATCTCGTGCTTTTTCTGTGGATTCCATTGAATGCTCCCTAGTTTTTGCTTCTTCAGATGTGGTTGGAAAAACGACCATTGATCCTCATGGTATAATTGATCCTCATGGTATAATAATAATTTTTGAACTAGAGTTGCTCCTCATAATATTTCTCATAGCCACACTTTCAAGATAATCCAAAAATTTAAGCAAGTGTAGTGCTCCATATAAGCAAATCAGTTTTGCTCATTTCCCTTTCCATCCGCAGTAGGTCCTTTGCAAGCTATTGGGTTTTTATTGTCTATTCAAGATGAAGCCAGCCCTAAATATTTTGTATTACAATGGGATAGCACAACAATATACTTTTGAGAAATAACAGTATTGGAAAAAATGTGAAGTCAAGAGTACTTATTCGTTAGGTTTTGTTTTTTTTTCCCCCCTTTCTATGGCCAGAATCCTTGTGACGTCATGCACACATGTACATTCCCTTACATATGTTGGTTGTATTTTTTTTGGCCATTGTGTAATGGGCATATTCAGTTCACAGTTGTGCAATTCAAGTTCCACAACCCAAGCCATATCACATGGGCTCAAATCCTATTGTTAGTCATGTCTGGGGTAGAGCCATAGAAACAACTGGATCACCTGTATGTTGACTCACTATTCAATAACTACTTCAGTGGGTCTATAGATTTTCCTTGGGTTTTTTTTCAGGCTGTGAGGCCGTGCTCTGGAAGAGTTTCTTTCTGACGTTTTACCTGCATCTGTGGGTGGCATCTTCAGAGAATGGTTGTGTAGGAGTGTGTGTGGAGTTTATATATTGTGAACCCCTGTTGGGGAGTATATGTAAATTTATGTAATTGAATGGTTAGTTTCTGGGTATAGAAATGCAAGGAGGATTAGTGTTTGGCTGATGGTTGGTTGATGGACCAGGCCAACAACTATCATGTCAGAATGCACAGAGAAGGTATTGAAATACACAAACACCTGTACAACTTCAACAGGAAAGAAGAAACCCTAAAAGTAAACAAAATCTGGCTTCCAGTTCTGAAAAACCATAGAATTAAAACTCAACATTTACAAAGGAATTTCACCCAGGGACAGGTGGATTTCCAGCAGATAATGGGCCATCAACCAACCGTTAGCCAAACAGATACTAATCCTCCTTGCATTTCTAACCCAGAAACTAACCATTCAGTTACACAAATTTACATATACTCTCCAACAGGGGTTCACAATATATAAACTCCACACACACTCCTACCCAACCATTCTCTGAAGATCCCAGCCACAGATGCAGGCGAAACGTCAGAAAGAAACTATTCCAGAACACGGCCTCACAGCCCGGAAAAAAAAACAAGGAAAATCTATTTATGCCAGCCGTGAAAGCTTTCGACTTCACTCAGTGGGTCTCCTTTAGTTGGGATTAACCAACAGTATTCAAGCCATGCAGTTGCATATTCCTGGATGATGCATAAGTATTCCTCAGTGCCTTCACTTTGCTACTTTATTCACTGGGATAGTAGAAACAGCCACTGTGCATTCTCCATTGCATAACCGTCCAATAATCAGGAACATTGTCAGATATCCAACTGGTTGCACTGTGTTAGTGTTCAGTAGAAGGGTGGTGTAGCTCAACCATTGTGTAACTACTTGAGTGTAAATTTACATCTTCCAAGCACGATGTAGGATCTCAGCCAATATATTTTTTATTAAGTTTAGCATACAGTCCCCAGTAACAGTACTGTTACTATATATTGCTTAGTGAATGGTAAAATAAGTAAAGTCATATATTAAACCAGCTTTTCTTACAGTAACAACAACATCTAACAAAATCTTAGACTGTACAGAATTCTCCTGCTGGCTGAGTAAAGTTGTTCAATTTCTTTTTATTTGCTGTGTTGATATTATAAAGCATTAAAAGATTTATAATGAAAATGTTCAACAAATCACTTGAACTTCATGCCGGATGTGGAAAAGCAGCACTCTAGCCTCTCATTGGAGCAGAGACTCTGTCCAAATCTGAGGAATCACATCTATTCTCTGAGGAATATTGGTAGCTTTACTTTGTTGGATAGAAGGAAATAAAAGGAAATGAAATCAAATGAAATGTGAGAACTCTGACATATCCACAATCATTATCATTCTGGCAATCATTTCTTTGGGGGAAGTGATGGCTTAAAACCATTTGCAAGTCCTAATAGAATATAGCCATATCAATCTATTGATGGATAGATCCATTGAATCAACGAAACTTACGTAACTGTTGATTATACCAAATTTCCATTATTTCAAGGGATTTATTCTGCTGGGATTAACAATTTAGGCCAGTAAATCTGCAATAACTAGCTCTTACTTAGCTCAGTATCAACTGTACGTTGGATCTGGACTTTGCCCCCCCCCCCACATCCCACAGACTTCTTACATATACAGAAGGTTTCTGGTACAAGGAGGATGGAGCTTTTAGCAGTTCTCCCCTCTGCCCTGCAGTTCCATAAACCCCTTCCCCATTTACTTTAGAGGGTTAGAAGATGTTCTGGAAATGATGCTATGGGTTGTGGAAAGGAGATCATAAAAATAGTATGTCTTCCAGTGGATCATTTGCAATTCCTTTACAATTGGAGTGAGATTGGAAGGCCTGCTCAGGTGGAACTATGCCAGGGCAGAAGTAAACTCTGGATCCAACCTAATATATGTATTTTTGGCCAGTAATGTGAACAACCAATGAAATTAAACCACATCCTTTGTGATTATCCTTGCAGAGAAGAAGCAGAGCACCTTGCGCATTGCTCAGGAAATATGGGTAAATAAATGAGCACATCTAATTTCAGAAGATTATATAATTTGTGGATAAAACCTTATCTGTTATTTATTGGTGAAATGCTTTCTTTGTAGCATCACAAACTGGGCTTACTCAAAAATAGTGATTGTTTGCCGTTTATAAATCCCTAATCCTTGTTTTTCTAGTAATGCTGCTATAAGCTCATGAGATGGCTGCCATTTTGATAAGAATACAATCCAGCCAGGTGTCAACTGCTTTAAGGCCATGGATTTCTATGGGTTTAGATGTACTTAGCTCTATGCTGGATTGTGGTGTCTGACTTTGAATCCCTTTGGATTTCAGATGTTTTCCATTAATACTTTTTCAATCTGTAGCAACAAGATGAAAATTGTGTTATACGCAATATTTAGACACCAATGGAGATTATACAATGGGCATCTAGGTGATAATTGTAATGCTCTGTCACAGCACATTCGAGGTGAATTAAACAATTTATCATCTCATTTTTCCTCATGAAGATGTACTTTATAATTTTTATTAGAAGGTTTATAAAGACAGTGCATATCATGTCTCAAATGAAGAAAGTGGCTCAAGAGTCCCATTCTTACCTCATCAAATGTCTATTGAAGAAGTTGGAACACTGATTTGCCTGAACATATCAATTCTGTTTTGTCATTTCGTTTTGAGGGTACATTATCCACAATAGCTTAAGTTTGGTAACAAAGCTGATCTGTGAATAGCATGATACTTTTCTTCTTAGAATAAATTGCCTATGCATATATTTCCAATATCATTTACAATTTCAGGAAGAAAATTTAATGTAACTTTATAGACTCTGTGGTAATAAATTAAGGCAGTATGTAATTTTTTAGAAAAGTTTTTAGTCTCTTGATTATACTCAGTGAAGGAATTATGTTTTTAATTTGATTTTTACTTCAACCATTTTTTCTTTTCCTCCCTTTTCATTCTTTCTTTCTGCTTATGACAAAAAGGTTTTTTAAATAGTGCCTCTACCGGTTTGCCTTTTTGAGACTGAAAAGAAATCACAAGAAAAGGCCTTTCAGAAGTTGTTTTAACTAGTTTTTTTAAAACAATATGACTAAGTGTTTTGCAGCATGCTCTTATATGTGTCTATTAAGAAGTACGTCCCACTGCGTTCCCTAGTTCTTACTCCTAAATAGATAAATATGGGATTGCAGCCTTACTAAAAAGATGGGCTCCTCCAGATAGACCAAAAGCGTCAGAGTTTGGCAGGAGTTATAATGATACTTACCCATTTTCCCCCCTGATATCTGTACAACACCCTTTCTGTCCCAGTGTTTTTCTCATGACTTTCTGGTAAAAACTGCAAATTTTTATTCCCACTGCAGGGTGGGTTTTTCCCCAACTGTCTGTATCAGAGTTACCAATACAGGTCCGGGTGAATATCACATATCCATGTCTGTATCCATTGTCTTCATTCCTCCCATTATATTTTGGGGCAGGCCCACTGATTATGTTTCAAATGGGTGTGTGACCTTTGCCACTGAGGTTTCCCACTAACTTTAGTTCCCTCATTGCATTTCTAGCTACAAGAGTGAATGTTTTTTTTCACCCTTCTTTTTAGAGTTGTAATGTTAATGGGGTACACTCTATCACTTTAGCACTATGTCCACAGAAAATCACTTAAAAAAACCCCAAGCTGAATACAGGTATACAAGGACAGTGGGTACTAGGGAATCATAGAATCGTAGAATTGGAAGAGACCACAAGGGCCATCTAGTCCAACCCCCTACATGAAGGAATATCCAATCAAAGTATTCCCGACAGATGGCTATCCGGCCTCTCTTTAAAAAACCTCCAAAGAAGGAGACTCCACCACACTCCTAGGCAGTTTAGGTGGAATCTCCTTGCCTGCAGTTTGAATACATTGCTCCTTGTCCTAGTCTCTGCAGCAGCAGGAAAGAAACTTGCTCCCTTTTTAATATGACATCCTTTCAAGTATTTAAACATAGTTATCATGTCACCTCTTAACCTTCTCTTCTCCAGGCTAGAGATACCCAGCTGCCTAAGCCACTCCTCTCAAAGAGCATGGCTTCCAGACCCCTCACCATTTTGGTCGGAAGGTATTGAGTTCATGGAGAAGACAGGAGAGGTATTGAGTTCACGGTGGGGATGACAGGAAATCCTACCATACTCAACCACATCTGAAGGGAAAGAAAAAAAATTGTTGGAAAGAAACACCCAGATTGGGGCTAGAGTGACAACCAACAACAAACCAGGACCAAATCCCTGGTATGCTTAGGGGGTGACTGGATGTAGGAACTGAAGCAACCATTACAAGGCATGGAACTCTAAAAGAGAATCCCCCAACATTTCCTGGAACTATTGGGCTGTCCAGAGGAGCCCCTAGTATCCATTGAGACATCGACCACCATCTTAAGTTTTCACTATATCATTAGAACAGCATTTATAGCAGGCACTCTTACTTAAAATTTTAAAATTGACCATCAATTTAAGTTGTACTTAATCTTAATTTCTTTTTCTTAAACTGAAGCTGTACTACGGTATATAACTGAAATACTAAAAGCAAATGTGTTCATTGTCAATATAGTTAAAGGAATTGTTCAGCCTGTTACAAAAAGATTCAGAGTAACAGAGTGTCACAGTCATGCGCTACAAGCAATCAGATTTCTGTTCCTATTTGCAAATTTTCTGCCTTTCAGCTCCTGTAGAAGCCAACATTTTCATGGAGGCAGTACTTCCCTATGTACAAGAAAGTACATGCTTGGATCAACTTACACTGGTGAAGGCCTGCATAACATACAACTCACTGAGCCAAACATAGGCTCTAGCTCCTGGCCTGCCTGAGTATTAAGAACCTCCAGTACTCTTTGAGAGGATGACGAAAACATACTGGATTTTGAACATGGCTAATGTATTGCACTCACGAGTTGTGCACTTTAGCTCTGTTGAAATAAATAAGAGTGGAACTAAAAGAGTTTTATATTTACACAAGAGATTCTTATGCACTGGCACCTGCCCTTGTCAGCATATACTTACTGAAAAGTCAGGAGAATAATCTTTCTATCCATAGACTCATAGAGTTGGAAGGAACCACAAGGGCCAGCTAGCACAATCCTTGCCATGCAGGGATAAGCAGCTAAAAAGCTCTCTAGTTTCTATTGTTTTAGAAAACTGGATGCTCCAAGGTACCAGGAAGCTCCAAGGCACCAGGAAGCCCCATGCTAACAAACTTAAAAGGAAGAAAGTCCCCACAGCTCCAGAGGAATCCAAAAACAATCAGGTCTCAATGATACTCTTGCCACTCTGGGTGGAGTCACTAGTCTCTCTTATCAATCCAGGCAGAGAAGAACATACTTGTTATAGAATATGCAAGAATATAGAATATATTCTATAGACAAGAATATAGAATCTTGTCATACATCCTCCAGCAACAGAGTAGGTCAGGAAAATAGTGGCTATTCCTAGACTAACAGTGAAGTAGGAAATAGGAAACTGAAACATGAGTATTTTCTAGTAGCTAAGGAGAAACTAAAGGAGATGGCCAGGCTTATCCTTATCTTTCATGTCAATGGTCCAGTTTTGCAAGATCACTGTAGATCTCTAAGGGTCCTCACTGTGAGGCTAGAATACAGTTCGTTAGTGGACTTCCTCAAAAGTTGGTAAAGTCTACTGGGGACAAATTGAAATGCAGAGAGATTGCTCAAAACAAAAAGAATTGTTAAATCTGAGAGGCATCCTCTGGACATTCTTCCCTGGGTTCTATCCATGAGGTGTGGCTGCAACCAGGAGAACTAAAGGGACTTCCCTACATAGTATTGATGAGCAGATCACCAATACCATAACTCCACCTTAAATTTCTTTTGGTCCAAAACAAAGATAGAACAAGCATTCACCAGCAACAAGTACAAGGTTGCCCTGCTTCCTGGAAGAGGATCCTTAATTTAATTTAACTGGGGTTCAAAAAGGCATGGCTCTGATAGACAATAGTGATTTCAAATAAGATTTCATTGACAAATTGCTAAATTTATTATAAAGCATCACTTTATTTTTATGAAATATGTACTTGATTCCATCAGTGCTTGTGGCAATCTTTTGTTTATACCACGAGAGGTCCCTGAAGAGCATTTATTGAGCTTGCTGAGTCACTTGAGTAGTTGTACCCTACTGATTGCAAGTAATCACACCTTGCTCCAGTGCACCCCATTAAACAGAGGAGAAAACCTCACTTGTGGGAATCACTGAGGACATCCAAGAATTGGATTTACCATACCATATCTTGAAAACAGCTAAATATTAAGCAGTTGTTTTTAAAACATGATGTTTTGCTTCAGTTTTACTCATTTTTGCAAGATTCTTTAAGATCTGGCCCTCAGATATATCTCTTTGCTTCACAAATGCTCAGTGTTGTTAGGTCAGACAGTTATGGATTGGAATTGATTGCCTGTAGAGTAGGTGACCTTTCAGCACTACGTCTTGTCTCAGTTTGGATTGTCTCATCATAAGGTTTTATGTAAAAGACATTCAGGAGTACACCAGTGCCTCCTTCTGTGCAGTACAGGTCACTTACTCCCTGTTTATGCAGGATCGGTACCCACAGTTTCACTTACCTGCGGTCGGGAGAAAAGGTTTCTTTAGGCATCTGGAGGCATAGAGTCACACTGGAGGTGGTTTCTCTAGGCACTGGGAGGTCCTCCAGCATGACTCTGTGGTCAACTTTTGCTAGAGAGGCATCCCCTCTAGAAGATTTTCTAGGTCCTCCAGCATGATTCTATGGTATTCTATGGCAGTTCGCTATTATATGCAGTTTCACGTATCTACAGTAAGTGTGGGAACATAGACTCTGCAGATATGTACTAACAAGTTAGCTAAAGTCCCATTGTCCTTGCTCCTGAGAGATCCTCTGTGAGTATCACTCCCCACTACTGCTGCTGACCAGTAGCTGGCCATTTAGTCTGGCACCTCAGCAAAAGCCTGTCTGATATGAGAGATTTAATCAACAGCAGTGCTACTATCACCATAGCCTCTTGCCCCACAAGAATGTGCAGTCCCACCTCTGTGGGCAGATTTGAAATCTGGTGCTAGAAGAAGTTCTGTGGATATGCCAAAATGAGCAGTAAATGGGTCCTACAGCTAATCAAGTTTGAGTTCTCTATAAAAGCCAAAATTATCAAATTAAGGCTATCATAGTTTTGTCATATCAGAAGATGACATGACTTATTAGAAAAGATCATAATGCTTGGTAAAATTGCGGGCAGTAATAAAAAAGGAAAACTGCATTACATGTGGGTAGACTCAATCAAGGAAGCCACAGCCTGAGTTTGCAGGACCTGAGCAGGTTACTCATTGTTGGCGACAGAATGATTCGCCCACCAGTGTGGGATCACTAGGGTGAATCCTTGACAAATCCACACTACATAAATAATCCAGTTTGAAACTGGATTATTTACCATGGATCCTTCCCGTTAAATCCCGGGATTTGTTGTTTTACAAGGTATTTAGCCTTCTCTGCCAAACTACAAATCCCAGGATTCCATAGGAAGGAGCCATGGCAAATAATCCACAGATAAACTGGATTATTTGTGTAGTGTGGATTTGGCCCGTGTGTGTTTACACATGAGTGACCCTGTCACTGGTGGCGCAGTGGTTAAATGCCAGTACTGCAAGTCACCACCTTGCAAGTTGCAAGTTCGATTCCAGCGGGCTCCAAGGTTCACTCAGCCTTCCATCCTTTCGTAGGTCGGTAAAATGAGTACCCAGCTTGTGGGGGCAATTAGCTAACACACATTGGAAGCTGTTTAATGCAGTTAGATGTGTAAATAGCTATTGCTTAAAACAATTTGTAAGCCGCTCTGATAGCCTTGTGGCTGAAGAGCGGGGTATAACTAACTAACTAACTAACTAATTATACTTTTTGCTGACACTGGATGCATCCTATTTTATATAAATAGAGGTTTCTGACATCATCCCTTAAAGACTGGTCATGCTGAAAAGGGGAGCTTTCCTCCTTATGTAAACTGCTTTTATGAAGAAGACACTTTCTTTAAAACTCCAGTAGTGTATAAAGAAGTGTGGAAGATGGCAATAAATGATAAGTTAACATGTAGACTCAAAGTAAGGAGAGGAAGTTGGAAAGAAAGTGACTTTGATAAAATTTGGAAAGTATTTGTTAAAAAAGTATTACAGTCAAAAGATGGGAGGTTACCTCCATGAGAAGAAATGAGATTCTGGAAAGATTAGGTAAGAGATAACAGCTCTGGTGAAGGGGAGCACTGAGGTGGGGGGGGTAGGGGAATTAATATTTTTGAATAGAATTATAATAAAGAATCTATGTTAACTTTTGAAATTAGTTAATAGAAAAATTGTGATTTTATAGTAATTTTATGTGTTATAATAACTAAGTATTGATTGGATAATATATTGTATGATTATAAAATTAATGAAAATATATTTTAAAAAAACTCCAGTAGGGGAAGAAAGGGTTAAACTCCCCCACCCCCGCTCTAGCTACTGCAGCCCTTCTCCCCATGACTGTTATTTGCATTTTCCAAAATATGTATGTTAAGTGCAAAGGCACATTAGACACATTTAACAGTAAGTGTCATTAGGCCCTGTACAGGTATAGGTTACCATGTATCCTGATCTCATTGTGCCAAGTGTTCTCTCACCCTACCCCATTGTTTCTTATTATGTGCAATTCTGCCAGTAGGGGAGGGTGACCATTTTCCAGCAACACTTTAAGAATTTCCTATTTGTATTTGTGGCACTATATAGATTGGCGCTGGACAGCCTTCCCCAGTGTGATGCCATCTATGTGGGTTCTGGATTACAACTCCCATCAGCCACACGCAGCTGGCTATTTATAAATGGCAATGGAGTGGCATTCTAAACACATAGGGGGTAGTGGGGAAAGGCAGGGAATGCTGGCATAGAAGATGTTGGGCTGTGCTTAATATTATCTGAAAGGGGATTTCTTTTATGCATTTTTTGCGTTGTTTCTCTTTGCTTCCCCCTCCCTTGTTTTTAATTGTCATTAAGCTGTCATGTGCCTGTAAGATCAAGTTAGAATCCATATCTAGTGGAATAAATGCGAAAGATGAAATTCTTCAGTATCATGGTTGCTTCAAATGCTTACCAACGCTTTGCTTTTGCTTCCAGGGCTGTGACTCCCAAATGAGCATGTCAGAAATGTCCTGCAGTGAAAGTACCTCCTCTTGTCAGTCTCTGGCACATGGCTCAGCTCCAGAAATCCTCGTTGGACTGCTTTATAATGCCACAACTGGAAGACTAGCTGCAGAAGTGATAAAAGGCAGCCACTTCAAAAACTTGGCAGCAAACAGACCACCCAGTGAGTGGAATACATTTTTTTTATCCTAATACTTCTGCACTTGGGGGGATTTCACTGGTGAGGACTTCAATCCTATCATTTAGTCTTACTCCAGTCAAACTGAAATAGTGCAATCATCAGCTAATCTGTTTCATGTTTTATATTTCCAGTCATTGGGGAAACAGCAGAAATCTAAAATTCAAAATATCATTTGTGATTTGACAAGCTTCTTTTTAATTTTTCATGACTGACTGACTAATAAATTGCCTTTATCTTAATGATTAATTACTAAACTATTAATGCCTCACACCACAGAGCCAGTATAAAAACTTTTAATGTATTTTAAAAGTGTATGCCATTGAATGTTTATGTAAATGTACTGATGCTGCTTTAAGGATATTCGGATAAGAGTTTCTAAGTGTGAGAGAGTTTAAGTGAAATTGACATGTATAATTTAGATTTGAAATTCCCACTGGTGATATAAAAATATTATTCTTGATATCAGGTATCAAGTACATGGTACTGTGTGTGTGTGTGTGTGTGTGTGTGTGTGTGTTTCAAAAAATATAATCAGATAATAAGATTGCCTTCTTGCCTTTTTATGGAAAAAAACGTTTTTGTGGACCTGTAGGGATTAGATTACTAAAAACAGGTTCGGGGATCAGATGAACATGATGGGAGCACTGAAATTTATCCCCTGGGAGCTATATCTATATGATCTGGTTTAGAAAAGTTGTCAGTTACAAAAACTCACAGCAGTACTTGGACTCTGAGGAAGCTAGAAGTGGAACTAAGCTTGATATGCAACAGAAACTGTTGTCATGTAATATTTAGGTACATTAGTTATGTCACTTTGTTACCCAGCACCATCACCACCAGTGGTAGCAGATGATGTGTGGTCAGGTATATGAATCAAGTTACTGTTGTCTAAATATCATGAAATGTAAGTTTAGAACTAGCATGGGCAATTGTGTGGTACCAGGGACCACTTGTGCCCTGACCCCTGGTCAAAGCCAAAACCTCCAACAATAAGCTGAAATAGCTTTGTTTTCCACTGCAGTCCATCTCAAAATGGTGACAAGAAGGAAATGTCCTGCCACCATTTTGAGAAGGATTGCAGAGGAAAATAGAGGTATTTGGGAGTAGTAAAGAGACTGGGGTGCTTCTGGGGTTGGGTGGAGGTACTTGCATGCAGTCTGCATGCCACATTTTGTCCATTCCTGGTTTAGACCCTGACACAGGGCTGCCATTTTCAGCAGCCGCTTTTTTGTTGAGCATAGTCATCTAGTCCTACCCTAGAAGCTATGCTCAGGTGTGGTGCGTGGATATATTTCATGTTCTTCAATAGCATTATTGGTCATATATGGCTCAGTGTCAAATGGTTACTTTAATTCTGTGTGATTAGCAGGCATACAAACATTAATTAATCCAAGGCATAGGGCAGACTAATTTTCATTGTAACCATAGTGTGTGGAGAGGAGATGTCTAATGCTTCCTTCCTCATCTGTAATCCTAACAAAGAAGCCACCAACCCCCATGCTTCAATTAGCCTTAGAAAAAAGGCTTCCTCCCATTGGTGCCAAAGCTAACTGGAGAGTAGGATACAGTGTTCAACAGGATTGTGGTCGGGGAAGGAAAAATGAAACCTCTGTTGCCCATGGTGCAGTCCTGATGAAAGTCACCTTTCCTTTTCTTGAACTGGTTATTAAGAACACAAACCACAGTATTAATATCTCACCCTTAGAAACACATTTAGGAAAATGCATCCTAACTCTTTAATCACAACCACACAAGGCAATTTCTTAAAGTTTCTAAATGTCCTCAATTCAAGTAAATTGAATTTGCAGCTGAATAAATACAGCTAACTAGTATCTGTAGCAAGGACGAACAAAGTGTGCCCCCGGGGCTGTTTTGTGTGGTCCCTGGCCCTTCCAGACTCCCTAGCATGTCCTTTTTCTGGCTAAAAAGGGGTGGATGGTGATGATACTATTTGTTTGTTTGCTTAGAGTATTTATACCCTGCTCTTCAGCCACAAAGCCTCTCAGAGCAGCTTACAAATTATTAATTTAACAGTTCCCTGCTCTTAGGCTTACAGTCTGTTTTATGCCACCCTATATCATGAGGTCCTCAGGGCAATTTTAAACAATAAAAATAATTTAAACAGATTAAAAATATATTATACAAGTTGACAGGTTAAGAAGTTTAAAGCAGTTTTAAACCATGTGCATAAATATTTTGGAGTGAATCAGATAGGCTTTAAAGTGAACAGCCATTTTAAAAAAAACAACTGACTTAAATAAAGCTGGCATGGGTGTTAGCCAGGCCTCCAAGCATTCCACAGTTGTGGTGCCTCAGCTGAGAAGGCTCTGTCCCACATCCTCACATGGCGTATTTACCTCACTAGTGAGACAAAGTGGAGAGCCCTCCATAAGACATCAATCTTCTGACCAGCATACATAGTGAGAGGTGCTCTTTCAGGTACCCTCAAGTATAACCTTTCTCTGAAGCACCCTAAAGTGATGATTCACCTAATAGGTGCACTTCCCTATACACAAACTGATAAGCATTTAAAAATAAATATTCCAAAACCGCACAGAAATGGACGGCTGTGCTCCAAATATGCAGAGCAATTACCCCATTCTTTGGAATGGAAACTGCAGCTCCAGGCTCTGCTCATACCAAGTTGAAATGAATCAGGTAGTCCATGCATACAAATGTTCTCTGTATGCATCCAAGTAACAGATTTGTGGACAGGGCAAGTGTATTTCAAATGTTCTTGTTTTACACCAAAGTAATCTAGGTTGTTACAAGGTGGTGTTTTTTTTAAAAAACTGTTTTAGCACTCTTGAAAAATCTAAGAACAAGAGGTCAAAAATCTAAGAACAAAGGAGAGGAAAGAACAATTCCCTCCTGTTTATCCACCCCACAACTTTATTTGGGATGGATCCATATTATACTTCAGGGAATCATATACCCTGATCTAGTGCCTCCTGGCACACAATTCTGTTATGACTGTTCAAAGCAGCACAGGGCACAGATTCTCATTCTGTACTTAGTGCCACCCTGATAATGTTGTAGGAAACCTGTGCTCTTGAAGAGCTATCTGAATGCACTAAAGAAGCTGTAATACTTTGGATAGGACTATCTAAGCTTTGATCAAATGATCTTGCACTTTAGTGGAACACTTTCTCTCAGATGAGTGATCCAATAAAGTAGCATTTAACGTTTAGTTTAGCCAAGAACAATTTGTCAACTAAATTCATTTTTAATCCAATTAGCATTCATTGTATTGTTTGTAATGTACACAGGGTACAATTCAGTGACCACTTACCCCATTGTAATCCCATTGGCCTCCCCTTGTCTGAGGTCAATGAATTGACCCTTACTAAAAAAGCTGGAGTTTGCATGAAAAAGAGGAAGGTCCAGTAAAGGCGACTCATGAGTTCTAGTTTTGTAGCCTGACCTTTTGCATAAATGTTTATGTCCTCTGTTTTAAACCCAATATAAATTAAGGTATCCCATTACTTAAAATGGTGTAATTTTTTTGTGTGAAAGATTACACAGTGATCTTACAAAATTCATTTCATTAAATTGTACCTGTCAATCCTTTTGTTCAGTCCTTTTCTCTAAGCTGATTTGCTAAGGTTTTGTTTTGTTCCACTCTGGTGAATAGTGTTTCCTCTTAAACTTTAACCTTTGGTCCTCTCTCACCCAACTATTGACATCTGGTCATTATTTCTTTTACTGCTTTCCACCCCCTGTTGTCAGACGGACTGTTCTGTTGTCTAAAACACTTGATAGGTGGACAGGTTTATATAATACGAGGTGAGTTCCTGTAGAGACTAATTGGATGTTGTCTTTTTCATGCAAAAGAAAGTTGCCAGCAGCAAAGCACTCCAAGCTCTCCACCATGTTGGTTCCTGACAATTTACATTAATGATATTACTCTTATAATGGAGGTATATCTAATCTCTGCCTATGGATGATGGTCTTTCAAGGATCCCTAAAAGAAAAATGGGACAAATACCTGGACATACAGTTTTATTGCAGTCTTTTGGCTTTAAAAATATTCCAGTTTCATGCAGAAATCAAAAGAGGGGGAGACAGAGAAACCTATTTCTAAACAAAAGGGAACTCCCAAATATTTATGTAGCATGCTGCATGCTGTGGCCATGATGGTATTTTCTCAGGCAAAAGGAAAAACTCTACAATAACGGGTTAATTAATTAATGGTCATGATCCAATAGCTCCAGTGCACAGCGATGTCTCTGTCTTCTTCACTGAACAGTTGGGTATATTTCCTGTGCACACAGGATTTTGGATTGTGCCCTGAATATTTTAAGCATTCTTACACCAGCACTTCTTAAAAGAATTATAAAGCAATGATGCTCTACTAATATATTGTTCTACCTATTACTGTATATATATTTATTCAAAAGGTAGGCAGCATGAAGAACTTTACTCAGATGGGTTAACATCAACTTTTCAATTCATTTTTTGTGCCTTTGCATTTTAAACGTTTACAAATCTAAATTGAATGCAGACCACATCCATGCAGAGATCTGTCGTTTCGGCAAACATTTCATCATGAGTTTCCATGATGTATCACTGCACTCCACTCCCATTTTTTTTTTACTTGTACTTTATTTATTTTGATTTCAGTTTTTAAGTCACCTGTTTACATTATCAGAAAACTGTGATATGCTTTACAGTGTTGTGGCCAGTTGTAGCTTGCTAAGTGTTAATGCTACACTTGTCTGCTTGATGCAAATAAACAAGGGGCAATGGATTAGAAAGATTATGAGGTATACCTTTAAGTCTATTGATACAAAAGAATAAATACAATTAATAAATCTTGAAATCAAATATTTATCTCCTTGTTTTCACATTACTAAGTTTAGTCAATTATTCAAAATCCAATGTGGTATACACCATAACCTTGAAAGATATTCTGCTGTATTGTGATTAGAAGAAATCCTTTGTGGAAGACATATCATTTATCTAATTATTTATTTTATAGATACATTTGTTAAACTGACATTGCTGAATTCCATGGGTCAAGAGATGTCCAAATGCAAGACTTCCATCCGAAGAGGACAACCGAATCCAGTTTACAAAGAGACCTTTATCTTTCAAGTGGCACTGTTTCAGCTTTCTGATGTTACACTCATATTGTCTGTGTATAATAAACGTAGCATGAAGCGAAAGGAAATGATAGGCTGGATCGCTTTAGGTCTGAACAGTTCCGGTGAAGAGGAACTAAACCACTGGACTGAGATGAAGGAATCCAAAGGACAACAAGTATGTAGATGGCACGCACTGTTGGAGTCTTAATGCATAGCGGTGGCTCCATAGAGTGTCAGGAATCAGGATTCAACACTGCTGCCCTTTAGGTGCAACTGAGAGAAGGTGTTGCAGAAATTACAGATTCAACATTCCAGTTTAACAAATGCACAAAAATGCTGCAGTGCAGAATTAACTTTCACATCGTCACTAAACGTTACAGATTTCAGGTAAAATGTACCAGACTCAGAAGGGACAGCAACCCCAAGTCCTTATCACAATGCTTTTAAGTTTTGCTTCCCTCCCATCATGTTAGGTTTTTTATTTAACTTAAAGTAATTTGTGTACATTCTCTATTATTGCAAAATTCTTTGTGTTGTTCTCATTTTGTAGTGGTGCTATGCTGTGTTGTAGTGGCCTGCCAACAAGCAGTTTGAGGGAGAAAGGAAAAGTTAAATGGTGAAACAAAACAATAGGAGAGGAAAATTTATACTCTTGGCTTACAGTAGTAGAAGAATTGCCTTTTTTCCCCTTAGCAACTTAACATTTCTGACAGTTTAATTTTGAAGAACACTAGTGTCGCTATGCAAGAGCAGCCCTGCATGCTGACTGCTTATCAGACACACAAACAACTCCTCTGTAGTGCCTATTCTAGGCTGGAATTTTTTTTCCCCCACAGTGAGCTAAAATTGTTTTGAAATATGAATAGCTGTTCATAGTGTATGTATATACATCAGGCTCACTCCCTTGATAAACTGACTTTTTGTATTTTTTTCAAAAGTTTATGAAACCAGTTTGATCAGAGCTAAGGGTGAGTGAGACAAAAGACCTGTATCAACCCACTTTAAATTGGGAGGATGGCTCCAGTGTAAAGTGTCTCCCATGTAGGAGCCATTTATGCGTGGCTTCTTTGGGTTGGAAGGAAATCCATTCCCAATGCTGGCAGTCATCAATTTTTTCTTCACACCACCATTGGAATAACATCCACATGACGTCACGCAGTTCTCACTTTTCACCATTCTGGTCATTTGAAGCTGAGACTGAAACAAATGCAAGGATCTGCTCAGCTAGTAGTTCCCTTGCAACCCTATTGAAGCTTGTATTTATGTCAGTAGCTTCCAATTTTTGAAACTGAGGGTGTTTTCAGATGAACAGCTTCTAGTGGTACCTATCAAAAGGAGTTACTCAGCTAGCATCTGTCCCTCCTTAATAGATTATCTATGGAAAGAAAACGAGATGGACAAAGCAGCAAAAAAGGTTACAAATGGAGGGCAGCATTGTCTAAAATTCTGTGATAGAAGCCTCATCTAGAAGCACCCTGAGCAATGTTTTAAAAATCATCTAAGATATAGAATCATAGAGTTGGAAGAGACCATAAGGGTCATCTAGTCCAACCCCCTGCTATGTAGGAATTCCCAATTAAAAGCACTCCCGACAGATGGCCATCCAGCCTCCATTTAAAAACCACCAAAGAAGGAGACTCCAGCACACTCCAAGGCAGTACATTCCAATGCTAAACAGCTCATACTAATATTTAGGTGGAATCTCTATTCCTGTAGTTTGAGTCCATTGCCCCGTTTCCTAGTCTCTGGAGCATCAGAAAACAAGCTTTCTCCATCCTCAGTATGACATCCCTTCAAATATTTAAACATAGCTATCATGTTATCTCTTAACCTTCTCTTCTAGGAGAGTTGTGCTGCTTAAGGGGGGAAATGAAACTGTTTGACTGGGTGAACATAAGTAGCTGGACACAAATAAAGCTGCCCTGTTTTCAACAATCCAAGAGACTTATAAACCATAACAGATCAAGCATGCAGTTACGTTCTTGCGAGTGCCTCTCATGGATACCAGTTGCATTTTTGGTTAGGTAACATAAAACACACTACAGGTCATAGCTTTACTGAGAGTTTCTTTAACTGGATTAGTTGATTTGTGGATGAATTTGAAGTGTTCATTAAACACTTTTGGCAATTCAAAGATGGTAAAATCTGGCAATTAAAATACAGTATTTGAGAACAAGGACTTGGACAGTCTATAAAGTTTATTTAGCCCCAGCCATGTTCTAAGCATCCATGTTCCTTTTGTGATTTTTGTTACCACCACCACTGGCATTATCATTGTCAATGTCACCATCATTTTGTCTTGGAGTAGGCAACTTAATGAATTCTGAGATCTGAAGCACACAGGAAAATACTAAGAGTCCTTTAGCTCAAGGGTTCTTGTAATAAAAATTGCTTCACCACTTTCTGTTTCATCTACTGCTGGAGTTCAGGGATTCTGCCTGAGTTAAAAACAGAGGCTCATTTTCTTTCCTTTAGGATACAGTTGCCATCATGACAAAAGAATATATCAACATAAATAAAGGAACCCCCAGAATGTCTATTATTCCTATTTCAGGATGGAATCTGTATCTATTGTAAGCATAGCCAGAGTTCATGAATTTGTGTTCAAGTTTTAATTTCTAGATGAAGGGAGACTGCAATTTTTTTTCTTGTTTATTTAGAATGAAATTATTGGAAAAGCACATGTTTATTACTTTACTGTCTCCACAATATTATTGAATGCCACTATGTTTGATGTCAAAGACATCCCAGTATTGTATGAATGGGTACAAGTACATCGAAGGATGTGTGATGTTCCCAGTCTCAAAATTCTTAACGACATCTTTAAAAATTCCCAGCTGTTGTCTTGAAATTGTTGTTCAGTGCCTTTCATGTTTCACTACTTAAATTTGTAACTATAGTGTGATGCTGAATTGATTGATTTCAGTCTTGATTGATTTTAAAGATTTACAAAATGAATTTTCCTTCCTGTGTTGCATGAAGCGTATGGCACAAGAACTGTAATTTTGTTATAAGAAAACTATTCAGGAATCTTTGCAAACAGAAATATTGTTAATAGCAGTGCAATATAATATATTATTTCCAGTTGTTTTTTGTTCATTTTACAATGCATCCTTATAATGAGTCTTCATAAATATTTTGTTTCAGAAGTCCTCATTTAACATTTTAGATAAAATAGAGATGCTTGGGATTTACTTATATAGCTGAAGCTCCAGTTCCAAGCATCCTTGTTGTAAACTAAAGCCTAAATCCAATTGTTTGTCTCCACTAGAGTAGACCTATTGTATCAGTGGAAACTTGGTAAACCACCACTTACATAAATTCCATTGAGTCAACAGATCTACTGTATTTGGAACTAAAATTTGGATTTAGGACATCCTGCTATTGAACTTAATGAAGCTTAGTTCTGAACAAAGACTTGTGCTGTCAATAGTGCCTTGAAGACTGGGATATGGATTTGTGCATGGAAGTAACTGATGAATGAACTATGGCTTCATGAAGATGTTCCTAATTTTTCAAATGTATTACTGTGTTTGTTATTATGATCCAGGAGACTCCTAGTTCAGAAAGTTGCCTCACCAGAGTTGTACCTCTGTATATATTTTTCTCTTTCAAGTACAGTATCTCATAGATACAGCTAATGAGTAATTCCGCTGGAAGGTGAGATAGAAGTGAGCTATTTTTTAAAAAAATGTCTTTGTGCAACAATCTGTCACATTAATATCTGCCCTAATTTTCACATTGGTTGCCTTGTTTGGAAATGACCTTGTTCACATAAAGTAGTTCTTTGCTGGTTTATGACCATAATAAATCTTTGATTTGGTTTGACATAAATCATTGGATGAGAAGAGAAATTCAAATCTTCTCTTAGCTTTCTGCAGGATTATTTTACACATACAAACAGAAGATTCAACTTTTTGTATCACAAGATTACATTTATTGAAAAGAAATGTATTTGGGCATGTATGTAGGATGTTCTTAAGGGAATTCAAGAAGTCAGACTGACATAGGATCCTAGCAACAGAGTGCTTGTATTCATATGGTGATCGTTACATTTATTTTTGTAGTATTATTTAGGATTATATATTATGGGTTAACTCCAGCTGTTGCCTTCTGTTGACAGAAAGTTCTTTGATCCATCAGAAAGCTCCATCAATAAAATGGGAGGGAAGCAATCACACACAAACACAATTCCAGAGGGTGGGGGGGACCCTTTGGAACAATCTGGAAGGTGGCACAGGGGACTGCAGAACATGGGGGAATTGGCACAAATGATCTTGCTGCCCATTTCACCTACATCAGATTCAGCTGGATTAATAAGTCTGCTCTAAATAGGTGACACCACAGCATGCAATCTTGGTGTAATGATTGCTGTCATTTTGAATTGAGAGGAGGGGACATATATCATTGGCAGAGCAAACACTTTGCATATATCATGCCTTAAGATGAATTGTTATTTCTTAAACTAAGGGCATGTACATTTGGTACATGTAATGATTCTGTATGATGTACACACAAATGAGTACTATTGCACACACTTAGGAGTATAGGCACAGGTGTTTAAAAATAGTATCCATGCAGTTTCTGTCAGTGTGCATGCAACAAAGTAAAAATCAATACATATGGCTTAACTGTTCCTTTTGAGATGGAAGTGCTATATCCAGATTGGATATTTGTCCCTTTGAGATGTTCCCAATAGAGCTCAGGTAGAATCTTCCCTGAGACTCTAGAAATCTTGATTCAGGATCTGCAGCCTATCAAGCTGGCATTCTTAGGAAAGATTGTTAATCTATCTCCTTAGGCAGCTCATTTTATGCTGCTTGGAATTCACACTAGTGCCTGGAAACCAGTAACAAGAGCTGCACTGCTGTTCATTCTTAAGTTGATTTGTGCTCATGAATGTTGTCCTTGTCGACTATGAAGTTTAATATCCCGTATTGTAAGCCTGTCAAATCTGTTACCCTCTTGCCTATATGCAGTGCACCATTTTAGCATACTGCAACATGGCAGGTGCTTAATGAATCCCTCTGGTTTTGCAGTTCCAAAATGTATTTCTTTGCAGTTCAAGGCAGGCTAGAAAAGCAGTGGTGTTTATTCAGCACCTGTTCTGCTGTGTACAGCCCAAGGGACACAAATGTAACAGGCTTGCATTTGCATTGAGAAGCTTTCCTATAAGTAACACTTCACTGAATTCTTGACCAGTGGCTGGCACATGTATATTTCAAGAAAAACATATCATCATACACTCGATCCAGAAGAGCTGCAGGCTACTTCTGCCAGCAAGGTAAGCTAATTTTTTTTAGTTACATGTTCTGAAACATGTAATATTTTAGTAACTATTTTATTTTCATTCTACTTCTACAAAAATTTCCTTGAGGGTTCTTTCATATTAGTTGATCTGTGCATATATTGAAAACATGTTTAAAATGGCAGTATATGGTTAGTTTTTCCAGCAGATCCAGGGCTGGCCCAAGACACTTTACCTCCTGAGGCAGAGTAGCAAACAGTGCCCCCATCCACGCAAGTCAAGGCATATAGTTCTCAAAACCAGCCAAGTTATTTTGGCACATAAGGCAGAAAATTCCACAAGTGCCTCTCCCCAATCCCGGCAGTAAAATCAAAGCTAGAAAATGTTACCTTTTTGGAATACATCTCCTTGAATCATCCAGTTACTGTCTATGCCATCCAGGAGATTCTGGAAGTTGGAAAAATGATTTTTCCGAGCTCTAGCAAAAATGGAATAACAAAATCTATCTGCTGCTTTTTTATAACATACAAAAGCAACTTTTGCCTCCCCCTGCCTATTGGTAGAGCAAGTCCTGATTAGATTGTTGTCATGAGTTCAAATCAATTTATGTGAACTTGGCATTATAATTGCTGCTATGAAGCTGCTGTTCACAGTGCCCAGCATCACACTGACACTTTCCATGCTAACATTTCCTTTCCATCCTTGGCTGTACATGAAGAGTGTATATGGTCTGCCTATCTAGACAGTACAATTATTATTATGTCAGCTGTGTGGCAAGAGAACCATTTAGAGGGTAGTGGTCTTTGGAAGCAACCAAACCAAGGATACTGGGTTGAATCTAGGATCTTCCTTCTACTGACAGGAGGGATCCGCCAACCAAAAGATGCTTCCATCCATTTAAGGGATTCCTCCTTGCATCACAGCTCAACCCATTCAGCAAGGTCCACTTCCAACATACTGTAGATCATTTTAGGGTCCTGGACGAACTGTTGCAGAGGTGGGGGGAGAGAAAACATACTAAGGTGCATGTACCAGATAAAGGTGTGAGTACCTTGATCTGGATTAAAACCATTGTATGAAATTTACCACAGACTGCAAGTTTATGTGTGAAAATAGACATATAAAGTTCTGGTTTCTTCTAAGCATAGTGATTACTCCTTATTTGTATGTTAAGGAAAGGCTCAGAGCAGTGATTCAAGTTCTTATATAATGAGTTACCTAGGGATTAGTAGGCACTGCAGAATTTAGAATAAGTCATTTCAATCTACTTGTTTTTGGATGACTTGGGACTTTAGATTCTTGCTTGAATACTGTGAGTAGAGGGACAGCTATATTTTTCAAATGCTGACTTTTTAGAAGGCCTTACAGAAAGTGATTGTTCTTTTGTTTGACCTCAGAGTATGATTGATGGCTGAGTGGTAAACTGGGGTTTCCTATTGACCCCAGTGCATGCTGGTTGCAAAGAGTCAAGTCATAGCATGATAACAGAGTGTCTGAAACCACCCACTTTTTTTTCTCCGTATTTTTTTCTATTTACTTGGCTTAATTAAAACCCATTTTTTCCAGAACTGGGCTTTCATAGTCTAGGCACAGAGTTATTCCCCAACTTTCTCTAATGGCCATGTGTTTGCTAATCTGTGTTTTATTGCTGTTTGCTAGTGTACCTTTTATAGGCAGACCAATAGCTCGATGGCAGAACAGAAACTTTGCATGTAGAAGATCTTCAGTACATTTAAAAGGATCACAAATAGCAAGGTATAAGAAGGCCTCTGTTAGATCTGGAGAGCCACTGCAGTACCAGATTAGGTAGGCCAGTGCAAGGGTCTTCCCCCACCCTCAAAAAAACCTATGTAGATTTCTGCTTTGGTATTTAGAGCTTGATTATGGTGTCAATGACTGAGCTGGAAGGCTCCCCTTCTGTTTTGTAGTTCAGGCTGCTTCTATCTGTCTCTCCTCTTTGCCAGCCCTCTTCTTCAGCACACTCGAAACTTTCCCCATTGCGCACCTTTCTATCTGTATGTAAATAAAATGTGTCAGGAAGAAAAGATGTTCATGGACACATGGAAGTGTCATTTGCCAAAGCCAGGGTAAATGCTTGACTGGATTTTAAATGTTTGATTGGATTTAACCCAAGACAGAGTAGAAGAGCACTAACTGTAGTAACTAGAGTGATGACTGGCTCTTTTGTGACTATTATTATTGTTGGGAATTTTCATGTTGAGAGCCATTTTTAAGCATTTCATAACAAATGAAAAGATAGAATATGAAATCTTTAAAACAGTTAATAAATGTTATAAACATAACAACAACAACAGGCAAATGAAATAAAACAACTACAGACAATAGCCTGAACGCTATTGTTAGTCCCAACTGGAGTCCAGCCATTGAACTAACTGGATTTATCTACGTATTGACTGACCATTCAACAATTGATTGAATGGTTCTGCTTTAGTTACAGTTGTCCCTTCATATTCACTGGGGTTTGGTTCCAGGACCCCTGTGGATATGAAAATCCATGAATACTCAAGTCCCATTATATGCAATGGCATAGCAAAATGGTGTCCCTTATATAAGATGGCAAAATCAAAGTTTGTTTTTTGGATTATTATTTTTAAGAATATTTTCAAGCCATGAATACTTAAATCTGTGGATACCAAATCCGTGAATATGGAGGGACAACTATAGAACTAACCAACATGATACCAGCCAGTATGTGAATTGCTACTGAGGTACAATACGATTTTTACGTGCAGGAATTTTATTAATTTTAATTTTATTTTATTGTCATTTTATTAAGTTAAATTGTTTTTTTTTAATTGTCTTGTCTTCATTTAATTTGCTTTTTATCCTATAGTAACTTGGAATGACCATGCCTCTGACTTTGCAGTGCCTTTTTAACCAACTTTCCCCAACCTGGCACCACCAGATGTATTGCAATGCAACCTTCATTATGCAAAGCAAGCATGACAATTGTGCACAGTGAGAATGGTGGAAGTTGTAGTTCAATACATCTGGAAAACATCAAACTAGAGCAGGTTGGTACTTGAGGGATACTCTTAAGGTTGCCAGGTTTCAGGTGCTGGCTGAAGTCTCAGGAAATTTGGCATGTTTCTTCAGGTCTACAGATTGGGAGACAAATCTCAGGGCAAGTGCAGTCGAATGGAGAACGTGTGGTTTTTGTCTGTGACTTTAAAGCATTGGGACCCATCACCAGCCATTTCCAGGTGGCACCAGAGCTCTCTTGTTCAGTGTGAAGATACCTGTGTGTATGTTGCAGGTGTGCAGTGGTGGCACATTAAAAAGCCAGGAGCAAGGAGAGGGGGCTGGAGAGAGAGATGATGAGTGCATGCCCATACACTTAAGCCCATACACTTGATTCAAAGATGGTAACAAAACACCTTTTTGCATTAATAAGATAAAGAATTACAGGTTCAGTCCTGGGAAATAGCCCTAATCAAAGCGTGTAGGACAGAATTCTTGAACAGATCATGAAGAATAACTGTGCCCTCTGTTTCTACTCTTACAAATGTAATTCCTTGGGTTACTGCTTTTTGAGTTTGTTGTTTGTTTTGGTACACATGTGTCCCCACATTATTACATCTTATGGTGGTGGTGGTATTATTATTATTATTATTATTATTTGCTTCAGTAGAAGACAAACATCATTTGAAGATATCCTTGGGCTGATCTGTAGCTGAGTTAACATTGCAGAATATTATAAACTAACAATGAAATAATGTGCTTGTGTACTCAAAAATAAATCCTAACGAGTTCAAGGAGGCTTACTCCCAGGTAATTGTGCATAGGATTGAGACATAGCACACCAGTCTATGCTCATACATTGACTTTACTAAGTTAGCTGTCATTTGACATAGCCCACACACTCTTTAACTTGACAAATTGTGATATGCTGAAATAAAATATGTAAGCCCATTTGTGGTTAAAGTATTTGAACACAATTCTACTGCAACACAACTGTTTATCTAAACAGGATCAGAACCAGATTCTTCGCTAGCATTCAGAATTTCTGGGTTTGGATTCAGATGACACTATGGTGACTTATTTTTTCTGTGTATGTATTTATTGGCACTACTTGCACCATGGGAGCACTGAGGGACTGGCCTGCTGATAGACTCTTGACATGTGTAGCTACTTGGGGGGAAGGACCAAATAAGGACATTCCCCGCCTATAAAAATTCTGCCCCCCCCAAATCTATTTTCCCTCAGTCCCCAAATTTCTAGTATTGCAGAGAGTGAAAATTGTTCACACCTAGAAATCTAATATTTGCTGTGTTCACATTCCCGTGATAACTTGCCTACCCTTTTCCTTTGGATAACTCAACTGTATTTCTAAATTTCAACTTAGTGTAATGCTAGAATTCTGGGGACTAATGGAAAATTTCACTTGGGGAGGTGAAATACTTATTGGGGGTGGTGGCAATGCTCTCATTTTTGTCCCCTCCCCCATAGGTACATCCATGATCATGACCTGAGATCTGTGACCACTGCATTAGCATCAAAACAAAAAGGGAACAGGGTGGGTTATAAATAAAAGGAGGAAGAGGTGGAGCAGTACCAATAGTTTGAAAAAATGTCTAGTGGCTGGAGATTCAATGTCATGTTTCAACTTTTTTGTACAGTGATTTTACACATGGATTCACCATATGGTGATCGTTGTGATGCTGTGAAGAAATTGATGATCTGAGATATCTCAGTTAATCCTGGATCTAAATGTCCTGGCTATTTTTAAAAATCGGGTTTATTTTTATTTATCTGTTTATGAAGCAATTCTGTCAATGGTACACTTCCTTGTATTTATTAATTTGGCTAATGATTTATAGATAAATATTCTATAAATTCATTTACAAATTTTTTTATTTAGTCTTCTATTCATTTATGAGTATATCTTGTCAAGTCCAGTTATAGCATGCACAACTACTGACAGAGGAGCAAGCAACAACATTAATCTAATGGCCTTCTTCAACCCCAAGGTATAATAGAATTAGTAGGTTCATGTGCTAATGTAGTATATAGCCTGAAATATTACCATGTATGATTTTGGTAAGATAAGTAGAAGTAGATTTCTTTTTGTCACCAATGGTACTGCACAATTCCTTTGTTACAAAGTTTGGGAGCTTCCCTGAATTAGACTTTGTGGATTAGCTCAGAGACTCTAGAGTATATTTTCCTGCAGCATTATTTTTGGTTTGGTTTGAGGGGGAAAGAATGGTATTGTGCTTCTGTGAGAGTGCTTTATCCTCAGGACTTAGAAAAAATAGTGTTTCCAATTTTTTATCATGATTTGCATGCCATGCCGTGCCTCCCACCCACCCAGCCCTCTTATAAAGTAGCCATATATTGATACAACAATGAGAACTTTTTTTAAAAAAAAATGACTGAGTTCTTGTGTTTAACTTTTTTTAAAAAAAATCCACATATTTCAAAAGTTTTTCACTGCCACATACTTAGTGAAATGTTATGTAACATTTCCACGCATTTTACTTGTTTGTAGCTTCCCAAAGAGCATTTTTGAAATAAAATGTAACAGCAACAAGTTTTGACCTATATCCCTTTAATTTTCTCATGGCCAACGGGCATCTTCTGATGCGGTCAAACCAAGGCAAAGAAACAAAGGCACACACCGACCTCCAAAGGTGTAAAATAAACTGTATAGAGTTTTAACATTCATTGGAGAGATGGAATGGAATGGAATCAGGGAGAAATGGTTGTTTTTGCTGTTAGAATCATAGAGTTGGAAGAGACCACAAGGACCATCTAGTCCAACCCCCTGTCCTGCAGGAATTCCCAATCAAAGCATTCCTGACAGGTAGCCACCCAGCCTCTGTTTAAAAACTTCCAAAGAAGGAGACTCCACCACACTCTAAGGCAGTGTGTTCCACTGCTGAACAGCTCTTACTGTCCGGAAGTTCTTCCTAATGTTTAGGTGGAATCTTTTTTCCTGTAGTTTGAGTTCATTGCTCCATGTCCTAATCTTTGGAGCAGCAGACACAAGCTTGCTCCATCTTCAGTATGACATCCCTTCAAATATTTAAACATGGCTATCATGTCCCCTCTTAACCTTCTCTTCTCCAGGCTAAACATGCCCAGCTCCCTAAGCCACTCCTCATAGGGAGTGGCTTCCAGACCTCCCACCATTTTGGTTGCCCTCCTCTGGACACATTCCAGCTTGTTACATTGATACAGATTATATATCAAAAGTTTTGGTTTTTCATTGGATTCATTTGCAACATTTTTGGAGCAGCGGCAATGATTATTATAAGTGGCCACTTTGCAGATCAGATAAATATATTTTTGATTTGCAAATCTGATCAAATGCTCTGTAACAAATAGACTCCTAAACAAACAGTATCAAAGCCTGTCTTTTCAAATAAAATTAGACAGAAGATGTATGACTTTCATCCCTTACAAATACAGTAGAACAGTCCCATAAGAAGAGCTCTGCTGGCTCAAAGCACAGGTTTATTTTGTACCCTTCAACATTTCATAGATGAAAACCAGGACATGTGTGGCCAACCAACATTAAATTATGGTCAAGATGGGGAAAGTTATAAATCCCGCCCCCTTGCTGAGTTAATTGAGTCCAAACTACTTTTCAGTTGCTCAGTTTGCAGTAATTGAAATAAGCTGAGGATGAAGGGGGAACGTGGAAGGAAGAGAGAGAAACAAACATTTTGAAACCAGCTGAAAAAGTGAGCTGAAAGATAAATCAGGAATATACATGCCAAATTGGGATAGTTGGAAGGTATATTATCTAGTCCAACATCCTGTTTCCCTCTGTGGACACCAACATGCCTATGTTATTATTGTGTGCCTTCAAGTCATTTCCTTCAAGCCTTTCTCCAGCAATTAATATTGAGAGGCATGCTGCCTCTGATTCTGGAGATTAGATACCTCCATCATGACTAGCTGTAATATATACTTTTTCTGTTAGGTATTGTTACAGATTGTTTTACCTACCCTGACACCCCCAGCCCCATATCTATATTAATAATTGGCAATATTTAATAACTAGGTCAACATGTGGCTTTTCATGGCAACCTTGCTCAGATGCTATGTTTCCACTGAATCTCACATAAATTAAGACCCAATTGGATCCCAATGTGCTAATGGAAGACTCATCCAGTCTTGAAATGAATGGCTAGTTTTCAATAGGGAGATCTTTTGTGTGCTATGCAGTCCTTTCCACATCCCTTTTGTGTGCTTAGCAGCCCTTTCCACATTCCTCTTAATTGAGTGCTCTATTTATATCACTCATTTTGCATCTAACACCCAAAGCATGTTTTGGGTGCAGGATCCAAGCAGACCCACTTACGTCATGGTACCACAGGATATATTTTGCAGCATCCAGGCCTTGAGCATTCTATCTGCTGCTCCTGCCTTTGCCTCCTTCACCCAGCTGATTAATATACTAGTATCAAGTCTTGGGTCTGGGCTTAAATACCCTAATGATCCTGTCAGATCATGGAAGCTAAGCAGGGTCATCCCTGGTTAATACTTGGACAGGAGACAACCAACAAATATCAGATGCTGTGGGCCAAATTTTTTAGAGTAAGGAACTGGCAAAGCCATCTCTGAGTATTCCTTGCCTAAGAAAACCTTATGAAATTAATGGGATCACCACAAGTCATAGAATCATAGAATTGTAGAGTTGGAAGAGACCACAAGAGCCATCCAGTCCAGGTGGGATTTCCAGGTGACTTACGCACATCAGATCTTGAAGGGCAGCCTAAGTTAAGCTACCTGGAAATTCTTGCTAACATTTGAAGCAAATTTCTAACTTATTTGGGCATTGAAGAAAATATGAATTAGCCATACAAACTACATCCTGCAGTACAAGAATGTTCCCATCCAAAAGACTACAGCATACATTAATGCTTTTTAAAATACAATTTGAATAAGAAATAGTTGTTAGTGGAGGAGTATTATTTCCTTCTCCTTTCTTCTTTTTTTCCTCTTAAGCCAACTTTCCTACAGAGTTTTCTTACCTATTTTTATAAGCTTGATCTAACAACTTAAGATGAGATACACTATAAACAATATTATAATAGTCCTGACCCACTATCCTTACAAACTGATTCTGAAAGGTTTGTTCATTCTAAATTGTACCATATATGTTAAGTGGTTTAGCAGATTCTGCTGTGGCCTTGGATGGGGAGAAGAAGAGGTGGGCACAGCTCCATTGTGCCTATTCCCAAAAGCAGATGAAAGGCCCTCCATTCATCCCAACTGCCACTGCCCTGGCCTCAGAGAGAGAGGAGAAGAAACTGGCACAGCTCCATCAAGCCTAGACTCAGAAGCAGATGAAAGCCCCCCACTCCATGCCAACTACCACTGCCCTGGCCGTGAAGAGGTAGGCCTAGAGCCATCATGCCTAAGGCCCAGAAGCAGATTCAAGTCCTTCCTTCCATCCCAACTGCCACTGCCCTGGTCTCAGAGGGAGAGAAGAGGCAGGCATGGCTCCATCAAGTCTAGGCCCAGAAGCAGATGAAAGACCATCCATCCCAACTGCCACTGGCCTGGCCTCAGAAGCAGAGAAGAACCAGCAGTACCTGCTGGACTTAATCCCCTCCCCCACTGCCATTCCCTTTTCCTTGTGTGGGGTCTTATTTAGATTGTAAGCCTAAGGGCAGGGAACTGTCAAATTAACCATTTGTGTAAACTGCTCTGAGAGACTTTATGGCTGAAGAGTGGTATATAAATACTCTAAACAAATAAATAAAATAACCGCACAAGGACACTGGCAAAACTGCACTTGGTGTTGTGTGTGCCTTCAAGTCATTCTTGAATTATGACAACCCTATTGTGGGGATTGTCTTGACAAGATTTGTTCAGAAGGGATTGCCATTACCTTCCTCTGAGGGTGAGAGAGTATGACTTGCCCAAGGACACCCAATAGGTTTTCATGGCCAAGTGGGGAATTTCAACCCTGATCTTCAGAGTCCTAGTCCAACATCTAAATCACTACACTGTTCTCTGTGAGAACTGCACTGCTCAGGTTCAAATCCATTTTTTGCAAATGTCAAAGGAAATGTTCACTGGAACCTGGATTGAATACTCAAAGTAGGATTGATACCATCAGAGACACACATATGTACATATGCAGAGAAAACATGTGGTCTATCCTTCCCTATTAGCACATTAGAATTCACAAGGGTGTTCTTATAAATGGATGTCCTCCATGTCAAAACTGCTCATAGAAAGCTAAGTCATCAGGCAGAATTTTAACCTAGCCATATTTCTGATGTGCAATTTTCTACATATGGAGACTTGGTGGTGGAGGTGCTGGGAGCTGGATAGGATTTATTCCACCTGCCTTCCTAAATGGTAGCCTTAAGGGACCTGTACAATATTTTTCCCCCTGAAGTTTTGTTTTAGCTTTTAGCTTATAATTCCTTTGATGGCAAGCTATTTAAAAATTTGTTTATTTGTAATTATGAGACTACTAAGCAATCTTAGACCATTCATGTACTCAAGTGTGTCATCATAAAGTATTAATGGTTTTTTCCTACTTTGCAGTATTTTTTTTTATTAAAATGTATTAAAATCACATGGGTCCATGAATGTAGTATGTTATGTAGAGAAAGCACATGTCCTCCAGATTTTAAAATATGTGTATGTGAGATTTAAGATATTGCATATTAGGAATGTGCATATTTTTGTACTGTTTACATACCATTGATATACTTTGTTCCTTGTTTCTGTTATAGTAAAGCAGTTGGGGAAGGGGGGACTGGTGTTATCCTATATGCTCAATGGCATTGCAAATTAGGATTTTTTCCTGGCAGGCATGCGTTCCCTCGTCCCTTCTCTTCTTTTTCTCTCTCCATTGTATGGCTTGTTCTTTTTGACATTGTCTACAGGGCAATTTGATGGAGGGCTGTTTTTTGGCCCACTTTCCAGGAAAGTTGTCCATGCTAATTTGATTGGCTGCATTTGACTCATGTATGATTGTTGCATGACATTAAGCAAAAAAATAAAAATAAAAATCCCAGTTTCTCAAGCCAGTGTTTTAATTATTCTTACGTGGGATCAGACTGCAAATATAAATTTGACATATTAAGTACCTTAACAAATACCTTAATTGATTAGTTCCATAATAATGGCTGAATTCCTACATCAGGAGATGTAGCTATGACAATGGAGCTCCATCATCATAGGTGTGTCGCCCCCCCAAAAAAACCCCTAATTTTTCAGCAGCACAGCCTTCACAACAGAAGGATTTCCAAGGTTCCAGTCTGTTAAGAACAAGAACATTATCTATATCGTGTAGATTTCATTGATCAGATCTTCCCATAAAACAAAATCTAAATGAAGAATGAATTCTGTTTTGCCTTATATTCCAAACTGATATGTCAAGAGCATATACATCTCAGAAACCTAAGATTAGCGTGTCATTCTCAAAACACTTGTTTTATCTGTATGAGCTTGATCCACTACAGCAGGGAGAGGGTCTATATGCAGAAGGATATGCATAGAGCAAAACAGAACTCAGTCCCCATTCTACCCTTACACAAGGCCACTTGGGATGTGAGGCCATTAGACACCATGAATGACCTGAACATACCTTCCATATGCCCTTTTCCATTCCCCATATTGAGAATCTCTCCATATTGGTAGACTGGATGGGGATATTCGAGGTGTAGCTAGATTTCCCCTTTCCTGCCATACGTTGATGTAATACCTGCACATGCAACTCTCAGTGTACTTTGTAGGAAAAGGAAGCATGGCTCTGTTATGCTATATGGGAATGCCTCCACTGACAGCCACTGCACTGCTGGTGGACTAGATCAACCTCTCAGAGTTGAGAAAGACATACAGTGGACAATTGATATGTTATCTACTGTACATACGTTAAGAATAATGTAATACATCAGCAGGATAGGTTTAAATTTTAATTATCTATTAAAACCACAAATTTTGGCCACTGCAAAAGGCACTATATAAAATCCAATGGCCTCCAAGTGGACTTCCATAGGTGCAAGAGTATTATTCCTTCCTCTCCAATTCCCTGCACTTTTCTGCTATGTTTCAGCAGGGCGCTCAACATTCCAAAACAGGTTTGGAGGCTGTAGATCTTTTGGCGCCATGATTGGCTGGGAGGAACTATTCCATCAGTGGTGCCTGTTCTAAGAATTACTTACTTACTCATTTTGCCACTACAGATTGCTTAGGAATGCAGTTAACAAATTAAGACTTAAAAGAGAATATTATTCTCAGAAACTGTATGCTGCATATTGATATATATAAATATGAATAACTATAAAACAAGGGAATTAAAATGCAGAAGTTATGACCAAGTCACCAACCACCTTTTAAGTCCAAAAATCTTCACACATGGACCAGAATCTTTCCTAACTGTTGACATGAAATACCAATTTCCAGTTAATGTTTCTGTCCTCTTTATATACTTTTTTCTGATGAGGTTTAGAATGGAAACATGAGTAACTCTTCCTTTTAAGCATGGATCTTGTAACTGATTCCTGCTGCATTCTTACTGCTTCTCCTAGCTAACTGTTCCATTATGCTGTTACTGTACATTCAGTTGAATAAACAGATGTCAGCATTTTCTATTAATAAATATCTCTATTTTTAACTCTTTTACACTTGTTTGCATGATTTATTGTCCACTGTGGATGTTCTAGTTTGTCATTATTGCCAAAATAAATGCATTCCGCTTTTGTTGGCATTTTAGCAGAATGTTCAAAAATGATTTTTAAAAAATG
Organism: Gambelia wislizenii; assembly: GCA_030847615.1. Lineage (NCBI taxonomy): Eukaryota > Metazoa > Chordata > Lepidosauria > Squamata > Crotaphytidae > Gambelia > Gambelia wislizenii. The sequence continues at coordinate 41,102,317 of JAUMIR010000001.1, forward strand.
ATTTTTAGTCGCAGTTGAAGAGATGTACACATTAGTGCTGAAACTGTTGGTTTTTATCTAACATTTTATACCACAGATGGTTTTACAATTAAGATAACTATCTTATATGCACTTCATTGACAATATTCCCCATCAAACAGTGTGATTTTTGCATAAACATTTGTAGGATTTCATACTACAATAACAAAGAATCTTATGGCATCTTAAAGAGTAAGTTTTATTTGGTTTATCGGTAGTTTTTTGTGAATTCTAGCCCACTTCAGCAAAGCGTGCCCTTGCTGGCTGTGGGGACCTGGGAGCTGTAGTCCATAAATTTTAACTTCCCCCAGGTCTGATTGCACGTTATATTATTACAATAGCTTGGTTCATATATAATGGGAAACCATTTCCTGCTAGAAAAAAGAGCTATGGCATACTTCTAGCTAGCTTGCTCTCCCACTTCTCTTCTTGCACACTTGGGAAGAACTTGAAAGCTTTCGCTTTTAAATTAACCACATTTGCCTGTTGTGTCCAAGTTCATTTAGAAAAACAAAACCTTCTTGTGGGCATGAAAGGGGAGAAGAGGTGCTAAATAAACTTGAACAGAAGGATTCTTGTACCCTGAGTAGCATACATGCTCTCTTTATCCATACAGCCTTCCCCATTCACTCAGTGAAAGGTAACTGTAACATTTAATTGATCTACATAAATTCCCATTCTTTTAAAAAATTCAGCAATTCATTCTTAGGATGCTAGACTATCTTATTTAGGGCTGCATATGAGCACAGGATGCTTCAACTGCCCATCTTTGTGCTCTCTGTAGTCCATAATAAGACTGCTACTTGGTTGAGGAGAGGGTCTGGGTGAAGCTGCTAGGAAAGGAATTCAGGAATTGTGGAATTCAGCCAGAAGCATGTCCCCTCCTTAAGCTAATATTGTGGAGTCTTTTACTGTTGGAGCTCAAATTCCCACTCCATCTACCTCAGTTTAAGTTTCCTTTACCACCTCATCCTGAATTCATTTTCTGGAGATAGGGTTAATAAATCAATCAGTCTACAAAAGGACTATCCTACTAAACATCCTACCAACATGCCGGCCCAAACATTTTTGGCACATCACCAGCTGAAAAATAAGAAGAATTGACTTTTCCAATTTACAAAAACATCTGTGTGTGGTCGCCTGGAGGCAAATCTTACTTGCCATGGGCAGGTGCCTCTTTACAAGCCTGGGGTGATCAAGGCAAAGAGCATAACAATTTGAAAGGGATGGGTTTCTTTCTCTTTGTATAAATTCCCATCCTTTCTAATTATATGTAATGTATTTCTGGAAGTTTTCTCAGAAGAATGCACATGCTACATGAGAGCTGTTACAAGAGTGTGAAATGCACAATACATTTAAATGGTTCTTTGTCATTTTAGGCAATCTAAATTAGATGTGAAGTGTAAATGCTTGCAATCAAAAAGAACAAAAGCTGTGAAGTGAAGTACTGACAATTATAAAGCCCATATCCAGGAAAACAAGGAGAAGGGACCTGTAAAAGCTACTTGGGGTGTGGTGGGGGGTTAAGTGAAAGCATTTAAATAATAGAGGATTGGTTTTGTAGTGGGGGGGAGGAATAAAAATAAAAATACTGTTCCAATAACACCAAAGGTGCTATGCAGATAATTTCAGAAGAGTGAGGGAAACATTGCCCCATTACTGTTATAAAGAAACTGGCCTGGATCTGGTAACTGCACAAATACAATGGGCAGTGAGAATATTGTTGAAGGGAGGAAAGTATTGTCCATAATTCTGAATTATAACCTCTATCCATCCCACACAAGCAAGCGGAGTGGTGAAATTAACACAGTTTTTAATAATGTTAAAAATTGGTCTGAGAGGTTTTTGTTTCCCATGATTTACATTCACATGTACATTTGTTTTGCTGCTGACTAATCAAACAGGTTTTGCAGGGGTTCTGAATAACAGACAATCCTGCAGAGCTTGTTTTCCAGAGGGGGAAATGGTGTGAGCAGTGATTTCTTTTTCAACCAGGGGGAAAAAAACTCCCCAGGCCAGGGTGCGGGGGCAGGGGCAGTCTTAATAGACTAGATTGCAAAAGCCTCTGGCCTTGTTAAATTTCACACAAAGAAATCTTTGAAATAAAATTGTCTTCAATATGTGTGGTGTGGAAAGAAAAGTGTACTCTATTTAAAAAAAACTGGCTTAAAAAATTGAAACATTTTTGAAATGGTGCACTTTTTCTTCTTAAAGAACTGTATGATAAATAGAAGACAACGGCATCTATATATGTTACCATACTGATGGTAGCTTGTTTAACTTAAGCCGTCTGAGGGCTCACACTAAGACTCTAAACTATCTAGTCCGTGAGCTGCTCTTCGGTGATGCTGCTGCCCTTGTTGCCCACACAGAAGCAGCTCTGCAGCACCTAACATCCTGCTTTGCAACAGCTGCAGAGCTGTTTGGGCTAGAAGCCAACCTGAAGAAAACAGAAGTTCTTTACCAGCCTGTACCACAGGACGAACACCACCATCCCCACACTGCCGTCGGCAAATCTGTGCTCAAGTCCGTTCAGCAGTTCACCTACCTGGGAAGCATCATCTCCTCAGATGCCAAGATTGACAAAGAGATCGATCACAGATTAGCAAAGGCATATAGTGCATTTCGAAGACTTCACAAAAGAGTCTGGAGCAATAAACACCTGAGGCAAAGCCCAAAAATCAGTGTGTATAGAGCCATTGTACTGTCTATCCTCCTTTATGGATCTGAAACATGGGTCACCTATCGCCACCACCTACGACTCCTCGAACGTTTTCATCAGCGCTGTCTACGCACAATCCTAAATATACACTGGACTGACTACGTGACGAACGTTGCTGTCCTTGAGTAAGCAGGGATCACCAGTATTGAGGCCATGATATTGAGAACGCAGCTGCGCTGTGCAGGGCACGTTTCTAGGATGGAGGACCATCACCTCCCAAAAATACTACTCTATGGTGAACTCGCCACGGGTCAGCGTAAGAGGGGCACTCCAAAAAAGCAATACAAAGACTCCCTGAAACAACATCTCAGGCTCGGCCAAATTGATCGCCAACAGTGGTCCGCCCTGGCCTCACATCGGGAGGCATGGAGACGCACTATCCACAATGCTGCAGCCTTATTTGAGAACTCACGCCGAACAAATCTTAAAGAGAAACGACAATGCAGAAAGAATCACAACCCAAAAACATGACCCAAGGAGACCTTCTGCTGTGCTTTTTGCAACCAGACTTGTTTATCTCGGATTGGCCTTTGTAGTCATCAGCGCACTTGCAGAAAGTGCGGGATGAGTCCTTCCTGAATCTTCGTTTGCGAAGAAAAGCCAGAAGAAGAAGAAGAAGAAGAAGAAGAAGAAGAAGAAGAACTTGCCTTACCACAAAAAAATTAAATAGCACCCCAGGCATGAGCTGCAAATTACATCACCTCACAGATTTTAGTAGCAAATGAGTACCTGCAGCCAGCATACACATCTCTGGTAGCACCATGACTTGGGCCCCCAGGGAACATGCTGGAGTTTCCCCCAGGCCCTCTAGGAAGCCCTATTGAAAACAAGTCTAACCAGACACCATGCTGGGAGGAGGGGAAACATGAAGCCAGTGTCCAATAGAATTATTTCACTGACAGAACTGCTTCCATGGGCAGAACTGGAAGGGAAATTCCACCTAAACATTAGGAAGAACTTCCTGATGGTAAGAGCTGTTTGACAGTGGAATGCACTGCTTCAGAGTGTGGTGGAGTCTCCTTCTTTGAAGGTTTTTAAACAAAGGGTGGATGGCCATCTGTTGGGAGTGCTTTGATTGTGTAATCCTGCAGGGCAGGGGGTTGGACTAGATAGCCATTGAGGTCTCTTCCAACTCTATGATTTTACAATTCCCTTCCCCCCTGAAATCCCTTCACACATACGTGTTGCACCCTCAAAACCCCTTTTGGAGGACTGGGAAGGTATTTGGACAGCAAAGAAAGGAGGGGAATGTAGCAGTTGACTGCTTACACAGTTCCAGATTTAGCCCAGAGTATGTTGCAGGCAAATTTAATCCAGCAGTACTACTTGCACTAGGATTAGCTTGGATGATTGCTGACCAAGTGAAACATTATGGCACCCAAATTCAGCTTCTGAAAAAACCTTTCCACATATTTGCATTCTGTGTAATGGCCATAAAATATTAATGTTCCTTGCAGCTTGTTTTTCTACAACTCCATGCAACACCTGCCTACCAGAACCACATATCCTGCATGAAAACAGTGTTGGCATGCAGATACTGCATGTGGTCAGGAAGATACATGTAGTAAGGACCTTTAAAATGTCATGCCTGTGACATACAGGGCTGTCAGAGGATACACTCTTTGGGGGCTTCCACATGGAGGATGTAACATTTCAATCCACTCTTACTTAAAGATCTCTCAGTAAATAATAACCCTGGTTGCTTGAAATTCCATGTTTTTACATGATGATTCTGATTTGAGATGCTCATAGGACCTATTCACATGCAACTGTGTAGCTGAAAATTACCAAATGTGTACATTTCATATTGCCATGGGGGTATGAATCAACTAACCCTATGGACAGGAACAATTCCACAGATATTTCCCACCCAAATGTCAGTTGCATAGGAATGGTTTATTGAATACTGTAATCTTTACCTCTTTGAAGTGTTGCTACCAATCTAATTACATCTCCACTGTTTCAACCAGGGGTGAGAGGGTGGAGCAGCAGGGAAGCAAAATCCCCACATCCTAGACCTCTGGGGCACCCAGGCCTGTGGGGAGGGGGGAATTAAATTATAAAGTAAATGACGGTATCTCAACTGTCCAGAGTGTAGTGTCATTCGGAATAATTAACGACAGCTTCTATTTTTTGCCCAAAATGTGCAAATGTGTCTTGCTAGTCTCTCTTCACCTGGGGATGTTTGCTGTCTCTCTGCCAGTATCCCAGGAGCTGGCAATATTGCTCCCCCACCTGGCAAATTCTCCTCCAGCTCCTTAGCAGCAGCCATGCTAGATGGCGGGACGCTTGGTGTATCTGGGCCCCCAGCTCTCTATCCCAGCTCTGGAGGATCCAGGTATTGTCTATACGAGGGGTGAAATTTGGATTGATGCACACTATTGCCAATTTGAAGCAGTCTTTGATTGACATTTGATTAATGGTTTTTTGGCAAGATGGCAGGCACTTTCACTATCTATCCGCTTTCACTGTTCCAGTGAGCATGACTGTGAATCAAGATGGCAGGCATGAATGAATTATTCACATTTTTATTCTCACCAGCTGCTGCCACCGAACAGTTTTTTTAAAAAAAGCATATCTAAGGTGAGGAAGTGTGATGTTCTGCCTAAATAAATAGAAAAAAGGGGGAAGGCTGTTTCGTTGCCTTAGTGCAAATCCAACATTGTGATTCCAGGCACTTGCCTTGTTAGCAAGCTCCGCCCCCTGTGCACATCCGACCAACCAGCTTTCAACTTCTGCTCTCATAGGGAATGCAAATGAATGCAAATCAGTTGTCCCAATGAGTGGGAATGTGCATTCGCTGCTGAGCTTTTTTAAAACTTTGGGGAAAGCTGCGAAGGCTTTTCCTGTGGAGTTTTTGGTGGATTTGCCCCCCCCCTTCCAAATACGGTGGATTGATGTGGAATGGCATTTAGACAAATCGTATTCTGCTTGAATTCTATGAGGAGTACTTTCGCCGTTTAGACAACCCCCCAGTCCTTCCCTCTCCTCTGACCCTATTGTTGGATTAGAAGTAGATTCCTAGGCTGTTAGCCCCCTTTCTGGGAAAGATGAAAAATGGTTCAATTAAGATGCACCTTCCTTTAGTAGAGTTCACAAGTGGAAGCACTGAATCTCTTGGGCTCTCTAAGACTAGTTTGAGCAAAGTAAGTCAAGCAGGCAGTATGCAAACTTCACAGCCAAAAACTTTACTAATTATATTTAAAGGTACATTCAAATATATATCATAGAATCATAGAATCATAGAATTGTAGAGTTGGAAGAGACCACGAGGGCCATCCAGTCCAACCCCCCTGCCACGCAGGAAATCTTGATCAAAGCATCCCCGACAGATAGCCATCCAGCCTCTGTTTAAAGACCTCCAAGGAAGGAGACCCCACCACGCTCCGAGGGAGTGTGTTCCACTGCCGAACAGCTCTTACTGTCAAAAAATTCCTCCTAATGTTGAGGTGGAATCTCTGTTCCTGGAGCTTGCATCCATTGCTCTGTGTTCCAGTCTCTGGAGCAGCAGAAAACGAGCCTGCTCCATCCTCAGCGTGACACCCCTTCAAATACTTAAACAGGGCTTGACTCTTGGTCAAAGAGGATAAAACTTACATAAAACTTTGTTAATATAAGCATACTGTAATTTATATAAAGCTTTGGTAATACTAAAATAATTTCCACTGTATACCCCTTTTTAAACTAGGAGTGTGTGTGTGTGTGTGTGTGTGTGTGTGTGTGTATACATGATATTATATAGTCGTCCCTTCACATTTGCGGCTTTGACTTTTGCGGTCCTGCCTATTCGCAGTTACCAGTTTGCCTCGCAGCTTGGGTGAGAGGTGGTGGGCTATTCGGCCAGCGGGAGGGCAGTGTGAGCTGCTGGCATGCAAGTGGTCAACCAAAGTGGCCGAAGGTGGCCGAATTGCCCCAACAGCCCTCCTTGGCTTCCAAAGTGTCCCCTCTGCCCCCAAGGTGGCTGAAAAGCCACTGTTTAAAGGGCTTCTGTTCACCCTCCTTCCCTGCTTTCTCACCAGCCTGGCCTTTGGATTCCGCCTACGTCCCTGGGGGTGGTGTTTAAACAGTGGCTTTTGGCTGCCTGCCTAAGCCCTGACTAACTGCAGGAAAGTTTCAAGAAGAGAAGCAGCTCAGCAGAGCCTGTACTCACCATCTTGAGGAAGAAGGAAGAGAGAAGAGAGTGAGATTAAAGACTTTATCACACTACACTGTTAGAGAGCTATTATTCCGCTTTAACTGCTCTGGCTACCTCCTGTGGCATCCTGGGATTTTCAGTTTAGGGAGGGCCATTTAGAACTCTCAGCCAGAGAGCTCTTAGGCTTCACGAAACTACAAACCTCAGAATTCCACAGGAGGCAGCCAGAGCAGTTCAAGTGAAATAATAGCACTATAACAGTGTAGTGTGGATAAAGAGTCTTTAATGTACTTTGAAACACACCTGGAAGGTTTTCTGATTAAATGGTGTGGTTGTTTCGATGCCTCCCCACAATGGGTGACTGAGCAAATGGGAGAAGTTCTAGAGACCGCATGTATGGGGTAGAAGCATTCTGGAAACTGTTACTGTCTAAAGCCCATTTCTCTAATACTAAATGGATGAAGGGTGTTAAAGAGAATGCTTGGTGGGGAAGCATTTTCCAATGCCTCTCTGCTCTCCATTCCCCTCGTCTGCTTTGGTCTCTTCATGTTCAATCCCTTCACTAGTCCTGACTCCCATTTTAACCTCCTCGGCCTTCCTGTCTTTGATAATTTTTAACAACTTGTTCAGGCAAACCAGTGCAAATCAGCTGAATGACACCATTGACTATAATGTCTGTTGCTAAATTTAGGGAGGAACCCTTCATTGTGCATGCATTTAGCCCTAAGCCCAGTGTCAGCTCTCAACAGGCCTGCTTTCAAGTAGCTACTACCCAAGGTTTCATTCTGAATTCTTTGCCTGTTGCTCTTGCTGTCCATTCAGCAATAGGTTGTGTCAGCTCTTACAGTTAGTTACCTTCCTGTTGTTTCTAGCTTCATTTCTCTAGTGCAGCTTCTGCAGCATGGTATAAAGAGGCAAGGAAAGACACATTCCATATTGCTCTTGAAAGAGAATGTAGGCCATCAGTATGTAATAACTGGAGCTGGAACTTTGCCAGAGCACTTGGATTAACTACCTACATGTAGAAAATATGGCCTGGGGTCTTTAATTAACTGAAGTAATTATCATATCTCCTTTACATCTTATCCAGCAGATGGCATCTCTGGAAAGTCAACTTTCCTTATTCTTACTCCCATACCAGGGGCACTAAAACTGCAGACAAACAACCACTGAGTTACCATCAACAGCTTTTACAACACCAAGATGATACATTTAAAAGTTGTCAAGTATTTTCACAGTAGCTCTACATAAGATCTTATGGGCAGGATCCATTGGTAGACTTCTGCTGACAGAAGAGTAGAATCCTATGGAAAGTGATCATTCTCTCCACTGCAGCCCTTCCATGTGCTCTCAAAACCCAGCTATCTGGGGATGGGAAAATTCCCAAAGTTTTTTTTTTAAATAGGTAGGGAATTGCAGGGGAAAGGAGAGGAGGAGAAAGTTCCAATATTTCTGCCAGCCATATAGATCTGCTAAGCAATGCATTTGAAACTCCTCAAGACAAATAGAAAATAAAGCTTATAACAAAGAGTGAATGAGTCTAGGTTATAAGGGAAGGTCTTGGAATAACCAAAGGTAAATGGGTCTGCTAGGATAGTTATGATTGGTTATGCTCAAGTGACAGACTGTCCAGATAATACAAGGTTATAAGCACAAGATTTCCTAACTGATGTTCCATTGTTATCCCTCAATAAATCAATCCTTTGTTGTTTTGTTAAAACAAAGAAAAGAAAAAGAATGCTTACATACGTCTAACCCTGCTGTTTCTAAGAAACATGATGCTTTTTCTTTCTCCAAAGAAATAAAAGATGGTCCTTCTCCAAAGATTATCATTCTGCAGTTTTACAGTTATTATTTTCAGGTGCAGATGGTAAGGGGGACAGTTTCTTCTTGAAAAGATAATGAATCAGATGTGTGGGGCCCGCATCCAATATTCCCCTTTTCACCATTGTGGAACAACTGTCCATGTCATATTTGCTCAAAGGGTTACCAGATGCAATACAGGACAGGGGTGCACCTTCTACAGGTGTGTAAAAGTGAGAATTTTAACAAGTGCATCTTGTCATGCAAGGAAATGTCCTCTGTCATACAACCTTTAAAGATGCAAAATCCCATCTAGCCATCACATTTGGCCCTGACAAATGCACACAATAGAATTGTTTAATTGTTGCCAATGACATAGCAAGAGATACGGACATTTAAAAATAATTTTTTTAAAAGTATATCTCAAGATACTGGGAAAAATATATTCAGTTCTTTTATTACCTTTTAGATATCCTGCAGGCTATTTCAATATTCCTCCTGAAGAAGGTCCTATAATAAAATGGGCTGAAACATGTTGAGCTTACCTTGGAATAAAAGAAATACATTTTGCATGTATATCTCCTTATAGGGCACCAACAGTACTAGAAAGACAAGAAATATTACTTTAAACTGGGCATGATCCAAATGCTTTTGCAAGGCAGTATTTCTTCCAAGTATTCAGTTCATTACTATAAGTCCAAGCTCATTTCCACTGGGAAGGCTATCTCTGCTCTATTCTTCCAGCCACTATTTATTAGAGAGACCAGTATCCTAAAGTGGAGCTGACAACCAGTGCAGCAATGTTGTTTCAAATATGGAATTTTGATTATTTTCATCTGTGAACCATCATGTGCCAGAAATCTGGGAGCTCCCAAATTGTATAAGCTGAATTCTCGCTTGCTTCAAAACCTTAGACATGATATCTGACATTCTGTTATCTTTTATAGTGCTTTCCATTTATTTACCCAGGACAGGCACGTTTTTATAAATAACCTAGATGTAGGTGAAGAGGGGTTGCTTAACAAATTTGAAGCTAGGAGGGACAGCCATCACCACAGAAATAAGGATAAGATTCAGAAGACTATATATTGGAATGTTGAGCCAATTCTAACAAGATGGGATTCAATAGTCATAATGGCAAAGTCTTGCATTTAGGTATGAAAAAAATCATATACACTATTATAGGTGTGGAAAATCTAAAGGACTTAGATGTTTTCATGGATCACAAGCTGAATATGAGCCAGCCAGTAGAGATGTGGCTACTAGAAAACTAATGGAATCATTTTAGTCTAAATAAAAAAAGTGTAGCATCTAGGTAATCGTTTTGTTCTCACCTGTATTTATCAGATCATATTTGAAGTACTATGTTCAATTCTGGGCACCACATTTTAAGAATTATATTGAAAAATTAGCAAATCTCCACAGAGTGGGGAAGCAAAGTCCTACTAGGAATGATCTAAGCAACTGAGTATGTTTCACCTGGAGAAGAGATAATAGGGATGAGATGTGATAGCAACCTTCAAATACATTTACCGTAGGTCTTTCAGGGAAAAGATGGAGCATACTTCTCCTCTATTGTTTTAAGGACTGGAACAGAAGCAATGACTGGAAATCACAGGGAATCAGATTTTGGCTGAACAGGGAGAGAAACTTGGAGTGGTATTCAGTAGTGGAGCACATGACCCCAGCTGGTGGTCGGTTCTCCTTTGCAGGGTATATTGAAGCAGAGTTTGGACAAGCATCTGTAAGGGATGCTGTACTTCCATCCTATTGCAGAGCCTGCACTGAGCAGCAGGTCAAACTAGATGGTGTCTAAGATCCCTTCCAAATCTATGATTCTATCCAAACATGCTGGCTTGTTAATTTCTAATTATTGCATTGAACTGAACCATGATATTATCAGAAAATTCACAACCACACAACAACATAGGTTAGATTGAGGTCCCTTTTGCAAACTCTTGCTGCATTACAAGTGGAAAAGAAAACACGGTGACCTAATAACATTTTTTTAAAAAAGTTCAACAAAGTTGCTGAGGAAGTCTTAGAATCAAATTGATAGAATGAGGTTCTGTTTCATTAAGACATTTAGGATTCTTTGAGGTTGTTAGCAAACATGCAGACAGAGGTAATTTAATAGACATTCCGTACTCAGAAGGCCTGTTCAACCGTTCACCAGAAGATATGTGGAAGGCTAAAACTGAGGACTGTACATGTAAATCTTGTCCCCAAGGCCTAGGAGGTAAGTTAGACCTTCATGGGTTGAGTTTGAAGGCCTGAAGACAGGTTTAAAACTACGTTCAGCTGAACACAGAGCTTCAGGGACTGGGAGCTCTGCCTTATCTAAGTTCCCAATCACATACGGTAATTTTTGTAAGCACATTCAGCTAAAACATACAAAGGCCTGTGTGGCTGCTGGGTGCATGGGGGTGTGCAGAGGTGGGAATTACATGAGTGCCCACTTCCCTACCACCCATTTAGCCTTCCATACATTCACTCAAGAACCCTAACAGGATTAGATTTTAAATCTTTTGACAATGTCCATCACCAAAATCTTCTGAGTAAATGCAGAAACCGTACAATATGAGGATGACACCCTCCCCCGAAAATTGTTTCGGTTTAAAAAAAAAACACAAAAAACAGGAAGCAAATGTCAAATTATGAATTTATGTTAATTTATAGATTTATTCCCCACCATTCAATGAAACTCCCTGCTTAAAATGGTGGGAGATAAATTGTGAGATCAATCAAGTATCTCTATTTAGACCATTTCTATTTAACTTATAGGGGCCTAGCATAAGCTATAAGATGGCCAGGTTTGTAGTAGACAGAAAATTATTGAGGACAGTGAAGAGGATTATGAATTGTGAAGTTCAGAAAAGGGCATGGCCAAACTAGACAGACAAATTTTCCTTTCTCACAATGCTATAACTTGGGGACAGCTAGTGAAACTGAGTGTCAATGGATTCAGAATAGATGACATAAAGTACAGTTGTCTCTTCATATTTGCTGGGGTTTAGTTCCAGGACCCCCATAGATACCAAAATCTGTGAATATTCAACAGAATGGGATCACGCTCTATATACAGTGTAGAACACTGCAATGGTGAACAAGGCTGAACACAGGCAAGAGACAGAAAACAGGCTTGCAATCCTGTACTCAAATATCTGGGAGTCTATACTGTTACACTTGATAGGACTAAGTAAATAGCCGGAGGACTCCACTGCAGAACAGCAAGTATAATCATGCTTTCATACATGCTTTCATCTACACCATTCAGTGTTTAGGGCTATTTGGTTGATGAAAAAAGGGTGACCAAGGGAGTATTTGACAATGATCCATAAAACCATACAGCATGGAGACAGACAAATTTTCCTCTCTCACAATGCTATAACTTGGGGACAGCTAGTGAAACTGAGTGTCAATGGATTCAGAATAGGTGACATAAAGTACAGTTGTCTCTTCATATTCACTGGGGTTTGGTTCCAGGACCCCCATAGATACCAAAATCTGTGAATATTCAAGCTCCATTATATGCAATGGCATAGCAAAATGGTGCTCTTATATAAGATGGCAAAATCAAGCTTTGCTTTTTGGATTATTATTTTTTAAAGAATATTTTCAAACTGTGGATACTTAAATCCGTGGATACCAAATCCGTGAATACAGAGGGACAACTGTAATAATAAAATATATAACTTGATTTTATGGAATTCACAGACACAACAGTTGGAGATGGTCACAGGCTCAGAAGTTTTTTAAATGGGATTGGGCAAAATGGGTATGAACAATTATAACTAAATGGAACATCCAGCTTCAGGGGCAGTATACCTCTGAATACCAGTGAACAGCAAAGATAAACAGCAGAGGAGGCTTTTATCCAGATGCCCTGCTGTGGATTTTCTGGAAGCATTTAGCTGGCAACTTCTGAAAAAAGGATGCAAGATTAGATGGCCCCTTGGCCAACTCTTATGTAATTATATTAGATTTTCTTTTTACCTTGCTTTACTTCAACAGTTCGCTTCATTTGCATTCCCTTTTCTCCAAATAGATCAGCAGATATGAGGTGATTGCAGCAACCCCTCAGTCAGCATAGAAGGAACATCAAGTGATCCATGTATTAACCCCACTGTTCCAGAAATCCTAACCACAGTCACTTTTTAAAGCTGCTTTTTAAAAAGCTATTTTAAATAACCATCACTTTCTTTCCTCACATTCAGTGTTTTTTCGTAGGTGAGCAGTAAGACTAAATTTCATTTCTTTGAAAGAAATGCATTGCAGGCATTCAAAAGATCTCTTACTTGAGACATCTGGAGCGATTTGCTCTGCAGGCAACTTTCTTTATGCGGTTTTTCTCTGTGTGCATTACACTAGATTATGTAGGTTTTTCTTTTGGCACTGGTGGCTCAATGGCCCTGCTTGAGGGTGGGGGTGGGGACAGGCAAAAGGATATTTAGTTTATTCCACATGTGTGGTTCTTTAAAGAAACACGTATTCTCATGTCTCCATTCAGATACCTGCACTACTAAACATTATAGCTTTTTGTACTACAGGTTTGAGTTGGGACTCCAGAACTGTTTTAAGGGAGTGTGGGATGGGGGGTCGGGTGGGATGCTCAACATTGGCAACCAGATTGTGGTTTGTTTATTTATTTTAACTCCTGTCAAATATATAATGAGAAAACAATAAAAAATATAATGCATTAAAACCATCTTCCTCCTCCTCTTCATCATCATCCATCTGAAGGTGGTAATAATCTGAGTATCATGAGAGCAGTAGCAAAATACTGTTGGTTTAATACACTTTGATTCCTGACTGGGCTCAACTATGTAAAAGACTTGGTGGTCCAATTTTGCTCTATCCTTTTGGGGGGTAGCCCCATCTAAGCTAGTCTTGGGTTTTTTTTTTTTTTTAGCCCCCTGCTCCCCTATGTCAGGGGTGGGGGCACAGTAACAGAAACTTACACAAAATAAGTCCAACATTTCACTGATGCTAGCGCATGCATCAATGTGCATAGGATTACCCCTGATAAATCTTCCATTTACAAAGATAATTAACTAGCTATAATAGGGACCTCCCCCCCACTATGGTACTACCCTTCTCCGGTGGTGGGGTTATGTGCTACTGCAAGGCAAGAGTCTATGCTGATAGTAGCAGTACTGCTGGTAGGGTCTTCCATGTCAGAGAAGCTTTTGCTTAGGAGCTAGATGAAATGTGCCAGACAGCTACTGTGTGGCAGCCATAGTGAGGTGTGTATGTCCATGTGTGTGATACTGGTGGAGGATCTCTCAGAGACAATGGCTGTGGTATCACAGCTAACGCTTCTTAGTACTGCACAGAAGGAGGCATGGTAAACCCCTTTTGAATGTCTTTTACCATGAAAACCCTATGGTGAGACAATCCAAAATGAGACAAGAGATAATTGTGTTGGAGAAATTCAGCATTCCCCCACATGCAAACACTCTGTTGCCATTAGGACAATAGAGTAATAGGTAGAACAGGATTTCCTCCATTTTGAAATCTTTCTCTTTCTCTTAGTTTGCAAATAAGCAACAAGATCATATGACCTAGTGCACCCCTGTTGGTATTGGTCGTATAGAGATTTGTCCCTGCTCAGTTCCTGTAGTTTCCATGCTTCTCTCTCTTGCGTTTCTTCATCAGCCATGTTGTCTCTATTCTTTGAGCCGGTGAGTCAACATGGACTCTCTCTCTTTCACCTAAACCTATTCATTAGTTTAGTTAGGATTTAGGCTTTCTAAGCAAATGTAAATGCATAACCATAAGTAAAGTTTTACATTGTTTAATTTGAAGCTACTTGCCTCTTTTGTTTCTTGGTGTTTAGGGCAAAGTAATGTACAATTGAGTCACACCTTCTTAAACTGCTGCTCTGCTAGAGGAAAGCTAACAGTTTTTAACTTCATAGAGTTTCCAAAAATAAAGGCTCACTCTAATTCCTCAACAAGTTGCAGAAGACGACACTTCCAAGTTGGAAGGCACTCAACAGTCTATTGGGGTTACAGCAGAGGACAACTATGAGTAGCGCTGTGGCTAATGATGCAACAGCCAAAAGGATGTTCAGCTGTTGATGTACTCAGAGGTGAAGGAATGCCTGAAGTTGCAAAACACATATAGGAACATGGAATGTAAGAAGCATGAACCAGGGGGAGCTAAACACAGTAAAACAAGAAATGGAATGTATACACATTGCAATACTTGGGGTGAGTGGGCTTAAGTGGACAGGTATGGGACATTTTGAGTCAGCATTTTACTCAGGAAATGAAAACCTAAGAAGAAATGGGGTGGTGTTAATAGTGACGAAAGATGTAGCAAAAGCAGTCAAAGATATAAAAATATAATGCAAAGTTTGACCAAATACAGTAATAGCAATAAGACTTCAGGGAAAATCTATCAATATGACCATAATCCAAGATCTACTCCAACTACATAAGTAGAAGAAGAAGAAGTTGAAAAATTCTATGTTGGAGTTCAGGAAGAAATTGACCATACACCAAAACAGGACTTCTTGTTAATCATGGGCAATTTGAATACAAAAATAGGAAACAGAGGAGAATCAAAGATTGTATGAAAAATTGATCTAGGATCAAGAAATGAAGCAGGAGACTGACTGACTGAATTTTACAAGGCAAATAATTTCTTCATTACAAACATTTCCTTCCAGCTACCAAAGAGATGACTGTATACATGGACATCACCTGATAGCCAGTTTAGAAATATAGACTACATAATTGAAAACAGAAGATGGAGAAGCTCCATTCTCTCTGCAAAAAGAAGACCAGGAACAGATTGTGGCATAGACCATGATATCCAAAATTAGAGTAAAGCTAAAGAAGAACACTAAGCCAACCACCATTCCAAAATATAACCCGAAGAACAAGGAGCTCTGGTGGCACAGTGATTAAATGCCGGTACTGCAGCCCCAACATTGTAAGTTAGATCCTGCAGGACTCTAAGTTAAATCAGGAAAGAGATTGTTTTGTTTTGGGAAAGTTGATTTGTTTTATCTGGGAGAGGTTTTCCATTGAAAGCAATTTGAATAACCCGAGAGGCTAAACATCCAGGCTGTGTCATTTGCAACACTGTACCTGAGGAGTTGCTATGGAGACAGATTGTTAACTCTATATATGCCAAACGTCAATAGAAGTATGGCAATGAGTCAGAAAATACTGTATATGCAATCCAGCAATTGGGCAAGAGATATTGGAGGAATTTAAATTGATGAAAAATGATTTCAAGAATTACAGATTAGTCATGGATGACATATTGGGAATTAGAGAATCAAGTGGAGTAACAGACTGTTGGATGATGAGGATCAAGGGGAAACATCGCAATATGAAGAAGAAAAATCATGGAAGGTTCATAGTCAGACCAAGGTGATTTTGGAGATTTTGAAGTGATCTTGGAGGAAACAGGAGAGAAGGGCATCAGAGGTTTTGGAAACATTGGAAAGGAGAAGAATATTTGGATGATTTTCCTGAAGGGCAGTGGAGAAGCTGGAAAAGCCCTGAAATTTACACCAAAGTCACTGGAGGAGATGGTGATAGTTGGGGGGAGTCTTTGAAAGACAATGAGAACATTTTTTTATGGAAAGATGCTTGCTTTCCAGATTTTACTGAGTTTAGTGATTGATGTCAATCTGCACAATTGCAAAGGTTTGGCAAAAAACCTACAGTTAAATTCAAAGTAAGAATTGATAGAGAAACAAGGATTGGGTTTATCAGATCTAAGATATTATTTAGCAGCTTGATGTTTGATATTTATTTAGCATAAAAGGCTTTTTGGATATATGAAATTTGAGAAAATGTTTAAAATGATATTTAGCTTGATTTACATGTGCACTGGAGGGCTATATAATTAGAAGTGATATTAGCAAGCGAGAAGTGTTTTGGAAATGGTTAAGGAAATTAAGGGAAAATAAAAAAAATCTTTTAAATTATAATAAGGCTGAGATTTGTCTAATAGATGACAGATTAGTAGAATTTAACTTTGTTTTAGTGGGATTTGTAGTTTGTTGTGACACCAGAGCTCTCTGACAGAGAAGGCTAAATATCTCACAAAACTACAGGTCCCAGAATTCCATAGCATTGAGCCATGACAGTTAAAGCTGTCAAACTGGATTATTTCTGCAGTGCAGATGCAGCCTAGGATTTATAAAGCAGGTATGAAGGAATTAGACAAGATCCTTAAATATAAAGACATATCACTTAATAGTAAAGCTAGGATCATCCATACCATAATATTTCCAATTTCTATATATGGTTGTGAAAGCTGGACCGTGAAGAGAATTGATAATAAGAAAATAAATTCATTTGAAATATGATGCTGGAGAAGAGTTCTATGAATACCATGGAGTACTAAAAAGACACTGTCTTCAAGTTTCGTTTCTCATGGTAGCTTGTTGAAGATTGTTGACTTGGAGCCTCTTCTTTAAGATGCCACCCCTCTTAGGTTTGAACTTAAGATGAAGATTTAGTTTACATCTGACGAGGCGATGATCTGTTTGGCATTCTGCGCTGGGCATCACTCGGGTATGACGGACATCACGAATGTCTCTCTGACGGACTAGAACATAGTCAATGAGGTGCCAATGTTTGGATCGGGGATGCATCCAGGTTGTCTTCAAGCTATCTTTCTGCTGAAAGATTGTGTTTGTAATAGTCAGCTGTTGTTCTGCACAGAACTCTAGCAGGAGGCGTCCGTTATCATTGCAATTTCCAACACCATGCTTGCCTAAGACACCTTTCCAGGCTTCGGAGTTCTTTCCTACTCTGGCATTGAAGTCACCAAGGATAATAATTTTATCTTCTACAGGGACTTTTTGTATGAGTTGGCGTAGGTCTGTGTAGAATTTGTCTTTCTCTACAGGGTCGGCTTGCATAGTTGGGGCATATACACTAAAGAGAACAACATGTGGGAGGTGTAAGGAAATAATGCGATCAGAGTGTCCTGTTGGCAAGGTTTCGAGTTTGGAGGCAATGGAGTTTTTAATCATGAAGCCTACTCCTGAAAGATGTTTTTCGGTTTTGGGTTTGCCAGACCAGTAAAGTGTGTAGCCGGCGCCATGTTCTTTAAGGCTGCCTTCCTCATGGAAGCGAACTTCACTAAGAGCAGCGATGTCAATATTAAGCCGTGATAGTTCAAGGGCTATTAGGGCAGAACGACGCTCAGGCCGTCCACTATCTTTAGAGTCTTGCATGGTTCTGATGTTCCAGCATGCAAGTGTCAGTTTATTTACACCTTTGGAGGCCGGTGTGTGCCTTTGTTTCTTTGCCTTGGTTTGACCGCATCAGAAGATTCCCGTTGGCCGCGGCTAGCCAACCAGGTAGTTGGGGATGAGCTTTCGTTAGGCCACCTTTTCTAGGCCCCTCTCCATATGGAGCAAGCAGTGCTCTCCTTAAAAAAGGCTGCTTGGTCATTCAGGATGCTGCCGAACAAGACTGTCATCTCCCGGGTCAGCCTCGAGCGACCAATGTCCTGAACCGCCTGCATGCAGGGTTGGGGCTGCGGCTTCCAGTGCATCTTTACACCTGCCGGTTTCGTTTTGGCAACATATCAAAAACAGTATCCTCCAGTCTGCAGAAGAATCCCTCGGGTTCTCCCACAAGAAAAATCAAGACTGGTTTGATGAAAACAACCAAGAGATCCAGGAGCTGTTGGCAAGGAAGAGAGCTGCTCACCAGGCATACCTCGCCCAGCCAACCTGTCATGTAAGAAAAGCAGCTTTCCGCCTCACATGTAGCAAACTACAACAAAAACTCCGAGACATGCAGAACAAGTGGTGGATCAATTTAGCAGAAAAGACACAACGCTGTGCAGATCTGGGTGATCATAGAGGATTTTATGAAGCTCTTAAAGCAGTGTTTGGACCTACTTATCAGGTCCAAAGCTCCTTATACAGTACAGATGGTCAAACATTAATTACTGATAAAGCCTCCATCTTGAATCGTTGGGCTGAACATTTTCAAAGTCTCTTTAGCACCAACCGAGTAGTCCAAGGCTCAGCTATCCAACATATGATACAAAAACCAATGAGAAATGAATTGGACATAGCTCCCACTTTGGAAGAGACCCTTATGGCCATACAGCAGATGAAAAACGGCAAGGCAGCTGGGATTGATGGAATCCCACCTGAAGTTTGGAAACACGGAGGTCATGCACTCCACGAAAAATTCCACGAATTCCTTGTGAATTGCTGGGAAAAAGGGGAACTGCCATCAGACCTCCGAGATGCAGTCATCATCACCCTGTACAAGAAAAAAGGAGCAAAATCTGACTGCTCAAACTATCGAGGCATAACACTGCTCTCTATTGCTGGAAAAATCCTTGCAAGGATACTCCTGAACAGATTAGTTCCTGCTATTGCAGAAGAACTTCTCCCTGAAAGCCAATGTGGCTTCAGAGCCAATAGGAGTACTACAGACATGGTATTTGCCCTTAGGCAACTGCAAGAAAAATGTAGGGAGCAGAACAAGGGTCTCTATGTAACATTTGTCGACCTCACCAAAGCCTTTGACACTGTAAGTAGAAAAGGTCTGTGGCAGATCCTGGAAAAACTAGGATGTCCCCCCAAATTCCTTAAAATGATTATCTTGCTACACGAGGGCCAGCGTGGTCAAGTCAGATATGGCGATGCTCTTTCAGAGCCCTTTCTAATAACTAATGGAGTGAAGCAAGGTTGTGTTCTTGCACCAACTTTATTTACAATCTTCTTTAGCACGATGCTCCAAAGGGCTATGGCAGAGCTTGAAGAAGACGACGGCATCTATATACGCTACCGTACTGATGGTAGCTTGTTTAACTTAAGCCATCTGAGGGCTCACACTAAGACTCTAAACTATCTAGTCCGTGAGCTGCTCTTCGCCGATGATGCTGCCCTTGTTGCCCACACAGAAGCAGCTCTGCAGCGCCTAACGTCCTGCTTTGCAACAGCTGCAGAGCTGTTTGGGCTAGAAGTCAACCTGAAGAAAACAGAAGTTCTTTACCAGCCTGCACCACAGGACGAACACCACCATCCCCACATTGCCGTCGGCAAATCAGTGCTCAAGTCCGTTCAGCAGTTCACCTACCTGGGAAGCATCATCTCCTCAGATGCCAAGATTGACAAAGAGATCGATCACAGATTAGCAAAGGCATATAGTGCATTTGGAAGACTTCACAAAAGAGTCTGGAGCAATAAACACCTGAGGCAAAGCCCAAAAATCAGTGTGTATAGAGCCATCGTACTGTCTATCCTCCTTTATGGATCTGAAACATGGGTCACCTATCGCCACCACCTACGACTCCTCGAGCGCTTTCATCAGCGCTGTCTACGCACAATCCTAAATATACACTGGACTGACTATGTGACGAATGTTGCTGTCCTTGAACAAGCAGGGATCACCAGCATTGAGGCCATGATATTGAGAACACAGCTGCGCTGGGCAGGGCACGTTTCTAGGATGGAGGACCATCGCCTCCCAAAAATACTACTCTACGGTGAACTCGCCACGGGTCAGCGTAAGAGGGGCGCTCCAAAAAAGCGATACAAAGACTCCCTGAAACAACATCTCAGGCTTGGCCAAATTGATCACCAACAGTGGTCCACCCTGGCCTCACATCGGGAGGCATGGAGACGCAATATCCACAATGCTGCAGCCTTATTTGAGAACTCACGACGAACAAGTCTTGAAGAGAAACGACAACGCAGAAAGAATCACAACCCAAAAACATCACCCAAGGAGTCCTTCTGCTGCGCTTTTTGCAACCGGACTTGTTTATCTCGGATTGGCCTTTTTAGTCATCAGCGCGCTTGCAGAAGGCGCGGGATGAGTCCTTCCTGAATCTTCGTTTGCGAAGAAAAGCCAGAGAGAGAGAGAGAGACTAAAAAGACAAATAAATGGGTCCTAGAGCAAATCAAATCCGAATTCTCCCTCGAAGCCAAGATGACTGAACTGAGACAGTCATACCATGAGAAGACTCAGAGGGCCATATCATGAGAAGACATGACTCATTAGAAAAGACAATAATGCTTGGTAAAGTAGAAGGCAGTATAAAAAGAGGAAGACTACATTACAGAAAGATATACTCAATCAAGGAAGCCAGAGTCCTAAGTCTGCAAGACCTGAGCAGTGCTGTTGATGACAAACTCTCATTCATAGGGTCGCTATAAGTTGACAGCAGTTAACAACAACAAGGACCTCATTTTTAAAATAAAAGTTTGGATAAAAAGACTAGGCTGTGAATGATATGCCATTAACTTTATTGCTGAAAACAGTTTTATAGTCTGTAAATGTTTTTTTTAAGTCATATTTGATACAAACTTTTTTTTTTTAAAAATACAAATGGCACAGTTCCATTTGCAGATGCTAATTTTCCAACCTTGAAATTTGCAGAGCTATCTGACTTTTTCCACTCCTTGTTTCAGACTCCTTGGTTGCCTGATTGTGCAGTACACTTAAGGCACTATATGTCTTTTTTACTTTTGCATATGTCAAAAATTTAACTCCTACTTTGAATAAGTCCTTGAACTTTAGTACTACAGAGAACCCATCAGTACCAAAATAGACTGCTTGAGTTCTACAAGCCACTCAACTTGTTTCATTCTGAAATGTTATTTGTTGTTATTAGAAAGAAACTCCCACTAGCTTTAATTCACGTTAATTAACATATTACTAGATTGCTGTGTTTCATCATGTTTTCTTTCACCTGGTAATGTAGCCTAGCTCTACTACTTGTGAAAGAGACTTCTGTGTAACCTCATTATTGTATGATTGTGAATTATGTGATGATATCATGGTTGAATTGAATGCATCATGGAAAATGACATCTTAATCCCTTATGTGCTAACGTAGTGTGTTTTATAACTGGTCTATGAGACAACCACATAGTTATAATTTCCCCTTGTTAAAATTAATGAAATAAATAGTTTGTGACTCGCAATCACTGTTTTACCACCTGTAGCGCTGTCTTCTGTTTGCTCACTGGAGTTCTGGAACATCCTGCCTTGAAAAAACAGAGGAACAAAACTGAGTAGTTCAGGCCAGATTAGGAATGGGAATTTTTCCAACCCGCCAGTAAAACCTTCCTATTGGGGCTGAATATTAGTGGCCTTTTGGAGATCCCTTAATGATTTAATGACCATATTTTAAAGAATGATTTGGTTTTAAATATATTTCAACCTGCCCGGAGCCCTTAGGATAATCATCTCACTAAATACTGCTTTCACAGCAAGTAAATGCCCATAGATTCACCAAATTCCAAGCTGCCTGGAGCATTGTGTGTGTTCATTAAACATGCAGTGAGCAATTAAATAACAGGCAATCTGTGAAGTTCACCCTAAAAGCAATTAAGTAACAGGCAATCTGTGAAGTTCACCCTATAAATAACTAGCGTGAGCTTTACCAGTTGCCCTTCATCATAGGTTGTTATAATCTGTATTATGGAAGTAGTACACTAAGAGATGGGGCAGATGTCATTGCCATGATGTGATTGCAGGCATACTCAAGATCATCTGGGTCCCAAGGAACATATGGAGAGCCATGCTGGGCTGGACAGAGTAAAGGGCCTCCTAGCTCAGTCTCCTGTTTCCTGCAGCAGCCAGCCTACAAGGCACCAGCATCTGGGCATAAAAGCAACATATAGGTCTACAGCATCTGGTATTCAGCGGTATCCTGCCTGCCTTCCAGACCCCCAGCCTGAAACTCTTATCCACCAGATCAAGGCACCTCAGCTAATGCTTGGCCTTCCAGCCCCTCATCTGTTTCCTATCAATGGCGCATTGGCTAGGGGGAGATGAAAGGCTTGCAGGCAGCAAAGACGAGGAGGCTCCCTAAACAACAATGGGTTCCTTGATGAGGACAAATGAAGCCCTGAGCTTAGCCCATGGGGCAGAAGGAGGCATTCCCGCTTATGGAGGATTCAGGAAAGAGGGTGAAGAAGAGGGCGAGAGGGTCTTTAACCTAAGGACCGGGAGGTTTTTCTTGAGTCCTTTCTGCCAGGCTATTAAGACTCCTGACAGGAAGGCGGAGAAGCCTCGTTTGTCCTCTTCCTAGATTTGCTTCGCCGAGGCAGATGCAGCAGACGCCAGAAGGCGCTTGGCGTATCCTTTTCCCTTGCGAACCCACGGGGCATCTTGAAGCACACACACACACACACACATATATATTCTTGAATGTGCGTGTAGCTATAGATAGACACAGAGATACACCGGCAGCGCTCTCCTAACCAGGGGGGCATAGATGTGCAGGAACAGGACTGACTGGTTCCAGCGCTCCCTTGGCTCGGAGAGCCGTGCCTCTCTTTCATTATTCTCCACACCAACCACCACAACAGCCGCCTGCACACAAGCGAGGGCGGGAGGGAGGAGACAACCCTCACCTTCCTTCCTTCCCCCCCACCTCACCCTCACCGTCCCCGCCACCCCTCGGGAGCAGCAGCGGCGACGGAGGGCAAAAGCCTCAACCAGGCCGCCGCCGCCGGGATCCTGAGGGGAGGGAAGCGCCGCCGGTAAGGATGGGGACGGTGCCTCTGAGGCGATGCCAGGAGGTGGGGTGGGGTGGGTCGTCAGAAGCGGCTCGGGTGTCCCCTCAGGGGAAGAGAGGAGCGGGGAGGGTGGTCCCAGTTTGTGGGGAGGCTGTCCAGGGGGACAAGGGCACCCCTCACATGGACACCCCCAGCCTCAGCCCCGCACTTCTTTGAATCAGGCAACAGCGTCGCCGTCGTGGGCGCTCTCTAAGCCCAAGGATGGCTCCCCAGGCGTCGCCTTGGTCCTGGTGTGTGTGTGTGTGTGTGGCGGGGGGAGAAGGAGATGGCTGGCAGCCAAGCCGGGGGTGGTGGCTGAGAGGGCAGGGGAAGGAAAGCGCCCCCCACCCCCGTTAAGAGGTTCTCTGGGGAGGGGGACGTGGAGAGGGGGGAAAAGGCGCGGAGTGACCGACCCCCAGGAAGGCAGGAGTGCCAAGGCGGGCGCCCTTTTTGAAGGGAAGGGTTGTGTGGGTGGAGAAAAGGTGGTGGGGGAGAGAAGAAACGAAAGGGTGAGGTGGTCGGTCGGTGTGTATTTTTGTGTGGTGGGTCTCTACCTTGAAAGAGAGAAAGAAAGAAAGAAAGAAAGAAAGAAAGAAAGAAAGAAAGAAAGAAAGAAAGAAAGAAAGAAAGAGAGAGAGAGAGAGGGGTCTTTTCGTTAAAGCAGCGCCGCCGTCATACTTTTCCCAGCCTCTGTTGTGGTTCGGATGGGTGTGCGTGTGTGGGTGGGTGGGGATCAGAGGACTGGCAGCTCCTCGTCTTTTGAGGAAAGGGAAACGAGCGGGAAACCAACCGCCTCTACTTTGCCGCCCTCCTCCTCCTCCTCCTCTTCGTCTTCGTCTTCGTCTTCTTCTTCTCAGCTTGCCAGAGAGAGCGCTGTGCCAAGCTTTCTCCATTAAGGAGAAGCTCCCAAGCCTTTTCCATGCGGTTATAAATAACCCGGCCACTTTAATTTTAATTACGGCGCGCCTCTCCACCAGCCCTTCCCTTCCACAGCATCCTCCTCCTGACGGCTGTTCATGCTCTGGGCGGATACAATAAGCAGGTTCCCTCGGGGGCGGGAGATGAGCTGCCTGTGAGCCATCACCCCTCAGGCTCTCTGTGGCTGGCTGGCAGAGCCTCTCAGGCGGAGCGGCTATATAGCTCTCTCTCTCTCTCTGTGATATCGAACATAAACATGTTTCTCCACCCCCACCCCCCCAATGAATATATGTGTAGGGGCACACATGTCCTTCTTCTAGTGGTAATAATATGCATGCGGCCTCATTTCTGGTCAAAACAGCCCAGTTCCCTTAAAGTTTTCCCTTTGCCTTGAGTGTGGTATGACTGCATACCATTAGAAGAGGTGGGTAGAACAAATAGACTTTAGAAACGGTGGAAAATGGTTAGCAATTCCTGCCATAGCCTGTTTAAGGCATTTTGGGGGGCCCTGCAATGCTTTATTTTGGGGGGCCCATATGTTTATCTCAGGTCAGTGTCACCTAACCTAACTTATTCACAGTACAAGATATTCAGATTATTAGTAATAATGTTTTTTTGCATGAGGAGGGTTAGGATGGGCCCCCCACAATGATGGAGGGCCCTGCAGCTGCTGGTGCTGCAGGGCCTTTAAACTGGCCCTGGTTCTTGTCCGATACAAATCTGTAGTACGAATGCACAGGATAGACAGATAGATGCCTTATGTCCCCAGCTCTCCCTCACACAGACAGAGTTGGGGAGATAGTTGAGATTACCAGCACTGAGGACATGGGTTGCTGCTTCAATTCTAAGTTGAATTTCTAAAGGAGAAGAGAGGAAACAAGTATGTTAATACATGGAAGGTTTTGGCATAAGCCCATTTAGTCCACTTGGTCTGTATTTTGCTGCACGGGCCACACAGCCAGCCCAGAATATGGTTCCTTGGTCTGTATAAGCTTCCTGAATCTTTCTTGGTTTTGTCTAATGCAAGCATCATGAATGGAGAGCCAGGTAAACAGGCACACAACAAGAGAAAGGGAATTGAAAACCATACATACCTCTCCTTAATTCACCTCACACTGAGGTATCCAGTGGCCTATGTCCCCCTTCAGTCCCCCTTCACTGTCTCCCTTTTAGTCTTAGGAAGTGTTTATCAGTAATGTTTTGCTGCAGTGCCTCAGCTCATGAAGATAAATGATTCCTATTTTCCCTGATTGCCATGATGACTCAGTCATTAAAAAAGTCCAACTTAGAGCTAAAAATGGTATCTTAAGTAAACCTCCTGAGGTGAAGGGTGGGATTTAGAAGGGGGGAGAACATTAAAAAGTTGGTTCGGCAGCTCCTGTTTAATTTTAATTTGCACAGTGTATTTTGAATTAAGAAGGGTTAGTGAGCTGCTGTACACTTTTGCAAAGACTGGATTTAATTTTGAAAGCCTGTTGCCAATATTTGTGAGTCATTTCCTTGGAATCCTACCTTTAGTGTTTATTTCCCTTAGAAGGAGTCTTGTAAAAGTATAATAATAGCTCTTTAACTTCATGGAAAGTAGCAGAGTACAGTGAAGACAACTAGCTTTTTGCTTCAAAACACTTATTTTGGTTTTGTTTGCATTATTCAGTGGACAGAAGAGAAAGAAGCAATATAATTAACCCATAAAACATCTAATTTATTGTGCCAGTGACATTTGTGTACTGCTGCATTAGGGTGCAAAGTCAGTTAGAAAGGCAACGTTAATTGGTACTTCTGTTAAAAAGAATAATTAAAGAATCAAGAAAACCATCTTGTGATTTTAGAGGTCTTTGTTCAAAGGATTGGTTTGCTATGTCAACCCACTTTGAGTTCTTTGACCTAATTTCTTTCTCTTAAGATTTATACTGTACTAGTATAATAACAATATATATTAATCACAGCCATGTGAGAAACAAACAGAATTTAATACGAAATAATAGCAGTATTCTTCTCCCACATTATGCCCAATTGTTCCACAAGTTAGTTTATCTTAGGACTATTCCTGCAGTGTTCTGTGCTCGTAGACTGTTCTTGTGTTACTTCCTGCTTTTATTATGATTGCCTATAGAAAAAAATACAAATAAATCATTGTGCAAAATGATAGACTTCTTAAAGTAACTACATTCACCAGAGTGCCTTTACATAGAAATGTTACATGGAGATGAATAATCTATGCAACTTTTCTAGAATTGGATCCACAGACAGTGTGTGTGTGTGAATCTAAGAAACCTTCTTATAAATACATGCAGAATGTTGCTATCCCTGTGCAAGATTTCCACATGAAAGTACTCAACAGATTGCTTGTAAGCCATCTATCTGTGGTGTGGATTCAAAAAATTTCATCAGAAGCAGCTTTCTGTTATATACTACAACAATATCAGTATTGTCATTGGCATGATGAGTGACATCAGGAGGCTAGCACTGGGGGGAGGGATGGCATAACATCTTAGAGAAATATAAACATCTTATTGTTCTTCAATTGGCCTTTATATCATATGCCAGAATTCACAGAATAAATTGAAGGGAACCCAAATTCTTAGATGCCAAAGAACTGCATATTTGCTTAGATCTTCTTCATGTGTATTAATTCAAATTCTAGAATCTAAACTACAGTAGTATCAAGACATGCTTTTTCCAGACTCATCCTTCAGTGGTGACCATATTAGTATGGAAAAAGTAGAATGGGCAAGGTATTCTATTTCTAACCTGACATAAAAACACTGAAGACCTACTTATTATGATTGTTGATGTTATATCTTTTCCTGATAGTAGGTTCTAAGAAGACTGAGTGGGAGCAGTGCCAATTAGTATAGCCCATTGCTTAATTATCACTTAATTAACCCCCAACATTTAAAAAAGAAAGTGCAGGAAATCAAGCTATTTAAAACAGCTGTTTCTAGGGATCTCAGAAGAGTGGTAATGAGATCCTGAGGCCATACTCTGAAAAATAAGAAACACAAAATGCAGCTTTAACCCACCCCCCATGATTTGTTTTCTTAGCTCAGTGAATAAAATGGACAAAAAGTAGCTTGAGGGCAACTATGTTATAGGATGAAAACAGTGGGAGGGTATGTTTCACACTTTTGTTTTATTTTATTTCTGTCGTGTTTTTCTCCCAAACTGGGACCCAAGGCGGCTCACAATGTAAAAAATAAAAACATATATATATATATATATATATATATATATATATAAATCAAGTAATCTATTCTATTGAAAACAACATTAATATAAAACAGTTTTACAGTTTTAAAAGCATTTCAAATATAACAATGAGGTTAAAAGTACAGCAGAGAGCCAGTGAGGTATGGTGGTTTGGCTATGACTCTAGAAGACCAGGGTGCAAATCACCACTCAACCATGGAAAGCCACTTGGTGACCTTGAGCAAGTCACACATTTTCAGCCTCAAGGAAGGCAATGGACAACCCACTGTGAATAAATCTTGCCAAGAAAACTCCCTACTAGGTTTTGTCTTAGAGTCACTATCATCAATATACTGTATATAAAACTCTTGGGTATGTTGCCTTTCTGATTGGCTGCTCAGGAAACATACCCAACCAATCACCACCCACAGGCAAATTCCCTTTCCACCTCACAATCCACTCCTGCCACTCAAACTGTGGCCCAGATTGGGACCCAGACAGTTAACTAGTGGTGGCAGCAGCAGGACAACAGAACAAGTCACTCTCAGCAATTCCGGGAAAAGTGTGGGATGCTGAGAAGGGGCAGGGAGGAATTTAAAAATCCACCAGCTTACCATACAGAGTTGTCATGAGGTCTACCAGGCAGTTTTGGGGGAGTTTATTAACGTAGTATGTTACGCCAGGTACAGCAAGTATGTCAGAAATGACTTTAACACACACAGTAACAACAAAAGTAGAGCACTCCCCCGCAACCAACCAACCAACCAACCAGTTGTTAGCTAAAAGTCTGTCTAAATGAAAAGGTTTTTTTTCATACTTGCAGATGAAGGTGGAATGGGGATCAGCCTAGTCTCCCATGGGAGGGAATTCCATAGCCTGGAGCAGTCACTTGTGAATCCATAGAGCCAGGAGAAAATTAACAGTAAAATAACCATTAGCCTCTTTCAAATATCGCACAGTTCTTACATATTGGGGAATTAAAATCTGAGATCTACAAATATATAGGTAATGAAAATATTTTGCCAAAAATTGTCATATGAAAAAGAGGTATCTCCTTTATCAGAATGTTTGCATAATTGTAAATTTAAAATAGTTCGTAACAAAAGTAAGAAATATATTGCATAAAAAAAGAAACAAATACATTGCCTAAATAAACAAATATGATGTTAAATATTTCTTTCTGGAACTACCCATAAACCTATACTTCTCCAGAGAAAAATGACCAGCAACCGCAGGAACAAGCAAAAACACATTTGTTTTTTAAAGAAGACTGAAGTACTAAGTTGATGCATTGAGATCTGGTTTAGTGATTTTGTAAGTGAATGATCCAACCTGATTTAACCCTCATTCTGTTTTTAGAGCAGAATACATGTGTAATCTAGTCGTTATCTACATTTCCAGTGTAGTACTTAACAATAATGAGTTGAGTAATAATTATGTTGCCAGTCAAGTCATCAGTGACATGGGAGAACTACTGAACCTGTGTAACATATCCTTTACAAAAATCTTAAAAAGCATTATATTCATTTACTTTTACCATCTTCTTTATCTGTGTTTTGTTTGGGGGGGGGTGACATTGAGCTTGAAACAATCTTTCTTGCTTTTCCTTGACTGAACCTATCTTTCCCCAGGCTGGTTTAGCCAATGAAGTCACCGAATAACCCTCCTATCTTATTTTCTTTGGGCTACCAACCTTCTTGCCTGAATCTTAAAAGTTCCATATGAAGAGTAACTTCTGTGTTGTAAAAAACTCTGAGAGGCACAAAATGAATTCAGAATTTGTTTATAGTCATAGTAGATTTCATTGCCATCTTTTGTCTGTCTTTTCTCATCCATTCCTATGCTTTTGTCACTGCTACATGAGAAACACAGAGCTACCTTACTGTGCTGTTAGCCCAATGAGGTTTACACTTGACTTGGTATTCTCAGCAAGCCAGGAGAACAGTGATTTGTGAATGGAGAAATTATTTTTGACTCTGCAAATCATTTCCAGCTAAGTTTTAGGTTCCCCATGACATTCTTGCAAACAAGCTTGTAAAATGTGAGCTAGACAAGTTAACTGTTCAATGGATTTGTAATTGGTTGACTGGCCGAACCCAAAGGGTGCTCTGCAGTGGCCCCTCTGCGTCTTGGAAAGATGTGACCAGTGGGGTGCCACAGGGTTCTGTCCTTGGCCCAGTGCTATTCAACATCTTTAACAATGACTTGGATGATGGAATTAGGGAATAGGTACTTATCAAATTTGCAGATGACACCAAATTAGGAGGAGTAGCTAATATCCTAGAGGACAGGACCAAAATTCAAAATGACCTGGATATACTGGAGAGCTGGGACAAAGCTAACAAAATGAAATTCAATACGGAGAAGTGTAAGGTACTGCACTTAGGGTGGAAAAATGAAATGCATAGATATAGAATGGGGGAGACCTGGCTGAACGAGACAACGTGTGAAAGGGATCTAGGAGTCCTAGTAGACCACAAGTTGAACATGAGTCAACAGTGTGATGCGCCAGCTAAAAAGGCCAATGCGATTTTGGGCTGCATCAATAGAAGTATAGTGTCTAGATCAAGGGAAGTAATAGTGCTGCTCTATTCTGCCTTGGTCAGACTTCACCTAGAATACTGTGTCTAGTTCTGGGCACCACAATCCAAAAAGGATATTGACAAATTGGAGCATGTCCAAAGAAGGGCAACTAAAATGGTGAAAGTCTGGAAACCATGCCTTATGAGGAGAGACTTAGGGAGCTGGGTATGTTTAGCCTGGAAAAAAGACGGTTAAGAGGCAATCTTATAGCCCAGTTTAAGTATTTGAAGGGGTGTCACATTGAGGATGGAGCAAGCTTGTTTTCTGCTGCTTCAGAGACTGGAACACGGAGCAATGAATGTAATCTCCAGGGACAGAGATTCCACCTCAACATTAGGAGGAACTTTTTGCCAGTAAGAGCTGTTCGGCTGTGGAACACACTCCCTCGGAGCGTGGTGGGATCTCCTTCCTTAGAGGTTTATAAACAGAGGCTGGATGGTCATCTGTTGGGGATGCTTTGATCGTGATTTCCTGCTTGGCAGGGGGTTGGACTGGATGACCCTCCTGGTCTCTTCCAACTCTACAATTCTATGATTCTATGATTCTATGATTCTATGACCATTCTCTTCTGGAGTAATAAACCTATTAGGATGGTGCATCCTCGATGCTAGTGGGTCTGAACAGATTCCAGAAAATCCCCTGGGGGTTTCCAGTTGGTATGACTGGCCTTCCATCTCAAAGTCCTTATCAGCTTGAGGGATATGGAGATGACCCAGGTAATGATCTCTCCTAACTATTCTTTCCCAGCCTGTTCATCTTCCTGATTTACTACAGAAGCATGGACAATGAAGCAGCTGGCAATGAATGCAAGCAACAGAAAACTTGCAATGAGTCTGAACACAAGCAAGAGCTTGTTTTAAAGCCTACTCTAGGGATGTGAAGAATTCTCTCAAAATTACTTGTTCTTGACAAGACAGGCTGTCTTGACATGCCAAGACAGCCTGTCGAGAAATCACCAGTCCCTGCAAGATTTCCTGCCTCCAGCACAAGAATGGGATAAGGAGCATTTTTGTTGTTGTTGAGGTTTCTGCAATTTGTGCAGAATTTCTCTGTACAAAACTATTTTCATTTCCCTTTGTGAAACAAAACACACACGCATGCACGCACACGCACACACACACAGAACTCAAGCATGGAAGAACTGTCAGATTGTTCAAAAAGACACAACCCATCAGATATTCTGAGTTCTGACAGCAGCTATTGTAATTGTGCAAAATTTGTGCAAAAATCATTCTTGAAATGTGAGAATTCTAATTCCAGCAGAAAATATCTGACCATCTTGTAGGCAAGAGAACAACTTCTTAGTTTCTTTCTCTTATGAGAACAAAAGAAGCCTACTTTATGCTGTCAATGACAGCTAAGAAAAAGCACCTTACCACGATTATATTTGCAAAGTACCATCCACCTGAACTTTTCCAAGTGGTTCACAACTTTATCCATTTATGCTACAAAGCAGTGTAAAGGAAACCTTGGTGATCTACTGGGATTTATTTGCTAAACACTTAAAGGATACAGTTGTTCAGTTCCTTTTGGCCTGAATACAACTGGTTCTGTAGTTTGGCTTGCAGACATCTCCAGAGCATGGTGTAGCCCTGTTTTGTTAGATATAGTAGGACCCCCATATCCATTGATTCAATTATCCATGGGACACAAAGCAGCACCGCTACCATAGAGTCTTCCTAGAAAATGTGTCCTCTCTAGCCATTTTCTAGGTCCTCCAAGACAACTTTATGGTATTTTAAACTGCAAGTCCCATTATTTTCAATGGTGTTTGCTATTATCAATGGTTTTCGGTATCCACGTCCCCCCCCCCTGAATCAATCCCCAGTGGATATGGGGGTCCTACTGTAATTTTGTTTGCTGAAGATGGGAACAAAATGTTTGGGAGAATGTGGCCAGTCATTTGTTTGCTCTTCTTGACTTGAAAACATCTAGTAGAAGTATTTTTGACGGTCCAGAAAATACTATCTGATGTCTGTTTGCAAGAAGGAATGATCATGACAACATTGAAGGGAGATAGTTGTGGAACTACTTCTAACTTTATTGGATCATAGGTATTTTAAGAACAATTATCTGGTCACAAATCTTTTCTTGTGTAACCTAACTACTGCACTCCTAATACCCAGATTCCTAGAAGTAATCCACATTGAACCTGGTGGGCTTACTTTTGAATAGACATGTATAATGTTGCACTGTCAGACACCCAGATGAGAGTATCTATCTCTACTTCAGTGAGGCTTCAAGGCAGAGTTTTGCACCAAAGGAACCTTGGTCATCCAGATACCTGACCTCTACTTTGAGAAGTACAAATGGAGTATGACCTTGTTAATTCTTCTGGTCCTCTCAGTAGCTTGTGGACTATTTGTCCAGAAAGGGGATTTGGGACACTGGAATTCAATGGCTTGCTTACATTATCCCTCTTTGCTTTGGCTTCCGCAAATGTGCTAAGTATTTTCTATACAGTATCCATAAACTCCACATTAATAAATGTTAGAACATTGCTTTAAAAATAGAAAGGGGGAATCACATATCTCAAAAGCTCTTTTTTTGAACTCAATAAAAAAACTTCTGCACCCATGGTGAATTGCTGGATAGAAATAATAGGCTGGCTGTAAAATACTTTTTAAAAAAATTTATTTTATTTATTTAGTTATTTATACCCCGCTCTTCAGCCACAAGGCTATCAGAGTGGCTTACAAATTGTTTTAAGCAATAGTTATTTACACATCTACACTGCATTAAACAGTTTCCAATGTGTGTTAGCTAATTGCCCCCACAAGCTGGGTACTCAATTTACCGACCTACGAAAGGAGGTTCACTCAAATACTGAAAGATCAACATGTAGAGAAGAACCAAGATACCCATCTATACAAGGCAAAAAACGAAACAAGAACACCCAAGTACCTCACAATAATGACATTTTGCTTTGCATGCAAAATGGTGGCCGCAAGTGATTTATCCATGTTTGTACTTTCCTCACTTTACCACCACCCAACTTTTTTTTTAAAAAAATGATATCTAAGGTGCACTAGAGTGATTTTTCAATTTGACAGGAAAGCAACAACAACAACAACAAAAAAACCAAACCAAAAAACAAAAACACACACCCCATTTTATTGCTGTAGCGATTGCTTACTAAGGCACAAATTCAACATGGTGGCAGCGGGCACTTTTCATATCAAATTGCTTGTCCCAATGAGCAGGAATGCGCACCCCCTCATTGTTTTTTTAAAAAACTACTTGAAAAGCTGCAAAGGCTTTTCCTGTGGTGTTTTTGTCATTTTGGGCCACCCCCCCCTCTTTCCAAATACAGTGGATTGATGTGGGATTCCATTTAGACAGGTCATATTCCCAGGGAATTCCATGAGGGTATTTTCACCATTTAGACAACCGCAAGGTGTACTATAGCAGAGGTGCATGAATTCAGGAGAAAATGCACTCAAGATTCCCTGGTTTTATTAAGATTATGCATGACTACAGCAGATGCAGCTTGTCCCATCTTAATGGTACAGTGGAGTGCATGTTGACAAGCCTCTCTTTTCCAAAACTGCTAAAGGAGTGATTGAATGACACAGGCAATAGGTAGATGTTAAACAGAAAGGAACTATAAAGAGCAAACTACAGTATTGTGCAAGATATAAGCATCCCTGAACTCTTACTACATGTGCTGTGAAAGACAGTATGTCTCTGATGGACAAGGTGAGATTACACATTGTCTCATTTTCTTCATGCATAAAATAGTAGGCTTAAGTGCTTGTTGTGGTGGTTGTTTGCCTCCAAGTTGTTTCCAATATATGGCAACCCAAAGGTGAACTTATGACAGATTTTCTTGGCAAGATTTGTTCAAAGAGGATTTCTCATTGCCTTCTTCTGAGACAGAGTACTTGCCCAAGGTCACCCACTGGATTTCTATGGCTGAGCAGGGATTCAAACCCTGGTCTTCCAGAGTCCTAATCTAATGCTTAGATCACTATATCTCACTCGCTCTGTACAGGGTGGGGACTTTATGGAGTAGATTACTTAAAGGTAGATGTATTCATAAATAGATACTTCTGCCCATTGCTTTGCTTATCAAAGATTTTTTTTCTAGTGCCCCTTAGTAGTACTGATCTAGTCTTTCAGCATATGTACTACAAATGCACCAAACAGGAGAAACAACAATCCAAAAAGATTTTTTTAAAAAAAATGTTGACGTTGCTGACACATCCACAGTAACATACAGTTTTCAGAATTCAGCACAAACTTCCATGAACACAATTCAGCACAATTCAGTGACAAATTCCACTAACCCACTTTTCTAATTATTCAGATGTCATGAGTCGGTCTCAGATCACTTTGATTAATAAGGTTATACTCAGCCCATT
The DNA here is from genome assembly GCA_030847615.1 of Gambelia wislizenii. Taxonomy (NCBI): domain Eukaryota; kingdom Metazoa; phylum Chordata; class Lepidosauria; order Squamata; family Crotaphytidae; genus Gambelia; species Gambelia wislizenii. Next base: position 41,136,563 of record JAUMIR010000001.1, read on the forward strand.
AAGATGCTCCTTGTGTACAACAGACATTACACCTGCTAGGAGCCAACTGTATGTCACTTAATGCAGTGGAATTTTAATATTAATGATTACATTTAAATATATTTATAGTGTGAGCTGGCTTGAGAGTTCTAGTAGGCTGGAAGGCAGATTATAGAATTTAAAAATAAAATAATATTACTGTAAAACTGTTATAAATAAACATTCCTTCATCAGAACAGGTACATTCAATTGCATTTTTTTCATCATAAGTAAGGTAAAACATAATGGCTTCATGCACCTAAGAAGTCAAAGAGTTTCAGAATTAGCAATAATACCACATGTGTTTGCTACAGAATATAGGGTAACTAATGAGGCTCAACCAATACCCAGCATTTCTTCCACCTCAACTCTACTGTCTGGCCTTTAAGGATTTTAGTCAGATTTGCAGCGTTATTGTAACAAGCATTTTAAATTTAACTTCTGTTTTAGTGTCATTCTGGAAGCACATAAAGACCCTTTTTCATTGACATAGTGAATGGCATCATTACAGTGCTCTCATTAGCATCATAATGACTAAAGGAATAGTGAGTGAAAATGGAGTAGTTGCTAAAGGAATAGTAAGCAAATGGAAGAGTCTAGCACTGCACAGTAACTGCTTACTGAGTAGAACTTTGTGCATGCGATGAAGGTCTGACATTTTAACCTTCAGGCTGCTTCGCATGCCTCGGGGTGTTCTCTTAATGTATGCATTTGGCTGGCAACATGGAAAATCTGTGATAGCCTGAAGATTAAGACCTGGGTTCAATATAAATTTGGTCTGGCTTCCATACTACTGAGGTTCTTACAAAGCTTTGTAAACAGATTTTGAAACATAGATCTAACCACAAAATCCAGCCTTTTATGCTTAATTTAAGCATAAAGTTCACTCAGTTCTCATCCTTGAAACATTTCTATCAGTTTTCCATTAAATAATGTTACAAATAAATATGAGGCAGCATGATTTGTCATTCCCTCTGCCTGTGGAGCTAGAACCAAACTCAAGACATTAGATATTATCAGTGTAGTAGAAACTCTGAGGCTTATAGATTTAAAAAAAAAAAAAACATTTAGGACACTCCAAGTCATATTAAGTGGTACAAAATGTTGAGTGAGTGGACATGTATCTGGCTTAGATACAAGTTTTTCAGATTGACAGTGAAGTTGCAATCTGTGTACACTAAACTTAATAATAATAATAATAATAATAATAATAAAATTTATTTATATCCCGCCCCTCTGCGAACAATCGGGGCGGCTTACAACAGTAAAATAATACATAATATAAAACAACTCAAAATCCCTCCCCCCCCTTAAAACATTATTAAATCAATACAAATTAAAATCAACATATAATACAATTGTTATTAAAAACCTTTCAAAAAAAAAGATGTTTAAAAACATCTGGCCAAGAAAGTCACAGGTAGAAATAATGCAGTTTGGCAGCACTTTAAGTGCTGTAGCTCCATCCTATGGAATCCTGGGAGTTGTAGTTTTATGAGGTCTTTTGCCTTCTCTGCCAAAGAGTGCTGGGGGTTGTCTAAATGGTGAAAATAAACCTCATGGGATTCACTGGGAATATGACCTGTCTAAATGGGATCCCGCATCAGTCCAAAGTATTCAGAAGGAGGGGGCCAAAAACAGCAAAAACAACACTGAAAAAGCCTTCATGGCTTTTCCCACAGTTTTTTTACAACAGCGAGGGGTGTGTGCATTCCTGCTTGTTAGGACAAGCAATTCACTTTGAATCGCTTTCCCATAGTAGAGGATGCAAAAAGCTGATGGGCTGAGCAAGTGGGAGTGGGGGGTGGGGCTTGCTAACAAGGCAAGTGCCTGTTACTGCCATGTTGAATTTTTACCTTAGCAAGTGATTGCTATGGGTTGGGGTGTGTTTTTTTTTGCTGTCCTTTTAACTTGAAAAATTGCTGTATCGCACCAGTACACCTTAGACAACTTAAAAAAAAAAGTTTGGCAGTGGTGAAGTACTAACATGAGTAAATCACTCGTGGCTGCCATCTGGCAGGCAAAGCTTATGGGTGTTTCTGGGGCCAAAAACACCATCAAGAAAAGTTGCTGCTGCTGCAAAATGCCATTACTGGGAGGAACTCCATTTCTCCCCCCCCCCCAATATAGATGGGTCCACAAAACTAAAAAACTCAGGATTCTGCAGGATGGAACCATGGCAGTTAAAATGGTGCCAAGCTGCACTATTTCTACAGTGTAGATGCACCCCAAGTCCCATTGAACTCAATGAGCCTTATCTCTGAGTAAACATGCATAGGATTGCTGCTGATCCTTGTAATTTTCCTGATCATGCTGGCACCTGAATACCACTCATTCTGCACAACATGGTTACTACTATATGGGAGGAGATACAGTTCCATTATTGTTGTATGCTTTGCAGTTAGAATTGCATATGGGAAAGGGACAGGCTGGCTCTTGGCTCTGCCCCTACGTCATACCCCATCAACTAGTTTTAATGCCTTCTAGGCAGTGAGTCTGAACTATGCATGTGTACAGGGGACTGCACGAGTATCCTGAAGAATTTAGAACTCTGCACAATCAGCTTTCTTAATCACAGGATATCTTCCATGCACACAGCATTTTTTACCACTTCAGTCTTCCCTGTCCAATGCCTGCAAGACAGCAGGACTGGGCAAAAAGATTCAATGGAAGATATAATCAATAATTGAAAATCCATTCTCCTCCTTAATAACATTTAAGTGAGCTTGGATAGGTGGGTGAACCTTTGGATAAGGTTAGTAAAAGACAGTAAGCTACAGAAGCAGAAAATCTAGAGAAAAGTTAAATGCACAACCTAAACAAAAGTCTGACATAGTAGATTTCCCAGTGTTTACATGGCAAAGATATAAAAAGCCAGAAGCATTGGCTAGTAGCGGTGTCTCAACATGTATGGATTCTGAAATCCGCCACTTCTTTAGAAAGTTAGCTATGAGGTTAAACTATGTAACAAATTGTAGAACATAAATGAAACACAAGCACCTTTTGTAATCTTTCATAATATTGTTCTTTTACTTTTTCACAAATTACAGAAGCAACCATTCAAAAACTTAAGGAAAATGGGATTGTCAGTGTTTTGCCTACAAAGTTAAACATGGGTGTGTGAGAAAGCTGCAATACAAGTGTCATAAATCACTTATTAGGTTCAATCCAACACAGATGATCCATTCATGAAAACAGGCTTCTGTGTACATATCCTGTCCAATTTATTTATTTATATTAGAACATTTGTACTCCGTTTTTGGCTGCCAAAATGGAAGTATTTAAGAAGGTTCTGCACCAGGGGGAAATGTGCATCCAACACCAGTATTGAATGCCCTTTCTGAAGAAGATAGATGGGAGACTGCAATCCCATAACAATTCCAGAAAACTGTTATTCAGAATCTCATTAACTCAGCGGCTCTCACTTCTGAGTTGTCATATACAGGACTGCATAATATATCTAGGACACTTCCTTGACCTAAACAGATAAATGGTAATTAGATGGTGACCAGTGTTCGGTGTGGAGACACATCTTCAAGTGCACTTCCTTCAGGAGATTTCCTTCAGAAAATGGGCTTGTATGGGTGTCATTATAATTTAATTTACAAAATAAAGAAAAAAAATGTGAGTTCCAGTCCAAAAGAAGTTGTGTGTGTGTGTGTGTGTGTGTGTGTATGCCTTCAAGTTGCCTATTGATCCTATGATTTTTTTTAATTGAATTTATATGCCACCTTTCTCCCAGAATGGGAGTTTCACAGGCTTTTCTTAAGCAAAGAATACTCAGAGGTGGTTTTACCAGTTCTTTCCTCTGAAATATCGCCTACAGCACCTGGTGTTCATAGGCGGTCTCCTATCCAAGTACACTTAAATGTTATTAAAATTAGTGGAACAAGTAGTGGCAACTTGAATTTAATCAATTTCAAAGGAAATTGACTGTGACTAAATTGTTCTGGACTGGTAACACTGGCTAGGAAGAGTGGACTGTAGTGGGGAAACAACATTAACAAGTATCTTTTTTAAAAGAAAGACATATATTTTAAACTAATAGCTTACAGTGTGGAAAACATTTCCAAAAACATATAGCAGAATGAGTGATGGCTAAATAATCATTTCACAGTTTGATAGACCCAGAATTGTTTAAGGAGCACTTTATCTGTACTAACTTGCCCCAAGGCCCCCAATTCTGCGGTCAAATGATCAATATCCTGAGTTCCTCTACAAACTAAACTGTCCATAATAAATATGCAGTCTTGCTAGTTTCATCTGTTTTTCAAGGGGACAATGAAGAATTGCAGCATAAAGATTTGAGCTCTTTATTGCTAGCCACTACTCATTTAGAGATTGCAAAGTAAGTGGAAGCAGCTAGAGACTGTGAATTTTAGAAACTGGCTAGATAGGATATGGGATATTGTCCTTTCAGAAAAACGTAATACATCACATTAGGAGGATGAAAGGTGTCGAAAAGATAAACAAATTTATTTCTACTTGGTAGTCATTTCTTGTTTATACAACATAGGAAGATTCTCTATATCTTCCCGCATCAACATTGATTCGGTTCTGGAAAAATACTTTTTGAACTTTTGATATCCTCTGTACATAGTTTCTGCTTGTTTTCATAGTTATTTGTTTGTCATGCTTTTTATATAATAAGCAAATAAATTACTATGGTGTGTGTGTGTTTTAAAAGAGTCCTGTGGCATCTTAAATACTAAATTTATCCTAGCGTAGGTTTTCACAGAAATTTGGATCCCTTAAGTGGTCCATGTCACATTTTACATTGCAAAGCATGTAGGGCCTGTTCTGTTAGCCATTTGTAGTTGAACATTTTGGAAAGCAGTCACATATTGGCTGCAGGGTTCTGCTCCCAGTTTTGTGTACAAGGGTGAATGCATCCCCTGCCCCACAACTCTTGGCTGACATAACAAAGAGAACTTCAGACATTTGAACGTCATGCAGAGATCTTGAATATTCTTTATTTTTGTTCGTAGTCTTGACCCTTCTGTTTCATCAATCTTCTTGAGACAGGCTTTAATTCTTAACATACTGCTGGCTTTCCATTCCCTTCCTGCCCACTGCCCTCTCTGGTTTTGGAGGACACCAGTCCTTTGCATTGGTGCTGCTGAGCTGAGATGTGGAATCTTGAAAAGGAAACAAATTTCTTATTTCTTGGAGAGCAGGAGGAAAGGCTGAGGAGGTGGCTGTCTGGTTTATGTGCCAAAGATTAAATGAATTATTGTAGAAAGTGTATTGCGAGGTGGGTTTGCTTGTCTCTTTCAGAAAGTTTTTCTCTCTCTCTGACTGGATGGGTAGCTTACATAGCCTGGTCCTGTCTCCGGAGTCCCTGCTCCTGTTTAATATTCTGCTTGCTCCACTGATGTTGTGCTTGGCTCCTGTGGGACTGCAACTCACGGCTTGAAACCGGAGCCAATTTTCTGTCTTAATCTCAGTGTTTTGACTGGAGGCAGATCCAGTTCAGCCCAATCGGGGTTGGTGGAAACAACTACCTAAGAGTCTCGCTCTGTTTCGCCTGCGGGGGGGGGAGGCGAAGAAGGGGGGAAGCCACGGGGGTTGGGAGAGAGAAGCCGACCGCGCATGAGAGAAACACATACAATGTCGTTGCTGAGGTCGCTGTATGTGGAGAGAATAAAGTGATCGTCTTGCAATCTGGGAGCATCGCTCGGATAGGTTTGTTTGGATTTACAGCTTCCTTTCTTTCTCGGGGAAAAAAAAAGGAGGAGGAAGAGAGTCTCTGAATTAAGAGAAGTGTAGAGAGCAGTGGCAAAGGGACAGCCAGCCAGCCAGCCAGCTAGTCAAGCGGGAGGAAAGGGTCGCCTGTCTCAGGGGAAAGCCTACCAACCTGAGCCACCCTTACCTGGAAGTAAGTGCTGTCGGAATCAAGGGCGCTTGGTTTATTCCCCAAGTGTTGGGTGTGTGTCTGGAACGGACGGCGTGGCGTGTATGGGGCTGGGGGTGGGTGGTGGGGAAGGGAGATCCACTTCTTGGATCTGTTTCCCCTCCTTTATTTCTTGTAGTGGTGCAAAAATGTAATTTGTTTTAAGGGAAGATGCGGGCAAGGCGACATCCTCTGCATCTTCGGAGCGCCTCTGAATGTGGCATCGGGACGGAGGGACTGAGTGGGGGCAACGGGGCAGAAAGGCAAGCCCGAGGCGGGGAGGGATGGCCCCCTCGGCGGTGGGGAAGGGAGGGAGGGAGGGAGGAGAGGGCGCCCCACGCCAGCCTGACTGCGGGAGCGCGGGCATGCCAAGGCAAAAGGCAGGGCAGGGCAGGGTGGGCGCGTAGGCTGCCTGGGCTGACGGGCCGCGCGATCTTTGTCTTCTTCCCTGGCAGATCGGAGGCGCAGCCGCCACCATGACTCTGGTGCTGCCCCTGAGCAGCTTCTGCGAGCCCATTGTCTCTTCCGAGGGAGCCGGCGAGTTCCAGCCGCTGTGGGAGTCGCGCTGTTGCACTAAGAGCAGCCCGGCCTCGGATGCAGCAGCCAGCGCCGCCGCCGCCAGTAGCACCAGCAGCACCACCAGCAGCAGCAGCAGCAGCCAGGGCCAGCCGCCTCCGCAGCAGCCGCCGCCGCCTCCGGGCAGCGACGGCAGGGCACCGGCTGGGCACCCCCCCGCAGCAGGTAAGGCAGCACGGGAGACGCCAGAGCTGGGGGGCCAGCCCCACCAGCAACAAGGGCTTCGAGGAATACTGCCTTCATCACTACGACGACCTCCTCCTCCTTGCTAATTTTATCTTCACCACAACTTAGAAAGGTAGATTAGGCAACAGCCGAAAGTGGCTGTTGTCAAGGTCACACCCGTGAAAAGATTCCCGCACGGAATTGGACCAAAGGCCCGTGTAGTGCCCCGTCTCCTGCCCAGTAGGAGACAAGGCCTTCCTGGTGCTCCTATTAAGGAAGTAAAGTCAGTAGCTACCCTTTCTTCATCTTGTTTTCCCTCACCCTCTGGTACTCCGAGGTACACGTGCCTCTCTTTACAGTGAAGATACATTTAGCTCTTAGGACTAGTGGTCACTGGAAGAGATGAGACTGTCATCCTAAAAGGATCTGTCCCCTGGTAGATGTATTTTTGTCCCAGAAACTTTTTTCTACTCACTCAGACTGCCTTAAGCTGCACCCCAAGACTCAAGTGTGGTGCATAACTCACTGTTCACTCACAATGGGGGAAATAAGCTCTCCTTTCATCCTTGTGTGTGTGGAAGCCTCTGCCACTGTTCCTCTACAACATTTGTGTTCCAACAGCAAAAGGGGTTGAAATTGGAACTTGTGTGCTGGCGTGGAGCTTCTTATTCCTCCAACATGCCCCTGAAAGAGAAAGGGTTGGGGGGAGGTGTTCCATAGGATTTGGTAGCTCTTTCACCTTGGATTTTTCATCCTCTGCCCTCTTTGGATTGCTTAGTCTAGAAACAAACAGTTTGATTATTTTAGAAGGCATTTTGCACCAGCTGCTTGAGGTATTTCCTTCAACGTTACCTGTTTCAGTGAGGTTTTTTTTGGTGGGGGGATAGATGCTGGGTTTAAATCTCAGTATGCCCTAACTCAAATCAAGCACTGGGGGAAATGAATCCTTCTCAGTGACCCTTTTTGGACTCAGATCCTGTTCTTCATGGTACAGATCCTGTTCTTCATGGTACAGATAAGACCTGCAACATATGAAGTAATAAAGATGATTAGTGTATCTTTTGAGCTTCGTCTTTACAAATAGGAGATAAGATGGTAAACCTATATCTGGACTCTGACCGTACCATTGGTGGAAGCTCATATGATTAAATGCTCTTTTTTTACAAGGGGAGAAATCCATCAAGATAAAAATCTAGATACTGAGCAGGAATGTAGTTCAGCTTTCTCCTTAGAATGACTTCTTTCTATGTGGATGGAAAGACTTCATGTGGTCCTTTTAACATATGATCTCCCTGCCATGCAGTCTGAAGTGGTACAATCCACACAGATTTGCCACCTCATCTGTGTCTGAGAATTAGTTCTCTGTATTTACAGTTTTTTCGTATGCATATAGATTTCCCTCCATCTTACTGACTTCTCACAACAAACCCCCTCACCAACCATCACATGCCTTGGATCTTCAAAGAAGAGGCTTTGATTTCTTTAACAGTTTTAATTGGTCACAGTCCTTGGTCTAGATCAATGGTCTTAACCTTTTCTTTACCAGGCACCCCTTTTAAATATCTTTTGTTGCCATGGCCCCCCAGGACTTAACTCAAGATTTACTAACAGATTGCTAACAGGAGCTGGCTACAGGGATCATACAACCCCCTTGTTACAACAGCTCCACTGGCTGCCAGTCTGTTTCCAGGGACAATTCAAAGTGTTGGTTATGACCTTTAAAGCCCTAGACAGCTCAGGTCCAGGTTATTTGAAGAACTCGGGAGAGGCCCTTCTCAGTGGTTTCCCCCAGGCTCTGGAACTCCCTGCCCAGAGAAGCCAGATTGGCACCCTTCCTGTCTTCCTTTAGGAGCCAAGTGAAAAGGTTCTTGTTTTGGCAGGCATTTACTGGTCTCTGTTAATGGCTGTGCTGGTGTGTGTGTATGGGCATATATGTGTGTGTGTTTAATTTTTTTTTTAGCTGTTTTTAACTTTTTCATTGTTTAATTGTGTTTTAACTTTCATATTTTCCTGATTTTAACAATGTATTTTTATTGTACACTGCTTTGAGTCCCAAATTGGGAAAAAATGGGATCAAAATAAGGATAATAATTAAAAATAATTTTAAACTCTAATAATAACAATGCCTGATAACAACAACAACAACAACAATAATAATACTACAATTAAACCTTCCCTCAGAGGCACTGGGGGGGGGGGAAAGACTTTTCTTCTGCTTCTTCTTGCAAGTTTGTGGTTGGAGCAGATTGAATGGTAATGTGCAGGCCAAGTCAGCCAGCCTTTGCCTTGGCTCCTGTCACATGGCCGCTCCACTGCAGGGAAGAGATGGGCCAAACAGCCTTCAAGCCTTTGCGGATCCCTGTGAGGACATATTGGCCCCGTGGGGATCCCTGAACCATAGGTTAAGAACCACTAGTCTAGAAGAATACCCCCTCTTCCTTCTTCTACCACTTTTTGCATGAGAAGAGGGTTAGAAAAAACCCTAGTTTCTCAATGTGTCAAAACACATGGAACTGTGGTTTGTGCCAGAGCTTAGAAAAATCACCTTGGCCATTTCTCAGGGATCCTGAGAGTTATAGTTCAAAGCAGTACTTTTTTTCAACTCTCTGGTTTTTTTGTTGTCTTCTAATCAATGTTAAGTAAAAAGGCTCCTCTTCATCCTGGAGAGAAGTGACCAGTGGGGTGCCACAGGGTTCTGTCCTGGGCTCAGTGCTATTCAACATCTTTATCTTTAAAGATTACTTGGATGAGGGAAAAGAGGGCAAGCTTATCAAGTTTGCAGATGACACCAAATTAGGAGGGGTAGCTAATAACCCAGAGGACAGGATCAGAATTCAAAATTACCTTAACAGGTTAGAGAGCTGGCTCAAAACTAACAAAATGAATTTCAACAGGGAGAAATGTAAGGTACTACACTTAGGTAGAAGAAATGAAATGCACAGATATCGGGTGCATGACATCTGGCTTGATGGAAGTACACGTGAAAGGGATCTAGGAGTCTTAGTGGACCACAAACTGGACATGAGTCAGCAGTGTGATGCAGCAACTAAAAAAGCCAATGCAATTCTAGGCTGCATCAATAGGAGTATAGGGTCCAGATCAAGGGAATTAATAGTGCCACTGTATTCTGCTTTAGCCAGACCTCACCTGGACTACTGTGTCCAGTTCTGGGCACCACAATTCAAGAAGGATATGGACAAGCTGGAATGTGTCCAGAGGAGGGTGATGAAAATGGTAGGAGCTATGGAAGCCATGCCCTATGAGGAGTGGCTTATGGACCTGGGTATGTTTAGCCTGGGGAAGAGAAGGTTAAGAGGGGGCATGATAGCCATGTTTAAATATTTGAAGGGATGTCATATTGAGGATGGAGTAAGCTTGTTTTCTGCTGCTCTACAGACTAGGACACAGAGCATTGGACTCAAACTACAGGAAAAGAGATTCCATGTAAACATTAGAAAGAACTTCCTGACAGTAAGAGCTGTTCAGCAGTGGAATGCACTGTCTCAGAGTGTGGTGGAGTCTCCTTCTTTGGCAGTTTTTAAGCAGAGGCTGGATGGCCATCTGTCGGGAATGCTTTGATGCCAGCCTCAGATGCAGGAATGTCAGGAATAAACTCTTCCAGAACACGGCTTCATAGCCCGGAAAAAACCCACAGAAAACCAATGGATGACAGCTGTGAAAGCCTTCAACTTCACAATGCTTTGATTGTTTATTCCTGCAGGGTAGAGAGTTGGACTAGATGGCCCTTGTGGTCTCTTCCAACTCTATGATTCTATGAAAACAAATCAGAATAAAAATAGTTTCATTTTCTAGTTGGTTATTTAAGCTAAACTAAACCACAGTTCCTGAACTTTGGATACAATTTGGACTATGGATTGTTCTGGAGTAAAAACATCTTTCTTGCATGCAAAGGAGAAGGAACAGAATAATTCCTGATGATTTGGAGGATTCCTATCAAGGATTGCAGATCCACAGGGAAGTCAATAAGAATCTCAGACAGATCCAATGGTGGGTGGAGTTCGTACCGTTTCAAAGTTGCATGCTGCTTGTTCTATCCCTTTTCTCTTTCTCACAATTTCCTTCATCCTTGTGCTTTTCCACATTAAAATAGACTAAAGGCCACACGCAGACTATAGGCCACAGTCTCCCTATCCCAGGTTATGAAGGATTGTGTGACCCAAAGCCTCTCATTGTTGAAACTAAGCAATAGCCTTTACTTACTTCCAGCTGCAGATGTGAGTGGCTTTTCTGTAAGTTTTCAGTGAGAAAGAATGCTCTAAAAGTGCTTACAGGTACCCTTTGTTTTACTTTGCTTTGGAATCCCTTCTTGAAGGAGTCCAACAAGGCCTGATCCTTAATATATTTTAGAAAATTCTTCCAGGAATAAAAGTTTAAGATTAAATTCTAAATAAAAACAATTGTAGACAAGTTTGGTACCAGTATAGCAGTAGCAATATTTAATGTTGCTGATTGCTTAAATGTTTGAATATTTTGCCTTTATCTACCACAAGTGTCTTGTGGGCTAGTTGTCAACACAAAATCTTAGAATGTAAGAAATATATTCACATGCTCTGAGGCTAAGCCTCGAAAGCAAATTCTGAGGATAAGGCTGACAGCATCCTGTCTCAAAAGTAAATTTATACCACCCAGTTTGTCTTGTATATTATTTATTAGTGTTTTAAATTAGCACTGGGGGAGGGAATGTAATAAACCCCAAACAGGTGGCCATATAAAATGGTAGACAATAATTAAAATTTCACTCTCAGTGGCAGCATATGGTTTGATTGGAGTACTGTGACCCAGACTAGATTACAGTATCCAGAGGTCTCTATAGAGTTCAGAGTAATTACATTTTTGGCTACCTGTTCCAAATCACTTCCTTTCTATTGAGCTTTAAAGAATATCATCCCAAATTGGTTTATAGCAAATTATGCATATTTGATTCATAAATTACAAATAAGATTTGGTCCTCCCATAAGGACAGTGTTCTTTCCTATCAGGTGATGTGATGTGAGTGCATTCAGTATATTCTCTAATAAGATGGTTATTAATAGCACTGTGGCGCTTTAAACACTAGCAGCAACATTGTACACATCTATTCATAAGTAAGCCCCACTAAGTTCTTTGGGAATTAATTCCTAGGCAGTTGGTAAATGTGGCACCAACTTTCACAGGCAGAAGCCTTTTGTGAGTGCAATCCTATAGTCTAGAGGGCATGGGAAGGCAAACTGTGGTTCCTGACTCCCCCCCCCCAGCCTGTAGACCCCCCACATTTAAAAAAAAATACCAGGCAATATTTTGTCCCCACAACCTCTCAAGCCCACCCACATAAAACTTTTTAAAAAATGAACAAAGGGGGGGGGGAGGAGCTGAAAATCAGACAAAATTGAAACTGGAAGTGAGGTGGTGTCACTTTTGGTTGTGCTGGGTGGCTGCTGGTGTGGCCCTCTGTAGGGCTGAAAAACAGCCCTCTCATCCTCCATAGTTGCCCACCTCCAATTTAAGGAGAAACCCCAGGGGCCATAAGATATTGCATAGAACCCTCTCTATGGGTAGAGAGGAAGTGTGTCTGTGAAAAGAGATGTCTAAGGCAGGAGTCCTAACTTGACCCAAAGGGGAAAGCTATAATGCCACAGTGCCTTGTAGGTGATACTCCCAGGATAACAAGTACAAAAGGGGGACATATCAGGAGCACATTAGGAGAGTCATTAGATTGGAGAAAGAACTGTGCCAGTCTGGAGTTGGCATTGTTTCCCTCACCCACCCATGCACCCAATGGAACCAATGGGAAGGAACAGTGAGAAAAAAGAAAGAGTGAGTAATTAAGAAGTCTCTCTATCCCCATTTTCTGCCATGGCTAATGCAAGCCCAGCATGACTCAGGTAGTGATGTTACCCCCACCATCACATATTCATCCCTGCAACAACTCTAGGATTGTTCTGCCCATGAATTAATTATCTCCTCCAACCAAGAATGTGGATAGCTCATTTGACTTTTATAGTCTTTCTGAAGAAAATAGTAGCATATAGAACAATGTCAAAAAACACACACAATAGGACCCCCACATCCACTGGATATGGATAATAGCAAACACCATTGAAAATAATGAGACTTCTGGTTTAAAATACCATAGAGTTGCCTTGGAGGACCTAGAACATGGCTAGATAGGACAATTTTTTAGGAAAACTCTATGGTAGGTGTGCTGTTTTGTGTCCTGTGGATAACTGAATCAGTGGATATGGGGGTCTTACTGTACAGTATTCATATACCTGCCATAAATTTACAAAGCATATTTTTTATTAAACCAGACTTGCAGATCATAAATGGCTGATATTGTAAAAGTAAATATTTCTATATTTTAATGCAGGGGTGGGCATGCACGGCAGTTTGTGGGGGCATTTTGGGTCACCTCATCTGTGTGTGCATATGTGAAACATTTCTTTGGGACTGGAACATTCCAGTCACTGGAACTTCTAGTTATTTTGATTTTCAGCTGTTTTGGATGATAATGGCAAAACAATGTCTAGAGGTAAAAGCAGGGCCCCTATAGGCAATTTTGGACCAAAATGTATGCCTTTTCAGCCATTTTTTAAAACTCAAGATCTGAAAGTCAGGAGGAGGCTGAGGGTTGGGCAAAAGCCCCTGTGGGCTGCATGCAGGCCACATATAGTTGCCCTCCAAATTTGTGAATTAAGCATGCATGGGCTTGATTATTTGCAGATTACAAAATATGTTCTCTCTAGGCATTTTCTAAGTCCTCCAGCATTATTCTATGGTATGCTTCCACCAGATGTTGACCATAAAGTCCTGCTGGAGGACCTACAAATACCCAGAGAAGTGTTCTCAGGTAAAAAAAATACTGGACCTATAGTCACGTTTTTTCCCCTTTTGCAGGGGTCCTTCACCCCAACCTTCATGAAAGTTGAGGGCCAACTGTAATTCCCATCCCTGTTTTGACAGTTCAAATAAATACGAAATCCTCAAAATAGAATATCTTTAATCCATTGAAACAGTGTGTTCCTATCATCCTCCTCACTCTGATCAATTACATTTAAGGAGAGGTCTTTCTGTAATTGAGTATGATGCTGTGTCAGCTCATCTATCTGCTTTAACATAAATTCATCCAGTGCTTTTCTGTCCTCCACCTATTTTGCCCTACTAGCAGCAGATACATTTTCTTCAGCTGCCGTCTCCATTGCCAAATTAGTGGTACACTCTTCTAAAACCATCACATACATAGAGCATCTATGGTCAACAGACCAGTCTAAGCTAGACTCGGGGTCTAGGGGTATAACCTCATTATCTACACCTCCTTCTTTGGGGGGGGGGGAAGAAGCTGGTAATTTTCTTTTGTCCCCTTTTCTTTTTACCTGGTGAATTGCCATGAATTAGGGGGGATTCCCTGTTTCTTATAACCCTGTCCAGTGAAGACCATTATACCAAGCTTTAAGTCAGTCAGAATTGGGTAGATCAAATTGATTAACAATAGCGAAGCCTAGCACCAACCAGTAAGTATTTAGTTTATTTTTAGTTAGTTACTTATACCCCGCTCTTCAGCCACAAGGCTATCAGAGCGGCTTACAAATTGTTTTAAGCAATAGCTATTTACATATCTACACTGCATTAAACAGTTTCCAATGTGTGTTAGCTAATTGCCCCCACAAGCTAGGTACTCAATTTACCGACCTACGAAAGGATGGAAGGCTGAGTGAACCTTGGAGCCCGCTGGAATCGAACTTGCAACATGGTGACTTGCAGTACTGGCATTTAACCACTGCGCCACCAGGGCAGTTGTACAGTTATACCATTATATAGCTAGGTACCTTTAAATACCTGCAAGGGGGGGGGAGTCTTTTGTCAAATACAGAGCAGATGTTTTCATAAATCCAAGTAATAACTAAATAGAAGTAGAAGTTGCCACTCCACAGAGACAGGTCTCCTTCTGTCAGCAGGTTCTTGAATAGCTCTCATGTGACTTCAAAATGCTCAGCCGAACAATTATTAACTTAGGTACTGCAAGTCTAACCTTGCTGAATGTGATCCTGTGAATGTGAATGGAATCTACAGTGTGGGCCACACTCTGCCTGCCCTGCTCTTGAAGCTTTCTTGCTAAGAGCTAGGGTCTGACAAATGGTGACCCTATTCTATGGTTTTCTTGGCAAGGTTTATCTTGAGGAGGTTTGTCATTGCCTTCCTATAAGGCTGAGAGAGTGACTTGCCCAAGGTCACCCAGTAGGTTTCTATGGCTGAGCAAGGGTTTGAGCCTTGGACTCCTGGAATCTTATGCCAATACTCAAAACACTACACTACACTACACTACACTGGGTCTCAGTCTTGCAGCTACCTCATCCTGTGTATAGTGAGCCCTTGGTATCCACTGGGGTTTAGTTCCGGGACACCCCTCCCCGTGGATACCAAAATCTGCAGATGCTCAAGTTCCATTATATACAATGGCATAGTAAAATGGTGTCTCTTATATAAAATGGCAAAATCAAGGTTTGCCATTTTAATTATTTTTTATTGAATATCTTCAAGCTGTGAATGATTGAATTCATGGATGCAGCATCCATGGATACAAAGGGCTAACTGTACATTACTGTTAATCCTAATTGCTGTCCCATACATCCCAGCATACAACTTGATTATTTTATTGTTATTAAACATTTCCTAAGAAATAATGCATGCACAAAAGGCTTAAACACACACGTCTCTGGCTAGATATGATCAATTCTGAATCACTCCTTTGAGAAGACAACTCCTTACTCAAGTTTACTCATTAAAATTAGACAGGTGTATATACACAATTACCTTATGAATTTTTTGTTCATTAATTGATAATCAAATGCTTTACATATACTTTTGACCTCAAATAATGTAGTTCCCCATCCCCCACTCCAATTTCTCAATGAAAGGGGCTTCAGTTCTTTCTTTGGATGCCATCATGTCATTTTGTCAGTTAGTTTTTATGTCTGATATCCATAATTCAGTGTGAACCTGCTTGTTTCTCTCTGTATCTTCCCTTTAATACAGTTGTTATTTTTTCCTATTTATCTATATTTTTGAATTGTTTCATATTACTGAATAAACATTTTCAGTTGCACATTACTTGGCATTTTATAACAAAGCATCCCCCCTTTTTTTAAAGGGAGCCAGGTTAGCAACTTCTCAATAGTCTAGCTATGAACTTCACCAAAGCAAAAACCTGTGAGAGAGGTCTTTGTTTTGTTAACACAGAAGTATGCATATTATTTGTATGTAATTTATTTTCCACAGGCTCACACCACAGAGGAATTTCAAATCCTCTTGCAACATCCAAGATCACATACTTTAAAAGAAAATATGTAGAAGAAGAAGATTTTCATCCACCACTAAGCAGCTGTTCACCTAAAGTAAGGTTTGAAAAGTGATATTAACATGTTTCTGATATGAATTTTTGTGACTCCACCACCCGTGTAATGCCCCACCCAGGCAATATCTCATTCTCCTCAAATATTAATGCTTTGTTTCCTTTTTAAAAAATAATCTACTTCTGGTCTGTTGAATAAAATAGTTACCCCCTTTGCGTTCTTTATTATTGCAGTTGATTAAAAGAAGAAAGTTTTGGAGGGGGGTTGGCTGCTCTTTCAAGGGTTCATGAGAATAATCATTCTGTACAGTTTGGATTGGCAACACCCAGCTGACATATCAGACTCATTGCACCTCCTTCTACAGTAACACCCCCCCCAGCATAAATACCTTTGTACCCCAAAGTATTGGGAGTATTTGGAAGAAAAAAAATAAAGAAAAACCCCACAACTCCTAGACTCCATCAGCCAACACAGCCAGTCTACATTCATGCTGGCTGGAGGATTCTGTGAGCTGTCAACAAGTAACTTTTCTGCTCTCACTTGGGAACGTGCTTCCTTCCTGCTCCTTACCCTGGGAAGAAGATGACACTCAAATTGACATGTTCCTCACTCACAGTATTAAATCCATGTTCCACAGCAAAGTAAAATCAGACAATTCCAAAGATATTTTCCACTTGAAAGATGAAATCTAAATTACACCCTGCCCTGATAGTAGGAAATATATATATAACAAAAAGATAACACAGCCGCCCCTCTGTATCCACAGAGTCTTCATCCACATATTCAGCCAACCATGGTTTGAAAATATTCAAAAAATTAATTCCCAAAAGCAAACCTTTATTTTGCTGTTTTATACAAGGGACACCATTTTACTCTGCCATATTATATAACAGGACTTGAGCATCCATGGATTTTGGTATCCCCAGAGGGCCTGGAACCAAACCACAGTGGACCCACTGTTAATTTACTGCCTTTTAATAACATTCCAAATGGTGCTCTGTGCCATAATAGGTACAAAATTGCACTAAGCAAAATAATTGACACTTCACTGCCTCCCAATCTGCTTCCCAAGTCAGAATCCCTTATCCAGCCTAAACAGTAGGCCCAAATCTAGGCAAAAGATACTGAAAAGGTATTAATGATATTTAAATAAATCTGTCTCCTGGATAAAATTAGAGTTTAGAGAGTTACTTTTTTGGACTGGCCGTAATGGCTAAGGGATTCTGGAGAAGTATTTAAAAAAAAAATCTCCAAGCTCTGCTTCAGAAATTATACTGTATACATGTGGAAAGGGCAGGGAGGAAGCATTTTCTTACTTAAGGAATGCCTCCAAAATGAGCTAGATGTCCTAGTTTGTATCTGAGCCCGGTCATAAACTGATTGAATGGTTTTATCTACAGTATTTCCCTTCTGCTCCAGTGATTTTCACCCTTAACTGATAAAAGCCTGATGCTGTTGTAAGGGTCACTGAGGGCCTCTTTAGATACTGGCATTGCTGTGCTTAGACTGCCTTTATCTCTTTTGGTTCTCTATGCAAAAGCAATAACATTTAGGTGCTCCTTTCTATCTCTTACAACCAAACATGTGCAAAATGTGCATACTAAATGGTGGCACTACACACTCAGTCAGCCACTATAATGCTAGATGCCATAGTGCCTTTATGCTGGTTTCCAATTTGTTTGGCTGAATTTTTGTCTATATAATTTTTACCATTAAAGACTGCAGTAATATCTTTTAGGGTAATTCTAGACCGCTTTCTCTAATTGGGGGGCACAGTTCCTTCTCCCTCATGACTTTCTGGGGCTCTCATAAGTTCTGTCTCAGAAAGCATATGGTTGATGATCCTGCTATATGTATGTTGATGTTGATGTACTGCTTAAATCCTGGTGCTGCAATCCTGAATAGCCTTACTAGGGAGAAAGACTAATTGAAAGCACAGTGGGGCCTCCTTCTGTGTACACTTTTTTTTGTATGTGTGTGCATGCGTTTCATCCCGTTAACTGTATTGTTGCCATATGTGCTTTACTTTTTGATTTTTTAGCCACTGCAAGCAGGCAAACAATGATGTTCAAATGATTTTAAAATAAATAAACTTTACTTTTTTCTGTGCTGAGTGTCACCACATGTAAAGGTTTTTCATTAGGCTGGAGATGGGTATCATTGTGTCTGTTCTGGCTCTGGGATGATATATGCTTGAGAACTTGGGGAAAACTCAGCATAAATAATGAATAATATGACTTGGATCTTGAGTACCATGAGCAAAAGGGAGCCTACAGAAGGAGTTTTCCTATCTCCTCTTCTGCAGTCCTCTTCATTCCCAAAAATGTCTTTTTGTAGGGTGCGTGGATGTTGCTGAACAGTGTGGGATGAGGTGGGGAATGATGCTAGAAAAAGAGGGAAACACTCAATATTGGGTGGAGTGGAGCCATTTTTTCTCTCTATATAGAGCTAAACTGGCAGGTCAGCCATTCCTGCTCTGTTCCACACTGTCCACCAATAATAATAATAATAATAATAATAATAATAATAAAAATTATTTTTAACCTGCCCCTCTGCTCAGCAACCGGGGCGGCGTACAACAAGATTAAAACATCAAGTTAAAACAATCCCTCCCCATCCTAACCCTCCCACCCCTTAAAACTAAATTAAACTAATGAAGAGTTAAAACAAGAATAAAATATGATAAATAAATAAATAAATAAATAACGGCAACGATGGCAAGGGGGTGGGTAGCAATCAGTCCACTGGAACCGGGAAGTTATTCCGGGAAGGCCTGCTGGAAGAGATCCGTCTTTAGCACTTTCTTGAAGCTATCAAGAGTAGTGATAAGACGGATTTCATCCGGCAGGCCATTCCAAAGTCTGGGAGCCGTAGAAGAGAAGGTCCTCTGGGAGGTCTGCAACAGCCTAGTTTTCAACCTATGAAAGGGAGGGTTTTCTTTCTGTGAGCATTCTTCCTCTCAAGAACTCGCATCTGAGCCTAAATAGCAGCAGCAACAAGAAGAATCAATTATAGGTAAACCCCTGTATGCACGATTTCACTTATCCAGAAAATATGTTATCTCTTGGCATTTTTAGGTCCTCCAATGTGATTTTATGGTCAACTTCTGATGTTCATCTCATTGAAAAATAGACAGTTTCCTATTATCCATGGTTTCAGGTATCCATGGGAGGTCTTGGAACATATCCCCTGTGGATATGGGGGTCAACCTGTACTTTACTTTTCATTCTGCAAGAGTCATGCAGAAATCCTCAGTGATGTAAATCATCGTCATCATCATCATCATCATCATCATCATCCTAATTTGAATCCTATTGGTTAATTCCAATTAGAATTGTTCCATTGAATCAATTGTTGAATGATGAATCAAACCATAGGCAAATAGTATTGATTCAATAAGTCTCCTCTGTGGGCTTGTCCACTCTCTCCCTGGATTGACCATGATGGTGGCCACATGCACAGGGCTGAATCCAGTGCAGCAGTGTGTCATCCACATGGCCAGCTGGGCTGACACTGCATTGGCGCCACTGGCCCATCCCCTTGCCTCTGATGCTGCTGCCGCCTCACCAGCCAAGCAGGTCCCTGTGAGAGCCTGGCCAGTGTCATTGCCTTTACTGAGGTGAGAAATGGGTGCCTGGCATGTGATCATCAAGGAGGGGATTGCTCTACCCCTTCCTCATAGATCTCACAGGTGCCCCATTCTGTCCTCAGCAAAGGCAACCGCACCAGGCAGACTTTCCATGGCTGCTTGGCTGGTGAGGCAGCAATGGCGGGGGCACAGGGAAGGAGACAAATCTAATCAGAGCTGCCTCCTCTTTATAAGCAGAAGCACCATGGAAAGTCTGCCTGGCATGATAGCCTCTGCTGAGGGCAGAATGGGGCGCTCATGCAAACAATGAGGATGGTGTCAAGCGACCCCATTGTCGTTGATCACATGTCTGGGTGCCTGTTACTGACCACAGCAGAAGTGGCAGCACACCAGGCAGGCTTTCCACGGAGCTACTGCTTGTGAGAAGGAGGTGGCAGCAGCTCCAAAAGGAGACCATCCCCTTTCCCTGTACTGATCAGTGTGGGAAAGGGGGGTGGCATGGCTTTTGGTGTGTGAACAACTGGATCTGCCAAATCAGACATGATCCAGCTGTCCAGATGCCAACAGAACCCAAAAGCCACTCTGGGGTTTCCAGAAAACATCACTTTCCCCTGACTTTGCTTAGTGTGGGGCAAAGTTGGGTTAAGAGCTACAATGCACATTACCTCCCCAGAAGTAGCCGTACATTGTGAAGACTGCCAGCATCAGATTTGGGGTGAGTACAACATTTTTGGCCCATGTGGACATGGCCATGTTGGAGATATAGGATTCAAGTCCCTGTTTCCATTCATCTAATGTTCTTCATTGCGATAGACAATGAAGACAATTGTTGGTGTATTCATCATGAACCGGTGCAAAATAGAAGTGGATTTTCTAAATGGAGGAATTTTAAATTGCTATATTAATTTTCTTAGGGTTATAAAGCAAGGATCCAGAAGAAATATCTGTCTTCACTGGGGAAATCTTAATACTGTATTTAAAAGAGACCTAACGAACAAACAAAACAAAACTATATGTAGCTTGGCTCTCCAAAAGCAGATTTTCAGAATAGCTCATTGTAATGGACAAAAAATAAAATAAAAAAAATGGAACTGGCACTCTTAAGCGTGTGATACTGCAGAATTGTAGGTTATTGAAGACGTTCTAGTTTCTGCATCATAATGTGTCTTTGTCTTAGTAACAGTGCTTTTTGGAATGACTACTGTATAGGGTACAGATCCTTGCCTATTTTATTTCTCATTCTCTCTGGTTTTTCCCAACCTGGTGTCCTTCAGATGCTTTGAACTACAATCTCACCAGTCTCAATCAACACAGCCATTGGCCATGGATGGTGGAAATTGTAGTCCATAATATCTGGAGGGTGCTGGCAGAAGACTGATTCTTCCCTTCTCTCCCATAGCATCATTAGGACACCATGAAATAGCCAAATAGTCTTTATATAGGTGATTTTCATTAGAGTCTCTAATAATAGCAATCATAAATGAACGTATTCATGTTTTGCAAGGTTGCCATATTGCCTGGACATCTGGAAAACCAAGCTTTAAGCCCAGGGGAATGTCAGACTCCATGGTTCATATGTATCATGACCTTTTCACTAAATAAGATTGCCAAATGAGATGGTGATTTTTGTAAAGTAGACAGTTTTCCACTGGGAACTGGACAGAGACCAGGAGATAGTTTCACAGAAAGCACAGAGCAGTCTGCCCGATACTTATCGGTTTCCAGTTACAGGCAACAGTGACTGCAATTCAACCAGAGACACTGGGGTGAAAGATTATGTCTCTTTTTCATTGCTTTAAAAATGAGTCTATACAATGAACTTCTTGTATAGAAACATGTGCTTAATGTATTTTTAAAAAACAAGTTGTCACCCAATCACTTATAGTATTCTATTTATTTCTATAGTGTTTAAATAAATAGATATTTCATTAGAAAAATTAATAACAAATTCTGTTACAACATGAGATGAACACAAATCCTGGGAATGGTTTACAAGAAATGAGGAATGTGTCAAAATATGCAGAAGAGGGAATTTGCTGAAAGGGTTGGTTTGAAGGAAGATTCATGTATACAAAAAATTGGAAAATTTCCTCATAGTCTTCATTGGAAAGATTTTTCCTCTCTGCCAACATTCTTTAGCCACAAGGGAAAAGGGCAGAATTAAAACAGGACATGAAAAGGAATGTGTCTCTTTTTCATACAACATTTACTCATGCTTTTGCTTAACCTAATTGGTTGAAAGATAAAGAAAGGAAGCAGTTGTGCCAGTGGCAGTTTTGTGGGCAAGTAATCCTTACATCTGTCAATAAGTCTTCTGAATTTGACAAAATTCTCTGCACACATCTCCTTTCTCCCCCAGATTTACTGCATAAAAAATATAGTGACACCATGTATTGTTTTCTGAAAGTGGTTTCCCTCCCCATTTTACCCAAAGACAAAACAAGGGTGTCTTCAGATAGCATGATGTGGCACCATATCTTCAGAATTTGGATGCATATCTCATATGTCCGCAGAACTCTTTAAAAAAAGAAGCAAAATTGGCATTGATCCAGAGTGTCTGCGAATGGAATTCCACTCACAGAATGTTCTTGCTGTTGGAAGGGAGGGCGATTTCTCTGATTTATCCTTCCTTCAGCCCAGAGGAGGGTGGGGTGCAGTCCCCCAGGACAGCAGAGAATATGGTTGCAGTGAGAGGTAGTGTTGCCAGATTTCAGGGCCTAGATGCTCTTCTTCAGTTCTCAGGGGAAGGAGGATAAAGCTCAGGGCAAGAGCCCTACTCTTAAAAGGTGTATGTATTTTCCTGATTTGTTAGACTTGGTGGCTTTTTTATTTGAATGGTGCACTCTGTGAAACCATGGTTGATCGTTAAGGTATTCATGCTTAATGATTTACCAGGGTCTGCTTCTCATAACATCACCAGAACCCACCTCCTGGAAATCAAGTTTTGGCCAAAGTGGAGAAGGTCTCTGCCAATTACCAATTACCCCTTCTTAGTTTAGGGTTGTCAGTTCAGGATTATCACATCCCCTAAATTTTGGGGGACAAAATTTGATAACTGTTAAGATGAGCACAAAGAAATTAGTGCAATGCTACATTTATGCATAAGCTAAGCACTACAGTTTAGGACTTCAGATCATGAAGTGTCTCTAAATACCAAGGCAAATAAGTACATGAATGAATAATTTAGAATACAGTAATATCTGTATCTATCTATCTATCTATCTATCTATATTGATATTGATGTATATTGCTGTGATGCCTCTTAATTCAACATAAGTTGGGACTCCCTCATTCTGGACCTGAACTGCTGTGATAAGCATGGAAAATAACCAGCCTGCTAAAAAGCAACAACCCAGAACCCTGAATTTCTTTCCTTTTTATATATCAGTGGAGGACTTCTAACAGGGCTACTTACACTTCAGCAGAAAAAAGGATATGCATCACCACAAAAGACAGCAAAGGAGAACATGGATTTGAGTAAGAACTAGATATGCTAATTTATACATATAGGTACAAAATTATAAAAGATTTAGATAATTTAAACAGACTTGCAATAGATCTTACAAGTGCAAAATGATGGCCTGACAGGTCAGATGATATTAGCACATTCCAGCTAAACCTTCCTCGCATTGATCTCTGTTTCTCTTATCCCCTTCTTTTTCTTCTGCAGACAATATCTGTCTTTGAGGAGCGGGCACATATCCTATACATGTCATTGGAAAAGCTGAAGTACATTGATGACCCTGAGGTCTACCTAAGGAGATCTGTCCTCATAAATAATTTGATGAAGAGGATTCATGGAGAAATCATCATGCAAAACAACTGGTGTTTCCCTGCTTGCTCTTTTGGCAGTGCCTCAGCCCAAGAGTGGTTCGTGTCCCATGACTGTCCTTATAGGAAACGGCTTCGGATGGCACGGGAGGATTGTGAAAAGGTCCATACTTGCTGCTTTTATCAAGAATGTGGCAGCCACTATTTAAGCTTACCATTATCTAGTAATTCTGCAACAGGGAACCCTTCTTCTTCTTCTTCCTCTGCTTCATCCTCCTCCTCCTCCTCCTCCATATCTTTGCCAGGTTGTTCCCAACAGGTGGAATATGGTGTCAGCAGTGCCCCTGTCTACAGGAATGATGACCAGATAAATGCCAATGAAATTTTCATTACTAATGCTGGCCCACATGGGCATCAGGATAAGACAGTATTAGGAAATGAGAAAGGAGGCCATGAAATGGAGCGAGACCATGCTTCAGACTGGGAACCTATGAAAAGCGACCATGGTATTGAATGTAAAAGTAAATATTATGATTACTTTGAGACGGGGCATGGTGACAAGAGCAACATGAATGAATCATGGAAGAAATCCTTACGAAAAAGGGAATACTTGCCAGGTGGCAAAATATGTTGCAGTAAAGGAAGCAAAATTTGAACCATCTTCCATGTAATTGCAGTACTGAAGAAGACACAGCATGTTGAATTTATCAAACTAAATGTCATTCTGGATGGATCTTCTTATACTTTTATACAGCCAATACAATCATGTCATAAGCTTCATGGATAGTTTTAATGACTGGGGAGCAGATTGCATCAAAGCGTATGTATGGTCTGCATCACAGAACTATTTATAAATATATGGAATTAAAGAGCACAGTTGAATTGTGATATATAAATATATTTTAGCTTTCATTACTGAAAGAACCAATAAACCAGATGGAGAAAATAAAACCCTTCTGAAGTTTGCCCTAGGAAGTTTGACATGATTTAAGAAGAATCTCCTTTATGCTTATCAATTACTTATCTGTTTGATAAGCAAATTATTACCAGCAAATGGGAGGTGTACTTCTTGCCCAACAATAATGGCTTTGAGAAGGACTGCATATAGTTGAAGAATAGATCCACACCATGATCTAGTATTAACACCACTCAGAGGTGTTTACTTATCTGGTTTAACCAATAGGGTGCAATAACACCTTTTTACAAAATATCATGTACAATTCCAGCACATGTATAGTTTTCATCTAAGCTGCAAGAATGAAAGAGCCTTATGGTGGTCTGTTGCTATAAAGGGCAGGATTTCTTTGGTGCCTTACTTTTTATCTTAATTTTTCCAGGGAAAAAATTAAGTTAAAAAAAATAAAACAAAAACAGCTACAGCAGGGATGTATCCTAAACAGGAAAAAAACAACAGGGTGGATCAAATATTATTAGAAACCTGTATCCTTTGAAATAGAGAATTTGATTTCCAATTCAAATGCATCTATTCTTGTTTGCTCAATTGCTTTTTTGGTTTGCCATCCTTAGGAAGGGATTGAAGGAAAAAAAAAAGAGGTCTCTTGTAAACAAGCATTAGCTACTTGAACATTTCTATGGCAACTGTCTGTTGCTGTGATTTTTCCTTTTTGTTTCTGGTATAATGAAGTTCATGAACCAGTGGCATGCTTTATACTTTACTCTGTTTCACATCATTTTCTCTCTTTAAAGTTGTAAAGAGCATGTACTGGGGTTTCCTATAATGTTAGGGTTTTTTATTCTGGAAAAAAGCACAATGTGGTGATACAAGATTTTTATCTGAAATGAATGTAAGGGTTTTAACCTTTTTTTTAAAAAAAAAAGATTATCTTGGAGAAACAGGGAAATAACTTTCAATTATTAGACACAAATTTTGAATCAATTTCAGATGTCCTCATTTTAAAATGCACATTTGGGGCAAGATCAAGTTAAATGTTCCACGCTTCTGAATCCTACTGATAACTGTGGAAGGATTACATATACATTGAAATTGCTGAGATTTTGGGAGTGTGTATGTGTGGCTGAAAGACCCAATAAACCAGACTGGGAAACAAATATGGAACTTGGAAAACTTTGCACCACAACTCCCCAAATCAATGGCCATGATGGCTGGGAAATTCTAAGAATTATATTCCCCAAAAGTAATGTTTCCAAGTTCTTTAAGAAAGGAGTCTGGGAGCCTAACGTGAATTGCGAACAAAGTGCTTAGTTTGAGCTGGATCATACATTCAGTGGTGAACAAAGAACTTTCTCCATCTGAACCCAACCTCTTTCAGTTACTTTTCCCCAGATATTAACAGAGTGGTGTGTGCTGCTTCCCCCAAAATGATTTTCCAAACTTGCTTGTTGTTAACTGCCATCAAGTCAACATTGATTTATGGTGATCCTATGAATGAGAGACCTCCAAGGGCTTGTCTACATTGGCCAGAATATGCCACTTTCTGGCCAGCGTATTCTAACCCCAGAGCTGGCCTGGATCCTGCCCCATTACCATGACGAAATAGGCATACATCTGCATGCACATGCCAACCAGTATTGGTGGGCGCCTCCAATGCTGTCACATGTCACATGCTCTAAAGCTGGGAAGGAGGCCCTCAACATGTGATCAAGGCTGGTCACATGTAGGGGGCCTTGATCATGTGCTGGGGGCCTCTTTTCCAGCTTCAGAGTGACATCAGCAGCAGAAACGGTGGCATCTGGCTATACAGCCTGGCGTGTGGGTACAGACTCCTGCATTCCGGCTTCAGACCCATCTGGGTTTTCCTGTATGATGAGGGTTTTCCTGGGGATTATTTTGAAATGTTAAGTGTTTACCCAGGCTTTGCCTTGGAGATAGGACTGTCTGGGGGTGAATTGGGGCAAGAACCCTGTAGCATTTGGACTGCAGGGCTCCAACATGGGGGGAAGCTAGAATAAATTGACTGTCTAGACAAGCCCCTAGTCATCTTGTTATTACTTACCCTGCTCAGGTTTTGCAAGCTGAGTGCTATGGTTTCCTTGATTGAGTCTATCCATCTGAAAATTTATTGTATGCCCTGTATCTTGAGCCCATTTTAACAAGCAATCTTTAATATGAAATTGAATATGAAATTCAATACGGAGAAATGTAAAGTACTGCATTTAGGGCGGAAAAATGAAATGCATAAATATAGGATGGGAGAGACCTGGCTGAATGAGACTACGTACGAAAGGGATCTAGGAGTCCTAGTAGACCACAAGTTGGACATGAGCCAACAGTGTGATGCGGCATCTAAAAAGGCCAATGCGATTTTGGGCTGTATCAATAGAAGTATAGTGCCTAGATCAAGGGAAGTAATAGTGCCACTCTATTCTGCCTTGGTCAGACCTCACTTAGAATACTGTGTCCAGTTCTGGGCACCACAATTAAAAAAGGATATTGACAAATTGGAGCGTGTCCAGAGAAGGGCGACTAAAATGGTGAAAGGTCTGGAAACGATGCCTTATGAGGAGAGACTTAGGGAGCTGGGTATGTTTAGCCTGGAAAAAAGACGGTTAAGAGGCAATATGATAGCCCTGTTTAAGTATTTGAAGGGATGTCACGCTGAGGATGGAGCAGGCTTGTTTTCTGCTGCTCCAGAGACTGGAACACGGAGCAATGGGTGCAAGCTCCAGGAACAGAGATTCCACCTCAACATGAGGAGGAACTTTTTGACAGTAAGAGCTGTTCGGCAGTGGAACACCCTCCCTCGGAGCGTGGTGGGGTCTCCTTCCTTGGAGGTCTTTAAACAGAGGCTGGATTGCCATCTGTTGGGGATGCTTTGATCAAGATTTCCTGCGTGGCAGGGGGGTTGAACTGGATGGCCCTCGTGGTCTCTTCCAACTCTGCAATTCTATGATTCTATGATTCTATGAAATGCAGCCTTCTTTTCCTACTATCTTCTGCCTTACCAAGCATTTTTGTCTTTTCAAATGAATTATGTCTTTTCATGATCTTTCCAAAGTACAACAGTCTCAGTTTAGTAAAGGTCATGCTTGATTTGCTCTTAGACCCCTTTATTTGTCCTTTTGGCAGTCCATGGTATCTGCAGAACTCTCCTCCAATATTACATTTCAAATGAGTTGATTCTCTTTCTATCACCTTTCTTCATGCCCAGCTTTCATAACAATACATAGAAAATGGAAATACAATGGCATGGATAATCCTAATTTTGATATTCAAAACCTACTTATGCCCCCCCTTTTAAATTTTCTGCAAAAGTTACATGAATTACCCAACATGCAGTATCTTTCCATTTCCATTGTCTTCCCTTCCTCTAACACACAGGCTGTAAAACCATATAAACAAAGCTCCAAAATGCAGCAGCCTTGTTCCTCAGGGTTTCCTTTTGACACAATCTCTTTAAAATGTAAAATGTACTGAGGGTTATGCTGGCCTAGGAATTTAGAGAGGGCCATAGCTGAGTGTTTTTTATGCCAGGGGTGGGCAACTGTGGGAGGCTAGGGTGCTGCATTAGTCCCCTAGAGACCTTGGGGGAATAACCCCTCCAATGCAAAACCCCCAGTTTTTGCTCCCTAATGTCCCCTCAATGCCTTCTTGTGGCTGTGGGAGCCATTTTTGCCATGTTTCAAGACCCCTGGGCTATTTTAGACCTATGAGGGGGCTCACCCCCCAAAATACTAAGTAAGTCACTTCCTGTTTTGAAAAAAAAGGGCCTCTCATAGATCTAAAATAGCCCAGGGGACCTTTTAAAAAGCAAAAATGGCTCACCTGGTCATGTCAAGTTTTTTTAAAGGCCTTTTTTGGGTCTTAAAAGAAAACAGCTCCAGCAGACTGCATGTGGCCCACATGCTGCACTTTACCCCCTGCTTGACAGAGAGTGCTTCCTTTATATGAGGAAGGTCCCAGGTTCATAATCTACTGAAAAGATCTGGTAGCAAGTAATGGGGAAGACCTCTGCTGGATAGCTGCTGCCAGACAAAGTAGACAAAACTGAACTAAATAGATACAGAGTTTTACCTACTATAAAGCAGTTTGTTTTTCTATGTTCCTTGTTCAGCACGGAAACTATTTAGCCTAATTGCATACATGCATGGAGCAGATGGGGATGGAAAGGCACCCTGCATGTAACCAGAGGCATTTTTCTCTTGCACAGTACATTGCGTTTTCTTGGGCTGGGCCTAAAATTAAATTCTAGAGTTTATCCTATTGAAAATTTTAACAAATTAGAGGCAACAAATTATTTCCAAGTAATGATATAGAGGGAGCTATCACCAGCATTGATATCTATAGGCCACAAATCTTATGCATATTTAGAGTAACAACTTATTTCTGAGTACACATGCATAGGATTGTGCTGCAAGTTAAGACAACAAACATTCCTGTGGCACTTAAAATATATTATAACATGGGCTTTTGTGGACTAATTGTGCATCTGATGAAGTGAGCAGTATTGCCTGTGAAAGCTTATGACATAATAAATTTGTTCGTCTTTGAGGGCTTTTTGGCATGAATCCTATCAGTACTTGCAACTAGAGTAGAACTACTAATTACCGGTAACTGTTGAATGGTGAGTAGATATTAACACATATCCCATTGATTAAATGGGTCTGTTCTAGTAGGATTCATCCATGTGCACCTCTAAAGAATACACCCTCTCTGTGTTTTCCTTCCCTTCAGTTTCATACCATGTATAGGCTGAGTTGAAGGAATCTGAAACAACTGGTCTTCTTGATGTGGACAAAGGGCAGTGTTATTTACAGCAGCCTCAATACTCATTTTTTATTTACTACAAAACAAGTTCAAGGATCTCTGTCCATCTTCATATGTTATCAAATATATCTACACAACATGCATCATGTATTTGTACACAACATGTGTCAGTCTCAATCAGAGTCTGAAAGTAGTGAATTAGAAGCAACATACAGTAGTTACCTGTAATGATTTACTTTTCTTTGTAAGAAGGACTTAATGAAGTCACATTGTAACATAATGAAACCACATTGTAACAGCTATGGTGGCTGGTGGTTTCCATGTCAGCTGGGCAGTCCATTTGTTCCAGATTTTAGTCTGCACCTTTAGTTAGTCCACTGCCTTGAACATCTGCTTTAAAGTTCAGAATAACAGCCAGAGTGGACCCAGTGGGGGCACTCCTAAGGAAGCCAGAAGCTGCAGCTTTCTGACAGTAACATATTGAATGTGAATGACATTGCTTTTGAGTGCCTGTGTGTATGTATGTTAACAACTGACATCATCAACCTGGTTATTTTTAAAAGTCATTTTCAGAGCCATTTTAGTGGATTTTTTTTCTCAATGACATTTTCTTATCAACCCTAATGAGGTTTTTGTTGTTATAAATAAAAGGTAATGGAAAAGTAACAGGAGAACAACAAATCCTATGTCGAGTCAGTGGTTCTTAACCTTTTCTTTAGCAGGGACCCCCTTTAAATATCTTTTGTTGCCTCAGACTCCTAAGATTTAACTCAAGACTTAAAACAACAACAACAACACCTGATAATAATAATACAGTTACACCATCCATTAAACCTTCCCTCAGAGGCACTTGAGTAGGAGGGAAGACTTTTCTCCTGATTCTTCCTGCAAGTTTGTGGCTGGAGTGGATTGAATGGCAATGACCAGGCCAAGCCAGCCAGCCAGCCTTTGCCTTAGGTCCTGTCATGTGACCACTCCACTGCAGGGAGGAGGTGAGCCAAGTAAATTTCAAGCCTTCACAGACCCCCTGTGAGGACACTGTGTCCTCACATGGACCCCCGGTTAAGAACCACTGTGTTGTGTAATTTAACATTGCTTTCTAAAAAGAAGCCCTTTTTAAAAAGAGCAGTTACAATGAATTTCTTTTTAAAATGATGCGGTGACTGATGTTTAATAAGCAACTTTCCAAACTCTGTTACTACCTGACCCCCTCCCGCCCCAATCTGAAGGGCACAGAAGCAGTTGGGGAATTGTTAGAGCTAATAGACAGGATCAGTGAGAGACACTCTAACCTTGATAGCCTAGAAGGGGTGCCACATATGTGCAGCAACACACACTCATGCCAAGTGTTAAATTGAAGATATTACAAGCCACTCATTCAGAGCCAGATCCTTTATCAGTAACAATTTCACTACAGATACCAATAATCCTGTCCATACACTGCATTATTCTTAATTTGTGCCTATAAAAAAAATATGGCTAATATATAGTTGGTTCAGCCGAACTACCCCAAAGGCACCAGATCCTTGAAGCTAAGCAGGGTCATCACTGGTTAGTACTTGAGTGGGAGTCTGGCAATGAATACTGGGTGCTGTAGGCTATATTTCAGAGGAAGGAGCAGGCAAAACCACCTGCCTTTCCTTTTCTAAGAAAACGCTATGAAATTCATGGGGTTGCCATAAGTCGACAGGTGACTTGAACCACATACCATTGGTTAGTCCCAACTAGAACAGACTCACTGACTCAATTATTGAATGGTGAGTCAACACATAGGTAAACTCAAATGATTCAGTGGCTCTACTCTTGTTGTGATTAACAACTGGATTTAGATCATATATATTTGGGATTATACAGTAGTGTTTTTCTAATGCATTTAGAATTAGAATTTCTAATGCATTTGTTGTAATATTTTAAAACTTGTCATTTGCCCCACATGGAATTAAATGAGGTTATCGCCATCTTTCTTGTGTGTATAAGGAATGCATAGAGAATTTCTGATGAGAATATAGGAAAATTTAACTATGCCAGTGGTAAGATATTTGTAAGGTTGATTAATGCTAGATGCATCAACTTTTTTTTAAAAAAAAGTTATCTTACCTTATTTCTCCAAGACAAAAACATTTTATTATTGCTATCAATATTAAATATAGATCTCATTCATACAGTGTATGAGTAGGATCATTTAGTCATTTGTCCACATGGACCATTTTTTAAAAGCTGATTTTTCTTGTCTTATATTCAGTTGAGAATAGAAAATCTGTTCTTTTTCCAGTATATGTCAAACATCTGGTGTGTTAAGCTTAGATATTTAGGTACTTGTATACTAAGGTGGTGTTGCAGTAAAGTGAATTTTTCTCTTGATATATATATTTATTAAAATGATAAAACATCATTTTGATTTAAAAATGTTAAATGTGTTTCTTTTTGTTTTTCTCTTTTGTTATCAAGAAAGATCATTGAAGTGAAATGTTTCATTGAGCAGAATACATGGCTAATTCTATTATAATGGGCTAGATCTGAGTGGGCAGCCACTAGACCAAACCAAGGTGTCAGATATCAATTTTCAGAATACTTTGATATGTTGTCTTGATGTGTTTTGTTGGGTCCAGAAACTGCCTTTTATGGATGGGGAGGAAGTTTCACTCAACAAAGGTGCAGAGTTTTTTTTTAGAAATTCTTCCTTTACACCATAACCCTCCTCCCCATTAAACAGTGTCCCCTGATACTCTGGATAATATTTTCAGGACAGCTGGGAGGACTGCTATGGTGACCAATAGGCAGGGAAGTCTGCTTTGTCTAGCCTACTTTCATACATCTATATCTGGACACAATCTATTAGATATTGGTAAAGAGAGCTTGCATTCCACAAGTATTGATACACTCCTGGCTGCAACTAGGAATCCCTTGTTACTAATCTAAGGATTGTTAAAGCATGTGTAAGCATGTAATTTCTACCAGTTTGGGACTTAAAAATCCTGGATGCCTCAACAAATCCCCCAAACCTGAGAGACTGTTCTTGAACGTATAGCTGAACACTGTATTTTCCTTGGCCTTCTATGTATGAAAGTATTGGCTGCTATTATGAGGCAGACTTCATGTTTTAAGTTTCAAGGAAAAGACTTCAGACATTTATAATAACCAGATTTTTTGGAAGTGCAGAGGAGGAGCAGGGGTGGGGGGAGGGAAAGAAATAAAAAAATCATGTTGTATCACTGGAATCCTATAAGGACCCCTGAAGATTCTGACTTGCACAGTATCACTGTGATCCTATGCAGGCTTGCCTAGCTTAGTCTACTGTGCTCAAAAAAGGACGAGATCCTGTCTGATCTTGGAAGACAGCCAACATATACTAAGTGCTATAGGTTATATTTCAGATGAAGGAACTGGTAAAACCGCCTCTGAGTATTCCTCGGCTCAGGGCCTGTTTACACTGCACTGATACCACTTTATCCACCATCCTATGGAATCTTGGTATTTGTAGTTTTGTGAAGTAGTTGGCCTTTTCTATCAGAGAACTCTGGTGCCTCACTAAGCTACAAATACTAGGATTCCATAGGATAGAACTCTGGTGGATAAAGTGGTGTCAAGCTACTGTATTTCTGCAGTGTAGACAGGTCCTAAGAAAACCCTATGAAATTCACGGGGGTCACCATAAGTTAATAGGCAACTTGAAGGCACATACACATGCAGGCATGTATAGGAGCATCACCTCTGTTTTGTTCTGTGTACTACATTTAAATGCACATGCTAACAAAGGAGAAACAAAGGGAAGGACTTCATAGCAAATGTACGCTGAAGAAGGCTGAAGAAACTGGTTTCATTTATCAAAGGGAGATTAATGGCAAGCATGTTTTCAATTTTTAGATCTCTCTGAAACAAAAGAGGAACAAAATTTCACAGTACAGTACATACTGAGGGTAGGACAAGGAGCTCTAATTCAGAGACGTAGGTTAAAGTAAAACATTAAGGACTATTTCCCAAGTATCCAAGCATTTCAAGTACTAGAATAAGCAACACCAGGGATATTGCACTGTATTACATCCTGGGAGGTTTTTAAGAAAAAGAATGTGCAGACATCTGGAAAGGATGTGAAGAATATCCTGCAGTGCAGAAACAGATACTGATATGTACAGTTGATTGCTTTTTTTTCTCACATTTTTATGGGTATGGGGAATGGGAAGAATAAAATTAAAAGTTTTTCTTGCAAAGAAAAGAATTGGAGGATTACATTATCTAGATGGTTTTCAAGCAGTGGAATCTCTGTGGAGGCGATAAGGTAAATCTTGCATATTCAGCATGTCCTGACTCTTCTTTAAAGGCTAGCTAGCAACTTTTTCTTTAAAACTAGCCACCTTTCTAGTGCCACACACTAAAGCTTCCACCTTTCTAGTGCCAGAAGCAGTCTGAGCTGGGTAAGTGATGAATGTTGTTAGGTACAGGAGCTAGGTAAACAGTCCTGCTATCTTTTCAACAACATCTTTCAGGCTCCCACCCACCTGCTCTGAGGGTGTAGACAGTGGTTATTCTGGCTAGGCATACTAGCAGTTGTAGTCCAAAAGAGTAACTTTCCCATGCTCTTCCTCCTCCAAATAATACAAAGTTCACCCATTTTTACACTGAAGGCTAAATCCAGTGTGGGTCCAAGCTACGGTAAACTCATTGAAGTCGGTTGGACTTATGTATGCGATAGCTAACAAATCCTATTCATTTCAATGGCTTCCCTTTGGGACTAAGATTGGATTCAGTTGGGACTAACATTGGACTCAGGTCTGGGAATCTCAGTATGGAGTACATCAGATAGAATACACAAACTTGCTTTCTACAAGGATCTGGTTAGGGAAATACTATACCGTAGGATCCCCATAACACTGGTGATTGGTTCCAGGGGTCCCCATGGATACCCAAAACTATGAATAACAGCAAACACCATTGAAAATAATGGGACTATGGGTTTAAGATACCATAGAGTTACCTTGGAGGACCTAGAAAATGGCTAGAGAGGATGCATTTTCTAGAAAAACTCTGGGAGGTATGCTGTTTTGTGTCCTGTGGATAACTGAATCAGTGGCTACAGGGGTCCTACTGTAACACTCTGTGGTGCATATCAGACTGGGGAAAGTAAGTAAAACATACATATTTAGACAAGCCAGAATTTGTTTGGTTATCTGTGCTGCAATTTGTGGCTTAAGCCACAAAACCATGGTTAACACAAACAATTATTTTTGTACTGTGGAAATATGACCACATATATAACTCTATGACTGAATGCAAGTTTACCAAGCCTGCAGAATATTCTTATTTTAAACTAGAGTTAACAGGCCAAATAGTTTGAACTACACCATATCCTATCTCATCACAAGGTTCGAATGGGAGGCTTTGAGAGCCACCATCATAAGGAATACTTTTCTTTCATTCCAAAGAAGGGAATAGCTAGTTCTTTCTCTACTTGTAGCACCAAAAGGTATTTCCATACCCTGCATGAATTTAAAACAACAGAGTCTTTATTTGAAATCTGTCCAGACATTTGACCTTTCTCCCCTATGGGGGACCTCAATCAATAAATCATGGAGTTTGAAGGGACCTGATGATGGATCACTTAGTCCTCTAATGCCACAAACTGTGACATTGTACAAGGTAAGTAGCCACAATCAACTGATCTTACTATAGTTGATTACAAATATTCCTCTAGTTTCTTTATGCACATATTCCCACAGCATGGCAACAAGAGAAACATGCCAGAGAAACAAGCTACTTTCCTGCTGCAGGCTAAAGTAGATATGCAGGGCAACTGAGTGTATATAAAACATGAGTTTATCCCATTTATGGGAGAGGGGAGCACAGAGAAGTAAAATCTGTCTCTCCCCCATCATTCTTTGCTTTTAAGCAGCTTTTCACACAGCAGCTCATAAACTAACAAGGAGAAAATTGCTCAAAGCTATACCATAAAGATTCTTCTCATAGCTGAACCATAGTGGTATAGTGGTTTGAGTGCTGGACTAGAACTCTGGGGAACAAGGGTTCAAATCCCAACAGAGCCATGGAAAACCTCTGGGTGACCTTGGACAAATCACACTATCTCAGCCTTAGTGGAAAGCAATGACAAACCTGCTCTGAACAAATCATGCCAATAGGTCGCCTTAGGGTCACCGTAAGTCAGAAACAATTTGAGGGCATGCAAGAAGAAATACCATAAAGCAGAAAGGGTGCTCAGCAATGGCTCCTCTTCATCTTGGAAAGATGTGACCAGTGGGGTGCCACAGGGTTCTGTCCTGGGCCCAGTGCTATTCAACTTTATCAATGACTTGGATGAGGGAATTAGGGGCATACTTATTAAATTTGCAGATGACACCAAATTGGGAGGAGTAGCTAATACCCTAGAGGACAGGATCAAAATTCAAAATGACCTGGATAAACTGGAGAGCTGGGCCAAAGCTAACAAAGTGAAATTCAATACAGAGAAATGTAAGGTACTGCACTTAGGGCGAAAAAATGAAATGCATAAATATAGGATGGGAGAGACCTGGCTGAATGAGACTACGTGCGAAAGGGATCTAGGAGTCCTAGTAGACCACAAGTTGAACATGAGTCAACAGTGTGATGCGGCAGCTAAAAAGGCCATTGCAATCTTGGGCTGCACCAATAGAAGTATAGTGTCCAGATCAAGGGAAGTAATAGTGCCACTCTATTCTGCCTTGGTCAGACCTCACCTAGAATACTGTGTCCAGTTCTGGGCACTGCAATTAAAAAAGGATATTGACAAATTGGAGCGTGTCCAGAGAAGGGTGACTAAAATGGTGAAAGGTCTGGAAATGATTCCTTATGAGGAGAGACTGGGGACATTTTCAGACACGGTTTTATCGTACCTAGCACGGGAAGAGCTCCCGGGAGAGGGATGGGGCTCTTGTGCGGCAGGGGGTCGTTTTTGGACGCCGCCGTCCCTCTGCCGAAAGCATCTGTTTCAGTTCCATGAAGCTTCGGAAGCTGCAGAGCCATATTTTAATCATGGAAGTTGCCCGTGGCATACGGAGCTGGGCACGTTTAGCCTGGAGAAGAGAAGGTTAAGAGGTGACATGATAGCTGTGTTTATATAATTGAAAGGATGTCATATTGAAGACAGAGCAAGCTTGTTTTCTGCTGCTCCAAAAACTAGAACATGGAATAATGGGCTCAAACTACAGGAAAAGAGTTTTCACCTAAACATTAGGAAGAACTTCCTGATGGTAAGAGCTGTTAACAGTGGAATACAGGAGATTATCAAATGCTTTAAACAAAAAAACCCCAAGGAGCTCATGAGAACAATGTCACTGTACCACCAAAGGATCCCAATATTGCACAACTTTGTTCTCCTGTTGTGCTTGCTCTGTTTTCTCTGTGCTGAAGCGACGAAACAGGTGCCGCTTTTTATTGGCGGATGAAAAGTGGTGCTATTTTGTTGCTTCAGAACAGGAGAATGGAGCAAGCATGTCAGGAGGATGATCCATGCAATATTGG
Organism: Gambelia wislizenii; assembly: GCA_030847615.1. Lineage (NCBI taxonomy): Eukaryota > Metazoa > Chordata > Lepidosauria > Squamata > Crotaphytidae > Gambelia > Gambelia wislizenii. The sequence continues at coordinate 41,173,099 of JAUMIR010000001.1, forward strand.
GACCCTTTGGTGGTACAGTGGCATCATTCTTGTGAGCTCCTTTGGTGCTCTTTTAAAGCATCTGATAATCTCCACACTGCTTCAGGATGTGTCTTTTTTTGGTAGTTGTGGAGGTTTGCATTGTCTTCCACCCTCTGCAACATCCAAAGGCCCCCAATCCCTACAGTATTCACCATTGCTCTGTGATAGCCCTCCTCCCATCCATTCCATGGCTGGTGGAAAGCAAAGGGGATTACCATAGCCAAATGCTTCTCCAGTCCTTTCCCTCTCCCCCCTTACTCTCCACCAGCAACAGAATGGCTGGGGTGGGGGAGAGACAATCTCAGCACAACAGTGTCCTGAAGGTGGTAACACAGGAGCTGTAGTGGAGTCCTTCATGCAGAACTCTTAGGTGACACTCAACCATGTAAGATCTCAGCCATGAAGTATAAAAGGGACTTACTTGTATATGTCTTTATTAGTTACCCTGAAATAGGTTGCCAGGTGAAAAACAGGGCAGGATTCCTTTACCTTTAATAGCTGTGTTGAAGAGGGGATTTCATCAGGTGTTGCTTTATCATGCAAACTCCACCTGCTGAAATCCTCTCTTCTGCACAACTATTAAAGCTATAGAAGCCTTGTCCTGCTTTTCACCTGGCATTCCTACTGTGAAATACACTACACTTTAAATGATTACTGTTAACTCAACCAATATAATGAGGACAAATGGTCAGTGTCTTCATATAAAAATGGTCAGTGTGTTTATTTTTAACATTGCACACAATTTTGGGACAGAAGATAGTGTTGACTTCTAGCTGAAACTGCCATTGCCATAAAATGCTATGAAATGTGTGGTTTATTGATTTACCACAAATTATAAAATAAAAATAACAATGAATTACCTCTGATGTTTCCAATGGCTCCTCAGCTGATGAGTGGGTTTACATAAAACGTGGGTTTACATAAAAAGTCTCTCTCTGGCTTTTCTTCGCAAACAAAGATTCAGGAAGGACTCAACTCATCCCGCGTTTTCTGCAAGTGCACTGATGACTAAAAAGGCCAATCCGAGATAAACAAGTCTGGTTGCAGAAAGCACAGCAGAAGGTTTCCTTGGGTGATGTTACCGGGTTGTGATTCTTTCTGTGTTGCCATTTCTCTTCAAGACTTGTTTGGCATGAGTTCTCAAATAAAGCTGCAGAATTGTGGATAGTGCGTCTCCAAAATTATACTAATTATATGGATATAATTAGAAGTTGACCGCCCCCCCCCATATCCAAGCCCCCCTTCCCCCATGGATAGCTGAAACCATGGATAATAGGGAAACCTATTATTTTCAATGAGATGGATGCTGGAAGTTGACCATAAAATCACATTGGAGGACCTAGAAATGCCTAAAGAGAAAATAAGCTTTTGGATGGGGATAAGTGAAACTGGGGATACCAAATCCATGGATACAGGGGTCAACCGGTATAAACCAATTGCAGTTATATCCTATGAGTATGCACATTGTACATATGTATGTTGTGAAGGTTCTTAAATAAATATACAACAAGACAGACATTTGCATGGCATTTTAAAAAAGTGAATATCTTACAAACTCTCACTTACAATCAATCTAATCAGGATTATTGCAAATATACAGCATTTCCAGTCATTATTTCATAAAAAAATAGAATGTAGTATTCTCTTATTGAGGGCCTGAGATGAATGGAAGAACTATGATAAACAGAGATTCCCTTGTGATGTTGCAAACTTATCTCTCTGAAGTCCATTTTTACTTTAATGTAAACATATTCCTGGCAGTCTGCCCCAGATCTTCTGAAGCAGTTAATCCCAGCTCAGATTAATTTTGAGAACATGAACAATGCATCCAAGACCATCTAAGGCTTGTTTTTGCCTTCTATGAACTGAATAGCTATAAACATTGACCATGCAGAAGCTCATTAAGTATGTCAGAATGGGATCTCCAAGGCCCTCCAAATAATGGATAATGCTATGGCATATCAAGCCTAGGTCATCAACAAGCCTCTGGTAAGAATGGTAATGCCCTAGATCAAATTTATGAGTCTACCCTTTCCATTATGCAAAGATAAATAGATACTCCTAAGACTATTTATTATCTGTGGTGATCACATACTCTCCAGCAGATGGAAAGTAATGCATGTATGGCCAAGGAACAGTGGATAGCAAAAGTTATTATTAAGGAAGAACACATAAACTAGGAGAGGCTGCAACAGTTTGAACCTACTGGGAAGGGCAAGATTCTTCCCCCCCTCCTGTTGAGCTAATTGAGTGCTTTGTAGCAATTGAAGTAAACTGAGGATGAAAGGAGAAAGGAGAAAGGAGAAAGTTCGATTCCAGCCGGCTCCAAGGTTCACTCAGCCTTCCATCCTTTCGTAGGTCGGTAAAATGAGTACCCAGCTTGTGGGGACAATTAGCTAACACACATTGGACGCTGTTTAATGCAGTTAGATGTGTAAATAGCTATTGCTTAAAACAATTTGTAAGCCGCTCTGATAGCCTTGTGGCTGAAGAGCGGGATATAAATAAATAAATAAATAAATAAATAAATATAAAAAAATAAAGAAAGGAGAAGGAGAAGAGAGAAACTGGGACATTTTGAAAACAACTGAAAAAGTGGAACTACAGAGGATTACAGTCAGACCTCCTTATCCATGGGTTCTGCATCCAGGGATTCAACTAACTATGGCTCAAAAATATTAGGGGGTGAGGATTCCAAAAAGCAAAACTTGCTGTTCACCATTTAATATTTACTATGTCATTGTATATGATGAGATTTGAGCATCCACAAATTTTGGTATCCAACCATGGGGTGTGTGTGTGTCCTGGAATCAAACCCCAGAGGATACTAAGGGCCCACTGTAATTGGGACTGTCCCTGCCAAATCAAGACAGTTGGAGGAGAGTGAAATTGATTTTGAGACCTATCACATTTTGACTGGAGATTATCAGACAGGAATGCAAAAAGTGTTCCTGTCCCACAATCTCCACTCCTGCCTTTGTCCCGTCCCTGACTCACCACAATTACCCTCCCTACTACACTTACCTTCTCTAATGTTGTTCTCGCAGCCCAGGAGTGAACGGAGCTCTAATGGAGCTCTGTTCACTTTCTGGATTCAAATCCCGTGGATTTTCGTGAGAAGATGCAAGTGAGAGAAATTAAAAAAAGAAAAAGAAAATAATAATAAAAAAAGTGACAGCAAGCACAAAAACATATTTTAAAATTACGGTAACAAATAAGCTGAGGAGGGTCATAAAAAGTGTGTCATTTACCTGGATGTCCTAATCTCACCCAGAAGTGTTCTGGCAGGGACCTCCCATTGATGCTGGAATCTCTCCAGAGAAACGGGGCATCTTGTTGCACGCTGTCAAATCCATGACAGAAATGGAACGGGGCAGGGGAATCTATTGAAGGCTTCTCCCATCAATAAAAAGCAGCGCTGGCAGAACGGGAGCAAAATGGGAGCAGAATGATGGGTGACGACGTCATGTGGTAAGTGAGCCCTTTTGCAATCTTCTGGCATTGCTGTAACACCACTTTTGATGTGTCTGATAATCTCCTTTGACATCCTATATGTCACTGATACCCAGATTTGAACTGGGAACCTCACAGCCAGTAGCTGGACTACTAAAACCTAATCAGGATTGTTTGCAATCATGCCTCAGAGCCCTCTGCTCTGAGAATAGAGACATACAACATACTCCTATCCCTTTTAGCTGGCAAGTAGCATAACTAAAGGGATATCCACACAGACGAAACATGTATTTTTAGTGCTAGTATACTCATGAAGATATTTGTGAAAATTTCTGTACTTGGGTCCAAACCTCTTTTGTACCCACATACCAGAATTTTATGTAATCTGGGGAACAGTTCAAGTGTACAGCTGTATCTGTGCAGAACAGACATGGGCTACGTACACACTGCAGAAATAATGCAGCTTGACAGCACTTTAACGATCATGGCACCATCCTATGGAATGCTGAGATTTGTAGTTTGTTGTAGCACCAGAGCTCTCTGATAGAGAAGGCTAAATATCTCATAAAGCTGCAAATACTAGAATTCCATAGCATTGAGCGGTGGCAGCTAAAGTTGTGTCAAATTGCATTATTTCTGCAGTGTGTCAGCAGCCACACAGACATATTTGCTGAATTTGATGTATTATGATTCTAAAATAAGAAGGGGTGGTACACATAACAGATCCTGTCTGATCTTGGAAGCTAAGCAGGATCAGCCCTGGATAATACTTAGATGGGAGACCAAGAATGGATACCACGTGTTGTAGGCTGTGTTTCAGAGAAAGGAACTGGCAAAACCACCTCTGAATATTCTGCCTAAGAAAGCTTATGAAATCCATGGGGCCACCATAAGTCGACAGGCGACTTGAAGGCACATGTTGTGTGTCTTCAAGTCATTTCTGATTTATGGTGACCCTAAGGCATGCCTATCACAGGGTTTTCTTGGTAGATTTGTTCAGAGGTTTGTTTGCCTTTGCCTTTGCCTTCCTCTGAGGCTGAGAGTATGTGACTTGCCCAAGGTCACCCAGTGGCTTTCATGGCTGTGTGGGGTTTCTAACCCTGGTCTCCACAGTCATAAGCCTATGCTCAAACCACTACATCACACTGGCTTTCTTTGAAGGCGCACACATGCACGCACACACACACACAACTAGTTTTTAGTTAGTGATTGACAGCAGTCACTAACTAAAGATCTGTTTGGTATTTAGGTATATTTTGTAACACAGGCCAGTACCACATAACCTTCTGATGGTTTTTTTAAAAAGTAATTATTTTAATTGGGTCTGAATAATTAAAAGGAAGAGTTACTGTTATTAAAATTGTAACCATAACAGTAATGAAAGACCAAGGCTTAGAACAGTAATATAACTAATTACTTTAAAAAATAACTTTAGAGCTGTACAGAAGACACTTCCAAATTTCACCCTTCTTTAATATCTGAGAACCTATTTAACTTCTTTAACATCTGAGAACTATGAAAGAATTGACAGCTGAAGGATGGTGGCTGGAATCCTGTTGGAGATCTACATCTTCGTAAGTGGACTTGCGTCTGCAGGCATTTCCTTAACATCCGTATCTAGTAAAGGGCTGCTGTTACGTTACTACATAAGGGAGTGGACAAAATGACCAGTGTAACCTGCTCTGACAGGCCCCCACTTTTTCATAACTCATCATTGGCTGTATTTCATATATTGGCTTATAATTGGCATTCCACGTGGTTAAAGGTAGACCAGGGAACCTCCCAAACAAGGAACTAAGGTTTGCTCAGAAAATCAAAGGCAATAGGTTTCTTTTCCAGTAGCTTGCTAAAATTCCTAAAAGATACACCCAGGTGAGAATTATGTGAAAGTCCCCTGGAACTGATTAGTTAGGGAAATAATATGCTAATTCTTCCTGGGCAGCGCTGGTGTCTAATCAGGTCAGCATCTCCTACTTAATAACAGTGGGGAACAATGCAATCTCTCTTTGTTTCTTTAGCGTACCTTTGCCTATTTGCATATTCACATATTTGCATGAATGTTGGGAAGAAAAAAAATAGGCCGGCCATGGCCATGTGGCCGAAAATAATGGAAAGTATAGGACATATGATCATAGCAGGACTGCCCTTTTACACCCAAGTGAGCTCGCCTAGGGGAAATGTGTGGCTGGTAATGCTGCTCTCAGTTCGCTTTAACAAGATGTGTGTGGTATTAACAAGATGTGTGCTGGGTCACTGTGGACCAGGAAAATGCGATTTGAAGCATAGACAAGCCCTCAGTGAGTGTTAAAATGTCATTTTTTTTCCTTCTCAGCTACTAGCTTGCTTGGTTTTGTTGTTATTTGCCATCAGTCCCTGCAAACTACCACAAACTGCCCCTCATTTTCATCTTCCCTCCAGGCACACAGGATGGCCGCTTACACACTGTCCACTAAAAGCAGTACAAAGAGTGTCCAGGGGGTAAAAAGAAAAGCACCAGAGTGGGCATATGGTGCAGAGTGGTGGAGTAGTAAGAGAGCAAGCACTTGCTCTTTGGCTCTTTTGCTACTTGCTTACTTCTAACTAACCCCTTCCTTCCCTCCTTCCCCACTTCCAAACAGATTGAAGAAGCAAGACTGCTGGCTTCTTGAATGCCTTAATCCTCAGCACCACACTGTTCAGAAGGAGAATTAGGGAAACTGCCTTTGCCACAACACAGGTGATTTATCTATCTAGCTCTTCCCCTTTGCACAATGCCCTCTCCGAGGCCCCTCAGGAAGCTGCTGGCTCTATATAGGAGAGCCAGTTGCTGCAACATTGGTTCTTTCTTTGACTTTAGAGGTAGCAGTGTCATGAGTGAGGGGATGACTGAGCACTGAAATATTGGAGGGTATGGAACAGATAAGAAAGTTATAATGCCATTGCTTAAAATAGGTACTAAGGAAGGGTGCCCTCAAAATAAGAGCTGTCCCTGGAGTGGGAGTGGGGGAGAGCATTGGATCATAAGTTAAAACAGGCTCCAGTTTTTCCACACTTTGCTCAAGACCCTTCCTCCATCTCTACTTGACTCGAGGATACAGCCAGATAAAATTATCTCCCAATCTTGAGTTGAGTATAGCCACCTACACTCCTGGTCTGCCTGTGACAACAGCTTTGGAAGAAAACAAGCCATTTTTTTTTTAAAAGAGAGAGAAATTATTTTTTTTTTTAAAAAGAGAAGCTTATCTGCTACATACATACAATCCTGACATTTGGATTGAGGTGAAAGTGATTTGGCATTGCTCTGGCCTCTGAAGAGCAGCGAGGCACAGCTCCATCATGCTTTGGCTGAACAGGTGGTGAGAAGCCGTCCTTCCTTTCCAACTGCCACTGTTGTGGTCTCTGAGGGAGAGAAGAGCAGCCAGGCACAGCTCCATCATTTCTTGGCCCCAGCAGCTGATGAGAGGTCCTTCCTCCAACAGCAGCCAGCATACGCTGGACCTCATCCCTTCTCTCACTGTGATTCTCTTTTCTTTGAGCGTCCTGCCTTTTTAGATTGTAAGCCTGAGGGCAGAAAACTGTCAAATTAATAATTTGTAAGCCACCTTGGGAGTCTTTTTGTCTGAAGGGTGGGGGTATAAAAACTCTAAGTAAACAAATGCATATTCTCAGTTCAGTAAAATTCTTCACTCAACATTCATAGAATCATAAACTATGGCAATCAAGGCCGGCCAAAGGCCAGAATCCAATGGTATACTTCTGCTGAATTTCTACTGCATCTGCCAGAATTAGAGTGGGGCCGAGTCGGCACTATGGAGGGCTACAGCAGAGGAGGAGGCGGGGGGGGGGGACTCCCAGTCTCACTGGTACAAAGCACAGCACTGGGATTTGCCATTTTGCTGCCTGAGGCAGAGGACAATATGGCAGAATTTCTCAGTTTAACTACTGTATGTCTCTCTCTCTCTCTGGCTTTTCTTCGCAAACGAAGATTCAGGAAGGACTCATCCCGCGTTTTCTGCAAGCGCGCTGATGACTAAAAAGGCCAATCCGAGATAGACAAGTCCGGTTGCAGAAAGCACAGCAGAAGGTTTCCTCGGGTGATGTTACCGGGTTGTGATTCTTTCTGCGTTGCCGTTTCTCTTCAAGACTTGTTCGACGTGAGTTCTCAAATGTATGTGCTGTATGAAGAAGTACTTTCATCTGCCCAACTCTCCCTCCTACCGTGATGTTTCAGTGGATGACCTGGGGCCTTAGTATAATGACAGAGGCAGAAAAATGTCTCCCTAGCCACTTTCTCACCACCTTCCACAATTTATGTTAGTTCTTCCTTTGTGTGTGTGTATGTGCATTCACGTTGCCTGTTGACTTATGACAGCCCCATGAATTTCACTTGGTTTTCTTAGGCAAGGAATACTCAGAGGTGGTTTTGCCTGTGGTCCCGTCGACATGATAAAAAAAAGTACATACGGTGTTCGAAAGATCGGCTATCTGTACAAATGAACATTCAAATACAAATGTATCATTCAAAAGGGGGGCCACGAATTCCCCCGTAAAGTCTGGCAGTCTGGCGCTTGGAAAAATGTCCAGAACTCAGGGATTAATCTGTGTGGCTTCCGAATGATTGGCTGTTTGTACACTCCTGCTCGCACAGATACAATTATACAACAGACTCATCCACTCTTTGTCTCACACTCTCACTCAAGATTGGCTGGGTAGAGGGGGTGGGACTCTCTCTCCTCTCTCTCTCTCTCTCTCTCTCTCTCTCTCTCTCTCTCTGGCTTTTCTTCGCAAACGAAGATTCAGGAAGGACTCATCCTGCGCTTTCTGCAAGCACGCTGATGACTAAAAAGGCCAATCTGAGATAAACAAGTCCGGTTGCAAAAAGCACAGCAGAAGGTCTCCTTGGGTGATGTTTTTGGGTTGTGATTCTTTCTGTGTTGTCGTTTCTCTTCAAGACTTGTTTGGCGTGAGTTCTCAAATAAGGCTGCAGCATTGTGGATAGTGCGTCTCCATGCCTCCTGATGTGAGGCCAGGGCGGACCACTGTTGGTGATCAATTTGGCTGAGCCTGAGATGTTGTTTCAGGGAGTCCTTGTATCGCTTTTTTGGAGCACCCCTCTTACGCTGACTTACCGGACTTGTTTATCTCGAACTGGCCTTTTTAGTAATCAGCGTGCTTGCAGAAAGCGTGGCATGAGTCCTTCCTGAATCTTCATTTGCGAAGAAAAGCCAGAGAGATAGGCAGTTGGTCACCTCTGTCACCACATGGTGTGATTAAGTGATAGTAAGGACTTTATCAGACGCAATAAATATGGCGTCATAACGACGCCACATAAATGCAAAAGGGCACACATACCAGATGATGTTGCCCTTTCATGTTTACGTCTTGTCCTTAAGCCAATCTATTTTTATTGACGGCCCAATCTGTCAATAGATCAGCTGTGCCATTTTTTTTGCCAGCATAGCTGGTGTATGTAACCTCGCATCTCCCCCCCCCCCACATGAATGGCTGGACTGGCCAGAACACTTCCAGGTGAGAGTGTAACATCCAGGTAGGTGATATGCTTTTTATCACCCTCCCCAGGTTACTTGGAAATTTTTAAGTGTGTGTATGTTGATATAACTTTTTATGTTTTATTTTTATATTTCCCATGCAATGAAGTCTCGTGGAATTTCAAAGAAGAAAGCGAATGGGGCTTTGTTCATTTCCTCTTCATTGCCAGGGAAGCCTTCAGCTGAGAGAGAAGGGAAGTGTGGTGGAGGGCGTTCTTTTGCCAGCATAAAAATGGATTTTTTTAATGCCAGCAAAAGAACGTTTAAAGAGGCTTGTCTGATAAAGTCCTAAGTCAAATAACCAAGTTATATGCACAGTATTGAAGCACTGAAGTTACAACCTTAAAGTTAATAAACCATTTCTTATGTTTTGTTTATAAAGTCCATACTCATTGTGATTTATTCCACTCATAGACAAAGATTAGGGAGGCTTACCAACAGAGACCACACATCTACATATTCTGTCCACAAAAATTCAGGCTCCAGTCTAGAGAAGGGACAAAGGGGAAGTCTGAAAGGAAAGTGGCATTGGCAGACGGCCAGGCTGAGTAACTGGGTAAATTCAGCAGGTGTGTCCTCCACACTTCCTATCTGGAAACCCAGAGAGCTGCCACAGGCCAGTATTTTATCCCCGTCAACATTTCGCAGATGAAAACGAGGACATATGTGGCCAAGCAACATCAGTGTGTGGTCAGGATGGCAAAAGTTATTACTGAGGAAGAACACAGACACTAGGAGAGGTTGAAGCAGTTTGTTTTTGCCTGAGTCTATTAGGAACAGCAAGATTTCACCCCCTCCTCTCCTCTCTCCCTTGCTGAGTTAATTCAATGCAAACTACTTTTGCGCTTTGAACTTAATTTGCAGCAATTGAAAGGGGAAAGTGAGAGGAGAAAAGAGAAACTGGGACACTTAAATTCAGCTGGAAAAGTGGAATGACAGAGGATTAATTGGGATTGCCCTTGCCAAATTGGGACAGTTGGCGAGTATGGTATTGACAATACTGCAAAACATCGACCAATGATCAACTCAGTGTAACACAGCTACCTATGGAGATTATCAGATGCCCTTAATATGGCGTTACACGAATGCCAGGAGATTGCCAAAGGGCTAACTTTTTGGACGATGTCATCCTTTTCCCGTTATGCCTCCATGCTGGTTTTGTGCTGCCCTTGTTTCTTCTTATTCATGGCTTAAGCTGTGAATAGATTGCCTGTTCCATTCCTGTCACAGAATGACGGGCAAGCGAAAAGGTGCCTCATTATGCTGGCACGATGCCAGCCGCAGTGGGAGGTCCATGCCAAACACATCCGGTGCGATCGGGACAAGGAGGCAAGTGACACACTTTTTTGGACCCTCTCCAGGTTACTTGGATTTTTTAAACTGTGTTTTTGTGCTTGGTGTCATTTTTTAAAACTCTTTTTTTTTCCTTTTTATTTTTGAATTTCCTGCACACTCATTCTCTCATGAGAATGGCCAGGAACTCAAACCAGGAAGTGAATGGGGCTCTGTTTGAGCTCCATTCACTCCTGGACTGCTGAGGGGAGGGGGCAGTCATGCAAAAAGTAGGTCTGAAACGTGAGGTTATTGTGCCAGGATGGGGACGGGAGGGGGGCAGGACATAATATAATGAGATGGGGGCACTTTTTTGTCCCCATCTGATAAAGTCCTATGTGTCTATCACATACAAATACTTGCCAGTTAACAAAATATGGATGTAAGCCTTTGCTTTGTTCAAACTAGAGTAAACCCATTCAATCAATACTTGAATGGTGAGTCAACATTTAGGTAAATCAGATTGTTTCAATGGATCTACACTAGTCAGGACTAGCAATAGAATTTAGGCCTGTGATAGCCAAAGGAACAATGCAGATTATGTCACCGAACATGGAATATATTGTTAATTGTTTCCTATGAGATTTTTGTGAGCAGGGGGCTGCTCTGAGATAAGACATGGCTAGAGCCTCAGACTTGACAAAAAGAGTATTAATAGCTCAGGTATATGTTTCCATGGGAACTAATTGTTAGGCTATTTTTCTTAAGCTTTCTGAATTGTTAGGAAATACCTGTGTGTGTATTTCAAGTTGCCTGTCTATGGCGACCTTATGAATTTTATAGGGTTTTCCTTGGCAAGGAATGCTCATAGGTGGTTTGGCCAGTTGCTTCCTCTGGAATATAGCCTACAGCATCTGGTATTCTTTGGTGGTCTACCATCCAAGTACTAACCAGAGCTGACCCTGCTTAACCTTCCAACATCAGAAAGGATCTGTTGCCTTTAAAGTATTTAGGAGAACCTACAAGGCAGTCACTCCGCTGCCATCCAGCTAAAGATGAGGCAACCTGGGCATCTTTGCCGGAGGAAAGACTACTGCTTGAGTCAAGACATGGAAGGTAAGACAGAGAGCTGTCTGTGCCTTGGATGTAGCTTAGGGTGTTATCTGTCTCCCTGAAGATTGCATGTGAAATCAGTAGACTTCAGCAATCTCTTGGGGCATGTGTCTCACTCAGCCAGCATATACATAGATAAATGCAAATATTGTATTACAAAATGCCAATAGGTCTGCCAGCATGTTGTAGTGGTTTGAGCATTGGACTATTATTCTGGATACCAGGGTTTGAATCCCTGCTCTGCCATGAAAACCCACTGGGTGACCTTGGGCAAGGCACACTCCCCGAGCCTCAGAGGAAGGCAAAGGCAAACCCTCTCTGAAGAAATCTTGCCAAGAAAACCCTGTGATAGGGTCGCATTAGGGTCACTGTAAGTGAGAAATTACTTGAAAGCAGGCAGTAACAAGCTGCTTTAAGAGGGAACCCGTCAGAGTATAAGTGCACCTACAACCCTAAAACTTTTCACTACTAAGAAAAGTGGGATGAGCATAATTGTATCAAATCTTCACTATTAAAAATGCATCCAGCCTTTAGCAGAGGACAGATTTGCTCACCTTCTGTGTTCTTTCATAATTTTATCAGTGTTAAAAAAAGCACATTGTCACCTTGTTGTGCATAACCAACTGAGACTAAGCTCTCTCCTCTACCCAAAAGGTAATCATTTAACAAACTAAATAAATAAGGACTTTATCAGACAAACCCCTCCAAGTGTTCTTTTGCAGTTATATTTTAAAGCGTTTTTCTGCCAGCAAAAGAACCCTTTCTACCAGACCTACCTTGAATAAGCAGCCATCAGCATGAATGGAACATGAAATGAGCTCCGTTCACTTCTGCACTGGTGATCTCACTGTTTCTCGTGAGAAGACGTGAGTGTGGTTTCTGAGGCAAAACATACCCCCTGCTCCTCATCACAAAGTGAGAATGGCTAATTTCAACAAGAATCTCAAAAGGAGATAATTCTTTTCCATTTCTACTAACCCCCAGCAACTTCTATCAATTTCATCTCTGATGGCAGCCCCTCACTATTGCAGATTCTATTGAATCCCTTTGAACTGAATAAGAGATTCCCTTTCAATCACTTGGTTCCACAAGATTCACATCCAAGTGCTTTCTGATTAGAAAAGTTACAAAATATGGGGGGGGGGAATTAGTTGTTTGAATCTATTTGGGGGGCCTGCATTACTGGAAGTAGCAGAATCTTTAACAGAAGGTAGAAAAGGCTGCCCTTTTTTTACCCCCCCCCCTTCGCGCCAACCCATACGCCTTTTTAAGGGGCTGGCTGCCTCTTGGCTGTGATTGCAGGGCAGCTTGAAGCAGCTGGCAAGCAATTATTAGCATAACAAAGAACTGTATTACAGCATTGTTCCATACACTTGTGAGCCTTCAAAATATCTGGAATCTGATGTGCATTTTACACACAGTTGAATTCTGTTTAGAGCTGGGCAAGTTAAAGAGTGCCTTTGGACATCTATAGGAGAAAAATTACCCCTTTGCCATGTTGCCCCAATTTCATTTAGATATATATATATATATATTCTCATTGGATAATATCTGGAGATGATTGTCACATTCCCCTCCTACCTATCCCCACCATTACAACTCTAGCTGGCCTATGCATCTGAACAGATCTTTTCCTCCTGCTCCAGCTTTCAAGACTTCTTAGTAATGCATTTCTAAAAGGAAGAATTGGGTGCTAGGGTTGAAACCTTACTTAGAGGTTTCACACTTTTGCTTTGGAACCTCTGTCTTCTATCAAGTCTTCCAAACACCCCTTACCATGCAAGAAGCCTCCGGAACAGTTACAACACTCGTGTGGCAGGGGGTCTATTTCGGATGATGCCATCCCTCTCTTGGCATCGTCCGTGACTGTTCCAAGTATGATTGAAGGCAGCCATGCCATTTTTTTTTACTCACAGAAGTTGTCACGGTAAGGGGTGTCTGAAAAGTCCTATGTATGTAACTGTATATGTATGTTTTTTCACACATTTTGGGGTTCAGCCCTGATGTTCAGAGCAGGTTTCAGGCTTCAGTGTGGTTTATGGATCTGGCTTGGCCCCTATTTTAACCATCTGGGCTTCCATATTGGGGCAAGATGGGGAATAAAGCCTTGCTCTTAGAATGGCCTTGGAACATCCGTACGATCAGTCTACCACAAGCAAGCTACCTACAGTACTAACATATAGGCTGGCATCCTGTATGTACCTTTTTTGGTCATGGTGGGTGGAGGAATTCAGCACCTCTCTCTGCTGCAACTCCCTCTCCAAACCACTTGCTTATTTTCTGACTAGGTGCCCTCTTTGCAGCCATGTAGTACCCAGGGAGGATGGGGCAGGGAGTCCAAGCAAGAGCCAGGCAACCAGCTGGCTTCCTTCCTACAGCTGTCCCGAAGGAAGAAAAGGCATCCCTTGGATCTCCTTGGGGATCCTCTGGAGGTCCAGGTCGTTGACATCTTCTTCCTACAGGCAGCTACAGGAACAGAGCTGACTGGCAGCCTAATTCTCCTTGTCTTCCCATTGCACTGAATGCCCAGAGGGAGGGTGCTCAGCCAGAAAACACTTAGGTTAAGTGAGTAGGGAGGGAGAACAAAACATACCTACACCTGGCAGTACTGAACAATCCACCAGTGTGATGCAGGATCTTGGCCATTTTTCCATGTCTTCCAAAAGGTTTTAAGGAAATGAATGAACACGTTGTACATTTTAGAGGAAACAAGTTACTGTGATAATCTCATGTGTCACCATTTTGAAAACAATTATGGTGATCTTTCCACAATTATTATATATTATTATTGTATTTATTTATATCCTGTCCCCCTCCCCCAAATTGGGACTCAAAGCCACTCACAATTTAAAAGAACAATACAATTAAAAGCATACAAAAAGTAAACATTAAAATAGAATTAAGGTACAGTATGAGGTGAAAGAACAATTCAACACGTCAGTAAAACAGTAAAGTGCAATTAAGAAAATAAAAAACCTATTGAAAAAAGAAGCTAGGAGAAGCTTCAGCAGTTTGCTTTTGCCTGAGCCTACTAGGAAGAGCAAGATTTCACCCCCTCCTCTGCTGACTCAATGCAAACTACTTTTGCACTTTCAACTCAGCAATTGAAAGTGGGAGTAGGAGAGAGAAACTGGGGAACTTACATTCAGCTGGAAACATGGAGGAGAGTTGAAAGTCTTGTTGAAATGTATTGTCATTTCTGAACTCATTATCTGTGGAACTTTGGAGATACTGAAAAGCCATATGGGTAATTTCTAAAATTTAGGCTTCCTAAGATCATAAGAATCTCATAGAAACATAGCTGGCTGCCTTGTATGCCAAGTCAGACTATTGGTCTGTCTAGCCCAGTATTGACAACTCACAATGACAGCCAGTCTCTGAGGTGTGGGGCAGAATTATTTTTCCTAATCTTACCTGACAATTTCTGGTATTTCTTGGTCATCTCCCATCAAAGTAGCTAACCATGCCTGGCCTGCTTAGCTTTAAAAATCAGATGAAATTGGGTATGTTCAGAGTAGTATGGTGGCAGCTTGTTCCCCGAATGGATACTTAGAAGTTTTCCTGTCCTGTTTTTCCTAGGACAATGTCTGCAGGCTCTAGTCTCTGCTATATGAGGAATAATGCACAAAACATGGGAATTTTAATTTAATATGTTCCTATGAAGATGGCAATATCACCATCACCAGTGCTAAAGAGAAATTCAAATTGCTGAAAAAAAATTCATGTCTATAGGGAACTGCTTTATTTTGAGTCAAATGAATGGGCCATCTTCCCAGGAGTATTTGCATAGGCTGGCAGGAATGAATCATAGAATCATAGAACTGTAGAGTTGGAAGAAACCACAAGGGCCTTTCAGTCCAATCCCCTGCCATGCAGGAAACCACAATCAAAGCATCCTTGACAGATGGCCATCCAGCCTCTGTTTAAAGACCTCCAAGGAAGGAGACCCCGTCATGCTCTGAGGGAGTGTGTTCCACTGCTAAACAGCTCTTACTATCAGAAAGTTCCTCCTAATGTTGAGGTGGAATCTTTGTTCCTGGAGCTTGTATTCATTGTTCCGTGTTCTAGTCTCTGGAGCAGCAGAAAACAAGCTTGCTGCATCCTCAATGTGATACCCCTTCAAATACTTAAATAGAGCTATCATATCGCCCCTTAACCATTTTTTTTTGCATGCTAAACACATGCAGTTCCCTAAGTCTTTCCTCATAAGGCATGGTTTCCAGAACTTTCACCATTTTAGTCACCCTTCTCTGGACATGCTCCAATTTGTCAATATCCTTTTTTAAATGTGATGCCCAGAACTGGACACAGTATTCTAGGTGAGGCCTGACCAAGGTAGAATAGAGCAGCACTATTACTTCCCTTGATCTAGACACTATACTTCTATTGATGAAGGCCAAAATCGCAATGGCCTTTTTAGCTGTCGCATCACACTGTTGACTCATGTTCAACTTGTGGTCTACTAGGACTCCTAGATCCCTTTGGCACATAGTCTCATTCAGCCAGGTCTCCCCCATCCTAAAGCTATGCATTTCATTTTTCCACTCTAAGTGCAGTACCTTACATTTCTCCGTACTGAATTTCATTTTGTTAGCTTTGGCCCAGAATGACTTTATGGCAGGGGTGAGAGAACCTTGGAGGACTTCCCCCTTGAACTTTTTTTGGAAATTTTGTTTTTGCCCCAATACCTTAGGACATTGAGGCATTTTTTTCACATTTCTGCCTTTCCACAGACCCAAGAGAAAAGGAAGTGACCTGGATGGTGGCATTTGGGGACATTTTTTTAAAAGTCCAGACATTTTTGGACTGCTGGAAGATGTCAAAGATGGGCCTGCTCTACAGGGTTTCATGCAGGTTTCTTTCCTAGCCCTAATATTCCCTGTTTTCCCATCCAGCTATTAACCAGGTCCAGCTTTGCTTAACTAATAAGTGAGATTGGGTGCCTTCAGGGTGATATGAACTTGTACTGCCATGATGGATCACCTCCCTCTCAAAGTCTTCCCGGTAAAAAGACCCCAGAAATGGCAGATTAGGTCAGCGTAAGATGGGCGCTACAAAAAAGCAATACAAGGATTCCCTGAAACAACATCTCAGGCTCAGCCAAATTGATCACCACAATGGTCCTCCCTGGCCTCACATCAGGAGGCATGGAGACACACTGTCTACAATGCTGCAGCCTTATTTGAGAACTCACGCCGAACAAGTCTTGAAGAGAAACAACGCAGAAAGAATCACAACCCAGAAACATCACCCAAGAAGACCTTCTGCTATGCTTTCTGCAACTGGACTTGTTTATCTTGGATTGGCCTTTTTAGTCATCAGCGCGCTTACAGAAAGCGCGGGATGAGTCCTTCCTGAATCTTCGTTTGCGAAGAAAAGCCAGATTACAGATATCTGCTGTGGCAAATTGCTCATTTTTCTCATTCCCACCAGCCCTTTGGAAATCTGGACATTCAGGCTGTTTTAGAGCAAGCCCAGCATTTGGATTTCCTAAAGATTCCCTATTCTGAGGTTTCCTCTGTTTCAAAAGCTTTTGAGCATATGCACTGTTGGTGCATGTTCAGATTGGGCCCTGGGGCATTCAGAAGAGAACCAGGGAAGTGGAGTGGCAGGGCTGGGGCCCTGCTCTTGCCCACAGCTGACATGGCTTCAAAGAGATTAGCCCTGAGGAAATGTGGCCCTCAGGCGACAAACAAACCCTGCCTAGCTTGCTTTAAAAGTGGTGGATCAAACAGGAAATTTGACATGTGCACTAAGGATGAGCATCAGAGACTGGCATTGTAGGGCACATGCTGAAGTTGCCATCACAAAAGGTGTCTCACTACTGACCCTCAGAGCTCACTAGATCTGTTCCTCTTTCCTTGCTGTTCACTTGCTGTCTTCCAGCATGTAGCTACTAGTAAGAGGAAAGGTGAAGGAACAGGAGTCATACTGCTTACCTGTTGTACCCTGTCTTCCTGAGCAATGATATGGAAAGGGCGAAGCAGAAGCAAATGGACAAGTAAAAAGTAGGTGGACCTACTGAGGACATCTCACCCTAGCCCTCTTCTTCCCTCTCCATCTTGAAATGACACCTTGTTACCTGTTGTTATTACATAATATATTTTTTGCCAAGTACTGTAGGTAGTTTTAAAGGCACAGAAGCTCTGCTTTGAAAGAGGATTACAAATCCCACTAAGGAACTGCAGCTAGGTTAATGGAGACCTCCCCTATCACAGTGAGCTGTTCTGTACAGGGTTACAATCTAGAGCACTTTCCAACTGTACAATTTATAGCAGTATGATTCCACTGCCACAGTATGGTATGACTGCCAAGACTACACGTTATTGAATATCGAATCCTTGGGTTTATAGGCTGTGAGGCACTAGAGCCAGTGTGGTGTAATGGTTTGAGTGTTGGACTATGACTCTGGAGACCAGGGTCAAGTCCCTGCTCAGCCATGGAAACCCACTGGATGACCTTGGGCATCTCACTCTCTTTCTGCCTCAGAGGAAGGCAGTAGCAAACCCCCTCTGAACATATCTTGCTTAGAAAACCCCATTATAAGGTTTGTCTTAGGGCTGATGTAAGTCAGAAATGACCTGAAGACACATAATAACAGTGAGATACTAGAGATCCCTGGCTGAGGATTCTAAACTTCCCTCCCTAAACTATATAAACCCCACTGTATAAGATGGAACCATGATAGTTAGAGTAGAATCATAATGCTATAATTATTTAGTGTGAAAGGGCCATGAGAGAAAGAAGGGAGCCAAGCCTAAGGGAAGTATGGACAAGACCAGCGCAGAATTTGGAGAAATCCATTTTTGAATACAAATCCCAGGATCCCCAGTCCACATGGCTCATGCTGGCTGGAGGATTCTGAGAAATGTGGTCCTCAAGATGATGTAGAGAATGTTGTTCCATTGCCAGTATTCAACCAAAGTGCAACTCTGACCACTTTTTGTACATTAACTGGGGGAAGAGCGAGGGCACCATCTTCTCTTTCACCTCAAGCAGAAAAGCACCAGCTTTGGATATGGGGCCTAGTACATGAGGGCTATCCATGAGACCTGCCTATGGGAACTGCTAGGTAATGGAAATCTAGGTTATTCTCTGTCAGGGTAGCTTCTGAGGGAAATTACACCTACCAGGATTTAGAGATGCTGCAGGAAATGAAGTGAGAGATGCAGAGTGATCAATGGCACAGCTTCTTGAAGCTGATCCTCCCCTGGGTCCAATGCCTGTCAGATAGGTTTGCTGCTCACAGATGCCTCATGCTTTCAGAATGAAGGATTTAGAACTTAAACCCTCACCAGAGACTTTTCTCTCGTGCCCCAGATCAAGAGTCCCTGACAGGGCAGAAAAAAAGAATAAATCCCAGATTAAGCAACAAGTTCTGTCAGCTGCCCCTAGGATGTACTAGTGGCAGCAGCTAGACTGAGGAGGAGAGAAGAGGGGTATTGTGTGCTTAGTCTCACATTCGTATAACATATTGTTGTCAAATTCAGCTACAGTTAGCCAAAATGTTCTCAGTATAAGGGCAACATGAAAGTGTGATTGAGCTAACTGCACAAATGGGAGGTGGGGAAAAGTTTTTTTCTGAACAGTGCAAATTTAATATTGGTTATTCCTCTGTTTTAGACATACTTTTGATTACTTCTTAATATTTCTAAGCAAATTATGAAAACTTGCTGTAGAAAAGTGGGCAAAAATCCCATATGTTAATAGCACAGAAGGGCCTGAATCTTATTGGTTAGTCCCAAATAGAGTAGACCCCATTGTTGAATGGCAAGTAAATCCAATTGATTGAATAAGATTAAGGCTAATGAACGGCTAATGTAGTCCTCCAGATGATGTAGAGAATGCTGTTCCATTGCCCGTGTTCAACCAAAGTGCAAGTCTGACTAAGGCTAATTTAGGTACATTTGCACACATGGGAGAGGTATCCATAGAGAGAGAGGGAACCCATTGTGTGCTAAAGTACCTCCCCCCAGCTCCAAACAGCCTGATGAGGACTGAACCTCAGAGCTAACCACAGAATTGGCCCTAGAACAGAATGTGCAAAACGTTAATTTTTTAGAATTATGAGACATGCTGGCTGGATTACATTCTCAGTTCTTGGGCTGGTACATGTGGAGAGTATCAAGGCCCCAGCAGTTTAGGGCTTTGAATGTCATCACCAGCACCTTTAATTCAGACTGGAAGCGAATTGGCAGCCAGTGCAGCTTCTTTAAGACCAGTGTTATGTGCGGTCTGTATGTTACTCTGATCAACAATCTTGCTACTGCATTTTGCACTAGCTGTAGCTTCTGAGTCATCTTCAAGAGCAGCTCCACAACAGAGCACATATTTATTGTCTCTCTGCAAATACAGGTCAACCCCTGTAGCCACGGATTCAGTATCCACAATATCTCTTATCCACATCCGGAAAAAATATGCTCTCTCTAGGCATTTCTAAGTCCTCCAATGTGATTCTGTGGTCAACTTTGGCATTCATCTCATTAAAAATAACTGGGTTCCCTATTATCCACAGTTTCAGGTATCTATGAGGTCTTGGAAGATATCCCCTGCTGATATGGGGATCAACCTGTACCTAGTTTTTGAAAGTAATGTCTCTCCTCTCTTTGACTGACCTACCAAACCACTGTTGGTACTTTGTCCAGACTTTTTAAGTGTTCTGCCCCACCCCTCATAGTTCACCTTAGATCTCTGCTTGCTCTCTCCCCACACAGAATCCTCTCAGAAGGTGGGCTGGACAGGTAGTTCTGAGGGAAAAAAATCCCAAGCAATGAAAGGGTAGCCAGTAGCTGGTAGCCATTCTTCAGGGACAATAATCATCTGAGTCAGTGAATGGATTTATTTTTTAAAAAAAACACCCCAGGACTCAAAAGACAGATGGCAAAAGGATGCTTGTTTGATGGAATTTGTGAAAGCTGCTTTCTTTGAGGCACTGAAACTAGACTGGACAAGAAAGTGGAGAAATACGTGGTAATGAACACTTCCGCACCTGCCCTCAGGGAGGGACAACCTGACCTAATAGCTCTTTTCTAACTCTAATCTCTGTGATCTTGCAGTTAATCATCACCTGTGAAATCCTTGCTCTGAGGGAATGAGATAATTTCTCTTGTGGCCAAAACATTTGTTTAAACCTTTGTCTAATAAGAGGAGCTTAACATTCAACAACAAAGGGAAAGCCTGGGCGTTTCTCAGCATAGCTGAAACCACAGAGAGCCCCTGAAGTTAAATTTTCCAGACTTTTTTTTTTTTTTTAATTTAGAGGGACCTTGAATTGACACTAGGAGAGCTGCTTCTTTTTTCCTTGATCTTGAGGATGCTCTCACACAGGCAAGTTTGTTCAATGAATTACACTGGAATTGTGTTTCATTACAATCCAGAAGAGACCCCAGTCATCTTCTACCATTAGAGGAATTCAGCTTATAGCTGGTTTTAACTGCAGAGAGCAAATACAAGGTGATTTTTTCAATTATCTGGCAACATTGTTGATGTCAACCCCCAGGGCCACTTTACACATTCTGTAAAATCAAGTAAGTGACGCTTTTCTTAGAGCCAGAGTGGTGTTGTGGTTTGGGTGTTGGACTATGGACTTTATCAGATAGGGCTGTAATTGCAGAATTATAGTGCAATAGTACAGCAAATGGGTTCCCATTATCACACAACGTTGTTGTCCTTCCATGATCAATGTGTGCTCCACCCATTAATGGCTCAGCACTTTTTATTGTGGGAAAATCCGTGAATAGCCCTCAGTATCGATCTTTTCACGGTATTTACGAGCATGTGAAATCACGTCCTGCTGTAATCGGGTGATTACAACATGAATGGGTGGTCCTTTCCCCCTTCCCTTTCCCAATGTGAGCACAGGATGCTGTTTTAATGAACTGTCACTTTTTCTTGGTATGTTTTTTATGTTTAAGTGTTTATTTGTTAATTTCTTTCATTATCTATGTGTTTATCTTGAGTTTAAACTAAGTTGCATCTTCTTGAAAGAATAGCTGAAATCTCACCCATAGAAAATCACAGAAGTAAAATCCTATTCTTAAACCGCTAATTGTTGTCCTGTGGTGATTCCATCATGTTAGTATCATGTATGTTAGTATCATGAATGTTGCTGTCCTTGAGCAAGCAGGGATCACCAGCATTGAGGGCATGATATTGAGAACACAGCTGTGCTGGGCAGGGCATGTTTCTAGGATGGAGGACCATCATCTCCCAAAAATAGTACTCTATGGTGAACTCGCCATGGGCCAGTGTAAGAGGGGCGCTTCAGAAAAGCAATACAAGGATTCTTGAAACAATATCTCAGGCTCGGCCAAATTGATCACCAACAATGGTCTGCCCTGGCCTCACATTGGGAGACATGGAGACACACTATCCACAATGCTGCAGCCTTATTTGAGAACTCACGACGAACAAGTCTTGAAGAGAAACGACAACGCAGAAAGAATCACAACCTGGAAACATCACCCAAGGAGACCTTCTGCTGTGCTTTCTACGACCGGACTTGTTTATCTTAGATTGGCCTTTTTCAGTCATCAGCGCACTTGCAGAAAGTGCAGGATGAGTCCTTCATGAATCTTCGTTTGCGAAGAAAAGCCAGAGAGAGAGAGTGTGTCATGCAATTACGGCATAGTATCATGTGATTATGGCATAGTATTGCATGATTACGGTGACATGTGATAATCACCCCATTATGTTTCTGCTTTCATCAATAGTGGAATTACAGTGTTTTTAGACACTAGTCTGATAAAATCCTATGACTCTGGAGACCCTGACATAGACTTAACTCTACAAAAGCTTATGCTACCAACTTCTCTCAGGGCTTGTCTACACAGACAATTTTTTCTGTCTTGCCCCTGTCTTGGAGCCCTGCAGTCCTGACGATGCAGGGCTTTTGCCCCGTTTAGCCTCTGGGCAGTCCTAATGACCTCTGGGGCTAAAATGGGGGAAGATGGGGGATGATCATTACAGCTGGCAAAAAATGGATTGGGCCCTGTGTGACCACAGAAGGCCTTTCCAGCCCATTGCTGCAGCTTCCCTCTGCCTTGCTTTTCTGTAGCCAGGAAGAGGGCCCACAGCATGTGACCAAGGCTGCAGTCTGGCTTCCTGACATCAGAGAGTGTGATGAAGAAGATCATAGAATCATAGAATCATAGAATTGCAGAGTTGGAAGAGACCACGAGGGCCATCCAGTCCAACCCCCTGCCACGCAGGAAATCACAATCAAAGCATCCCCGACAGATGGCAATCCAGCCTCTGTTTAAAGACCTCCAAGGAAGGAGACCCTACCACGCTCCAAGGGAGTGTGTTCCACTGCTGAACAGCTCTTGCTGTCAAAAAGTTCCTCCTAATGTTGAGGTGGAATCTCTGTTCCTGGAGCTTGCATCCATTGCTCCGTGTTCCAGTCTCTGGAGCAGCAGAAAACAAGCCTGCTCCATCCTCAACGTGACACCCCTTCAAATACTTAAACAGGGCTATCATATCGCCTCTTAACCGTCTTTTTTCCAGGCTAAACATACCCAGCTCCCTAAGTCTCTCCTCATAAGGCATGGTTTCCAGACCTTTCACCATTTTAGTTGCCCTTCTCTGGACATGCTCCAATTTGTCAATATCTTTTTTGAATTGTGGTGCCAGAACTGGACACAGTATTCTAGGTGAGGTCTGACCAAGGCAGAATAGAGTGGCACTATTACTTCCCTTGATCTAGACACTATACTTCTATTGATATAGCCCAAAATCGCATTGGCCTTTTTAGCTGCCACATCACACTGTTGACTCATGTTCAACTTGTGTTCTACTAGGACTCCTAGATCCTTTCGCACGTAGTCTCGTTCAGCCAGGTCTCTCCCATCCAGGGATGGGTTGGTGTGTTGGTTTGGACTCTGGCATATTTCATGCCAGTAATGGGGAGGAACAGGCCAGATGCACAGGTGGAATACACTGGCAGGGATCTGGCATATTTTGGCTAGTGTAGATGAGCCCTCAGTTAGTCTCAAAGGTGCTACAAGGTCCCTTTGCATACTGATATTCCAGACTAACATGGTTATGTCTTTGAATTCTAACCCCCTGGAGACTGGGGTTCAAACCCCCACTGAGCCATGGAAATCTACTTGGTGACCCTGGGCAAATCACACTCTCTCAACCTCAGAGGAAGGCAAGGGCAAACCCTCTCTGAACAAATCTTGCTGAAAAAATCCTCTGATAGGTTTGCCTTAGAGTTGCCATAAATCAGAAATGACTTAAGGCACACAACAACAACAAAACTTTTCCTGGAGTTACATTTTTAACTACAGGTTTGTGGGTGGCAGTGGGGTGGAATCAACTGTTCTCCCATGGCAGAAAGCTAGAAACCTAGTTTCATAAGAGAACCAGTGTTGTGTAGTGGTTTGAATCTTGGACTAGGACTCTGGGAGACGAGGGTTTGAATCCCTGGGTTCAAGTCCCTCCTCAGCTATGGAAACCCACTGGATGACCTTGGGCAAATCACACTTTCTCATCCTCAGATGAGGACAAATGGGAAACCTCCTCTGAATAAATCCTGCTGAGAAAACCATATGATAGGGTCACCATAAGTCAGCATTGATTCAAAGGCACAGAAAAATGACAAATATAATCCGTCTACTGGGCTGACTTTTTTTCCTTCTAGACATCCTGGTTTGATATGTGCATATATTGGCTCATTCATGCATAAATACTCCTGCATTTAAAACAGCAGGAAAAATCACATTCTCAGTTGAGTCTCTTATTTGCACAAATTTGTTCAGCAGTTAAACACGATACATAATATCCTAGAAACATGAAGACGATATGATGAACCAGCCCTCTGAAATGTATCACAATTTTCATGAAGTCCATCAAAAAGACACAGCACATTGGCTTTTGCCATGAGATAAAATTATGAATAATGGTCAGTCAACCTGATACAGATTCAAAATACAGAAAAGTAACGAATCTAGATGTAGAAACTGGAGCAGCATTTGAATTTAGTATTTTGAGAATTTGTTAGAACAGTTTGCTGTTAATTATTCATAAGAATCACACTTTTAGCAAAATATTGTTGGAATTTTTTCTTCAGTTGGTAGGTTTTGTTTTTTCTTTGTTTTATTTTGCATTTTCAGATTCAAAGCAGAGGAAGGAATCTAGGGTAAATGTAAAATAATATATACGTCTGAAGGATTAGCTGTCTCTTGTCCAGAAATGCCACACCTTGTAATTAGAGAGGCTGTTTGTCTGTGACATTGGAATGTATAGGGTGTGGGCCATCTCACTTTTACAGGCTTTGGGATTTATAAAAGAGCCTAAGTCCTCCTAAAGCTGCAGAGCTGATGAGGCCCTTGCACAACTTATAATTTACTAATGCAGCTTAGAAAGCCAGTGTGGTGTAGTTGTTTGAACATTGGACTACAGCTCTGGAGACTAGGGTTTAAATTTCAACTCAGCCATGGAAACTCACTGGGTGACTTTGGACAAGTCACACTCTCTCAGCCTCAGTAGAAACCAAAGGCAAATTCTTTCAGAACAAACCTTGCCAAGAAAACCCCATGATAGATTTACCTGAGGGTCACCATAGGTTGGAAATGGACTTGAAGGCACACAACAGCAACAACTTAGAACTTGGCCTAAATACCAATACCTTAAAGGCATCAGATCCTGTTTGATCTTGGAAGCTAAGCAGGGTCAGCTGTGATTAGTACTTGGATGGGAGACCACCAACAAACACCAGGTGCTGTAGGCTTTATTTCAGAGGAAGGAACTGGCATAACCACATCTGAGGATTCCTTGCCTGAGAAAATCCTATGAAATTCATAGGGTCACAGTAAGCTGACAGATGATCTGAAGGCACAGGTACACACAATACAGTTTAGAAGCTCCAGCAGCTCTCTGGGAAAATGTGGTGACAAGCGTCTTGCTGGGAAACAGAGTGAACCACGAAAGAATTGCAATGGAACAGATGTGTGCTTTGTTCAACTAATAATTTATCTTTCTAATTGACTACAAATGAGCAAGCAGTTAAGATATCTGGCGACATCCTCAAACTTTAAAGTCAAGGTTATCATGGCCCAAGCCTGGTACCAGGGTAGAGTTGTCAGATCCCAGGGCTTGGCTCTCAGTGTCCAGTTTTTATGTGACATCTCCAGGCAGGAGACAAGGGTGAAAATTATCCAGTTTTGGTGGGCTCAGCTCCAGGCAAAAGGAAAGGTCTGTGTGAAAACCTCCAGTTCAGTTAGTAAAGCAACAGCTTGCTGTGAGTTGTGAGCCTTAATTCATTTGTTGCTGCAACTTGCAAAGACACTCAAAGGGAGGCCTATTAATTAACGTCCTTCTTCCTTCCCAGTTCTGGTAGCACCAGGACTCACCCTCAGTGCTGCTCTGCATCCACTTTTTGGCTAGAAGCAAGTAGGCTACATTAAGGACTTTATGAGACCACCCCCCAAAAGCCCATTCTTTTGCCGACATAGCTTTTCCATTTCTGTGCTGGCAAAAGAACTCCCCTTGCTGCACTTACCTTCCCTCCTGTCCAAAGGCTTCTCGGCATTCACTTCCTCATTCAAAATCCCGCAGTTTCTCACGAGAAGAGGCTTGTGTGGGTAATTAAAAAACAAAACAAAACAAAAACAACACACAAAAAGTTACACAAAGCACATACACACACTTAAAAACTTACAAGTAAACCGGGGAGGGTGATAAAAAGTGTGTCACTTACCTGGATGTTGCGATCTCACCTGGAAGTGTTCTGGATGGACCAGCCATTCACGCAGCATTGACATGAGTTTAATGGTGAGAGGTTTCATACTCCGGCAATGACGGTGCTAAAGTGCCACGGGGGATCTATTGACGGCTTAAGCCATCAATAATAAAAAAAAGATTTATTGACTTGAGATAAACATGACAAGGCGATGTCATGTGGAACGCACACCCTTTCATGTTATGAGGCATCATTATGATGCCGTGTTTAGTGCATCTGATAAAGTCCTAAGTGTTGCTATATCATGTCTCCCCTAAGTAAGGAGGAATAATCCCCTCATTTCACCTTGTTCTGGGAACAGCACCTTTAGCTAAGATTTTGTCTTAATTTCCAAGCAGAAAAATATGTTCTCTCTGTATATTTGAATGACAAGCTGTGAGCAACTGTAGTTACGATTTAATGCATAATACCTAATAACATCACCGGGGCCATCTCTCGGGGGTTGCTAAATAGCAAAAATACTTCTCATAGAATGCGAGGAGAATACGAGCTATCTTAATGGCATCCCACATTGTTTCACAATATTTGGAAAGAGGGGGGCCAAAACACCAAAAACTCCGAAGGAAAAGGCTTTGTGGCTTTTCCTGGAGTTTTAAAAAAACAGCAGGGGGATGTGTATCCCTGCTTGTTGGGACATGTGAATTTATTTGCTTTCCCATATGAGCAGAAGTGCAAAGCTGATTGTCCGGATGAGCATGGGGGATGGGGCTTGCTAACAAGGTAAGTGTCTGGAGCTGCCATGTTGAATTTTCACCTTAGCGAGCAAGCATTAAGGTGATATAACAGGGTGCTGGTTTTTTTTCTTTTTTGTAAAGGTGAAATACCACTCTATCACACTTTGGAAATATTTTTTTTAAAGTTCGGCAGCAGCAAATTGCAGTAAGTAAAGACGTGAGTAATTCATTCGCAGCCACCTTCTGGATCCATAGGCATGCAAAGCTTATGTCCGCAAAAAATAAAAAATCACAGCTGCTGCGAATTGCCATTTCTGCAGAGCAATCAACTTCTTTTCCCTTCCTATAGACAACCCCTTGGTCTCAGGTTTTGGCTTGGAAACTGCAGGGCCTGGGACTATCCTGAACCAGCAATTCTATACCAGGGGCTATCATTAACAGGCTAAGGCCTCAGCACCAATCCTGCTATACCCTAATCCTTACCAGGGTTCTCCTAACTGGTGCAAGTGCTCACTGTTGCTGCCAAGCACTTACTTCCCCCAGTTGTGTTTCAGCAGTGTCATTTTTGAGCTCTGTACAGCTTGCTCACTCTGTTAGCTAATCGAAATTCAGTGCATATGCTGACATGTTACTTGGTGAGTGGCTTCTAAAGACTGGAGCTAAGCACTGGCTTAATTCCCAGACAAGCCATACTGGATTTCAGTAAACACACCTAAGTCAATGGGAAAAGTGCATACAAAAAAGAACAAAGAATGTGCATATAACAATATATAGACTCAGATATAGATCTCTCTCTCTCTCTCTCTGGCTTTTCTTCGCAAATGAAGATTCATGAAGGACTCATCTCGCACTTTCTGCAAGTGCGCTGATGACTAAAAAGGCCAATCCAAGATAAACAAGTCCGGTTGCAGAAAGCACAGCAGAAGGTCTCCTTGGGTGATGTTTTTGGGTTGTGATCCTTTCTGCGTTGTCGTTTCTCTTCAAGACTTGTTCGTCGTGAGTTCTCAAATAAGGCTGCAGCATTGTGGATAGTGCGTCTCCATGCCTCCTGATGTGAGACCAGGGCGGACCACTGTTGGTGATCAATTTGGCTGAGCCTGAGATGTTGTTTCAGGGAGTCTTTGTATCACTTTTTTGGAGCGCCCCTCTTACGCTGACCCGTGGCGAGTTCACTGTAGAGTAGTATTTTTGGGAGGCGATGGTTCCTCCATCCTAGAAACATGCCTTGCCCAGCGCAGCTGCGTTCAGATATAGATATAGATATAGATATAGATATAGATATAGATATAGATATAGATATAGATATAGATAATAAGATAAACTATTTCAGGCTAGAATACAGAAGACAAAGGCTGCTGCTACACTGTAGAAATAATGCAGTTTGACACTGCTTTGTCTGCCATGGCTCCATTATATGGAATCCTGGGATTTTTAGTTTGTTGTGGCACCAGAGCTCTCTGATAGAGAAGGCTAAATATCTCACAAAACTACAAATCCCAGCATTCCATAGCATAGAGCCATGGCAGTTAAAGCAGTGTCAAACTGCATTATTTCTGCAGTGTGGCAGCAGCCTTTGTCTTCTGATTTTTTGTCTACACAGTCTCTGTTTTGGTTAATGACTGAGCCAAGGTATAGAATGTCTTTAATGATTTTAATGTCTTCATTGTCCACTTTAAAGTTATGTAAAGCATCTGTGGTCATTATTCTTTTTTTGTCTTCTTAGTATTTAACTGTAGCTCTGCTTTTGCACTTTCTTCCTTAACTTTCCTTTGTAATCATTCCACATCTTTGTTGTTTTCTGCAAGTAATATGTTTTTATCTGTGTATCTTAGACGGTTGACATTCCTTCTTCCGATTTTCATGCTTACTTCCTCTGAGTCCAATCCTGCTTTATGTGTGATATGTTCTATATGTTATACAGACATGGTGAAAAATGCAGCCTTGTCTGACCTCCTTGCCAATGGGAAACCATTCTGCTTCTCCAAATTCTGACCTGAAAGTGGCCTCTTATCTACATATAGGTGACAATCAGATGTTGTGGTGCTCCCATTTATTTTAGAATGAACCATCATTCATTCATTCGTTCATTCATTCATCTCTCATGATCTACAGCATCAAAGACTTTGCTGTAATCTATAAAGCACAGGTTGATTTTTTTAAATGATTTTTTTGGTGCACGTCATTATCCAACGTATGTTTGTGATATGATCCCTACGGTCTCTTCCTTTTTTTTTTGTATCCATCTTGGACATCTGGCATTTCTTGCTTCATATATGATAAAAGTCTTTCTTGTAAAATCTTTGGCATCACATTGCCTGCATGGGAGACAAGTGCAATAGTCCAATGGTTACAACAATTCCTGATGCCTTCTATCTTGGGGATTGGAATGTATATCGAGTATTTCCAGTCTGTGAGCCATTGTTTTGTTTTCCATATTTGTTGGTAGATTTTTTTGTTGGAAATTGAATGTATTCTATCTCTACAGCTTGACACAGCTCTATTGGTATGCCATAATTCTTCATAAAGTTGGGGGGGAGGGCAGGGAGAACAATTAAAAACCAGCCAGCTTGATATCAATAGCAGGAAAGGTTCTAGAACAGATCATTAAACAGTCAGTCTGTGGAAACTTAGAAAGGAATGCTGTAAATGCAGTGTGGATTTCTCAAAAACAAGTCATACCAGAGTAATCTTAACTCTTTTTAAAATATTGTTACAAACATGGTAGGTCAGGGGATGGCTATGGGTGTATTATATCTTGATTTTAGAAAGGTTTTTTACAAGGTCCCCTATGACATTCTTGCAGATACTCTAGGTGAACTGTGGGCCAGACAGCACTACTGTTAGGTAGATTTGTAATTGATTGACAGACCAAACCCAAAGAATGGTTGCTGTTCCTCTTGGAGAGGTGACTAGTGCAGTGCCTCAGGGCTTTGTCCTGGGCCTGGTATAGTTCAATATCTTTATCAATGACTTGGATGATGGAATAAAAGGCATGCCTACCAAATTTGCAGGTAACAAAATAGAAGGGGGAGTTAATACTCCAGAGTACAAGATCAAAGTCCAGAATGACCTTGAGAGATTGGAGAGCTGGGTCAAAGCTAACAAAATGAATTTCAACAGATACGGATGTAAGGGGGTACATTTAGGCAGGAAAAGTGAAATAAAACAAATATAGGATTGATGATACCTGGCTTGAAAACAGTATGTGTGAAAAGAATCTGGGGTCTTAGTAGATCTCAAGCTAAGCATGAGTCAATAAGTGATTCAGCAGGCAAAAAAGCCAATGGAATTCTAGTCTGCTTCAACAGGAGTATAGTGTCCAGACTAAGGAAAGCAACACTACCACTCTATTCTTCTTTGGTCAAACCTCACCTGGAATATTGCGTCCAGTTTTGGGCACCACAATTCAAGAATGATATTGACAAGGTAAAACATGTCCAGAGGAGGTGACCAAGATGATCAAAGATCTGGAAACCAAACCTTATGAGGAGCAACTTAGGGAGCTGGCTATGTTTAGCTTGGAGAACAAAAAACTGAGAGGTAACATAATGTTGTTGTGTGCCTTCAAGTCATTTCTGACTTATGATGACCCTTAAGTGAACCTATCACAGGGTTTTCTTGAAAAGATTTGTTCAGAGGGGTGTTTGCCTTTGCTTTCCTCTGAAGCTGAAAGAGTGTGCCTTGCCTAGGATCACCCAGTGGGTTTCCATGGCCAAGCGGTGATTCAAACCCCGGTCTCCAGTGTCCTAGTCCAATGTTCAAAGCACTATACCATGCTGGTTCTCAATGTAATGTGATATCCGTCATTAAATATCTGAATGGATGTCATGTAGATGATGGAATGAGCTCGTTTTCTGCTGCTCCTGAGACTAGAATACAAACCAATAGATTCAAATTACATGAAAATTGATTCCACCTAAACATTAAGAACCTTTGGACTGTAAGAGCTGTTTGATGCTGCCTTGAAAAATGGTGGGTCTCTCTTTCTTCAGAGATTTTAAATAGAGGTTGGATGACCATCTCTCAGGAGTGCTTTAGTTGTGTATTCTTACATGGCAGGCATTGGACTAGATTTTGCCTGTGGTCTCTTCCAACTCAACTCAAGGGTTCCAACTCAAAGATTCTTTGATTCTATAGTTCCATCTCTGCTGAAGACTAACAAATTTTGACTGCCCAGGCACCTAATAGGAAGCATGGAGTGACTACCTATACTTAGTTCAAGACATTGTAACAAACTTGGTCTGGATCAAGGAATGGGTATGCCTCAAAAATTCCATTTCCCATCAAGAAGTTTTTCCTTTCCCTCATTTAAAGCTATCAATAAGAAGCCACAAAGAACCTTCCTCATCCAAGAAGAGCCCTGCTGTCCTGGTGTGACAAGGTGCCCTTAAGAGTGTTTGGCTTGATATACACGGATACTTGTCCCGTATCGATGGGACAAGTATCCGTGGTTTCACTTATTTGCACCCAAAACACACATCTCTAGGCATTTTCTAGGTCCTCCAGTACAATTCTATGGTATGCTTCCAGTGGAAGTTGGGCCACAAGTCATTAATTTCAATAGGGTTTGCTATTATTGACATTTCACATATCCACAGTAAGACCAAGAACATATTCCCCTGCAGATACCAGGGCCGACCTGTATTTCTTAGGGTGCAAATCAGGGCTTAATCTGAGCTGGGACATATCTTAGTTTATTGACAGAACTTCCTACCCAGTGTTCAGCTGTGAAATGTAATTTCTATCAATGACTAAATATGACCAGTCTCTACCACATTACTGATAAGAAATGAAGTGTTACGGGATGGTGACTTCAACATGATCATGAGCCCCAGAATCTCTTCTTTTAGAAAACAGAAATTTCTTTCTGCTATAAATTCTTTAGAGAAAGGAAGGTTGCCTCAGCATCAGTGACACACTGCTCATAATTGATTACTATACAGGCATTTATTTAAATAAATAAATAAATAACCCTTGTGAAATCTGTCCGCAAGCTGGTTTGCTTCTCCTAGAGCAAAGTTATGCTTTGTGTGTTCTAGTTTGCATCAAATGCAGCTTGATCCTTGTACAATAATTCCATGGGAAAATCCAGCACTGCCTGCGTAACTGATTTGGCATGGCACTGGGCTTTAATTGCTTTCAGGTTTTACTTGTGAAGGCCAAGAAACCCAAACCCACATTGCGAGCAGTGTTGCTTGTTCTCCCTCTGCAATTGGAGTCTCTGTGGAATATATGGCTGCAGAACTCAGTGCTGTGCACGCTCAAATGAAGTGGGAGGCTCTTAAAATGCCCAGCAGATGTCTGACTGGTGGGCCACATGGCAAATTAATGTTTTATTAGGCCAGATTCTGTTACGAAGCTGGAGAGTTTTCACTGCAGCCAGACTTCTTTCAGGCTTGGACTCTGACCTAGCAGAGTTGAGTCAAGATCCCAGTGAATGCATCCCACAAACTGCTTTTTCTCAGCTTTGGTTTCCTATTGTTAAGCAGGGCCAGAGTGAGACAACTTCCTCAAGTGGCCGATGTGTGTATGGAAAGGGTGTGTATGGAAGGGGGAACAGCAAGAGTAGTCACCTAACCATTGGCTACTGTTGCTGGAGAAAGCTATACACACCGTGTGACCTATACTATACTTTGCAAACTAGCTTGCTGTGGAAGGGACTGTCCATCCATGGTGTTGAAGCAAAATTCAGATACTGGTTTGGGTCAATTCTGTACAGGAAATGAATGTGTTTAATTTGCCTTGGGCAGCAAGACATCTTGGGTTGGCTGAGCCATCCAGGGGGCTAAATCCTATTCCCCAAATACAGTATGTTCAGTACCTTGGATAGCTCATTTAAAGTTCTGATGAAAGCCAGAGGCAAATACCCTGCCCCACTCACATGAAAACCACCAGCTGTTACTGATACCCTGTAAAATGGGAATTATGATTACAAATTTTATCTTATGTTGCAAACTGTAGTAAAAATGGGTAAATGACTTTAAAAGTCTAAGACCACTGTGTTAGGCCAATGATGACATTCTTACATGCTACACTGTCCAGATGATTTAGGCCGCAGTCAAGAGCTTGGAAAAGTTACTTTTTTGGCCCCCAAGCTCCCAGAGTCTCCTAGCCAGCATGGCTGCTGGGATCTGTAGTGCATAAACATAACCCTTCTGAGCTCTGGATGCAGTCCTCAGTATAAATTCCAAGTTGTAAGCCCAACTGAATGAAATAGAATTTCTTCCTGAATAGGACTATGCTGTTAGTATTTAATATTGCTGAAGTTTAATTGTTTTTAAATTCTGGCATTGACATTTAAGAGAGTAAATAACAATTCTCTCCTGATTGTTGTCTCCAGACTGTGGGATATATACTCCATGTATCTGAGATTGACTGTAGTATAGCAATTAAGGTATTAAATAGTGAGTATGGGGTGAGGGGGAGATCCAAGTTCAAAGCCCTAAGCTGTGAACTTCATCGAATGAACTTATCCTACTCACTTTTCCTCAGTCTAACCTGCCTCACAAGGTTGTTAAGAAGATTAACAAGAAGGTTCTTTCTGAACAGGGCTCATTTTGCTTCCTGGGCGATTTCTTTCACCGGTGTCATCCTTCATTATACCCTTGTTGATCTGTGCCTTCACATTATCTCCCAATTATGATGACATTAAGGCAAACCTGTCATGGGGTTTTCTTGACAGGATTTGCTAAGAAGTGATTTGCCTTTGCCTTCCTCTGAGGCTGAGAGAGTGTGACTTACCCAAGGTCACCCAGTGGGTTTCCATGGCTGAACAGGGATTCAGACCCTTGTCTCCAGAGTTGTAATCCAATGCTCAAACAACTACACCATGCTGGCTGTCTTTGGTACCCTTGTTGTTGTATATCTTCAAGTAATGTTTGACTTATCATAGGCTAACTTATCATAGTTTTTTCTTGGTATAATTTGTTCAGAGGGGGGTTGCCCTTGCCTTCCTCTGAGGCTGAGAGAGTATGACTTGCCCAAGGTCACCCAAGGGGTTTCCATGGCCAAACATGGATTTGAACCCTGGTCTCCCAGTGTCCTAGTCCAACATTCAAACACTACACTATGTTGGTTCTACATAGTATACTACACCAGCTAAATTATTTTGGCACCAGAGGCAAATCACAAGCAAAAAAATACAACAATAAGAAATTAAAAGCCAACAATTTGCTGCCTTTTTATGAAAAAAAAAACCACTCATTGCTGCCAACTCCCACTGCTTAATGGTAGGGCTGGTTCTCATCCTGAGCTCCCTGTAGAAGGTTCAGCATTCTAAAAAATAAACGTATATGTGTATGTCATAGAAATTATTCATACCATAAACCTATTTTTAAAAGGAAGAGATTAAAGTTTTTCTTTAGCTTCTGCACTTTGGTGCATCTCTTTTAACATTGCTCTCAGTTAATTTCACAATCAAGTGAACCAAACTTTACTGATGATTTTGAAATGCAGTTGACATTTTAAAGACACAATAGTTAATTTGCAGTCTGCCAACCACTTATATCAAAGTCTCCGATTTACTTTGCAAGAAGTATTCAAAAAGAAATAAACCTGTTATTTATTATATTCTGTCTCTGTCCTAACACACTCTTGGATATAGTCCAAGCTACTTGAGGGATGGGCTGTGGCTCAGTGGTGGAGTACATGCTTTGCATGCAAAAGATGCTGGATCAATCCCCAGCAGTACCAGGGAAGGCTGAAAGAGGCTTCTACTTGAAAGCTTGGGCAACCACTGCGAGTCAGTGGACTAAAAACTGTGCTATATGTGCCATTGGTCTGACCTGATATAATCAGAACTTGGTACCTTGGACTGCAACCCCCAAAATCCCACAGAACAGGCCACTGTTTGTTCCCTTGGATGTTGTGTTGATTGTGGCTTAATTTTTTCCACATACCCATGCACCAAAAAGGTATGATGAGATGAGACATTTCTATGTTTTTGGTGCTCTCTTTGTGACTTTCATTTTTAAAAAGCCTTCTCTGTGTGACCCAGTTAAGTTGGAAACAGCATCTAGTTAATGGGACGCTTGACATCTGGAGTCTAGCAGGAATCTGCCAACTGTATATTCAAGGCCTAGCAGTGCAGATACTGGTGAAGCCCAGGGTGATTGTCCAGTCACAATGCTCCCATTTACCCACTCTCTGATGTTGTGAGGCTGACACAACGGAGTAGCACTCAACTACTGGCACATTTTTAAAACAGACAAGTTGGAGCGCTGATCAAATAGGGGATGGTTTTGTTTTGCTGACCTACTTAATTAAAAAAGCCATTTCTAAAAATGGAAATGCAGTTTGGTTTAATATGAAGATGGAGCTGTGTTTTTTTTCCAACATCTGTGTCCAGAAAGGAAGAAAAATCCTGTTTTGACTGGCCTTCCTCCATCAGTCATTCCTGCCCCCCCTTCATGTCTAAAGCACAGTAAGTTACATAAACATTCCATTTCTTTCCATAAGTTGGCTCCAGTTTCAGAACAATAGAGTCACTGTGAAGAGGAGAAAAACCACAGACACACCCCACAACTGCTGGTCACACAGCCAAAGAGAACTAAAGACGCATTCTTTGAAAGTACCAAGAAGGAAATCCATGGTCTTAAGGCAAGACCTTTTAATGTTATACTTGGAAAAGTTCCTTCTCTCCCCACCCCCACCCTTTTTGGTTTCCTTCATCTTTGGTTGCCTAGTGCAGAATGCTTTGACTGAGCAAATGGGGAAAAAAGAAGAGAGGGGGAAAGAAAAAGAACTTGGAGACAGAATATTATTCTTTTTAAAAAACGTGTTGATAATAGCTGTCAGTATTCACTAACTTTTGAGTGGAGAGTCACAATATGGGGAAATTATTTTGAGTGGACTTAACATTGCTGAGGAGACTGTCACTAAATAACTGCTCTCAAACTTTTTTTCTAAAGTTTTTTCTAAAGTTCTAAAAACAGATGAGCTACATTTGACATTTTAATAATAACTGTGTATAAGGACAGCAATGGAAAAGTAATTGAAAGCTATATAGGTTGGACTACAACAGCAACTTCCATTTAAGCCCTGGGAGTATGGCTGCAAACTCAGTAAGTAATAAGTTCTAGAAGTAAAGAAGAAAAAAAAAAGATTGGTTGGCTTCTATTGTTATTAATAGTATGAGGTGGTAGAGGTGGGATCAGCAACTAGTAGCCCTGAGGAAGAACCTGGCCTTCTTATGTTTAACAAATCAAATATCTCTCCATCCCAGACAGTAAAAATAAATAATATTATTTTCCCCTATGTTTTCACTTAAAATTTGCTACCCAAGGCAGCTCACTTAACTCTGCATAACGATAGGACTGGTCATGCTCCTGATGGATACTCCAATTTTCAGTTCCTCTGAGTCTAATCCTGTTCCTGGTCTTGTTTTTGCAATGAGAATGAAGCTTCTTCATCTTCTGCTTCCAATTATATAGTCTATTTGATTTCTATATATTGACCATCAATTCCAGAAGGATATGGACAAGCTGGAACATGTCCAGAGGAGGGTGGCCAAAATAGTGGGAGATCTGGAAGCCATGCCCTATGAGGAGTGGCTTAGGGAGCTGGGTATGTTTAGCCTGGGGAAGAGAAGGTTGAGAGGGGACATGATAGCCATGTTTAAATATTTGAAGGGATGTCATACTGACTAGGACACAGAACAATGGACTCAAACTACCGGAAAAGAGATTTCACCTAAATATTAGGAAGAATTTCTTGAATTTAAGAGTTGTTTAGCAGTGGAATGCACGGCCTTGGAGTGTGGTGGAGGTTTTAAAACAGGCTGGATGGCTATCTGTCAAGAATGATTTGATTGTTTATTCCTGCATGGCAGGGGGATAGATTGGATGGCCCTTGTGGTCTCTTCCAGCTCTATGATTCTATGATTCTGTGATGTTTATGTATACCATCATGAGCTTGCTAATCTAGCCTTAATGTGTGGATTCACAGAGACTACGGAGATTTTCAGACGACACTGTTATAGTGTTACTATTCCACTTTATTTGCTATGGCTGCCTCCTCTTGAATCCTGGGATTTTCAGTTTAGGGAGGGGCATTTACAACTCTCAGCCAGAGAGATCTTAGGCCTCACTAAACTACAAACCCCAGAATTCCACAGGAGGCAGCCAGAGCAGTTAAAGTGGAATAGTAACACTATAACAGTGTAGTCTGAAAATCTCCCATGAAGAAGAAGGACAGGTTGCTTACCTGTGAATTCACACAATCCCACCCATCCTCCTCACTTTTGCCTGACCTCAATTTTATAATACACGTGCTGCTTCTAGCGGCTAATTGGAGCTGAGGAGGCAGGCAGGGAGGGGCCTTGTGTGGGCTGAGGGAGGGTGGGCGGAGCTGCTGCCGGGACTCAGTTTGAAGCCTGGCGACTGTCCGGGGTGCTCTGCGCAGGCGCAGGTTTAACCCTTAATGTGTGAATTCAAAGATGATCACTCGAAGAACTACAGTTACAGGTAAGCAACCTGTCCTTCTCCAAACATCCAACACAGTGGAACACACTCCTTCGGAACGTGGTGGGGTCTCCTTCCTTGGAGGTCTTTAAACAAAGACTGGATGGCCATCTGTCGGGGATGCTTTGATCGTGATTTCCTGCGTGGCAGGGGGTTGGACTGGATGGCCCTCGTGGTCTCTTCCAACTCTGCAATTCTATGATTTATGCTTGAGTCCAGTTGCCACCATGCTACTTGTCCTTGTCCTCTGTTGTACCCTAGTAGCTCATTGAGTGCCATCCAACCTGGGAATCTCATCTTCTGGCAGTATCTCTTTCATTTTGGATTGTCTCATTATAGGGTTTTCAGGGTAAAAGAAATTCAAAAGGGTTTTGTCATGTTTCCTTCTGTGCAGTACTGACAAGTGTTAGCTATAGTGCCATTGCCATTGTCTTTGAGAGAATTTCTGCTAGTGTCACCCCCACGACTGCTGCTGCTCAATCACTGTTTGGCACATTTAGTCTTAATTTCTGAACAGGACACTAAGTTCTATGTCTCTGTGTGCATGCATGTGTGTTTTGAATGAGAAGCTGTGAGAAATGTTGTTGTTGTTGTTGTTGCTGCTGCTGCTGCTGTGTGCCTTCAAGTCATTTCTGACTTATAGCGACCCTAAGGTGAACCTATCACAGGGTTTTCTTGGCAAGATTTGTTCAGAGGGGATTTGCTTTGCCTTCCTTTGAGGCTGAGAGAGTGTGACTTGCCCAGGGTCATGATGGGGAAAAATTAGCCTTCCTGAGTAAACTGCAGGAAATATCCTGACTTTACTTGCTACTGGCTGTGTAAATGCAACCTTCTGGATGATGCCTTATAAAAATCACTGTAACTGTTTATGTGCAGTCATTGACTATTTCACTGATATCTGACAATTTTGTACAAGGCACTTTTTGGGGGGAGGATGGGGGCATCAGCCATAGCACAGAGAAAATAGCCTACTCTGTGCTGAGCTGCTGCACACAAACATTACAAGTTGCCTTAATGTGTTGGCTACAGTTTATACCTTTGGCCTCACTGAGTACTGAATAGCAATTAGAAACAGTGAAAAATGCTGATAGGAGGAAAATAAACTAATTTGAAATGTGGTGCTGGAGAAGACTTCTACAGATACTGTGGACTGGTAAAAAGACAAATAAATGGGTCCTAGAATAAATTAAGTCTAGAAGCCAAAATGACTAAACTGAGACTGTTGTACTTGGGACATATCATGAGAAAACATGATTATTTAGAAAAGAAAATAATGCTCGGTAAGGCAGAAGGCAGTAGGAAAAGAGGAAGACTGCATTTCAGATGGATAGACTCAATCAAGGAAGCCATGGCCCTGAGTCTGCAAGACCTGAGCAGGGCTGTTGATGAGAGGGTGACTTGGAGGTCTCTCATTCATAGGGTCATAATAATAAGTTGAATAAAAAGTTGAAGTTGACTTGATGGCAGTTAGCAACAACAATAAAGGGTTTTGTTCAACTGAACTAATGGATGGAGTCAGTGAAAGCTCAGCTCTCAAAGATAAAAGATGTGAGAAATGACAGAGGAAAGAAACAGTCTGGTATTCCTGACTCTTTTAAATGTTGATTTTATTTCAACTTTCATAATTCTGTAACAAGGTGTTCTGAAGGAAAGGAAGCTAAGAGACAGGTTAATGCAGATGGCAGAATATTGGGCTTGGAATGAGAAATGGATTTGAAAACTTTCTCCCTTTTATAGTAGAGTCAGCCCTCAGCTTTCACAGGGGTTAGGAGCGCCGCAGCCCTGCAAATGTGGAAAAGCCACAAATATAGGCCTGATTTTTTTTTATCTGAGACAACATTTCTCCAGGCATTTGTAGGTCTTCCAGCATGATTCTATGGTCAACGTCCAGAGGAAGTTGACCATAGAACCACACCGGAGCACCTAAAAACGCCTAGAAATAATGTATTAATCAAGTCTACAAATAATCAGAGCTATAAATGCTTAATCTGCAAATGTGGAGGGATGACTCTACACAGTTATAGTGCTATGGCAACATTCTATGGAATCCTGGGATATATAGGTTGAGGAGGACGATTTAGATTCTGAGCCAGTGAGCTTGGTTGCCTCTCTAAACTACAGAACCCTGATTCCAAAGGATGGAGTCATGGCAATAAATGTGAAATCATAGTGCTATGATTGACTAGGGCATTGCAGGGTTTGTAGAAATAGTGGTGGTGGCCGCATGTAGCCCCCAGGACATAGATTGCCCACTGTTGTAATCCCAGGTTCTGCATCATAGTCACTTGGTTCTACCCTCATTTGTAAAACTTTGAAAAATCTTGCTGCTGTAAAGATAGAAATGGACCCAAAGGAAGAACAGCTATGTAAAAGAATGGAATTGCTATTAAAAAACCTTTTATGGATGCAGACTAAAGCTACTATTTCTGTAATGACCCACAGTTGCAGTAAGCAAGATTTAGTGATGGTTAATGCCTTTTCTTTCGCCTGCCAAATTGCTTCTTTATCCATGATATCCAACTTTCCAGTCCCTGAGTCAGTGTCTGAAGCCAAAATTAGCTGGGCCTCACACAGAATGTTAAGCTGTGGGAAAGCGTAGCTTGAAATGGCTGCTTTTGTTTCCCTGTAACCTTATACTTAACATTTAATATCCTCAGCAATTTGCAGAATACTCAAGATTGCATTTTGGCTCTTAAAGCTTAAGAAATCCTGGACTAGACTAAGTTACCTCTTTGCTGTAACACTGTAAGATCAAATACTACAAAAGAATGAATGAACATGCTTCCATATGTTTGTAGAATGATCTTGTTCTTCTGCATTTTAAAGATACCTTTTAATTACTGAGTCAGGAGAAAAGAACAGAAATTAGCTCATTTTTTACTTGCTTCACTGACTGCTCTGTTAAGAGGTATAATACATCTAAAAGGCCTGCATGAATTACAAAAGTAGGACAAAGGATTTCCTGGTTCAGGAGCTACCCTATTCATAAGGAGGGCCAGCCCTCTCATTAGGCAGAGTGAGGAGGTTGCCACAGGAATCAGAGGAAGTGGTGATTGGTGGCTCTCAAGTCAAGGAAGCAACAAATCTGCCCTGTGTTTTGCTCTGAACTTTAACCCCAAGGCAATCAACTCTTTTCCCCACATAGGCCCAGCATCTTAGATACAATCATAGAATCATAGAATTGCAGAGTTGGAAGAGACCATGAGGGCCATCCAGTCCCACCCCCTGCCACACAGGAAATCACGATCAAAGCATCCCTGACAGATGGCAATCCAGCCTCTGTTTAAAGGCCTCCAAGGAAGGAGACCCCACCACGCTCCGAGGGAGTGCGTTCCACTGCCGAACAGCTCTTACTGTCAAAAAGTTCCTCATAATGTTGAGGTGGAATCTCTGTTCCTGGAGCTTGCATCCATTGCTCCGTGTTCCAATCTCTGGAGCAGCAGAAAACAAGCTTGCTCCATCCTCAACGTGACACCCCTTCAAATACTTAAAAAGGGCTATCATATCACCTCTTAACCGCCTTTTTTCCAGGCTAAACATACCCAGCTCCCTAAGCCTCTCCTCATAAGGCATAGTTTCCAGACCTTTCACCATCTTAGTCATCCTTCTCTGGATTAGTCAATATCCTTTTTGAATTGTGGTGCCCAGAACTGGACACAGTATTCTAGGTGAGGTCTGACCAAGGCAGAATAGAGCAGCACTATTACTTCCCTTGATCTGGACACTATACTTCTATTGATACAGCCCAAAATCGCATTGGCCTTTTTAGCTGCCGCATCACACTGTTGACTCATGTTCAACTTGTGGTCTACTAGGACTCCTAGATCCCTTTCGCACGTAGCCTCATTCAGCCAGGTCTCCCCCATCCTATATTGATGCATTTCATTTTTTCGCCCTAAGTGTAGTACCTTACATTTCTCCGTATTGAATTTTATTTTGTTAGCTTTGGCCCAGCTCTCCAGTTTATCCAGGTCATTTTGAATTTTGATCCTGTCCTCCAGGGTATTAGTTACTCCTCCTAATTTGGTGTCATGTGCAAATTTGGTAAGTATGCCCCTAATTCCCTCATCCAAGTCATTGATAAAGATGTTGAATAGCACTGGGCCCAGGACAGAACCCTGTGGCACCCCACTGGTCACATCTTTCCAAGATGAAGAGGAGCCATTGCTGAGCACCCTTTGGGTTCGGCTGGTCAACCAATTACAAATCCATTGAACTGTTAACTTGTCTAGCCCACATTTTACAAGCTTGTTTGCAAGAATGTCATGGGGAACCTTGTCAAAGGCCTTACTGAAATCAAGGTATGCGTTCCCTTCATCTACCAAGCTGGTAATGTTATCAAAAAAAGAGATCAGATTAGTCTGGCATGACTTGTTACTCTGAAACCCATGTTGACTTTTTGTGATTATGGCATTGCCTTCTAAATGTTCACAGACTTTCTGTTTAATGATGTGCTCTAGAATCTTCCCTGGTATTGATGTCAGACTAACTGGACGAGAATTGTTGGGATCCTCTTTTTTCCCCTTTTTGAAGATGGGGACAACATTTGCCCTCCTCCAGTCTGCTGGGACTTCTCCTGTTGTCCAGGAGTTCTCAAAGATTATTGCCAATGGCTCTGAGATTATATTTGCCAGTTCTTTTAATACTCTTGGATGTAGTTCATCTGGTCCTGGAGACAGGTTCTTTAAAGATCAGACTAAACCCCAGAGCAGATTTACCATTCTTTTGACATGGTGAAGCGTTGGGCAGAGGGGTGAAGGAGGAGTTGAGAAGGCCCCTCCCTAGTTACCAGCTGCATCATCTCAAAAGATGGGGACAGCATTATGGGAAAAAAACAGCTGCAATAAATAATCTAAAAATACACTGTTTGGGAGGGATGATCTCAATATATCTAAGATCTGCCCTTTTATCTGTGTCATTCTCATTCCCACTGGGAAAATCTCCTGCCCCATTTGTTAATGTGATATGGCTAATCACTATACCACAATGCTGCTTTGGGTTGGTAGTGACAGGGTTTCATAGTCCAGTGATAATGCATGATACTGAGAACACAGCTGCGCTGGGCAGGGCACGTTTCTAGGATGGAGGACCATTGCCTCTGAAAAATAGTACTCTATGGTGAACTTGCCATGGGTCAGCATAAGAGGGGCGCTCCAAAAAAGTGACACAAGGACTCCCTGAAACAACATCTCAGGCTCAGCCAAATTGATCACCAACCATGGTCCGCCATGGCCTCACATCGGGAGGCTTGGAAATGCACTATCTACAATGCTGCAGCCTTATTTGAGAGCTCACGCCGAACAAGTCTTGAAGAGAAATGACAACACAGAAAGAATCACAACCCATAGTCATCACCCAAGGAGACCTGCTATGCTTTCTGCAATCGGACATGTTCATCTCGGATTGGCCTTTTCAGTCATCAGTGCGCTTACAGAAAGCATGGGATGAGTCCTTCCTGAATCTTTGTTTGTGAAGAAAAGCCAGAGAGAGAGAGATATAATGCATGTGTTTTGCATACAGAAGGTTCCAGATCCTTGACATATTTCATTAACAGGGGATCAGGTTTTAGATAAAGACAATTTTATATGTTCATGGTCTTCCTCTGCACCTCACCATTCCTCTTCTATGAGATATAAGTGAACCTGAAACTTCTCCTCATGTCACACTAATGCTAGAATTGTTGTAGAAGCTCCCTGGGCTCATCACCCATTCAGTGCAGCCTGACTGTACTCTTAGGCAGGGTGAGGCAGCTGCCTCAGGCATCAGACAATATGGGACAGAGTGCTGTCAAATGTGGGTCTGCCATGTGGCCTATCTTATAATGTCTGAGCTAATGTGATGTCCTCAGATGTAACAGAGGACTGTGCCCTAGTGCAGCCACACCATACCCACCCACTGTCTTGATTGGTCAGGGACAGTCCCACTTAATCCTCTGTCATCTCACCTTTTCAGCTGCTTTTAAAATGTCCCAGTTTTTCTCTTTTCCTTCCACTTTCTTCCTTTGTCCTTAATTGGTGCAAACTGAGTTCAAAGTACAAAAGTAGTTTACACTCAATTAATTCATCAGTAGGGAGAGGAAAGGAGGTGGCAGAATCTTGCTCTTCTCAGTAGGCTCAGATAAAAGCAAGCTACTGCAACCTCTCCTAGCTTGTGTGTTCATCTTCATTTAAAAAGTCTACCATCTTGGCCATACTCTGATGTTGTTTGGATATCTGTGCCCTGGTTTTCATCTGTGAAATGTTGGTAGGTATGCCACTCTTAAAGTCAGATTTAAGAGCCAGATCACTGGAAGCTGGTTTGTCCAATGTCAGCATGGTGATGAAATGATCTCAAGTTTTAGTGTAGACTTTAACATAGCTGTCTAGAGTGCTGGGCTTCTTTTAGGGATAGGGTTCAGCCATGTGAATGGTTCATTTTCAGTTCAGACTGGAATGGATTCACCTCCCTACAGACATCAGAATCACTATTCCCTACTGCCATCCTGTCTGGTTGGCTTTTATACTGTTCCGGCAGGTGTGGGGTGGGTCTGGGGAAGCCACCCTGTCTTTTGGCTTAGACACCAAAATGCCTTGCTGTCTAGTGACCTAGTGGAAAGGCAAGCTGTCCAGGCATTCTAGAAAAAAAGGCTGTTCCATAGCTAGTGGGAACAATTTATTTACCTACGGGATTGCCTTCTCCCGTACAATCTGCCCTGTACCCTTAGGTCCTCTGGGAAAAACTTACTTCAGTTGACTAAAACTAGGCTGGCCACAGTCACCCACCCAGAGGACCTTTTCCGCTACTGCTCCCAGACTGTGGAATGGCCTGCTGGAGGAGATCTGACATATTGACAATCTGGGGATGTTTAAAAGGGTTATTAAGATGGACCTCTTCCGGCAGGCCTTTCCAGATTAGATTAGATGCCCGGGTGTCACTTTCTGGTTTATTATTCTGTTATTTTTAAAAAAATGTTTTCTTATTTTCTTTTCTTATTTTAAGTTATTTTGATAGTGTTTTTATTTGTAAAATTTGAATTCTGTACCATTGCATAGTGTTTTTAATGATGTTATTTTAATGTTTGTAGATTATAGATAATGTGGGATATAAACAAAACATTATTATTATTACTATTACTACTATTATTATTATTATTACATGCAGGCCATGTTTAAATCAACCAATCTGGACTCATTTTAAAACTGTCTATGGGTCTTTTAACATTACACAATTATAGCATTATATTCTACTTTTATTGCCATAGA
Source organism: Gambelia wislizenii (assembly GCA_030847615.1). NCBI lineage: Eukaryota > Metazoa > Chordata > Lepidosauria > Squamata > Crotaphytidae > Gambelia > Gambelia wislizenii. The sequence continues at coordinate 41,217,604 of JAUMIR010000001.1, forward strand.
AACCATACCTTTCTGCATGGACAGTTCCAATTAATCCTCTGTCATCCCAATTTTTCAGCTGCTTTTAAAACGTCCTGAGCCCGGTCTAGAAGTGTTATGCCCTGTAAGTCTGATGAAGGTATGGAATCAGAGGAGGAGGAGGCCATGGCAGGGAATGGTTCTATGGACCCTGGCGCAGGGTCCATTTATCTACACCTGTGCCAGAAGCTAACCCTGCTAACCTTGGAGGCTTAAGCAGAAGAAGAGCCTGGTCCTAGTGGGCTGGCGCCAGTCCCAGCAGAGAGCCCTGCCAATTCAGATAAGGAAGAGGAAGAGGAGATGGACTTACCCCCCACCATCATTCAGCCAGCAGAGATCCCAAAAAGAAGCTCAAAGAAGATTGCTGAGACTTTATCAGAAACACTGGCTCATTAAGGAACACCTTACAAAGCCTTCATTGCTATATATACGCCTTGGGGAGCGATGGAAGCTTTGTAAGAGATCAACTGATCTTCCTGGTGAAAGCTTCCTGCTGGTTGTCTTTGACTTCGTGTTCATGTTGCCTTGCTTCCTGTTTAGACCTTGGACTGTTCCTGATGATGCCGTTGTCTGATCCTGTTGACCCATGGATTTGTTTCTGGCCCATGCTGACTGCCATAAGCCCCTAACTTTTTGGACTGTGTTGCTGGACTAAATCTTTGCAGGACTGTGTTTCCATTTCTTTGTGCTAATAAACAGTTGGCTACCTTCCCAGATTTTGCCTGTTTGTTTATACTTTGCCGGTATCTAACTGCTTTCTTAGACAATATGAGACAAAAAAACCCCAGATTGCTCTGCAATAATAGGAAATTGCAGCACCTGTGATTTGTCTCAATGGTGCTTTGGTCCCCAAAAGCTTTGCATGCCCACTGGTCAAGATGGTGGCTGCAAGTGATTTATTCACATTTTTACTCGCCTTAATTTGCCACTTCCAAACTGTGTTTAAAAAACAACAACAACCTATTTTCTATTTTGTGCTTGAGCAGTATTTTGCCTGTATAAAAAAAGAAAAACCCAGTTTCATCGCCTTGGTGATCGCTGGCTAAGGTGAAAATACAACATGGTGATGCTAAACGCTTGCTCTGTTAGCAAGCCTTGCCCCCCCCCATGCTCATCTGGCCAATCAGCTTTGCACTTCCTCTCCTATGGGAAAGCAATTCAAAGCGAATCGCTTGTCCCAACAAGCAGAAATGCTCTAGTGACTTTTCAAACTTCAGACTCCAGGATTCTATAAGATGTTAGCGTGTTGGTTAAGGTGAAATAGATTGTGTAGTGTGAAAGGGCCCATCATATAGAAGAAACAAATCACATTTGCTCTGTTCCTCCTGACTCGGTGATGAGATGAAGTCACAGGGTGCTTTAAAGGTATGGATGTCCTTTCTTTCCAAGATAGGTTGTTAGTGTTAGGAAGAAATTCAGATCAGTCCCCATTTTAATATGAATCCGTATGATGTTCACCACCCAAACTGAAACATGGTTATCCCTCAGTATGTGCATGCTTCTGATTTTTCAGTTCTCTAGGCAGTGATCACAAAAACAATATCTCAGTGAATAATTACCTAGAAAAATTCATTCTGTTAGAGTGTTTTTCTTGCAAAAATATGTATACAGCCGGCCCTCATATCCATGGATTCTTTATCCACAGATTCAACCATCCATGGCTTGAAAATATTCAAAAAAGTATCCCCCCCCCCAAATTCAAACCTTGATTTTTCCATTTTATGTAAGGGACACCATTTTACTATGCCACTGTATATAATGGGACTTGAATATCCACAGATTTTGGTATCCACAGGATGTCCTGGGACCAAACCCCAGTGGATACCAAGGGCCCACTGTACTAGGCAAAATACTTTACAAAATGCGTTTATTGGGGCAAATATATATGGAAATGAATACAAATTTATATCTTGTCTTCTTTAAAATAATCTGGTACCAAATGAACATAAGATTAGAAAAATGAGAAATGAAAATGGCTGCCTCTACTTATCTTCCCACTCAGACCAGCCCTGTGGTGTAGGGAATTAGTTAATGACTGCAGGTGAACTTTTACATTGTATTAACCATTGTTGGGATTGCAAGAAGGAGACTTTCAAATTATATTCCAAATGAAGTGATACAAAAGTAAAAGACTTGCCTGAATTGACAGAGATCCTGACACAATGTCTCTGGGGTGTGAAATATTCCATGAATTTTAATGTAGGGTAACTAGGATGGCAGTTACTTAGATTAACACTACTCTAGGTAACTGTTTCAGGACCGCATATATCTCAGGCTAGATGGATCTACTTTTTCCACTCAAAGCTGAATTCTAAGAGCTGGGTGTAATATATACATATACAGCATAGGGAGCATCTCTGCCCATTGGGAAACTGAAAATTTGTTTTCAGTACTAGGACTGAGAAGATCAACAAATGAAAATGTGTTGAGGGATGTAAGAGGTAGTAGTGTATTTCACAAGTAGAGTAATTAGTATGTGCATGCAGAAGGCTGGCAACAACCAGTCCCACCCCACCCCCACAGGTTCTAGGAAAGAAATAAAGCAGGGTTAGTTTTTATTGTATGTAATATGTGTACATACACTCATTGATGGCAGTGGCTACTTCCTGGTAAGTGGAGACTGAGGAACTGTCACGGTCCCTATGTGTCCCCTAAACTAGGGGCTATGTAGGGATCATGAATATGAAAAAGTATTTGGTGCATAGATCTAGGTTATGCTTCTGTAACTGCCCAACAGGATTCTGGCCATCATTATTATGTAACAATAATATATTGTTTAATAATGATATTGTGCTCATTGTGCACTAAAACTGGTAGCTGGCAGCTTTATGATGATTCAATTATTTATTTTTAATATTTTAAAACTTGGGTTGGCTTTTCACACAAGTGCAAAAAAATATTACTAAGAGGGTTGCAAGGCACTCACATAGTTTGTCAAAACTAGGAATGATAGAATTGAAGTTTTTGAAAATTAGGTCTTTGGTTTTAATTGTTCCCAACAGACACCCCACCTGCCAGTGCCACTTATGCAAGTGATAGACACAACAAAACCTTTCAAAATGCCTTGGGGAGGTTTCTCTTCCTACAACAGTGGTGTGAAAATACAAAGGATTTGGGGATTTTGACTTCATTTATCTTAGTGCAAACATGCTGAAATTGCACACCACTGAGCAAAATGGAAATTTTCCCCAAGTGCAAATACTTAACAAAACGTCTGGTAAAACAGAAGCTGGATTTTACATGACTAGAAAAGGTGGCATGTTGAAGCAGAGTAGCAGTCAAGCTGTACATTATTAACAGTGTGTATCACATTCTATTTTAAGTCAAGATGTAGCAAGTGCATCATGTTGCACTTGCAATGCAAGACAGAGTGCATCCTGATATGTACACACCCTGCTTTACAAAAGGTCTTTGTGCATTTTGGTCCAAGGAATAAGATGCAGCAGTCTCTCTCTCTCTCTCTCTCTCTCTGGCTTTTCTTCGCAAGCGAAGATTCAGGAAGGACTCATCCCGCGCTTTCTGCAAGCGCGCTGATAACTAAAAAGGCCAATCTGAGATAAACAAGTCTGGTTGCAGAAAGCACAGCAGAAGGTCTCCTTGGGTGATGTTTCCGGGTTGTGATTCTTTCTGCATTGTTGTTTCTCTTTAAGATTTGTTCGGCGTGAGTTCTCCAATAAGGCTGCAGCATTGTGGATGCTGCATACTGCGTCTCCATGCCTCCCGATGTGAGGCCAGGGCAGACCATGGTTGGTGATCAATTTGGCCAAGCCTGAGATGTTGTTTGAGGGAGTCCTTGTATCACTATTTTGGAGTGCCCCTCTTACGCTGACCCGTGGTGAGTTCACCATAGAGCACTATTTTTGGGAGGCGATGGTCCTCCATCCTAGAAACATGCCCTGCCCAGCGTAGCTGTGTTCTCAATATCATGGCCTCAATGCTGGTGATCCCTGCTTGCTCAAGGACAGCAACATTCATCACATAGTCAGTCCAGTGTATATTTAGGATTGTGCGTATACAGTGCTGATGAAAGCGTTCGAGGAGTCGTAAGTGGTGGCGATAGGTGACGCATGTTTCAGACCCATAAAGGAGAATAGTCAGTACAATGACTCTATACACATTGATTTTTGTGCTTCACCTCAGGTGTTTATTACTCCAGACTTTTTTGTAAAGTCTTCCAAATGCGCTATATGCCTTTGCTAATCTGTGATCAATCTCTTTGTCAATCTTGGCATCTGAGAAGATGATGCTTCCCAGGTAGGTGAACTGCTGAACAGATGTGAGCACAGATTTGCCAACAGCAATGTGGGGATGGTGGTGTTCGTCCTGTGCTGCAGGCTGGTAAAGAACTTCCGTTTTCTTCATGTCGACTTCCAGCCCAAACAACTCTGCAGCTGTTGCGAAGCAGGATGTTAGGCGCTACAGAGCTGTTTCTGTGTGGGGATGCATGGTGATTAGTAGATCTGAAACTACAGCACGTAAAGGCCTTGCACAAGACATTTTGCTGCTTGAGACAAATCAGCAAACATTGCCCCCTCTCACCTAAATCAAGCTACCGGTAGATAATACTTAAAGCCAATCAAGTTATTTTGGCACACAAGGAAGGCAGAAAATCTCACAAGTACTTTCATGATTTGCAGCCCTTTCATTGGATAATGTTTTTTTGCCCTTTAATAACTTGCTGCCTGAGGCTCACTCTGTATGATATTATGGTTGCTCTGACTGTCCTAAATAAACCCAATGGCAGATGTTGGCTTCCATGTTAATCGGGCTGTCTGATCCAGGTTTTAGTCTAAACCAGTTGTTCTTAACCTTTGGTCCAAGGACCCCCAGGGGGCTGCAAGTCCTCACAGGGGGTTCGCAAAGGCTTGAAGGCTTCTCAGCCCACATGACAGGAGCCAAGGCAAAGGCTGGCTGGCTTGACCTGCACATTGCTGTTCTATCTGCTCCAGCCACAAATTTTCAGGAAGAAGCAGGAGAAAACTCTTTCCTACCCTCCAGTGCCTCTGAGTGAAGGGATAAAGGATGGTGTAGTTGTATTTTTTTTAAGCACAGATTTGCCGAAGGCAATGTGGGGATGATGGTGTTCGTCCTGTGGTGCAGGCTGGTAAAGAACTTCTGTTTTCTTCAGATTGACTTCCAGCTGAAACAGCTCTGCAGCTGTTACGAAGCAGGATGTTAGGCACTGCAGAGCTGCTTCTGTGTGGGCAACAAGGGCATCAGCATCAGCGAAGAGCAGCTCACGAACTAGATAGTTTGAGTCTTAGTGCGAGCCCTCAGACGGCTTAAGTTAAACAAGCTACCATCAACACGGTCAAGTATATAGATGCCATCTTCTTCTTCGAGCTCTGCCGTAGCCCTTTGGAGCATCATACTGAAGAAGATTATAAATAAAGTTGGAGCAAGAACACAACCTTGCTTCATTCCATTAGTTATTAGAAAGGGCTCTGAAAGAGCATCGCCATATCTGACTTGACCACGCTGCCCTCGTGTAGTAAGATAATCATTTTAAGGAATTTGGGGGGACATCCTAGTCTTTCCAGGATCTGCCACAGACCTTTTCTACTCACAGTGTCGAAGGCTTTGGTGAGGTCGACAAATGTTACATAGAGTCCCTTGTTCTGCTCTCTACATTTCTCTTGCAGTCCTCTAAGGGCAAATACCATATCTGTAGTACTCCTATTGGCTCTGAAACCACAGTGGCTTTCAGGAAGAAGTTCTTCTGCAATAGCAGGAATTATTGTATTATTATTATTATTATTATTATTATTACTGTAGTTGTTGTTGTTAGGGTTTTAAATCTTGAGTTAATTCTTGGGGGTCTGCAGCAATAAAAAATATTTAAAGGGGGTCATGCAACCAGGTAATAAGCAACATCTACTGAAATTCCCTCTGCTACACAATCATTGAAAGGTACAGGAACTCTCTCCAGTTTTCACTCTGACACCCCAAATTCAGAGCCAATGTGGCCCTATAACCTCTGACGATTGCCCATCCTTGCATTATATTGATAAATTTACTTTGTTCATACTTGTTGTTTTACTTTTGTCATAAAACTTCAAGCAAACCGGTCAAAATGTTGATAACAATGTTCTAAAACTGACGAAGGACTTTATCATACAAGGCTGTTAAAACAACATTTCAGCGGGATAGTAATACATTTGTTTCCTCTCCATTGATGCCCCTTGTCGTGGGAGAGAGGCTTGCGTACCCTAATGATGTTTTGAGCTATGCTGGCGGTGGCATAATAGCCACTGGTAGGGTCTCCCATGCCAGACAGGTCAAAACCGAAGGGTCTGACAAAGAGCGTCAAAGGGCAGGATGGGCTCTCTAGCCTTATGGCAACCATCCTAGGAAAAGGAAAACTCTAATCCCAAACCCGGGCAGATGGTGCTCATCCAACCCTGTAAGGTCAACCATCTAAGAGAAGGAAACTCTAATCAAACCTACGACCCGAGGACCTCGCTGTTACCGTCCATGCTTGCAAGGCCACAGCAGATGAACCTTTGGTTTAAAGTGTGAGGCCAGTTCTGTGCACACTGCGCTCCACCAGAAGGCTAGAAGGACAATTCCAATTCTGAAAAAGCCCTGTAGTGATAGGCGAGGGACGAAACGGCAGGTGTAAAGATGCACTGGAAGCCGCAGACCCAACCCTGCATGCCGGCGGTTCAGGACTTTGGTCACTCAAGGCTGCCCCGGGAGATGACAGTCTTGTTCGGCAGCATCCTGAACAACCAAGCAGCCTTTTAAAAGAAGAGCACTGCTTGCTCCATATGGAGAGGGGCCTAGAAAAGGTGGCCTAACGAAAGCTCATCTCCATCTACCTGGTTGGCTAGCCGCGGCCAACAGGCATCTTCTGATGCGGTCAAACCAAGGTAAAGAAACAAAGGCACACACCGGCCTCCAAAGGTGTAAATAAACTGACGCTTGCGTGCTGGAACATCAGAACCATGCGAAACTCTACAGATAGTGGACAGCCCTGAGTGTCGTTCTGCTCTAATAGCCCATGAACTATCACAACTTAATATTGACATCGCTGCTCTAAGTGAAGTTTGTCTCCATGAGGAAGGCAGCCTTAAAGAACACGGCGCCGGCTATACACTTTACTGGTCTGGCAAACCCAAAACCGAAAAACATCTTTCAGGAGTAGGCTTTATGATTAAAAACTCCATTGCCTCCAAACTCGGAACCTTGCCAACAGGACACTCTGATCGTATTATTTCCTTACGCCTCCTTACGCCATTGGAGGCGGCCGCACTGTTTTTTTACTCAAGGACAACTTCTGTGAGTGAAAAACAGCACGGCCATCTCCAATGCTAGCCGCGACAGTCACGGACGACGCAGAGAGAGAAACGGTGTCGTCCAAAATGGACCCCTTGCCGTGCAGCAGCCTCGTTACTGCTCTGGAGGCTGCTTACACAGCATTTCTACGATGGAAGACCATCACCTCCCCAAAATAGTACTCTACAGTGAACTAGCTACAGGTCAGCATAAGAGGGGTGCTCCAAAAAAGTGATACAAGGATTCCCTGAAACAACATCTCAGGCTTGGCCAAATCAATCACCAACAATGGTCCGCCCTGGCCTCACATCGGGAGGTATGGAGACACACTATCCACAATGCTGCAGCCTTATTTGCGAACTCACACCAAACAAGTCTTGAAGAGAAATGACAATGCAGAAAGAACCACAACCTGGAAACATCACCCAAGGAGACCTTCTGCTGTGCTTTCTGCAACCAGGCTTGTTTATCTCAGATTGGCCTTTTTAGTCGTCAGCATGCTTGCAGAAAGCGTGGGATGAGTCCTTCCTGAATCTTTGTTTGTGAAGAAAAGCCAGAGAGAGAGAGAGAGAGAGAGAGAGAGGGAGGGAGGGAGGGAGGGAGAATGCATTTGTTTATCAGATGCCATCATGGCTATCCTGTTGGTGCTTTGCATTCTAGTTGTTACTGTTGTGCCCTTTCAACTGATGGGAAAACCCCCTCAGTACCTGTCAATATTGCTATTGTTCTGCTGCTGCTCCTGGTACAATAGGTCCCTTTGCTTCAGTTCTGGGATGACTGCAGTCTGGTGGTGTGAGGGGGGCTGATTCTCTTCTCCCCCTCCCCTTTCACTATCCCAAAGCAGCATGGAGTCAGTCGTCTTTGGAATAGCAAGGAAAATTGGGAAGAGAGGGGGAGAGGGCCTCTTCATGCCTCTTCATGCCACGTGACTGCAGTCGTCCCAGAACTGAAGCAAAGGGATTTATGGCACCTGGGTGTTGCCAAAGGAGCACAGTTGCGCAAATGAAGAGAGGTGTGATAATAAATATTTTACAACCAGTACGTTCCTGTTTCTTTTAATAATGTGATTGCTGCGCGACACAAGGCTCATGTGATAATTTCCTAGAAAAAGATAGTCACTGCACCAACAAAGTAACTTTCTTAATATTTATTGCATTACTTACAAAATGTTACGTTGTTATGTCTTCCCTACAGATAGAGATAGCTATGTTCCTTGTAATTAATTACCTCCAAGCTCACTTGGAACTAGCTATGTTAGTTGTAATTAGTTACCTTCAGGCAAAAGAGGATGGAAATCAGGCAAGTGATGCTTTACCTTATTAGCAGCCACATCCTCAAGCCTAGTAGCATTTGTTTTCCTTTTCCATCTCACAGTTTTACATTGCCAGGCACATATGTATTCTGCTTTCCCTGCCTTGTCGTGCATAACATGATGTTGTGCTGTGATAGCTTATTCTGGCAAGGACTGGAATAGTAAATAAGACAGTTTTTATTTTCGATGCCACAGTTCATTAAGAATGATGTCAAGAGCTTATTCTCTACCAAGCCTGGCCCATTCAGACATTTATCTAACAATGCTATCTGATCTTAGATTACATTTGTGTTGCTTTGAATGGCGGCCCTGCCTGCTCTACATTTAAGCCTCATTCTGTAAACAATGTGTGTAGCCAGAGGCATTCAGTATGCTGCTGCCACCCCTTCTCCCAGCTTTCCAGTAATATTCTTCATGTGCTAAATGCTAAGGCCTTTCATATACTTCTCTGCCAGACATCAGAAAAAAGGTGAGGCGAACCAAAGAATACGACAAGTAGAGCTTCCTTTTGCCAGTCTTGGGTGTGTCATATAATTGGCCGCTTGCCTCTGAGTGGCAAAATCACCTACAGCTTCCAGACTGGCTATAAGTGATTTTGTAATGCTTCCTAAGTCCTTGCCCTATCTTGCTTTTGCTCTTGTGTTATAAGCCAGCTCAAGACATTTTCTGTCCAAGGTGAAAAGGAAAATGGCACCACCATCCCTCTGTTCTATATCCAGAAGCCAACCAGAGACTATTGGTTGAATCTGATTTCAGCACTCTTGATGGAATGAATACTCATCGTTCAGGGCCTTAGGCTAGATCAGGGGTTGCAGGGCAGGTTGCCTGGAAGACACAGCTCTGTATTCTGAGAGAGGAATGGCCAAGAGCAGCTGGCAGATCTAGTTGTCACAGGAGGCAGGTGGCAAATACACTCTTGGTTTTATGGGTGCTGCTCCTGCATTTACTCCAGTTGTATAGGAGACCTTTTATCCAGGAATAGAATCCTGGATAACCTGAGGCATGTGCAGGTCATAAAAGCAAGGGTGGATTCATCACCTTGGAGAGAGGCTGTCACTGCCCTCTCTGTGCTATCAAGCGTCTGTTGCTTGAGGCAACTGCTTCCCTCAGATTGGTTGTTCCCAGCCTCAAGCTAGACTCACCACCACCACCACCACCACCACCACGACAGTGTCCTTCTGGAGGCAGATAAAGACTTTTATTTTGTTTTGATCTGACAGAACTTTGGAAACTAACTGCATAAGGGGAAAGAGCTTTTAGCAGTGTGATGTATTGTCTGTATTTGTTGGTAATTTAAAAATGGGTATGGTTTTTAAAATTGCTTTTAATTCTATTTCTAGTTTAATTATATTTTCACTTTTGTATCCTTTCATCATATATATATCTGTACCTGTTTTAACTTTGTAAGTTGCCTTATTTAACTTTAAAAGCCGCATTGAGTCTCAGGGATGAGAAAAAGATGATGATGATGATGATGATGATGATTGGCCTGCTACATGTAAAACTGGAGTTAATTGCCCATGCTTTGTGGCAGTGTGCTATTGCACTTTTGGTGTGTGTATGTCCCAGACAAACAGATGTGACAAAGCCATGTGGATGGGAGAGGGATTACTACTGTTAATGTGATATTTTAAAAATCAATCTAAAAACAATGTATCATATTTTTTTTTACAAAAGTACCTTTTTGTCTAGGTTCTGTGGTGCAATTGCAACACCTTTCCTTTCCTTTCCTTTCCTTTCCTTTCCAAAAAAGGCAAGATAAAAAGTGTTTTGTCTGTATGTGCCTTCAAGTTGTCTGTTGAGTTATGGTGACTCCATGGATTTCTTAGGGTTTTCTTAGGAAAGGAATGCTCAAATGTGGTTTTGCCAGTTCCTTCCTGGCAATATAGCCTACTGTACATGGTATTCCTGGTGGTCTCCCATCCAAGTACTAGCCAGGGCTGACTCTACTTAGCTTCCAAGATTAGATTAGAGTAGTTAGGCTCTAATTTAGTGCTAATTAACAGAGCAGAACATAAGTTGGCACAAAAGTTGTTGACCACAAAGGACCCCCCTACATCCATTAAGAATTGCACTGAAATACCTTTTCATTTACTAGGACTGAAAATGCAACTCCTGCCCTGGGGGCGGGGGAATCTATACTGGAAGTGGCTGATCATGATACTTATGGGTTGGGGGGTTTGTTTTTTTAGCGGGGAAGGGTTAACAAGGCACAAGGCACCCTTGGCTTTGATACAAGATCCCCACTCCTGGAGCTGATCTAGTAAGGAATTGCACTGTTTTACCATTATTGGCTTTATATCCTACATGCCCTTCAAGGAGTACAGAGCAATGCACACAGTTCTCTCCTTCCCATGTAATTCTAACAACAGCCATGTAAGGTAGAATAGTCTGAAAGACAGTGACTGGCCCAAAATCACTTACTGAGCTTCATACCTGAGTGGAGATTTTAATTGGGATATCCCAATTTCTGAACTTCCCTCTAACCCCAGTTATGGGAATCATGTAGCCTTCTAAATGTTTGGCTCCAAGTCCCAACAACCCTAGCTAACATAGTCAATGGTGAAGAATGCTGGGAGAATTCTGGAAGGCAGAGATTCCCACCCACCACCCACTTTAACTACTGTGCTATACTGTCTCAGTAATCGCTCCCTCAACATGACAACATCCCTGTTTCTTGGCGTTTCAAAAATACAAAATATCAAACCTAGACCACTTAAACAACTTGGACCGGTGCTTCTTAAGCTATCTTATGTGAGGAACTAGCAGATCCCTCCCCCCCCCACAATATACCTGGCACTGACACCATCTTTATGTCCATTGGCTACAGCTCTTTCCTGGAAACTTGCTGTGGACAGGCAGCCAATTGTTTGTGGGGCAGCACTGATCCTAGGACCACCACTTTGACTAGCGGCCATATTGCTCGATTTCAGGGCTGTCTTTGGACTTTTTCGGATGCATGAAATATACCGCAAGCAGCCTCGTCGCGTTGCGAGGCTGCTGTACTGCAGAGCATCCGTTTCGTATGACGCTCGCCCCTGGCGGTACCGTTGCGGTACCGCAGGGAGAGTTGAGCGTCATATTTCCTTGATTTTTAAGCACGAAAGTTGATCGTGCTTAAAAATTGAGGAAATATGATGCTCAACTCTCCCCGCGGTACTGCAACAGTACCGCCAGGGGCGAGCGTCATACGAAACGGACGCTCTACAGCGCAGCAGCCTCGCAACACGACGAGGCTGCTTGCGGTATATTTCATGCATCTGAAAAAGTCCAAAGACAGCCCTGAAATCCAGCAATATGGCAGCTCGCATGGCTTACTTCCACGGTTTTCTGTGGACGAGATTTTGGCAGTTCTTATTAGAAGAATGTTTATTTATCAGTTACACTTATGTCCTGAATTTCCTCTTAGTAAGACTATCCCGCAGAAGAAAGTCTTACAAAAGGTCACTATTTATTAAAAATAATTATGAGATAGTAGAGTGGAAAATTACAAGAAATCTTCAGACTTATAGGTCTCCATACCAAAAAGAACTGCAAGAACTAATGCAGGTTAACACATTTTCAGACCTTCCAGCATTTCAAAGATGAAAACTGGGACATATGAGGCCAAGCAACATCAGAGTGTGGTCAAGATGGTAAAAATTATTAATGAGGAAGAACACGTAATCTAGGAGAGGCTGCACCAGTTTGTTTTTGCCCAAGTCTACTGGGAAGGACAAGATTCTGCTGGCCCCTCTTCTCTCACCCCCTCCTGAATTAACTGTGTCCAAACTACGTTTGCACTTTAAATTCAGCTTGCAGCAATGAAAATAAGTAAAAGAGAAAAGGAGGAAGTGTTAGGAGGAGAGAGCAACTGGTACATTTTAAGAGCAGCTGAAAAGTGGGATGACAGAAAATTAATCAGGACTGTCCCTTCCAAATCAGGACAGTTGGAGGGTATGCACTTTCAGTTTGTAGTAAACACAAAAGAAACTTATAGTGGAATTTGTAGACTAATAGATGTATTATGACATACGTTTTCTTGGACCAAGGATTTGTCTACACTGGCCAGAATACTCCATCTTCTGGAGGGAGTGTTCTGGCCCTGGAGCTGGCCATGTTAGGGTTTTGAATGTGTAGCCCTTGGAAATTTGTCATAAAGGGATACCATATATTCCACTTATCTGTAGAAGACAAAACTTAAGGTTAAGCAGCTACGTAGTAGAGTAGGCAGCTGATGTTTTTCTGCCAGCTTATCTCAGTATGACTCAGAGAAGGGAGATAGCATGCTAGGGATGATGTCAGATGATGTCGTCAGTCACCAATTGAATGAAGGGGAGTTGCTAGAACTTACTAGAACAGCTAGGAAACCCTAAATAAGTCATGGTGCAAAGTAGCTCACTTCACTTCTTCAACTTACTTCTTTGACTGACTGCTAACTGTAAGCTTAGCTATTAGAGCAATGATTTTGTATGTAGTTTAGGATGTAAACAATAAAGACTGTTAGTTTTTTAGACACCAAATGTGTCCGTCTATTCATTGAACATTGAGCATGCTGGAAGCATCTGGACCAAGCTTTTGCTACTCTGCTAACCTGACTGCTGGCTGGACTCCTGAACATAGACTCCAGTAGGCTGTAGCACAACAGGCCCAGATCCCCCACCCCCGTTACCATGGTGAAATGAGCAGAAGTCTGCATGTACACACTAGCCGGTATTGGCAGGTGCCTCCCTCACTGTCAAGCGTCGTACTCTCTGAAGCTGGGAAGGAGACCCTCAGCATGTGATCAAGGTTGGTCACATGCTGGAGGCCTTGATCACATGCTGGGGGCCTCCTTCTCAGCTTCAGAGCAACACCAGCGGTGGTAGCTGTGGTGGTCGGCACTACAGGCCGCTGTGCAGGTGCAGACTCCTGTATTCCCACGCTGGACCCATCCAGGTTTTCCTGCATGACACAGGTTTTCCCAGGGGTTATTTTATAACATTTTAAATGGGTTTACCCCAGCCTTCCTCCAGCTTTGCCTCGGATGTCGTCAGGACTGTCTGGAGGCAAATTGGAGCAAGAGTCCTGCATTGTTTGGAGTGCACGGCTCCAGCACGGACGCAAGTCGGGTAAATTGCCTGTCTAGACAAGCTCCAAGTCTAACATCATCAGATGTATGAAGTATTATAATCAGTTGCCAGATTGTACATACATTCCAGACACATACATACACATGGGTACAAAGGGGGGAAATGGCGAGGAGTGAAGATAAAAAATGCCTGAAGTGGGACAAAAAACCCCAATATTACTAAGGGCAATGCAAGTTATTTTTTATATAATGGAATATACCGGTTAAAGTTGAAGATAAAATTATTGAAAAAAACAGCAAAAAGCAGCTTGGGCATTTATTTAGAATAGCAAATTCTTGTATTGATTGCAAACTGAGAACAGTGTTTCTGATGTTTGCTATTCCAAAGAAAATTAGCTCAAGGTGCATCGAGCAGACGAGAGCTCTGATCAAGCTCAGGGTAAGTTGGCTTGGTTAATTAACTGGCTGAAGGACAAAAAGAAGTGCAGCATTTAAATCCATGTTTCTATTTGTTTAAACTTTCAGTAGTTAATACACTTTCCAGATAGGCAACTTAGGGCACATCCAGACTGATTGAAAAGTCCCAGATTTTGTTCCTGTTCTTTCCAGTTTTAAAATAAACCAGTTACTGAAGAAAGAATAACAGAGGAGGTCGCAAACTTTTTCTTCCGTGCTGTTAAAACTCGAAGGGCCGTGGTACACAAATGTTGATAACTTAAAGATTCCTCCTGGTTAAGGGTTGTATATTAGCAACAAGGCTATGTGATTTTAATGGGAATTCAGATATATATAATGTCTTTTAAATTAAATTTTAAACATAATTTGTTGAGCTGTTTTTATGGTGCATTTATATATAGTTAATTATATCTGCTGCTCTGTTTTAATGTAGATTGTTTATATTACTTGTGTATAGAATGTATGTAATTATTTACTTTTGTATGGAGTGTATGAGATTATTTTGTTGCCTCATGGTTTGTTCACCGCAATAAAGGCTTGATGATGATGATGAATAAACCAGTGAGCAAGCATGTGGCAGTGGTTTGAGCATTGGACTATGACTCAGGAGACCAGGATTCAAATGCCCCCTCAGCCATGAAAACCCACTCATTGACCTTGGGCAAGTCACACTCTCTCAGCCTCAGAGGCAGGCAAAGGCAAATCCCTTCTGAATAAATCTTGCCAAGAAAATCCCATGGTAGGCTCTCCTTAGACTCCCTGTAAGTCCGAAATGCCCTCAGAGTAAATAATTATGAGATAGTAGAGGGGAAAGTAACAAGAAATCTTCAGACTTAGAGGTCTCCATACCAAAAAGAACTGCAAGAACTAATGCATTTACAACAAAATAAAACAAGCTGGGAAGCCGGTATAAAACATCTCTGATCGTACTGGGTATTGACAAAAAATATTCTTGGATAAACAAAATGTGTATTAATTTCCAAAATAAAATCAGAAAGAACAGGAACAAAATCTATTATGTGACTGAAGATTTCCATGTGAATACTGTTTGCTTGGATAAAATGGTACTTTAAGATTAATTTGCTTTAGCAGAAATCAAGATAAACCAGCCTATACTATAACATCTATCTGAATGTTCTGCTTTGGACAAAAACGTACTTCATGGGATCATGTTCCCCACTCCAAAGAGCACTAACAATGAGCATGATAATATACAGATCTCTTCAATGAGTAAACAAATCTTTGGCTACAGAGGGAATTGGTATTGTGGGGCTAAAACTGTGTACATTGAAAACCTTCATCTTAAATGGTTTGTGAATTAGGCTGTTTATTTATCAATGTCTATTTATCATTTATTTTTCTAGTCAAGTAAGAAGAGCACATAGACACTCAAAATCTTTGGAAAACTAAAGGCTTATTTTATAGTAGTTGAACAACCCATTCCTCTGTTTATGCTCAGTGACAGTAAAATCTCTCCTTCTTCTGCAAAGCACTATAACTATGAAGAACACTGCAGCGAATTCTTTACAGCTATTTTAACAATCCACCAGGATCCTTTCTCTCCTCCTGGATTAAACCCATTATCAAACCAGTTGTCAGAAAGTATCAAGTGATGAAATACGGATTGCATACTGAACATTTGTTCAAGTTCATGCTTATTATAACCATGTTCTGGAAAGTATTGTACTTAGGCTTTTACTAAACCTCCTCTGGAGAACAATTGCTTGGATTGGCTTCATTGCTATACTATAGTAAAGTTTCAAATTTTTGTTAAAAAAAAATCAGGTGTTAAACTGATAGCAAGATCCTGAATTATTAGATCAGAGATAATACATTTCTCTGATAATATATAACAAAAATTCCCGTTGGGTCAGTACAGCTGTTCAGAATATTGTATTATACTTTTTATGCATATGAATATTAATGGAATGCTATGCTTTCTTCCTCCATTTTTGTTGTTGTTGAATTATATAAAATATGAAGTCTCACCGTAATATTATAATCTTATATTGCACTGTTTTATGAGCACATGACCAACATATTTAAATACTGGTAAATATATACCTTTCTGTTTGGATAAAATGACAACTAAATTCTATAGTAGGTCAGAGTCAGCAGAATCAAAGCATCTTACCATCGGCCCTCCATATCCATGGATTCTGTATCCATGGATTCCACCATCCACAGCCTGAAAATATTTTTTAAAAAATACCAAAAAGCAAACCTTGCCATTTACCATATTATATAACCATTTAAATAATGGTTTTACCATTTAACTATGGTATTGTACGTAATGGGACTTGAGAATCCACAGATTTTGCTATCCATGGGGGATCTACAGCCTGAAAATATTTTTTAAAAAATAGAAAAAAGCAAACCTTGCCATTTACCATATATAACCATTTATATAATGGTTTTACCATTTAACTATGCCATTGTACGTAATACTACTCTACGGTGAACTCACCACGGGTCAGCGTAAGAGGGGCGCTCCAAAAAAGCGATACAAAGACTCCTTGAAACAACATCTCAGGCTTGGCCAAATTGATCACCAACAGTGGTCCACCCTGGCCTCACATCGGGAGGCATGGAGACGCACTATCCACAATGCTGTAGCCTTATTTGAGAACTCACGACGAACAAGTCTTGAAGAGAAACGACAACGCAGAAAGAATCACAACCCAAAAACAAAAATACTACTCTACGGTGAACTCACCACGGGTCAGCGTAAGAGGGGCGCTCCAAAAAAGTGATACAAAGACTCCTTGAAACAACATCTCAGGCTTGGCCAAATTGATCACCAACAGTGGTCCGCCCTGGCCTCACATCGGGAGGCATGGAGACGCACTATCCACAATGCTGCAGCCTTATTTGAGAACTCACGACGAACAAGTCTTGAAGAGAAACGACAACGCAGAAAGAATCACAACCCAAAAACATCACCCAAGGAGACCTTCTGCTGTGCTTTTTGCAACCGGACTTGTTTATCTCGGATTGGCCTTTTTAGTCATCAGCGCGCTTGCAGAAAGCGCGGGATGAGTCCTTCCTGAATCTTCGTTTGCGAAGAAAAGCCAGAGAGTACGTAATGGGACTTGAGAATCCACAGATTTTGCTATCCATGGGGGATTCTGGAACCAAACCCCAGTGGACACCAAGGGCCCACTGTATTGGGTGTATTTTTAAAAAGCCAACCTTTGAGTGAGAATGTAAAGTACCTTGTTCCTCCAACAAATTTCTGTGTAATTTAAGAGCATTTTTTGGTAATGGTATGGCAGATACATAGTGATTTTGTTTGTATGTTCCTTCTTCCTCCATAGCTGCCTCCCCTGCCATCCTTGGAGCCCTGTTGGTGGTACAGTGGTTAAATGCCAGTACTGCAGCCACAGTGTTGTGAGTGCTATCCTACAGGGTTCCAAGGTTGGCTCAGCTTTCCATCCTTTCAAAGGTTGGTAAAATGAGCACCCAGCTTGTGTGGGCAATTAGATAATACACATTGTAAACCATTTATAGAGTGCCTAGTGCTATAAAGCAGTGTAGAAATATAAATGCTATTGCTAATGCTATTGCTATCCCCACCAAAGTTTTCTCCTCTGATGGTGAGCAATGTGAAGTTCAATGGACAAAAAAAGAATAGGAGGAAGGGAGCAGAAAGAAGATGAAGGCTGTGATACTGATGCACTGACTTGTGGTCCAGCGTGTGCTCATTGGAAGGAAGGCATGCTGCAGAGATTAAAAAAGAGAGGAAGGGAGTGCATGCACAGATGACAAGAGAGGAGAGGTAAGGAGAACTGAGAGAAGGACAGAAGAGGAGAGAAACTGGGGAAAGAGAAAGAGACAAGAAGAAAGAATGAAAGAAAGACAGAATGTGTGGATTTGGAAGATAGATGAAAGAGAAGGTGCTGAAGACATGCAGAGCAACAAAATGTTAGAGAGAGAGAAGGATGGAGGAAATGGGGCACCAAAAATGGAGAGTCATGTCCAAAATGGACATCATCGACAATATGGGAGAAGAAGAAGAATCTGAAAGAGGTGAGAGAAGGAATTCCTGGTGAATTTGTTAATGTGGAAGTGGGTGAAGCCAAGCTTGATTTTACTGCTGCTCTTCTTACAGCTGCTCCAAGTTATAGGGCAGTCCTTCCAGTGTCATTCCAACACAAGCAGAACTCCCATACAACTCAGAGCCATTGCAGCAGAATGGCAGTAAAAGTAGCCAGGGAGAAAGTAGGGAAGGGGAGTTCAAAAGTGACCTGACCAAAAAGTAAACCAGGTTGCAGTCATGCCAAGGTACTATAATTGCATGGTGTGATTGAAACAATCCACAAAAGAGCGATACCTTTATTGGTCAATTGAACTGTACAAAACATATCATGCATCACATCATGCATTTGCAAATGCATCATGGATTTGTCCATCTCAGTTGGCCAATAAAGGTATTTCTCTTTTGTGGATTGTTTTATTTTGCTGTATGACCAACACAGATACCTCTGAATGTATTTTTTTCTGGATACTTTGAATGAGACTTAAGAAAGTTAGTCCTGCTGGTTTAAAACTCACACCTGTCCTTTATCTAATATTCTATTTGTCATTGTGAGGTAGGTCTGGCATTTAATTTGTATTTATACATTAAAATTTTTCTTTCCTGCCTTCTTCCAGCTTATGTATAGTTCACTTATTCCCTTTCAGTGTCTCAGTGAAGAATGGGGCTTTCCAAAATTCATGCAGCTGTTTCCTTCTTTCTTATGCTTAAAACAGGAACTAATGGAGGAAGGAATAGTATCATGAATGAAACATTTTCTGTATATATAATGCTCTTGGGCATGTTGCCATTCCTAGTGTGCTGATTGGCCACTTAGGAAACATACCCAAACAATCATAGCACTCTGTTGGCTGGCCAATCACCACACTGGGAGTGGAAACGTGTGGCCTCTTCCTCCTCCTCCTCCTCCGAGGCAGAGCATACAGCCTTGGATGACACCTCCACCTGTGCTGCCTCCTCCTCCTCCCCCTCCTTTGCCTGGTTGCCTGGGTGCAGCCAGGAAGTGACAGTCTCCCACCCTCCGACCCTCAGGGTGGCTGCTTTTCCTCCTCCTCTTCTTCCTTCAGCCTCACCTCGCCTGTCTACCTCTCCTGTCTACCTCGCCTCACTGGCTGTCTGAGCCCATGCACCCTCACCAAAAAAAGGTGAGAGGAGGGCATGCACCCACCAGCAGGAATGCACACCCATAGAAGAGAGGGGAGGGCATGTGGCCATGCTCCTGTACAGAGGATTTGGGGGGCTTTGGTGAAGGAGGCCACGAATCGCACAAGGAGACCAAGTGAGTGAGCGAGTACACTCCTCTTGCGCATCCTACAGAGCCTCCTCTCAGGCACCTGGTTTGACTCTCCTCTCCTCCAAATATTGGAGAAGAAAAAGAAGAGGAAAAATACAAGAGGAGGAGGAGGAAGAGGAGGTGGGGTTATGCCTCTCCAACACACGAGGGCACAAGGATCACACAACAACAACAACACACACACACTCCATGTCCTTTCCTTGCTCGGGGAAGCTCCTATAATGGCATATGTTATGCTGGGTACAGCTAGTTTTACCTTAATTCTGATAAAGTATTTTGTGTAGTAATGTGTATTTAACATAAATGTAACAACATATTAGAATTAATGTAAGTGTAATGAATGTCCCGTCTTCAACATAAGCATGCTTTGTAAACGTTTGTTTGGTTTTTAGCGTAACCATAACATAACCCTTTCCCTCCCACTAATTTTTCTGTCTCTGGACCTAATGTTAACTCTGCCTCTATTGTTACAGCAATTTAAAGGTAGGTAGCCATGTTAGTCTCTTGCAGCAAAAACCATAATATTCTTGCGGCACCTTAAAAACTAACAAATTTTATTTGGCAAAAGCTTATGTGGGCCTCTGTGTACTTGTATCCAAGAAAGTCTATGCTAAATAAAACTTGTCAGTCTTTAAGTAACCACAAAGCTCTTTGTTGCTTATTCTTGTTGGTTTACAAGTTTTTTTGGCCTAAGCCCAATAGTCTGGAACAGCTTCAGCGCAATAATAAACTAATAGGATTTTCTGATGTTAAACAGAAGAAGCCAGAATTAATAACACTGAGAATGAAATTATTAAGGACAAAAAAGCCTTGATTACAATAAAGTTTACAGGGAAATACAGACTAAATAAGAGGGTATGAATAAAATGGAAGAACTGGCCATCAATAAATGAGTAGATATTATAGGAAGATTGATAAGTACAACCAGGAAGAACAATCTGGTTTTTGTGGGGAGCATATCTTTTGGAAGGGCCTAAATTCCCTAAAGGGACCAGATCCCATCTGAGCTTGGAAGCTAAGCAAGGTCAGCCCTGTTTAGTACTTAGATGGAAATCTGCCAATGAGTACCAGGTTGTGTAGGCTAGATTTCAGAGGGAGGAACTGGCAAAACCATCTCTGAGTATACCTTGCCTTAGAAAACCCTAGGAAATTAATGGGGTTGCCATATGTCAACAGGTGACTTAAAGGCACACACACACACACACCTGCCTTTTCTAAAGGTGCTGAAGATAAGACACTGCTCCTTTTAATAGAAAAGTGGCTGCCCTTTAAAAAACACACACAAAGGAAACATGAAACCAGGTGACACCATTGGAATGGGGTGGGCAGGGCCGTACTGGGCCCTGCCTACACAACCACTCATAGTAATAAAAATGTAATTTATCGATAAAATAAACTTATATTTATTGATACCTCCAACAAAATCAGTGTTTTGACCCTCTCCCAGGTGTACAGCTTCATTGGGAGCAAAGTCCCTTTTCATCTAGACTTCAGGATCCCTGATTGTAAAAAAGTAGAGATAAGACCAAAAAAGAAGAGAGAAAAGAAGTGCCTTCCCATGTGGGAAAGGATAGAGGTGAAGCAAAAGCAATGTCTCTGAGGGGCGTCTCCCCAGTGAACTGGTCTCTGCCTTGGGTCAATGGGAATGGTGGGAAAGGGAAGAGAGGTGGGGCATGGGTGGGCAGCCTTCACCTCTGGGAGAGGGAGACTGGAGGGCTGGAAGGAGGCACCCTCTTGGTAGGGATGTTGGAAAGTGTGTGTGTGTGGGAGAGGAAAGAGTTACTCAGCAGCTCATGGCTGCACAGGCAGCCACTCCAGGAAGAGCCAAGGAGGTGGGTCAAGCCTCCCTTTTTCAGCCACCACTTGGCTTTTCGGCCTCTTCTGGCAGGGTTTCCCTTGTGCCCTCCCTTGCTTTGCTCCTCAGTCCAACTGCCCATCCTTCCTTTTCCTTTCTTTTCTCTTTATCTTCCCCATTCTTGTGAATGCAGACATGCCTACTCTCCACTACAAGTTGTAATTTTTTTCTTTCTACCAAGTTAGTGGGGGATTTGAATGGTGAGGCAGATGATCAGAAAATTAGTGTTAAATTATGGTCTGTGCATAGATTAGCATGGGGTCCCTATTCTTGCAGGGCCCCCAGGCAACTGCCCAGTGCGCCCATGTATTAAGGTGACACCAGCCTTAGTGATGCCACAGGTTCGATGATGTGGCATATGTCATGTGGCATAATAGCAGTATTTGAAAATACCATAATAAATATTTAGGAGATAATGTGATCAAACTATGCATAACTCTTCCATTCAGTTACTTTGGAATCTTTTCTTAAAATATTATGTAGGAAAAGTTGGGATGGTACCAGGTATTTTGTCACCTGAGGGTTGGGAGGACATGTGGTACCTCTCCGCTGCCACTTCCCCCTGCTTCTGCTCCAACCAACACTGCCATCATACATTTCTTCTTCTGCTGCTGCCAGTCTACCCTTTCCACTGTACTGGCTCTCTGTGTTGAAGATTAGTCTTGGCTTAATAACACAACACATAGGCTGGAATTTACTTAAGAACATAAGCACATGCAAGTTACACTACACATGAGGGGGTCATAAAGTCACCATTGCTCAACGGAGAGATTCTACTGATAGCGGCAGAAGTTGAGTTGCAACAGACAGCATCTTCATCTGTGCCTTGTCTTTGCAAATTGTGCATTGTGCATTGTGGGTGGGCATTCTATACTTTACATTGTGGTTATGCATCCTATACTTTGCACTGTGATTGTACATTGTGTATTGTGCATTCTGCAATGGCACCTAGTAATTGACATGTGTTGCGCCATATTGCTATTCTGCATGGAGATTACGTAGTGCTGCTGTGGCATATGTCCATATGTGGATATTTACATTACACTCTCCATTGACACCCCCTTGTTGTGGGAGAGAGGATTGTGTACCCTAATGATGTTTTGAGCTATGCTGGTGGTGGCACAATAGCCACCGGTAGGGTCTCCCATGCCAGACAAGTCAAAACTGAAGGGTCTGACAAAGAGCGTCAAAAGGCAGGATGGGCTCTCTAGCCTTATGGCAACCATCCTAGGAGAAGGAAAACTCTAATCCCAAACCCGTGCTCGTCCAACCCTGTAAGGTCAACCATCTAAGAGAAGAAAACTCTAATCAAACCTACGATCCGAGGACCTCACTGCTACGTCCATGCTTGCAAGGCCACAGCAGATGAACCTTTGGTTTAAAGGGTGAGGCCAGTTCTGTGCACGCTGTGCTCCACCAGAAAAATCCATTGCACAGGCTCGAAGGACAAAGCCAGTCCCAAAAAAGCCCTGTAGCGATAGGGGAGGGACGAAACAGCAGGTGTAAAGATGCACTGGAAGTTGCAGACCCAACTCTTCATGCAGACTCCCTGAAACAACATCTCACCACGGGTCAGCGTAAGAGGGGCGCTCCAAAAAAGTGATACAAAGACTCCTTGAAACAACATCTCAGGCTTGGCCAAATTGATCACCAACAGTGGTCCGCCCTGGCCTCACATCGGGAGGCATGGAGACGCACTATCCAGAATGCTGCAGCCTTATTTGAGAACTCACGCCAAACAAGTCTTGAAGAGAAACAACGCAGAAAGAAGCACAACCCAGAAACATCACCCAAGGAGACCTTCTGCTGTGCTTTCTGCAACTGGACTTGTTCATCTCGGATTGGCCTTTTTAGTCATCAGTGTGCTTACAGAAAGCGCGGGATGAGTCCTTCCTGAATCTTTGTGAAGAAAAGCCAGAGACATTACACTAAGGGGGTGTTGGACTGAGGCCATTATTGCATGCAGCAGGTTCCACCTCCAGGAAGGGCTGGGAAAGATTCATGTCTGAGACTTTGGAAAGGCACTTAGAGGACATTATCAGACTTGCATCTAAAAATGCTGTAATTCTACAATTGAGGAAAGCGTAAATAGTGGCATGATTACAGTAATTATTGCACATTGCCATAATCAAGTGATACTACTATCATGGAATTATCATATGATCACCACTAGTGGTTTAAGAATGGGATTGAAGCTCATGCTTAACACTTTTCTTTGCGTTGCCTTCTAATGACCAATGACAGAAATAACACTTTTCTTCGCGTTGCTTTCTAATGACAGAGTATCAACACTTCCTGCAATAACTGTAGTGTGGGTATATGTGATGAATGTTGCTGTCCTTGAGCAAGCAGGGATCACCAGCATTGAAGCCATGATATTGAGAACACAGCTGCGCTGGGCAGGGCACATCTCTAGGATGGAGGACCATTGCCTCCCAGATAGTACTCTAAAGTGAACTCGCCACAGGTCAGCGTAAGAGGGGCGCTCCAAAAAAGCGATACAAGGACTCCCTGAAACAACATCTCAGACTCAGCCAAATTGATCACCAACAGTGAGCAGAAAGAATCACAACCCGGAAACATCACCCAAGGAGACCTTCTGCTGTGCTTTCTGCAAGCAGACTTGTTTATCTCGGATTGGCCTTTTTAGACATCAGTGTGCTTGCAGGAAGTGCGGGGTGAGTCCTTCCTGAATCTTCATTTGCAAAGAAAAGCCAGAGAGAGAGAGGGAGAGAGAGAGGGCAGGGGGGTATATAGTCTGTCAGTCTAGAGTAGATCTATGCTTCTCAAGCACTCTGATGCAATTCCTCCCCCTTAACGTGCTATGGATGAGCACCATTGTTCTGTTCATTGGCTACAACTCTTTCTTGCTTCCCTGGAAACTTTCTGTTGACTGGTAGCCAATGGCTTGTGGACCAACACTGATCCAGGGATCCCCACTTTGAGCAGCACAGTGCTAGACAGTACTGAGCTAGATGGACAAATGGTTGGACTCAGTACACAGTAGCTTCGTATATCTACCAAATTATTCTAACTCTTTGGTTTCACTGTAACACAACCAGTTCAACATTTGGGGAGAACAAGGTATCATGAAAAGTACTAGAATTAGCTTTTTTGTTGTTGTTGTTTTTTCTAGGAATTGAAACCACATTTTCTGTCACAACTGTATGCTATTAATACAAGGAATCTGTTCAAGTGAAGCCTAAAACATGTGCCAGAATCATACATCTGTTTTACATCTTTTGTCATCCCTTTGTACATTTGTAGTGAAAAGTTGAGGAAAGGAAGATACTATATTCTAAAGAATATAACATGTTTTCAGGGTTTTAGCAGGCAGATAATGTAGCTATGCAGTAATTTAGCAGCCTGCTCTTTTAGTACAAATAGTTTTATATTATTCTTTTGAAGGGCAAACCAGATGATAATGTTTAATGTCTAGCTGAGAGCTTCTTCTTTCTTGTAAATAACCCTATGGGTGCCCAATCTAGACCAGTCCCAATATGTGTAGAGGAAGGAAAAGGCTAAACTTCCTAGTTAGTTTTTACAATTAAATTATTCCCTCTCCCTCCATGTGGGTGCTAAAAAAATAAAACTCTGATAGCATTAAAATGGGATGCAACATCTGCATCAGGATAACCAATAAATTAGTAATGGAATCAAGCATGCATTTTTGTCAGAAAGGCTGATATCTCAGGAGCATGTAATTGGCACTTGCCAAGATCTTTCTCCCTACTGCCTGGGAGTATATTTTTGCACCCTGAGGTCATGAACCTTGGAGCAGGAGAGCACAGGGCTGGGCTGTAGTTAGTGGCTTCTTCTCTCCCAGCCCATGTGGATCTCCCCAAGGCACCAGGAATTGTGTGTTCCAACCAGCCAATCAGAACAACTGGCTCCTTGCAGGGATGCACCCAAGACAGCAGGCTTCAGTCAGGTCTTCTGCCCAGACATAAAGAGAGAGGTGCACTTGCTCCCTGGCACAGTTTGTTTTCAGCTTCCCCACCTACCTGGCTCTAATTTATAGGGTTGGCCTGTCTCGCTAATAAATTTAGGGCATTGCCATGGCTGTGGAAAGTTGCCAGTTGATGGGATGGGACTGAGGAGGAATTTTACCCAAGGCTCAGCCATAGAAATTGACTAAGTGACCTTGAGCCTGTTACACTCTCTCAGCCTTAGAGGAAGGCAAAGGCAAACCTCCTCTGAAGAAATCCTGTGAAGAAGATCCTAGGATAGGGTTGCCATAAGCTGGAGCTGACTTGAAGGCTCATAAAAATAACAATAAAAATGTTTGTTCCCTCTTTTTGCCTTTTCCAAAAACACTGTTAGTGGATGCATCATCTTGTCACAGCTTCATGGTGCATTGAGCTAGATCCAACTGTGGGAAGGAGTACCCACTCCATAGCTGGGGGTGGTGGCTTCTAAGGGCCTTGGGGTGAAGTATGGAGGCATTAGCCCAGCTTAGAGGCCCACATAATATAGTGTCATTTCCAGATGGCAGAATGGGGCATCACCCAGCAATTCACAGTGGAATGAGGCCCATCATTCCTGCTATTCTCATGGTTTTCCCAGCAGTTGGGCTGGGTGGGGCACTGCGTGGCAGGTAGATTCAAGTGATGCATGGGGTCTGGTTCCCATGCAGAACCAAAACTTCACTGGAACTATAACCGATAAAGTTGTGGCCTTTTTTTTTCTTCACAGCAAGAGTTTACATTGTCTCTATTCTTCCCCCTTCTCCTCCCCAAACCTCATCCCTTTCTGCTAGGAGCACAACAAATTACCAGTAGTTCCAGACAATAAACTCTGGCATATACCCCCTCTGAACAATGGAATTACCCCTTTTGTTGCTAGCTAGGCAGACTGAGGAATTGAAGAATTCCACACACACATCCTGTGCAGATGGTGGTGGTGGTGATGATGATGATATTTATATTTATTTGTATCCCACCTTTCTCCCCAAAACACTGTTAGTGGATGCATCATCTTGTCACTGCTTTGCTGTGCATTGAGCTGGATCCAACACAGATGGTAACACAGAACAGCAGTGGGTAACTTCGGGAGTGCCATCACCACATCCCTTACTTTGGAATGGTTAGGGACTGAGGACAGGGTCTTTTCAGTTTTGGCACCCTGGCTATGGAAAATGCCTCTCCTGAGAATTCCACTTGGCAGCAATTTGGTTTGAGGACTTTATCAGGTGTCCTCTTGATAACATTCTTTTACAGGCATAAAAAAATCAATTTTTATGCCACAAAAAAAGTCCCCCCACCCACACTTACCTTCTTTCCCAGCAAAGGCTCCTCCGTGAATAAAGAGGAAGTGAACAGAACTCCATTCACTTCCTCTTTTGAAATGCCACATGATGAAATCGTGTGGGAAATACAAAAATAAAACTAAAAATAAACATCAAAAATTGACACTAAGCACCAAAACACATTAAAAAAACCTCAAAGTAACCCAGGGAAGGTTAAAAAAAATTTGTCACTTCCCTGGCCCAATCTGACCCGGAAGTGTTTGCGCCAGTCCAGCCACTGACGGGGTACGTACGAGATTTAAAGGGACAGAGGCATCGCATGCCGAAAAAGCAGCAGGGAGATCTATTGACGGCTTAAGCCATCAATTAAAAGGTA
The DNA here is from genome assembly GCA_030847615.1 of Gambelia wislizenii. Classification (NCBI taxonomy): domain Eukaryota; kingdom Metazoa; phylum Chordata; class Lepidosauria; order Squamata; family Crotaphytidae; genus Gambelia; species Gambelia wislizenii. The sequence continues at coordinate 41,244,527 of JAUMIR010000001.1, forward strand.
CACAATTTGACTGGTTTTAACTGCGAAAGGGTGACTTCATCTGACCTTTCAGGCACCGCATTTTCTGATCTTTCAGATGCTGTATTTTCTATGTCTAATAAAAGTCCTGAATTTAATCTGCTCTTTTATATATTCTAAATGCCTAATAATGATGATGACATCGTATTTTCTGTGTCTGATAAAGTCCTGAATCTAAGCTGCTCTGAACAGTAATAGTGATATTTTATGTTACTTTTTAAGAGTACATTTTTAATTATTTTGTTTTCTTATACAGTATTCTGTGTCAGTTTTATTCTTGAGGGACAGTGCCTTATGATTTTGATGATGTTGTTGTTAAATTGAAAAGACAGTATAAATACCTGAAATAACTCAAAGCCTGCACAGATGTGACCAGTGGGGTGCCACAGGGTTCTATCCTGGGCCCAGTGCTATTCAACATCTTTATCAATGACTTGGATGAGGTAATTAGGGGCATACTTATCAAATTTGCAGAAGACACCAAATTAGGAGGAGTAGCTAATACCCTAGAGGACAGGATCAAAATTCAAAATGACTGGAAAGCTGGGCCAAAACTAACAAAATGAAATTCAATACAGAGAAATGTAAGGTACTGCACTTAAGGCGAAAAAATGAAATGCATAGATATAGGATGGGGGAGACCTGGCTGAACGAGACTATGTGCGAAAGGGATCTAGGAGTCCTAGTAGACCACAAGTTGAACATGAGCCAACAGTGTGATGCGGCAGCTAAAAAGGCCAATGCAATTTTGGGCTTCATCAATAGAAGTATAGTGTCCAAATCAAGGGAAGTAATAGTGCCGCTCTATTCTGCCTTGGTCAGACCTCACTTAGAATACTGTGTGCAGTTCTGGGCACCACAATTCAAAAAAGATATTGACAAATTGGAGCATGTCCAGAGAAGGATGACTAAAATGGTGAAAGGTCTGGAAACCATGCCTTATGAGGAGAGGCTTAGGGAGCTGGGTATGTTTAGCCTGGAAAAAAGACGGTTAAGGATATGATAGCCCTGTTTAAGTATTTGAAGGGGTGTCACGTTGAGGATGGAGCAAGCTTGTTTTCTGCTGCTTCAGAGATTGGAACACAGAGCAATGGATGCAAGCTCCAGGAACAGAGATTCCACCTCAACATTAGGAGGAACTTTTTGACAGTAAGAGCTGTTCGGCAGTGAAAAACTCTCCCTCGGAGCGTGGTGGGGTCTCCTTCCTTGGAGGTCTTTAAACAGAGGCTGGATGGCCATCTGTCAGGGATGCTTTGATTGTGATTTCCTGCGTGGTAGGGGGTTGGACTGGATGGCCCTCGTGCTCTCTTCCAACTCTGCAATTCTATGATTCTATGAGATTTTCTGCTTCACATTGTGTGGTTTCAGAGGTCATATACATTAAGTTCACATTACTTCAAGAAAAGTATGCAGTCATAGTGTGGTGTTGACAGGCCCCAAGACAGAATCAAATGGGGATGTTTCTTCTCTTTTTTTCATTTAGCCATTTGATTTGTACATAGCTTTCCTGTCAGATGTTTGATGAATAAACCCTTCAATAGGCATTTTATTATTCTGCCAAGAATCTTTTACAGACCTACACAAATAAAGGGAGGGGGTGGAGAAACACCCATTCCTAGGGAGGTCTGTCACAATAGTTTTATTCATGCAATCACATTTTACAAGTAATTTAATCTGCTCTTTTATATATTCTAAACGCCTAATAATGATGGGCTATACCAGTTCAAAGAAAAGGAACTAACAAAATCTACCTAATTCTCATACTTTAATGAGTCCAGACATGTTCACATTGGATGTCTTGGCTAAATAAATACTCATTTTCTTGCATAGCAACAGATGTTATATTTTTTGCCATGCATATCTAAAGAATCTGCTTTTGAGAGACATAAAACATGTTGCTGGGATGGGAACAAGTGGAGAAGAATGTCCTGCAATCCTACTAGGTGGGATTATTATTAGAGTATGTCTTAAGGTCTGTTTCAGATATTTACTTCTTTCAAGTGTTCTTGTGGGCTTGGCCATGTGGATGAAGTAACATATGAGCAATGAGAGGGAAATTGAGAGAGAAAGTTGTGCAGCAGCTTTCATCCATTGGAATCCATTTGATCGGTTGTATGAAACATTCTCTACTGATAGCAGGTATGTAGACAGATAGGCAGTCAGACAAACTGATACACAGGTATAATGAAAACTCTGTAAAGTAGAGCCCTCTTAGTCATTTGGCCAAGTTACACTACATGGCCTGGCAGTGTTCCCAAGCCAGCATGTGATTGACTTAGTCTGGACACACCACCTTTATTACATGTAGAATATTATACCCTCTTATCCCATGTTAATATTGCAAGGAAAACATGGATAATCGCATCACAGTTGGGCTATATGTTTTAGGTAGGCCTGTTTTTCAAGAAGAATCCTGTATTATTATACTAGCAATAGGGTTGCCGGGTCAGAACTACCCCTGGTCCTGAGATTTCAGGGCCAAAACCTGAGACCTTGTGGTGTCAGAGGAAATAGGTCCTGGTGATATTACAAGGGGGAGCACCTGATGATGCCTTTAAATACAATAGCTTAAGTAACAACCACAGCTGCACACAGTAATGCCATTCAAATAAAAAACATCATCGTATTTTTTCTACTGTATGATTTTTAACATCTTTGCATGATGAAGAACCCAATGAAGCTTTGAAAGCTTGCATGATGATTTTTATGCTTTGGAGCTGGTCCAATAAAGATATTGCTGCTTGTGGATTTTGTTCTATTTTGTTGCACAACCAACACAGCTTCCCCTGAATATTTTGTTCAACTAACAGACATCTGTGTATAGTGCTGTTTCCCATATTCCAAACATCTCCTAAGAAATGATTCTTTACAGTAGGCCTTTTTGAGATAAGGTTGGAGAGAGAGGGGACTTCCGGATATTGCCTTGTACAGGCATATTTCTGTGCTCTGCTCACAAAGACTGGCTGCTCCAATCCATTAACAGGTGTAAATGTTAGTTTTAAGAACAATTCAGTCTGTTGAACATTATTATGATAAAAGTATTTTCACCTATTAAAATGTATTTTCAGCTCATGAGATGCCTTGTAGAATGTTAGCATTTTCCTACTGCTCTTCAGCTGCAAATTGTTAACCTGCAGTAAGTTCCTAGCGTATCTTCCAAAAGTACATAAGTACCCTTTCTGAAGGCAATTTTTGCAATAATCTTTCACTTTTGTGTCTATTTTACTTGCTTATTGGGGGGGGGGGAATCCATTTAAAATTACCTGCTTTCAAGTTATATCAACTTTATTTTCTCTTTCTCTCTCTTTTCAGACAGGCGTATTATTTCACATCTTTCTGTTGACTGCCCTTCTTTGAATAAATTGTTTCTGGTTGTATCAAAATGGGAGGCAGCTATTATCAAGAAGGATATTTCTACTTCATCCTAAAAGTCAACAACATAGACATACTGTACTCAAACCTAATGACCCTGTGTTGGGTGCATAAACAAAGAGAATCCTGTGAGAGTCTGCAGAAAGTTTTTTAGTATTTTTTCTGGGGTCTGCTCAATCATTAATTTGTGTGATTTACCATACACATGGCTTATGGTCCAGGGTGGGAGCAGAGTGCCAGTAGTCCCTCTATGCTGGAGCACCAGCATCTTCTTCCCAGAAGGCAGTGCATGCTGTGCTGGTCTTCTGGGGTGTGTGTGTGAAAAACTTCAGCCAATAAGTTCAAACCTAGTTTGAACTCATTGGCTGAAGTACCTAGTTTGAACTCATTGGCTGGAGTGAAATGCTGGAGTTTTCACTCTGGTTGAATAGCCTCCTATTTATTTCAACAGCTCCCCATCTGTTTGTCAGTTCCTTGTGGAGCACTGATACACCCACCCTCCATCTTTTATCCTGTTTGGCAGGGAAGCACACCAGTATTGTATTGGCTGATTAACATAGCGTACATTTTGTATCCTGTTTACTTGTTCTTTTGTCACAACTTTGGGCAAGGGCAGTCGACATGGGTCCTAGATCCGGGACATCATTCACCAGTGTCAATTAGGCATTGCTAACATACGGGAGTCCCCTTATGGAACACAGGGGTGTGGTATTGTCCAGGTGGGGGAGGATACCTTTCTGGCACCCTCCGGTGACAGGGGGATTACACTGGATTCTGCCCAGGGAGTCCCAGTTCCTGTCATCCCATAGGTCCGGCATTGGGGTGGAGGGATGGGTTCATGAATCAACATGCAGGTTGGTTGATGCCTGAAACTGCAACAGCTGCATGCAATAAAGTTGTGGCCATTTTCCTTTCAATTTGCTGGTGTGTCTTATTTTGTGGAGTGAACTTCCCCTTGGACACACAATTTGTGTTCGTTGTTTACTTAACACCAGGATCTCCTAGGGTGGACACATATGCATTGACCAAGATCCTAAACTGTGCTTGTGAGGTAGAAATCTACACTCACATAGTCACACTATCCCTCTGCTGAATACAGACATTGTACAGGGTGCAATTTTATACTTGTCAATGTGCCTGCTTGTTGTCCCATTGTGCAATGATGAATATACAGTGACCATTTCTGCAATCCCTCTAAATACACTGAAGTCGCTGACAAATAGTTATTCCTCATCCAAAAGTGCACAACTGCATGGCTGGAATCCCACTGGTTAAACTAGTATCTAATGTCAGCAATGGGATTGATAAGAGCAAACAAACTGAAGCTTAATCAAGATAAGATGCAGATACTCCTGGTCAATTGAAAGGGCAGATTGGGGAACAGGAATTCAAACTGTGCTGAAAAGGATTACATTCCCCTTGAAAATTCAAGTTTGCATCTTGATTGTAACTCTGGATTCAGCCCTGAACTTGACTGGCCAAGTTTTGGCCAAGAGCACCCATTTCTTGACATGGCTGATCTGGCCATGGTGACACGTGCCCTTGTTACAGCCTATTTAGTTTAATGTAACATGCTGTTACCAATAGGTTGCCTGTGCTTGTTATTAACTGCCATCATGTCAAGTTTGGTTATGGAGACCCTATGAATGAGAGACCTCCAACTCTCATGGTTGTGGTTTCATTGATTAACTCTATCCATCTGTAATGCAGTCTTCCTCTTTCCTATTGCCTTCCACCTTACGAAGCATTATTGTCACGTTTTCTCATGATATGTCCAAAGCATGACAGCCTCAGATTAGTCATCTTGGCTTTTAGGAAGAGTTCAGGCTCGATTTGCTCTAGGACCCATTTATTGTCTTTTTAGCAGTCCACAGTATCCACAGAACTCTTCTCCAGCACCACAGTTCAAATGAGTTGATTTTCTTTCTGTCAGCTTTCTTCACTGTCCAGCTTCTAGAACCATACATAGAAATTGGAAATACAATGGCTTCAACATTCCTGATATATCTTTATACTTCAGGATCTTGTCTAGTTTACAAAGTCATTAAAAATCATACATGTTCTGAGTATTTGCACTTGGATATTTGCACTTGGCTATAATTACTCTTAGGCAGATTGGCTCAAATAACCCACCCAGAGCTATCTAACAGGAAGCTATTGACATGTAAGATATACCCAGAGATTACATTGGGGAGTAGTACATATTATGGTATAGATTTATAAATGGCAAACAATCTATGTCTTTATCAGAATCTAAACCTTATGTCTTCTGTGAAATGTGTGATAGGGTGGGAACAGTGCAAGGGACCCTGTTGGGAATTTGGGAAGGGATATGTAAAAACAAGGGTCTAAAAAATTAGGAGGACTTTTGGTCAATAAGTCCTAAACTACAAGAATGTATGGGAAAACACAGGGCTCATCTATAGGAGCCAGGATATTCCGGTTCCGGCCCATTCTGCCCCTGTTACCTTGACGAAACAGTCTGGAGTCCAAGAAATACTGGCCCATCACTGCAGCTGTGACTGAAGGCCCTCTGCATGTAACCAGCCTTGGTTACATGCTGCAGGACTCCTGCCTTACTTCTGGGAGAGCCAGGAAGTTGGCAATGGCAGCAAGGGGCTCCTGCACATAGGTGGGGCCCAATCTGGCTTTTGGCTGCCTATAATGGGTTAAACTTGGTATTATTCTATGCTTTAATGGGCCCTATCCCGCCTTTCCCCCATCTCAGCCCTGTATCTGCTCCGAGGGTGGTGAGGCCTGACTGGAGGCAGAACGAGGAAACTGCCCTGTGTCAGGGGCAAGATGGTGGTATTTAGCCCATATAGACAAGCTCACAATTTTCAAAGATGTTCTTGCAACAGGAAGAAAATAGAATAGATAATTTGCTTTTCCCTGAAGGAATGAAGTTAACAAAAACTTACATCCCTAGCAGGGCATAGGTTTAAGGTGCTCATGTGAGTCCCATATATGTCTGGACTGGAGTTCACTGAAGAATGGGAGGGAAAGTGAGTTTGATGTACTTTTTATTTTTAAACTTGATTTAAATTGAGTTGTATTTCAATATGTAATTTTTAAAATGTGTTTTTGTATTAAAATGTATTAGTTTGTATCTGTTTATCTTATTCTGAGCTGTTTTGAATCTTAGTTTTGGTATAAAGATAATAAAATGAATAATAGATAAATAATTTAAATAGAAAAACAATATATCTCAGTATCACTATGTATGTTCAGTCTGTCGTCTATATGCTAATTGTTGATGGTCAAATTCAAGTCTCTTGCTCTCTTATCATTTTTTTAAAAATCTTGAAACTGGATGTGGACCAGACAGCTCTTTAAGGAGACAATGCTGCCAAATAGAGGACTTTTATATGACATCCTTTCCAGCAGAGGACTGTCCTCTGTAATGTAGGACACATGGCTTCATCTAACTTTGGAAACAACCATTCCTTTTGCACAACCAGGGCTTGTCTAGATGGCAATAATACTCCTCTTAGAATCTGGGGAGAATACCTTTTGTCCCAACGAGATCCAGCGGTGATTGGCCTTATTTGGAAGGAGGTGGGGACTCGATTTACTGTGTGGGATAAGCCTTTGCGGCTATTCCCAATTTTTTTAAAAAAATAAAGTGAGGAAATGCACATTAGTACTTGTTAGGACAACTGGTTTACTTTGCTGCGCATTATCAGAGAAGACAGAACTGGAAATCTGATTGGTCGGATGTGTGCGGAGGGTGGCCTTTCCAGCAAGGCAGTGCCCAGAAGCACCCTGTTGGATTTTTATGTTACTAACAGAGTGCTTTTTGCTGTGCTGAGGCAACCAAATAATTTTTTTATGCAGAAGGTGGCACTTGCACACCTTTGCTTTAACATTAAAAAAATACTGTACAGCGGTGGCAACATATAACACGCTAATTTACAGCTGCCATCTTGATTCGTGGACATATGAACATCAAACATGGATAATTTCTCAGCCTATCGTTTTTTTTTTCCCTGAAAGACCATGGAGACAAAAGACTGCTGCTGCAACTTTGCAATAATGTGCAGGAATGAGCATTATAGCCTCCTCTCTGGGAGCCTACTTTCCATTTAATTTTTCTCTTGAACTTCACACAGCTTGTGCCTCTGCTAGTTTCTCTGACAGAGTGTCATGTCCTGCTTCCAGAACTTGGAAATGGACTCTGACTCAGAGATTGAAGCAGTGGATATGTCAGGACCTGCTGAACCAGAGCAGGAGGATGTTCCAGAGCCACAGGCCTTGGGCGCAGACAATTGTGCAGTACTAGCTCTGGCAGAGGGTCCTGCCCCCTCAGATACAGAGAACAACTGACCTATACCTACCTTCACAGCATGGAGACAAGAAAAGGAGGGCTTGAGGCAGTCTCAGCATATTTATAGCAAGCTGCAATTAGTTAAGCAGCAGCTACATTAGCTGCTGATCTGTAAATACACACCACTGCCCTCCAGGGGTTGTTGGAGATTATCTGACCTACCTGATTACCTGTCATGTTCCTGCTCGCTCTGTTTGACCTGGACTGTTTGTTTACTCTGGACTCTGTTTGCCTGACCTAGATTCTACTGGACTACCCTGAACTCTGTTTGCCAGACCTAGGCCTTGTATATTGGACTTTGCTTGCGGACTTGTGTTTTGCTTACTACTGAATAAAGTAAGTGTCTGATTTCATACTACCTTGATTTCTTTCTGTGTAATTAGTATGACTGTGCTGTGTCTCTGCTATCAGCTGTGTAGTAATCAGCCTTTGGCTGGTTGCCCGACATTGTTGGGACACAGAGGACTGTTAGGACACATGATTACTGTACATCAAGGGTGGGCAACTGTGGTAGGTTCAGGGGCCAATTTTCAACTCCTGGGACCATTTCTAGGCCTCATGGTTTGTCAAAAATACCCTCAGAGAAAATACAGAAGCAGAAACCACATACCTTCCAACCGTCCCTGTTTGGCAGTTAGTCTACTACTGTTTCACTTTTTCAGCTGCTTTTAAAATGTCCTGGTTTCATTTTCCTGCTCCCACATTCCTCCTTCATCCTTGCTTACTTCATTTTCTATAAAATGAATTCAAAATGCAAAAGCAGCTTGCATACAATTAACTCAGCAGGAGGGAGAGGAGAAGAGAGGGCAGAGTCTTGCCCTTCCCAGTCGGCTTATTTGGGTTTTTAATTTTTACAGGCTTTCATAAACTGACTATATAAATTCCAGGGTTTCTCTGCTTAGAAGAATAGTTTTGTATGTTCTTAACTTTTGCCTTCTTGTTCCCTGCCCTTTTGACCAAACTCTGCTCTTCCTCAGCCATGTGTGCCCTGGCTTTCATCTGTGAAATGTTGCAGGGTAAGAAATCACCAGATGTCCATTTCCAGTTTTGAAAAACAGATTTTTTAATTTTAAAAAAATCTTAGATAGTGCAGGAGGGCCCTGTAACCTATTTAAAAGGTGAATGCTCACTCTTAGAAGCTTCCGTATGAAGCTGGGGTGGAAACGAAGAGTCTGGAATGTCAATCTGGAGAGTTGCGGGGGGGGGGGTTGAGGCCTGGAGAAACAGCCTTGAAGGGACACACGTTGCCCATCCTTGCTCTACAGGGACACAAAATATTTTAAAGACATCGAATACTATGCTACTTGGGGCCTCATGTGGCTTTGGCTCTTTGTTAGCTGAGGATCAATGTGGCAGCTTTAGCATTGTTTTGAGTTCTTTTTCCACTTTCAGATTGGCAGCATCTCTCTTCTTTGGCCTGAGGCACACTGCACCGCTTCACTGGCTCTGTTGCCTCATCAATACAATTGCAATAATATTTACTTATTTACTAGTGAATGTCCCTGAAGTATTGTAAGGCTTATAGCTAATGGAAGGAAAGCGCTTTGAAGATGTGAGGAAAAACACTGTGTAGGCGCTAAGATTAATATTAATAGTTGTTCCGTACATGCACATTCTGCATCATATTATGTAATCATGTCTAAAGATCAAATGCCTGCGGCACTTATTTTTCAAGGGATAATGCCTCACATTCCTAGTACTTACCACCAAGCACACCAGAAGACAAAGCATAAGATTATTTTGGATGAGGAAAGGAGGGAAAGGAACACTGTTGTTATACAAAAGAACACCCCCCCCAATTTTCTCTTCTTCCACAGATATTGATTAGATAAGAAGACCTTTATTATGAGCATTACACCTGAAGACACAAGAACTTCACTGGCATGTCTGTGAGTAATTAGGAGGCTCAGTCCATTGCTCCCTTAGGGCTAGAAGGTCAATGGCCATTTTTTATGCCAAGTGAGGTTTTGTAGCATACTCGATTACACTGAAATCTGTCAGTTTCTTGCCTAGGATTGTGTGTGCTCTACCTAGTCAAAATCCCCCACAAGACAATTTAAATTTTACAACCTTGGCCAGGCTTAATAGGTGGGGTGGAACAGTGGACTATGAAGGTGTTTCATTCTGTGAGGTCTGGACAGGGAGGAATCCTATAGCTCAGGCATTTGATGATGACTCCCTGTAATCCAGGGCTGTGTAACAGAAAATGGAATGGCAGGCCATTCTAGTCAGGCACTTGTCACATCAGCTCATGATCCTGTTGGCCTGAGAAGTCTGTCTGGGGATAGTTGTGCGCCTTTAAAATAGTTTCTGATTTATGGTGACCCTAGGGCGATCCTATCACAGGGTTTTCTTGGCAAGATTTGTTCAGAGGGGGGTTTGCCTTTGCCTTCCTCTGAGGCAGAGTGTGTGACTTACCTAAGGTCACCTGGTGGGTCTCCATGGCTGAGCAGTGAGTCAAATCCTGGTCTTCAGTCATAGTCCATAGTCCACTGCACCCCATTGGCTCTTGCAGTCAGAGTATACTATGGGATATAAAGACTCACAGACTTGCTAATTTCCCTTAGTTTGTTCAGCTTGCTATGTGGGGCTGGGGGTGAAGGGACTACCTGTCTCCCTTTAGTGCCAGATGTTTTTGGACTGTAAGTACTAGTATCCTTCACCATTCACCACACTGCCCAGTATTGATGGATGGTGGAGTCCAACAGCATATGGAGACCCACAGCTTCCACCCATGTTTATAATATTTTGTTTTTGACAGATCATGAGGGCAATCTTGAGTGCACGGGTTATGGTTTAAAATGTCTGCAAATATCTTTATTGGTTCTCTAACACAAAACACCAAACAAAACCAAATATACACACAAACACATACAATTGGTTGTTGTTGTTTTTTTAAAAAATAGTGCCTATTACTGAAGGTTGCCTAGAAAGATAATTGCATCAACCATATAACAATTTAAAGGTGTGGTCCTGTTACATCCTCTTTCTTTCTTTCTTTCTTTCTTTCTTTCTTTCTTTCTCTCTCTTTCTTTCTCTCTTTCCTTCTTTCCTTCAATTCTTTTTATTATATATACATTTTTCTACATACCTAAAATACACATATAACATTTCTAACAAACACTACAGAAGAAGAAAACCAAACATACATTAAAAAAGAAAAGAAAAACAAGAAGAAAGAAAAATAGCATTTAAATTACAATCTAACTACTATTATGACTTCCTAACCCCCAACTGGCAACTTTTTAAGGCAAAAATCAACTATAGTACTTCTTAATTATTGTAAACGGTTACATCCATTTTCAGCAACAGAGGTAGCAAAAGAAGAAAGTGACTAAGATAGTCAAAGGTCTGGAAATCAAGCCTTAAGAGGAATGGCTTAGGGTGCTAAGTATGTTTAAAAGAAGAAAAAAATGGAAAGTCAAATGATAGAGCCATCCTTAAATATTTGAAGGGAAGTTATGTAGAAGATGGAGCAAGCTTTTTTCCTGCTGCTTCAGAGATCAGAATATGAACCAATAGACTCAAATTACAAAAATAAAATAAAATAAAATAAAATTCACCTAAACATTAGGAAGAACTTCTTGACTGTCAGACCTGTTCAAAAGTGGAATAGACTGCCTTGAAGAGTGGTGGATTCTCCTTCTTCGGAAGACTTTAAGCAGAAGTTGGATGGGCAATGTGCAGGGGTGTTTTAGTAGTGTAATCCTGCATGACAAAGGGATTGGACTAGGTGGCCCTTGTGGTCCCTTCCAGCTCAGTGATTCTATAGATCTATGAGTCTAAGTCCCAAATCCCACTCAGCAGAATGAGCAGGCAGATCCACAAATGAAATTAACCAAGCTGGCTTATTATAAGAGCAGCTTATAAATATCAGTACTTAAAACAATCCATATGGTTAGCCTTCTAGTCTAAAAGATGCAAGGCACAGGAGATGGGATTGGTAGAGAAAATGGCAGAGACACTTCATCATATGGTGTCTCTCCTCCTGAGGAGGAGGAGAAAGATAGTTCCTGAGGAGAACTTCTACTGGCACTTGAGGGAAAGAAGGGCCATCAATTAGAGCTGGATGATGGAGCTCCCCAAGCTGTGTCTGTTTCTTCTGTTCCTTCACGGTTAGAGAGATGGTTCCTGAGAAGCTCTTCTGGTGGCACATGAGGGAGGCAGGGGATCCTTCCTTAGTAAGACCATTAGATACAGAGTTCATAAGAGCAATAGACAACTGCAGAAGAAAGAACTAGGGGACAGTTTTCTGTGCCTAGGATCTTTTGGGGTCCACATATACACTGCAAAAAATGCTAAGCACACACACAGACACAACTGGAAGTGACCAGAAGATCACTTCTGGTTTTGAAAAATGAACTCCTCCTTCAATATTTAAATAGTGATCAGGCATCTATCTTCATCATCTTTCTCTTGTTTTAGTGTATATTAAATATTATTCTATACATTTTTATCTTATAAACCACCACAAAGAGGGTTCACTTCAAAAGATGGGATAAAAATGTTTTTTAATATTTTTTTTAAAATGAGAAACAAAATAAAATAAAAATACAATCATTTGACAGGGAAAATCTTTGCCTGAGAACCCAAAGAAGTACTGCCAGTCAGAACCAACAATACCAGGTCTGGTGCACGAATAATTTGACCTGGAATAAGAAAGGTTCCTGCATTTTAAACACAGGCAAAGCTCCCCCCACTTAAAAAAAGAAGAAGATGAAATGGCTTTTGCTAGGGAAAAGATCAGTGTAGGGAAAATAACCCCAGATGTTCAGATCCATATTTTTTGAGAAGCCTTTGTACAGTATGATTAGATGGCATGTGTAAGATGAAACAGCCACAGTTTTAAGTCAGCATCCAAGAATCAGCTGCTCAGCTACACGATGATGCTAAGCAGATGTTTTGCTTTTGTCTTTCGCTCATTTTCTAAATCCTCAGGAACCATACACGTAATATGACCCATAGCAAAGTTACAGCAGCCACCCACCCCAAGCTTAATATTTACTCTGATACAAAGAGGAATGCTACTGACTCAAAGAGAACTGAGAACACAGGCAGAGCTTGGAAAAATAACTAGCTCTAAGGAGCAGCCATGCCCAGTAAGGCCATGTGCTCTTCCCAGACCTGAGTAAGTTACTTTTTAGACTACAGCTTCCATAATCATCCAGACAGCATGCCTGAGGATTCTTAGGAGCTGTTGTCCAAAAAAAATCTTTCCCAAGCTCTACTTTTTCTGCTCATTTTTAGAAATTCTCGGAAATATCCTCAACAACTGTTCAGTCCTATAGTTCATGCAAGTAAAAATACTTTATTCACAACCAACCAAGCAGGGTGGGTGGTGGTGATGGAGGAATGATCTTCACTGCAGAATTGCAATTGTCCTCAAAACCAGACCAGTTAGTGAAATGTTAGTCCTAGAAAAAGCCAAAGCAAACAAAAAGCTGGTGGTGAGGTTCAGGGTGGAATGAAGTTGCCTTTTTTTCTCTTGCTATTTACAACTCAGCTCTTGGGAGCTTTGAAAGGAAGTGCATGTAAACCTCAACTGCATCATATTTAATTTGGCTGTTGGAATAGTTAACTTGGCTCTTTCGGCAAATACCACACCTTTTAATGTTTCTTTCACCCACCTTTAACTCGGTCTTTTTGGTGTTCTCAACATTCTGGCCAAAAATTAAAGAAACTCCACCCCACATCCCCAATATTCCTTGCCCAGTTTCTCAGGCTTGAGTAACAACAATGATCTTACTATATAAATTACTAAAAATACACAATAAAATGTGCCTACACTACTAATATTGACAGAACTAGTTTTTCTAGTTTTTCTGACATATTTCTATATATGCAGCTCTGTTTTAGATTTGTTAGATTTTCTTCTCCTTCTGGCAGAGCACACCCTCCAACATTTCACAAATGAAAACCAGGACATGTGTGGCTAAGCAACATCAGAGTGTGGTCAAGATGGCAAAAAATCATCAATGAGGAAGAAAACACAAGCTAAGAGAGGCTGCAGCAGCTTGCTTTTGCCTGAGCCTACTGAAGAGGACAAGATTCTGCTCCTCCTCTCCTCTTCCCCCTGTTGAGTTAGCTGAGCGCAAATTACTTTTAGACTATAGATTTTCCTTGGGTTTTTTTCTGGGCTGTGAGGCTGTTTCTGGAAGAGTTTCTTTCTGATGTTTTGCCTGCATCTGTGGCTGGCATCTTCAGAGAATGGTTGGGTAGGAGTGTGTGTGGGGTTTATATACTGTGAACCCCTGTTGGGGAGGATATGTAAATTTGTGTAGTTGAATGGCTAGTTTCTGGGTGAAGATATGCAAGGAGGATTAGTGTCTGTTTGGCTAATGGTTAGCTAATGGTCCATTATCTGCTGGAAATCCCCCTGTCCCTGGGTGGAGTTCATTTGCAAGTGTTGAGTTCTTATTTTAGTGTTTTTAGTAACCAACCATTAGCCAAACAGACACTAATCCTCCTTGCATATCTTCACCCAGAAACTAGCCATTCAAATACACAAATTTACATATCCTCCGCAACAGGGGTTCACAGTATATAAACACCCCACACAATCCTATCCAACCATTCTCTGAAGATGCCAGCCACAGATGCAGGTGAAACATCAAAAATAAACTCTTCCAGAACATGGCCTCACAAGCTGGAAAAAACTCAAGGAAAATCTATGGATGCCGGCCGTGAAAGCCTTCGACTTCATACTTTTTAGACTGTGCACTCAGTTTGGAGCAATTGAGATAAGCTGTGGACAAAGGGGTGGGAGTGTTAGGAGGAGAGAGAAAGTGGGACAGTTTAAAAGCTGTTGAAAAACTGGGACAACAGAGGATTCATCAGGATTGTTCCTGTTCCTATCGTGGAGTATGGCAGAGTTGCACAATTTTGACCAATGAACAGGCAGAAATTCGGCAGGAGAAATGTTTGGTATGGCTGTATTCCAGTGCCTGGAGGTCTTCCTGTTGATTTTTGGCATTTCAACCAATCAAGGCACAGCTTCCCTAATGCAAAATACGGTAATATTCTTGCATATTAAGCCTGAGCTGGCTTTAATTTAATAAATAATAAATAAATACATCAATAATAATAAAGATAATAATAATGGTAATAATAATAATAATGATACCAGATCCTGTCTGATCTTGGAAGCTAAGCAGGATTAGCCCTGGTTAGTACTTGGATGAGGGATTGCCAATAAATACTAGGTGTTATAGGCTATATTGTAGAGGAAGGAACTGGCAAAACCACCTTGGGTATCCCTTGCCTAAGAAAACCCTATGAAATTCATTGGGTTGCCATATATCGACAGGCAACTTGAAGGCACATACACACATACAGATAGGAAGGTATGAGGAACCTTTGCATCCCAGGAGCTGTTGTACTCCATGTCCTGTCAGACCCAGTCAGCAAGACTGGGTCAAGGTGTATGTGGTTGTAATTTCACAATATCTTTAGTAGAGTTGCTACACTGGGCCCTGAGATTTCAGAGGCAATAGCTGAGACCTATATATGGCCCCTGTTAATGTCACAGGGGACTTCCACTGGTATGGTCTTTAAGCATGATGCATTAAGCATCATCCAAGTTGTTCAGAGTATGTAATTAAAATAATTTTTAAAAACCCAAGAATTAAGAATGGGAAAAGAATGCTCTGTTTGGAAATAACGTTTTCCATTTGAATACTTTCTCCAGTTCTGTTTTTAACATCTTTGCAAGCACTGCCTTTAAGAGTACACATGGCTCAAACAAAGTAAGTTTTTCAAGTTATGCTTTGAACAGAAAACAATCTCCAGGAGATGATCCATAGCACCCTGCAAGAGCAGTTCAGGTGGCAGGGAGGGGCAAAAATAAACAAGATATGCTCTCATCCTGAGATTATACCACCTGGGAAATCTCTCACTCTGAGGAACTATTCTGGCACCTAGGAACCTTCACCTGGAATGTCACCTGGCCTTGTATTAGAGTGTTGGATTATGATGCAGATGGCCTGAATTCAAATCTCTGCTCAACAATGATGCTCACAGGGTGACCTTACCCCATACTCTCTCTCTCAAACTAATTTGCCAAAGGATGGGTGTGAAAGCGGTTTGTGTGTGGGGGACTATGTATAACCTCATGAAGTCCTTAAAGGAAAATGGAAAAAAAATTAAAATTGGGATGGGGAAAGGAACCTTTATCTCTGGAGGACTACCCTAGACTTGAAGAGGATCATATAACACCACTTATATCAGGGATGAACAACCTTTGGCTTTTCTTGCAGAAGCCCAAGAGCAACATGCCAATCATAAGACATTGTGGAAGTTGTAGTCCGACATCTGGAAAGGCAAAGGTTGCCCACCCCTGCTGTGCATCCATCTGCTGCCTGCTGACCTGTTACACTTCTGCTCTGGAGCATATGTCAAGGGTCTTTAACCTAGAGCCATGGCACAGAGCAACTTAAATCTCCTCAACCTTAAAAGTACATTCTGCTTAAGGCACAAAGAGGTGAGGAGGAAGCAGAAGCTAAATTGTCCCTAGAACTGGAAAGTTTGAGAATGAAAAATACGAAAATGGAATAGGAAGAGGGCATTGTGGGAGAAAAGGTCAAGGAGAAGATGGTTGTTTTGGATGGGCTGCAGTGATAAAATCCCTTGAAGGGCAGAACTAGGTGATCTCACCTAAACCCACTTAAATGGGTTATTAAATCTTAAGAACAAAAGGAAGTACAGTTCAATTTGGGCTTGTGTAAAAAGGAGTTATTTGCAGATGTTGGGTTGAGTTTCCTAACCTTTACTATAGTAAAGCTAATAACTGCTGAAACATAAGTCATTAATAAATAGTAATACTTCACAGGACAGAGAGCTGGTTTAAAAGTGCTAGTTCAGTGGGAAGAGCACACATTTTCAATCCCTGGTAACCCCAGGTGGCAGTAAGAAAGACCCTTATCTAAATAATTCTGTTTCTGTGTATGTGTGCACACACACATTGCCAGTGTGCAAGGCAAAGAGTGCAAGAGAACAGGTCCCTGTCCCAAGGAGCTTACAGTCTAAAATCCAACATATTAGGAATCAACCTGGATAGGTTTGCATCCTTTCCTTTCAAAATATGTGTAGATTAATACTTCTGCACTGGAACTGTAGGATGAAACGAAACTTGTAATGGCCAAGTTATTTTAAAAGAAAAAACAAATTTTTATTCTTATTTATCTATATTTGTCTATCTCATATGTGAGAGAAGGAGAATAGACAGAAGGACCTAAGGAAAGGAGGGTAAGAAAAAACAAGGTTGACCTAGAGAAGAAGAGGCAGCAACCAAAACAGTGAAATTGGTTGAATGAGAAGATGAAGAAAAGGCCAAAAGGAAACATATCTTGGAAAATGCTGAAAGGAAATGAAGGTGCCGTTTACACGATGAAAATATAGTGGGAAGAATTCGCATCGAACCCTGATTGTTTACATGTACATCGGGTTGGGCATGTGATTTTCGGAAGGGGGCCCACCTTTTATCCCACAACCTGCAGGACTTCCAATCCCGTGGTTTGTGGCGGTTTTTAAAAAAGTCACAGGAGGATTTGGAAAATCGGAAATGTAAACAGCCCGGGACAAGCTATCTCGGTACTAGGTGATGACCGGAAATGGTGACTGGGGGCAGGCTCAGAAATCAGCGACCAGAAAAGGAGGGGTCAGTCACCCGTTCAACAGATTCAGCCTCACCAGCTGAAAACAAAGGCATCCCTTCCAGCTGCACGAAGGTTTGTGTGTGTGTATGCACGTGTACTAAATCACCCTGTTCAATGGATTTCAACACTGCAAACCCTTCAGCTTTAAACTTTTCCTCTCTTGCATGCTGGGTTTAAATTTTAAAGAGAGAGTAAATTATAAAGAGATCGTGGCCTATTCATCCCCTGCCTGGATCCCCTCCCTGGGTCTGAACGGATAATCAAACATTCATCCACGCCCCCAAGGCACAGTAAAAAATGCCAGTGTCTGAGTGGATGATCACACATTCATTCATCCCCCCCACAAGGCACAGTAAAAAATGCCAGCATCTGGATCTTTCAAAATGCCTTGTGTGTCCTCCCCTTATGATCCCTGCACTGGCTTGAAACCTTCACTCCACAGCTGTCTCTGCTTAAAGGGTTAACATTTTAAAGAGACAGGACAACCGCAAGCCTCTGGCCCCCTGCTTGTACTGGCTTGGGATTGTGTGTGTGCGTGCATGGGCTCCAGTCTGCTCTGCTTTTGATCTCTTTCACACTCCCCAGCACCAACTGATCGCTCATTCCTCCCCAGTTTAGGTGGCTTTAAATGGTGATCTTTCATTTCTAAAGGAAAGCACAGGGTTTAGCCACTGATAGCTCCTTCCACCCCCCCCCGGATTACTCCCCCCCATCCCCTCAGCGCCTCATCACCAATGCAACTCTCATTCATCCCCTCATCCCCAATGCAGAAGCTTTAACAAACATTTGAGCCAGCCAATAGCATCGCTCGTGGTGCGGAACTCTAAAGGAAGTACGTCACTGAGGTTGTGAAAAAATGAGTAATCGCATCCTTGAATGACAGCTAAAAAAAAAAAAAAATCCCGGGACCATAAACTCGTGTAAACAAAAAAAAAACCTGGGGTAGTATATAGTGGGAGAAGGTACATATCACAGGACGGGATGCCATGTAAACAATGATCCCGGGATCTCCCGGGATATCCAGTTCAGAGACAAAAATCGTGTAAACAGGGAGAGACGAATATGGGATCAAGAAATCCCAGGATGCCCCGCGACAAAAATTACCATCTAACTGGCACCGAAGAGACACATGAAATGCACATAAGTAGTAATTTCATATGTAGCAGAGGCTCTGGTTACATATTGATTTGAAATAGTAAAATAATTAGCTACAAGTCTCTTGTAGCAACAAATGGAGTATCTCAGAGGAAACACCACATTTGCCAAAGCTCAACACATTACAGTATGGGTGCATGGAAAGTGTGTGTGTGTGTGTGTGTGTGTGTCTGACAGGTATAGTGCAATGTATGCAAACACACTTGTTTAGAGGTAGCCTAATAAACTGAAGCTCCAGGAAACTTGTCACTTGTTTTCTCTTTTTTCCTTGGCAGGCGAGGAGGGGGGGACATGACACCTAGGCTGAGCAGTAATGGAAGAAGTGTTCCACCTTGAGAGGCCGAGACACTAAGCTCTTCCAGATGAGATCACTGTCAGAGTTGATCAATGTGCTGACCTACTTAACTTGACAGTGCCTTTTTACCTATAGCAGAATGGCTGACATCAGTATAATAAATATGCATGATTTCCCTCCTCCCTCCAGCAATTCCTTCCCAAACATATCAGCTGACTACATCCCTGTTACTACAGCAGCACTGCTTAATCTTGGAAGGACACAACTTTTGCACAAAACACTTTTTGTACAGTGCAGCCATCTAGTGGCCATTGTGTTCACTCTCTATAGTTCACTGCTGGAAAAACCAGACCAGATAACAGTTTTACAAAAGGCATTGTGCAGCATCTGGTAGCTGTAATCAACAGTATTACACAAACCCAAGCTTGGGAAAGTTACTTTTTTGAACTACATTGCACAGAATCCCCAGTCATCATGGCCAGGCCACACTAGCTGGGGGATTCTGGGAGCTGTAGTCCAAAAAGTTTGTAGTCCAAAAAGTTTGTTGACTACTGTCAAGTCAACTCCACCCTATGGCAACCTTATGAATGCAAGACCTCCAAGTCATGCTATCATCAACAGCTCTGCTCAGGTCTTGCAGTTCCCAGGATGTGGATTTCTTGATTGCGTCAAACCATCTGTAATGTGGTCTTCCTCTTTTTCTACTGCCTTCTACTTTATCAAGCATTATTGTCTTTTCTAGTGAGTCATGTCTTCTTATAATATGCCCAAAATACAACAGTCTCAGCTTAGTCTTCCTGGCTACTAGGGAGAGTTCAGGCTTGATTTGCTCTAGGACCCATTTATTTCTCTTTTTAGCAGTCTATGGTCCTGTCCAAACGGTGAAAATAATCCAAATGACAATTGTATGGAAGGCTATCTGTCTAAACAGACATTCGCATCAATATATCTCATTCAGAAGGGGGCAGCCAAATCCACTGTAAAGCTCCGAAGGGAAGCCTTCGGATCTTTTCTCGGAGTTTTAAAAAAGCTCCGTAGGGCATACAAATATGAGATCGTTAAGACAGTTGCATTCACACTGCTGCGACCAGGCAGCATAAGCTGACTGGCTGGACGAGCATGGGGGTGGGTTTAGCAAACAGAGAAAGCACCTGCTGCTGCCATGTTGGATTTTTGGCAAAGTGAGGATCCGGTAAGTTGATAAATTGGTGATCTTTTACTCTTTTTCTTTTTGTAAATAGGAAATATCACATGTATGCACCATGGTAAACGCTTTTTTTTTTAATGGTGGTGGCAGATTTAAAAGCACGAGTAAACCACTTGTGGCCACCATCTTGACTAGGGGACATGTGAAATTTAGGGGGCTCTTTTGACCATTAAGACAGGTTGCAGCACTGCAAATGGCTGCTTCTTCAGAGGAGACCGTATTCCCCCCACCCTCATATAGACAGGACCTATGGTATCTGCAGAACTTTCCTCCAGCACCACATTTCAAATGAGTTGGCTTTCTTCCTATCAGCTTTCTTCACTGTCAACTTTAGTATTCAATTATATATCTTTACACTTGAGGATTTTGTCTAGTTTCTTCATTGCTGCCCTTGCAAGTCCTAGTTTTCTTCTGATTTCTTCACTGAAATTTCCATTCTGATTAATGACTGAGCCAAGGTATGGAAAACCATAGAATCATAAGAGTTGGAAGTGTCCACAGGGGTCATCCAGTCTAACCCCCACCCTTGCAGGAGTAAACAATCAAAGCATTCTCAACGGATGGCCATCCAACGTCTGTTTAAAAGAAGGAGACTCCACCAAAATCTCAGGCAGTGTGTTCCACTTCCAAACATCTCTTACTGTCAGGAGGTTCTTCCTAATATTTAGGTGAAATCTGTTTTCCTGTAGTTTTAACCCATTGCTCCATGTCCTAGTCTCTGGAGCATGTTGAACTACTTCAGTGTCTTCATGGTCTACTTTAAGGTTATGGAAATAATCTGTGGTCATTATTTTTGTTTTATTAATGTTAAACTGTAAGCCTGCCTTTGCAATTTCTTTCTTGACTTTCTTTAGTAATCCTTCCAAGTCCTTGCTATTTTCTGCTAGTAGTGTGGTGCCATTTGCACAATATATATCTCCTAAATCCATTCCAAACATTCTGTAGGGTAGATCAAACACTGGTGCTTCTCCTCCTCTTTCTCTCTTCCACTTCTTTTTATTTCATTTCTTCCTCTCTCTTTGTTTCCTGTCTTCCCATCCCTTTCCTCAAAAACCAAACTGTAACAAACAAGATGCATTACCGGTAAATAAAAACATATGGTTGTAAAATATAAAGTTGAGATGGGTTGGGAGATGAATGGGTGTGGGTGTGTAGGTAAGCAGAATTGTGAATTTGTATTTGAATGCTAAATAAATTGTCACTAAAACATCAAAGTAATTGCTAACTTCTCATGCTTACTAGTGTGCCTTTATTTATTTGATAATTTTATCTAGCTGCTCCATAACACAAGTTCACAAGTAATTACAACATTTAAATATCTTTCTGGCTTTTCTTCACAAAGATTCAGGAAGGACGCATCCCGCGCTTTCTGTAAGCACACTGATGACTAAAAAGGCCAATCCGAGATAAACAAGTCCAGTTGCAGAAAGCACAGCAGAAGGTATCCTTGGGTGATGTTTCTGGGTTGTGATTCTTTCTGTGTTGTCGTTTCTCTTCAAGACTTGTTTGGCGTGAGTTCTCAAATAAGGCTGTAGCATTGTGGATAGTGCGTCTCCATGCCTCCCAATGTGAGGCCAGGGCAGACCATTGTTGGTGATCAATTTGGCCGAGCCTGAGATGTTGTTTCAGGGAGTCCTTGTATCGTTTTTTTTGAATACCCTTCTTATGCTGACCCATGGTGAGTTCACTGTAGAGTACTATTTTTGGGAGGCGATGGTCCTCCATCCTAGAAACGTGCCCTGCCCAACGCAGCTGTGTTCTCAATATCATGGCCTCAAAAAAAAACCCCAAAAACATTGTCATTGTTCTATCAGCAGTTCTTAGGTATATTAGAATGAAAAACTCTATGTTCTGAGGTTCCCACTGGATACCAACTGTGAGATTGATAAAATGCAGTCCTACCATATCCAATCCTAGCCATTCTAGACATCAAAAGTCTAGCTGGCTGGGTTACAAATGTGGGCATGTCTCCTCATAAGAAGGAGCAGTCTGAGCCACCTTTAGGTACTCCTAAAGAAAGCTGCCTAGGACCTTGAAGTTTTAAAGAACCATGAGGTGATTGCTAACATCCCTTTCCTGGGTCAGTTGGTTGAGTGTATGGTGGCTGGGAAGCTCTAAGCACTCTTGCATGGAAATGGATATTCAATCAGGTTCTAGTACAGAAACTGTCTTGGTTGTCCTGAATGGATTATCTAGTCCAGGACAGAGATGGAGACTGAAACCATGCTTATTTTTCTGGATTTTGGTGGCTTTTGATGCCATCTGCTATGATATCCTTTGGATAGGCTTCTCAATTTGAAAAAGGTCATCTGATGGTGGTTCTGTTCTGTACTGGATGGTCAATTCTAAGAAGGTAGTGTTGAGGAACCACTGCTCAACTCTGTGGCATTTACACTAATGAGGTTCCACAGAGCTCAGTTTTGCTTCCTTTGCTTTTTAATATTTATATGAAACCACTAGTTCATCCAGAGATTCGAACTGTAGTGCTACCAACACAGAGATGATGGATACTCACCTCTTAGGAGTGGTTTAGCTGTAGATACCTACACTGAAGTACATGGTCCTTGAGATCTGTGCAACTCTATGGGATTGTCCACACGGTGAAAATATCCCTCACAGAATTCACTCAGAAAATGAGCTGTCTTAATGGGATCCTGCATTGTTTCATCATATTGTGAAGGAGGGGAGCCAAAAAGAGAAAAAACTACATGAGAAAAGCCTTTGCGGCTTTTCCCAACTTTAAAAAAAACCTCCAGTGATATGCGCATTTTTGCTTGTTAAGACAAATGATTCGACATGAATTGCTCCCCCATCCAGGACAAAGTGCAAACCTGATTGGCTGGATGAGCACAGCGGGTGGGGCTGGTTTACAGGGCAAGCGCCCACTGTGGCCATGGTGGATTTTCACTTTAGCGAGTGATCGCTAAGGTGATAAAATGGAGGTTTGTGCTATCTTTCTTTCTCTCTTTTTTTTTTGTGTGTGTGAGGAAAGGTGGAATATCACTTGTGCGTACCATAAAAATAGATTTTTCAAAAAAAGTTAGGCAGTGGCAGATTTAAAAACACAAGTAATGCACTCATGGCCGCTGTCTCAGCTACTGGCATGTGAAGTATATAGGGGTTGTAAAACCATTAAGACAGGTCACAGTGACTTGCTATTAATGTGGAGCAGTCTATTTTCTCCCTTTGTGTAGACAAGCCATTTTCTCCATTTCTGGGAGTGTAGCTTTCTTTCATGTGACACCTTTTACTAGAACAATGGACCCTCAGTATCTGCTGGGGTTTGGTTCCAGGACCCTTTGTGGATACCAAAATCCATGGATGCTCAAGTCCCATTATACACAATGGTATAGTAAAATGGTGTCCCTTATATAAAATGGTGAATAGCAGGGTTTGCTTTTTGGACCCCTCCCCCCCCCGCAATATTTTCAAGCCATGGTTGGTTGACTCCGTGGATGCAGAACCCATGGATATGAAGGGCTGACTGTATAGCATCATCAGCTGTGATACTCAGTGAACCAGGGTACATTCTTTAAATGCATTTTACATACAGTTCAGAAATTCTGACTTAGGTTCAGAGTCTGAATGCTAGACTGCCAGGATTGTTCAAATTGCTGTTAAACTTCACAGCTTAAGCAGGGTTAAGCAGGGAGGTTGTGAATATAATTTGTAGAGAACAACCTTGCCTTGTAAATTCCTCACTCTTTATGGGGGCTTACAAAGATTTATAAGGTTGTGAAGTCAAAGGCTTTCATGGCCAGCATCCATAGATTTTTTGTGGGTTCTCTGAAGATGCCAGCCACAGATGCAAGCAAAATGTCAGGAATAAACTCTTCTAGAACATGGCCTCACAGCCCAGAAAAAAGCCAGAAAAAAACCTATCTATAAGATTGCAACTTTAAAGTGTATTCCTCTATATCCTTTAAAGGGGTGACAAGGCTATTCTGTTTCTTAGTTTTACATTTACGGTAATTCTGGCTCTTTCTCCAATGAAATCTTGAGCACTCTCATGAAGGAGGTTAAGACACGCCTAAGGGTATCCAGTGTGTTTCATGGTTCAGTAGGGACTTGGATATCCCATCTCAGCCTGCCACTTTAGCCACTATGGAGATTATCAGGCAGGAATGAAAAAAGCGTTCCTGTGTCACAATCTCCACTCCTTCCCCTGTCCCATCCCAGTCCTGCCACAACCACCCTACCCACCGCACTCACCTCCTCTCTGGTCGACAGGGAAGCCTAGGGGGCCGTTTACACGATGAAAATGTCCTGGGAAGAATTCGTGTCGATCCCTGGCAGTTTACACGTACATCGGGTCGGGTACGTGATTTTCGGAAGGGGGGCCACCTTTTATTCCTCAACCTGCGGGACTTCCAGTCCCCTGGTTTGTGCCGGTTTTTAAAAAAGTCACGGGAGGATTCGGAAAATCGGAAATGTAAACAGCGTGGGACAAAAAGTCTCGGTACTGGGATGACCGGAAATGGTGACTGGGGGCGGGCTTAGAGCTCAGGGACCAGAAAAGGAGGGGTCAGTCACCCGTTCAACAGATCCAGCCTCACCAGCCAAAAACAAAGGCATCCCTTCCAGCTGCACGAAGGTTGATGTGTGTGCGCGCACGCGCGTGTACTCAGTCACCTTTTTAAATGGATTTCTAAACTGCAAACCCTTCAGCTTTACCTTTTCCTCAACTGCATGTTACAGAGAGATCGTAGTAGCTTGGTCACCTCCCTGGCACATTAAAATATTCAAGCCTCTGAGCGAAGTAGCACCCTTTAATTCCCCCTCTCTGTGTTTGTGTCTTTCAAAACGCCTGCCTATAGCCATCTCTGCAGCCAGCTGTAGGGGTTAATATTTTAAAGAGGCAAGAGGAAAACCAAGCGCTTGATTTCAAAAGGAAAGCACTCAGCTTGCTTTCAAAGCACTCAGCTTGATTTCAAAAGGAAAGCCCTGCGTCTGAGCAAAAGATCTGTCTGGATCTTTCAAAATGCTTTCTGCCTCTTCTGAAAGGGTTAAAATGTTCAAGAAGCAAGGGGGAATAACAAACCTCTGCCCCCCTCTCTCTCCCCCCCCCAGCCAGCCAATAGCATCGCTCGTGGCGCGGAACTCTAAAGGAAGTGCGTCACCGAGGTTGTGAAAACACGAGTAATCGCATCTTTGATTGACAGCCAAAAAAAAATTTAAAACCTAAACAAAACCGGAACTATGGACGTGTAAATATCAGTCACGGGACCACCCGGGATATCCAGATCAGAGACATAAATCGTATAAACAGCGAGGGGCGGATTCGTGATCACTATGTCACGGTAGGCAACGCGACAATTTTTGTCGTGTAACTGGCACCTAGGAGTGAAACGAGCTCTAATGGAGCTCTGTTCACTTCCTGTATCGAAATCCTGCAGATTCTCGTGAGAGGACGTGAGCGCGAGAAATTCAAAAATAAAAATAAATAAAAAAAAGTAACACCAAGCAGAAAAACACACTTTAAAATGTACAAGTAACCTGGGGAGGATCATAAAAAGGGTATCACTTACCTGGATGTCTCAATCTCACCTGGAAGTGTTCTGGCAGGGACCTCCCATTGATGCTGGGATCTCGCTAGCATAAAAGGGCACCTTATCGCACATAGGCAAATCCGGAACACAAATGGAACGGGGGATCTATTGATGGTTTCTTGCATCAATAAAAAGCAGTGCTGGCAGAATGGCAGCATAATGGGTGCATAACGAGGGAAGAACGACATCATCTGATAAGGGAGCCCCTTTGCAATCTCCTGGCGTTGATGTAAAACCACTTTTGATGCGTCTGATAATCTATATCACAGATTTCCTCAGTGTTGTTTTCTAGTCATTTTAGCTATAGCCCAGTGTTTAAAGGGAAAACTGGCAGAACAAGGAAAAGCTACAAGTGAGGGGTGGTGGTAAAGCAGAACAAAGTGCATTTCTGAGGTGGGTTAGTTTTATCAAACAGATTATAAAAGAAATTACTGGGGGAAGACATGAAGGGCCAGCTGCTTTTCTGGGAAGGGACTGAGATAAAGGGGAGATAGCTTCAAAATACATAAACAGTGCTTGGAAGAAAGCCTTCAGTCCCCTAAACATGTGAGCCATTTCAATGATGTTTTTAACCATTGGTGAGTATGACCTACCAGGAAATAAGGCACAGGTTGCTAGCCAGGAAAAGGTGTGGACTCACATAGTGGTGACTGATGGCTTTCATGTCAGTGGAGCTGTGAATCCACTCTGGGTTTTAGTGTGAACTTTAAAGGACCTATTCGTGTGCTGAATCTACTTTGATCTAAAACACAGAGTAGCTTTCTTGTCTTACTGACATCGAAGCTGCCAACTACTGTTGACTGGATAGCTACACAATACTGTATAGTTGTAGCAGTGTACCACTTTAACTGAGATGGCTTCATCCTATGATTTGTAGTTTTTCTTTTTTGAGGTATTTAGAAATCTCTACTGGAGAACTCTGGTGTTCTAGATCAGGGGAGTGTGGTGAAGAACTTTCTCTAGCAGAGATTGGATGATGTTCATGTCATGTTTATTTTAATCTTATGTTTATTTTTACTTGTGTGTTTTAATGATTTTATGTTATGTATTGTATTTTAATTAATATTGTACCCCACTTTGATCCTTGGGGAGAGGTGGGTAAGAAATAAAAAAAAATATTATTATTGTTGTTGTTGTTATTTCCATGCAGATTGCCTCACCAAACTAGAGACCCTGAGATTCCTTAGGCTAGAGCCATGGCAGTTAAAGTGGCATCATACTACTATATCTGAGCAAGGGAGATACAGCCATGCTATATCATGCATCATTCTAAGGCTTTTGGGATAAGAGCCAGAGCACCAATTTTGGGTGGTGGTTGGCTGGGCTCCCCTAAAAAGCCTTTGTAAACAGGAGCATCTTTGTCAGGTTAATCCACAGGACTGGATGGCCCCTGTGGTCTCTTCCAACTCTATGATTCTATGAAAAAAAATTCTATGAAATCCACTTTGAAACTGGATTACAGTTGTCCCTTTATATTCTCTGGGGTTTGGTTCCAGGACCTGCCCCCCCCCCCGTGGATACCAAAATCCGTGAATACTCAAGTCCCGTGATATGCAATGGCATAGCAAAAGGGTGTCCCTTATATAAGAGGGCAAAATCAAGGTTTTCTTTTTGAATTACCATTTTTAAAAATAATTATTTCCAAGCCGTGAATACGTAAATCCGTGGACATGGAGGAGCAACTGTATTTTCATAACCCCCCTTCCTATGGAATCCGGGGATGTGTAGTTTTACAAGAGTGCTGGTGCCTCTCCAAACTACAAATCCCATGCAAATAATCCAGTTTCAAGCTGGATTATTCCCCTCATGTGGATGACCCTCCCAACACGTTTGTTCCCAGCTGAGCGCGTTCTTTTCCCCTCTCCACGTGAAATGTTTTTGTTCAGTTTCCCACAAGGAACTTTCCAAGCTCTCTATCCTCACTCCAGCCCCAGCAGCTTCAGAAAACAGGAAATGATGTTATTTTAACTGCGTCACTCATGAAAGAAAGAAAGAAAGAACCTCCAGGAGAGCAAGGAAAAAGTATCCTTGCAAGAGTATCCTTGTTTCAATCGAAATTCAGTTTTAAACAAAGGAAAGCTCAGGGCGGAGGTGGGGAAGACCTGAGCAAAACTCCACTCCTCGTTTCTGTCTCCACCTTTCCCTCTAGTTTCGGTAGAAAACTTTGGGGAAAAGTAAAACGGACTCAGCCTGCCTTTGCTCTGTGGCCAGTAAAAGGGAGTGACTTCAGTAACGTATTTAATACACGCCGTTGAAGCCATTCCCTTTTGCTGGCAGCAACATTGCATTTCCTGGGCCAAAAAAAAAAAAAAAAAGGGAGAGAAAAAGATGAAGAGTTTCATTCAGCCTGTGCACAACGGATGGTAAGTCCTTATGCAGGAATCTAATTTTGGGAGTTGGACGCTTGTGTGCTTAAATTATACTTAAGTTAATGCATAGGAGAACAGACTCTTTTGTCTTTAGCTCAGCTTGCCTAGAATTGCAATATTAAGTCTGTTGTGCAGCACAGAGCTGTAGACTGCCTATGGCCCCTTAAAGGCATCACGTAGCTCTTGAGCATGTGCAAAGTGTGCTCCAATCATATTCTATCTGGGCGTAGGCGCATCAGCTGGCACGCCCTTCATTCTTCTTTTAGAAAATGATGTAGAACTAGGGAAAAATGTGTTTTTAATTTTTTGTGTAATGCATCTATTTTTCAAAGAGGTTTTGAAAAAGGAAGCAAAAGGCTGTATTCTGTGGAAGAAGCATGCTTTTTAATGGTTTTAATATATTTTCTACTTCCTCACAAGAAAGACACACATTCTATAGGACTTTGGGGGAAGGAGAATCCCCCCTTCTTTCCTAGATGGGGACACAACCTGAGAATTAAAAAAGAAACACTTATTCTGTAACTTTTCAACTAAGAGAGTTAGCAGTGCTTTCTAGAATTAGGGGGGCAAAGGGAGAGACAGGATATGTGGCAGGTACCATGACCTGCTAAAAATATATATTGATGGGTCTTAGAGCAAATCAAGCCTGATCTCTCCCTAGAAACCTGACTAAACTGAGACTGTCATAGGACTTTATCAGATGAGCCAAATCTTGCCAAAAGCCATGTCATTTAGGATGCGATGATAGCACAAAAAGCAAAAGTATCAGATGTCCTCGTCATTTACCCGTTTCCACTGTGTCGCCTCAGTCACGCCAGCGTGATGCAGTGGGAACAGGTAAATGATGTAATCGTCGTGTCCTAATAATGCAGTTTTTGCTGAGCCTGATAAAGTCCATAGTTTGAACATATCATGAGAAGACACAATTCACTAGAAAATACAATAATGCTTGGTAAGGTAGCAGGCAGTAGGAAAAAAGGAAGACTGCATTACTGATGGACATACCCAATCATGGAAGCCACAGCCCTGAATCTGCAGGACTTGAGCAGGGCTGTTCAGGATAGGGTGACTTAGTGGTCTCTCATTTATGGGGTCGCCATAAGTCGAAGTCTAATTGATAGCAATTAACAAACAAACAAACAAAACCAACTTGCCCTTTGTCTTTCAGATAAATAGCAATATGAATGGGTGGAAACATTTTGGAGGTATATCTAGGATGACAGTCTAAATTCTTCAAGGCAGGGGGTTGGACTGGATGGCCCTCATGGTCTCTTCCAACTCTATGGTTCTCTGATTCTTCAGAAAGGTTGGGAGATACTATACTGGCTGCAAAAAGTCACTTTTCCTATGACCACTCCTTCTCACTCGATCATTTTTCAAAAGTGCCCTGGAACAGCAATCAAGATACAGAATATTGCTTGCACACTCCCTTCCCATACAAGAGTGCCTTAAGGAAGCAAAGAGGCCATGGATTTTTGGTAATAAAGTAGAGGGAGCCATGGTGATCACAGTTATTACCATGGACCCAAGGGTATGGCATGAAGAGGCACATGATGTTGCAACCATACCAAAGCTAGGTGGATCTGGGTATGCTTCGGTGTCTGGTAAAAAGCCTGCGAGTGAACCCTGTGCATGTTCTAAGGTCTGTAGGACGACAGGGTATGTTGGGGATAAGGGAGATAGTAAATTACATGAAAGATCCAGCTTCTTCTGTTTTGAAGATGATTTTATAACATACTGATTTTCAGCCTTGGGTTGTCCAAATGTTGCTTAACTACAACTTCCAGTATGCCTGACCATTGGCAATGTTGCTGGGGTTTCTGGGAGCTGAAGTCAGGTATATAGCTATGGGGGGGGGGAGGATCATTACCCTCCAAAAAAGAATTTTGCCTCCCTATGAAATTTTCCTTGCTAATTCCTAGTATTGCAGAGAGTGGATCATTGAAAATTGTTCATACCTAGAACTCTTATGTTTGTTCTGCTTGTGTTCCCATGGTAATTTTGACTGCTCCTCTTGTTTCGATATTTAAATGTTACTTCTAAATGTTTAGCCGACACTTTTATTTACTGAAGTGCTAGAAATTTGGGGACTGAAGGAAATTTTCATGGGCGACATAATCCTTCTTAGGGGCCAATGCCCACACTTTGCCCCTCTCTCCCCATAGCTGCATCCCTGGTTAAGACATCCAACAATATCCGGGGTCAAGGTTGCGAACCACTGTTTTGAGATACAGTAGGACCCCCGTATCCGCTGGGGATTGGTTCTGGGGGGCGGTGTAGATACTGAAAACCGTGGATAATAGTGAACACCATTGAAAATAATGGGACTTCTGGTTTAAAATACCATGGAGTTACCTTGAGGACCTATAAAATGGCCAGAGAGGACATATTTTCTAGGAAGACTCTATGGTAAATGTGCTGTTTTGTGTCCTGTGGATAATTGAATCAGTAGATAATGCAACAGTGGATATGAGGGTCCTACTGTATTTTTTTTAAACGTGCCTTAAGAAGGATTTTTTTTTTGTTAAAAATGTTTGTTTAATTAATTTTAAAATTAGTTTTACAACATTAACAGTAATTTACACAGCTGCTATTTCATTTGAATAGACTACTTCATGACTGAGAATGTATCCACACTGCACAGTTATAGTAGTCTGAAACCTTTTTAACTGCCATAGTTCTGTAATATGGAATCCTGGGATTTGTAGTCTGAGCTACTTAAAATTCTCTAGTGTACTTCTCTCCCTATGACATTGACAAGGCTATAAATCCCAGGGTTACATAGAATGGAGCCATAGCATCTAAAGTGGTACCAAAACACTATACAGTAATAGTGTAGTGTGAACACACCCTTATAAGAAGACTTTAATGTTCTTCTGTAGCAATGTTAGGAATCCTGAAGCCCCTATGGTTGCTTTTGTGGTGATCAGACCTTTACTGAAGCCCCCCTCCACCAGAAAATATCTGGCTTAAAAATGGCAATTTCTGCTCATAGAGTACAAGCTGTAGAACTCTCCACCCCAGCTTAATTTCATGTGGCTGTCAGACTCATTTCCTAATTGCTCTGCAAGCAACCAGTTCAGATTTCTGCTAAGAATAATTAGGTGAACATGGAGGATGGTGTGGTGGGGGAAGAGAAGGGTGGTCCTACCAGGGCTGGCTGGTGATTTCCATTTCAGTGGCCACTATTTTGCTGATAAGGTTCAGTGCCTTGTATAGTTCTTTTAAAGTTCTGACTAAAACCTGGAGCAGATTCACTTCCCCGTTGATATGGAACCTATCACTGGGGCCTGTCTACTTACGGTTTGTGCCCTGCACATTGCTGACTTGTCCCTGGTCTGATGCTGGCATTGGCTTTATCCATTGCTGGTCTGTGGCCTCCGATAGATTACTCCTGAAATATTATTAATTTATATGTTACAGTATTTATTATTATTTGTTAAAATACTTATACCTCACCTTATATCAAAGATCTCAGGACGGCTTACAAAAAGCATTAAAATTAGTTACACAACTGAAAACACTAAAATAATTAATAAACTAATGCATATTAAATGGTGGTAATAAGTTAAAAAACAGATCCCACAGAGCCAGTCTAGTGCAATACCATGATCAGTGGTATCAAAAGCCACTGAGTAGGTTGTCAATTAGAGCAACTAAGTCTGTTTCAGTGCCTGAAACCAGACTGAAATGGGTCTGGATTAGCTGTTCTCTCCAAGAATGCCTGAAGTTACCCAGTTACCACATGTTAAAGCACCTTGCCCCAAAAGGGGATATTTACAATCGGGTGGTAGTTCTCATAGACCTCTGGGTCCAGGGAGGTCCTCTTCAGGAGAGGGCATACCATCACCTCCTTCGAAGTAGCAGGCACATCCCCCAGATATAAAAAAAGCATTTACCACCTCCGGACCCACCCAGTAAGTCCATCCCTGCTAGCTTTTATCAGCCAAGACTGGCAAGGTCGAGCTTACATGTGGTGGGCCGTACTGCTTCAAAGCTCTTGTCCAGATCATCAGGCCTCAGTAACTGAAATTGATGCCATGAACATTGACCAGATGGTGCACTGGACACCTCCCTAGGCTCTGTAAGGAGTGTGGTGTCAAATTCTGAGCGAATATGAGAACTTTTCCCTCAAAGTACCTGGCAAATTTTTCACATGGATGCATATGTGAACTCTCTGGACCTGTACCCAAAAGACTCCTTACCACTTGAAATAATTCTACTGGGTGGGAGGTTGAGGTTGCAATCCTAGTGGTGTAATATGATTTTTTTTTGGCCTGTCTCACTGCTGTATAGTAGACACAATGAAGAGTCCTTGCTGATTTCCGATCTCATTCACTCCAAGACCTACACCACCTGCACTGTAGCCGTTATCCAGCCTGTTTCACTGCCTGCAGGTCTTCTGTAAACTAAGAAAAAAAAAAGCTCCCTACATGCTTTTGATCTGTTTTTATTGTAAAGTTTTAATTGTTTATTGTGTTATATTTATGGTGTATTTTGATCTGGATATAATTAACCACCTCAATAATTTAGGATGGGTGTTGGATTAGAAATACTTTTAATTAGCAATTAATTAATTTCTTAATCAGTTTTATCTAGCTGCTGGGAAATAAAGGATGTAGTCCTCATTTGCACGTACAATTCCCCATCTAGCTAGGATTAAGTGCATGCAAACATGAATCTACGCTAGGGATGGGCGTCCATGTCGTCGCATCCATCCCATTTTCCACACACATATTAGACCCTTACAAGCCACACCCATCTCTTTTTGTAAAACATGAAGTGGCCAGGTCATCCCTTAAAAACTCTTTCAGATCCCTCAAACCAGCTCCCCAAATAAAACTGCATCCCCGGAAGCACTGTTGGCCCAACTCCCCCACTTGGAGAGTGATAAGGGGGGCTTATGGCACCCCCAGAAAACTGGACTGGGACTTTGGTGAGCTGCATATTGTTTAAGGGCCACATAGTTACCACTGCTGTTTTGCACCCACAGTATTCCTTACGTGAATCTAGGCCCTTTTTTATGTGATAATACCAATATTGTTGTATATAACATGAGAATATTTTGCTTAACTTTGTTATTCTGTCCTGTACTAGAGGCTCAGTGAATTTAGCTTAAAAATGCATATTATTTCCTTGTTTGCAGGTGTTGTTTACCAAGATGATTTGCTCCTAGATGGCAAGACTCTTGAAAAATGTCATTACGTTTAGGGATGCTGCCAGAATGGGAACTGTACCTTTACCTCTTCCTTTCTTTTGGCTTTCATTTTTATTCTTTCTATGACGTCTTCCAGACCTCTAAAAGTAAGTCTGTTTTGCAGGCGCTTTCTCTTTGGGTACTGATTTTTTGCTTTTGTAGTTCTCAGTGTATTGACTTAAATAGTATGTCTTAATGGGGTACTTTCTAACAGTCCCCAGCAGGGCATCCCACAGAGGCTTTTTGCCTGAAGCTTGCTGGTACCATTTCTTTGTGTGAGCCAAAAGCTGCAGAGAAGGGATGTGGAAGGTACAAGCTGTGCTTCTCCTTTTAATGAAAGTGTAATTCTAGGTTTGTACATTAACTTAGTAAGAATCCACTAGAAGCATTAACTTGACATTTTTTTTAATAAGAAGATAAACTAAACACTTCTCAAGGCTGACTTACTAATGGTTTCAAGGGAATAACAATGAAAATTTGGTGTGTGTGTGTGTGTATGTGTATGTGTGTGTGTGTGTGTGTAACAGAGGATTCAGAATGTTCATGCCTTAATAGTATTTCTGAGAAATGCTATTAAAGGCAAGGAGTGAAATCCAGCAGTGCCTATCTACCAGCAGAAAAAAATAGTTGATGGAACACCATCTTCCTTTTCTCCCTCAAATTTGCTGCAAAGTGTTTGAGGACCTTCTGAAGCAGATTTAGGAAACACTAGGAAACATTTTAGGAGAAGCCAGGTATATACAGAAAGGGAAGAGGTCCACTAAAACCAAAATGGCTCTAAACTGTTGGAACCTAATATGAAAATAGTACAAAGCAATTTTGAGACTGATCTTTAGGGAAAGTTAACAGGAACTGCAGAGTATCTACATAAAAAGATAAAAAGGAATCATGTAGCACTCTTGAGACTGAGAGATATAAGTTTGTAGCATGAGCTTTTGTTGACTTGCTCTATTTCATCAGATGCATGGAGTGAAGTCTCAGTGGACAGACATTTATATCAACAGATGGGAGTGGAGAGTGTGAATAGTAACAGAAATGCAAAACATGTGGATATGGTAACAGGGTGATGTGTGGGTACCCTGATGGGGAATGCAAGTTTAGTTTCAACAACGGGCGTAAAGAGTTAGGGGATAAAGCTGGAGATAGACTGTATAAGTCAAAATGAGGGATAAACCATATGAATGGTGGAGGAGGTTCTTGGTCTGGTGTAGTGATATGAGCTCAGCACCAGAAAAGTGATGTAATAAAGTAGGCATGAGGACCTACTAGCGACTGGGATGTCAACTAGTGTCATAATACATGTAGTGTGTGGGAAACCATTGTCTTTGTTCGAATCATTGCCCGTGGACTAGAGTTTGTGAATATGTCCTAATTCAGCTATTTCTCTTTCCAATCTTCTTTTGAAGTTTTTGTTCTTAAAAAGGACATGTACAAGAAATGGAAAAAAGGGGGAAATCACCAAAGAAGAATTCAAACAAATAGCCAGCTCATGTAGGGGGAAAGTCAGAAAAGCCAAAGCTCAGCTGGAGCTCAGGCTTGCTAGAGAGGTTAAAAACAATAAAAAGGGCTTTTTGGGGTATGTCTGTAGCAAAAGGAAGAACAAGGAAATGGTAGGGCTGCTGCGGGGAGAAGATGGCGAAAGCCTAACAGGAGACAGAGAAAAGGCAGCATTTCTTAACACCTTCTTTGCTTCAGTCTTCTCCCAAAGGGGGGGGGCAGTACTCAGCCTGGGGAATATGGAGCAGATGATGCAGTAGGGAAAGTACAGCACAGAATTGGTAAAGAGGTAGTTCAGGAATACCTGACCAGAATAAATGAGTTCAAGTCTCCAGGGCCAGATGAACTGCATCCAAGGGCATTAAAAGAACTGGCAGAAGTAATCTCAGAACCACTGTCAATAATCTTTGAGAATTCCTGGAGAACAGGAGAGCTCCCAGCAGACTGGAGGAGGGCAAATGTTGTTCCCATCTTTAAAAGGGGGAAAAAAGAAGACCCAAATAATTATCGCCCAGTCAGCCTGACATCAGTACTAGGGAAGATTCTAGAGCAGATCATTAAACAGACAGTCTGTAACCACTTAGAAAGGAATGTCGTGATCACTAAAAGTCAACATAGATTTCTCAAAAACAAGTCATGCCAGGCTAATCTCATCTCTTTTTTTTTTATAGAGTTACAAACTTGATAGATGAAGGGAACACATTGGATATAGTGTACCTTGATTTCAGTAAGACTTTTGACAAGGCCCTCCATGACATTCTTGCAAAATAAAATTAGTAACATGCAGGCTAGACAATGCAACTGTTAGGTGGATTTGTAATTGGTTGACTGACCAAATCCAAAGTGTAGTCACCAATGGCTCCTCTTCATCCTGGAGAGAAGTGACCAGTGGGGTGCCACAGAGTTCTGTCCTGGGTCCAGTGCTATTCAACATCTTTATCAATGACTTGGATGAGGGAATAGAGGGTATGCTTATCAAGTTTGCAGATGACACCAAATTAGGAGAGATAGCCCAAGAGGGCATACCCCAGAGGACAGGATCAGAATCCAAAATGACCTCAACAGATCATTTTGGGCCAAAATCAACAAAATGAATTTCAACAGGGAGAAATGTAGGATACTACACTTGGGCAGTAAAAATGAAATGCACAGATATAGGATGGGTGACTCGTGGCTTGAGGGCAGTACATGCGAAGAGGATCTAGGAGTCTTAGTGGACCACAAGCTGAACATGAGTCAGCAGTGTGATGCAGCAGCTAAAAAAGCCAATGCGATTCTAGACTGCATTAATAGGAGTATAGTGTCTAGATCAAGGGAAGTAATAGTGCCACTGTATTCTGCTTTGGTCAGATCTCACCTGAAATACTGTGTCTAGTTCTGGGCACCACAATTCAGGAAGGATACTGAGAAGCTGAAACGTGTCCAGAGGAGGGTGACCAGGATGGTGGGAGGTCTGGAGGCCATGCCCTATGAGGAGCTTAGGGAGCTGGGCATGTTTAGTCTGGAGAAGAGAAGGTTGAGAGGTGACATGATAGCCATGTTTAAATATTTGAAGGGATGTCATACTGAGGATGGAGCTGCTCCAGAGCCCCAGCTGCAATGGGTTCAAACTACAGGAAAAAGCGATTCCACCTAAACATTACGAAGAACTTTCTGACAATAAGAGCTGTTTGGTATATATTTCTTATCTAGAAAAGGCAGAAGCTGAAACATTTGATGCTTTTTATCAACTGTTTTCAAAAATGTTATTAAATCAACATCAAATTTTATAGTATGGCTGCTGGATCCAGGGTCTATCTGAAAACAGTGCTGTTTGTTGGTTTATTTTTCCACTCTTATATGTATGAATATACATATGTATGTGTGCATTTAGCAGACAAAAATGGAAATGTTGCAGAATGGGATAAAGGGTATACCAGTTGGATAGAGCTGCATTGGAATGTCAGTTTTATAAAAAGGACAGGAAAGGACTTACTGAGTGTGGTATAAAATAATGCATATTGAGGCAATAAACTGAAATAAAATAAAATAAATCATAGGTTTGCATGTATAGAGCTGATCAGGAAAGAGATTATTGGATTGTCTCGGGTAGCTCAAAGCAGCAGCAGCTGTGATCTTTAGATTGTCATGGATAGCCCAGCATGCAGCAGCTTTCGAAACAAGATTCCACACTAGGAATCCTGAAAGAAAAGAATAAAAGTATTAAATAAAGCTGGCAGTATTACAATGCCGCCACAGAAATCTATAGTGTGATTGCACTTCTAGTGTCAAAATGCCCTCCAACAAATCTTTGGTGTATATTCAGTATGTTGTGTCCCGTTGTGGTTGCTATTTCTTGAAAAAGGTGAGAGGTAGAGAAAAGGACAACTTAAATGATTTTGGAACTGGAACAACTCCATATTTGGGACTTTAAAAGGCAAGTAAAAAGTGTGAACAATATGTCTCATTTGAAAAGATGATAATGCTTGGCAAAGTGAAGGGCAGTAGGAAAAGAGGAAGACCACATTATAGGTGGATAGATTCAATCAAGGAAACCCTGAGCTTGCAGGACCTGAGTAGGGCTGTTGATGACAGGTTGTCATGGAGGTCTCTCATTCATAGGTCCCATCTGTAGGAGGCAACAATGTGGATTGATGCGTAGTAACGCCAATTCGTAGCAGCTTTCATTTGTCTCCACAAATGGCATGCAAAGCCATACATGGTTGTTGTTCAAATGGGTATGCCTGCAAATCAAGATGGTGGGCATGAGTTAATTACTTGTGTTCTTATTGTCACCATTTGCTGCTGCTGAACAGCATTTTTTTAAAAAAGTAAATCCAGGGTGTGGAAGTGCGATATTCCATTTAAATAAAGAGGAAAAAAAAGGGGGAAAGGCTGTTTCATCACCTCAATACATGATCACTATGATGAAACTCCAACATGGTGGTTCTGGGCGCTTGCCTTGTTAGCAAGCTCTGTCCCCTGCACATATCCAACCAATAACCTTTCCACTCCCACTTTTAAAGGGAATACACATCAAAGCTCCACTACATATGCAAGGCTGTTATCCATGACCTCTTGTGGATTTTTGCATTACTTCTGCACCCTGCTATTGGAAGAGCCCCCAATACTGCTGTGTTCTCTCTCTTTCTCTTTTCTCTATGTCTTTTGTTACTCCCCTTCCCACAGCACCTCCCCCCTTTCTTTAATGTGCTGCAGCTCATTGCCATCACTGTTTTTAAGAAGGACCAGCATTTAAAAACACACCTGAGTGCTTGGTACAACTGGGGTGAAAAGCAGTAATGAAGAGGAGCAGCAGTAGTAACAATAGCCAGCAAGGATGTGAAGTTTTCTATTTTAGCTGCACAAGCAGGGCTTTTTGATTTCCCAACACTAATTTTGGTTAAGCCATGGCTCTCTGACCTGAACCTAACCTTAATCCAGGTTCCAGAGTTCTATTGAATGGCTGTCCTTTTAACAGTACTTGTTTCTGTTATTGGGAACAGTGTTAGTATGCCCTACTAGCCCCTCCCCACGGTATCTCACAAATGGAAATATTGGACACTTTTGGTGTCAGGTTGCTTGGTGCAAACCAAAGGTCAGTTGGAGGTCACAATGGCCTGGGATGTGTTTTAGAAATAGAATGGCAAGAAAGCCCAAATTAGGATTGTGCAGAAACCCCCTTAGTTAACACAATCATTAAGGAGGTACATGCTAATCCTTTCTTCCAGCCTTGGACGTTTCAAGCAATAGTTCAATCATGCAAACAAATTACCTTTCCTCAACCCATACCTCTCCTATATGCCCTACCTGACCAAACATTAAGAGGTTGCTGCAGAACCATCAATGTTTCATCTTTCTGGAACCAAAGCAATCAATTGAGTTTCATTCTCTTTGCCTGCCTGTCCTGTGGGAAAGCCACCCAAGCTTTGTCATAACCAGAGTACCCCTTCAGGATATGAAATAGGGTATAAATATTCCAGCCTAGACCCCAGCTAGGTGTGCCACAGACAGGCAGTGACACTCTGCTGGATTCTCTGTGCCACCCTCAGACGCCATCTGAGGCTCCTAGCTGCACGGAACTCTTCTCTTCAAGACTGGTAACTATAATCCTACCTTCCCAAACCTCTGTCCAACCTCCCCACTTTTTCAATAGCCTTGTATGGTTCTTAAGAGTGTATGTTTTCTATGTTAATGTACCCCCTGTGTTATTTCCAATAAACATTGTTTATTATACTTGGAGTACTCTCTACAGCTAGTATTGGTATACATAGGTGAAAAGATCCTGAAGTTACCCTCCTCTTGCAGGCTTCTGTTTGAGCTAATATTTCCCTCAAATAATAAAGATGTTGGCATCATGAGTGGGGCTCTAAAGCAACCCCCACCTCTTAGGGTAACAAGAGGTGCATTGCAAAAATAGTTTCTCCTTTGCTTGCAGTAATACTAGCATCCTGCAGTATTGCTTTAGTGCTACTGTTCCATAGATATCAGTAACATCTGTCTCAGTGACTTACCTGGCACTTTCAAGTATCCAAAGATCCTCTTCGTAGGAAGACACACATGTACCCTCTTTATCTATTTTACATCAGGCTGTTGGAAGGTATGGCCTGTAGGCCACATGTAATCCTAGAAGCATTAAGGTTCCCCCAGAGCCCCCCTTTTTTGCCCACAGATGCCCCCTAGGGAGTGTGTGGAACACTTTCTCCACCTTTTTGCTTCCCCCTCGCCTAAGTAGTGACCTGGAAAATGATTTGGGGGTGAGTGGGGGCAACAGGTAGATGAACTTCCAAGGTTCCCCGGAAAGCCAGTGCACCCTCCAACAGTTACCCACCCCTGTCCTACACACACAACAATATTATGAGATGTGAGCATTTCCAGGTGAAATCCTGTCTTGCCTGCATTCAATTTTTTGCACTCCCCAGCTACTTAAAAAAACAACAACAAAAAACAACTTTTTACAGCTAAAATGCAATGACTCAAATCAAATATGCCTGAGGTAATTTTGACAATCTGTGGAAATGATACATTATCTGTTGTAAAACATTTTTTGTTGGAGTTTTAAGTTATCAATTTAATTGTTAGTGTCTTGTTGGAATAAATTGCCATGTTGTATTTTTTCCACAAGGGGGAGATAGCAAAACAGTCTTTAAAAATGTGGGCAGTGCAACCAATAAACCAACCCAGTATCTAAACATTTTACTATTTTTTCCTGCAGTTTTTATTGCCACATTTGATGTTTATATTCTGAAAATGAAAATAAAATGAAGGAATGTGCTGTAAATTCTTGATTTTTAATATTCAAATTTGCACATTCAGGAGATACAGTAATTTCTTCAAATGGTATAAATTCAAATCTTGGAGTTTTGAGTGAATTCTTGTGTGTTTGGTCTATCTGAAACCCACCGTGACCCCTCAATGTAATATATAGAAAATGAAAACGAGATTTTATTAAGAAATGTGCCTTAAATACTTCTTGTTGTTGTGTGCCCTCAAGTTGTTTCCAACTTATGGTTACTCATAGGGTTTTCTTGGCAAGATTTGTTCAGAGGGGGGTTGCCTTTACCCTTTTCTGAAGCTAAGAGAATGTGACTTGCCCAGCATCACCCAGGGGGTTCCCTAGTTGAGCGGGCATTTGAACCCTGGTCTCCAGAGTCGTAGTCCAATGCTCAAATCACTACACCATGCTGGCTCTGTTTTAAATACTACATGTTTAATAATTATAGTAGGTAAGTGCCAAATGCCTCAAGTATCAAAGAGGTCCTTTTCCTGTTGCCATCTGGAAAATTCCTGGAAAATATTGTGGCAGTACCATTGTCATGCTGTTCAAAGAGAATCAGTTGCCCATGATATTCTTGCAATTAAGCTAGTAAAATGTGGGCTAGACAATGCTACTGTTAGGTGGATTTGTAATTGGTTGACTGACTGAACCCAAAGGGTACTCACCAATGGCTCCTCTTAATCCTGGAGAGAAATTACTAGGGGGTGCCACAGGGCTGTGTCCTGGGCCCAGTGCTAATACCCCAGAGGACAGGATCAGAATTCACCATAACCTTAACAGTTTAGAGAGCTGGGCCAGAGCTAATAAATGAATTTCAACAGGGAGAAATGTAAGATACGTACTACATTTTCGAAGAAAAAAATGAAATGCACAGGTATAGGCTGGGAGATACCTGACTTGACAATAGTACATGTGAAAGGGATCTAGGAATCTTAATAGACCACACAAGCTAAACAGTCAAAACAGCGTGATGTAGCAGTTAAGAAAGCCATTGCGATTATGGGCTGCATCCATAGGAGTATAGTGTCTAGCTTAAGGGAAGTAATAGTGCCACTTTATTTTGCTTTGGTCAGACCTCACCAGGAATACTGTGTCCAGATCTGGGCACCACAATTCAAGAAGGATATTGACAAGCTGGCAGGTGTCCAGAGGAGGGTGACCAAAATGGTGAAAGGTCTGGAACCCATGCCCTGTGGGAAACGGCTTAGGGAGCTGGGTATGTTTAGCCTGGAGAAGAGAAAGTCAAGAGGTGACATGATAGCTATGTTTATATAGTTGAAAGGATGTTATATTGAAGAAGGAGCAAGCTTGTTTTCTGCTGCTCCAGAAACTAGAACACGGAGCAATGGGTTCAAACTACAGGAAAAAAAGATTCCACCTAAACTTTAGGAAGAACTTCCTGATGGTAAGAGCTGTTCAGCAGTGGAATGCAATGCTTCAGGGTGTGGTGGAGTCTCTTTCTTTGGAGGTTTTTAAACAGAGGCTGGATGGCCATCTGTCAGGAGTGCTTTGATTATGTATTCCTGCATGGCAGGAGGTTGGACTTAATGTTCCTTACGGTTTCTTCCAACTCTGATTCTAATGATATGATAATAATAATAATAATAATAAGTTATTATTTATGTCCCACCTCTCTACAAAACGCAATCAGGGTTGTTTACAACATTAAAATATACACCCAAAGACCCTCCATTCCACCCCCCCTCTTAAAATACAATTAAATAATTCAAAAATTTAAAACATACTTTAAAATACTAAAAATAAACAGTAGACAGTGGCTGTAGCGGGATCAGGACAAATTTCTGATGGCCGGGTATTTATTCAGGAAAGACCTGCTGGAAGAGATCTTTCTTAAGAGAATTTTTAAAGCTGTTTAGAGTGGTGATATGATGGATCTCATCATTTACAGCAACAGTATGCCAGGTTGATGATCTGTTTACTTTGTTTATTGTGACACATTAGCACACTGGAACCTCTGTGCATGTTAAGAGTTCTAGGCAGCAAGAAAGTTTAGCACAGTACCCATCATCCAGGTGAAGAAAAATAAAGTTCACAGATACAAACTTAGGACTTTTTCGGACGTCTCTTATACATCACGAAAGTTGATCGTGATTAAAATACGGCCAAATATAACGCTCAAATGTCGCCGTGGTACCGCAACAGTACCAGCAGGGGAGAGCGTCATCCGAAAGGGACGCCCTGCAGCGCAGCAGCCTCGCAACGCAATGAGGCTGCTTGCGCTGTATAAGAGACGTCTGAAAAAGTCCTTAGTGTCTACTTCTACTTGACTTTACTGGAACATATTTAAAAATAGATACAGTGGTACAGAAAATCCTCTCTATGAACTACATCTCTCAGTCATCAGCAAAAACACAGTTCTGGTACTGCAAAGACCCAGAACAGCACACAAATGAATACAGAGTCACATAATAAGCTCAATAACATCCTTACAGAGTCACATAAACTGTTCCCATGAAGATTACATTTCTCTAGATAGATAGCCACTATCTCAAGGCTGCATTCTGGGGCCCCAGAAACTAATAACAGAGGCCAGCTGCAGTTTGCTTTCACTTTTAGCCCCCTGTAGGATAATATGTTGAACTTCATGCTCTTTTGCTCTTTACAGCATAAATTTATCAGATTGTATGTCCCATAATTCTAACATTTTTTTTTTGTTTTCTCAAAAACAGTGGTTAACAGGTTGAGTATAAGTACTTAAAATAAATAAATGAAATATTTTTTAGTCGGTAGGTGCAGTGTATAAGTGTCCCATAGAATAGTGCTTCTTAAGCCACCTGATGTGGAGGAACTTGTCTCAAATTTCTACATATAATCTAGAAAATGAATGACGAAGTAGGTCACAGAACATACTAGTTTAGGATTTGTAAGTCATCTGCATTCCCATCATGTTAACACATAGACTGCAATATAGGCAAATATTGGCATCTATGAATATGTGTTAATCACCCTAAACATTTCTAATCAGCATTTTTATACCGCATTTCATAGCAAGGACTGACTATGAAAACAGTTTACAACAGTTGACAATGAAAAGCTACACAAAGACAGTCTAATTAGGGATTAAATTAGAGAAATGTAGACTTTTAAAATTGTGAATTCTGATCCTTAATAACTGGTTATATTGTCCTGGTTACAAATATTTTTCATCCAGCCCATTTTGGGCATCAGTTGAGAGGCCTTCATTGGTGCAATGAATAATGGTTTCCTTTTGATACCAAAAATTGCTGGCTTTGGATCTACAGTACTGGGTCACCAGGTTAAAAACAAAAAGAGGAATTTTTCAGAGATGATGACGTTTCCTGAGATTTATCTTGGATGTCACAAAGTGAGAGGAAAAACTCATTCTGTTGAGAGATGAATTTCTTCAGGTAGATATTAAGAATCCCTCAGAAAAGCAGAGGTGATAAATCAAGAGTTTAGCTCTTCTCTCCAAAAGCAACCCCTCCCTCAGCTAAGCAGTTAGCTGCTTGGATCTCTGAGGCAGTCTTCTCAGTGTGACTCCGAAATGTGTTTTGACAGTCTTTTGTTAGACATCTCTTACTGGCAAGAATGCATGTGATATCTACTATTATATGTATAAGTAAGAAATTTGCCAAAGATGTACTTGATCACTTTCTGTGGTTGTTCTTATTGGAATTTAGTGGTTGGTAGCTATGCCCCCTCTCTCTGGCTTTTCTTCC
The DNA here is from genome assembly GCA_030847615.1 of Gambelia wislizenii. Lineage (NCBI taxonomy): Eukaryota > Metazoa > Chordata > Lepidosauria > Squamata > Crotaphytidae > Gambelia > Gambelia wislizenii. The sequence goes on from JAUMIR010000001.1 coordinate 41,288,124, forward strand.
CAAATGAAGATTCAGGAAGGACTCATCCTGCGCTTTCTGCAAGCGCGCTGATGACTAAAAAGGCCAATCCGATATAAACAAGCCCGGTTGCAGAAAGCACAGCAGAAGGTCTCCTTGCATGAACGTTATAAATACACATACAGTATATTTATTTATTAGGCTTGTAATCTAATTATGTAACTGTTAGTTGATGTTCTTTTTAACCAATACATCACACATTTCATTAACTTTATATAAATTTCAGTTGAGAAATTTGAGTAAGTGCGAAAACATACAGTATGATGGAATAAACAAAGAACCATTGTCTTTCATCATTCAAAAATATTTTCTGTGACACTGAATAACAGAACTAAAGCAGCTGCTAGAATACTGTACCTTTAATTCTGAGACCTAATTAAACTGATCTTTAGGACTTCTGCAACTTTTAAGTAGTTGTGTGGAAGTGAACATTTCAGCAAGGTACTCCAGTGATACAAAAAGTTGAATTTGCCAAAATAGCTCCATCTACCTGTTTTTTATTATTGTTGCTGCTGTTGTTTTAGATTAAAATGTGATAGGACCATGAAGTCTAAATAAAGTTGCTTCAGTGATCTAACTTGGCTATTAGTGATATCTAACATGTAATTCTCTTCTGGAGTCAAGACTTTTCCTATGGAAATTAGGCCATGATCCTGCATTGGGCACATGTATATGTCCCACATATTTATGTCTCCATAGCTACATCTCCTGATGTTACCACCACAAAACCCACCTTGTAAGCTGCATAGCCCCCTGCAACATGGCCATTTTTGGATTGTCAGAGTCAGGGGATCAGTGGCAACATGTCCAGCTATTTTCTTTTAGCTTGTCGTGCTGCAATAAGCTCCAGTAGGGACCACCAGGGGTTTCTAGGATGTCTGTGCAAATGAATTCCTTGCAATACATCCAGCTAAACAAAAATCACTGGACACATCCCTGCTGAGTAAGTCCCTTGCTCCCCAACAACCCAGAAATGACCATGTTAGGCATGGTGGTGCTTGACTTGCAAGGTGTGGGGTTTTTTTGAGGGGGGGCTTTGGGTGTGATGTGTTCTATATGTTTATTATAAAAAAAACCCTATCAATACTACATGTGTCTTTTTCTGCATAGCTCCAAGATATGAAACCTACACATCTGAATGTTAGCATTAATACTAAAAGGATACTAATGGTATGCACCTTAGGTTTATTATTTTTTTAAAAATGCATTAATTTTAATTAATTAACATATGTCTATAATGTTCAGTATTTCTTCAGTCCCTAAATGACAAAAGTTCCCTAACCTTCCCTAAGCATTTATTTTCTAGTCTTTTACAGAATCCATGTGTTGCTTCCCTATGTAGGAAAAACCCCCCCCCCAATTATTCAGACAGAGGGTAGTGGGAGGAAAAAACCCACTTCCTGTTAGTGCTAGGGTGGGGGGAATGAACAACCAGTGAGAAAGAAAAGGAGTGGAGGCTAGAGGAAGCAAGTAAAAGAAACAAGGGCAGAGGAAAAAGAAGATAGCACTAAGGGTATGGGGGTTAAGGCATTTCTAATTCTTTCAAAGACTAGACTTCTGCTAGTCTGTTATAAAATGATATTTTATTTGTTGCAGAATATGAAGAGGAGCTTCACAGAGAATTTGAACTGGAAACTGATTCACTGTTTGGGGGACTTAGAAAGGTAAGAGCTATGCGTGTCACTGCTTTATTACTTCTCTTTTGAAAGTGCATGGGAATTCAGTTTGAATTTTCATTTAGTGGGCAATAATTGGATATGATGACTTATTAAATTATTTTCTGGATAAAGACAGAACATTTTGGCACAAATTGTGATCAAACCTCATTTTGTTCTGTGCCAAATGGCTCGTCAGGTTGGCATGGTTGGCTTGCCAATTAACATAGCTTGTGGAGCTTGGAGGAGAAATGTAAGTATTGCTGAGTTAAATTCTGCAGATCTGATCTATGCAGCTTTGTAGACCTCAGCGTGCAAAACAAATGCATATTTTTGTGCGAAACTCATCTTTGAGGAATCACTACCATGATCACCCACTACTGCCAATTTAATATGGTGCTTAAAAAATGCTAGAAATAATCCAGGCTTTTCTTTTCTTTGTACCTTTTGGTGCACTGGAGGCTCAATAGTTTAAAAAGTGGACGCTCCAAATTAGCATTCTTAACCAACATGTTGCCCTGTATCTGAGTGAATACAGTGGGCTAAATCTAGTATGTAGTCCCAACTGTGGTGGGCCCATTGAACCAGGTGGACTTCTGTAACTGTCAGCTTAATCGTCAGCAATTGATTAGGTCGACTCTAGTTGAGACTAGCCATTTAATTTAACTCTTTATGTTGACTTACTGCTATTTCTTTCTGCAAACAGTTTAAATTGTACTATAGCAGAGTTGTCAATTTTATTTTATTATTTTATTTTTTACAAATTAGTATGTTTAGAATACTTTGATTTGTATTATATCTTGGTTACTATGGAGATTTTTTTTTTATTAGAGTTGTTTAGGCAATGGCAGAGACTGCTCTTGAACAGCATAGCAGTTCAGTATATACTCCTGACTGATAGTCTTTCCACTGATCGGTAGAATAATTAGTCCCTGCTAGAGGCCTCTTCATGACTGCCATCAAAATCCTTTAGGACATTTTAATGGTTGTGTCAGTGGCAACCATTGGTTCTTTGTCAGTGGGTTGAGTAATCCATTCTGGATTTTAGTCCAGAGTTTAAAGGAGCTTCCAAGGTGCTGAAGTTACGTTGGGAATAAGGCTTAGCACCTTAGATATCTTTTAAAAAGTTTAGACTGTACCCCCATCCCCAGAGGAGATTCACGATCCTACTGACATGAAAACTGCAAGCTACCAGTGTGCGCTCTCTCTCTCTCTCTCTCTCTGTATGTGTGTGTGTGTGTGTAGTTCAGTGATAGAGTACAGCGATGGAATACAGATTCTATGAATCTATGCTTCTATGCTTTGTGAGTTCACTATCTGGCATCTCGAGGTACAGCTGGGAATGAATCTAATCTAAAAACCATTGTTAGTTAATGCAGATTTTGAACTGGGTGGACCAACAGCTTTGTTACTATGTTTCTGTGAAATATTAATTAAGGGGCCATTAGAAGTTGTGCCTTTCTTTTCTATTGTCATGTCATCTGACTTCAAGTTTTGAAAAAGTTGGGTCATTGCATTAAAGGTTTAGTGTTAATTTTGATACATTATAAGTTAAGTAAAGGGAACGAATTCTTTTGACACATCTTTGAAATCTGTGCCACCCTTCTTCACAGTATGAATGCCTATACACAGAGACAGTGAAGTCTGTCTCCTTTCTGTTCTAATTGGGAAATTCCTTTTGATCACCAACATTGTGCAAAGACTCCGTTTTTCTTGGCAGTCTTCCTGGGAGTGTCTTCTGAAAGTGAATGCCGACGTGCAGACTGTTATGGAAACATTATCAGGCGAAAGAGAAAGCAGTAACTTATTTACTACATTTATGTACAGTCTTTCTGCCAATACAGTCAGAGGTGGTTTACATTTTTAAAAAAAGAATAATCATTTTTATGCAACAGTCAACAATACAAAATTTTAAAAAGGATGGGGAGGAAGAATGATAAGAAGTCAATGCTGGTATTCAATGAAGGTTGTTACTATCCGAATCAATAACGGTTTGATATTTCTCTTATCCTTCCTCTGGGTTGTTGATAGAACTTTGGGTTCGTTGAACATAACAAAACTCAGATGCATTAATTGGAAGTCCCAGAGGAGAACACATGGAAATTAAAAGGATATCTATAGGTGATCCATATTGAGGGAACTTGCCAGAAGAATTCTCTGAGCTACCCAAGAATGAAATAAGCAGGCTACGTGGATGGAATTCTTCCCATCTTTTGCACTGATGTCAAATTCATATTTTAAAAAAAATATTCCCAGAAGTACATGAATACTAACACACCTTTCTATGAAATGAAAGAAAGAGAAGTTGATGGCCATTTTCTGTTTTCAGATTGTACCCTTTATGAAATTTGGATAGTCTTTAAACAAGGAATATAATCCTTCCTTGTTTTGTGCAACTTGCAATTATCTCCTTCACAATTATTCTCACAGGCTAAAACCTAGCATGCCTCTAGCCAAAACAAATGGGAGTTAAGGTTTAGATGATTTTCTAGAAATTGAAATCCCTTATTGACAGATTGGTTGATCCTACTGTTATGAATGTTGTGCTTCAAATAGTGTTACAGTCATGTTGTCTTCTTTCTTAGTTCTTGACTTAAAAAGGAAGCATTATGCTAATATAATCTTTTCAGTTTTTTCTGTATGTTTGCAAATTTCAAACCAGTTTTATGGTTGATTTAATGTATGCCTAGGATCCAGTGGACTTTGAATGGAGTTTCTGGATGGAATGGGGCAAAGGATATATATTGTGGCTTCTCCTTGGTCACATAGTGGTATCACAGGTGTCGAGCCTGTACATGGAAAAGGTAAGCAATTTTAAGCTTACTTGTTTCCCTCCATAAATATGAGTCCCTGTAAGAGCTGAGAAAGCTCTTGCAAAATGTTTAAATACACACACACACACGCGCACACACACACACACACACCGTATATTCCGGCGTATAAGACGACGTTTGAGCACTCAAAAGTGCCCTCCAGAATCGAGAGTCGTCTTGTACGCCGGATATACTTTTGCTTCGCCTGCCTGCCTATCTCCTGCCTCTTCGCAAACGGAGCGAAGAGGCAGGGGATGGGGCAGGAGGGTGAAGCAAAGTGTTTAGCAGTTCATTCACCCCCCTCCTCTGCCTTCTCCCTCTTTGAAGAGCAATGGAAGACAGAGGGGGGGGAGAATGTTGTGGTTTGCCGCGGCCGCTGCTTCATCGCTTCTGCAGTGGCCGAGGCAAACCACTAGATTCGCCCTTTTCCTCCACCTTCCTTGAAGGTGGAGGAAAAGGGCGAAAATGCCCCGTTTTGCTCCACGGCCCCTATCCCTCCTTCTGGGCTCCCTTCCGAACGGAGCCCAGAAGGAGGATGGAGGGCCATGGAGCCAAACCCCGGGATTCGCCCCCTCTCCCCACCTTCAAGGAAGGTGGTGAGAAGGGGCGAACATACCCCGTTTGGCTGCATAGCTCTGATCCCTCCTTCTGGGCTCCCTCCTGGAAGGGAGCCCAGGAGGAGGATGCGGAGGCTGTGCAGCCAAACCCGGGATTCGCCCCCTCTCCCCACCTTCCTTGAAGGTGGTGAGAAGGTTCCTTGAAGGTGGCTGCATAGCCCCAATCCTTCCTTCTGGGCTCCCTCCTGGAAGGGAGCCCAGAAGGAGGAGGCGGGGCCATGGAGCCAAACCCCGGGAGTCTCCCCCTCTCCTTACCTTCAAGGAAGGTGGGGAAAAGGAGCAAAGATGCCCCGTTTAACTCCGCAGCCTCGATGCCTTCTTCTGGGCTCCCTTGCAAAGGGAGCCCAGAAGGAGGCATCGGGGCTGCGGAGTTAAACCCTTAGATTCGCTCCCCCTCCCTACCTTCCAGGAAGGTGGGGAGAGCGAGCGAAGATGCCAAGTTTAACTCTGCAGCCCTGATGCCTTGTTCTGGGCTCCTTCAGAAGGGAGCCCAGAAGGAGGGATCGGGGCTTTAGAGCCAAACGGGGCCTGTTCGCCCCTTCTCCCCACCTTTCTTGAAGGTGGGGAGAGGGGGCGAATCTAGGGGTTTGCCGCGGCCGCCCCCGCTTCCCCCGCCTTGGTCCCCTTCGGAAGATCCAAGATGGAGGAAAGGGGGCTGCTGAGGCAAACTGGGCATTTTCGCCCCTTTCCTCCACCTTTGAGTCCAGTTTGACTGGAAGGTTGAAGAGAGGGGCTAATGTTGCCTTGCCAGCTGATCCTGTTCGCTTTCCCAACTCACGAGGAGATCCTCGTGAGTTGGGAAACAAAGAGGATCAGCTGGCAAGGCTCCCCCAGCCAGTCAGCCAGCCAGCCAAATTGGGGTGGTGGTGGTCTTATATGGCGAATATATGCCTAAGCCTCGATTTTTGGCTGGAAATTGGGGGGATGGTCTTATATGCCCAGTCGTCTTATATGCCGGAATATATGGTATATACCTCTCTCTCTCTCTCTCTCTCTCTCTCTCTCTCTCTCTGGCTTTTCTTCACAAACGAAGATTCAGGAAGGACTCATCCTGCGCTTTCTGCAAGCGCGCTGATGACTAAAAAGGCCAATCCAAGATAAACAAGTCCGGTTGCAGAAAGCACAGCAGAAGGTCTCCTTGGGTGATGTTTCTGGGTTGTGATATATATAATTATATATATAAATATATAGGGTTTATATGTTATGCTCGTATCTTCCTGTCCCTCAAGTAACTCACAGTGACCTTCAAGCCTTGTAGATGGTGAGACACATCTAAAAGAGATGTCCCCTTCACATGTTAATTATGAGAAGAGGTTCCCTTTGATGGTAGTCGAGGTGTGCTAGTAGAGTTATCATGGTGTAGTGGTTTGTTGGTTGGTCTGTGATTGTAGGAGATCAGGTTTTGAATCCCCACTCAGTGATGAAAACTCATTGGGTAACCTTGGGCACATCACACTCTCAGCCTAAGAGGAAGGCAGTGGAAAACCTCCTTTGAATAAATTTTGCCAAGAAAACCACTGTAAGCTGGAGTTGACTTAAAAGCACATAATAACAATAACAGAGCTTCGTTACTGGCTCCACCCCATGAGATCTCTGATTACCTGTCTGTATAACCACCCCTCCACGGAGATGGCTGGAGGCTCCCTTGTGATTGGGCAATCAATTCAGCTTTTGGATAGCTTTAGAAGAGTTATCTAAGGTGGTAAATGTATTTTGACAACAGGGTTCAGAACCTTGTTGGAGAACTTCTTTAAAGTTTGGATTAAAACCTGGAGTGGATTTACTGCCTCACTAACATAGGAACCACTAGCCTCCACTTCTCCCCTGCAAACTGGTGTGTATTGAGCAAATGTCTGAAGGGTAGGCCAATAATACTTGTTGGACTACTTCTGATTGAGAACTCTGATTGGGGCACCCACTTGCATCAAAACAGAGGTTAGAAGCGAGATAGGGTTTTTAATTTATCTGGATACTGTGCAAAAACAGACAGAATGAGTTGCCCTGAACACATATTAAGGGCAAGACAATATGGAGAAAATGAAGATACTGTCCAAAGAAGCAACCCTTTGTTTCTACCTCACCTTTCTCCAATAATCACTACAGGTTGAGTATCTCTTATCCAAAATATTTGGGACCAGAAGTGTTTTGGATTTCAGATTTTTTTTTTTTTAATTTTGGAATATTTGAATATACGCAATGAGATATCTTTGAGATGGGACCCAAGTCTAAACATGAAATTCATTTATGACACAATTCAAGAAGGATATTGACAAGCTGGAATGTGTCCAGAGGAGGGCAACCAAAATGGTGGGAGGCCTGGAAACCATGCCCTATGAGGAGTAGCTTAGGGAGCTGCGTATGTTTTAGTCTGGAGAAGAGAAGGTTAAGAGGTGACATTATAGCCATGTTTAAATATTTGATGGGATATCATACCGAGGATGAAGCAAGCTTGTTTTCTGCTGCTTGAGAGACTAGGACAAGGAGCAATAGACTCAAACTACAGGAAAAGAGATTCCACCTAAACATTAGGAAGAATTTCCTGACAGTAAGAACTTTTGCACAGTGGAATCTGCTGCTGCCTGGGAATGTGGAATCTCCTTCTTTGGAGATTTTTCAACAGAGGCTGCATGGCCATCTGTTGGGAGTGCTTTGATTGTTTATTCCTGCAGGGCAGAGGGGTGGATTAGATGGCCCTTGTGGCCTCTTCCAGCTCTATGATTCTATGTTTTATATACACCTTACAGTATACATATTACCTGAAGGTAATTTTATACACAATATTTTTAATAATTTTGTTCATGAAACAATGTTTGTGTACATTGAACCATCAAAAAGCAAAAGTGTTGTTACTATCTCAACCACCCATGTGGATGATTTTGGAAGTTGGATTTCTGGATAAGGGATACTCAGTTTGTAGTAGGAAAAAACCATGAGGCAACATCATTGCGTGGAGAATTTCTCCGCTGCTGCAAGAAACAGTCAAGGTAGTCAAGGACAGGTGGACAAACATGGCAATGATGTCACATCAGATGACATTCTTTATTAGACGTTACAGGAGAGAAGAAAGGGGAAGTGTGGAGCTATTGGTTTTATATTTCATACAGATCTGCCCTGAGCTCTGTAGGTTTTATGCGCCCCCCCCCCAGGTAATGTCTAACATCCTTTCTGTTAGGCTGTAATGTTGCCTAAGATTGAGTTTGTGAGTTTGTTACTCTGGAAGGGTAAAAAGAGGGCCTGCGAGGAATTTGTGCTTCCTTCACGTCTTTTAACAATTTGGCAAGAAAATATTACATTTGTAAGGAATTTCTTCTTTAGTACTGGATATAGGTGTCATCTATCATTGGGGTGATGGTAGTTAGTTATATAACTGCATTCCACTTTATTTCTGTGTTCTTGGCTCTGTGAATTTTATGTTTAATATCACAAGCCTATGATATGCCTACTCAGATATAGGGTTTTAATTGGTGTTACTACCAGGTAAGTAGCTGCAGGATTGCCACCCTAGCATCAATCTAGGCCATGTAGCATACTTTTATATAGTTTGTTGATGATTTTCAAATTAACCATAGTGTTAGCAATTCTGTGTTTTCTCAAATAAGTACCTGTACTTTGAAAAATAAAGGAGCTACGGTAGTTTTTACAGGAGTAATTTTAGTTTGGCAGTTATGTTACTTTGGTGACTCTGAAGTTGATATTGATCAATTGACTGATTATAAGAGAGAAGTCATTTTAATCAACTATACATAATGGTTCTTACTGATCTCTTTAATTAAGCAGCCTGTGCAGCCTATGTGGGAGAGTTCTGCAATTATTTCTTCTCTTTCTGTCTCTAAATGAAAATAAAGTATTTTAAAAATCCAGTCTTGTTTTCATGGCAGTGTAAAAGGCACAGTCCCTGATATTTCTGTGGTTTCAGCTGAGAGGTTTTTAAAAGCTATCCAGATGAATGACCTCAGTTGGAATGGAGATGTGGCTGCCAGCAGTTATGGTTCATAGGATTTGTATTGGAAGCACAGGGGAAAACAAGGCAGCCCCTGCCTGCAGTATTCCTGTCTGTCCACAGCATCGCATCACATTTTTATGATGACCTTTGATGTGACACACTATCTGGAAGATATTCTGGGAATTGCTGTTGGTGCTTGTTGTGGTGTATGAATTGTGTGCTGCCTGTGGACCCAGATGGACCTTGAATTACAAGTGCTTTCAGCCTAAAATGGGATTAACTGAGTGGAATGCAAATTTCATAGATAAATTAATGTGACCCATGATCCATTGACGCAGACTTCTCTATTACTGAACCTCTCTACCCATTTTTTTCGCTAAATGCTAAAACCTATTTGTGGCAGGGCAGCGTGATCATTGGGGCAGCTACATAAGAAGACTTCTTCAGGAGCAGATTGAAGTTGTTTTTAGTTCAGCATTTTGTGGATGAGAAACAACTCAGAATAAAATATATGTCTCTAAAAATCTATATACCTAGAATAATGTCGAACTTCTCCATTAAATAGCTTCCTACCTGTCACACTTCAAGCATGCTCCATGTACACATGCTGGAATTCATCACTGACCCACCTTTCTATCAGGAGTGGATTGAAAAGTGCTCCCATTTCTTGCCTTTTAGGTCCATCTACTTGGGTTGCTGAAAAATGCCAGTGCGGTCCTTGCCAGCATGATGGATGTGTCATGACCCAAAGGTCAATACTCTGTACTTCAAGTATTTCTCTTCACCATTTCCATTCAGCCTATCTCTCCCCTGCCACCACTGCTTGGATGCACTGCTTTTTCCCAGGTGCATAGAATAGAGCAGAATAGAATAGAATAGAATAGAATCTTTATTACGGTCATAGACCAGCACAGGTAAAAAGGGATACAGAATAAAGGTAAAAACACAGGATAAAAACAGGCTAAAAACAGTATTTAAAATGTTCCTTCAGATTCCATAGCTCCAATATAACAAGACTAAGTTGATACTATTCTAATTTGGAGGTCATTCTCTGTCAAATTTTAACCACAGCTGCGCAGAATCTGGCAACATTATAAGTTGTTCCTGGGTTGGTGTCTGAAAGCAACAAGTTTATGTAGAATTGTCCAGTGTGCCCTTGGTGTTTATGCAACAGGGGTGAAATAAGGCTGAGACTTATGTCCCTGTAGTATGAGCACTGGAGTAATACATGCTCTGTTGTTTCTGTTTGGCCTGAGTTGCAGGGGCACAGTCTGTCTGAGAAGGGGATCTACTTGTATCAGCCTTCAAGGACAGCTGAAGGGAGGGCACAACACCATGCAAGAGTAAAGGCCCTTCGATGTTTAGGTATTTCAAGTGTTGCAAAGTATGCCAAAGGAGAGGCCAGATATCTGTTGGAGTCACTAGCAATGAAGGTTGGAGTGCTGGCTAGATCCAGTTGTCGCTCTATGTCTACTACCCGTTGTTTGATAGTAACTTTCACCCTACCATATCCCAGGCTGAGCAGAAGATCTGGAGAAAGGCCCAGCGTTGAAATTTTAGTCATCACTGTTTGTTTCCAGCTGGATTGGAAATCATCACTTAAGGTTAATGGAGCAAGGCCAGTGGGAAAGAGGGATAGTCTGAGCCAGTAGCTGAGTCACCCACACTCTTGCCTCCACTCTCATAAATCCTGACTCCAGTCTCAGAGCTGTGTTAGAGACACATTTTGGAGTTTGGAAAACTGATCTTAAAAATTTGGATTGGACAAGTTCTAATGGAGCAGGGTTGGGGAAGGGTCCCAATTGGGATCCATAAAGCAGTTGTGCTACTGGTTTGGCTTCAAAGAGTTTGAGCGCTGCAGGTAAATAGTGGCCTTCTCTTGTCTTAAGAAATTTGAGAAAGGCTGTTGTACTCCTGCGCACTGCAAGCAGTATACTCCCCATGTGCTTTCCTACTACCAGTGGCTTGAAAAATTACCCCCAGGTATTTGAAGCAAGAGACCTGCTCAGTCTTGTGGCCATCTATATTCCAATTGTAGTTCTTAGGCCTTTTAGCGAATGCCATGATTTTAGTTTTTTGATAGTTGAGTTCTAGCTGTTCCACTCTGCAATATTGTGTTAGGGCTCTTAGGGCTCTTTTTAGGCCAATGGGAGTTCTTGAAAGTACTGCTGCATCATCCGCATAAAGCAGCATTGAGATATGCCTTCCCTCTAATTTTGGGGGATGGAAGTTAGTGTTGAGGTGATCCACCAAATCATTGATGTAGAAGTTAAACTGGAGTGGAGCTAGAATGCAGCCTTGCTTGACACCCTTCTCAGTGACAATGTCATTGGTGAGATGTCCCTGGGGGTTACATCTTACTTTTAATGAGGTCTCTTCATGCAGCATACGAATTAGATGGAGTAAATGTCGGTCGATCAAAGAAGCCTCCAGTTTTTCCACAGTTTGGTTCGGGATATAGAGTCAAAAGCTGCTTTAAAGTCTATGAAGGCAGCATAGAGAGAAACTGTGCTGCAGGTGGAGTATTTTTCAATAAGGTGGTGGAGTACAAGGCACTGATCTATGGTGGAGCGGCCTTCCCTGAAGCCAGCTTGTTCCTCTGGAAGTATGTTTTCTTGTTCCAACCAGGTCTGAAATTTCCACTGTAAGTGTCTTGCATAGAGTTTGCTGATTGTACTGAGGAGACTAATTGGTCTGTAGTTGACAGGATCATCCTTGCTTCCTTTTTTATATATGGGGACGATGATTGCAAGGCCCCAATCCTTGGGTGCTCGACCATATTTGTTGATACAGGTGAAAAGTGAGGCCAGGATAGGGGCCCAGAATTCAAGGTTGTTTTTAATGGCTTCTGCAGGTATTAAGTCTTCCCCTGGAGCCTTCCCCATTCTCAGCTGAGCTACAAGGTTCTTGATCTCTGTCGCTGTCACTGGTGGCCACCCTTGGATATTTTCTATATTTTGGCTAGTGCATCCACTTTCAATGTAGTTGTCCTTATAGAGTGCTTGAAAATGATCCTCCCATATCCCTGGAGGGATGTGACAGTCCACTGTGGCTGGCCCATTTCTCTGGGAACTTGATGTAATATGCCAGAATAGAGCTGTGTTGTTGGATCTGACTGCCTGGATAAGTTGTGTCCAGTCATTCTTCATGGCTCTTTGTTCTTGTTCATCAGCAGCTTTTTGTAGTCTCTTTTCTGCTGGAGCAGCATTGGTACAGCATCTGGGATGTTATTAGATAGGTAACAGTGATAAGTAACAATGAGGGCTTTTTTAGCATTAACACATTCCTTGTCAAACCATGGTTTGGAGTGGTGCTATTGTTGTTTCCACTGATGTGCACTATTTTGATGGATTAGACATTGGCGTAGAGCTTGGGTAAGTGTATTGTCATTTTCCAAGATTTTATCAGGGGACTCAGCTGATATCAGGACAGTCCTAAGACGCTGAAGTTGGTCTGAAGCCAATACCTCACTTACTGTTTGGTTTAATTGGGGGGTCCATTTAGCTTGGCGATAAGTCCTTCCTGATGGTGTCACAGAAAGGTGATAGTGCTCCCTGGTGTGTGTCTCCTGAGTGAAGTCACTAAGGTGTAGCCGAATTGGAAAATGATCACTTTCAAATCTGGGCATAATTTCTAATTCCTTGGCATAGGGAAGAAGGTCCCTAGAAATGATTATGTAATCTATGGCACTCATTCTGGACCCAGAGAGATAAGTGAATTCAGCTGGGCAGTCATTTTTCAGGGCATCATTTAGGATTTGAAGGTTCAGCCTGAATACTGTTTGATCCAGACAAAGTCCTGCAAAATTTGATTTCTTGTCCTTTGAGCATTGGATGTGGTGGGTTCCATCATCTTCAAAATCTGGAGGAGGGCATTTGTGCTGGGCATATAGGGTATGATTGTTGGGGCCCAGTCTGGCATTCAAATCACCCCCCAAAATTACAAATGCATTTGGGTTTTGCAATATGAGATTAGCAATGTATGATTCCAATTCAGCCTACAGGCCTCTGATTTGGGATTTCTTCTTCATTGGAGGCATGTAGATATTTATTATCAGCAAAGTGCAATTGAAATTGAATTAGCACTGCCATGGCATATGTTTTAAAAGTGGAAAGAGGCCTTGTTATGGCACGTAGGGTGGTGGAAACCAGAACGCCCAGGCCGCCTCTAGCTCTTCCATGCTTTTTCCCTGGCTCTGCTGGAATTGATAATGAATGAAAGCCATTTAATAGCAGATCCTTATTAGTCCATGTTTTCTGGATCAGTATAATGTCATATTGGGTGAGGAAGTCACTAGGACAAGGATCTCTGTGGGTCGTTGGCCACCCAGCGATGTTCCAGGTCATAAGGGTAACCTTGTGCTGGTCTGTTGGAAGTCAGGCAGTCTCACTGCAAGCCACAGGCTGGATGGGTAATTCATCTGATGGCAGTTGGTTAAATGGCTGCGTTGGCTGTGGCTGTGTCCTCCTCTGTGAATGGAGGGGTAGTGGATCACATTCCTGTTCTTTCTGCCCTGCCTGTTCTGGAAGGGAGATTGGAAGAACCAATGCAGCATGAGAAGCGAAATGAGGATCACAAGCAAGCAAGGATCCCATCTCCTTTGGCTTAGGAGATGAGATAGGTGGCAGTGAAGACTGTTTTTCCCTTGAACTAGGTTTGCATAGGGATGTTTGAGACTCCTGGAATTTAATTGTAGATGGGGGTGCATTGTAGTATATTGCATTTTTGAAGGGGTGTTGGCTACAACTTGGGATTTCAAGGCTTCCTTGATTGTTAGTAGAGAGTCATCACTTTCGCTTTCATTGTCAGAAAAATCAGAAAAATGCATGACAGCTTTCTACGAGTCCTTTCGGTGGGGGCTGATTTCAAGTGGGGCTGGATTGTTGTTAGATTGACTCAGGATGGTATCTCTCATCAGCTACATTGTGGGAGTGTGTTCCCAAATTTCTGTGAGTTTTTCTCTCAGTTTAATTACTTCTTGATTTATAGCCTTAGCTTCTTCCTTTGAGGTTTATTTAGGTTCTCCCTGGTGTGCAGAATTACTGCTTCTTTGTGTTATTGTTGCTGTTTTCCCTGTGATGAGGTTACAGACTGTCTCATCCTTAAAAACTCTGTTAATTTCTATATAATGTGCATTCCAGAGGAAATTTCTTTTCCGTAACAGCCTGTTAGGAATATTTGCCTGATTAAAGGTCAAAAAAATACGTTTAGTAGCTCTTGAGCTGGGTAAAAAGTGGCAGTCTAGTAAATCAATTACAGTTGTCCCTTCACATTCGCTGGGGTTTGGTTCCAGGACCCCCCGTGAATACCCAAATCCGTGAATACTCAAGTCCCATTATATGCAATGGCAGAGCAAAATGGTGTCCCTTATATAAGATGGCAAAATCAAGGTTTGCTATTAGGATTGTTATTTTTTTAAGAATATTTTTCAAGCCGTGAATACTCAAATCCGTGAATGTAAAATCCGTGAATGTGGAGGGACAACTGTATTCTGCTGTGCATGTTTAAAAGTTGGGAAAGGTATCTCACAATTGACTTAAGGCTGTTCCAAATATGGGCATTGTGATGTATTTGTAGCAGGAGCTGATTTTTCTGTAATACTCGGCAGTGATTAACTGCATCCTGTGACGTGGCAGGGCACGCTTCCTCCAAATCTGCTACATTTTTAACCCCCTGCGTACCATATGGGTTTTGCCTTTGAAAAGCTTGTTGGGAAAGCTTGTTTGTAATGTCATTTAGTCTTTGCAAAATAAGAATCAATGTCTCTATGGACAGTCATGAAAGAGCTGAGTGCTGTTATTGTAGGGAATGCTGCCAAGCTTCAGGAGTTTGACTTTGTTATCAGCTTGCTCTGGCCCATAATTTATATTTACACTTTGAGGAATTGAGGAGGCTGGTTCGTTTAGTTCAAGTGTCTGTGATGGCTTAGGGAGTAAAGAAAGAGCTGTTGTTACAGATCTGTTACTCACGAGCTGTGTTGTCTCTGCCGCTGGGAAGAGTGAGTCAATCCTCGTCTGTTTTTCTGCTTTGGAGGATTCCTGGTTGTCATTGTGTTGCTGGGGCTGGTCCGATTTCTTTTCTTGCCTTTGGGTGGCATTTTTGAGGTATATGTAGGTGGTAATGCCAGATGTTAGTGGGAGGACAATTCAGAAGTTGTTAGTCCGTCGCCATCTTGCCCTCCTCTCTCTTGTCCCAGGTGTTTTACCCACACCTGTTTCTGGAGTATTGTGTTCATCTTCAGGTGAAGTGCTATTGGGAGCAGGCTTGAAGGAGTCTTTAATTTGGCCCAGCCCTTTATGGCTTACTTCTAATGAATTCTATGTTGGCCAGCATTGCAGGCTTTCTGGGCCAGGTAATTATTAAAAGTAGGAAGCCAGAGCTTTGAAAAGTTACTTTGTTGGGCTACAGCTTACAGAATCTGAGGAATTCTGGGAATTGTACAAAAAAAAACCAAAAACCCAACAACCCCTATTTTGCACAATTGTACTTGAACCACGGCACTCTAAAACAGGAAGCGAAAGGGAATCTTTGCATTATTGCATGGGCTGAAGCCTTAGTAGCTACGACTTCATAAGCCCTAGAGGAGAACTAATTTTGACATTTTTGATAAATAAAAGAAATTTCTCAGCCCCTGCATTTGTCTTTGGAATTATAGTTTTTTAAATTAAATAAATTTGAAATAAGCTTTGATAATGCTTATTTATGCACACTGTTTGCTTATGTTTTCAAGGCTTTTTAAGAATCAACAGCAGATGATTCACAGTTGGAATCACTTCAGTGGTTACCTCTTTAGCCTCAAAGAAAGTATCCTAGACCAGGGGGTTGTCTAAATGGTGAAAATAACCCTCATGGAATGTGTTGGGAACGACCTATCTAAAAGGGATCAAACATCAATCCACAGTATTCAGAAGGAGGGGAGCCCCAAATGGCAAAAACAGTGCTGGAAAAGCCTTTGCAGCTTTTCCTGTAGTTTTAAAAAAAACAGTGAGGGGGCCACTGCTGTTAGGACAAGCAATTTGCTTTGAATTGCTTTCCCATATGAGAGAAAGTACAAAGCTGATTGGCCAGGTGAGCATGGGGGGCAAGGGTTGCTAACTGGGCAAGTGCCCACAGCCTCCTTTCTCCCTTCTCTGCGGGGGTGGGGAAGGGAGGAGGTGAGCTCACCTCCCCCTCCCTTCCCTGGGACGTTTCTGGTGGTGTGGTTCCGGTGGCGCGGCTGAGCTGGTGGGGGTGTGGGCAGGGGAGGAAGGGAGGAGGCAAGCTCTCCTCCTTTCTCCCTTCTCCGCAGGGGGGTGTTCTGGTGGTGTGGCGGGTGGAGGGAGGAAGGAGGGGAGCTCACCTCCCCCTCCTTTCCCCAGGACGTTTTCGGTGGCGTGGGGTCCGGCGGTGTGGCAGAGCTGGCAGGGGGTGGGTGGGGAAGGGAGGGAGGGAGGGAGGGAGAAGGGAACTCACCTCCTTTCTCCCTTCTCCACGGTGGGTGGGGTCTGGTGGTGGTGGTGAGGGCGTTCACTATTACCTGCGGATTTCGCTATCCGCGGTGGGTCACCAATCCTCTGCAGATGCGGGGGTGCTACTATAATCATATGTTGAGTAGAATGTTACTTTTTTCTTTACTAAGCAAATACTAAACAGTTGATTACTTGTTACTGTTATTGTACATTAGTCCAGTAAAGTATCTTGTACACTTTGTTGTTGTTGTGTACCTTCAAATCATTTCTGACTTATGGTGACCCAAAACCAAACCCATCACAGGATTTTCTTGGCCAGATTTGTTCAGAGAGTGAGAGAATGTGACTTGTTCAAGGTCACCCAGTAGATTTCCATGGCCAGGTAGGTATTTGAACCTTGGTCACTCAGATTACTAGTCCAAACCACTCAAACCACTGCACTAGCTTGGCTCTTAATCTTTTCAGAGTAGGGTGTTAATGGGCTCTGGAGAACAGCATCAGCTGCAGCAGTGAGTTGTTTGGGACATAACTTTCCAACAGCAGGCCCAAAATGACTTGCTCAGGGTGGTCTTCAGAACAGGGTCTTGTGAGTGAGATGGCCATAATGACTGTCTTTGCTTTGTGTATGTGAGTGTATTGGTCCTGTTTGTGTGCATGATAAAAATGAAAGTGTTTGTGTTAGGAAGCACTAACTTAAATGCTCTGTTTCTTGAGCCTTTGATGAACTGGCTGTAATTTGTGTTTTCTCTCACTTTCTTGAGTCACCTGCTCCATTTTCTTTTCTATTTGGACACTGTTATAGTTAGGTTTATGTTGTGATCTGTGATGCCATGATACTGATGTAAACCAGTATTACAGTGTGTGGTATACAACTCATCTTGGGTCAGGGAATGCACTCAGATGGCTCTGATTTAGAAAAATTGGGTTTACGTGAAGTTCACTTGGTGATCAGCTCCCCTTTCTTGCAATTCAATATATGTCTCAAAGTTGTTGTAAATAATAAACATGATCACCCCATGAAAGCTGTCCTATGCACCGTTTGAGACTGTGGGGTACGTTTCGAGGTCTTTAAACAGAGGTTGGATGTTTTCAGAATGGCTTTAGTTGTGTATTCCTGCATGGCTAGGGGTCAGACTAGATGGCTCTTGCAGTCCCTTCTCACACCAAGATACTACTGTTCTATGATTCTATGATACATGTTTTGGACTGAATGGAGAATTTTAAAATCATGCTTAAGTTCTTGTTTCCCCTTTCTTTTCAGTACAAACCTTGGCTCCTGATGGCCTATGGTGTGGCAGCCTGTTGGTTTCTGCTAGGCGCCAATGGTTTACTAGTGATTTTTCTACATGTAGCTGTCTCATATTTAATTGCTCAGTTTAAGAATGCAGTTCTGACATGGATGAGCTCGTTGCTTCTTTTGTCGACTTTGCACGTCCCTGCCTTGGGAGAAATAAAGGTAAGTGGTTTTTAACATTGTTATTTTTATTTGTTTAAACATATTATTTTGCTGAAAGTTTTTTGGTTAAAGAAATACTTTTTCATTAATGAAATACTTTTTCATTTTTTCATTTTGGTTTTGATGATATACAATTTGGGGAATCTTTTTTGCCCCATCCTTCTCCCCAAAAGTCCCAAGTATAAAGACACAACACTTCCTGAGAGTTTACAATTTATTACTCTCATAAACAACTGGATTATGTGCATGTGTGGATGTACACCTAGTCCGGAATTTCCAGAATGTTTACTGGAGCGCGCTAGTGCAAAGGACCAAGGCAGAAATGAGGTTCCCAATGGAGTCTCTGTGATATATTGTTCAGGCTTTGTTTGTTCCTGATCAATCTGAAATGGAACAACAAAACATCAGCCCATAAAGTAGCAGCCAGCAAAACAGCAGAATTAGTTAAAAATAATCCTATCTGATACTGAGTTTACATGCAATGTGTAGGAGAAAAAGATATTCATTTATAATATTTGTACAATGCTTCTAAATCACAAGGATTCCAAAGAAAATTATAAAATCTATATAAAGCCAGCAATATTTTAAAGATAACCACAAAAGCTAAAATGATCATTAGATTGATTTGGTAGTAGCAACAAGTGGCAGGTCCAAGGAAAAATAAATTCAGTTGTCTTCTGAAAATATCATGGACAAATCCCTTGTTGCTGAGCTTTTCAAATCAGAATGGGGGGAAACAAGTCTAAGCCAGAGGGTGGGGAAGGTTTAATATACAACAGGATAGGTTTAATACAAAGACTTCACGAACCACAGCTCCAAGCCATTTATTTCTTTATAAATGAAAACCAATACTTTAATGGCACACAGAAACAAAATGGTTGCTGGTATAATTCTAAGTACTAGCAAGTTTTCTCTTTTTTTTAGTAATATCAGATAGCAGCCTAGCTACTGTGTGTTTCAACAGCATTTGTGTCTGACCAGTCTTCCAAGGCAACCCCACCTAAAGTCCTTTGCAGTAGTCTAGCCAAATTATTAAAGCATGAAAATCTTGTTAATTAGCTGGTGAATTAGTCAGGGTTGCAGAAAAGTTCTACAAATATCTAACAAACCATATTCAGAATGTTTACATTTCTTTGGATTCACATTTATTTTTTTTAGTTTGTTTTATTTTACTGTGTGCACATACACACACACATACACATATGTGCACAGGCACACACTTGTATGCACATACATGCACGTATGCCATTTCCTCCAGGAGTGTAAGGAAGTATATTTATCCTCCTCCCCCTATTTTAGTCCAATAGCTTATGAATTGCCAGGGCCGGTTTAAGGAATTTTGGGGGCCCGTACAATGCTTTATTTTGGGGGCCCCATATGTTTATCTCAGGTCAATGTAATCTAACCTAACCTAACTTGTACACAGTACAGGATATTCAGATTATTATTATAATGTTTTTTGCAGGAGGAAGGTTACAATGCCCCCCCCACAATGACAGGGGCACTGCTGTTGCAGGTGCTGCAGAGCCCTTAAACCAGCTCTGCGAATGACCCAAGGACACAAAATATGCTTAATGGCTGAATAGTGATTTCAGTTTGGTTTTCTCCCTCGTGGATCATTATCCAGAGTGTTATTCTGTCTGCACTGTCTTATATCCCATCTATATGAGGGGAAGAATACGATTTCCTCTGAAGAAGCAGCCATTCGCAGTGCTGCAACCTGTCTTAATGGTCAAAAGAGCCCCCTAAAATTTGCATGACCCCTGGCCAAGATGGCAGCTGTGAGTGATTTACTTGTGCCTTTAAATCTGCCACCACAGAATTGTTTTTTTTTTAAAAAAACAGTTTACCATGGTGTGCACATGTGATATTCTGTATTTACAAAAAAAGTAAGTAGAAGATCACTGTTTTATTGACTTACTGGACCATCCCTTAGCTGAAAATGCAAGATGGCGGCAGCAGGTGCTTTCCCTGTTTCCTAGACCCATCCCCCATGCTTGTCCAGACTATCAGATTATACTGCCTAGCTGCAGCAATGCGAATGCGACTGTTCTAATGATTGCACATTTGCATGTCATATGGAGTTTTTAAAAAAGTTTGAGAAAAGCTCTGAATGTATACCTGAAGGAGCCAGTGGGGGTTTCTTTAAAAAAAAAAAACAGCTGAAGTTTAGGAAGGAAAGAGTTAACATTTGTTCACTGCACTGCATTTTTTGATCCCTTCTTGAGACAGTGACTTTTTTAAAAAAAGCCTTCTATTGGATTCAACTGATGACTTTTTGTCAAGCTACACAGATGATGATGGTTTGGTTGTATCCTCGTGTGTTACATATGATGTTACTTTTAAAAAGTAATACTACAACTATCAATGCCATTATTTTCATCCTGTTCAAAAGGCCTCCTTTAACTCCTGCATAACATTTTTAGGTGGGTGGAGGGGATGCTGTAGGGAGGAGGTGTTGAGGAAATCAGCTTCCTCCTGAAATAAAGTAAGGTTAAAACTTTCCCCAAGCCTTCAGTACAGACTCTTTGTAAATTGCGTCCATGAAATTACAGGTGCTGTGGAGGTACATAAGTGATTTGCCTAGTGCATCATTGCTGTTCTCATTGTCATTCTCCCTCCTACATTTAAAACTCTTATCTTAAAAAGGAGCAAGGTCCCAGGTCTTGCTTTTTCAGATAAGTGTCTTAATTGCTGAGGAGAAGGAGTTTTCAGCCAAGATGGCATAATTGTAATTCTAAAATGGTTATTCTCTTTCTTTCCTGCTGAATTATCTCTTCAGACATAGACAGTTCACAGCATTACCTGGAGCAAAATGTCAGGATAATGCAAAATTGTAGTGGGGTGTTGCTATTACAGAGCTGTGGATGAGTCTTGTTCTTCAGGGTTTGGAGTAGTTCCTCCTACCTTTAGAGCTGATTTCCATATTGAGTCCTCTCTTCAATGCAGACTCATTTCAGTGCTCTTGTAGAATATACTTTGGCTTCTGTATTCTGAACATAAAACACCTGAACAGATACATCCTCAATAGTCAGTTCAGCATACAGTTTTTGCATTTTTACTCAGATGATGAAAACAAAGCAGCACTATGGGAGCTTCTTATCTCTTATGGGCCACAGTACATCCAAATTATGTCCTCTCTTTCCCCCATGATAAAATATCTCAAGAAACTGCCATCATCTGATGGCATACCAGATCTGCGTCTGAGGTGCTGCCTCACTTTATTACATAGTAAGGCAAGCACTGGCTCATGCGGCTTTTATTTTGTGCAGGTGAGTAGCACATTATAAGGCTATTTATTGTAAGTGGTTATACCTAGATTTTGTGCCCTTAAGCAAACATTCTATAAATAGTTTACATATTAAATTGTGTGCTGTGGTATTAAACTGTTGAGCTTCATCTCCATATATTCATGCATGATATAATCACATAATTTGCAATCTGGTTTTATTTTGCAGAGAAGCTGGTATGTCAGTGAAAGTGAGTACTTCTTGCTTCTATTTGCTCTGACTGTCCGCTGCCTCTATTACACAAGCTTCAGCCTAGAGTACTGCTGGAACAGGACTACCAAGATGACGGAGCCTTCGTTCCTTTGGATGCTGGCATACACGTTTTATTATCCTGTGTTTCACAATGGGCCCATTTTCACTTTTGACGAATTTTATAAACAGGTGACTGTGCTACTTGGATATTGTTTTCAACTTAGCTGATTAGATGTTTCTGTATGGCTTATGGTTCTGTATTGGTCATGGTCACCTTGGATCCTATCCCAGGTGAAAAGCTGGGTATAAATTCAATCAATCAATCCATGAATCAGCATTGGTTCTGAACCCCCTTCCCCTCCCTTTTAAAAATAACCCGGCCAGCTTTGTTACCGTCACTTCTTACCATGTCATTCTGGAGCCATGTGGAGGTCTTTAGCCACATGGTTCCTAAATATGGAAGCATGGACACCATATTTTTCATGCCACCTAAGTTATACCTGCCCCCTACCCCACAGATATTGCTTGTGTGGCAAGTTTAATATGCTGCCTGTGAAATAAAGAAATATTGGGGTGGACAGATGTGGGCCTGGGACCTCATGCACCCTGAAGGTTGTTTTTGTTGCTCTTGAACCGCTCCAGCTGCACTGGAACAACCTTTTCCTGTCCCCCCCCCCCCAAAAAAAAAACCTGAATTGCCAGGCCATGGAATTCTCTGCCAATGAAGACTTGGCTGGCCTTCTCCCTGCTCTTTACCTTCCACTGGCAGGTAAAGACGGTTCTATTGGAACAATCATTTGGTGACCAAGTGGATATACAGAAAGGTATTTAATGGGATGAGTGTGTGCATTTTTTAAATTGTTCTTGTGATGGTTTTAAATGACGTTATACTGTTTTAAAGTGTTGATGTTTTAATATGATAGCTTATTGAATTGTGTTTAACTTTTTAACTGGTAATTTTTAATCCACGTACCTTGTTTTAACTCATGCGTGAACCACTTTGGGTCCTATTCAGGAGGAAGGTGGGATATATATATATATATATATATATATATATATATATATATATATGTTGCAGTCCTGCCTGCACTGTTTACCATAAAAATACCCATTTTTCAAACTCAGAAGTGCATTTCCTGTTACTTTCATTAGACGTTTTTGGCAGTTAGTGCTGCCTGTCTGAAATTTCTGTCTCAGAAATTTGGCACTTGAATCCACTGCAGTTGCCCACTCCTACTTTATATGAAGTCAGACCAGTGTGCAAACAACTAGATAAACAATTATAACCATTATGGTTGAAGCATATAGGTTTTAATCATATGAGAAAAATGAGTGTCAAGAGGCAGCCACCTATATAAATCCTGATAGATTTGTCATTCTTTGATCAGTTCAATATGAATTTGATACTTTTGGTCCAGATTTTTGTTCTAAGCAAATGAAGCTCAATAGAGACTCATGCAGATTTCTTCATTTAGGCAAAAATAAATCAATTATCATTGAAACATACAGGTGCTGGAGGAATACTGGCAGCAACATGTGTGAAAAGGGATCATAATCTATAAAAAGCTGGACATGATCCAGCAGTATGTTGTGGCAGCAAAAGACTTGTGTACATATATTCCTCAGTTGTTAATTAAAATCATTGTTTCCAAATTGGAAGAAATAATAGTTCAACTTTATTCTTTATTCACCTAGACCAGTGGCTCTTAACCTTTTCTTTTCCAGGGACCCGCTTTAAATATCTTTTGTTGCCATGGACCCCCAAGACTTAAAATTTAAAACAACAACAATAATAATACCTGATAATAATAATAAAACAATTACACCATCCATTAAACCTTCCCTCAGAGACACTATAGGTATAGGGAAGACTTTTCTTCTGCTTCTTCCTGCGTTTGTAGCTGGAGTGGATTGAAAGACAATGTGCAGGCCAGCCCAGCCAGCCTTTGTCGTGGGTCTTGTCATGTGGCCACTCTACTGCAGGCAGGAAGTGGACCAAGCAGCTTTCAAGCCTCCATGGACCCCCTGTGAGGACATCGTGGATCCCTGGGGGCCCTGGACCACAGGTTAAGAACCATTGACCTAGAGTATCCATCTTGAGGCACCATAGTTTAAGAAGGAGCGGGACAAACTGGAACAGGTTTAGAAAAGCGTAATATAGGTTGTTGGAGATACAGAAAAAGTCCTGTAACGAAATGCTAAAGAAACTAGATATGTTTAGTGTGGAGAAGTCTGAGTTGGGGATATGATAGCAATCTTCAAACAGCTGAATGGCTATCAACTAGACCAACACAAAGACTTGTTCTCTGTTTCCTGGGACAGAAGGACTAAAATTTTGTCACAAAGTCATCTTGGGTTTAGGTGACAGGAGGGCAGTTTTCATTGAATATTAGGAGAAAAACAGTAAGAGTAGTTTGACAACAGAACCAATTGGCTAGGTAGTCTAGTGTCTTCACCCTTGTTAGAGGTCTTCAGCAAGAGGTTGGAGAAACATCTGTTGGGAATATTCTGTTTTTGGATTTCCTGCATTGAGCAGGAAGTTGGATGAGATTTCTAGCAAGGTTCCTTCCAACTCTATAATTCTATAAAAATATGTAAAAACTATAGGCAAAGCATAAAGCCCTGATACCAATGATGCATGTTGAAAAATTCACCTTTGTTGTGACAATTTTTATTTAGACTGTGGTGTCAGAGCCCATCAGATTTAGGCTAAATTTGACTAAAAATAACTATGAACATTTGGGACCTGGTAGTGGTGTCTACAGAGTTGGTTTTGCATATTAGAAATAGGAAGAGATGTGTGCCCCTATTGATTCTGCTGGACCTCTCAGTGGCTTTTGATACCATCGACAATGGTATCCTTCTGGGCTGCTTCATTGGAATGGAACTTCAAGGCACTGTTTTGGAGTAGCACTGTTCCTTCTTGGAGGGGTGAACCCAGAAAGTGGTGCTGAGGGACTGCTATTTGACTCCTTGGCCATTGGCCTGTGGGGTACTTCAGGGTCCTGTTTTGTCCCCCATGCTATTTAATATATACCTGAAACCACTGGGAGAGGCAGTCAGCAATTTTGGTGTTTGGTGCCATTAACATGCAGATAACACCCAACTCTACTAATCCTTTTTACCCAATCCAAGGAGACTGTCTTGGTCCTAAACCAGCATCTTTCATCAGTAATGGGCTGGATGAGGGAAAACAAATTGAAACTTAATCCAGATAAGACAGAGGTGCTCCTAATCAGTCAGAAGACAAATCAGGGTATAAGGATGGAAGTTTGCTATCTGGAGATACTCCTGGACCCATCTTTGAACCTGGAGACACAGGGTTCTGCAGTGGCCAGGAATGCTTTTGCACATTTAAAACTTGTGCACAACTGCATCCATTTCTTGAAATGTTGGACCTGGGCATGGTAATACATGATTTAGTTACAACCTGTTTGGACTACTGTAACGTGCTCTATGTGAGGCTGCCTTTGAAGAGTGGTTGAAAGCTTCAGCTAGTAGAAAGAGCTGCAGCCAGTGTGTTACCAGGGCAGGTTACAGGTAACAACTCCCCTGGCTGCCCGTTGTTTCCGGGCACAATTCAAAGTGCTGGTTATGAATTATAAAGCGTTATATGGTTCAGGTCCATGCTATCTGTCAGACCATATCTCTCTATATGAGCCTGCCCAGGCCCTCAGATCATCAGAAGAGGCCCCCTCTCAGTCCCACTACTGTCACAAGCACAGTTGGTGGGGATGCGAGGGAGGGCCTTCTCAGTGGCTGCTCCTAGACTCTGGAACTCCCTTCCAAGGGAGGCCAGAATGGCTGCCTCCCTACTGCCCTTCCATCACCAGGGAAATACTTTTTTATTCAATTAGGCTTTTAAAGCAGAAGGTTTTTAAAGAATGGGCTGAGGGTGCTGTATTTTTTTTTGACTGAGCTGTTTTAATTGCTTTTTAAGTGTACCTTAAATCATTTCCCAATTTGGGAGAAAGGTAGGTCCTGATTTGGGAGAAAAGATGGATATAAATAAATAAACAAATAATAGTAGTAATAGTAGTAATAAAAAAACCTTAACATTTTGAGAGATGCTGCCACTTAATTGTAAGGCTTCCTGTGTTTTTTTTTTAGCCCCTTACGAAGTAAAGCCAGAGAATTCCTCTACAATTTGTACTAAACTACTATTCTCATTATCTATTTAACTTGCATTTATTCTTACTTCAGAAATCTTGTTGATGAGATTTTAAAATTAATAATGATTTAAGAATTGGCATATTTCCATAATTTTACATGATAGTGTTCTCTTCAGGATGGGAGCTGGGGAGAGTAGAACAGATGTAGACCATCGTGTTGAATTTTACAGGAGAATATATTAATAGTTATGCACTTCACTGATCATAGGAACACAGTTTACATAGGAAACATTGATGGCTCCATTTTATATGCTTGGACAGTGGCCCTCCAGAGCTTCAGACAGTGGAATTTATTAATCATTTCTGAAGATACCAGGGCACTGCTACAGAGCTGGAGTCCTTTCCCTGAGTTACTGTGCTTCATTGATCATGTCTCTAATTATAAAGCTGAAATGTGCACCCAGCCTTTTACCTGTGCATGTGGCACTTCATTTCTGCCTTTGCAATATGCGGTGATCAAACCAGGATGTTTCTAATTATACTTTTCTGTTTCATCTGAAATGGGAAACCATAGTTACCAACTTCAGATGAAGGCACGGTTTCTCCCCGCACCTTTATTTTTATGCATTGAAAATAAATTGTTACACAGTCACAATCTTCTATAATCTTCTATTCTTCATTACAACTTTTTTATAACTCAAAAAGAAAACAAGAAAACTATGTGCCGCTCTATTCTGCCTTGGTCAGACCTCACCAAGAATACTGTGCCCAGTTCTGGGTACCACAATTCAAAAAGGATATGGACAAATTGGAGTGTGTCCAAAAAAGGGCGACTAAAATAGTGAAAGGTCTGGAAACGATCCCTTATGAGGAGAGACTTAGGGAGCTGAATATGTTTAGCCTGGAAAAAAGACGGTTAAGAGGCGATATGATAGCCCTGTTTAAGTATTTGAAGGGGTGTCACGTTGAGGATGGAGCAGCTTATTTTCTGCTGCTCCAGAAACTGGAACATGGAGCAATGGATGCAAGCTCCAGGAACAGAGGAGGAGGAACTTTTTGACAGTAAGAGCTGTTCAGCAGTGGAACACACTCCCTCGGAGCGTGGTGGGGTCTCCTTCCTTGGAGGTCTTTAAACAGAGGCTGGATGGCCATCTGTCGGGGATGCTTTGATCGTGATTTCCTGCATGGCAGGAGTTGGACTGGATGACCCTCATGGTCTCTTCCAACTCTGCAATTCTATGATTCTATGTCTCCATCTTTGTTGTATAGAAAGGCATATTAATATTAAATGATACATCAATTTTTACAAAAATACCTCTTAGCTTTCATATCTAATTATTTTAATTATTTCCATATTCTTATTTTGTACTCTTATCTTTCATTTACCCTTTCTATTTGTAATTAAGGAAATTCAATTACTTCCTATATGTCCTGACTTTCACCGGATTTTACATTATCTGTTTCATACAACTTTGATATATTACTTTGTTAATTCACTCTTTCTACATTTTAGTTTACACATTTCAATACTTATTGACCTTTGTCCCATATTCAATTAAAATTATGTTGTGAGAGGATGATCTAATCACAATTGACCAATTTTAAAGTATTTCGCTATATAAATGCCAACTGGATTCCAGTCTCTGTTGATTTGATTCATTGTTTTGTGATTAATCCAAGCCATTAATCTATCCATTCCCTTCATGTCCATGGCTTTAAATATCCAATCTTCTATAGAAGGTACTATATTTGCTTTTCCATTTTTTTGCAATTAGCCATTATCATGTATAGAATTATTTTCCACTATCTTGTCTTTCCCCCTCTAAGTCCAATATCATATTCAGTAGATATAATTGAGGTAACATTGGGTAACATGAATTGAGGTAACATGAAGGCATGGCTTCAAATTAATTTCAAACTATGATTTAAGATCCTGGCTTGTTCTGAAATTGGTTAAACTATTGTGAATTAGAAACATGGTGGCTGGATTGTTGCATGCCATTAAGGGAGAGCAGAAGAAGGCCATGCATGGGCAAAGGCTTGCCCAAACAGGTATTATTTGTTCAATCAGCGCCTCTGTGTGAATCAAGACAAGTGTGCCATAATAGCTAACTATGCCCTGATAAGGAAAGGGCTGGCAAGGTTTTATTGAAAGATATGTTTCCCCAAATTGGTATAGAGATGCAACTATACCAGTTTTCTGAGTGAGGAACAGTTTTCTGGGTGAATTAGTTACAAAGGTAGTTGAAAAATGGTGGTGGTATGAAGCTGTCTTCATAGTGTGTCAGTCAAGCTAATGGTGTCTCTTCTGACTTTCTGAGGCTTAGGAAAGTCCAATTATCTGAAACCTTTTAAATGGAGATGCTGTGAATTGAATCTGGGGACTGGTTTCATGGCAGGCTCTTCCACTGATTGATGTGCCTCTTGATAGAACTGTGATAACTTTTGCACTCTTAATTAGCTTTGTAAACCGACAGTGATTGAGAGGATCTTTTAATCACAATTTCATCATCTGTCCCAACTAGCATTTCTCAAATGTTTTCATAGATCAGATCTATATGTGTGGTCTCTTATGGATGTTCTCTGCAGTGCATGAAACAGATGGGCATATAGTATATAGTTTGATTAACAGGTAGAAGTAGCAAACTAGTGGAAAGCCTGAATAGCTTATGGACCAAGAAGGAAAGTGCCCTCCATTTCATGGTGAGCCCACCCAATTAGTCATGAGCTACCTCTGATGGCAACTAATTGAGAAAAGAGAAAAACAGTCAATTGAACCCTTGCACGAAAGAGATGTGTCTGAGGATGATATGTTTTATTATTAAAATTCCCTAAGTGTTTTGGCCTTTTAATGTTTGAGTAAGTATAGTTTGCCCTCTACATTTGTGGGTTTCTCTTTCGCAGATTTGATTATTTGCCAGTTTGTAGTTGCTGTTTAACTAGCTCCACCTCCCTGCCCCACTCCTCTTTCTCCCAATCCCCTGTTCTTCCAACGGTGCCAGCCCATATTCTCTCTCCTACCTTGCCACCATGCTGCCTTAGCCAGATTTTAAACCCCTTCCCTGCCCCACTCCTTTCCCCCTCAATCTCCTCTCCTTCCAACAGAGCCAGCCCATCGAGTCGCTTTCTGAGGGAGTGGGAGGAAGATGAGTGGGGCAGAAAGGGGTTTTTAAATTTGTCTGAGGCATCATGGTGGTAAGGTGGGAGGGGGAGTGACAGGCTGGCACTGTTGGAAGGAGAAGAGATTGAGCGGAGTGGGGTGGGGAAGGGATTTAAAATCTGGCCGAGATATTGTGTTGGAAGGAGGAGAGATTGAGAGGAAGAAGAGTGAGGCCGGGAAGGGATTTAAAATCTGAGTGAGGTGGCAAAGTAGGAGAGGGAGTGACAGGCTGGCACTGTTGGAAGGAGAGGAGGATTGAGAGGAAGAAGTGGGTTGGTGAATGGATTTAAAATCTGGCTGTCATGGCGACGAGGTTGGAAAGAGAGTGATGGGCTGGCGCTGTTGACAGGAGTCTGTAGCATGCTTGTTTGGATGGGCCTTTGTGATATCTATGTTTTTTCCACTGTGCCCCTAACCCTCACAAATGTGGATGACCAGTTATACACCCAGGCTATATTGCTGTGTAAAATTATTTAACTGATTTTATGCTGTATGATGTCTGTATACATATAGAGGTATACTCAGTTAATGAAGCAGATGTGTTCTTGGGCTACTATGTTGATAGAAAATTAAGTTCCAAAGGCAGAAATAACATGGAGAGAATAGGGACAGGTTCCTACACCACAGAGGAAAAACAGTTCAAAATGTTTCTGCAAACTTTTAATTCAAAACTAATGAAATAACCAAGTTAGGCAAGCCTTGCATAAGTAAATAGCATTCTAGAGACTGCTTTACAGCGTTTTCCAAAATTTATCTAGTGATAACTTCTTCTTTCACCCGCTTCCACTTTTGTTATGATATTTGTTTTGGTGGTCAAATTACATATCTATGCTTTTTAAAATATGCTGAGTATAGCTGCTGAGGCAGGCTTATCAGCTGTCCCCCTTTCTCTTTGTTTTGCTGTTCATGCATGCTCAGTAAGGGATTCTGGAGACAGTTGGTGTTTATCTTGCCTGCTTTAGGCAGGGAGACAAAGCTATGGCAGAACTGGCTAGAGCAGAATCCTGTTCTTTCTCAGCTTGAGCATTTTTTTATTCCTGCAACCTAACACCGGAAGTCTGTTTTTCTCCAGCCCTCCCCCACTATCCATCCAATGCTGATGCTTCTAGAAAACATCCAGCTAGACAGAGGATGAAGAAGAGAAGGGAACTTGGGTAGGCATGAAAAGACTTTGTAAAAAGGATTTTTTGTCAGAGGCTTTGTTAACTGAGGCATGCTTGTATCTCTGTATTATTTATCTTTTACAGGAATATTTTAATACTACTAGCTATACCCAGTGTAGCATACACCATTCCCCCCACGCGCTACACACACATACACACACAGCTCCCCTCAATGCCTGCCCCACTGCCCCAAGCAGCACCTCACCGGCCCCGCTGTGCCACCGCTGCCCTCCTCACCGCCTCCCTCCCCCCACCGTGGCACCTTGTCTGCCCCGCTGTGCCACTGCCGCCCTCTTCGCCGCCTCCTCCGTGGCACCTTGCCCCCCTGTGCCACCCCCGCCTTCCCCCCACAGCCCTTGCTGTCCCCTGCCACCCTCCCCGCGTGCACACACCATGTCACACACCCCCATGCTACTCACACCTCCTTGCCGGTGGCCATGTTTACAAAGGACTGAAAAGTCCACATGTTCCCACCCCCAGTGTGCTGATTGGCTGCCTAACCAAGCTTTGATTGGTTGGTCAGTTTCGTAAGCAGCCAATCAGCACACTGGAAATAGCAAGATACCCAAGACAATTACAGTCGTCCCTTCACATTCGCGGGGTTTAGGTTTCACAGACCCCCGTGAATGTGAAAAATCTGCGAATAATGATTGCCCTCCCCCTCCCCTGCCAAAGCAACCATGGGGCCTCCAGAGGCCCCATAGTCGCTTTCCCGCGCCTCTCCCCTCCCAAGGCCTTCACAGGGCCTCCAGAGACCCTCCCGAGGCTCCGTGAAGGCCTCCCCGGCCCTCCCCCTCCCTCCCAGGGCCTTCACGGAGCCTTCGGAGGCTCTGTGAAGGCCTCCCCTCCTTCCCCCCTCCCTCCCAGGGCCTTCACGGGGCCTCTCAAGGCACTGTGGAGGCCTCCCCGGCCCTCCCCCCTCCCTGCCAGGGCCTTCACAGGGCCTCGTAAGGCTCCGTGAAGGCCTCCCCAGCCCTCCCCTCCCCCCCAAGGCCCCGTGGAGGCTTCCAGGCCCTCCCCTTCCCTCCCAGGGCCTTCACAGAGCCTTCAGAGGCTCTGTGAAGGCCTCCCCGGCCCTCCCCCAGGCCCCGTGAAGGCCTTCCCGGCCCTTCCCCCTCCATCCCAGGGCCATCACATAGCCTTCGGAGGCTCCGTGAAGGCCTCTCCAGCCCTCCCCCTCCCTCCCAGGGCCTT
Organism: Gambelia wislizenii; assembly: GCA_030847615.1. Lineage (NCBI taxonomy): Eukaryota > Metazoa > Chordata > Lepidosauria > Squamata > Crotaphytidae > Gambelia > Gambelia wislizenii. The sequence continues at coordinate 41,319,185 of JAUMIR010000001.1, forward strand.
CACGGGGCCTCGCAAGGCTCCGTGGAGGCCTCCCCGGCCCTCCCCCCTCCCCCTCAAGGCCCTGTGGAGGCCTCCCCGGCCGTTCCCCCAGGCCCCGTGAAGGCCTCCCCGGCCCTTTCCCCTCCCTCCCAGGGCCTTCACGGAGCCTTCGGAGGCTCCGTGGAGGCCTCCCCGGGCCTCCCCCTCCCTCCCAGGGCCTTCACGGGGCCTCGCAAGGGCCCTCCCAGGGCCTTCATGGGGCCTCCGGAGGGTCTCCGAAGGCCCCATGGAGGCCTCCCCGCTCCCTCCCAAGGCCTTCACGGGGTCTCTGGAGGGTCTCCGAAGGCCCTGTGGAGGCTTCCCCGGCCCTCCCCCCTCCCTCCCTGGGCCTTCACAGGGCCTCCAGAGGCCCCGTGTCGCAGTTTTGGGAGGGCGGGGGGGCCCTCCCAAAACCGCGAATATTCAAAACTGTGACTGCTGAGTTCACGAATGTGGAGGGACAACTGTTATATATATAATATAGATAACATCATTTCATTGAATCCTGAGAGATGTCTCCTTCGTATGTGGGACAGTAATTATAGCAAATAGAAGTGAGTAAGATGAAACTGACAGACTGTGCAAGTATTGTTGTATAGAAGGGACTCCACAGGCTTGGGCAGCAGACATTCCCTATGGAAATATTAAACGGTATAATGACATGTCCTTGTGGTTTTGGGTTTTTTATGGGTTACATTAGTTTCTCAGGTTTGACTGTCATATATAGTTTAAGCAGTTATGTCGTATAACAGTGGAGGATTTCATGCCCACCCTAATATATGCGGGTGCAAATGTCTAAGGTAATGCTGTTCTTAAAAATAAAAAGCACTTAAAACTTAATACATCCCTTAGTGAATAGATCTGCAAGAAAACAGAATAAATCATTATGGTTATTTTCTGGGTGTTTCCTTGCATATCCAACTGCCTTGTGGTTGAGTGCCCATCACTGTACTGCATACTTTGAAAAAACAAAACCCAACATTGTTTCATTTAATACAAGGCCTTAGAAGTTTGTTGTTTACTGCTCCGAGATTAACTGTCTAAGAGGATTTTCTTGGCTGTAGGCTTTAACACTTGTTTAAATCCATCTTAAAAAAGCAGTTCTAACACCCACTGATCCAGAATCATGTAAGATGTTTTTTCAATAAGTTTTAAACTACGGTACATTTGAACTCAGAAGATTTGTTAATGCACTTTTCTGGGTGTACTATACTATGGGTTTGTAGTGCTCATGATCTGAAGCTACTGAATCACTAGTCCTGGTTAGATGTTTGATAAGAAATCAAACTAGCATGCAAGTCTAACCCACTATTCAGTAATAGTTAAGCAGGGTTCATTCAAATAAGACAGTGGACCTCTCATCCATGAGTGCATTAACATTTCCCATCCTTACAAGCACAAACTACAACAAATAATTCCCATCAATTATTTTCTTGGATGTTTCACTTACATTATTTTATATAAATAAAATATATTTAAAAAATCACAATGTCTTCAACAACCCACTGGCTACATTTAACAATACAATAATTTTTATGTTAGCATAAATCTAAAAATTCAAAGAAGAAGTCCTTGAGATGGATCTGATAGTTCTCCCCACAGTGTTGGTGTCGTCTTTGGTCCTCTTGAGTGGCTGTAATATTTAAAAGGAGATCAATTCTATTCCCTGCAAGAGCAGCCCTTAAGGCCCTGGCAACAAGCCTTCTGAGGGCAAAACTAGTCTGCTGTGCATGTTCTGTTTACTGGGACTGAGGAGAGAAAAGAGGGAGGCAATTGAGAAGCTCTCTCTTGGGGGCACATAGGTAATAATTTTATAGGATACTCCAGTTACACTCAACTCTTATTAATGACATGTTTGAATATTTAAAGGGATGTCATACTGAGGATGGAGCAAGCTTGTTTTCTGCTTCTCTAGAGACTAGGACATGGAGCAATGGACTCAAACTACAGGAAAAGAGATTCCACCTAAGCATTTAGGAAGAACTTCCTGACAGTAAGAGCTGTTCGGCAGTGGAATGCACTCCTTCAGAGTGTGGTGGTGTCTCCTCCTTTAGAGATTTTTAAACAGAGGCGGGATGGCCGTCTGTTGTGATTGCTTTGATTGGGTATTCCTGCATGCCCGGGGGTTGGACTAGATGGTTCTTGTGGTCGCTTCCAACTCTATGATTCTATGACTCAAACAATGTGAGTTACACCAGGAAGGGAGTGCATTAGCCCCACCCCTCCATCATTGCTTTGACTGCATGAAAAGCAATGGTTCTGAGGAGGAGAACATCCTGTATATGTTAAAGGTCTCTACATGAGGCAGAACTCTGGGAAAAACAAGTTCTGGCTGCACAGAAGAGGCTGCCTTTTTCAGAACTATCCTTTTAAACTTTTTCTTGAGATCAAAGTGAGGATAGCAGAGCAAGCACACAGTTTTCCTCACATATTGTTTGAACAACATAATAAGACTACTGTGGTGCATATACAGTTGACCCCTCACATTCATGGGGGTTAGGGTCACAGAACATCCACAAAAGTGGAAAAACCATGAATACAGTCGGCAACAGCGGAGGCAGGGCAAGGCTCCCCAGAGGGGTTCTCAGGCTTGCAAAACAGGTGGCAGGGGTGGCTTCCCGAAGGGGGGCATCATGAAGAATGCTCCACAGCTGCCAGCCTCAGCTGTGCCACCCTCCTTGAAGCCCAAGGCTGCTGCATGCACATTCACAAAACAGCTGAGGATTTCAAGAGGGGGGAAACAAGAAGAATCGCTATCAGCGTCAATCTGCTGGGCTGCTGGGTGAATAAGCATGTGGCTGCCTCAGGCTTCAGGAGAGGGTTGGTGGCAGTGGTGATTGTTTGACCACCCCCACCCAAAGCCTTAGGCTGCTGTGTGAATGTGTATGTGGTCGCCTCAGCTTCGGGAGGGGGTTGGCAGTGTTGGTGATTCTTTGTGTTCCCCCTTCCTGAAGCCCAAGGTGCCATGTGCACATTCTTTTACCCTTAGGGAATGATTTGATTGTGTATTCCTGAATCGCAGGGGGTTGGACTGGATGGCCCTTCTGGTCTCTTCCAACTCTATGATTCACGCAACAGCCTCAAGCCTCGGGGGGGGGGGGTGCCTGGCCACTAGGCACTCACTCCTCGTGCTCCGTAGACGATAGAGATAGAATACAGCCCAAGTCAAGGCTTGGGGGGCTTAACACAGTCTACACCCCTATCTGTGGGCTAAGAAACCCAAGCAAATTTTCCGCTTTGGTCCTGGAATGTTCCGCTTTGGTCCTGGAAAGTGGGAAGAAAGCAGCCGTGGTGGGGCAATGACAAGCCTGTCAATAAAATCTATGGATGTCCAACCAGCAAATGTGGAGGTCTGACTGTATTGATGTCCTTATACATGTATGTTTTAAGAGGTATGGTCAGACAGATTAAAATATGGGAATAAAGATGATGTTACAGTTGTGGTGATGAGAAAAGAACCTGAAAATGAAAAGATTTCCCCTGGAAATTCTGATGTATGGCCTGCAGGATTTTCAAAGAAGGATTGTGATTGATCACAAATCACAGTGTGGAATATTTAAAAAGAGAGAGAATGAAATTTAGAAGAATAACCCCGACCCATTTTCCAATTCTCCAGCAAAAATGTTTCAGGTACTTAACTATATTCATTTCCTAGTGGAAGCAACCCCCCTAAACCTTAATTTATCTTTTTTCCCAATCAACAGGAGCCAATGTACTTGTGTGATGCCCACCCACCCACCCAGCTTGAACATCGGAAAAATATATCCTCCCTCACATTGGAGGAAAGATTCAGGACTACCATCTGCTCTCATGAGGCCTAGTAATCAAGTAATCTGAACCTTCTGCATCAAAAACTGAGATTTTCATCAGCAGAAGATAACTTTCAGACCAGCCATCATAATCAGTACTGTTATCATAGACAGTATACTTTGCAACAAAAACAAGGAACCTTAAGGAAGTTCAAGGGAATCCCCCCCATTTCTTCCTCTCTCCCCCACCGCCCAATAGCCCCTGAAGACCCCAAAATATCTGTAGTAGGTTGAAAGGTCCCCCTGAGCAACATGTGTTGGCAGAGGGGAGGCAACTGGTGGAGGAAAACATTGCCACAAACTACACAGAGCTCAGTTTGGGGCATCTTTTCATGCCTCATTCCAGATTGTTTAGGGAGCCCACCAAGGCCTCTGGATAGTTTTTTTTTTTTTGAGAGAAAGTAGAAGCTAAGTAGGGTCAGTTAGTACTTTGATGGAAGACCGCCAGGTGCTGTAGGCTGTATTTCAGAGGAAGGAACTGTTACCCTAAATGCTAGGGGTCTTAAGGGTCCTTTAAATATCAGTATTAATTTGGGGAATTAATATACTCAGCTTGGCAATAGGAGAGAAGGGAAACAAAGCAGGATCTTTTAACCTATGTATACTCAGGAGGAGAGGTTAAGCTATTAATTAATCTTTATTGAGAAAGCAATAATAACAACATTCACACAGACACTCATGTTTCAAGCAATCATGCAAGGCTAGCAAATAAAGTAGGAAGGATTGGGATAGAGGAATAGAGTAAGGTGTTTTGCAGGGGGCGGGCGATTCTGTACCGATCAGAAGAGTTGAGGTCATGGAGGGAACCAGCAGACCCGGGGGTTCTGAAGCAGGAGTGGCTACACAGTCTGACATGGTGTCTAGAAGTAGGGGAACTGTGCACACTTGAGTGGGGTTTTGAAGGGGTTTTAATATCCAATACTTCCCTTCAGGGGATGTGAAAATCAATGAAAGACAATGAGTGAAAAACAATGCTCCTTGGAGGTTCTCAAGATAAGACAATGGACACTCCGGAAATGTTAACAACCCTTAATGGGTTGAAACTTTGAATTGAATGGGGGAAGCAACTCTCTTTGTTTGCAAGGAGGTAGAGGTAAGATAGCTCTTTACAAACTTGAATATCTCAGCTATGGCTGATGGAATTAGCCAGATGTTCAGGCAAGAAGTTGTCCTGCAGATTATCTTTCTTTGGAATCTGTGATGGCCCCTCCCTAGGGCATACTTGACTGAGTCTCAGCACTAGTCTTTGGGATTCCTGGTTCTTGGGAGCTCCCAATTTACTGGTCACACTCTTGGAAGGCCACAGTTGGCCAAATTATTAAATACTACCAACGATTAAAGATAAGGGGCAAGGGGTGTGAGGGTAGGTAACAGAACTTGCAAACCACCTCTGAAAATTAGTTGCCTGAGAAAGCCCTATGAAACTAATGAGTTCACCATAAGTCGACAGGCAACTTGGAAGCTCATACACACACCGTAAGTAGTTCCAAGGGATAGTACCCTTCTGCGAACTTAGGTATCTTAGGGTAAAGCCTAAGTTAGCCATTTGGCTAGTCCAGAAAATTAAAATATAGTCTCTTTTGACTCCTAAGATTTAGGAGTAACAGACATTGTACTTTACAAGGGTGAAGACCTGGTGTCTGATCCTTATCGCTCCTGACTCTATGTGGCCTGAGTGACATTTGTGGATTTGGCCACATCTCTGATGTCCCAGATGTGATGCTGCCTCCTGAGGTCACAGGCTTCTGGTTGCAGTGCTGGCTTGAATGTTCAGCCAGCGTTTCAGATGGGGACCCAGCTTTGTTCCTTTCCCCACGTGGGTGAAGGTGACGGGGAAGCAAAGTTGTATAGAGACCCATGTGCTGTCTGCAGAAACACTCTTGAAGATGATGCTTAGCTCTTGGAAGCTTCACCTGCCTAATACCTTTCTACCTTGGAAAGAATGCAAGGTAGATGAAGCTTCTCACTCTTATCTGCAATCTGAGACAATACAAGACAAGACAGGATTGTACTGTGTCCTTCTGGGCTTCCCAGTTGAGAGGTCAAGCAACACCCAGGGTAGGGGAAGGAACCTAGCTGTTATGGTGCACTTTTGACTGACAATGATGAGGAAACTTGTCCCTTTATAGAGAAAGCATGATGGGGAAACCCTCAGAAAGTGGGGCTTTGGGGAGGGAGTGTGGCTGGACCCCTTGCAGGTCAGATTGGTACCACTTGTTGGTCAAATTAGCCCCAAGGGAATGAGGTTCCCTGCCCTTGCTCTACAATATTCATCTCTATTTTAAGCATCATGTACTGCTATGGATTTGTGCTGTTGCATTCCTCCTGGAGTGAAAACAATCAATACCAGCCACAGCTGTAACTTCTACAGCACTGACTCATTTACTTTCAGCCAGCTATTCCTTGGCTCAGATACTTTAAAAGATGCCAATTAGGCAGGCTGCTGAAAACTTACAAAATGATTGTACTTTTGAATTTCGTGGTTGAAAGGAAATTATTTTGATTTGGCCCTGTCAGTGCTATAAAATAGGTTCTGTTTAGCTTTTAGGCACATTTCCCTCCTTCTAATGAATGTGGTTGTGCCTCCAAGATATTTAATTTGACTAAAAAGGAGACTACTGTTTTACAAATAAAGGATAATGCAGAACCAAAAGCTCATGAAACAAAATAAGAAAGAGGGAAAGCTACATGTTTCTGTTAGCAAGGGTGTCAGAGTTGTGTTGTTGGCACTGGTTCTCAAACTTTGGTCCTACAGGTGTTTTGACTTCAGCTCTCAGTATCCCTGATACTGGCCAAACTGGTTGAGGCATATGGGAGCTGGACTCTAAAACACTTGGAGGACCAACATTTAAGAACTCTAGGATAGAGAGAGTCATGAGCTGGAGATTGACAATCAAGATGGTAGAGTAATCAAGTTCAGATGGCAAACCAGAAGGCCAGTCAAGAGAAAAAGCCAGATGTTAGGAACAAAGAACAATCCCCTTCTGATGGTTTGTTAATTTGGCACAAGCATAGTGTGGACTCCCTCCATTTTTTCTGCTTACGTATTAACTTGCCCTCCCCATTGACACCCTCTTGTCATGGGGGAGAGGTTTGCATACCCTAATGAAGTTTTGAGCTATGCTGGCGGTGGCATAATAGCCACCGTTAGGGCCTCCCATGCCAGACAGGTCAAAACTGAAGGATCTGACAAAGAGCACAAAGGGCAGGATGGGCTCTCTAGCCTTATGGCAACTATCCTAGGAGAAGTAAAACTAATCCCAAACCCGGGCAGATGGTGCTTGTCCAACCCTGTAAGGTCAACCATCTAAGAGAAGGAAACTCTAATCAAACCTACAATCCGAGGACCTCGTTGCTACCATCCATGCTTGCAAAGCCACAGCAGATGAACCTTTGGTTTAAAGGGTGAGGCCAGTTCTGTGCATGCTGCGCTCCACCAGAAAAATCAATTACACAGGCTCGAAGGATAAATCCAATTCCGAAAAAGCCCTGTAGCGATAGGCGAGGGACAAAACGGTAGGTATAAATCCTTCCTGAATCTTCGTTTGCAAAGAAAAGCCAGAGAGAGATTAACTTTCAGTGAAACAGCAACTTTGATATGAGAGAACTTCAGATTACAGTGTTCCCTTCTGTTCTGTATAGTTATTGCATTGGTTAGTCATAGAATCATGGAATGCTACAGTTGGAAGAGACCACGAAGGCCATCCAGTCCAACCCCCTGCCTTTCAGGGATACACAAAGCACCTCCAACAGATGGCCATCCAACCTCTGTTTAAAAACTTCCAGAGAAGGAGACTCCACCATACTCTGAGGCAGTGTATTCCTCTATCGAACAGTGGAATACACTTCCTCAGAATGTAGCAGAATCTCCTCTGTCTAGTTTCACTTGGCTTTATAATGCATTTGTCTCCTTTAATGGTATACTGGCTGCTGGAGTACAGTGTAAGCGTGACTTTTTTTGTTGTTAAGACATAAGGAATATTTAATCTTCCCTTCTTTGATTATGAATTTTGTATTTTTTTAAAAAATAGCCTTGGTGTTTAAATTTTGAATCGGGCGTTTTTAATTTTTTTTTTTAAACCAACATTTTTATATGTTGGTTATTTTTTCCATGTTGCCTTTTGACATTTTTTGATAGTATTGTGTTTGTGTTTGTACTGTGATCTTGGTTGCTTCAGGCTTCCTCTTCGTAGGAAAAGCAGGGTGCTAATAAATGATGATGACAGTCTGTGGGCAAAACCGAAGGCAGGTTTGGAGAAGAGTCCAGAAGTCAGGGCCAAGGGAGGAACAAGAATGCAAGACACACTAGTGGTCTAGTAAAACATGTTGCTCAAGCTCTGCTGAGAATGGAAGGCTGTTACACTCCTCATTGTTCAGGAGGAGCCAATAGTCAGCCTGGATGTGTGGAGCCAGTATAGTTCTGGTAGGTTCTTTGTTTGGAGGTTGCTGTCACATGATTCACCACATGGGGGAGAGGTCAACATTTTCTGTTGTGTATAGACAAGATCCGTTTCCTTTTCTCTTAGGTCTCAGCCTGTTGTTATTGGATTTGTAATAGGACTGTTAGTTGTGACTAGCACCTTTTTTCTCTGAAGGCCACAGAGGGAGTTTCAGTCCCAAAAAGAAAGCAAAATATTTGTGGAAACAAAAGACTTTCAGAGTTAACAAACTACTGATATCCAGTTTCCAGTAAAGTTAACAGCCCACTAGTCCTGAATATCTTAGTGGGCTGGTGTGCTTCAAATGAATATTTTATTTTCTTATTGGGTTCAGAACAGGAAGCAGATGTGTCAACATGCTTATTGCAGTCTGAGTAGCATACATCATAACTGAATTGGCAGCATCTGAGAAATTTCCATCTTCTCCCCCCGCCCCACCCAACCAGCACTTTGACGAATTGTAGTTTCTTCAGAGTACTCACTGCTAGTGCAATGTCATTAAAGATGAGTCAGAATAGTACAGTGAAAGCATCCGACAAACTCACTGAAAGATGTAATAAGAGTTATTAAGTAATCTTCCATTCTTTACAGAGAATAAGCCAATCATCTACACAATCATTTCCTAGCACTGAATAGAGCTATGAGATTGGGGCGGCTGGGGGTGGGGAGAGATAAAATAAAGAAATTGGAAGTGAGCTGAATGAGGTGTTTCCTTATCCCAGTTTTCTGAACAACTGTGGAAATATTCCACCCTCCTCTCTAAAATAGCTGCACAAATATGTGGTTTACTGCAAAAGAAGAGAAGGGTATAAACTGGGGGTGAGCAACTTTGGCAGGGTTGGGGATGTAGTTTCCATGCCCAACACTTGCTGCAGTCCACATCGTACTTCCAAGTGGCCTAATTTTGCAGGGACAGTTTAGATTCGTCTTCTGTTGCCCCACCTTTCAGCTTCTAAAATGTCCCAGTTTCTCTCTCCTAGACCTCCCACTTTCCTCCTTTGTCCTCAGTTCATTTCAGTTGCTGCAAAATGAGTTCAAAGTACAAAAATAGTTTGCAGTCAGTTAACTCAGCAGAGGGGGGGGAGATGAGATGCAGAGTTTTGCTCTTCCCAGTAGGCTCAGGAAAAAGCAAACTGCTGCAACCTTTTCTGGTTTGGTGTTCTTCTTCTTTAAATAACTTGTTTAAATAAGCTTGGCCACATGTGTTTCAGTTTTGAGCTGTGAAATGTTGAAATGTATGGCACACCAGCTGAAAACAGCCAAAAAAAGGGGGGGAAGAGGGGGTAGACATTAAAATAGAAGAAACCAGACAGCCACTTCCTGTTCTGATTTGGATTTTCCAGAGGCTCCCTCCAACCTGTTAAAACCCAAGCAACCACTTGTGGAGTCCTCCAAGAATGGGAAAATACAGTTTTTCCTCAAAAGGGAAAAGTGGTAGTGATGTGTGTGTGTAGTCATGGAAATGGCCTTTGCCCACCTCTGTGTAGAAGAAGACCACCCCCCCATTTATGCATTATAGATATGAGCAATGTGAATATTTTGGCTTCCACTCAGAGTAGAAAGGTGCCTTCTGTTCATGGATAGAAACATGTCTCTACAGACATGGCTTCTGCATTCTTTCTTCCCCCAGGCCAGGTCTGGGTGTTCCTCCAACCTTCTGGAGTATATTTTCAGTGGGCAGTGGGGGAAGACAGCATCAGCAAAATCATCTTCCCCCTTTCTCCAGCAGGAATACCTTATGAGTAGTTTCATTCACTGCAACTCTGCATCCAGGCTATTTTCAAGTTAACAAGCAACCATTCTTCTTTGGGCTTAAAAGGGGAGAGAATATGCAGGCATTTTCAGGGTGCCTGACACCTGCTTGCTAGGGGTAAAAAGCTTCTGCACTAGCATGATGCCTCTTTTTCCCTGCAGTGGCTTTTCCCATTCCCCTTTGACCAGGTGCAAAAACACTGATAGGACAGGGGGCTCTTTTCCAGCAGATCTAGGGAGCCTGAGTACTGAGGCCCTCTGTGTATTTGTGAGGTTTTTTTTTTAAGCGTTATGTACTAAATTTAAATACATAGGTTATTTGTGAATTTTTAAAGTGAATTAGAAGGCTGTGTTAATAGCACGATTCAAAAAAGCAAACTAACTGAATTGGTTTAAAAAGCTGGTATTTGGAGACAACATTGTGTAGTGGTTTGAGGGTTGTACTACGACTCTAGAGAACAGGGTTCAAATCCCTACTTCTCCATGGAAGCCCACATGATCTTGGGCAAGTCACACTCTCTCAGCCTCAAAAGAAGGCAAAGGCAAACTCCTTCTGAACAAATCTTGCCCAAAAACACCTTAGGGTTACCATAAGTCAGAATTGACTTGAAGGCACACAACAATAATGTAGGGTTTTGCATCAAAATATGTTGATGAGAACATAGAGGTTTTTTTTAAAATTATATTTTTATTATTTTCCATATAAAACATACAATCCGCACACACAATTACATCCAACTTTTCTAATATGTATCCATTCTTAATCCTCTTCCCAACTCCCCCCTCCCAATCTACCCTCCCCCTTACCTTCCCCACCACTTCTTCTCACTTCTTTTGTCTTCCTTCCATCCTCTCTCACTCTACCTTTTACATATAGAACATAGAGGTTTTATGGAAGAAAAGAGTACAGATGATCATCCTACCATAGATGCTCAAATATAGGAAATGGAGTACTTTGGTAACAAGTTACTTTTTGCAGTGATAAACTAGAATGCTGTTACTTTTTGCCTGTATCAGCCAAGTCTGTAATGCATACTCTTTCATTGGAATGTGACAACCTTTTGCCTATCATGTGTTACTGGGTGTATTCTAAGTCAGTCTGAATAATGGGGGGGGGGGAGCAGTGCGTACCTGTCTCTTCCTCTTCTTGGCAGGGCAGCAAGTGAGGAGCAGAGAACAAGGAATACAGACAACAGCAAGGAAGAAAGAAGGGGAGGAAGAGGAGAAGACACACTGAAAAGTTGAGGTGGCTAGAGATTCAGGCTAGTTAGAGATCTAATTTTTAAAAAGAAAGTTATCCTGCCTTCTGCCTCCTTCTGTTTTACCCAATTAAGAGAGAGGCTGCTGCTTCCTCCAGGGGTGGGGGGAATGATTTATGGCTCGCTTCACTGCACAGGGTGGACACTTGTATTGGCTGGGTTGGTGCGATGTGTGAGAGAAAGTTGGGGAGGGAGTTTGCTTCTCTGCATGCTGAGGCCAGCTTGGGCATGAGATTTAGAGCACGTGGTTGGGAGAGAGGGAGCCAGGGAAGGAGAGGAATTGAGTGAGTGGCTGATTCTGTGCACATGCCCAAAGAAATCCTTGAAGAATTTTCAGAACTTTGTGCAATCCCATCACATCTCCAGTTGGATTGGGGAGTTGTCATCCTTGTTATTTGAATGGAAAGAAAGCTCTAGTGAAGGGTTGCTTTGTAGAGTCTTTCACATATTTCTCAGAATTTCCATGGTGCAATATCTGAATTGGCCACTTGGGTGAACCAGAGTGAACCTATATTTTCAATGACATGAGATACAAATCTTGCCAAGAAACCCCTATGATAGGTTCACCTTAGGGTCACCATACTGTAAGTTGGAAATGACTAGAAGGCACACAACAACAACAAAGTTCACAAGACACTTTTTGGAACTGCAGTAACAGTAACAAGTAATTAGCTGTTTGTTACTTGCTTAGAATCATAAGGACCATCTAGTCCAACCCTCTGTCATGCAGAATGCAGTCAAAGCATTCCCAACAGAAGACCATCAAGACTCTGTTTAAAAACCTCCAAAGAAGCAGACTCCACCACACTCCGAAGCAGTGCATTCCACTGCTGAACAGCTCTTACTGTCAGAAAGTTCTTCCTAATGTTGAGGTGGAATCTCTTTTCCTCTAGTTTGAGTCCATTGTTCCATGTCCTAGTTTCTAGAGCAGCAGAAAACAAGCTTGCTCCATCCCCAGTAAAGAAACAATTAACATTCAAAAAAGTAACATTCTAAGCTCTGGAATGACCTGAGCATATGATTATATTCATTTGAAAAAGCAACTTCATCATTCTGTTCTCAGCATGAGGAATACTTGCTGGCTATGTAGCTAATAATAGTAAGAAATCAGAAAATAAGAAGTGAATACATGGCTGACTATATTGATGGGATTCGGGGCCAAACTATAAGATACAGTTAGTATTTACTTAGAAGTGGTGCTCAAGTGGTAAAAGACATCTTTTTATCATAGCATATGCTTTCCCTCACTTGTATTATGCATGCATTCTTTTGTCGCTAGGACAAAAACACAGAAAGTCTGATTGCTAAGACATGTACCTCCTGTTGCTGGAGGGAAAACATGTTGCAGGGACTATGCATTAACCATTAGTTTGACCTTCAGTCCTAGACATATAAAAGCTAAGTGCTGAAACTTCTCTGTCTAGATGAGTAGAGTACTGTAAATCTCTCAGTTTGCTCCCACATTCAAAATGTTAAAATCTTGTTTTTCTGTCTTGGTTATGAAGTAATATACACCATTTTAAAAGTTCTTATCAGAAAAACTGAACAAAATTTTCAACCATCCCTAGTGCTGATACTGTATATCCCTTAACCGCTGGAATTGGCTTTGGATAGGGAAGCATGGTATAAATGGAAACAATTGAAATTTTGAGCCTGGTTATTTTGTAAGAGTGCCCCTCTTACTCTGACTATATTATAAGCACTAACATAATATTTTTTGTTTATTAGCAATTACTGTAATGGTGTAGATTTCCTCAAAGAAAAGAAAGAGTGGACTACAAGCTGAACATGAGTTAGTGTGATGCAGCAGCAAAAAAAAGCCAAGGTGATTCTAGCTGCATTATTAGGAGCATAGTGCCTAGATCAAGGGAAGTAATAGTGCCACTGTGTTCTGCTTTGATCAGACCTCACCTGGAATACTGTGTCCAATTCAAGAAAGATATGGACAAACTGTAATTTGTCCAGAGGAGGGCGGCCAGGATGGTAGGAGGTCTGGAAGCCATGCCCTATGAGGAGCAGCTTAGGGAGCTCTGCGTGTTTAGCCTGGGGAAGAGAAGGTGGAGAGTGGACATGATAGCCATGTTTAAATATTTGAAGGGATGTCATACTGAGGATAGAGCAAGCTTGTTTTATGCTTCTCCAGAGACTAGGACTAGGTAATGGGTTCAAACTACAGGAAAAGAGATTCCACTTAAACATTAGGAAGAACTTCCTGATAGTAAAAGCTGTTCAGAAGTGGAATGTACTGCTTCCTTGGAGTATGGTGGAGTCTCCTTTTTAGGTTTTTAAGCAGAGGCTGCATCATCTGCTTAGATGCCAAGATTGACAAAGAGATTGATCACAGATTAGCAAAGGCACATAGCACATTTGGAAGACTTTACAAAAGAGTATGGAGTAATAAACACCTGAGGAAAAACACAAAAATCAGTGTATATAGAGCCATTGTACTGTCTATTCTCCTTTATGGGTCTGAAACATGGGTCACCTATCGCCACCACCTATGACTCCTTGAACGCTTCCATTAGCACTGTTTACGCACAATCCTAAATATACACTGGACTGACTATGTGACGAATGTTGCTGTCCTTGAGCAAGCAGGGATCACCAGCATTGAGGCCATGATATTGAGAATGCAGCTGCGCTGGGCAGGGCACATTTTTAGGATGGAGGACCATCGCCTCCCAAAAATACTACTGTACGGTGAACTCGCCACGGGTCAGCGTAAGAGGGGCACTCCAAAAAAGCGATACAAGGACTCCCTGAAACAACACCTCAGGCTCAGCCAAATTGATCACCAACAATGATCCGACCTGGCCTCACATCGGGGAGCATGGAGACGCACTATCCACAATGCTGCAGCTTTATTTGAGAACTCACGTCCAACAAGTCTTGAAGAGAAACGACAACGCAGAAAACAGCACAACCCGGAAACATCACCCAAGGAAACCTTCTGCTGTGTTTTCTGCAACCGGACTTGTTTATCTAGGATTGGCCTTTTTAGTCATCAGCGTGCTTGCAGAAAGTGTGGGATGAGTCCTCCCTGAATCTTTGTTTGTGAAGAAAAGCCAGAGAGAGAGAGAGAGAGAGAGAGAGAGAGAGAGAGAGCATGGCCATCTGTCGTGAGGGCTTTGATTGTGTGTTCCTGCAGGGCAGAAGCCGATTGGATGGGATGTCTATTGGAGTCCCTTCCAGCCCTATGATTCAGAGCCTGGGAAAGTTACTTTTGGATCACACCTCCCACAATTCCCCTACCAGCACCCTTTTCAAGGAGGAAATTGACCATAAACCAAAACAGGAATTGTTAATCATAGGCAACTGGAATGCAAAAGTAGGAAACAGCAGAATCAAAGATGATAGGTAAATTTGGCCTAGCATCAAGAAATGAAGACCAACTGACTGAATTTTGCAAGGCCAACAGTTTGTTCATCGTAAACATGTTCTTCAAGCAACCCAAGAGGTGACTGTATACATGGTCATCACCTGATGGCCAACATAGAAATAAAATCTGTCTATCTATCCATCTATATAAAACTCTTGAGTATGGTTCCATTCCCAGTGTGCTGATTGGCTGCTCAGGAAACACACCTAACCAATCACCACCCGAATGCACATTTGCTCTCCACCTCACAATCCACTCCTGCCACTTAATCTGTATCTACACCCCCGGCCTCACAACGGCCCCTCCCTCCTCTCACTCCCCCATCAGTCACGGGGTGAAATGGGACCCAGACAGTCAACTGGTGGCGGCAGTGGGAAACTGCTGCTACCACTGTGATGGGACCCAGACAGTTAATTGCTGGCAGTGGCAACAGAGTGAGTCACCCTCAGCAATTCTGGGAGAAGTGTGGAACACTGGGAAGGAGGAGGAGGAATTTAAAAACCCACTGGTCTACCTTACAGGGATGTTGTGAAGTCTACCAGGCATTTTTGGGGGGAGTTTTTTTAATGGTGTATGTCACACCGGGTACAGCTAGTAGACTGCATAACTGGAAGGAGAAGATGGAGAAGCTCCATTCTCTCTGCAAAAACAAGACCAAGAGCAGATTTTGGCACAGACTGTCATGCCCTACATCTCAGAGGACAGTGAAGATTAATTTGAGCTAGAGAAACGGTGGAACAAAGTGTTCAACATTCACAAGCCGCTGAGGAACAGAGTGCCCAGCAAGCTCACTGATCTGAGCAACAGGATATTCCACAGCCACAAACACCAGAGGAACAGAATACAAACTTACGTAGTTTCATGCAGCACCAACAAGAAAAGGAAAGGCGTAGGAGATCAGAGAGAATAAACAGGAAGCAGGAAGCAACCATGCAACACCTGAGGTACGCTGCTGGCTCATAAATTAGGCAGCATCTCCTCCGGAACAGCATGGCTAACAACCAATCTGCTTGGGTGTAAGCCACACCAGACTCCAATTCTTGACTGACTGCCTGTGATCTTGAACCTTGCCTTTGCCTTTGTGACCTCGGCTTTGGATTTCCCCGTCGGACTGTTGATTTGGATTGTTGTCTCCCTGTGTTTGGCTCTTAAGACTGGACTGTGTTTACTCTTTGTGTTTGGCTCCTAGACTGACTTTGCATAGTGGTAAGTTGACTAAAACCCAATTACTTCCTTTGAACTGTGGAAACTGATTTATTTGTTCTCAGCAGCCTGCTCTGAGCAGTACAGGACACACTGTACTGCTGATATAAAGAATTAGAGTAAAGCTAAAGAAGAACACTAAACCAATCATCATCCAAAGTACAATGTGAAAAACATTCCTGTAGAATTTAAAGATAATATAAAAAATAGATTTGCACAATTAAACCTAATGGACTGGGAACCAGAATTACTCTGGACTGAAGCCAAGGACATTGTCAGGGAGGAATGCAAAAATACACTATTTGCAGCCAAAAAGAAAGAGAAGCCTCAATGGATGACAGATGAAATGGTTCTAGAAGTTAAGGAAAAATGAGAAGCAAAAGACATAGGGTCAAAATACTGACTGCAACTGTTCAGTGACTTGTGTGTAGGGACAAAGAGAACTACTATAATAATCAGTGCAGAGAAATAGAAGATGGCAATAAAAAAGGAAGAACAAGAGACCTTTCCCACAAGATCTGAGAAATCAAAGGGAAATTTAAACAAAAAGTGGGGATACTCTACAGCCAGCAGGGGTACACATTACATGACCAAGTAGAAATTTAAAAGACAATGGAAACAGTACACTGAAGAATTATATATTAAAAAGATGAAAGGGTGACAGATTCATTCAAGGAAGAACCACTTGAGATGAAGCTATGGTTTCAGAAGGTGAAGTGGAAGCTGCATTGAGGGCACTTGGGAGAAACAAAGCACCAGGAACAGATGGCATACCAATAGAGCTGGTTCAAGTTGCAGAGATAGAATCTACTCTAAATCTAACTAAAATATGTCAACAAATATGGAAAACAGTAGAATGGCCCATAGATGAAATGTTCAATACACATCCCAATCCCCAAGAAGGAGGACACAGGGATTGCAGTAACTACAGGACCATTGCATTACTCTTCCATGCAAGCAAAGTAATGCTCAAAATTCTACAACAAAGACTTTTACTATATATGGAGCAAGAACTGCCAGATGTCCAAGTTGGGCCCAGGAAAGGAAGAGGCACTAGGGATGATATTGCAAGGATGCATTGAATAATGGAGCACATCAAAGAATTTGAGAAGAAAACCAGACTATGCTTTATAGATTATAGCAAACCTTTTGATTGTGTAGACCAGGAAAAACTTTGGCTCACTCTTAAAGAAGTGGGCGTACCATAACATTTTATTGTCCTGATATGTACCTGTACTCAGGACAAGAGGCTACCCTCAGGACAGAATATGGAGAAACAGAATGGTTTCCAGTTGGCAAGGGGGTCAGGCAAAGCTGCATTTTGTCATCCTATCTGTTTAACTTCTTTTGCTGAACGCATCATATGTAAATCAGGATTAGACTTGGAGGAAGGAGGCATGAAATTTGGAAGAAGGAATATCAGCAATTTAAGATATGCAGATGACATTGTACTGCTAGCAGAAATTAGCAAAGATTTGGAATGATTCCTGAAGAAGGTAAAAGAAAGCGCAAAGGCAGGTTTACAGTTGAACATTATGAAAACAAAAATAATGATCACAGATGATTTACATAACTCTAAAGTAGACAATGAAGACATTGGAATAGTTTGATTTCCCACCCCTTCACTCAGTCATTAATCAGAATGGAGACTGCAGTTAAGAAAACAAAAGAAAACTAGGACTTCGAAGGTTAGCTCTGAAGAAACTAGACAAGATACTGAAGTGTAAAGATATACAGTATAATTGAATACTAAAGTTAGGATTTCCATACCATTATATTTCCCATTTCTATGAATGGCTGTGAAAGCTGGAGAGTAAAGAAAGCTGATAGGGAGAAAATCAACTCCTTTGAGAAGTGGTGCTGAAGAAGAGTTCTACCGTGGACCGCTAAAAAGGCAAATAAATGGGTGTTAGAGTAACTCAAGCTTGAACTCTCCCTAGAAGCCGAGATGACTAAATTGTGAAACTGTCATATTTTGGCCGTATCATGAGAAGACACGACTCACTAGCAAAAACAATAATACTTGGAAAGGTTGCAGGCAGCAGGAAAAGAGGAAGACCACATTCCAGATGGATTGACTCAATCAAAGAAGCTGTTGATTAGAAATAGGTTATAAATGGAAACAATTAAAAAATATTGAAGCCCTTTGCCATTTTTATTTTGTTGCTAATAAGGTGGGTGGAAGGAAAGTTGAAGGCTAGAAACCAAGTAAGAGCTACTTAACTGCACTAGTGGGTTCCTCTTTTTTTCTCTAAAGATGTCATGGGAGTAGCAAGCTGGGGTTCAATGGCAGATAAAGAGCAGCTGGAAAGATATTAGAAATTATGGATGAATAGTGGGATTCAGAAGGTATTGAAACATATTAACTTAGATGCAGACTTTTTTATACTCTTCAAGATATTTGCAGTATTTCTATAAAGGTAAAAATCTATACATTCTATTATTTTATACCCTCCAACATTTCACAGATGAAAACCAGGACACATGGCTGAACAACATCATCGTGTAGTCAAGATGGCAAAAAAAGGGGGGGGCTAGGAGATGCTGCAGCAGTTTGCTTGTGCCTGCATCTACTGGGAAGAGCAAGATTCCACACGTTCTTCTCCATACACACACACACACACACACACACCGTTAAGATAATTGCGTACAAACTACTTTTGCACTTTGCACTCAGTTTACAGCAACTGAAGTGAGTTTGAGGACAAAGTTTTGCTACAATTTAATGATTTAAAATAAATATTTTTGAGCTATGACAACCATTTCATTTTCCCTTCGCTGTTCGAAATCCTCTGTGTAAAAGGTGAAGGAAAATAAACACATTCCTCTTGCATTAATTACCTTTTTTCACTTTTTTTTTAACCTCATTATGTTTTCCCTGATAATTCAGAGAACAGAACAGAAACACAATTATCCCGACAGGTGATAAAGGCTGAATGCTGAGAATATTGTAATCTAACATGAATTGAATTGAAATGATTCTACTTGTTCTTATGAATTCAAGGAAACTTTACAGAATGATTAAGCATGCTCACAGAAGTGAGTCTCTTTATGATGTGAGTAGACATTAGAGAGAGGGATAAAAGTGAAGTGTTCGGAAAGTATAAATCTTTTAAGCTTTTTACTGTTCATTTCCCAGTAACTTCTGCTAAGCAAGATGTTAGCTTCCATAAAGAGTCAGATGGTGAGGTGGGCCGGGCCATTATCAGAAACAGAACTACTGGGCAAGATCATCAGAACACTTGGAAGTAAAAGAACTGTGATTTATAGTCTTATTTTAACAAGTGAAATAGTTCCTAGAAAAGATTGTTTCTACAGTCCTGAAGATATACAGTCATCCTCCACTTATTCGGCAGGTTAGGGACCAGAGCCCTGTTGAAAACTGAAACACAGAAACAAGTCTTTTTAATAAATATGAATTGAGAGAAAAAGTAGTGTGTGATTACAGAAATGTGTGGAAGGTTGTGGAAACATGATGAAAGAGGCTGAAAGAGCAGACCCCATGTTGCATGTACGGGTTCTGGTTATAATTGAAAAGAGTCAAAAGAGCAGATCGTCAAAAAGTGGGCCATCAAAAAGCGGGGGACACTTGTACAACCTACGAGGTTGTGAGTGAACAATGTACAGAATAATTGGTTAGTTGGTTATCTGTGAAGGATGCTGGTCAAGTAGTAGTTCCACCTTCAGAAGATGTTACTATAACAGAAGAGGGAGCAGAAACAGATTCACAGTAGAAAGCTAGCCTTATAGAGTCTCTACGGCTGATTTAGATAACACATACAGCTGAAGACCATTTCCATCTCAATTACTCACCCTTAACCCTATAATGACCAAAGTTCTAGATCTTGTCCATATTTCAACAAAAACAGAGAAAACATTTAGTTTAGAATGAGGAATTGCTGACAACAGTTTCTTACCTGACTCTTCAGTAGACTTAGGTGGGGAACAGCAACAAATTAAAATACAACAGAATGGACACATGAGACCAGTTAAAAACACACAGCAATAGTTGTTTTTTTAAAAATCCTCCCCACACACTCCAGTCCTCTGAGAGGAGTTTGCTTCAGCCACAAAAATCTAGGCTGTCTGCAACCTCCCAGAGGGCCTTTTTGGTAATCGCCCCCAATTTATGGAATGGCCTGCCGAACGAGATCCGTCAGATGACGAGCTTGAATAGCTTTAATAAAGCACTAAAGATGGATCTCTTTCAGCAGGCCTTTCCTGATTAGATCCCGGCCTCAGGAGTGTGTCTCCTGGCCTCTTTTAGTTTTGTTTGTATTTGTTTTTTTAATGTGATTTTAGTTAGGTGGGTTTTAAAATTTTTTTTATACTGTTTAATGTCTTTTTATGGGGGAGGGTGGTGAGTAGGGATTTTAGTCGGCACTGTAGCGTTTTAATTGTTGGAAGCTGCCCCGATTGTTTTAGCAGGGGTGGGGTAGTCTCTCTCTCTCTCTCTGGCTTTTCTTCGCAAACGAAGATTCAGGAAGGACTCATCCCGCGCCTTCTGCAAGCGCGCTGATGACTAAAAAGGCCAATCCGAGATAAACAAGTCCGGTTGCAAAAAGCGCAGCAGAAGGTCTCCTTGGGTGATGTTTTTGGGTTGTGATTCTTTCTGCGTTGTCGTTTCTCTTCAAGACTTGTTCGTCGTGAGTTCTCAAATAAGGCTGCAGCATTGTGGATATTGTGTCTCCATGCCTCCCGATGTGAGGCCAGGGCGGACCACTGTTGGTGATCAATTTGGCCAAGCCTGAGATGTTGTTTCAGGGAGTCTTTGTATCGCTTTTTTGGAGCGCCCCTCTTACGCTGACCCGTGGCGAGTTCACCGTAGAGTAGTATTTTTGGGAGGCGATGGTCCTCCATCCTAGAAACGTGCCCTGCCCAGCGCAGCTGTGTTCTCAATATCATGGCCTCAATGCTGGTGATCCCTGCTTGTTCAAGGACAGCAACATTCGTCACATAGTCAGTCCAGTGTATATTTAGGATTGTGCGTAGACAGCGCTGATGAAAGCACTCGAGGAGTCGTAGGTGGTGGCGATAGGTAACCCATGTTTCAGATCCATAAAGGAGGATAGACAGTACGATGGCTCTATACACACTGATTTTTGTGCTTTGCCTCAGGTGTTTATTGCTCCAGACTCTTTTGTGAAGTCTTCCAAATGCACTATATGCCTTTGCTAATCTGTGATCGATCTCTTTGTCAATCTTGGCATCTGAGGAGATGATGCTTCCCAGGTAGGTGAACTGCTGAACGGACTTGAGCACTGATTTGCCGACGGCAATGTGGGGATGGTGGTGTTCGTCCTGTGGTGCAGGCTGGTAAAGAACTTCTGTTTTCTTCAGGTTGACTTCTAGCCCAAACAGCTCTGCAGCTGTTGCAAAGCAGGACGTTAGGCGCTGCAGAGCTGCTTCTGTGTGGGCAACAAGGGCAGCATCATCGGCGAAGAGCAGCTCACGGACTAGATAGTTTAGAGTCTTAGTGTGAGCCCTCAGCCGGCTTAAGTTAAACAAGCTACCATCAGTACGGTAGCGTATATAGATGCCGTCGTCATCTTCAAGCTCTGCCATAGCCCTTTGGAGCATCGTGCTAAAGAAGATTGTAAATAAAGTTGGTGCAAGAACACAACCTTGCTTCACTCCATTAGTTATTAGAAAGGGCTCTGAAAGAGCATCGCCATATCTGACTTGACCACGCTGGCCCTCGTGTAGCAAGATAATCATTTTAAGGAATTTGGGGGGACATCCTAGTTTTTCCAGGATCTGCCACAGACCTTTTCTACTTACAGTGTCAAAGGCTTTGGTGAGGTCGACAAATGTTACATAGAGACCCTTGTTCTGCTCCCTACATTTTTCTTGCAGTTGCCTAAGGGCAAATACCATGTCTGTAGTACTCCTATTGGCTCTGAAGCCACATTGGCTTTCAGGGAGAAGTTCTTCTGCAATAGCAGGAACTAATCTGTTCAGGAGTATCCTTGCAAGGATTTTTCCAGCAATAGAGAGCAGTGTTATGCCTCGATAGTTTGAGCAGTCGGATTTTGCTCCTTTTTTCTTGTACAGGGTGATGATGACTGCATCTCGGAGATCTGATGGCAGTTCCCCTTTTTCCCAGCAATTCACAAGGAATTCGTGGAATTTTTCGTGGAGTGCATGACCTCCGTGTTTCCAAACTTCAGGTGGGATTCCATCAATCCCAGCTGCCTTGCCGTTTTTCATCTGCTGTATGGCCATAAGGGTCTCTTCCAAAGTGGGAGCTATGTCCAATTCATTTTTCATTGGTTTTTGTATCATATATTGGATAGCTGAGGCTTGGACTACTCGGTTGGCGCTAAAGAGACTTTGAAAATGTTCAGCCCAACGATTTAGGATGGAGGCTTTATCAGTAATTAATGTTTGACCATCTGTACTGTATAAGGAGCTTTGGACCTGATAAGTAGGTCCAAACACTGCTTTAAGAGCTTCATAAAATCCTCTATGATCACCCAGATCTGCACAGCGTTGTGTCTTTTCTGCTAAATTGATCCACCACTTGTTCTGCATGTCTCGGAGTTTTTGTTGTAGTTTGCTACATGTGAGGCGGAAAGCTGCTTTTCTTACATGACAGGTTGGCTGGGCGAGGTATGCCTGGTGAGCAGCTCTCTTCCTTGCCAACAGCTCCTGGATCTCTTGGTTGTTTTCATCAAACCAGTCTTGATTTTTCTTGTGGGAGAACCCGAGGGATTCTTCTGCAGACTGGAGGATACTGTTTTTGATATGTTGCCAAAGCACTGTAGGAGAAGGATCTGTAGGATGGTCTTCAAGTTTCGTTTGTAGGTTTGCCTGGAAGTTGTCTCTCATGGTAGCTTGTTGAAGATTGTTGACTTGGAGCCTCTTCTTTAAGATGCCACCCCTCTTAGGTTTGAACTTAAGATGAAGATTTAGTTTACATCTGACGAGGCGATGATCTGTTTGGCATTCTGCACTGGGCATCACTCGGGTATGACGGACATCACGAATGTCTCTCTGACGGACTAGAACGTAGTCAATGAGGTGCCAATGTACCCCAATGGTGGGGTAGTAATAATAATAATAATAATAATAATAATAATAATAATTATTATTAAACCAATGCAAATGATGCTAGTTAAAAACACATCCAACCAGTTAAAAGAGCATATAAAACAAATACATATTAAAAACAATCAATTCATACTTTAAAACTCTAAAAATCATCTGGATAGGTCTGCTGGAAAAGGCTGGTTTTTACTACTGTTTTGTACCCAGGTAGCTCACCCAGCTGGCCGATCTTCTCCCAACATGTCATTCCACAATCTCGGGGGTGGCTGAATTAAAAACAAAACAAAACTCAACTGTGCCCCCTCAAGTGTTTGAACTGATTATTGGTGCAATAACATTGTACCAAGGACAGTATTTTTTACAGGATACTGCTTATAATATGTATAATACGCACTGTGTAAACATCAAATATCACATGTGTGACTATTGCACATCAATCTGCATGTCACTTTCTTTGTAGAATTGTTTTCTTTGTAGAGTTTTTGTTACATTTTTAATGTAAACTTTGTTGATTTCACTTCAACAATGGCCTTATTAGGAAACTTGAAATGTACATACTATAACTGAATTTCTCAGTCAGCCAGCCTTGTCATTACAAGAATCCAACAACAGAAACCCAATGCAATGTATTCAATGTTATTAGTGATTTTCCCCAGACATCTTTTGAAAGGTTTATTTTTTTCAAGTGCAAGTTTAATTCTATTCTGTTTCTGTACAAGCACACATATACAAAACAGAATTTCTATGCAGTATTAATTTGCATTTATGTATTCATTTCTAATACAGATGAATAAACACAGTTCCTACAGTCTGAAGTCTAATCTCTATGTTTTCATCTGTGGCACCATTCGTATTTTGATCTGGTGGTGGCTGGCAGAGTTGATGATTCACCTTATGTATATGCATGCAATATACAGTAGTCCTTCACACCTGGAAGCAGCAACCTACTGGACCTTAGGTTAGTATCTCTATGTCCATTTGTGTATAGGTTATAGTGAGTATTAGCCAAGAGGGATGTGGTACCTGTTTGAGTTGTCACCTCTGCTTTACAGAAAAGCTCAGTTTATCATTGCTTTCAAAACATTTATGCACTTTAATGTTCCAAAACTGCTTCTTTTCATATTATTTTTCTCTATATGCATTCTTAATGTGTACGTGCTCAAGTATGCAGAAGCTGGTTAGGACTTATAAAGCCCTATATGGCTCAGATCCAGGTTATTTGAAGGACTGTATTTTCCCATATGAACCTGCCCATCTTTTGAGATCTTCTTGGGAAGCCCTTCTCTCTGTCCTTCCACTCCATGAATGAGGTTGGAGAAAGTTAAAAACAAGGGGAAATGGCTAATGTTGATTATTAAAGTGTGGGGGGCTCTGTTTGAAATGCAGAAAGCAGATTTAGAGCAACAATTTTTGGTCAGGGACTGTGGCAGAAAGAGAAAGAGTTAAAGAGTTAAACTTGTAATATATATATATATATATATATATATATTTAAAAACATGTACAGTACAGTTGTCCCTCCACATTCACGGATTTGACATTCACGGATTTGAGTATTCACGGCTTGAAAAATATTCTGAAAAAAATAACAATCCTAATAGCAAACCTTGATTTTGCCATCTTATATAAGGGACATCATTTTGCTCTGCCATTGCATATAATGGGACTTGAGTATTCACGGATTTGGGTATTCACGGGGGGTCCTGGAACCAAACCCCAGCGAATGTGAAGGGACAACTGTAATTGGTTTCACATAGTTAATATCATATCTCATTTTGCCAAGGGCCCATCAATGCTATGCAGAGTTTTTCTGTTCAGGGAGAGGTTTTGATTTTTGTTTTGTTTTGCTGTTTTTTCTTTTAAATATGGGAGAATATTTGAATATGCAATCCTGCAACTACTCTTTGAGGTAGTACAGGGGCTGGAATGGCTGTGCCATGTGCTATTTTTGCACTCTTGAATCAGCCTTAACCAGATGAGAACTGAAGATCAAAAGGAACATACTAAAGCATCGAAATTTCAGAGCATAGGATGTTAAATTGGTTGCCTTCATGGAATTCAGAACTGGAAGGACCATTTTACATTTCCTTTTCTTTCAGATGGCATAGCATCACAGTGGAGTCTATGCAGTGTATATTTAACAGCCCAGGTTCAGTCTGTGGCATCGTCAGTCAAATATCTTTGCAGCCAGTGGACCTATGGACTGCATGTGGTTTTTTTAAAGCACAACTTCTGCTTCCAGAAGCAGTGCTTCACCTTTAAAGCAAGACATGCAGCCTTAATTTAGTTAAAAATAATGTGATGAGTGGTGAGTGAGATTGCTTCCAAAAAGTAATGAGAAAAAGTAAGGTTACTCATTACCAGCAGTGCAGTGGATCCAGGTCTTGCAAGGTTGATACCACAGGACTTTTGGGTTAACAGGGACTATGACCTCATCTGCCCTTGGACTCCATTGTTCCTTCTGTGTAATATAATAATAATAATAATAATAATAAAAATTATTTATACCCTGCCCCTCTGTTAAAACAATCGGGGCGGCTTACAAAAATTAAATTTTTGCTGCAAATGTTGTGTATTGCTGCAAATGTTGTGTATTGCTGCAAATGTTGTGTATTGCTGCAATAAATGTTGTGTATTCCTGCAAATAGATGAGAAATTGATTATCCATGTTGTAATCCAAGGTAATTTGGAGTAGCTTGGTCTTGAATGAGCAAGACTTATTAACTTTACAAAAGACCTACTCTTGGTAGAGATTAAAACTTCTACAGTTGTCCCTTCATATTCACTGGTGTTTGGTTCCAGGACTCCCTGTGGATACCAAAATCTGTAAATACTCAAGTCCCATTATATGCAGTGGCATAGCAAAATGGTGTCCCTGATATAAGATGGCAAAATCAAGGTTTGCTTTTGGGATTATTATTTTTTAAAGAATGTTTTCAAACCGTGAATACTTAAATCTGTGGATACCAAATCCGTGGATACCGAGGGACAACTGTAGATTTTTTTTTGAAAATTTAGATCAGCATAGCCACCTGCAAGTTTGGACTCTCCTCAGCAGTGTTGCTATGAGGGCCTGTGCTACACCCCGATTTATTACACTGTGAAAAATAACATCATTATCAATCCTTACTCTTTTTCTTTTTGAAAAATGGAATTCCATTATGCACTTGTCATCTTCAAAAGTGACACATTACTAGTCCCAGTTTTAGGACTTTATCAGACTAGCCCCTTAAAATGTTCTTTTGTCAGCATAAAAAACAATTTTTATGCTGACAAAAGAACGTTCCCCCCTCCCACCCCGCACTTACCTTCCTCTCCTGGCAAAGGCAGCTCTGGCAATAAAGAGGAAGTGAATGGAGCCCCATTCACTTCCTCGTTCGAAATCCTGTGAGACTTTGTTGTGTGGGAAATTTAAAAATAAAAACAAAAATAAAGCATTAAAAGTTTTTAAAAGCACACACACACACACACTTTAGAAGTCTCAAGTAATCCAGGGAGGGTCATAAAAAGATTGAAATTTATCTGCATGTCCTGATCTCACCTGGAAGTGTTCGTGCTGGACTGGCCATTCTCGCGGCAGTCATGAGAGTTAAATGGCCCAAGGTTTTGCACACCGGCAATGGTGGCACAAAAGTGGCACAGGGGATCAATTGATCGCTTAATCCATCAATTAAAAACTATGGGTTTGGGGCTGATCTGAACTGCGAAAGGGTGACATCGTCTGATCTGTGTGCCCTTTCGCGGTTATGTGGTGCCATTATGATGCCTTATTTTGTGTGTATAAAGTCCTTAATGTGTATTGTGTTATTTCTGAACATTGTATAGGACATAGCATTCCAAAAGTTACAGAGGAAGTTGGCTCCAACCAGGCTGTTCCATAGGAGTACCAAATGTCTGGTCCCAAAGGATAGACTTGACTGAGAGCCTCAGGACAATCTGGTGTCCCGTTGGATAGGCCATATGCACACAGAGCCAAAGATTTTTGCTTCTAGTCAAGGTGGCTCCTTTTATTCCATTTGATTGGATCTCCCTGAGATGCTGGTAGGGATGAAGAAGAGAGATCTGTTTGGTTTACAGTTTACTGCAGACCTGTCTAATTTGCGATTCCTGTACCAGTATGTTAAGTGAAACCCAGTTACACTTTAACACCCACGCTTTTCTGAATTTGGTAGTGTAGTTAGCCAAGTTAAAAAAAAAAATTAAAAAAATCATGCTTTCAGGATGGGGTAATGGCATCTCTGCTGACTGCATCTCAGTGTTTTAACTTCCTTTGATGTCTCCAATTTTATCTTTGTTCTTAGCTTCTTAGCCGTCTAGCTTTCATTTCACAGTTTAGTCTTTTTCTCAGGCCATCTCTGAAACCAGTGAATGCACTCATTAATGTCAGTGTACTGCAAATCCAACAGAGTGCACATCTTTCTCTTTTGATAAGAACTGGAGAGCAATGGCCTTGAGGAGGGAAAAGGAGAAGGAAGAGGAGAAAGCTAAAAGTGTCTAATTGAATCAGTTTTCAGAATGACACTGTTTGAAGAATCTAGAGGGGATTTGGCTTTGATGGTTTTAATTTATCTTAATGGAGAGGGAGCAAAGGATTTTAGTGGAGTTATCTATTACATTGCTGCATCTGCTTGGATTTGATTTGCTTGGAGTGATAAGCTCTGGTTGTCTGTAGTTTTTTTTTTTTTGCTACATATTTACAGACTATTACAAATGTTATGGGCTTGTATAGGCCTTTGCAGACTTGCCTGGATTGGATTAGTTTGGACTGATAAACTATGGTGGATTTTTTATGCTGTGGTGGGATGAGGAGTTGGTGGCTATATATTTACAGATTTTCCCCCAAAGTGGCTCACAGTTTTAAAAAACACACAATTAAAACATACATAAATGCACATTAAAACAGAATTAAATCAATTACATCACTAAAACAACTAAAACATCAAAATATTTAAAAGAATAAAATATACTTAAAAGTATTAAAAACTGTAAAAAAATATAAAAAGCTTTAAAAAAACAACCCAGCAAAACCACATAGCATCCCCCAGCCTGTCTGAATAAAAAGCCTGCCTGAATAAAAAGGTTTTGGCCTGCTGCCGGAAGGGAAACAGGGAGGGGGCCAATCTGGCCTCCCTGGAGAGGGAGTTCCAGAGTCTAGGGGCAGCCACCAAAAAGGCCCTCTCTCATGTTCCCACCATCCGTACTTGAGATGGTGGTGGGACTGAGAGAAGGGCCTCTCCTGATGACCTCAGGTTCCGGGCCAGTTCATTAACACCTTCAAAAAAAGAGAATATTAGAAGTGGCTTTCTAGTATGAAAAGAGTGATTCATTATTTTGGGTAGTACAGTTGTCTCTTCATATTCGCTGGGGTTTGGTTCCAGAATCCCCCGTGGATACAAAAATCCATGAATACTCAAGTCCTACTATATGCAATGGCATAGCAAAATGGTGTCCCTTATATAAGATGGCAAAATCAAGGTTTGCTTTTTGGATTACTATTTTTTATGAATATTTTCAAGCCCTGAATACTTAAATCTGTGGATACAGAGGGACAACTGTATAAGCAGCACTTGATTCTAAAATGTAGAACCTACTGGACAGCCCTTGTACACACGCATAAAGGTATGTACTTCAATGTCCCCACATCATTCCAGATAATGTTCTATTAAACTGATGGATCTTAGGAGAGATATAGTGACATCTGTATCACTTTGAGGAATGCTTCTTTATTCTGGGCCCACATGCTCTTAATTGGTAAAATATACCAAATCCTGTTCCATATGCATATTTAAATCCATTTCCCAGACCAGCCTGTGGGAGAGCCATATTTTTCTTCAAGTGACTAGTGATACATAAGAGACACCTGCCTTCTAGTTATATTTAATGTCTTAAGGCAGAGATGCTAAAAAAAAGGGCTACTTCTCCTTAGTGAATACAGTGTTACCAAATGATAAAATCTGTCTTTTTGAAGACATATTGTTAATTGCTTCAGGTAAGCTTTGAGTTATGACAACCCTATGAATGAGAGACTTCAAAGACAGCCTGCTATTAACAGCCATCCTCAGGTCTTGCAAACTCAGGGCCAGCACTTATTTTCCTACCGCCTTCCTCTTTACCAAGCATTTTTGTCTTTTTCAGTGAGTCACAGCATCTAGGGAGAGTTCAGGTTTGATTTGCTCTAGGACCCATTCATTTGTCTTTTTGGTGGTCCATGGTAACCACAGAACTCTTCCCCAACACCACATTTCAAATGAATCGATTCTCTTCTTGTCAGCTTTCTTCAATGTCCAGCTTTCAATGTCCAGCTTTCACAACAATACATAGAAATCTGAAATATGATGGCATGGATGATTTGGCTTTGGTGTTTAATTATATATCTTAACACTTCATGAACTTATCTAGTTCTTGCACAGCTGACCTTCCAAGTCCTACTCTCCTTCTGATTTCTTGACTACAGTTCTATTTTGATTTACGACTGAGCCAAGTTATAGAAAATCTTTATTTCAATATTGCCGTAATCCACTTTAAAGGTATGTAAATAATCTGCTGTCATTTTTTGGCTTTTTAAAAATATTCAACTATAACACTGCTTTTGCGCTTCCTTCCTTGACTTTCTTCAACAATGGTTCCAAGTCTTTGCTGTTTTCTGCAAGATAGCAATGTGGTGTAGTGGTTTGAACATTGGGATACAATTCTGGAGACCAGGGTTTGAATCCCAGCTTGGCCATGGAACCCACTAGGTGAAGTTGGGCAAGTCACACTCTCTCAGCCCCAGAGGAAGGTGAAAGCAAAGGTAAAGTCCCCTCTGAATAAATCTTGCCAAGAAAACCCCTTTACAGTTGCCCTAAATCGGGAATGTCTTGAAGGCACACAACCACAACAAATATAATGTCATCTGCATATATTTAATGGTTGATGTGCCTTCCCTCAATTTTCATGCCGCCTCCCTTTGAATCAAATCCTGCTTTCCATATGATATGTTCTGTATAGAAATTAAAAACAAATAGGATGGTAAAATGCAGATGTATCTGATCCCCTTGCCAATGGGAAACCATTTTTTCCTCCAGATTATGTCCTGACACTGAGCTCTTATCATGAATGTAGGTTATACATCAGGAGAATCAAACACTATGGCATACCCATTTCTTTTAGTGTATTTAGGGTTGGATTAGATGGCTCTTGTGGTCCTTTCCAGCTCTACGATTATATGATTCTATGATCAATAGTTTTGCATGATCTATAGTCAGGGTGCGGCTATACGATCATAAAAAAATCCGTATGGGGGGCAAAAAATACAAACAGCCTGTCATACGTATGCATACGAACCGGCTATACGATTTTTTAAACCCCCTAAACTCCGTATGACTCCCTCTTCCCGAAGCTGGCTGGAGCGAGCAAACCAAGCGGCAGTTTTAAATCTCCCGCTGCTTTTTTTTTTTTAAAGGTTCCTGGTTTGCGGACAGTCAGTTTTACGTATTTACAATATAAAATGAAAATAAATAAACATATAAATTCATGGACTTAGCGGACGCTCACTAGCCGGGAAACCAACATGGCGGCCGCTCCAAATTCCCCCTCGTGCTAGCCCCGCCCCCTCTACTCGGCCAGCCAATCAGATTACCCTGCCTGTTCGTATGTGTGCGAACGGACCGTACAGACCCGTCAGCCATCCGAACGGCGTACGGATTTCTCTTCGCGATCCACTTTCCCTCCCGAACGCCGCATGTGCGTATTTCAGGGTGGAAAACCGCCCCCCCTTTTGCATTCGTGTGCATCCGAACGGCTGTTTGTACCGAAGTGCGAACTTTCGCACACCATACGTATTATTTAAATCGTGTGGACGGGGCCTCAGTAGTGTTTCATGATCTATGATCAATAGCGTTTCATGATCAACAGTTTTTCATGATCTATGAACTTGGCAGATTTTACAGTTTTGTCTTTAAAGTGGCTTGATTAAGTGGCTGACCCTTATTATAAAGATCTTCGTTATGGAAGATAACTCTGTATATATTATACTGTATATATTTACCTGAATCTGTAAAGGAAGGATGATATTAAACAGGGAAATTTTACCTGAAAAGGCTTCAGACTTCTTTCAACTCTCTTCTTATAAACAGTGGTCTAACCCTCTTCCAGATTGGAGAGGAACCCTCATATTCTAAAGCAAGCTCATTGGCTGCAAGATACAGTACTAGCCACTCCTGGTTGCAGCCAGTAAGTCATCAAAGAATTATTTGTAAGGGCCAGAACCTGGTCAGTACTTACTGACCTCTGACACTGGCCATTTCTCTTAGAATATTACTGTAGGAGGTGAAATAATCTTTGAATGTATTTCTTGCTCTGTGTTCAAAAATCTGTTTATGTGGAAAAGAAGCACTTGTCATGGGGATAATAAATGCCTGTATAAAGTATTATAACTTCATAATATTTCCATATACTGTATTGTAAAATATTATTTTTATTATAAAATACAAATCACCACCTTCAATGCATTGCCCACATTTGGTAGGCTGACAACATTTCTGGTATTTTGAATATTCATTCTACCTAATAACACTTTGGTAAGACTGTTATCTGTTGTATCATTTGTGCTTTATAATGCCTACCTGGTTGATGCCCACTTGGCATGGGGAAAATAAGGAACCTCAAAGCATTCAACGTGAACTGTAACTGCTGACTGGAGTCTTTGCTCCACCTTTTTTGGCTCCAGTGCTCAAGCCAGCTTTTTCTCTATCCAAGATGAAGGACTATCCTCATATTGCCTTTAAGAATTATTTGAATTTATTTCTATGTTTAAGTCCACCATCCCCTGGAACAAGTGTCTTCCTCTTTTCTTCTACTTTTAACCAAAACATTATAACTCTTTCAGTACCACAAACCCATGTTTAGATAATCTTTCAGCCGATAAACGTTGCAGAGAAAATAGGTCAAAGCATATTCAACATGTTTACATGCATAGTTTTAAACTATGTTTTACCATTTTTAACCTGTTTTAACTTTTCTCACCCCCAGCAAACCTCAGTCCTCAGGCAGGCATATATATAAAACATCTGCTCCTGTTTGAAGCCTAGTAGAAAGTAAGAGTGATATACTGGAGATGTCACAATAGAAATGCAAATGTGTAGTGACATCCAGAAGGATGCAACTCTGTTAAATGTAATGGTATAACAATATTGCTGTAAAATAGATTAGGTATTTGGATATATCAAAAGATAATTTTCTATTTGTTTGTATGGTAGACATAACAAGAGAAGCCAGAAGGTGGTGGTAAATACCATGGATTTTTCCTCAGATGCACAGCAACAGAAGGGGTTTCTAAATGATGTATACAAGTTGATGTGAAGCACAATGCAAGACATTAAGGAGATCTGCCAATTTCCTTTTCTGTGATGCTGCAATACTTAACTGCCTACCAAATATAGACAGTGCTGTAGTGTACTGACCTTTTGAATCTAGGATTGAAAATGAAGTGATATGTTACAACCTTGGGAAGCACCAATTTTCACCCAGATGTACAAATCCTGTAATGATACATGGCTTCCCATTTTCAGTGATGGCTTGTGGATCTATTACAAAATATGGCTGCATTTTTGAAGGTTTGCAGAGTGTTGATGCTTAATTTTTAAAACCCTTTCTTGGCAGTGCTATAAAAACTATCCCCACTGCACCTCATGCTGGCAAAGTGCACCAGCACAGAACTGATGATGTGACAAATACATATACAAATAGTACTTAAAAGATAATGCCTTTGCTTGTAACGTCAATATTCAATTACTCTAGAAGCAGAGTAGGCATCTTTTTCAGCACTGAGGGCAGTTTTGGAAACACAGCTAGCTGATTGTTGCATCTACTTAAACTCATTTGCATACAGCAGACATTAATGTGATAAACAATTGTTACCCTTATATCCATTGAATCCAAGGGTGGGGAAATTCTGACTGTGTAGAGGCCAACTTTTGTTTAGCACAAGGAGTATAGTGTCCACATCAACTGAACTAGTAGTACCACTGTTTTCTTTTTTTGGTCAGACCTCACCTGGAATACCACGCCCAATTCTGGGCAGCACAATTCAAGGGGGATATTGACATGTAGGAATATGAGCTGCTCAGCAGTGGAATGCACTGCCTTGGAGTATGGTACCAGCTGTTTGGCAGTGAATGCACTGCCTTAGAATGTGGTGGAGTCTTCTTCTTTGGAGGTTTTTAAACAGAGTCTGGATAGCCATCTGTTGGAAATGCTTTGATTATGTGTTTCTGCAGGGCAGGGGGTTTGACTAGATGGCCCCTGCGGTCTCTTCCAACTCTATGATTCTATGTTTAGAGGTCTGGAAACCAAACCTTATGAAGAATGGCTTAGGGAGCTGTGTGTGTTTACCTTAGAGAAGAAAAGACTGAGAGGTGATAACTGTGTTTAAATGCCTGAAGTACTTTCATGTAGAAGATGGAGTGAGCTTTTTTCCTGCAGCTCCTGAAACTAGAACAACACAAACCAGTGGATCCAAATTACAAGAAGATTTCAGCTAAGCATTAGGAAGAACTTCTTGATTGTAAGAGCTGTTTTGAGAATAGAATAGACTGCTTCAGAGTGTGGTGGATTCTCCTTCTTTGGAGGTCTTTAAACAAAGGCTGGGTGGCCATCTTTCTGGAGTGCTTTAGTTGTGCATGGCAGGGGATTGGAGTAGGTGCGCCCTGTGGCCCCTCCTAACTCTATGAAGACTTCTGATGAAGATGAAAAGGGAACATCTTCCCTTTTGAAGAGTCTTGCTGTACTTTTTGAAAAGGACTCTAGGGATGATCTTAACTATGAGTTGGTTCATATGGGGGAAGAAGGTTTTGGGTTTTCTTAAAGAAAGGTTGAGCCTGCCGTTAGGAAGAGTGAGGTAACTGTCTCAGGTAGCTGATTTTGGTTGTTCTGGAAAGGTAGCAAATTGTTAGCATTTAATGTGTTGTTATTGTTGTATGTTTATTGTTAGAGAGGCACCTGTGCTATTATCTGCTTTAGGTGCAACAATGGCTTTATTAGCCTTGGGTACTATGCATCCCTAGTGTGTGTTTATGCATGTGGATATACTCATTTACATCATTTGCTGCTCTTCCTCAGCCAGCAAAATGTCCTGGTATTTTTCTTTTCTTTTCTTTTTTAAGTATCCAGGAGTCAGATTGTCCAGGGCTTTAATAGATCAACACCAGAACCAGAAATAAACTGTGAGGCTATGAAGTTGTTTTAAAATTGGCATCATTAAAATTGGCATCATTAAAAATGAATGATTAGTATCATTAAAATTAGCATCATGGCCTGTGGCTTGCCTCAGGCAATAAACTGGCAACCACATTTTGAACTATTTATAGTTTTAGTTAACACAGGTGACACCATTACTTTAGTGTGTTATGTGTGTATGTGGAATCATGCATAGTCATGGCTAGGTTGTTTCTACCTAGTTAAGAGTATTGTTGCTTAATTTGTCCACAGCTGCCACTTGAATACTTTGCAACAGAACCAGATCTAATATTTCAAATAAATGTAAAGATGTTTAAAAGAAAGAATACATCTTAAAACACACAGCAAATAAAAAATGCTATCTTTTTCTTTCTTTAGTAGCCGAGGTCTTGCATTTCATTAAAAAAGTTTACATTATCCATTTTAAAATTATGTAACTCATCTGTGTTCATTATTTTTGTCTTTTTAATATTCAGCTGTAACTCTGCTTTTGCACTTTCTTCCTTAATTTTCATCAACAGTCATTCTAAATCCTTGCTATTTTCTGCACATAATCTGTATATCTTCATTTGTGGATGTTCTGTCCCATACTTTTCATACCTTTTCCCCTCTGAGTTTAATCTCACTTTCCATATGATATGTTTTGTATATATATGGAATAGATAGGGTTATAAAGTCCTGACTCATCTGATGCCCTTGCCAATGGGAAACTATTGTTTTTCTCCATATTATGTCCTGACAGTGACCTGTTTGTACCGAAGTGCGAACTTCTGCACGCCGTACGTATTATTTAAATCGTGTAGACGGGACCAGAGTATAGGTTACACATCAAGACAATCAGATATTGTGGCACACACACTGCTTTTAGAGCGAAGCAGAATTTCTCATGATCTACACATCAATGGCTTTTCTGTAATCTATAAAGCACCTGTTGATTTTCTTCTGAACTTACTGTGTACCATTATGCAATGTATGCTTGCAGAGTGATTCCTAGTGCCTTTTCCATTTCCGAAACCAGCAGAGACATCTGGCATATCTCACTCTATGTATGGTAAAATCCTTTCTTGTACAATCTGGAGCATCACTTTGCACTGTTCACCCATGCAGGCAATTAGTCTGATGGTTACTACAAGCCCTGATGCCCCCTTTCTTTGGGGCTAGAATGTATACTGAGCATCTCCAGTCTGTAGTATGTGGGGAAATAATTAATTGTAATGTAAAAGCAATGTTGTGTACCTCATTCACATCCTAAGATAAGTCTACGTTTTTTTCCCTACATGCTTCTGTTCTCCCAAACTCCCTTTCTCTTATTTCACTGGGCACTTCCAGCCAACTGGAGTGCTGGGTCATTCAACACATGACCTAATTTAAATTTTATTGCTTTTTGTTCAAGTCTTTTTGAAGTTAGATTCTCCATTCGGCTGGAAGCCTAGCCATGGATGCCATGCCATGATGTTTGCTTTTCAAGTCACCATGCAGCCTCTTACCGCTAAAGGGCTGGGTGAGTCTTTCTACCCTAAATCCTCCTAGTTAGTTAGGAACCCTTTTTAAAGTTTGTTTTAGTATGTAGATTGAGATTGATATATCTTCAGTAAACTTTTGATTTGCATTTTTAAACTGACTCCTTTGTTTTTGTAATGAGTCTAATTTAACTGGGTGATCTCAGACCACAGACCTCTGAATACACTTTTAAATGTTAATTGAGCTTTGTCTGTCTCAGCATTCTTAAGCCACTCTGCATGAATTTGAAAGTAAATGATTTTAATTCCTCTTTGTTAAAGAAGATATTTTTATTGCTTTTTAAAAGGGCTAGATTCCTGGAATTTTTAATACATTTTTATTTTTAGACTCATTACTCCTACACAGTCTATGGATCACTGTTTTGTTTTCATATTTGTTGGCAGATTTTATTTAGAATTTGAGCAAATTCTCTGTCTAAAGAATGAAACAGTTCTGTTGGTCTGCCATCTATTCCTGGTGGTGATTTTTTTCCTCCCAAATGTTTTAAAAACTTTTCTACTTTGCTTTCTAGGACTGTGGGTTCCTCTTCAAATGGTTCTTCCTTGAAGGGACATGGCATCATTTCATCCCTTTTGTATAGTTCCCCAGTGTATTTCTTTCATTGAATTTTTATTTTGTCCTAAATACATAAAGTGTTCCCCTCTTGGTCATATACCATCCTTATTTTTGGTTTGAATTTCCCTTTAATGTCTATGATCTTGTGGAAGAACTGTCTTGTTCTACCTTTTTTGTTGTATTTTTCTTTGCATAGATTATTATATTTCTCCTTGTCCCTATGCGTAAGTTGCTGCAAAGTTTCATTCAGGATTCTGACCTTGTTTCCATCACCTTTTACTTTTGCTTCTTATATGTCCTTAATCATTTGAAGAACTTCATCTGTCATCCAATGAAGTTTTTATTTCTTGTCAACTATAGATAATGTCTATTTGCATTCTTCCCTGTCAATGTCTGTGGTTTTAATCTTCTTCTGGGTCCCTGTCAGTTAGGGATAGTACTGCAAATCTGACCTTTATATGGTCTTTAATGTGGTATTGTTGTGGCTTGAGTGTGGGACTAGGACTTTGGAAGATAAGGATTTAAATTATTGCTCGGCCATGGAAATCTACTAGGTGACTTTGGTAAGTCATTCTCTCACTGCCTCAGAGGAAGGCAGTGGCACCACCCTTTTGAAAAAATCTTGCCAAGAAATCCCTATCATAGATTTGCCATACAATAACAGTAAGTTGGAAACATCTTGAAGGATCACAACAATAAAGGAGTTAGTATTGTGCAGAAGAAGGCAGTGTTAAACCATACCTGAATGCCCTTTACCATGAAAACTCTATGATGAGACAATCCAAATGAAAAAAGAGGTAATTGGCATACCCTGCATGGCTGATAAGGGCATCAGTTTAGGGGATGAGGATATAGAGGAACACTGCTTGCTGCTGCTTGTGTTTGTCTGGCCTTATCTCTACAAACTGCATAATTGCTTAGTTGCTATCAGCATTTGGAAGCTTTCCCAGACAGTAATGGTTGAAGATGAGACTCCCAGGTCAGAAGATACTCAACCATCTACTGGGAAAGACCAGAGCATTGAGTTTAAAGATGCAGTTGGCTTTAAGCCAAAAGGATATTCAGCTGCTGATACACATATAGGTGAAAGAAAAGTGTGAAGCTGTACAACGTATGTAGTAGGAACATGGACTGTGAGAAGCATGAATAAGGGAAAGACAGATACTGTAAAACAAGAAATGGAAGGCAGAGACATAGCCATATCTTGGTGTGAGTTAACTAAAGTGGACAGGCATGGGGTAAGTATACAGTGTTTTACTCTGGGTATGACGATCAAAGAAGAAACAGGGTGGCATTAATAATGAGATGAAATGTAGAAAACCAGTCAGGAGAATACCATGTGAAATCTTAGCAAATAATATCAATAAGATTCCAGAGAAAACCTATCAATATAACTGTGATCCAAGTTTAGGCTCCTGCCACAGAGACAGATGGTGGTGGTGGTGGGAAATCAAACTAGAAATCACTTCCTGTTTACTATCTGTTTTAGAAAAAGGCCTAGCGAATATTTCCAGGCATTATGGGGCAAAAAAAAAAATAAAAAAAAAATTGGGTTTTTTTAAAAGTGTGTGTGGCCCTCCAAAGTCTCCTAGAGGAGCTAATGCACCCCCTAGTCACACTTTGCCCAGTTTTTACAGCTATGCCCAGTTCAGAAGAGATCACATTGTACCTTATTGCTGGGGTATTTTGAAAGTTACAGACCAAATAAGTAACATTTGCAAATTTTGCTTATCAGGGGCCACCTCAACACTATAAAGTTATAGCACTATGATTCCACTTCAATTGCCATGTTTCTATCCTGTAGAATCCTACAATTTATAGTTTAGAGAGCAGTCTTTAGATTTTTCAGTCAGAAATGCCAGTGCCTTAGCAAACTATAAGCCCTAAAATAATTGGATGGTGCCATGGCAGTTAAAAGTTGGATCATAATGCTATAATTGCCTTGTGTGAAGGGGCCTAGGATTTATCATCAGTGCTCAACACTGTAGTTTGGACAAATGAAATTCTAGAAATGGCTTGAAATCTTCTTTAAAAATGTGACCTATTTGCAGTGAAAATAAGGAGATTTAACAATAACACTTTCATCTAAAGTAGCTGAGGTTGATCAACAAATATTTTGTTTATCTGTGCTGTATTCTATTTGCAATACAACAGATTTCAAGACTGAAATCCAGATGGCTGATGCTGCTAGAAGCTATGTTTCTATCCTATTGTTCATTTGATCTCCTACAGATAAGTGGAAGTTTATTGAGTGTTTGCTGGTGAACAAAAGGAGTACTGATGCTGTAGGAAATAATGGGAAAATTGATGATGATATTACATCTTTGTTGTTTTTAATAAGGCTTCCTTCACATTTTGTGGCAAATTCAGACTGTATGTTTGACTTTTATTGTGTGTGGTATAAGTACTGGGGTATAAAGTCTAGTAGACAATACAAAATAGTTTGTTTCTGTCCTCTTCCTTTTTACAGCTCTTATTTCAGGGCAGCAGCTGATGGAGCAAGACAGGTTCAGGCTATGGTTCTTGGTTTGTACATAGCAACAAGCCATTGTTTAAATCATTGGTTCTTCACCAGTGATGCATGTTCTGCTGGTGGGACACAGAAATAGCAGGGATAGGGTTTTAGTCAGAGCAATTAAAAATATTCCCAATATTACTACTGCAATATTTAATTTTATATTGTTTGTGTTTTAGCATTACCATAGCAGGTAATTAATGCTCAACAGTTTTATTATGGTTTCCCATACGAATGGAATTATTATTTTTGTGGGGTTTTTTTTGTTTACTACCCAAAGTACTACAGCAGTTTTAAATGTTCTTAAAACTTTCCATGAATGATAAAGAAATAATAGAATGCCTGCAAACATATAAAATATCTTGGAAAAAGTGTTTTTATTCCCATTCAAGGTAAAACTTACAATTTCTTTGATAGAGTGATTGGTGAGAAGTTAAGATAGGAAAGGTTGAGAACTACTCGTTTAAGTAAGAGAGACTTCTTAAACCAAGAAACCATGACTTTTAATTATAAACATGGCTGGCTAAGAAATCATAGTTGGTTTGCTGAGACAGGTTTGGACACAACAAGAAGCCAGAATTCAACAAACCACAACCTGACTTACCCTTATGTGTACAGTGGTAGGCTTAAATTCAGGTATTCTTAAAAAAGAAAGCTGATTATCTGCTGGTCCCCAAAGCACTGACCCATTATGTAAAGATCATTTTCTTATTACCTTTAACTCACTTTTCACTGGCAGAAGTGCATCCCTTACAGTGTCAATATCAAGGTATTTCAAATATATTTTTAAAGTAGAAAACCAATTTTAAAGCGCACACTCCCAAACTACTGCTTATTTTCTTTTCCAAGTCTGAATTCAGAAGGCTATCCACAGCGACACACGAAAATCACTTCAAAATCATCTCCGTACTTGGCCTGTCTCTAATGAGAAAACAGGCATACATGGAAAAGACTTACAGCACTATATGCACAATGCGAGAGCTCCTTTTAATGTTATGCAGTGTTGTAGTACAGCAACAAATTTAACACTAGCATATGCTACAGCCACCGGCTGGATACTCTGTTGTCATTTTCACCAACTGTTGGAATGCAAAGTTCCCCCTGGCTGGTTAATTGAGACAGTTTCCTATCTCAGATGCTTAGCTGCAGTAAATTTTCTTTCACAGCAGCAGGAAGAGAGCTCCAAGGCTATTCAGACTGTGGAAGCCTCCTTTTAACATAACATTGTTTCTGTTAAAGGGGAGCATTTAGATAATGCATTTCAAGGCTGTTTTAAAGTTCTTGCTCCATCTGAGACCCTTCTCTTCGTATACAAGTGTGTCCCAACCAATCAACTCCTTTGAGAGACCTGGTTGACATCCTGCTAGTGACATACACAGGTGTGACTGGAACCTACAGCTGTGTGTCCTTTTCCAGTCACTGTAGATGGTGTTAAACAGCATCTCCATTCCCAGCAACCTTTTTGCTCTTTACATACAGTCCTGCAGCTGGATCCCTCCTTAGTCATTTAGTGTCCAAAAGTGGCCAAGTACCCATCCTCCTGGACCTCACAGAAGGGGCCTGACAGGATCTCTGCAAGGTCCAGGAGGATAAAGTCATTGTCCTGCATCTGGCTTCAGGAATACAGCCAGATGCTGCTTGGCTACTCCCTCGTCATCTTCTGGCTACTAAATGGTTGTGGGAAGGTTGCAACCCATCTGCAGGGTTGTAAGTAAAAAGCACATGGAGGAAGCGGAATTATGCATTACATCCTGTCAGTATAGGATTGCCATACCTCAAGGCCTGGTCCTGAGTCTCCAGTTTGGTGGGTCATCTCCAGGCAGAGACAAGGGTGCAAATTCTCCCGTTTCAGTGGGCCCCACTCCAGGCAAGAGGAAAGGATTCTGTGCAAAACTCCAGCTCAGCTAGTAAAGCAGTAGCTGGATACAGTTTACAAGGCTTAATTGGTTGGTTGCTGCAACTTGCCAACACTCTCCAAGGAGTCCATGTATTTACTTTATCCTTCCCTCCTTGTCAGTGCGGTGTCAGAGCTCACCCTCTGCTCTGCTTTGCATCTACCTTTTGGCTAGAAGCAAGTAGGCTTGCTTATACATTCCTTATCCTGCGAAAGGAAATAATTCCTCCATTTCCCCTTGATCTGAGAACAGTCCCTTAGCTAAGATTTCTGCCTTAATTTTTTTAAAAAGGAAAATATATTCATTCATTCATCCCCTCCCCCTTTTCGTTTTGTCTTTGAATAACAAGTTGTGAACAACTATCTTTGGCCCTTAATGGATAATGCTTAATGTCATCATCAGGGGCCCATCCCCAACTCTGAGGTTTACGCTTAGACACCTCAGGACTGAGGATGATCCTGATCTGGCAACTAGTGCAATATAGGATCTTGGCCATTTATCCATTGTGTAAAACCTGTCAGTGGAATGTTTTCTCTGAGGAAGTTTGATTGAGGTGACAGTTACTGGCCTCTGCTGGGAACTGAAACATTAATGTTTTTATTAGTGTTTACTAGACAAGTGTGCACAGTCCTACATTTGTTAGGAGCAAGGCTTGTTGAACATAATGGGACTTAGAAGCAAACAAACATAGGATTTTACTCCTAGGACTTTAGTGATTTGACTGTAATGGCTATATTTGACTGTAATGGCTTATGTAATTGACCTTTATATTACATTTATTCTGTTCTTTATGATTTTATTTATTTCATAACCTCAAACAGTCT
The DNA here is from genome assembly GCA_030847615.1 of Gambelia wislizenii. Lineage (NCBI taxonomy): Eukaryota > Metazoa > Chordata > Lepidosauria > Squamata > Crotaphytidae > Gambelia > Gambelia wislizenii. Next base: position 41,360,616 of record JAUMIR010000001.1, read on the forward strand.
CATAATGATGACATGAGGTGTCTTGATTCTGTTGCAGAGAGGCAGGATCTGTCATTTGCAATAAGTAAATAAGGATACTTTGTGTGCTTGTTATAAGGGATAACATTTGCTCATTGGAGAAGGAGGAAGCAAGTTAAATTTATAGCAAAAATAAAAAATTCACAACATAGCTTTTCCTGGGCACTTCTGTTAGTGGCAGAAGCAGATGTGTGCAGCTTGCAAAGATGTAGGAAGATTAGAATAGCTATGGTAAGGAGGTAACTATTTCCCAATGTTTCTGTAAACTGACTGAATTGGAATCCACAATACTGTTTTTTCAGACTCTCATACCAGCACTTCAACAGAAGTGACTGAAGCAGGCGAACATCATAATTCTCTGACAACAGGAGCAGCCACGAATTAAATATGTTTGTTGGTATTGCTAGGTTAGTTATGTAAAGCTTAGCTTATTTAACAGTGCTTGTGACTGTTGCTGCTAAGTAGGAGAATTTCAGGAAAGTTAAATTAATAGTGAAACCATTAAAACAGAAATATTCCAGATAGAAAATTTTAAATTTTCCAAAAGAGATTGGTGGTTTTTTTCTCTGCTAATCATAGAACAGGCCCAAGGCAATTTGATGATACAGGTGGAAAATTGAAATGGATGCCTCCAAAGTAAAAATATAATCTTTTAAATAATTTTTAAGTGGGGTCCTCATTAAGTTTTTTTTTCTAATCCAACAATTAGTTTTGAATTTATATATTTATATAAACATACTTTGTGGGGTATTCTTCCTTTTAAACAATTACTGAATTGTTTAGTCTTGGTGTATATACATTATTATAAAGTGGTTAAATTAGTTGTATGATAATTTAATAAGAAATCTCAAATAACCTGGAAATATTGATTAGGTAAGCTCTTGTTGTAAGCAATGTTCAACATGGTTTTCTTGTAAGAGTGGGATATAAATAAATCTGTGTTGATTACGATGATAATAATATTTAAATATTCAGAACCTAAAATTTGTTACTTGACACCTTCTGTCTCATTCCCAGACTAACCCTTGCTGTACTACAGTTGCTTTGGATTTTTGTGGATATCTTATGAGTGATAGGAGATAGTTGGTATATTATATTTCTTTAGCTCTTATCAATAAGTACCTTTTGACAAATGAACCAGATAGAACTGTCTCAAGAGAGAGAGAGAGAGAAATACCAAAAGAGACACAACTTCAAATTTTCTTCTCAGTTTATTCATACATTTTTGGCAGGTGGAAAGGGAGTGGACAAACTCTGATTCTTAAAAATTACTAAGCCACTGAAAAGTGTCTGAATGGACATTGTCCCGAAATTGCTGTATTTCTGCTCCCCTTTAGAGGAAGTAAATCAGAAGTTAATATTCTCTATGATCAGATTTCTAAGTTTTGTTCTGCATCAGAAGAGAAATTCTTTCGAAGTCTCAGTTTTAGAGAATGTGAATAGAGGTTTGTCTAGATGGTGAAAATAATCCTTAAAAAATCGCAAAGAATAACTTTTGTCCCAACAAGTTCCTGCAGTGATTCACCTTATTCAGCAGGAGAGGGGCCAAAAACTACGAGGAAAAAGCCTTTGTAGCTTATCCTGAGTTTTTTTTAAATTCGTGGAAATGCACATTACCACTAGTTTGGGCAACCAATTTGCATTGCAGCAAATTTCAGCAAGGACAGAAGTAAAAAGCTGATTGGTCGGACATGTGTGTGTGGGGCTTGCTGGCAATGAAGTGCCCAGAAGCACAATTTTAGAGTTTTGCATTGCCAATTGTGTGCTTTCTTTGCTGCGCTCAGGTGACCAAACCACTTTTTTTAAGCTGAAGGTCACACTTGTGCACCTTTGATTTGCAGTTTTTTTTAAAAATACCATGCAGCAGCAACAACTTGCAGAGAATAATAACATGAGTAATTCACTCTCTGACACCATGTTGATTCACAGGCATTTATTTATTTATTTATTTATTTATTTATAAATTTATTTTTATTTATTTATTTATACCCCGCTTTTCAGCCACAAGGCTATCAGAGCGGCTTACAAATTGTTTTAAGCAATAGCTATTTACACATCTACACTGCATTAAACAGTTTCCAATGTGATTTTGCCAAAGGACTGTGAAGACAAATGAACACTGCTACGGTTTTGCCTTAATGCGCAGCAATCAGCATTATATCTTCTCGTCTAGACAACTCCTAGGATCTCCTCCCCATTTTGAAGATGCAGAGGTAGCTGGTGGTCATTATTGGAGCCTAAGCAACGGCAGAGAGTGGCTACCAGTTCTCGTTGGTCCTTATCTTGGGAAAAAATGCATGAGGGGGGTTACATTAGCAATGGGTAGACTTTAAGGAACCAGTCACCAGCAGTATGCCTTCACTTGATTCAGTTTTTCTCAGGAACTATTGATGGTTGAGGCCATGATTACAATTTTTGGTTTGGCTAGGAAAACCAAAAAAAAAACAGTTGTACAGTTTCTTCTGTTGCACCGGAACAGCTGCATCAACTTTTTGTGCAAGTCAGTTAAAGCAGGAACATGGAACACAGTCTTTCTCAGCTTCCTTTGGGTGTAAATGAAACCTACATCTATAAGGCACAGTCATTTAAAACATATATGGATGGTATGTCATGACCCTGACACTCCTGTGCCCTGCTAAGTATAGAGGAGAGTTTGCCCTATTTTCACTTGTTTTATGTATAATAGGACTGGGGAATCTCTGATGGTCTGGGTACAATTTTTGCCTTCCCCAGGCTTTGGCAACCTACTCTACACCCCCCTAAAAATCACAAGAAATCTCTCTCTCTCTCTCTCTCTCTCTGGCTTTTCTTCGCAAATGAAGATTCAGGAAGGACTCATCCCATGCTTTCTGCAAGCGTGCTGATGACTGAAAAGGCCAATTCGAGATAAACATGTCTGGTTGCAGAAAGCACAGCAGAAGGTCTCCTTGGGGCGTGATAATATTTAAATGGCAAATCAGATACCCCTGAGGCCTCCCAAGGGCACGATTTGCCATTTTTATTTGGTGTTGAGGATTGGGAGGGTCTAGTGGACATGGGGAATCTCACTGGGGCCCTGGGAGGGCATGTGCATCCCGTGGCATACTTTGCCCATTCTGGGACCAATTTACACTAAACAATTATAGCACTACAGGTTAACCCCCTGTTTCCACAGGGAATACCTTGCCAGACTTATAAATGAAAGTGTGGATAATAGTGAACCCTATTAAAATAAAGGACTTCTGGTACAAACATACCATAGAGTTGCTTTGGAAGACTGTGATTTCTAGAGAGTATACCTCTCTAGGCATTTTCCAGTGTGACTCTATGATATGTGTCACTGTCTTTTCAGCTACTGGTAACTAAAGCCAAGCATATTGGTACCATGGATACGGTGGTGGTGGTGACCTGTATATTCTGCTTTAAATGCCATGGCAACTTCCTGGGGGTTGTGATTTGCAGAGGCAATAGAGCTCTGTGGTTGAAAATTCTAAATGCCCTTCCCTAAACTGCATATCCCAGGATTCCATAGGATGTTGTCATGGCAGTTAAAATGGAATATAATACCAAAATTCTGTTGTGCAAATGGACTCCTTAGGTACAATAATGTATTGAGAAGGGATAGCATAACAATACATAGGAAGCCTATACAATAGGATCCCCTTATCCACTGGGATTGGTTCTGCGGGGGGTGTGGATACTGAAAACTATGGATAATAGCGAACACCATTGAAAATAATGGAACTTCCAGTTTAAAATACCAGAGTTGCCTTGAAGGACCTAGAAAATGGCTAGAGAGGACACATTTTCTAGGAAGACTCTATGGTAGGTGTGCTGTTTTGTGTCCTGTGGATAATTGAATCAGTGGATACAGGGTCCTACTGTACCCTCAAAAACTGCTACATTTTCATTAAACAAAAGGTAATTCTATAACCTCCAAAAAAGAAAACACTTTCATCTTAAGCCTGGGTGCTTTTTTCCCCCCTGGGGTTACATATAACTCCTGCAACACACAATATAAAAAAGCTAAGAGAATTTTGGGCAGACAAGTAAAGCAATGTCTGTAATAACACAGAACATACCCTGTATTGACTTTATATTTAGGACACATGAAGATTTATAATCTTTTGGAGGTAAATATTTATCTATCAGATCAATAAGTCTTGATTTGTGCTGAGCTGAAAATCTGTACCTGCTTATTAGACCAATTTAATCTGGAGGTCCCAGCTGAGATTCTGGAAGTGTGACATTTTTGGTGTCTCGTTATCCTCACTTGCTGCATAATCTAGAATGAATGAACCAAAGGGAACGTTAAGTATTGGTTCTTATTATGGTTTTATATGGGGGATTTCAAGGACTTGTTTGATCTGCTTGGTAACACAATTTATATGTTATGCTAAGCTGATGGCGGTATGGTTATGAGAAGGTCCTACTCTACATTTTGCCACAAACAAAGATGCAGATAGTGGTTGTACAAGACAGGGCTTTCTTGATGGCAGCAGAATTTAAGAAAGTACTTGTTAAAACGTAATTGATTACAGTTATAATTTAAGCCTCCTCCTCTGGCAGTCTGTTATAGGTTGCTGCCACACTGCAGAATTAATGCAGTTTGATATTGCTTTAACTAATCATGGCTTCATTGTTGGGGCATAGGAGCATAATTTTTTTTAAAAAAAAAACATTAAAGATTCCAGGGTGCAAGCCCTTTGGGAAGATTTCTTCAAAGTTAAAACGGTTAAGAATTAACTTCTAATACACCAGAGTGGCAGAGACAGGAAATGTGGACAGGACTCAGTTAGATCAATTAGTAAATCATTCAGAACTCAAGCCCCTTAAGAAAACAGAAAAACTCCTTCCTGAAAAGAATACTTAAGCTTTTACTAATAGCTTTTAAATCTACATATGCATGGGAAGCCTACATCCTAACTAATGAATGGATTTAGGGTAGAACTCACTCATCTAGTGAGATCAGGAAAGAAGGAAAGGCAAGGCAGGCATTCCTACGGAATTTGGAAGAGAAGCTCCATCTTCTTTCAGGAACAGAACAAAGAGTAATAAAACTTTGAAACCGTGAGGTCATTAAACCTGGGTCACATGACACGATGGTGGCTGTGACTGAGATACAAGCCAAGCCGATTAGGTTTGTATGAGGAAAAGGGGAGGGACTTTTAAACATGCAGGAAGTCCCTAAAAACTTTCTAAGACTTGCTTTGCTCTGCTAACAAGCAAGTTGGGGGTTGCAGGAAGAATGCTGATTTTCCAACATTCATCCTGTGGAACCCTGGGATTTGTAGTTTGCTTTGGCATCAGACCTCTGACAGAGAAAGTGAAATATTTCACAAAACTACAAATCCCAGAATTCCACAGCATTGAGCCATGGAAGTTAAAGCGGTGTTAAACTGCATTATTTCTGCAGTGTGTCAGCAGCCATAGTCACAGCTTCTTTACTTTCCTGTTTCACAAAAGCAACTAAAATAATTACTTCTAGTAATCTTAAATATACATGTAATTGCTGCAGGCTGCTGGTGTCAGGATTGGCCCCTGGCAGCACCTGCTCCTGCCATTTGCAGTTATTTTTCTGCAATTCTTGCAACATTGATGATGTGTTTTTCTCTTGGTACCTGCTAACGAGTGTTCTTTGCCAACTGTGGGGTGGTGGTGGTAACGGTTTCGGCTTGTTTGGAGAGAGATAAGATTGCAGCTGTAAAGTCAGCCTGGGAAAAGGAGGCTGGTCAGTGTATGGAAATGTAATGTCAGGGGATGATGGTTAGCTAATGGTGTTAAAGCCACCAGATTTTATAGATTGTAAAATGCTCTTAATGTAGTGTGTAGCCATTAAGTTTCAATTCTCAGCAACAACCTTATATGGTGTGCTTCTTGGATTTCTGACAATAAAATTTTCTGAAGACCCTTGAAACTTGTTCCCTGAGTCTGGGAATGCTAGTACATGACAGCTGGCCTGTGCTACAAACCACACCCTGCTGTGGTGTCAGCAGGCAAAGACTTTTTTTTAGCCCAACACGCTTCTTGAACTGAAGGTTTTAAAAGAAAGGACATTTAAAACAGTGTTATATTGTTTTGACTATAATGTCTTTTTATTGCTTCTTATTATTTTCAACTGCATGTTTTAAATTTTTCTAAGACTGTGAGTAATTTATTTCTATTTTCATGTTAATGCTTTTAGCTATATTGTACTTGCTTTAATCTGTAAGCTAGCTTGAGTCACAGTTTTGGGGAAAGGGCAGGGTATAAATAAAGATGAAGATAATGAGGATGATGATAGTGCTCTTACTTGGGAGAAAGACAAATATCACAATGGTGAAGCTACAGTGAAGCTTTTCGTCTTGCATTATTTTTCAGGTGGCCTCGCATTGGCACAAGTCCTGTTTTTTTACATGAAGTATCTTGTTCTTTTTGGTGTCCCTGCACTTGTCATTCAAATGGATGGACTCACGCCTCCTGCTTTACCTCGCTGTGTGAGCACCATGTACAGTTTTTGTGGAATGTGGAGGTGAGTTTGATTTCTATTGCTGATGTTCACCACAGATTTCTTTTTTTTTTAATCCTGTAATGGTAGACGTGTGTTGCATTGAGCTTGGGTGTCCTGTGTCATCTAACTGCCTACAAGAACACCTGCAAATTGATAAAAGGTTACATGGCATTATCAATGTCTCACTGCTTCTCTTTGTAGCCTTTTAAAAATATCCTTCCATTTGATAATTACTTTCTCCAGAGGTGAAGAGATGTCTGCCTTAGGGATGTTTCATCATCTTAATGATGAGAATGGGATCCAAACTGTTTAGCTCCACTGATCTGATAATTATTTCCTCCCCACAACTTTATGAAATATGAGCCTTTTTTCATTATTGTCCTCTTGAAAAAGACATTATTGTCCCCTTTTGTGTGGAACATTCATACAGAGAAGGATAAGTAATATTTGATTAGGTTACCCTACAGGGAAAATGTTGAAGGATGATCATTTTCACAGTGCCAAAGGAAAGGTAATGGCTCCGTTCAGGAGAAAGTAACTTTAGAGATCTCTCAAATGTCTATTGATTTTACTGATACTCTATCTGGATTTGTACTTCTCTTCTATTGTGCACAGGACATAATGATGGTTGGCAGACTTTACTGTCTAGGGAAGGTGGTTTTACTTGTGTTCGGAGGTCATAGTCTTCTAAGACTGGATGTCCATTCATTAGTCAGCTGACAGCTGTGCTCAGCAGTGCTTCCTGTCATTTATACAGTTGTCCCTTCCCATTTGCGTCTTTGCCACTCGCGGTTTTGCGTATTTGTGGTTTGTAGCCTCCTCCCCTCCTGTCTGGAAAAACCACAACCTCTGCACCATCATGATTCTGCAAGATCTTCAAAGTTCCTTCACCTCCCAGGAAGACTGGCTCTGCCCCCACACCCACCCCATCCTTGTTCTCTCCCTTCTCTTCCTCCACTCCAGCCAACAACATTGCCTGTTTCTCCCTTTCCCACATTTGAATGACAATGGAGTTTTAAGGTGGCATAGCAATGTTTAGCTCCAGATCATGGTGCACAATTCATACTGGTTTGGATTCCAGGTGAGCACGAGATGTGGGGTGTTGTCACTGGCCGGGCAGAGGGGGTTGGGAACGAGGGTGGGAAAGTTTTGTGTGCCTGAGAATGGTTGCCATGGCAGAAACTGTGCTTTTTGCTTTGGTTTGTGGGGAGATTGGGTGGAATAAATTTGTTAAGGTGGCGCAGGTTGATTTGGGAGCCAGGACAGCAAAAGACACAGGGTGTTGTTGCTGGTCGGGAAGGGGGGGGGAAGTGAGGGTGGCAAAGTTTGTTGTGGCGGTGGTGGAGACTGTACTTTTTCTTCGGTTTGGGGGAAGATTGGGTGGAATAAATTTGTTAAGGTGGTGCAGGTTGATTTGGGAGCCAGGACAGCAAGAGACATGGGGTGTTGTTGTTGGCTGGGAAGAGGGGGGGAACGAGGGGGGGAAAGCTTTGTGTGCGGCGGTGGCAGAGACCGTGCTTTTTGCTTTGGTTTTTGGGGAGCTGGGGTGGAATAAATTTGTTTAGTTGGCACAGGTCAATTTGGGAGCCAGGATAGCGCCAGACGTGGAGTGGTTGTGTTGCAAGGATAAGAGGATAGAGAGATGTGCGGTCTTGTTGGTGGTTGCCATGGAAGCAGCAGCTGCTACTAACATTTAATTTTGAGTGGAGGGAGGCAGAGGGACTTTGCAAATCGACTGAGTTACTGTGCAAAGGCAAGAAAGGGAGGTTTTGGCGGTGCTGTCGGCGGGAGAGAATACAGCATGTTTGGGTGGCAGTTTTTTCACTTTCGCGGTGGTGCTCCACCCCAACCCCTGCAAATGGAAAGGGTCGACTCTATCTGATTTCTGAAGTCCACCACTCCTGGGGGCTCTTTAGACGGTGAAAATAATCCTAATAGAAATCTCCGAGAATACCTTTTTGTCCCAATGAGATCCTGCAGTGATTCGCCTTATTCAGAAGGAGGTGTATGCCAAAAACTGCACGGGAAAAGCCTTTCTGGCTTTTCCCAAGGTTTTTTTTTAAAAAATTAGTGGAAATGTGCATTACCACTCATTTGGACAACCAAATTGCATTGCAGCACATTCTCAGTGAGGGTGGAAGTGGAAAGCTGGACATGCGTGGGGGGGCGGGCTTGCTGGCCATGAAGTGGCCAGAAGTGCCATTTTGGAGTTCTGCGTTACCAATTGTGCACTTTTTTTGCTGTGCTGACACAACCAAAACAGCTTTTTAAAGCAGAAAGTCACACTTGTGGAGAATAATAACACAAGTAATTTGTTCTCGACCACCATGTTGATTTGCAGGCATGGCTGCATGTGAACTTCAAACAGAGGTAGCTTTGCATACCAGCGATTTTGCTGAAGGACCACGGAGACAAAAGAATGCTGCTGCAATTTTGCGTTAATGAGCAGCAGTCAGCATTATATCTTCTCATCTAGACAAGCCCCTGGATGGCATGGGTCTTGCTACTTCATTTATGCCATGGCATACAAATCCTTGTAATGTTTTGCATGGGATTGATGTTAAACATTGATCCTTAGCTGCAGCTAGTACAAAATGTTGCTTTTCACAATACAGTGTTTGTTACCTATATAACCCAGATCTTGGAGAAATTACTTTTCAGACTACAAGTCCCAGAACCCCACAGCTTGCATGACCACTAGTCAAGTTGTCTGAGGTATTCTTGGAGTTTTAGTTCAAAGGTAAGTTTTCTAAGCTCTGATAAAACTTTGTATGGACTTAGGAAGAAATTGTGATGAACTTGTTAACACACACACACTGAAGCAATATCTATACAAAGAAGTACAGTAGTTTATTGATCAGGCTATGCATTACGGATCAGGGCAAAGTCAGTTTTGGAAACACTAAGCAGCACACAGAGATAAAAAACCCCTCCCCTGAAGTCCAATTTCCATACCACCAATCTCCAGCTGCATTCCCCTCCTCGGAACCAATCTCCAGCTGGCTTCCCAGACCAACTCCTTGTCCTTAGTTCTTTGCCTTCCATCCCAGACCAACTCTTTGTCCTTAGTGCTTTATCCCTCAGGCAAGGGGAGTGATTCTTTCCCCCCTCCAGTCTCCTAAAGGGTGGGGGGAATTCTAGCATTCCACTAGCACATGTCAAGGCTTGGCAGGGAGATGATCCAGCCAACCAAGTACCATGCCCAGTATCCAGTCCAGGCCATGACAGAAATAGCACTTGAGTGCTCTAGGACCTAGCCTTAAGCCAGAAAGCAAGTCTTGGCAGTGATCAGGAGTGTGTTTGTGCAGTTAAACTTATTGTACCAGCTGCACCTGTTCCTTGCAATGTCAGATCTGGCCATGGTGACACACGCCTTGATTATATCCTATTTGGATTACTTTAACACACTCAATGTGGGTCTGACTTTAGAAACTGTTTGGACACTGCAGCTGCTCCAAATGCTGTGACCAGACTGCTGGCAGGGGCTGATTACAAGGTACATATAACTCCCATGTTGAAACAGCTTCACTGTCTACTGGTTCATTTCTGGGCACAATTTAAAGTGCTTTATGATCTATAAAGCTCTATATGGCTTGGGTCCAGACTATCTGAAAGTCCTTATGTCCCAATACGAGCCTGACATTTAGGATCTTTGGGGGAGTAATTTATCTCAGTCCCATCACCATCATAGGCACATCTAGTGAGGACATGGGAGGGAGTCTTCACATGGACTGGTTTCAGACTGTAGAATTCCTTCTCAGAGAAGACAGGAGCATTTTGGATCTACCACTTTTTAAAGGCATGGATTCTGTATTCTTTTGTTCAAATCTTCTCAGTCTGTTTTCCGTTCCTCTCTCTGTTCATAGAGGCTTTTTTAAAAAAATCAAATGTTAAATACTATATTGGAAGCTGAGCTTTTAAAAGTTAGAGTTTTCTTCAACTACAAGTCACAGACTCTTCCAACCAGCCCTGTCATTGCCTGGGGAGTTCTGGGACCTGTAGCTCCCAGATGTAACCTTTCTAGGCTCTCATTGAAAATCTGGTGAGGGATCTAGAAATTAAATCCTTTGAACAGTGATTGAAAGAGGTGTGTATATTCAGCCCGGAGAAGACAGGGCTAAAAAGAGACATGGTATCACTCTTTAAATAGCTGGCGAATGGACTATAGCCAACGGGTAAAATGGAAGGGAAGTAGACTTTGACTCAGTATTAGGAGAGACCTCCTAAGAAAATACTTGAAAATACTACTGCTTTGAATAAAAACCCATAGCATGTCCCACTAACCATGGGAGGTTCAGGGAACTGTAGTCCAAACGAATTTTCCCCCTATAAGAAAAAATAAAACACCCAATACAACCAATTCATTAACAATTTCAAATGGCATATAATACAGATCAAGTGATGGTCTAATTCATTATATCCTTTATAATAAGAGGGGGAGAGACAAAATAAATTAATCAACAATAATATTCCTCCATGAACTGAGATGTGCTTGAGGAGGAGGTATTGTGCTAATATTTATGAACCGACAAAAGCTAGGCTTGCAAGGCTGTGTGGTGTGGGTTTTAAGTTTGTGAAGGGTTTTTTTTACAGTTTTTAATGCATTTTAATATTTTACTGAACTTATAAATGGTTTAATTATTTTTAAAATTTTATATTTATAATGTAATTTTTACTGTTGTATCGTTTATAACTTGTATTGTTTTAAAGATGTTGTTAGCTGACTTGGGTCCCACTGGTGGGAGAAATGAATATCATCATCATCATCATCATCATTATCATCTGATTAACATAGTCTGTGAATGAGGACCAAATATTGTAGAATCTGGATTCTGCTTGTGCATGTCTTCTCTTGTCAGCCTTGTATGAAATCAATTTTTTCCCAAGGTCTGGGTCCCTGGCCTAAGATCTGCACTTGCAGAAGGTTTTAAAAACCCCTGGGGTTCCAAATGCAGTCCTTCTTCCTAGATCAGGAATCACATATATTCCTGTCAAAGAGATGTAAGCTGATGCCAGCTTTCGTAGTACTGGTCACCTGTTTGGACAATTCTGACATTGAAATCCAAGTTAGAAATGAATCTCTTCTTTCCTTACCATGGTCTGTGGGGATCCTTATGTTCAGGAGTATACTTGGAGCTTCTTCCTGTCTGGAAGGTTTTCTGGATTGTGGCCATGGTTGAGAGCATCAGTCATTCTGTTTGAAAAAGTAATCATTAAAAAGCACTGCCAGAGACTTTCAGTTCTTCTAGGACTTGCAAATGAAGCACTTAAAAATAAAATAAAATAAATCTAGGAGCTGTACGGGCACATAGATTTGAAGAAATTGACTTGAAAAAACATTACAGACCTAAAATTTAAAAAAAGGTCCCTTCTCAAACTGCATTTTCAAGATAAATGATAAAGAAGGCCTGTTTAAGAAAAAAATGGGCATAAGCCTTTTCAATGTGATCAAGAAGATCTGGCATAGTGCTTTCCCCTCCTTTGGCTCTTTGTCTGGCATCTGTTATACCTGAACTGCCATGCACCAACTTGCTTGTGAGTAATGTGTCAACTGACCCATGAGGAAGACAGAATTAGCTGGATTCATGACTCCCTCTCTTGCGATTGCTATTGTTGCAATTAGTGTGGTGGTGGTGGTGGTGGTAGGTCTTAGAGCTTGTCTACACGATGAAAATACTCCTCATAGAATTTGCAGAAAACACGATCTGTCCAAATGAGATCTGAAGGGGATTCACAGCATTCGGAGGGAGGAGGGCTAAAAACTCCACAAACCGCACAGTAAAAGGATTTGCAGTTTCCCCTAAAGCTTCATGGAAAATGCACGTAGATGTACATTTTCAGATGTGTGGGCGTTCGAATTTGCATTGCTGTACATTTTCGCGCAATCTCCTGTTATAAGCACGTGTGCCCACTCAATTTAAATGAATGTGAATGGATGCAAAATAGGCATGGAAATGGTGAAGACAAATCAACTTTGCTGTGAATGGGCAAAAATGCACACCCACTCACAGTAAACCATCATGTCTAGACTGGCCCATAGTTTTGTTTAATAGACTTCTACCCTGCTTTTCAAGATACTAACCTGCAAAACATATTATTGACATACTTTCAAATGCAAAATAAGCCACCACACTATTAAAAAACATACTGTACTAATACTATAAAAATGATAACATCCTTCCGGAAGCAGTTTGGAATAAAAACATCTTTAAAATTCTCCTAAAGGCCAGAAGACATATGCATTTTCAAAGGGATGACATTCCAAATATGTGGGACATCAACAGAAGAAGCCTCCATCCTTTCTATTTGCCAATTTTGCAGCTTTTACTTGGTGGACCAGAGATTAATTCCTTAAGGGCTGCTCATAAAGACAGGCAATCCCAGTAACCTGATCCAAAACCATTGAGGGCATTAAAATACTTTAAAGCAGGGATGGGCAAAATGCAGTTCATGGGCTGTATGTGGTTCCCAGGGATGTTTTTCTGGGTCCCAGGCCTTCAAAGTGGTCAGAATTGCCCCCAATTTTTCCCAAAGCTTCCCCCCCCCGGGGCATTTTAGACCCTGGACAGGCCTTTCTTTAAAAAAAAAAAAGGAAGTGAACAGCAAGTAACTTCCATTCACCTCCAATTGTTAAAAAAACCTATCTTGAACTTAAAATACCCTGGGGTGGTCTAGAAACAGCAGAAATACCCTCACACACCCTGAAGGACATGGGGGGTGGCAAAAAGGTTTTTGATTTTTTGGGTGTTGTGTGGTCGGCAATGGGTTTGGTCCTCCACGTGTTTCCCGTGATTGCCTTATCACTAGATTAGTCTAGTCCTTGGACTAGTTGAATTTTGCAACTGTTATCCCTTTTTGGCCTTCCAACAAGGAGTTGCCTGTCTGCTGATACTTCATTTGGTTGGAAGGATGCACATCATTCGAAACTCTGCGTATTACTAGTTCTGTGTGGAGGACCAAATCAGCAAATTATTTATTTCTTACTGGCCCTGTGGGAGAAGTAACATTTGAACTAACTCCCCCAGTACCTATAAATTATCAGTGTGTGTTTCTCCAGTGCCAGTTATTCATCTCTGCATTTCTCACATCTAAATTGAAAAGCAGCAGAAGTACAGATGATTTATAACCAGCTTGGCTGACAGAGTATGTTTTTTTTTTAAAGCAAATGTGAGAGGGGAAAGTTACAGAGAATGAAATGTCCTGAGAAATATTTAGTTGCAATGGAATTACAGTACAATTTTTTTGTGTTGCCATAATCCAGAGAAGGGTTGAGGTACACACCAGCAGGTTCTTTGTATACTGAAGGGACTTTGATCTAGAGGAAGACACCATTTTAAAGAGAATCAGAAGTGGTTAGAGAAATGCACTGCTTCCTGTGGTGTAGATTCCTTTGGGTCTGTCACTTTTATGGCCAAGAACATTGGAACAGTACAAAACTTTGGAAAATCTGTTTACTAGAGCAAATGAGTAGAAGTGAAAATCAAGAGCTGAGGTAAAATCCTTCAGTCCTCAGATTTTCCTGGAGTCAGCAAGGTGAAGTGGTTTGAACACTGGACTAGGACTTTGGGAAACCAGAGTTCGAATCCTCACTCAGCTATGGAAACCCACTGGGTGGTCTTGGGCAAGTCACACTTTATCAGAGGAAGGCAAATCCCCTCTGTATAATTCCTGCCAAGAAGACCCTGTGATAGGGTTACCATAAATTGAAAATTACCTGAAGGCACATGGCAACCAATTTCCCATCCAGTTCACAAGAGTCAAAATATGTGTGGGTGTCGGGGGAGAATTTTGGTAAATTTTTTGTATGAAGAAAGCAAAGGGTTTTTTTTGCGGGGGAGGATTATTATTGGCAGTTTCTCTCTCTTTTTGGCCTCACAGGCCATTTTCTGCCTGGAACCACACCTTCTTTACTAGTTATATGAGGTCTATCTATTAAATAACAAGACTGATGCAATAACCCATTTTTATTTATATGTATTACAATTCTAATGCTTGTCCCCTTCAATATACTCCACATTCACACTCACACACTGATGCGGTCTTGTTTTCCAGTGGTCGAAGGCATGGAGCAGATTAGTTTCTGTCAGCTGTGTCAATACATCAGCTGTTTTCTTCTTTATAATAAATAATAATAAAATCTATTTATACCCCGCCCCTCTGTTAAAAGAATCGGGGCGGCTTACAATAATTAAAATACAATACAGATAAAAATCCCAAAACACCACCCACCCCCACCCTGCCCCATAAAAAGATATTAAACAAATATAAATTAAAAGCAACTATCTAAAATCACATTTAAAAACAATAAATACAATAAATAGCTAGCAGACTAAAAGAGGCCAGGAGCCCCTGAGGCTGGGATCTAATTAGGAAAGGCCTGCCGAAAGAGATCCATCTTTAGTGCTTTTTTAAAGCTACTCAGGCTTGTCATCTGACGGATCTCGTTTGGCAGGTCATTCCCCAATTTGGGGGCGAGGTTGCAGACAGCCTAGATTTTTGTGGCTGAAGCAAATTCTTCCCAAAGGACTGAAGTGGTGTTCCTTTAAGCACCAATTTCACTTTGGGAAAAAGAAAAATGTTGCATGGTGCCAGATCTGGTGAATATGGAGGATGTTCAAGTGTAGTAATGCATTTATCAGCCAAAAACTGCTTCACAGAAACTGCTCACAGACAATGTGAGCAGGTGCATTATCTTGATGAAGAATGGAACCATTCCCCCAAAGTTCTGGCCGTTTTTTTCCCCCTGACTTTTTCTCACAGCTTTGTCAAAACTTCCTTATAATAATGCTGGTTCACTGTTTTGCCTTCTGGAATCCATTCTGCCAAAATTATGCCCTTGATGTAACCCCCCCCCCAAATGAGCATGGCTTTGAATGTTGGACTTGCTTTTACATGCTTCCATTCTTGGTGATGATAGTGTTTTCTAGCGCATTGACTGCCGTTTTGTCTCAGGGTCATACTGGAAGATCTAGGATTCATCACAAGTTATGATTTTTTGGAAAAAGGTTTGGGTCTACCTCAAGTTGCTGCAAAATGTCACGTTGCTCGACTTAAGCTTAGCATTTTCCCGGCACACAACAGAGAACACAGCTGCTTTAAACAACGACTGACAATCAACTGAATGGCTGAAAGTGTTGAAGTTTGTCATGCAGAATCAGACCTGTTAAAGGTCACCACTGAAGCCTCCCCAGTAGAAATGTAAAGAATGTTCATATATTTTGTAACCTTCAATGAGAAAGGATGTCGTACTCTCTTAAAACAGCCTACTGAAAATTTTGACAACTGCTGCAATTTATTTTTATTTATTTATTTATTTATTTATTTATTGTTATTCTGTGAGTCAAAATATCAGTGTCCCCCTCCAAAATCCACCTCTCAATTTTGGTAGGTTTCATTAAAAACTTTGTGTGTGTGTGTTCAACCATTCACAATATGGATACATTAAAAATGCAAAACAAACAAACAAACAAAAAAACAAAACAAAAACAAAAACAAACAAACAACAACAACAAAACAAAAACAAAAACCCCAAATCAAAAAACCTCTCATGATCTTACCCTGCAAGAAGAAAATGTTTGAATTTTTTTTGCTCTTGCATACAAGACAGAAAGAAGCAAAGATTTACATCCTTTTCATATCCCCTAGTTTTGGCCCTAATCATAAGCAGTGCTATTGCAGCCAAACTCCTTGTAGTTCTCTGTGGGTGGCGGCAAACCAATCAATGCAAAATATTTGACTTTGTCCTGAGTTTTGGGAGCAATTTGCCATGTGTCAGGAAAAGTTGCCATCCCAGGAACATAATGCAAAACCATGTAGAGTGGATAGAACTACTACTTATGTGGCTTGTGGCTACAGTCTGACATCTTTGCTACTTACAGTCCAGTTGCTAACTCGCACTTACACTTCCTTATTTTTTAATTCTGAGAGGAGAAAAAAAGCAGTTATTTTTTTACTCACTTGCTTTGTGGTGAACGACACCTGTGAAGAAATAACTACACATGAGGTTTGCACAGATGGGATCTGTGTGTTTATTTGTTTGTTAAAGATCAGTTGATTACCAACTGTGTTACGAAGGCTAGACAAGGAGCAGAATTTCCCATGGCTACCAGTGAATTATGAGTCAATTTCAATTATCTAAGAAATCCTATGGAGTTTGCCCTCTGCTTCCCTTGAGTTATGACTCCTTCATGCCTTTACAGTTAAAATAATGAATCACGGCTAGCCAAGGGGGTTGAGAGATATTTTATTTGTTTTCTGCCTTCTCAGGAGTATTGCCATCAGTGGTGTCAGGTAGAAACAAAATCTTCCCACTGAGAATAGAGGTATGGCTATCATAGATGCAGCAGGCCATTCAATGAATTATTGAATAAGTCCTGCTGTGATCAGTGGATCTTACTCCCAGGTAACTGTTACGTAGAATTGCAGCCATAGATAGATATTTTTCTATATCTCCTCTGCCAAAAGGTAAGTCCTTCTGGAGTAGGATTGTGGCTCAGTGGATGAATATATGCCTTGCGTGAGGAAGATCGCATCTCTGGCATCAGATGGAGTCTGAAACTCAGGAGCAGCAGTAGGCAAGATGCAGCCCTCTAGATTTAAAAAAACAACGTCTGGAGTTGTAAGTCAGCAACATGTGGAAGACTGCACTTTTGCCCCATCCCTTCCTCAGAGAGCTGCTGTTATTCAATCTAGAATTTTTTTGGGGGGGGGGATTTGTGGCCCTCCAGATGTTTCCAGTTTCTGTGTATGGATGTGAAAGTAGGATAGTGAAGAAAAACTGATAGGAAAGGGATCAATTCATTTGAAATGTGGTGCTGGAAGAGAGTTCTATGGATACTGTGAACTGCTAAAAAGACAAATGGATAGTTCTTAGAGCAAATCAAGCTGGACTCACACTAGAAGCCAAAATGATTAAGTCTATTGTACTTTGGATTTACCATGAGTTGGCATGACTCATTGGAAAAGATTATAATACTTGGTGAAGTGGAAGGCTGTAAAGAAAAAGGAAGATCACATTACAGATACCGTATATTCCGGTGTGTAATATGACTGGGCATACAAGACAATCCTCCACTTTTCAAGTAAAAATATAGAGTTTGGCATATATTCGCTGTATAAGACCACCCCCCAATTTGGCTGGCTGGCTGGCCGGCTGGGGGAGCCTTGCCAGCTGATCCTCTTTGTTTCTCAACTCATGAGGATCTCCTTGTGAGTTCTCACAATCCTACTTTTAATTATTTGTAAGTAATTCATTACTTGAATATGAGCTGTGGTCATTACATAGGAATATGAATGGCAATCTGTAAATAATGCCACAGTGTACCAAGTACAGTAGAAGTAACCTGAATTAAAGTCAACAGTCATATTATGAAAAATGGGTGCTAGAAAAAGTATCGGCAATTAACTTCAGAAGGTGGATTTAAAAGTGTCATAAAATGATCCTTTTGGAAAGGGTCTCAGTGTCTCTCCAGCATGAATTCAATTTCTGTTACAATTTTGCACAGCTAATTTAATTTAAAAGAAAATTCTTAAGATGAAGTGATTCCAAAGTTAATCTTCTATTCTAACAGCTTCTAACACGACCCAGCGTTGTGAAATCACTTCCAAATCTCCTTTGTTATCAGTATATAAGCATGTATCAGTGCAGAACTTGTTATGATAACTCATTTTCAGCATGTTGTCTTCACCCTACCCAGCAGATGAAGCATCAAAATATATCCAAGAATTCTGTTTTCTGAATGAAGATGGAGGGAATGGGCAGCGGCCGCTGCAAACTGCGGGATTCGCCCCTTTCGTCCACCTTCCTGGAAGGTGGAAAAGAGGGGCGAAAGTACCCGGTTTGCCTCATCCTTCCCCCTTCCCTCCGTCTTCATTCTCTTTGGAAGGGAATGAAGACGGAGGGAACGGGCAGCGACTGCTGCAAACTACGGGATTCGCCCCTCACTTCCACCTTCCAGGAAGGTGGAAGAAAGTGGTGAAAGTACCTGGTTTGCCTCGTCCTCCCACTCTCCCTTCGTCTTCATTCTCTTTGGAAGGGAATGAATACGGGGGGAAGCGGGGGCGGCTGTTGCAAACCGCAGGATTCACCCCTCTCTTCCACCTTCCAGGAAGGTGGAAGAAAGGAGTGAAAGTACCCGGTTTGCCTCGGCCGCTGCTCGATCTCCTGTGTGTTCGTTCCCTTTGGGGAAAGAACACACAAGAGATCAAGCGGCGGTGGTGGCAAACCGGGTACTTTCGCTCCTTTCTTCCACCTTCCTGGAAGGTGGAAGAGAGGGGTGAATCCCGCGAAGGGGGAGGAGGCAGAGGAGGGGGGAGAATGAACTGGTAAACACTTTGCCTCACCCCCCGCCCAATCTCCTTCCTCTTTGCTCCTTTTGCGAAGGCAGCAAAGAGGCAGGAGATCGGACGGTGGGTGAGGCAAAGTGTATCCAGTGTATAATACGACCCCCAATTTTGGAGGATATTTTTCAGGGTTCAAAGTTTGTCTTATACACCAGAATATACGGTAGATAGATTTCATCAAGGAAGCCACAAACCTGAGCAGGGCTGTTGGGGACTAAGGCTCCTAGATGTCTCTCATTCATGTGGGGCTTTTGCATAAAAAAATGTGCTTTTATGTGCAAAAAACACCCTATACTTTTTCCAGAAACACATGTGCATTTTTTGTGGAAATTGTTTTTTTTTTCATAGAAACATATTTTTTGTACAAAATAAACCCACACGTATTTTAAGAATGACATTTTTTGCTTGAAAACTGTGGGGTTTTTTACATGACAGACATGTTGTGTATACTTTTCCTCTCTGTTTCCAGAAAAACACTTTTTTGTACAAAAATGTACATATACCTATATATATATATATGCACCTCTTTTGACTATGTGGATATTGGACAGAAACTGTGCAAAATTCTTTGCCTGTTTTATTTTTCCTGACCCAGTTTCCCAAGTGTTGGAAAATCTATTTTTTAAGCATGGGAAATAAGTAATGGTGAATATTCTTTCCATCCCTAGAGGTAAGATCTTTTTAATAACTGTTTTGTCCTAGATATGTGAAATCCTAGGCTTGTGCAATATTTTAAATTGCTTTTTGGATCATCTTTCAACATCCAGCAGACTTCTGACTGGCTAAGGCCAAATTTTAGGTACAGAGAGAACTAACCAATTTCCAATGTAGTGTATTGTTGAATCATAGAATCATAAAGTTGGAAGACACCACAAGGGCCATCCAATCCAACCCCCTGCCATGCAGGACGACACAATCAAATCATTCCCGACAGATGGACATCCAGCCTCTATTAAATACCTCCAAAGAAGGAGAGTCCACCACACTTTGAGGTAGTGTATTCCACTGTTGAACAGCTCTTACCATCAGGAAGTTCTTCCTAATGTTTAGGTGGAATCTCTTTTCCTTAATTTTCTCTGTGTTCTGGTCTCTGGAGCAGCAGAAAAGAAAATAATGAATCCTATGCATCAGGGACAGACATTTTGCTTCCTGATGCATAGGAACAAATTGTAGAATCATAGAGTTGGAAGAGACGCTAGGGCCATCTAGGCCACCCCCCTGCCATGCAGAAATACACAATCAAAGCATTCCCAACACATGGTCATCCAGCCTCTGTTTCAAAAACCTCCAAAGAAGGACCACACCCCGAGGCAGTGCATTCCACTGCCAAACAGCTCTTACTGTCAGGAGGCTCTTCCTAATGCTTAGGTGGAATCTCTTTTCCTGTAGTTGTGAGTCCATTGTTCTGTGTCAGAGTCTCTGACTCTGACAAGCAGAAAACAAGTGTGCTCCACCTGCAATATGATATTTCTTCAAATATTTAACATGGCTATCGTGTCCCCTCTGAACCTTCTCTTCTCCAGGCTAAACATACCCAGCTCCCTAAACCACTCTTCATAAGGCATGGTTTCCAGTCATCATTTTGTTCATCCTCCTCTGGACACGATCCAGCTTGTCAATACCTTTCTTGAATTGTGGTTCCCAGAACAGGACATGGTATTCCAGGTGAGGTCTGGCCAAAGCCGAATAGAGTGGCACTATTACTTCCCTTGATCTGGACACTATGCTCCTATTGATGCAGCAGTATTATTAAGGAACCTAACAAAATGAGAGGTTCAGAAATAGTTCAGATACTTTTAGATTTCAGTGGACAAAGAAACATTTAGCTCATTAAAAAAAAATCAGGTTCCTATCTTGCCGAAGTAGTTTTCAAGTGAAGAAGACCTCTGGGCCTCCCAGAAACCAGGTCAGGCCAGTTGTGCTTCTTTCTTATCCTGTGAAAAAAAAGGAAATTTCCTTAACAACCAACAGTATTCCTTTTGAGGGTTGAGCAACTCTCAGTGAGGAATATTCAAGTTGCTTATTTCATAGCAAGGAAGATTTTGATGGGCTTCCTCTCAGGGATTGCTAAGAGACTGACTCAGCTAAGAATGGATGTAGAAATGGAAATTGGGATTTACAAATCAGGACTTGGAAAACCTACTTTCTTGTACTCTTAACTTCCAGAATCCCCACTGGCTGGTAGCTTGATTTTTATTTATTTTGGAAGTTGGAATCCAAAAAAGGAACGTTTCCAATAGGTACTACAAATCTTTGGCTCTGTTCTTTTTTTTCACAGATATCTCCAGAAACTGATGGAGTGTGTGTGGATTTGATTTTTTAAAGTTTCTGACACCATATTTCACTGAGATCTAAACCCCTTTGCTCTGATTTTCTTTCTTTTTTTAAAAAAAGATTTTATTTCTTTTTTTGCCCATATTCTGGGCAAAATCAGCCCAGATATGGTGTAAGCCAGGGTGAAGGAAGGATAGGGGGAGATGATGATGATGATAATAATAATAATAATAATAATAATAATAATATAATTTATTTATACCCTGCCCCTCTGTCAAAACAATCGGGGCGGCTTACAAAAATTAAAATACAATACAGATAAAATCCCCAAACATCCCCCACCCCACCCTCCCCCATAAAAAAATATTAAACAATTATAAATTAAAACCAACTGATCTATCATGCTTCTCATCCAAGCATTTAAAAACTCAAACATCCTCCTAAGTCAAGTGGGAGGAATGAAGGGAGAGAAGAGGTAGTGGTGGTCATAGCAAGCTCATAGTAGCCAGGGCATGTAGCAGTAGGTTTAATTTTTTCCTTCTTGTGGCAGGTTCTCTCTGTCGGTATTCCTCTCTCTATCCTACGCCACTCAGCCAACCTTTGTTACAATTGCTAATTGTCTACTTTGTGTTGCTTTTTCATCTGTGGCAGAAACTATTTGGATCTCTAGATCTTTCCCTTGGGCAAAAAAGGAGGCCGGGGAAGGTGATCTTAAGCTTTAAAAAAAAAAAATCAAGATGGAAAGGGATTCAGAGGCCCCTCCCCACTGGCCTACAGCCTGTGGACTGTTTTGGCTGCTATTGTTTATTTTTCAAACTTAACATCAATGCAGAGTTCCCTGTTGCTTCAGCGAGAGCACCAAGCTTGACCTCATGAGACTCATTCTATATCCCCCACCACAAACTTTTGCTTAGAGTACATACAATTTTATTCAGCTGCTCCCCCTGCCTCTGTTTAAAAACCTCCAAAGAAGGAGACTCCACCACACTCTGAGGCAGTGTATTCCACTTCAGAACAGCTCTTACTGTCAGGAAGTTCTTCCTAATGTTTAGGTGGAATCTCTTTTCCTGTAGTTTGAACCCATTGCTCCATTGTCCTAGTCTCTGGAACAGTAGAAAACAAGCTTGCTCCATCCTCAGTATGACGTCCCTTGTTTAAGGTTTGAAATAGCCTTTTAAAAAAACAAAGTGGAAGCTTTCTGTTTCCAGTTATTGAAAAAAGCTGTTATTTCAATTGCTGCCTATATGGGCTTCTGGTTAAGCGGCTTGCCTTTTTCAGTGAAAAGGGGGAGCTCCAGAGTTCAGAACTGGGGCTGGGGGATAGCAGGTTGCAATCCACAGGTCACACTTTGCCCAGCCCTAGACATGACACTTCCCTTCTCCTTCACGCCTTCATATTCCCTGCAGCTGATGCATACTTCAAATTAAGAGACTCTTCTAGTAAGATGGTGATCAAGCAGGTTTAAATGCCAAGCTACTCATATACTTGGAACAATCATCTATATATATAATTCTCTTTGGTATGTTGCCGTTTTCAGTGTGCTGATTGGTTGCTTAGGTGTCAGGGTCTGCCTCTCCTTGTAGGGCTAGGCCCCTGGCTGCAGTAGCTGGCACAGCTTCTTTGCAGACTCAGGCCCTGGCTGTGGGAGTCTTGGAAGAACCAGGGCCAAGCTATCAGACGCAGCTGGCTGCACGCTTGTAGCACACCTGAAACAGCCAGGGGAACTGCTATTTAAGAGCGGCGTTTGGCCCTCAGTCTTGGCCACTGTAATATGGTGTTCTGTGCTGTCAGTAGGTGCTCCTTGCTCTTGGACCTTAATCCCTTTGCTTTGACCTGCCACTCATGTTTGGACCCTCACTTGCCTCTTGGACCTGCCTCTGGTCCCTGGATATCTGGTATGTGGTCTGACCTTGGACTGCTTTTGGACTTTGGCTTGCTTGACCTCTGATTCTTGTGTTCCTGACCTGGCACTCCCTTCCTGAACCTCACCTTGCCTCTGGCCCTGTGGACTTCTAAGTATGTGTTCTGACCTTGGACTGTTTTCAGCTTTGGCTTATCTTTGACCCTGCTTGGACTTTGGACTGTCTTTTATGTTCCTGACCCAGCCCTGGTGCCTCTGCTTCTAGACCCTGCCACCCATGTCCCAGACCTTGATAGCTGGAAACTTCCCAACCCATCAAAGCTTCCCATTGGGTAGCAAATCAGTACACTGGGGGCAGAAACATGTGGAAAGCTTCAAGTCCTTTCTAAACATGGTGGTGGTGGAGGGGCTCTTGCATCCTGGCATGTGTGTGGGGTGTAGCATAGTGTGTGTGTGTTGTGTGGAGTGTATAGCATGGTTTGTGTATAGTGTGGGGTATGTGTATGTTTGTGTGATTGCATGGTGTTGGTGGAGAGGCTCTTGCATCCTGGCATGTGTAGTGTGTGTGTGGCATGGTGTGTATAGTGTGTGGTGTGTGTGTATACATGGTTACATGGCAGCAGTAGAGGGGCTCTCACATCCTGCCATGTGCGGTGTGTAGTGTAGTGTGTGTGTAGCATGGTTTGTGTGTATGCACAGTTGCATGGTGGTGGTGAAGAGGCTCTCACATCCTAGCGCATGTGGTGTATGTGTACTGTTGTGTGTGTGTGTGGTTGCATGCTGGTGGCAGAGGGACTCTTGCATCCTGCCGCATGTGGTGTCTGTGTAACATGGTGTGTCTGTGTGTAGTGTGGTGTGTGTGTATACACGTGGTTGCATGGTGTCAGTGGAGGGACTCATGTCCTTGCACGCGTTGTGTGTGTGTGTAGTGTGGTGTGTGTGCGTGCGTGGTTGCATGGCAATAGCTGAGGGGCTCTCACATTCTGGCCCATGTGGTGTGTGTGGCATGGTGTGTGTAGCATAGTGTGTGTAGCATGGTGTGTGTACATGCGGTTCCATGGCAGTGGAGGGGCTCTTGCATCGTGACATGTGTGGTGTGAGTTTGTGTAACGTTGCATGTGTGTGTGTCTGTGTGTACACGCAGTTGCATGCTGGCGACGGAGGGGCTCTCAGCATGAAACTAGTCATTATAATTGGTTTGAAAGGTTATATATTAATGTGTCAAATAATCATACTCTTGACATGTTTCCTAAGTGGCCAATCAGCAGAGTGGGAACGGAAACATACTGAAGTGTTTTATATATGTAGATAACGGTGTATGTTACACTGGGTATAGTTAGTAAAAAGGAAATTATCCAAGACCAAAAAACAAAAACAAAAAACCAATCAGTGTGTGTGGGGGAACAATGTAGTGCAAAATAACATTACATGTTTTGCTTAACTTTAGCATTATATATAAACATGAAATTGCACATATATGTTAAACCTGCAGAAACCCCATTAATACAGAGGTAAGCTTTACATGGAAAGCAACTGAATATATTCAATATTTTTTTCCATTTTATTTGAAGACCAGGATTTTTGGAGGTCTAATGTATAGATTGAACTTTCTAAATTATAGCAAAACATTTGATTATGTAGACTGCGTAGTGAAAGAAATTAAACATTATGTTTTACATTGTCCTTTCTACAGTAACGTAAGAGAGAAACTTCAGAGCCAGATCACTGTAAAATTCTCAAGGTCCAAAGAGGAATGCATCAATTAATTACTGCCCCCCCCAAAGCACTTTGTCAAGTTTCATTACCACTACTTTATTTATTTTTAATCTGTAGAGTTGCCCTCCACATTTGTGGGTTTCATTTTTGTGGATTTGATTGCTTGCAGATTATAAACTAGGTTTTTAAACGAAGACTGTATGAATTCTCAGGGTCCAAAGAAGAATGCATTAACTAATTACTGGCAAAAAAACCCAACCCAAACCAAAACAAAACAAACAAACAAAAAAACTTTGTCAAGTGTCATTACCACTACTTTATTTATTTTTTTATCTGTAGAGTTGCCCTCCCCATTTGTGGGTTTCACTTTTGTGGATTTGATTACTTGAGGATTATAAACTAGGTTTTTAAACAGAGGCTGTATGGCCATCTGTTGGGAATGATTTGATTGTGTTTTCCTGCATGGCAGGGGATTGGACTGGATGGCCCTTGTGGTCTCTTCCAACTTTATGATTCTATGAGTTGTTCAGGTGCATCAGGAAGCAAAATTTCTGTCCCTGATACATAGGATTCATTATTTTCTTTTCCGCTGCTCCAGAGACCAGAACACAGAGAAAATTACAGGAAAAGAGATTTCATCTAAATATTAGGAAGATCTTTCTGATGGTAAGAGTTGTTCAACAGAGGAATATGCTGCTTCAGAGTGTGGTGGAGTCTCCTTCTTTGGAGATTTTTAAACAGAGGCTGGATAGCCATCTTTCATGAGTACTTTGATTGTATATTCCTGCAGGGCAGAGGGTTGGACTAGATCAGTGATGGGCAACCTTTTGAGCTTGGTGTGTCAAACAGCACTTACTCCCCCTCCCCACAGTGCCATGCGCACACACACACGCACGCACATGCACATTCTCCCCCCTCCCTCTTTTGGCATCTCCCCTGTGTGGAGCTATTTAGAAGCGCTCCATTGGAGAAGCTGCGCGTGGTACCCTGGGCTCAAACAAGAGGCCCATCTGCCCATCACCTTCCCCAGCCTTTCCGAGGTGGCTCTGAGGCTTCGAAGCCATGGAGTCCCCTCGGGAAGGCCAGAGAGAGGCCGGGCAGAGACCATCCCTCCCACCCACCGCCTTTCCGAGGCGGCTGTGAGGCTTTTAAGCCACGGAGCCCCCACGGGAAGGCTGGGGAGAGGCTGGGCAGCGGCCGGGCAGCCACCCTCCTGCTTGCCCGGCCTTTCTGAGGCAGCTCTGAGGCTTCGAAGCCATGGAGCCCCCTTGGGAAGGCCGGAGAGAGGCTGGGAAGAGTCCCTCCCTCCCACCCACCGCTTTCCCCGGCCTCCCCGAGGCAGCCACCGTCCCACTCGCCTGCCATCTTCCCTGGCCTCCCTGAGGCAGCTCTGCAGCTTCAAAGCCGCGGAGTCCTCTCTGGAAGGCCGGGCAGCCACCCTCCTGCTCACCCGCCATTTTCCCCAGCCTCTTCGAGGCGCCTCTGCGGCTTCAAAGCCATTGAGCCCCGTTGGGAAGGCCAGGGAGAGGCCGGGTGGCAATCCTCCCGCTCACCTGCCATCTTCCCTGCCCTTTTTGAGGCAGCTCTGAGGCTTTTAAGCCTCGGAGCCACCTCGGGAAGGCTGGGGAGAAGCCGGATAGAGCCCCTCCCTCCCACCCACCATCTTCCCCGGCCTTTCCGAGGAGGCTCCGAGGCTTCAGAGCCACCTCAGGAAGGCCAGAGATAGTCCCTCCCTCCCACCTGCTGCCATCCCCGGCCTTTCTGAGGCAGCTCCAAGGCTTCGAAGCCACGGAGCCCCCTCGGGAAGGCCAGGGAGAGGCTGGGCAGAATCCCTCCCTCCCACCCGCTGCCTCCCCGAGGCAGCTCCATGGCATCAAAGCTACAGAGCCCCCTTGGGAAGGCCAGGGAGAGGCCGGGCAGCCACCTTCCTGCTCGCCATCTTCCCCGTTCTCCCTGAGGCTGCTACGCAGGTTCAAACCTACGGAGCCCCCTCTGGAAGGCTGGGAGGCCACTCTCCCGCTCACCTGCCATCTTCCCCGGCCTCCCTGAGGCAGCTCCGCAGATTCAAACCTACAGAGCCCCGTCTGGAAGGCCAGGCAGCCACCCTCCGGCTCACCCGCCATCTTTCCCGGCCTCCCCGAGGTGGCTCCATGGCTTCAAAGCCACGGAGCCCTCTCTGGAAGGCTGAGGAAAGGATGGGCGGCCACCCTCCCACTCATCCGCCATCCTCCCTGGCCTCCCCGAGGCGGCTCCACAGCTTCAAAGCCACGGAGCCCCCTCTGGAAGGCCGGGTGGCCACCCTCCCACTCGCCCGCCATCTTCCCCGGCCTCACAGGGTGGCTCCGCGGCTTCAAAGCCACGGAGCCCCCTCAGGAAGGCCGGGGAGAGGCTGGGCAGCTATCCTCCCACTCACCCACCATCTTCCCTGGCCTTTCCGAGGCGGCTCTGAGGCTTTGAAGCCTCAGAGCCAGCTTGGGAAGGCCAGGCAGAGTCCCTCCCTCCCACCATCTTCCCCGGCCTTTCCGAGGAGGCTCCAAGGCTTCAGAGCCACCCCAGGAAGGCCAGGGAGAGGCCGGGCAGCCACCCGTCCACTCGCCCGTTGCCTTTCCTGGCAGAGTCCCACCCACCAGCCACCTTACCCAGCCTTTCTGAGGCAGCTCCAGGGAAGCACGGCAGGCCTCAGGGGTGGTTGTGGCCAGGTTTGGGGGAAGACTCCACCCTCTGCCTCCCTGAAGTGGTGATAAGGGCTTCGTAGCCCCGCCCACCACTTTCCTCCACCCTCCCTAAAGTGAGGCTTTTAAAAAAAATAATTTTTTTATTATTGCTTTTCCAATTTACATGCAATAAACAATCAGTTCAACCTTAAATTCATTCCATCTTGTATACATTACTTGTGCGGCCATTTACATTACATTTATGCTCTTAAATTATCCAAAACCTTCTCTTATCACTTCTAAGTCTCTCTTAAGCTTTCTCTTTTTTCTCCATATAATAAAATAAAATACCATGCATTCAATTTCTCCGTGTTGCATTCTTTTTCACCATGTTCGTTCCTTCCCTTACAGACCTAAAGTGAGGCTTTGAAGCCCAGATTGCCACTTTACGGAGGGTGGTGAGGCTGCGGGCGGGCGGGGGGAGGCCTACGGCTGCATGTCAACACAAATGGCTACGCCTGTCAGTGCTGACACGTGTGTCATAGGTTCACCATCACTGGACTAGATGGTGGTCGTAGTCTCTTCCAACTCTATTATTCTATGACAACCCTCCCCCCCAAAAAATCTTTGCCATTTTTTCAACTATCCCCCCCCCCCCCGGCATAAGTGTGTGAGTATAGCCCATCACGTTCAAAGGAGTGAGAAAAGACCCCAAGACCCTCAGGGATAGTCCATGTCTGGTCCATTCTAATACATGCTTGAATTAAGAGGATATCCCAGTGAACTAAGTGAGGCTTAATTCTGAGTGCAAACATGTAGAATTCCTCTGCATCCTGCACAAGTATAGCATTGCATTTGAAAAGCTGACTTCATTCCCCCTACAGCCTTCCATGCCATCCAAAAACCTGTTTCTCAGCCCCTCTCCACAGTCCTACACTGATTGAAGCAGTTCTGTCAATGGAGCAACCTGCCCAGGAATGAGAAATACAGCAGCCGTGTAAATAAGCTCACAAAATTGACTACGGACTGCCAAAATTCTTACTAGCCTCCTGAGGGTTGGCAGAGGAAGGAAGGAGAGCTCTCTTATGTCCTCTAGCTGCTCATGGATTCCTGCTTCTTGCTGCCTGTTTGGCTTCTGTGCTGGGTTTGTAGCAGAGCCTTGTGCATCAGCAGCAACACTACACTTCTTTGTGCTTCTTTGCATCAGCAGCAACACTACACTGCACTCAACCACTTTCAATAATGTTTTGCAAAAGATGGAAAATAAATACCTGGACCTGCTAGCATTCTACTAATACAAGGATTGTACCTGGTTTTCACCGTGCTTCTCATTCTGGCTAGCATCTCGTCTGCAGTGTCTTCATTCCCTCATATCTAACCAAACAGCTATTCTTTATCCTCTTGGGAGTTATTCAGCAGCTCAAGCTTGAAAGGAAAGAAAGGCCCAAGACAAGCTGACACTTTCTTCTCCCTTTCCTCATGCACCAGTGTCGAAAGGCGCACCACTCTGATGTTTTCTGTCTTTTAGTCTTTCTTTCTCTCCCCTCTGTGTATATCTAAATCCAAACCGCTGTATGAAGTAAATATTTCATAAAATTGAGGGCATTAAAATCATGCTGGCCTGTTTCTCCCCAGCAGGATTGAGCTGTTTAAGAAAGGCAATTTTAATACTACAAACCCTTCTCACCAAACTATTCCACAGTTCTTACTCCCCAGCCCAACAGTCTCCAAAGAGCTGATGATCTCTGAAGTACAGCAAAGGGTTTTCTTCTCAAGCCTGCTTGTGTTTGAAAGAGCTGTCTATGGTGCTGAAATATTCTAGTCTTAGGGACTTGGTCCATCAATGAATAAGTGACTCCTATTTGAAATTCAAACTTAAAAGGCAGCATTACCTGTCTGAGAGACTTGAATGAACTTCCAGTTTGAGCAGCCTTAGAAATGGCATGAATGTTTTGACTGCATTACATAAAACCTCTATCAACTGTCACTAGGCAGATTCTCTCACATGTTATAGCCATGCTCCCTCCTTTTGGTCGTACAGCTATGCCCCATCTGTCTTTTTTTGTTCTTCAAGGGCATGGCAGTCTGTTCCCTGTTTGTATAATTAAGGAACAACCCTCACCTTAATCTAAATAGTGTACTTTATTTAAAACTAGTTCTCATAACTAAGCTGTTATTAGACCTGCTGTGCTCTTTTTGCCTAATTCACATAGTGAGAGTGACTTCAGTCCTTTCCCTAACACTATTCCAAACTCCATCTCTTTGTTGTGGCTGGTTATACTTCTGAGGTCCAGACATACTGTTACATCCATGGACTTGTTCCATTTGTCCTTTTTTATCTCTAAAATATGTGTGTGCAGCTAGTTACAAATCAAAATCACGGCATCATTTCTATACATTGTGGTGGTGGTGGTAGTGGTGGTGAGTCTTCAAATCTTCAAAATTTATAGTGATCCTAAGGCAAATCTATCATTTGTTTTTCTTGGCAAGATTTGTTCAAAGTGTGTGTGTGTGGGGGGGGTTGCCATTGCCTTCTTCTGAGGCTGAGAGAGTGACTTACCCAAGGTCACCTAATAGTTTCCATGGTCAAGTGGGTATTTGAACCCTGGTCTCCCAGAGTCCTGATTCAACACTCAAAATACTACACCATGTTGGCTGTCTTCTACACATTAGAACTCTTGATATCAAGTACAATAATGTGCTGTGTCACAGTCATGTTTAGTATTACTACAGTTTAAAAAAAAACAGATAGAGAGATAGATCCCAAGATACTATAAGTCAGGTGTGAACTATTACAATGGGTCCAGAGGCCAATTTTCTGCCTCTGGGACACTCTGGGTGGCACATGGACTGTCCAAGTTGCCAAACAAACAAAAATTCCCACATGAAAAATCAATTACCAAACCATAGAATGGCAGAAGTCCTAAGGAGAATGGCTGACGTACAAAGACATCACCAAATTACAAAATGGCAAATGGGAGATAAAGACAAGAGAAGAAATTGATTCAGAGTGCATTAACTGTCACTGGTACCTATACCATCAGCTGTTAGAGGGACTTAGGAGATTATCACACTATACTGTTATAGTGCTATTATTCCACTTTAACTGCTATGGCTGCTGCCTGTGGGATCCTGGGATTTTCAGTTTAGGGAGGGGCATTTAGGACTTAGCCATAGAGCTCTTAGGCCTCACTAAACTACAAACCCCAAAATTCCACAGGAGGCAGCCATAGCAGTTAAAGTGGAATAATAGCACTAAAATAGTGTAGTGTGATAAAGTCCTTAGAAAGGATGCTAAATTAGAAGGTGTAGAGGGAAGAGAGATGGATTTGGACTCTTTACTCAAGACTGGAAAAAAAATCTAATAGCAAAAAAATTATAGAATTTTGATAAAAATGGAAATGGAGGAAGAGGTTGTGAAAGATAATATTGTTAAATGGGCACACTATATTGGTTACTCCCTGCAGTTACCTCAGTGGGGGGAAATCTAGACTAGAAATTTGAAATTCACCAAAAACTATGACTTGAAAGAAAACTATTTTAAAATGTTCTACCAATGGCTTTTAACCCCAGACAAAATAGCCAAAATGTATAAAACACCAGGTAAGAATTGTTGGAAATATGGAGAGAAAGTGGGTTCTTTTTACCATATGTGGTGGCTGTGTGAAAAAGCTATATTGGGGGCAAATACACAAAATTATAGCTCAAGTTTGTAATTATAATTTTCTGATGAAACCTGAGATGTATTTATTAAACATGGTATATGGATTGGATAGGAATACAGAGAAAAATATTGGAGGATAATACTGTATATGATTATAACAGTGTATGCTAGATACTGGAAAAGCCCTGAATTAACCTCAATGGAAGAATGATTGGTGAAATTACATGAAACAGCTGAAATTGATAAATTAATGATGTTATTTAATGATAAATCAGTGGGAAGATCTAGAGATGAGTGGAATTGTCTCTTACCATTATGGAAAAGGAAATGGGGGAACTTGGTGATAGTAAGCTTTTGAATAATTGATTAATTTGATAGCTTGATACTTTGATCTGCATAATAGACGGGATAAGAGAAGTAAAGAGGGTATTATAATTTACTAAGTTTAACAACTCCTGTGTATTAATCAAAAGGATAACTGTAGATATTCAGTGGACATCAGTGTATTAGAAATAAGTGATTATAAGAGGTTATTAATCTTCTATACAGAATATGACTCTTGGGATTTGAGTAATGGATGTAATAGATTTATAAAGACCTAAATGGAAATTATATGGTTTTGAAGATTGTAGAGAATTTTGTTAAGAATCGATTAATTTTATATTATCTGTGTTTGTATGAAACTATTGTTTTTATGTGATAAAACCTTTTTTTCTGAATAAAAATTATTTAAATAATAAAGAATGGTGGAAGTCCACCATGGTTTTGAAAAATAGGTATTTTCGCAATTAAACAGGGTGAGAGTGTGCTGTAACTTGTTTAAAGATGAATTACTGTTGAAGGCTTCTGGGAGGGGCAATATATCATATATAGAAGGCCATAAAATGGTTTGAGAATCTTAAAGGATTGACTGAGAATCAGAAGAACAGCTTTGGGTTGGGGAGGCTCCCCAAAGAAGCACTTTGCCCATTCCTGCAAAAAGTGGATTTCCACTCTTGATGGCTACTAGTAGAAGACAGGAAGTAAATAGATTTTCCTTGGTTTTTTTCCGGGCTGTGAGGCCATGTTCCGGAAGAGTTTCTTTTTGACGTTTCGCCTGCATCTGTGGCTGGCATTTTTAGAGAATGCCAGCCACAGATGCAGGCGAAACGTCAGAAAGAATCTCTTCCGGAACATGGCCTCACAGCCTGGAAAAAACCCAAGGAAAATCTATGGATGCTGGCCGTGAAAGCCTTCAACTTCACAAGAAAGTAAATAGTTAAATAAATAAATCCCACAATCCCCAGGTACTCAGGTAATGTGCATACCTCTTCTATCCAGTATATTTTCACTAATGGAAGAAGAGGAGGAACTGATGGAAACTGACTGCTTCCTACCATTTAATGGAGGAGGCAACACTGAGAATGTTTGGATAGATGAGAGGCTTTTTGGAACAGAGGAGCTGCAGGAAGAGAGGGAACTGGTAGAAATTGAGTGCTCCCTACCATTTAAGTGGAGTTCTCCACTGTATTAAACTCCCTTCTATCCATGGAAGTGCACTTGATATACTTTATTTCTTCATGCCAAAAAGGGGAAGAAAAAAATGGAATTGATAAATCTGTATGTTTCCACCCTGTAAAGGTATGATTATTTTGTATAAATAAAGTAGACAAGGCTTCCCAACCTGGTACAGGTTGAGTCTCCCTTATCCAGAATTCCAAAATCTGAAATATTCCAAAATCCAAAATTTTCCACATGAGTGACTGAGATGGCAATGCCTTTGCTTTCTGATGGTTCAATGTAGAGAAACTTTGTTTCATACACAAAAATATTAAAAATAATGTGTATAAAATTACCTTCAGGCTATGTGTATATGAAACATAAATGAATTTTGTGTTTAGGCTTGGGTCCCATTTCCAAGATATCTCATCATGTATAGGCAACTATTCCAGAATCTGAAATATTTTAAAATACCTCTGGTCCCAAGCATTTCCAATAAGGGAGATTCAACCTGTACCTTCCAAATGTAGTCAAGTACAACTTCATCATCCCTGCCCAGCATTTGAACCTTCATATTCTCACAGTCAGAAGCCTAGAAAATTTGTTGGCGTTTTAAACCATTAATTTTATTTTTATTTTTATTTTTATATATCAGTTATTTATACCCCACTCTTCAGCCACAAGGCTATCTGAGCGGTGTACAAATTGTTTTAAGCAATAGCAATTTACACATCTACACTGCATTAAGCAGTTTCCAATGTATGTTAGCTAATTGCTCCCACAAGCTGGGTACTCATTTTACCGACCTACAAAAGGATGGAAGGCTGAGTGAACCTTGGAGCCCTCTGGAATCGAACTTGCAACGTGGTGACTTGCAGTACTGGCATTTAACCACTGTGCCATCAGGGCTCCCTAAAGGGCTCATCATACATAGTTTGTCAAATGATTATGGGTTGGATATGGACATAGTCATGTTTTGACCCACTGAAATCAATGAGACTTATTATTCAGACTTTATTTCAGTTGATCTGCTCCAAGTGTGACTAAGTCTTGGCCTAGGCTATGTCTTTTTGAGTGTCTGCCTACTTGGGATCCATCAGAAATTGGACTTCATGTTGCCTGCAATATATAAGTGTAATTTCTTCTCATCTCTTGTCACCAATTGGATGAGGAGATGATTTAATAGTCAGGCAAACAATAATTATGGCTAGGCCTGTTCAACACATTCACTGTCGATTTCACTTTCATCAATAGCTGAGCAGTTTGGAGCAGAGCTGCTGCACCTTCCAAAACAAATCAAATCATCAAGAAAATTTCTGGCTTCAATAGAATGAATGGCAAAAATCCCATTGACTTTGCAAGTGCCAGAATTTTGCTTCCAGTCTGAAACACTTGATTATTTGCCTATTAAAATGGCATTATGGAAACCTTGCACAAACTAGGATGGGAAGAGTTTGGCTAAATGAAATGCCTAGCCTTACATTTGATTTGAAGCAAGTCTTCATTCTCCATTCCATTACAAAGACAGTGTATTGCAGGTGCAAACTGAGTGACTTTGGACTAGTTAGACTGCCTACCTCACAGTGTTCCTGTAAGAAGTAAAAATGGGGGAAAGCAGAAGGTATGTTACCTCGGATTTCTTAAAGAAAAGATGGGCTATACATACAATAAATATCTTCCCACACTGCTGATCAATATCTATTTTTTCTCAATATCTGTTGTGAAAATAAATTGGAGGGAAGAGCTATGCATGTTTCCTAAATCCCCAAAGATTGTAAAATTGATTGAAATATTTATATTCCACCCTCCTATCTAAATATCTCAAGGTGGTATACAGTAAGAGCAACTTTACGAAATTAAAACAAGGCAAACACCAAAATAATTTAAAAAGGCGAAAAATTACAATTTAACAAGCTAAAAGAAGACAGTTTAAAACCAGTGGAAATACTTTAAAATGATGTACATGTGCAGATTTGTATAAAAACTGATTAGGCTCGCAGGGCTTTAGTAAGCAATTATGCTTTTGCTTGGTAACAGAATGGCATTGATGTTGGTGCCCATCAACCCTCTATGGAGAGGGTATTCCACAGCAAGGGTTCCATAAATAAAGGTCTTTGAAACCAGTTTGCCATTTAACAGAGTAGTGTCATACTGTTCACACACAACATGTGGTCAGAATCAGTGCACATTAAATATAGCTACTCATGCTATTTGATTCTCCATCCTGGAGATGATGAAGATGATGCTAGGTATTGTTAGGATCAGCACTGCTTAGGGCCTTGTATAAAGTGGCTACAATGCCAGCATAGTAAGTCAGTGGCAATCGTTTGGATTTTCCTTTTGATCAGGTCTGACTATAGATGTGAAGGCCTGGAAAAAACCTGGAAAAATCAGAAAAAACCAATTTCCCCCCATTTTTTCCTGAAGCTTTTTTTGTTTTTGAAAAATAGAAAAAAAAATGAAAAAAGGAAGAAGTTTGATTATGGAATGTTTTATTTTAGTATGATGAGTAAACTCTTTAAGACAAGGTGTTCATATATTCTCCAAATCTTTTCTAAAAACTATGTACAGTATCAGATTATTCTAATTTCTGTGCACTGAGGATAAGCAAGTTGTAGATTACAAACTGAATTCTCCAATGCAAGAGCAAGTTGCATTTCTTCCTTTATGAGGCACTGCTATTGTCACATGAGAAGGGGAAGAAAAAGGTTTCAGTTTTGTCTGCTCCACATAAACTAGTAAGACCAAAGAGGTTCCATACAGTTCAGGTGATTGTTGCTCCATTTGTTACAAATAATTATTTTTTTTTAAAGGAAATTCTGTTTGGAATAATTGTTTGAATACACTTCATTTTTAATATACCGTATATTCCGGCGTATAAGATGACCGGGTGTATAAGACCCCCCCCAATTTTTAAGTTAAAATGTAGAGTTTGTGATATATTCGCCGTATAAGACGACCCCCCTCTTCCAACGCACCCTAAATAAAAATTTAAAAAACCATCATATTTGATTTCAATATGGTAATTTTAATTCAAATGCTTATGACATGCAGGTACTTAGCAGGAAAACTGTCACTCATAAACATAAGCCAATTTGTCATCAAACATGTAAAAGAACAAGCAGCAGGGGAGGCGGGGGGGGGCAGAATGAGCGATGGGGATGTGGGGGGGGAGAATGGATGGTGGGATTGGCCGGGGGCATAACAAGCGACGGTTGAAGGTGGGGAGGGGGTGAATCCCGGGTTTGGCAGCACAGCCCTCCCATCCTTCTCCTGGGTTCCCTTCCATGAGGGATCCCAGGAGGAAGATCCAGAGGCTGTGCAGCCAAACAGGGCACATAAGCCCCATCTCCCCACCTTCCTTGAAGGTGGGGAGAGGGGGCGATGCCCAGGTTTGGAAGTGGAAAACCACACGAAGTCTAAATAGGATCGGGTATAACACGGGGGAAGCAAAACACTAATCCGAAAGGATACTTGGATTTGACAGGGGTGGATTAACAGCGGAAAAAGGGTTAAAGATTAGAGAAGAATAAGGTTCCTTGCAGTGAAAGTGGGAGGAGGTGTTTAGGAAGCTGGGAAGAGACGGAAGAAGAGAGAGATAAATGAGAAAGGAGAGGATGCTGAGGCTGTGCGCCCAAACGGGGCACGTTCGCCCCTTCTCCCCACCTTCCTGGAAGGTGGGGAGAGGGGGTGAATCATGGGTTTGGCCGCATAGCCTCCGCATCCCCCTCCTGCGCTCCCTTCCAGGAGGAGCGCAGGAGGAGGATGCTGAGGCTGTGCACCCAAATGGGGCACGTTCGCCCCTTCTCCCCACCTTCCTGGAAGGTGGGGAGAGGGGGCGAATCACGGGTTTGGCTGCATAGCCTCCGCATCCCCCTCCTGCGCTCCCTTCCAGGAGGAGCGCAGGAGGAGGATGCTGAGGCTGTGCGCCCAAATGGGGCACGTTCGCCCCTTCTCCCCACCTTCCTGGAAGGTGGGGAGAGGGGGCGAATCGCGGGTTTGGCCGCATAGCCTCCGCATCCCCCTCCTGCGCTCCCTTCTAGGAGGGAGCGCAGGAGGAGGATGCGGAGGCTGTGCGCCCAAACGGGGCACGTTCGCCCCTTCTCCCCACCTTCCTGGAAGGTGGGGAGAGGGGGTGAATCGCGGGTTTGGCCGCATAGCCTCCGCATCCCCCTCCTGCGCTCTCTTCCAGGAGGGAGCGCAGGAGGAGGATGCTGAGGCTGTGCGCCCAAATGGGGCATGTTCGCCCCTTCTCCCCACCTTCCTGGAAGGTGGGGAGAGGGGGCGAATCGCGGGTTTGGCCGCATAGCCTCTGCATCCCCCTCCTGCACTCCCTTCCAGGAGGGAGTGTAGGAGGAGGATGCTGAGGCTGTGCGCCCAAACGAGGCACGTTCGCCCCTTCTCCCCACCTTCCTGGGGAGCGGTTTGCTTCGGCCGCTGCAGAAGCGATCGAGCGGCGGCTGCGGCAAACCGCAACTTTCTTCCCCCTCCTCTGTCTTCCGTTGCTCCCCAAAGGGGGAGAAGGCAGAGGAGGGGGGCGAATGAACTGCAAAACACTTTGCTTCACCCCCCTGCCCCATCTCCTGCCTCTTCGCTCCGTTTTGCGAAGAGGCAGGAGATAGGCAGGCGGGCGAACCAAAGTATATCCGGCGTATAAGACGACTGTCAATTTTGGAGGGCACTTTTGAGTGCTCAAAAGTCGTGTTATACGCTGGAATATACCACCAATTGTGATAATTTTATGCCAAATCAAATTGTACAAAGGTATATTTTATGTTCCTAAAGTAACAAAATGCTAATGTTGCATTTTTCAATTTTTCTGCAAATTTCCATTTTTTTCTGAAAAATCAAACAAAAAACCCCATGTTTTTTCCTCCATGGCTTCAATACTTCCAGAAATTTTACATCTCTAGGTCTGACCCCTGTGATTAGATGATCAAACTTGTGTGGGAGCCTATGTGTAGAGCTTACTCAGTAGAAATAAACACGTTGCCCTCTATCTGTCTACAACTCTTGTCACCTGAGACCATTTGTCATGCTGCCTGGGGCTGATATACATTATAATCCAACAACATTGGTAGGGTGACAGGTTGCCTTTCTTTAACTTAAGAGTGTTGAATGTTTATGTAAGATTGTTTAGTCAGCATTTCTGTATCACAGAAAATATTGGATTTACCAAGATTATTTTTCTCCCTGCCCCTTCTCTCTTATGAAATTAAAATGCAGCCTTGGAAGTGCCATTCCTTGCCTTCTGAACCAGAGACTTACCTGGTGTGAAGCCAGGTAATTTGGCAGGATGAAGTTAAGGCAGTTTTTCTGAGTTAGAAGAACTGACCTATTAAAAAATATAACAGTCATACCTTTTATTTAACAAGCTGCATGATATAGCAGTAACACTGTCAAACCAAGGCTACATTCAAAATGGCTATGGAGATAAGGGGCTTGGACTGATGAAATACAGCCATTGGAAAACAACTTCAGGGCAGCAGCGACACAGTCGGGGCTGATTCACCATTTCCATTGGCCATATCGTAAATATAAACTTATAGTCATTTTGTTGCATGTGTTTGGCTTTCCGATGTGTATGTTACTGCTGTCTTGGCAGGGGGAAAAATATTGGATCTTTTTTATTTCCAATTGGGGGATTTCCCAATTTCCACTGAATAAGTTACTGCTACCAGTCAAGCAATCCACCCTTTTACACTGCATACATTCCAGCCCATTACCGCTTTTTCTGCATATGATTTATTTATTTATTTCATTTATATGTTGCTTTCCTCCCAGGACTCAAGGCGGCTCCCAGAAACAGTCAATTAAAAAACGTTCAGAATAAAAATTTAAAAAACAATTAAAATCACCACATAAAAACAGTCTAAGAGCATTTAAAAGTCTGCTTAAACAAAAATATATTTGCCTGCTGGTGAAAGCAAGGGTATTAAAAGAGCTGGCAAATGTAATCTCAGAGCCATTGGCAATAATCTTTGAGAACTCCTGGAGAACAGGAGAAGTCCCAGCAGACTGGAGGAGGGCAAACATTGTCCCCATCTTCAAAAAGGGGAAAAAAGAGGATACCAACAATTATCATCCAGTTAGTCTGACATCAATACCAGGGAAGATTCTAGAGCAGATCATTAAACAGAGTCTGTGAACATTTAGAAGGCAATGCCATAATCACAAAAAGTCAACATGGGTTTCAGAGAAACAAGTCATGCCAGACTAATCTGATCTCTCTCTTTTTTTTTTTTTTTTTTGATAAAATTACCAGCTTGGTAGATGAAAGGAACACTGTGGATATCGCATACCTCGATTTCAGTAAGGCCTTTGACAAGGTTCCCCATGACATTCTTGCAAACAAGCTTGTAAAATGTGGGCTAGACAAGTTAACTGTTAAATAGATTTGTAATTGGTTGACCGGCTGAACCCAAAGGATGCTCAGCAGTGGCTCTTCTTTGTCTTGGAAAGATGTGACCAGTGGAGTGCCACAGGGTTCTGTCCTGGGCCCAGTGCTATTCAACATCTTTATCAATGACTTGGATGACGGAATTAGGGGCATACTTGTCAAATTTGCAGATGACACCAAATTAGGAGGAGTAGCTAATACCCTAGAGGACAGGATCAAAATTCAAAATGACCTGGATAGCCTGGAGAGCTGGGCCAAAGCTAACAAAATGAAATTCAATACGGAGAAATGTAAGGTACTGCACTTAGGGTGGAAAAATGAAATGCATAGATATAGGATGGGGGAGACCTGGCTGAATGAGACTACGTGCGAAAGGGATCTAGGAGTTCTAGTAGACCACAAGTTGAACATGAGTCAACAGTGTGATGCAGCAGCTAAAAAGCCCAATGCGATTTTGGGCTGTATCAATAGAAGTATAGTGTCTAGATCAAGGGAAGTAATAGTACCATACTATTCTGCCTTTGTCAGACCTCACCTAGAATACTGTGTCCAGTTCTGGGCACCACAATTCAAAAAGGATACTGACAAATTGGAGCATGTCCAGAGGAGGGCGACCAAAATGTTCCATGCCTTATGACGAGAGACTTAGGGAGTTGGGTATGTTTAGCCTGGAAAAAAGACGGTTAAGGGGCAATATGATAGCCCTGTTTAAGTATTTGAAGGGGTGTCACATTGAGGATGGAGCAGGCTTGTTTTCTGCTGCTCCAGAGACTAGAACACGGAACAATGGATGCAAACTCCAGGAACAGAGATTCCACCTCAACATTAGGAGGAACTTTTTGACAGTAAGAGCTGTTCGGCAGTGGAACACACTCCCTCGGAGCGTGGTGGGGTCTCCTTCCTTGGAGGTCTTTAAACAGAGGCTGGATGGCCATCTGTCGGGGATGCTTTGATCGTGATTTCCTGCGTGGCAGGGGGTTGGACTGGATGGCCCTCGTGGTCTCTTCCAACTCTACAATTCTATGATTCTTTGAAAGGAAAGCAGGGAGGGGGCCAGGCTAGCTTCTCACAGAAGGGAGTTCCAGAGAGTGGGAGCAGCCACTGAGAAGGCTCTCTCTCATGTCCTCACCAAGCAAGGCTGTAATGATGGTGAGAACAAGGAAGGCTTCCCCTGTAGATCTTAGAACTCTGGCAGGTTCATATGGGAAGATACAGTCATTCAGATAGTCTGGAGCTAAGCCATGTAGGGCTTTATAGGTCATGACCAGTACTTTGTATTGTGCCCAGAAACAAACAGGTAGCCAGTGAAACTGTTTTAACAAGGGAGTTATATGATCCCTATATCTTGCTCTTGTCAGCATTCTGAATGCAGCATTTTGGACCCACTGAAGTTTTTGAACAGTTTCCAAAGGCAACCCTATATAGAGGATGTAATCAAGGCATGTGTCACTGCATCCAGATCTGACATCTTAAGGAACAGGTGCAGCTGGTGCGCTAGTTTAAATGGTGCAAATCCACTCCGGGGCACTGCTGAAACCGAGTTGAGTCCAGGAGAACACTTAAGCTGTGAGCCTGAAATTTCGGGGAGAGTGTAACCCCATCCAGCACAGGTGCAGTCCCTATTTCATGAAAGGCATTTCAGCTTGCCAGGAGCACCTCTGACTTGTCTGGATTAAGTTTCAATTTGTCTGCCCTCAAGTCCATTACTGACAACAGATGTTGGTTCAGTACTGACACAGCTTCCTTGAACTCAGATAGGAAGGAGAGTCAGGATATGTCATCAGCATCCTGGTGACACCCAAGCCCAAAACTCCAGATGAGCTCTCCCAGCAATTTCATTTAGATGTTAAACAGCATGGGGGACAATACCAAAACCTGAGGGACCATATAGGCCAACAGCCAGGGCATCAAACAAAAGTCCTCCAGCACCACATTCTACATTTGCCCCTCCAAGAAAGACCAGAACCACTGCATAACAGTGTCCTGAGTCCCATCCCACATAATTGGCCCAGAAGGATACCATGGTTGATGGTACTGAAAGCTGCTGAGAGATCCAGCAGGGACACACTTGACCTGTCCAGTTCCCTGTGTAGGTCATCCACCAAGATAACCAAAGCTATTTCTGTCCCATGAACAGGCCTAAAGCCAGATTGAAATGGATCTAGATAATCTGTTTCATCCAGAAACCCCTGGAGATAGGAGGCCACCACATGCTCCAGAACCTTGCCCCAAAATGGAATGTTAGAGGTTGGCCCATAATTATTCAGAATGGTGGGATCCAGGCAGGCCTTTTTTTTAGTAATGACCTCATCTCAGCCTCTTTTAGACAGGCTGGAAACTTCTCTTGGGACTGGTCCTCGACCTTGCTCCACTCCCAAAGCGGCTTCCTCAAAGGGATCCCCCCTTTGGTATTATTCCCTTCAGTGGAGACTGGCAGCTGGTCTGCCATAGCATGCACTCAGACACTTGCAAAGGGGGCAAATGGTCCTCTGGCTTATTGTAACTGGCTGAGTTCTGGGGCCTGGTTCTGCAGGGAGTGCAGGTGTCTAGAGCAGACAGCACTCCACCAGGAGAGATGCAGGGCATCAGCAAGCAAATGGTGGAGATAATGGTGTTCTTCTCCCTCTTATGTGCTGACTCCCCTCAGTCACAGCAGGC
Source organism: Gambelia wislizenii (assembly GCA_030847615.1). Taxonomy (NCBI): domain Eukaryota; kingdom Metazoa; phylum Chordata; class Lepidosauria; order Squamata; family Crotaphytidae; genus Gambelia; species Gambelia wislizenii. Next base: position 41,402,151 of record JAUMIR010000001.1, read on the forward strand.
ACTCAGATTTTATCCCCTTGCGAATAAATATTTTGGTATGGTTTATGTGTTGAATACCAATGTGGAAGTGGATTATTTGGCATTCAAAGAAGAAATGGGAAAGCTTTGAAGTAACTTCTGATACGCATTCAGAAGACAAAACTACCTTCTAGGGCCAGGAGCCAGATAACCACGTGGGTGCACTGAAATAATTCTATACAGGCACTGAGGTCTTTTGCAATGTTCTCTTTCCCCCATATTCTTTCAAAGGCTGCTCCACAGAGTCCCTGAACTTTCAGAATCAGTTTTTAGAGTGGAAACTGCGGGACAGTGTGGAATGCAGGGGGAAACCTGAAGCCCTCTTGGGGCAGAAGAAGTTGTTACATAGTCCCCTTGGCTCCCATTTTTATTTTTAGATGCAGCCCTCCAGAAGTGGTTGGATTCCAGTTTTCATCAGCCCTCACTAGACTAACCAATGGTGAAGAGTGCTACGAGTTTCAGTCCAACAATATCTGAAGGGCCATATGATTACCAACCTTGCTTTAGGCATTAAGAGGCATAACAGTTCCTTACTTTTGTTTTCCTTAATTTTCTCTCTTCAGCTTTAATGGATCAGTTTTTAAAGGGGTTTAATTCTTTGGACTCTTTAATTTGTATTTTTATATATATTTATGTCCTCATAAATACTTTTAACTGAATTTGTTTTAATTTTTGTAAGCTGCCTTGACTCTCATTACTGGAGAAAAGGCAGGATAAAAAAATAATAAGTAACCAAAAGCAGCAACACCACCACTGTTAATGGGATTTTAAAGTTCTTTAAAAAGGTACTGAATCAGTACCTGCATTCATATTTTACACTACAGTTTAGCATGATGTGAAGAAGCAGGAACAGGCCACAGCTAGACTTGGGGTTTTAGACTTCTCTCTTCTCTTGTATCACCGGAAGGAGAATGTGTATTTGGATGAATCAATGAACCCGTTAAGCAAGTGGAGGTTTTCAAACTACTCCTGGGTGCCGTTTACATGATGAAAATGTAGTGGGAAGAATTCGTGTCAAACCCTGGTTGTTTACACGTACATCGGGTCGGACACATGATTTTTGGAAGGGGACCACCTTTTATCCCACAACCTGCGGGACTTCCAGTCCTGCGGTTTGTGGCAGTTTTTAAAAAAGTCACAGGAGGATTTGGAAAATTGGAAATGTAAACAGCCCGGGACAAGATATCTTGGTACTAGGTGATGACCGGAAATGGTGAACGGGGGCGGGCTCAGAGATCAGTGACTAGAAAAGGAGGGGTCAGTCACCCGTTCAATAGATTCAGCCTCACCAGCTGAAAACAAAGGCATCCCTTCCAGCTGAATGTAGGTTTGTATGTGTGTGTCTGTCTGCACTACATCACTCTGTTCAATGGATTTCTACACTGCAAACCCTTCAGCTTTAACCTGTCCCTCCCCTGCATGCTGGGTTTAAATTTTAAAGAGAGTAAATTATAAAGAGATTGTGGGCAGAGGTTCACCCATTCATCCCCTGCCTGCATCCCCTCCCTGGGTATGAGTGGATGATCACACATTCAACAACCACCCCCCCCAAGGCACAGTAAAAAATGCCAGCATCTGGGTCTTTCAAAGTGCCTTTTGTGTCCTCCCCTTATGATCCCCTGCATTCGCTTGAAACCTTCACTCCACAGCTGCCTCTGCTTAAAGGGTTAACATTTTAAAGAGACAGGACAACTGCACGCCTCTGGGCCCTGCACTCGGCTTCCTGGCTGAAAGCATACTGGCTTGGGCTTGTGTGTGAGCGTGCGTGCTGGGGCTCCAGTCCGCTCTGCTTTTTAAACCATTTGTTTAAAGGCACAGTAAAAAATGCCATCGTCTGAGCAGAGGATCGATTGCACATTCTGCCTGCATCCACTCCATTTGTTTAAAGGCACGGTAAAAATGCCATCGTCTGAGCAGATGATCACACATTCATACACACACACACACACACACACACGCCTGCATCCTCACTTTTGATGGGCTTTAAATGGTGTTCTTTCAATTCGGAAGGACAGCAAAGGGTATAGCCACTGGGAGACCCTTCCTCACTTTCAATGGGCTTTAAATGGGGTTCTTCTAATTCGGAAGGACAGCAAAGGGTGTAGCCACTGAGCACCCCTTCCTCCCCACGTTAGGTCACAGATCGCTCATTCATCCCCTCATCGCCTCATCCCCAATGCAACACTCAATCATCCCCTCGTCCCCAACGCAGAAGCTTGAACAAACATTTGAGCCGGCCAATAGCATCGCTCGTGCCGCGAAACTCTAAAGGAAGTACGTCACTGAGGTTGTGAAAAACGAGTAATCGCATCCTTGATTGACAGCTAAAAAAAAATATCCCGGGACCGTAAAGTCATGTAAACAAACAAACAAACAAAAAACCAGGGTAGTATATAATGGGAGAAGGTACATATCACGGGACGTGATGCCATGTAAACAATGATCCTAGGATTACCAGTTCAGAGACAAAAATCGTGTAAACAGGAAGGGACAAATATGGGATCAAGAAGTCCTGGGACACCCCGTGACAAAAACTACCGTCTAACTGGCACCCTGGTCACATGGAAGTATAGGAAGAAATTGGGCAGAGGAGTGGATGACCCCAATGATTGCTGCGGCTCATTCCTTCTAACTCACACCATGTTTAATAATAATAATAATAATAAAATTTATTTATACCCCGCCCCTCTGTTAAAACAATCGGGGCGGCTTACAGAATTTAAAATACAATACAAATAAAATCCCTAAACACCCCCACTACCCACCCTCCCCCATAAAAAAACATTAAACAAATATAAATTAAAAACAACTAATCTAAAATCACATTTAAAACTATAAATACAATAAAATATAATAAGGGTGGCAACATGTAGCTGTTGCTCTGTTGGATATAAGGAATACTCACAGATCCTCAACACACTCCATCTACTGAAGATATATATATATATATATATATATATATGTAATTGGAACTTTTTGTGAAAAATTCATTTGAATTTAGTGTAAATCACTTTATGCACAGTATATTGTTTTGTGTGCAATATTTTTTTTTTGCAAAAAACTCTCTAATGTGAAAAATTGTTGGAAAATGTCCAAAACCCTCTCTTGTAAGCTCAATGGAGTGGGGATGGGGGAGGATATGTTTGAAAGTACAGTATTGCATGATAAAAAGAAATAATCAAGGATTTACATCTCCAGATATATCATTCTCTGAGATAATAGCTATAGGATTGAAACATGTATTCTCACCGTCATTGTCATTATGATAAACAGGTCCAGTCTTTCATTGTCTTCCCATAAGATTTCTCATCCACCAACCCAAATTGTTCTTCATTATCCTTTTCCTTAATTTGAATCCTTTCTTCTTCAACATATGTGTCCAAATATAGATGCAGCCTTGTGACTTGAATATATCTACAACATTCAGAAAAAATGTCAATCTTCCAACTTCTTTAATGTACGGTCTTCCTACATCACAAATATACAGAATGGTTTTTTCCCCTGTATTTACTTTTAAGTCCTTTTAATCATTTTTTAAATATAATAGATCACCATGTGCAAATATATTTTACTTTTTTTTTCCAGAAGCTTTGATGTAGGACTGCATGGATTTCTCATGCGGTAAGTCAATATTTGTTATTTGCCATTGGATTATGTTTTATATGAAATACATTTTGGCATAGTGGCAAGTTTATTTATATATTTATTTAATTTAAAAACTTGTATCCTGCCTTATCTTAGGGTGGCGTGCAGATAAACCAATTCAATCATTTAAAACTATCTAAATTTAAAATAAAAATAATTTAAATAGGCTAGATGCATGTTAAGCAGTTTAACAGATTAAAAGAGATTTTAGAAGTTTAAACAGTTTAAAACCCTATGGTTTTTAGAATGGTAAATCAGTCAGGACCCAAAGGGTAATGAAGGCAGTTTGGGTGTCAGGTGGGCCTCCAAGGGGAAGGCATTCTACAAAAGGCTCTTTCCAATGTTCTCCCACCCATAATGCCCCCACTAATGGGAAACAACAGAGGTTCCCCACAGCAGGCATCAGTCCTTGGGCAGTTGGATATAGGGATAAGTGCTCTTTCAAGTTTAAAGGTCCTATGCAAATTCTTGGGGTTTTATCACACTACTATTTCAGTTTGGTGACCCAATGTTATGAAATTCTAAGTAATAGTAAATATTTGTTACGGTCAAAGACTAGTAAACAATAACCAGCAATAACTGCAAATACAAACATTTAAAAACATTTAAAACATTAAAACATCATAAGCAAAGTAAAGTAAAACAGAGTAAAATTGCATATTACATATCTGGTAGGTGTTTAAATATCAGAAAACAATCCATAATATAATTTTAAAAACATTTAAAACATTTAAAAATCACAAGCAAAATAAAGTAAAACAGAATAAAATTGCATATTACTCTACAGTTCTATGATTCCATAATATATCAATCCATGGTTCTGATCATTGCTTGTCTCACTTTAATTGCTGCTGTGCAAAAATTTAGCTACCTTATATGTTATAGTAGGATTAGTATCATAGAGTAGCAGGGCAGCACAGAACTGCTTAGAGAATCCAGGATATTTGCAAAATATTGGCCAGATGAGATCAGATCATAAGTCTCTATAGAATAAGCACTGGAGAAGCACATGCTCTACAGATTCAATTTGGCCAGAGTCACATGGGCAGTGTCTCTCCAGATAAGGAATTTTCCTATAGGCCTTCAAGACAGCTGAAGAAAGAGCACGACATCATGCCAAAGTAAAGACACTACGATGTTTTGGCAATTCTAAATTACTTAAATATGCCATAGGGATTGTAAGGTATCTGCTGTATTCACTGACAATAAAGGAAGGGGACCTGTCAAGATCCATTTGACATTCTGTATTCTAAGGAGATATAACTGTATGCGGATGTTGGGGGTGGGGGTCTCCCTTAAAACGTTATGTGTTGAACCCATATCCTGCCAGCTGTACTTAATGGAAGTGTGGCAGTGTCACTCACAAAAGAAGCCTCCATCCATTTTTGTATGATTTCCCCTATTATCTTCATCAGGGTCCCCAACTTCTGAGGGAGCATTTTGGGAGCTGATCTGGAAAGGAAGGGATGGGAAAGTCAACTTCTGCTTGCTAACTTCTGGGCAGATATCTGGATCCAGCCCTCTCTGTCAAGAAACCCATAGAGTGAATTTGCAGTAGAGTTTGAAAACAAGACCTTAATATAACCTGTATCTTCCTCTACCAGACAGCAAATCAATTTTAAGGCCTACAATATGCTTTCCACAGCAAGGTTTATTTATTTAAAGATTAATTTATTCCACAAACTAGAGAAAGGAGGATACATTTCCACCAATAGAATCAGGAAAACTGATTTTCCTTCAGTGTGAATGTACAGTACTATATCTTGTCAGTTTTACAGACACTGGACCGAAAATTAACTATTGTAGTTAAAGGGCACCATAATGTCTTATGTACTAATTACTGGAACAGGTACCATATGAAAGTGCCATATAACAAATAAAGCAAACTGTTGTTGTTATTGTTATCATGATTAAGAATAATGTACTGCTTGTTTTTTGTCATTTCTTTAGCAGTAGACAAAAAGTAATTTTGGAAAATGTAGATAGTATATTTGTAATTTAGAAAAATCTGAAAATATTAATATATGCAACAACAACAAAAAAAGAGACTACAGTCTTATACCTTGCTGGTTCTGTTTAGCAATTATATAGGAACCTGGCTTTACTGAAGTGTAGAGAGAATATATTTCTGTTAATAGGAAATGGAGGAGACCACAGCCTTATATTGGCTAGTTATGTTTAGTGATTATGTAGGAACCTGGCTTTACCGAAGTGTAGAGAGCATATATTCCTACTAACAGGAAAAGAGATAGGTGATTTTCAATCTTGCTTCTCTCTGTGTTATTACAATTATATATGTGTGATAATGGGATTTGTGGAAGTATTTTCATTAGAAAATAGAAACTGCTTCAGTCTCTCTGTATTTTGCAAAGTCAATTTACAGTTGATCCAAGTCTGGATTTATTTCACTGATTCATATGCTTATACACCTTTAAAGAGACAGGAACTACTGAAAGTGAGTTCTTCCATATATGGGGTTATTTGCTTTTGGAATGCAAAACAGTGCCTTCTTAGTATTTAGTGTGCTGTGGATTGATGTGAATGAAGTGTAGGGAAAAGGGCCAGGAGATATTTCACATTTGTGATGAGAAATATTCTTCCTATCTGGAAATCTGTGCAAGAAGAATGATCTTGCTGCACTAGAGGAGGGGGAAGTTATTGTGGTGTCCCTGGTGTAGATTTTGCTGAAGTCTGCTAAATGCATCCACATTCCTCATTTACTGGAAGTGGTAAGTGTGTTCCTTTATGATAAATTCCAGGATTACTTGGTCTTATTGGATGCTTGCCTCTCTGCCTCTCTGTCTATTTATCTTTATCTATCTAATCTGTTTTACATTAATAAAAGCTGGCAGTCCTCAATTTAACACAATTGCCACCAGAGAGAGGTGGGAAGAACTCCATGGGGGATTTGTGGAACTCTAAGGCTATGACAGCATGGATAATCTTAGAGACAACTATCTCACCCTTGATGCCCTGTCCACAACAATGGACAGGAAGACATCCCAGTCCTTAAGAGTTCTGCCATGTGGTGCTTCCAAAGCTCCTCTTAAAAATCTGTAGACTAGGGCTGAGCAACACATAGACTTCCAGCTGTTGTTAAACCACAACTGCTGTATTGACCATTGGTCAAACTTGGAGACTGGCAACATCTGAAGGGCCACATTTTTTGGCTTCTCTTTCAAGCTGTTGCCCTATTGATGACACTCCCAACTGGCCTTCTGTTGGCCTTCCAAGGATTCTGCTTCTACCTAAATGAGATTTTCTGAGGACCAGGGCAAGCATAATCGTTGTCTTCCTCTGAGGTGGCTTGGTTACAGTAAAGGCAAATGCTGGGGACTAATATAGATGGTGAGTTCTTTTCCTGAGTTTCCCTAGTGTCCTGAATCTAGCACTGGTTTTCCTCTACTGAATGAAAATAGAATGAATGTGCTCAAAGGCAACTGGCTGGTAAATTTTGAATATACTGTAGATAGGAAGAGGAGACTGCAGCTATTCAGTTCTGCTATTTGGGGATAATAAGAGATGTAGCCCAGTAAGGCACTAGGTTGGGGAAGATCCTTTATGTTGAAAGCAATCTCCTTGGCTGGATACTGGCAATATTTTCTTGGCCGAAATCATGTTACGGAGAAGGAAAGTGTAACCTAAATCCAGTCATTACAGTAGATTAGTTGAATCATTGGGAACTTAAGTCAACAGTTAATGGAAGTTGCTTTGGTGCAGTGAGTCTACTCTAGTTGGGACTAACAAATGAGACTTGTTTTATGAATTGATTCGATGAGTTTAGCTAATGTGAACTGCTACTAGGATTTAGGACACAATATTTAATATTTTAGTTGATGATTTAATCACCTGGTCCCCAATCCAGGTTACTAACCAGGTCCAGGCTCAGCTTAGTTTCAGTGCGGCTGTCACATTGGGTGTTGCCAAACTGTTCATGGGCTCCAACTGTTATTTATTATGTTTTTATGTTTGTTATTGTTTTAATAAGCTTGTTAAAAGGAGATTGCATTTTTTATCTATTTTCTTTTCATTGTTACATCAATTTGTCTTCTTTTAATAAGATAAGAAAAGAGCAGAATAGCACAAAAGGCAATTCTGACTCAGCATCGTCCTTTTTGTTCACTAAGAATATAACACCTGTACCTAAAGGCAGGATTTGGCCTGGAAAAAAAGATTCTATATAGAGGTTCAGTCGCTCACCACCCCTGTCATAGAAGCTGAAAGGTACAAAGGGGTGTGTGTTCCAGCCTAGTTACCCTTTGTTTTCATTCTTTGTGTTTGGGATTGGCACTCCCACTGGGTCCTGCCTATTCCAGTGCTACCCAAATACTAACAGAATTTGGATAATGAACCATCTGTTGGGTTGCTAAGTGCTTTGTGTCTGGAACTGGCAAAAGTGTTGGGGAGGGAGCTGCTGGTTGGTCATCTCTGTCTACTGCTGTCTCATCAGGAAAAAAAATGACACTATGATGAGTGCAGCTTAGTGAAAATCTAGTTTTTCTCCATGCTAGATTTTTTTTTAAAAGAAGCTGTGCATTTTATACCATCTTCTACATAATACAAAAGGAATGATGAACTTGCAGTTTCTATGCACACTATGGCAGAGTTTGGAAATTTTCCTTTTTTGGACACTCGACTCCCAGAATCACCCAGCTGCTATGGTCAGGGGCCATGCTGGTTGGGGAATTATGGGAGTAATTTTTCTAGACAATCCCCTGAGTTTTATGAAAGTAAAGTAAGAAAAGAAAAGAAAAGAAAAACCTAGGATATACAGTAAGTGGAATGAATATATACATGAAATTAGGAAATACATGAATTATTATTAATTTTTTAAAATTAGTAATTATATTCTCTCTTCCCTTCAAGAAGCTCAGTGTCTTTCTGCCAGTGGGCTCCAGGACCAGTTTAAGGAATTGGGGGGGGGCTGCAATGCTTTATTTTTGAGGGCCCATATGTTTATCTCAGATCAATGTAACCTAACCTAACCTAACCTATTCACAGTACAGGATATTCAGATTATTACTAATAATGCTTTTGCAGGAGGAGGGTTGCAATGCCCCCCCACAATGATAGGGCCCCCTGTGGCTGCAGGTGCTGCAGGGCCCTTAAACCAACTCTGGTGGGCTCAAGGCAGCATCCATGACTGTCCTTCCCACCCACCCCCCTTTATCCTCACAACAGCCATGTGTGTTAGGCTGAGAGTTTGTGGTCCCTCTGCCAGATCCCTATCCAGCATTCTAACCACTACATCACCCTGGCTTTCACTGCAAATACAGTTTGGTCTTCCTTTCCCTACATCTATGGGTTAGCATATATAGGTTTTCTTACATCTATGGATTAGCGTATATTGGAGTAACACAATACACAGGATCATCTGAGATAATCCCAGCTTTATAGAAATTGGACAGGAAGTCTTCTGGTCCTTTCTTTCCTATAAATACTTAAAATATCACTGTATTACAACTATCCTAAATTAAGTCTTGTATATTTCTTGTAAGAATGTAGGTTTAAATACAAATAATCTGTGTTATCTAGGAAACAACAAAGGATATGATAAGTTTCCTTCCATGGCTAGTTTCCCTTTATAGCCTCCAGAAAATTAAATCTAATTTGCAATCTTAGAAAAGCAAAGTGCAATCTGTTTGCTGTAGACCAAATTATCTGGTGAGCATGTTGCAAAAATAAACGTAAGGTTCTTGTATCAACACAAGCTCATCTTTATGCAAATTTTATGTAAATATGACATTTTAACTTTTGAAAATTGCTGGAGTGGCAGAGTCAAGATAAAGGAAGGTGCATCTATTGTCATGCTTGTATATCTCTATGGATTAAGAGTTAAAAACCACTCTACTGGATTTACAGCAAATAATTTCTTAAGCTACTGTTATTAATAATAGAAAGCTTGCAATTTACTGACTCTGATGGATTTTTAATGATTTTATATTAATGGTGGCTGGCATCCAAAGAGTTGTACGTTGTACATTCATGCATCTTTTGGCTATTTTGACATTAATGGAATGTCAAAATTGTGGTGCCCCTGGTGTAATTCCAGCTAAAGTAGACCAATTGATTCCATTGTGCTTACTTAAGTTTTGATTTTGCAAATTACCATTGATTTAGTAGGTCAGCTCCAGACATGGAATACAGGGAGGAAACTCCTCTCTAACTCTTATTCTACACTAAGAGTGGGAATCATGTGTTCCACCAGATAAAAGTCCCAGCAGTACTAGCCTGTCTAACTGCAGTCCAACAACATCTGGAGGGCTGCATGATAACTCCCTGCCATTTCTGCTCTATATGGATGACTTCTAAGTTTATGATGAAATGATGCTCTGGTATATATTTATTTGAGGTATCACCACTCTCCAGACTCCTGAATTCTTGGATTTATATTTTTATAGTAATTTAGATTATCTGTAGGTGGAGGAGACTCCTTGGAGAGAGGACGGAGAAGTTTCTGCTAAAAAATTTAAATGTTCATATATATATATATACATATATATATATATGAGAAAGAGAGAGTCAGAGTCCTTGGAAATTGTTACCATTGTTATGTATTTCTCAAGATCCAGAGCCTGGAAAATTGCTTTTTAAAGGTTCCTTTATTCCTGTTACTTTCTGTAGTGTTTAGGAAGTGATTCTTTGTCATTGTTACAGTGTTTAAAAAGTAATTAATCCCATTGCTCATGCCATTTTTGTTCCTTTTATTACTTAAAAAAATGCCCTATGATTGTTAAGAAAATGGCATAAAACTGGAAGAAAATATCGTTAAAAATACAGGAAGCCCCTGCTTATCTGACAGGTTAGGGACTGCAGCAGCATCAGAAATGAGAATTGGTCAAAAAGCCGAACTCATGTAAGAAGCATGAAGGAATTATGGTGGCGCACATGGGACTGCCTATGAGTGTCCTCAGACACCTGCCCGCAAAGTGCTTCCTACAAAGTCTCTCAGTTGGCTTGGTGACTCCCCTCTGTTCAGCTCACTTTTTTAAGCAACACGCATGTATGGTCAGTCCCAAGCAAGCCTCTGTAGGCAAGAACTGTCAGAAGAGTGGATTCCTTTCGAATGAATGGAACTTATCCCTATTTTACAAGCAGTGAAACAGTGAATCATCATATAATGAGCCATTGAAAGGCGTGGGCTTCCTGTGCCTTAAATATCCTTTAGAATATTTAACTTCTAAAAGTAACTGGAAATGTTATTTATTATACCAGTGAATTACCTTCAGTGAAGTACCTTGCCAAACAGATCATCATCTCGTTAGATGTAAACTAAATCTTCATCTTAAGTTCAAACCTAAGAGGGGTGGCATCTTAAAGAAGAGACTCCAAGTCAACAATCTTCAACAAGCTACCATTAGAGATAACTTCCAGGCAAATCTGCAAACAAAACTTGAAGACCATGCTACAGATCCTTCTCTTCCAGTTCTTTGGCAACATATCAAAAATGGTATCCTCCAGTCTGCGGAAGAATCCCTCGGGTTCCCCCACAAGAAAAATCAAGACTGGTTTGATGAAAACAACCAAGAGATCCAGGAGCTGTTGGCAAAGAAGAGAACTGCTCACCAGGCATACCTCGCCCAGCCAACTTGCCATGTAAGAAAAGCAGCTTTCCGTCTCACATGTAGTAAACTTCAACAAAAACTCCAAGACATGCAGAACAAGTGGTGGATCAATATAGCAGAAAAGACACAACGCTGTGCAGATCTGGGTGATCATAGAGGGTTTTATGAAGCTCTTAAAGCAGTGTTTGGACCAACTTATCAGGTCCAAAGCTCCTTATACAGTACAGATGGTCAAACATTAATTACTGATAAAGCCTCCATCCTGAATCGATGGGCTGAACAGTTTCAAAATCTCTTTAGTGCCAAACAAGTAGTCCAACATATGATACAACATATGATACAAAAACCGATGGAAAATGAATGGGACATAGTTCCCACTTTGGAAGAGACCCTTAAGGCCATACAGGCAGCTGGGATGGATGGAATCCCACCTGAAGTTTGGAAACACAGAGGTCATGTACTCCATGATAAATTCCACGAACTCCTTGTGAATTGCTGGGAAAAAAGGGAACTGCCATCAGATCTCTGAGATTCAGTCATCATCAACCTGTACAAGAAAAAAGGATCAAAATCCGATTGCTCAAACTATCGAGGCATAACACTGTTCTCTATTGCTGGAAAAATCCTTGCAAGGATACTCCTGAACAGATTAGTTCCTGCTATTGCAGAAGAACTTCTTCCTGAAAGCCAATGTGGCTTCAGAGCCAATAGGAGTAGTACAGATAGAGTATTTGCCCTTAGAGGACTGCAAGAGAAATGTAGAGAGCAGAACAATGGTCTCTATGTAACATTTGTCGACCTCACCAAAGCCTTTGACACTGTGAGTAGAAAAGGTCTGTGGCAGATCCTGGAAAGACTAGGATGTCTTTCCAAATTCCTTAAAACGATTATCTTGCTACACGAGGGCCAGCGTGGTCAAGTCAGACATGGCGATGCTCTTTCAGAGCCCTTCCTAATAACTAATGGAGTGAAGCAAGGTTGTGTTTTCTTGTTCCAACTTTATTTACAAACTTCTCCAGCATGATACTCCAAAGGGCTACGGCAGAGCTCGAAGAAGATGGCATCTATATACCTTACCGTACTGATGATAGCTTGTTTAACTTAAGCCGTCTGAGGGCTCGCACTAAGACTATAAACTATCTAGTCCATGAGCTGCTCTTTGCTGCGATGCTGCCCTTGTTGCCCACACAGAAGCAGCTTTGCAGTGCCTAACATCCTGCTTTGCAACAGCTGCAGAGCTGTTTGGGCTGGAAGTTAACCTGAAGAAAACGGAAGTTCTTTACCAGCCTGCACCACAGGACGAACACCATCATCCCCACAACTGACAAAGAGATTGATCACAGATTAGCAAAGTCATATAGCACATTTAGAAGACTTCACAAAAGACTCTGGAATAATAAACACCTGAGGCGAAGCACAAAAATCAATGTGTATAGAGCCATTGTGCTGTCTATTCTCCTTTATGGGTCTGAAACATGGGTCACCTATCGCCACCACTTACAACTCCTCGAATGTTTTCATCAGTGCTGTATACGCACAATCCTAAATATACACTGGACTGACTATGTGACTAATGTTGTTGTCCTTGAGCAAGCAGGCATCACCAGCATTGAGGCTATGATATTGAGAACACAGCTGCGCTGGGCAGGGCACGTTTCTAGGACCATCGCCTCCCAAAAATACTACTCTACGGTGAACTCGCCATGGGTCAGCATAAGAGGGGCGCTCCAAAAAAGCGATAGAAGGACTCCCTGAAACAACTTCTCAGGCTCAGCCAAATTGATCACCAACAATGGTCCGCCATGGCCTCACATCGGGAGGCATGGAGACCGCACTATCCACAATGCTGCAGCCTTATTTGAGAACTCACAACGAACAAGTCTTGAAGAGAAACAACAACGCAAAAAGAATCACAACCTGGAAACATCACCCAAGGAGAGCTTCTGCTGTGCTTTCTGCAACCGGACTTGTTTATCTTGGATTGGCCTTTTCAGTCATCAGCACGCTTGCAGAAAGTGCGGGATGAGTCTTTCCTTAATCTTTGTTTGCGAAGAAAAGTCAGAGAGAGATGTATCTTCATTCCCACAAGTTGTCTTACTATTGAGATGCAACGTTATTTCCACCATGGGGACCCCCAAAGTAAATTGTTACATGTAACTGTTACTTATAACTTGTAATTTGTAAGCTCTGCAAAGATCCAGTTATATCCAGTATCAGAGGGACTGGAACTGTCTTCCCAGCTCTCCTCTCTATAGCACTAAAATCTGGCTTCAGAGGGTCTCCCAGGGCCCCAGAGCAAGTTTCAGAGTTCTGGGGGTGGGGGTGGGCTTTTATCAGAAGCAGTACGGTCCATTGCTTTGAAGGCACTATTAGATCCTGACTACTGTCTTCTAAGTAACATAAAGAACTTTCCCCCACAAACCTTAACATTTTGGCTGAAATCCTGTTGAGGAGTTATGAATGTGTAAGCACTGTAATTATGGTGCTACACAGTGACTTCAGTTCTGATCTCCCCAACCCTACTTACTGGGCAGAAGTTGCTATGATCAACAAGGGTCTGTTCTCCTGTCGATTAGGAAGCAACTACCTGACCCCCTCTTGTGAACAATCTTCAGTGTGACAGGAAGAAGCAGGGTCGCAGTTGCAATTCCCCCTTCCACTGGAGATTTCTTCAGTGAGGAGAGTGGGTGGAAACTGTCAACCAGTTGACAGGGAACAGACCCTCATTGATTGCAGTGGCAGTTGCCTGGCAAGTGGGGATTGGGGGACTTTCATGGTCCCTATGTAACCCCTAAACTAGGGACTATGTAGGAATCTTGAATGTGAAATAGTCACAAGTGTGCAACTGTGTTACGTCCAACAATAAATTCTAGTCATTTGTATTTTTCTTGAAAAGACCACAAAATGATGGACTGAGAGTAAAAATAAAATAACATACAGATGAATTTAATTTGCCTCATCTGTCAGATTAGCAAACTTTAATTGCAAAATCAGTCGGTCAAGCATGGCATCAGAGGCAATAAAAGTTACACATATTTCCTACTATTGAAGTTATAGAGTTATTTATTTGAGTGTTATCTGGCTCCTGTTATGCATATAGTTAAAGTGGTTGCCATCTAAAAGCTGTATCATTTCCCAAATAAATTATTTTCAATTGCTTGTCTGTATAGCTCCTCTTGTCTCTCTCATTTTGTTGCCTACTCTTTGTCTCTTATTTGGCAGGCTAAAGCACAGCTAAGGCTTCCAAATGATTAGGATTCAATTCACATAGAACTCATTACTATGCTGTCAAGCCAGGCAATTGGTTTCACAATTATTTCATAAGCATAGACTTGTACATTTTCAGCAGGCTTTAAAAAGCAGCTTGTCAGACTTGCACCATCATCTGTTGGTGACGGTTGGATATGGACATGAGTGGAAAGAAAATGCGCAGAGAGGGAGGGAAGGACACTGCTCCATACATCTCATTGGTTGTGGTAAACAGGCTCTGCTTATATTGTGCATTAGACTTTTGCTTTGATGGCAGACTCTGACTTCAATATGAGATCAGGAATGTCTAATATGGATACTACAACGGTCATGATAAAATTGGTAGATTTGTGTGGGATTTATTCCTCATCACCTATTAGTTATAAACTAATATATACAGCAAGTTTCCCCCCTCTCCATTGCACCCCACTTTCCACGTATTATGTATAATCCTTGTTTTGGCTATTCCATGTTGTATTGTATAGTGTGGTGCTCTGGCAAGCCAATAGTCTCCCAAGAATCTCTCCCCAAACTGTAGCCTGACAGAATTTGATGCTTTCCATAGGGGAAGAATTAAAAGACATAGCCGTGTTAGTCTGGAATATCAGTAAGCAAGGGGATCTCACCTTTGAGACAAACTGAGAGAAGGAAGCTCAGTCCTTAGATGGTAGACCAAGTCTATGAAAGCTTACATTACAACTTCAGTTAGTCCCAAAGGTGCTACAAGATCCCCTTGCTTACTGTTGCTTGACTGTTGTTGTGAGTGAAGCTACTGGGATCTTCTACAAGGAAACATGAGCCCTACTAAGCTATAGAATTCATTACCGCCAGAGCTGTGGAATTTGTTGTCACAAAATGTAGTGATGGTCTCCCACTTGAATGGCTTCAAAAGGGGACTGGACAAATTCATGAAGGATGGGGTTATCAGTGGCTACCAGTTGCGAGGGTTACTGCCTTTGACAGCAGAGGCACTATGCCTCTATATTATATTTGTTGGTGGGGGATATAAATAGGAGGTTACATTAGCAGCCACATCTTGCTAGTGGGCTCCTCACAGACAACTGGTTGGCCACTGTGTGAACAGAATATTTTGGTCTTCCATTATTCTTATGTTCTATGAGTGTTTCCTGCAAAATATATAATTACATGGCTTCGACTTCAGTAGCATTCAGTAGCATAACAGTAGCATTCAAAGAGCCATGTGATGATATATGATCATCACATGGCTCTTTGAATGCTACTGTTATATACTGGTTAGAGTGGGAGAGAGAGAGAGAGAAAGAGAGAGAGAGAGAGAGAGAGAGGTAAACTAGAACTAGGTTCAAATAATCACTTAGCAATGAAGCTGACTGCCTGACCTTTAGGCCAGTCACCCCCAGTGGATTATTGTGAGAATAAAAGTGAGAGGAGGGCCTCTTTGAGCTCTTTGCGGAAAGGGCAGGACTTAAATATTAACTATAGCAATGGACATAGCAATAACATTGATATTTATATACCGCTTATCAGTGCCAAAGCACTCCCTTAGTGGGTTTTTTTACCTAATTGCCCCCAACAAGATGGGTACTCATTCTGCTGACCTACAGAAGGATGGAAGGCTGAGTCAGCCTTGGAACCCTCTGGGATTGAAGTCGTAATGTTGCGGCTGCAGTACATGCATTTAACCACTGCACCACCAGGGCTCCCTATAGCGAAACTATAGAGCAAAAATTTAGTAAAACTGGAATGGTGATATGGGCTCAATGTCATTTGCATTATCAGCACTTCTTCTGTTCCTTCAAGTCATTTCTGAATTATGGGAACCCTATCACAGAGTTTCCCATTGCATTCCCATGGCAAGCTGAGGTCACCTTGTGGGTCTCCATGGCCAAGTGGGGATTCAAACTCTGGTTTCCTAGAGTCTTAGTTCAATACTCAAACCACTGCACATGTTGGTTCTATATTATCTGCATTACATGGTGACAAAATGAACTCACCTGATGAATCTATTCCCCCAGTGTGGATTTACCCTTCACAGAAGACACCTCCCTTCTTAGCATCATGGAATGTACTCCTATCTCTTCAAAGGCAGACCTTATTACAGTAGCTTCTCTCCAATGTTGTTTTGGAACAGAAGGATTTTGTTAGCACTTTCAGAGGACAAAATTGACTCTTGAAATGTACACAGATCATTGCAAGAAGCTGGTGCAGATCCTGCAATCTGTAAAGTTGTCCTATATGTGGAAGACAGCCATATATTTTTCTTTATCTCCTTTTCTCTCCATGATTAACAGATCTGGTTCTTGTAACTTTTAGGCTCAATGAAGATTTCTGAAAGGTCAATAAAATACAATTAAGGCCTTGAATTACGAGACAGATATTGTCAACTATTATCATAAATTCAGCACAGAACTTGGAAATGTCACATTTTTAGACTACAACTCCCAAAACCCACAGCCAACATAACCAGTGTCAATGCTGACAGTGGAGTTCTGGATTTTGTGGTTTAGAAAATTTATTTTCTTGACTCAGGCACAGAGTCATCTATGTGTCTAGATTAGAAGTGATTACTCTCTGCTCATGGGTCTGTTATTATTGAGGTATTCCTATCGCTGCAAAGTAACTATCTGTACTACAGCTCTTCCTCAAAAAGGGAAAGCTGTAGATAGTGTCCAGAGAGTGCCATGAATCAAAAGCAAGGGACAGAGCTGCCTTGGGCAGCAATAATAAATTCTGAAATCCATGGGTAAGACAGAGATACATACATTTAGGAGACTGCCATATTGTTATCATGCAGCGTGTATAAGGTAACTTAAACTGTACAACAGCATTGCTGCCACTAGAGGGAAACATTGTATTAATATTTTATGGGAGTATTTAATTGTATGCTTTATATATGGTAAGCTCAAACAAAACTCTTAGGCTACACTGACACAGCTGAAACAGAAAAAAAACCCCACCTTGTATTTTAACTCAAAACATTATTTTCCTCTCCCTTCCCTCATCACCTCTTTTCCTGGCAGAGGTTACTCTGACATCCATGGAAGTTAGCTGTGATTTACCTCAGTTGATTCTGCTAACCCAAAAGACACTGTCTGATATACATAAGAACAGCAGACTTATACTGTGACTGTACCATTCCCTACCTGACCTTGTCTCTAGGTAGAATTTGTAGATAACGATGAAGAGTCCAAGGCTCTGCCATTAGGCACCGTAACACAGTTTCCTCAGCTGGCATTTGCTTAGTGGGATGAGGGAGCAGCAGTACCAAACCACTGATCCCCAGTGTGGAAAGAAAGACCTGAATGTTCCAGCTAGCCTGCTCTGCATCCCCTAAGCTATCCTTTGAACTTCAGCTGTGGTGGGCAAGACTGTCTCATTGTCAGCATTGAAATAAGATTTAGCTTGGGTTTTACATTATTTTATTGGAACAGAGCTCTCAGAATCTGAGAGTTTAGTCCAAATTTCTGAGAGTTTTAGTCCTGAAAGTAACCTTTCTAAGCTCTGTTCAGTTATTAGTCTGGTTGGCTTCTATAGGTAGAATGTGGGAGGATATGACCCTTGTCTCAGGAAGCACCATGTCTTGTGGCAGCCCATCTTGTTAATGGCAACCAATTACAGACTCTTCCAAAGTGACATTATCTTATACATATGGCCAAAGAAAAATACGTGATCTGCAATATTGACTTCATTTTTGTCGCTCACTATATTCTCCCCTTTGCTGTTATATCCTTTCCCCTTCTTTTGCTCCCAATAGACCGGGAGACATTCTTTCTTTGGCTTCCTGTTCTTGTTGTACATTTGCTAACCCTTACCATGCAGAGAAAGACACGAAGGATCCAGTAGCACCTTAGAAACTTGGGTCCAACTTATCTCCGGAACCGCCTCCTCCCATACAATCCTCCCTGCGCACTCCGGTCCTCTGGGAGGAATTTGCTTCAGCCACAAAATCTAGGCTGTCTGCAACCTCCCAGAGGGCCTTTTCAGTAATCGCCCCCAAATTGTGGAATGGCCTGCCGAACGAGATCCGTCAGATGACAAGCCTGAGTAGCTTTAAAAAAGCACTAAAGACGGATCTCTTTCGGCAGGCCTTTCCAAATTAGATCCCGGCCTCAGGGGATCCTGGCTTCTTTTAGTCCGCTGGCTATTTATTGTTTTTAAAGGTGATTTTAGACTGTTGCTTTTAATTTACATTTGTTTAATATTTTTTTATGGGGGAGGGTGGGGGTGGGGGGTGTTTAGGGATTTTTATCTGTATTATATTTTAATTTTTGTAAGCCACCCCGATTGTTTTAACAGAGGGGCAGGATATAAATAAATTATTATTATTATTATTATTATATTGTAGCATATGCTTTGGAGACTCCATTTCACATCATGAGATGCATGGAGTGAAACCCATGTTGATAGGCATATATACAAACATGTGTGTGTGAGAGAGAGTGAGTGAAATTTAATAGAAATGTAAAATATTGTGATACATTGATAAGTACAGTATTATCTTATTTTAGTGGATAGTTAAAAGGACAATGGTGGGAGACAGGTTTTCCTATTATGAATAGTGGAGAAAAGTCTAGTGAGTTGATACAGATACAGAAACAGTGAAATACTGTAGTGTCATAAGAAGGCATTTTGAGAATCCTTTTCGTACATGTGTAGCTGTGATGAAAACTTGTGTTTTTAATATATGTAGTGTGCCAAGAGTCCATTGTCTCTGTTCAAACCAAGGCTAATCATTTAAAATTTGTGGAAATATCCCAACTCAACTGTTTCTCTTTCTAATCTTAATATATAATTCTCTTGGGTATGTTGCCATTTCCAGTGTGCTGATTGGCTGCTTAGGAAACTTACCAACCAATAAAAGCTCTCTGTTGGGCAGCCAGTCAGCACATTGGGGCAGAAACATGTGGAAGTTTAAATCCTTTCTAAACATGGTGGCAGCAGAGGGGCTGTTGTTGCAGATGTTGTTGCTGGGTGTGGGTGTGAGTAGCATGGGCATGGAGGGCCATGTCTGTGGCGTTTTGGGGGAGTGTGGTGGTGGCGGCGGCATGGGGGGTGCGCCTGTGGTGTTGTGGGGCACGTGGCGGTGGCATGAGAGAAGTGCCTGTGGCAGTGTGGGGGAGCGTGGCAGCGGTGTGCGGGGAATATGTGTGGCAACATGGGGGCATGCATGTGGTGGCGTGGGGTGCATTTGTGTGGCGGTGTGGAGTGTGTGTGGCAGCGCCATGAGGGGAGCATGTGTGGTGGCATGGGAGAGCGCCTGTGGTGGTGTGGAGGGAACGTAGCAGCGGTGTGGGGATAGCACATATGGTGACGGGGGCACACATGTGTCAGCATGGGGAGAGCGTGGTGGCAGCATGGGGGGTGCACATGTGGTGATGTGGGGGGCATGCGTGTAGTGTCATGGGGGTGCATGGTGACGGCATGGGGGGAATTCATCGGTGGCATGGGAGGCACACATGTGGTGGCGTGTGTGTGTGTATCACGGTGTGTGTGTGTAGTATTGGGGCGTGAGTGTGTAGCGTTGGTATGTGTGTAGCATGGTGTGTGTATGTACCATGGGGGTTGTAGCGCTGGTGTGCATCATGGGGGGCTGTAGCATGGGGTGTGTGTATGTGTGATTGCATGGTTGCAGCAGCAGAGGGGACCTCACATCCTGGCATGCGTGGTGTGTGTTTGTGTAGCATGGTGTATCTGTAATTGCATGGTGGCAGCAGAGGGGCTCGCTTGTCCTGGCATGCATGGTGTGTGTGTATGTGTGTGTAGTGTGATGTGTTTGTATGCATAGCGGTGAGACTCTTGCATCCTGCTGCATGTGGTGTGTGTGTAGCATGGTATGTGTGTAGTGTGTTTTATATGTATAGATAATGGTGTATGTTACGCCGGGTATAGCTTTACTGTATATACAGTACAGGTGTTATTTCATTAGCTTACCACAGACCACAAGCTAAATAGTTATTCTAAAAAGTTCCAGTGTTACAAAAATATGGAATGTTTCTTAGTAGTTAACAGCACCCTTCATTCTTTAACATGGATTTGGATGGCTTTGCTATTGTGAGCCATCAAATCAACACTGACTTGTGGTGACCCTATCCTAGAGTTTTCTTGGTAAGATTTATTCAAAGGAGGTTTGCCATTAACTTCCTTTAAGGATGACAGAGCGTGTGACTTGCCCACGGTTACCCAGTGGTTTTCCATAGCTGAGTGGGGATTTGAACTAATGGTCTCTTGGAGTCCTAGTCCAACACTTAGACCTTTACACCACACTGGCTATCTTTGAATTAATAATAGAAATATACAATTCAGAATTTGTACAGGTTGTAGGATTGCTATTTACCCAAGTCCCTTCATTCCACATCCCTTTCTCATTGTATTGTGTATCCCTGGATCTCATAGGTTTTATTACATGAATGGTAAGCATTACCATCTTGCTTGAAATGATGAGAACAACTAACTGTAGAAGATGGATGCTCTTATAAAAACATTGTGTCACCTTCCTTTACTTTCAGTGTATTCTTTTGGTCCATTGTGTTCTATGTTTTTTGTTTAAAAGTATACTGTCATGTCCCAATGAAGTCATTTCAGAGATTATTTGCAGTTACATGCTCTCTGGGTAATTTTGCCTTTTCATAGGTTTCATAGTAGCCATGTTTTAGACCTGAAATGGCACAACCACACTCAGATGCACATTCTCTTTTTATTATAGGTACTCTTAAAAATAAGTTTCCAATTCTTATGTTAATAGAGATTTTAAAGAAAAGGGCAGGGATATCCTTGCTTTACCTCTACTGCTTTAGCTATGCCTTCTAATCTCTGCTTTCTATAGCAGTATGACCTCTATATACACTATCCTAACATATTTTGAAATTGGTTATAATGTGGAATCATCTACATTATGTAAATTAGAAATCAATATATATATATATATATATATATGTTGAAGAAGGATGGATAAAATGCCAATTGACTGATAATGTATGTACTTACAGCATACATGCGATGGGTAGCAAACTATTGATTATTCAGCTATCCTCTAACAATGGAAAAATATGTCAGGTATAACATAAATACATTGTATAGGGCAAGTGCAGTGGTTAAAACATGCATTCTCCTGTTGTGTATTTTTCTAAATGATTTAACTCAGGCTTCATATTTGCAATCAAATAAGTGTTAATGAGATTGCTTACTGAGTCAGCACTTCATTTAATTACACATACTAGATCTTGTTTTGTTAGGTTGTCCAAAGAAATCATGATTAATTTTTATCAACATTTCCTTCTCATTTGTATATCAGTGACACAAGAAGAAATTAACTCCCTCCCAGATTACATTCTCAGGTCCAGTTCCTTCCATTGATACAGGGCTGATACTGATCTAATAAGACATAGCGATATGCTAAAGGACTAAATGTGAAAATTCAGGATTACACATTTAATGACAGTATGTGTGTTTATGTGCCTGCAAGTCACCTTTCGACTTACAATGACCCCATGAATTTCATAGAGTATTCTGTGGTTTGTACTTAATGTATAACACTTAATGACAAGAGATGTCCCTACGCCTCAGGTTTGGGGCTGGAAAACATCAGAGGCTGGGGCAATCCTGCAACATGAGTGAAGAAGCATTTTTGCCTCTTTTATGTCTTTCCTTACTTGCTTTTTATTTAAACTGGTGCTACACAAAATGGAGGTCTGTGGTCTGGTGGTGGCCTCTGAGCCATTGGTTGCCGGTGAGTTTACAGGAAATAAAGAAATAATTGTAATCAGCAGACACAAATATGGTACTAGCAATAGCATTTATATTTCTATACCGCTTATCAGTGCAAAGCGCTCCCTAAGCAATATACAATGTGTTAGCTAATTGCCCCCAACAAGCTGGGTACTCATTTACAGACCTACGGAAGGATGGAAGGCTGAGTCAACCTTGGAGCCCTGTAGGATTGAACTTGCAATGTTGTAGCTGCAGTACTGGCATTTAACCACTGCCCCACCAGAGCACAGTTTCTGGCACACACTGAAAAAAGAAATGCTGGTCCCTTACATCAGATAGCCAGAGAAGCCCTGATCTAAGATAAACAAACTCAGACTCTGCCACTCCTCCTTACAGAGGAGTCACTTGAGTGTATTTGTCATTTTGATTACTATTTTTTGAACCTTCACAAGCTTTTCAATATCCTTCTTTAGGTGCAGTGACCAGAGCCAAATCTGCAGTGGTCACACCTTGTATTTCTAAAAGAGCAGTATGACATTGAGAACCAGCATGGTGCAGTGGCTAGAGTGTTGGTCTATAACTCTGGATACCAGGGTTCGAATCCCTGCTAAGCCATGGAAACCCATGGGGTGACCTTGGACAAGTCACACTCTCTCAGCCTCAGAAGAAGGCAATGGCAATGGCAATGGCAACCCCCCTCTGAAAAAATCTTGCCAAGAAAACCCCATGATAGCTTCACCTTAGGTCGCCATAAGTTGGAAACAACTTGAAGGCACACAGCCACATCAACAAAGTATGATACTGGCAGATTTATCTTCAATTCCATTTCTAATGATGTCCAGTATAGAATTTGCCTTTTTCTTTTTTACACCATACTTCAGGTTGAGATTTTCTTGATGTACTAACTACAATCCCAAGATGCTTTCCTTGCTCAGTCCCTGCCAGCTTAGATCCCATCGGTGTATACGTGGAATGGGGATTTGTTTTTTGTCCCATTATGCATCATTTCACCTTTGCTTATACTTAATCTCATTTGCCATTTTAATGCTCATTCTCCTTAGCAATATAAAGCATTCAGTGACTTGTAAGCTTACGTTTAAGCAGCGTTGTCAAGTGGAAAAGCATGATTGATGGCTCATATGTTCATTTGAATGTACCTCTTAAATGTTTATTTTGAAATTGAAAAATGATTTGCCTGTTCAGTTGGGTTCTCATCTCATTTTTATTTTAGAAAAAATAATGGATTTGCCTCTAATTTTAATTCAAGCTTTTATAATGACTCTCAAAGCAACATAATTTTTGAAGCATTCATTCTCTTCCTTTGAGTTAGGAAGTGTCTTTATTCCTTAATAACAGGGATGGGGAAAAAAGACCAATTGATGGCTACAAAGTCACACCTGGAGTTCCCAGGTGCCCAAGATACAACCTGAACTCTGGAGCAGCTCCTCAAATTTGAGCTGGGCCAATCATTAGAGATTGTTATGGAATCGTCTGCATAGAAACACATAGCTAATACCGAGAAATTGCTTTTGCCTGTTCTTTTTATTTTCTTGTAAACCAATCTGCAATTTTTGTCATGCCATATGATTTGGAAAAACTGTCTTATTTAATTGCCACACATTCCCCTCTCTTGTGACTTCAAATGCATGAGTGGGACTGAAAATGGAGCTGTAGAGAAGGTGTTGCATGCTTTATATTTATTGTAAAAAGTATTGATGGAAGCCTTGCATGCATCATCTCTCTTTGTACATAAAACATTTATTTATGATTGAGTTTCAGTTCATTCCATCTGCGCCTTTTGGGCTGTTGCTGCAAAACAAAAAAGTTACCAACTAAATATTTATACACGAGCACCTGGCATCTTGGAATTGCACACTTGTGCAAAGTCTTGCCAACTTTAGGAAGGAGTACATGGTTTTGCAGCTGTTGCTAATGGCAGTAAGTTAGTGGGGTGCTTTTGAACAGCTTTACAGCCCTGTTGAGAAATGACAATACTGCTTGTCATTCATTGCTTTTGATTAATGGAGGAGGAGGTTCTCTGTATGGAGC
This sequence comes from Gambelia wislizenii, assembly GCA_030847615.1. Classification (NCBI taxonomy): domain Eukaryota; kingdom Metazoa; phylum Chordata; class Lepidosauria; order Squamata; family Crotaphytidae; genus Gambelia; species Gambelia wislizenii. Next base: position 41,426,363 of record JAUMIR010000001.1, read on the forward strand.
TCTAATGGTTAGGGAACAACAGTACATGGATGCTATTTTCTCCATACAGAAAATACATGGTACAGTTGAGCCTTTACTCAAGATATTTCTATATGCTTACTGAAAACTGACCCAGTGGATAACCTTCGACATCTGTACCCACACTATTCTGATGCACATCGGTGTATAGGTATCTGAAGTTCTATCATAATGTATGTTTTTTTTAAAAAAAAAAAGACATTATTATATCATTCTTGATTCCCTCAACCCACTCTACAACAGTATGGAATTATTTAAAATTATTTTTAATTATGGTGTGTAGCCATATTGGATGCCAAATCTGTAGATACGGAGGGACAACTTGTACTTACTACTGTATGTTTTGAACAGGAAAAACCTTTTTTTCCCCACATGGTGAGGGCCTCCAGGATAGTTTGGAAATGGGGGAAGTGTGTGTGTGGGAGAGAGAGAGAGAGAGAGAGAGAGAGAGGAAGGAAGGAAGGGGTTTGACACATCACACACACACACACAGAGCTCCCTCTCCTACTGTATATCCAAGATTCTTGTAAAACCTCGGGCAGACACTTTATCCAGTAGCACGTGACCATATGACCATAGTGCCAGGCAATTTGCAAAATAACCCTATTAAAGAGATGGAAGGGATGGAGAGAAAGGATAACTATTTACCACCAGAATACACTTTGGGAAATACAGTAGGAACCCCCCCCCTCCATATCTGCTGGTTCATTATCCACTGATTCAATTCTCCACGAGAACTATCCAGTATATTCCAGAAAAGGCACCGGATCATTCAGAAACTGGCTGGGTTATTCTCTATGGTATTTTAAACCAGAAGTCCCATTATTTTCAATGGTGTTCACTATTATCCACGGTTTTCGGTATCGCCAGGGCCCCCCAGAACCAATCCTCAGCAGATACGGGGGTCCTACTGTATAATACAACAGGCGAAAATAACAAAGATATAGCTAGATTAGTTGGTTGGCATCAGGAAACAAGATCCAGGAGCCTAGGAACAGAGCATACACAGAATACAATGCTCCACCTCGGAGTGTGGTGGAGTCTCCTTCTTTGGAGGTTTTTAAACTGATTCTGGATGGCCATCTGTCTGGAGTGCTTTGAATTGTGTATTCCTTCATGGCAGGGGGTTGGACTGGATGGCCCTTGTGGTCTCTTCCAACTCTATGATTCTGTGACTCCATATTGAAAGTATTACCTTATACAGCCGACAAAAAAGACTTGGATGCTTTTAGAAGTGCAACATTATCTTTTCCCCTATACATTCAACAAAGCAGTTCCAATTCATAATAAAACTGTTTTTCTTTCTTTCTTTTTTTTAGCTATTTCAAGTTTGTTAGTTAATTTTCCAATCAAAGGTAGGTGCCAGGCCTTATTTTACCAAGTCCTCATAGATATCCCCATTTAATTCTTTCTGTAATTGAGTGATGACCAGTCTGGCAGCTACAATTTAAGAATTTGTGAGTTGACTTTGCATTGTTTCCTTTAAAAAAGGTAGGAGAACCAGTTCAAGAGTCTTTGTAAGATGCTAGTTGGTAGTATTATTTATTTTGGATAAGACTGGATCCCAGAAGTTAGATACTTTACAACAGAACCACCACAAATGTTGATGGGAACCTTTAGTTATACAGCCACACCAGCAAAGTTATTTAATGAATGCTAAGGACATTATCAGACTAGCATCTAAAAATGCTGTAATTCCGCGAATGAAGATAGCAGAAACATTGTGGCATTATAACACTTATCACATGTTGTTATCAGGCAAAACAAATGCTATGGAATTATTGCATGACCACCACTAAGTGCTTTAAGAACAGGAGTTTACTTCCACAGTTTGGCATGGGCAAGATTTTGGTGGTTCTCACGAGAAGACGTGAGTGCGCTTAAAACTCCAAAAACCCCTTAATTAACAAAGTAAATGAACACACAAGCACTGAAACAAACATAAAAATGTGCAAACTAAATGGGACAGTTCATAAAAAGAGCATTCTGTGCTTTGTTTTTGCATTCTCACTCAGAAGTTTTCTTGCTGAGGACCATCCATTCACACTGTAATCTCAGGATTACAATGGGACGTGGTCTCGCACAGGGTCAATACCATGAAAAAAGCGCTATTGACGATCTGTTGACAGCTTCTCCCATTAATTAGAATTGTCATGGCTGGAGCATGGACTAAGAACATGAAGACGACAATGTCGTGTGATAGCGGGGCCCATTCGCGCTACCCTGACATCGTAATCCCACGATTTTTGCCATGTCTGATAACATCCTAAAACTCTCTTGGACTCTATTTAAAACGTATTTAGATTGTATAGAAGGTTTATTTTGAACACAGAGACCCATTAAATAATGTACAGATGTTATAATCAGAGTGTAATATTAAAAAAAGTGAGACTGAGAGTCAGTTAACCAGACTATATCAAATAGAAATTTAAACTGTAATATTTTCAATAGTATAATATATTAACTTACATATGCATTTTTACAGGCATACATTCAAACTTTCCCTGTGTAAAGGAGGGAATTGAATGTTTTCAAAACAATAGTTGTTTTAGACATTGAAAACATTATTTTTTTTTGACTATAACTGCCATGGTTAGGTTGGCTGAAGGATTCTGGGAGTAGTCAGCTAAAAAAGTAACTTTTCCACATTCTGTAACATCTAAAATTTTACTAAAGCCCTGCTTTACCCAAATCCCGAATTAGGATCTTTCTATTGTATTATGCTGCGGAGATATCATACAAGTGCAGAGATATTGTAATTGAGAAATATGCAGAGGATAATGAAACGAATGTGTAACATATCTTTTACACAGAATTTAAACAAGTTAGAAATGCAAGGGTTCCACTGAGAATGCATACCTTTCAACATGTCAGAGATGAAAAGTTTGCCCCATTTTTCAAGCAACATCAGAGTGTGGTTAAGATTACAAAAACCTGTTGCTGACAAAGAACAAGCAAGCTAGGAGTGGCTGCAGCAGTCTGCTTTTGCCTGAGTCTGCAGGGAAGGGCAAGAGTCTGCCCTCTCCTCTTCTCCCCCCCTGTGCTGAGCTGATTGAATAAGCTGATCACAGAGGGTGAAAGTGGGAAGGATGCAAGAGCAACTTGGACAGACATTTTAAAAGTAGCTGAAAAAATGGGGCGACAGAGGATTAATTGGGACTGTCCCTGCCAACACAGGCCAGTTGAATGGTATAAAAATGGTATCAGCCTCCCCCATATCAGTCCCCCCCCGTCCCACTAAGGATGTGTGTTTTCCCATATAGAAAGCTGTATGTATTGCATAGTGGTATAGTTTTTGCAGACAAGATAGCTAGGGGGAAGCAAAAATGAGAAATAATGGTAGAGAGAGTAATAAATCTTTTCTACCATTTCTTACTTTGTTTGGCTTATACTTTTCTAAATGCTTCTGTTCTTCAATCTCTGTTGCTACTTGAAATAAGGTGAGCTGGGATTTCTTTAAGTTTCATGAACAGCAAATACACAAAGACTTGTTTACTGGGCCCTCTTGCTCTTAGCAATGGCCTGTTATAGGCCCTGTCTGTTCCTGCCTGTCCACCGGTGAACCGGAAGATGGCAAACAGTGGCATGCCAGCATTTATGCCAACTCAATCAAATGTCCCTTTGCTGCTCCTCACTCTCTTTGCTGTCAAGCATGAAGGTCACCTATGGACCAGACCTTAATTTCTGTGTGTCTCTTCACAATGCTGAGGGTTTCATTCTCTTGTCCCAGCATCAAGAAGTAGAAGACTCCTGTAATTCCAAGTCCTGTTCACTCTCACAGTTGAAGATAGTTTTCAAGATAACTTCCCTCAGTGTGCATTATAAATGTGTTGCGCCCTGATAAATTACCTTCAAACACCACATCGTTTAGCAGCTTGAGCAGCCCTCTACTTTCCTTTTCTGTTTGTCAGCAGCTGTTTTTCCTATGATCAGTGTGCTTTAACTCTTCAGGCACACAAGAAACAACAGGTGGAGCTGATTAACACATTTTGGGAGAAGATATTCTGTAGTTTCAAACAAGATCTCAGGACGTTATCACACCAGCCTGCTCTCCCATCGCAATCTTGCTAATTTAAGAATGCACCCTTTATTATCACACTGTTCTCCCAACCATTGCTTTAGCACTGCTTTGGAAGTCCATGGCCCCATGATGTGTCTTCCACACCACCTCCACAACCCTACCTTCTGGCCCCAGTATGCCCTATTGTATGCATGTATGCCTTTCAATTAATTTTTTTTTTTTGCATAATTGCAAAATTATGGCAATCTCTGGCTTTCCCCCCCCCCGCAAACGAAGATTCATGAAGGACTCATCCCGCACTTTCTGTAAGCACGCAGATGACTAAAAAGGCCAATCTGAGATAAACAACTCCGGTTGGAGAAAGCACAGCAGAAGGTCTCCTTGGGTGATGTTTCCGGGTTGTGATTCTTTCGGCATTGTCATTTCTCTTCAAGACTCTTCGGCGTGAGTTCTCAAATAAGGCTGCAGCACTGTGGATAGTGCGTCTCCATGCCTCCCGATGTGAGGCCAGGGTGAACCATTGTTGGTGATCAATTTGGCCGAGCCTGAGATGTTATTTCAGGGAGTCCTTGTATAGTTTTTTTGGAGCGCCCCTCTTATGCTGACCCATGGCGAGTTCACCATAGAGTACTATTTTTGGGAGGCGAAGGTCCTCCATCCTAGAAACATGCCCTGCCCAGCGCAGCTGTGTTCTCAATATCATGGCCTCAATGCTGGTGATCCCCGCATGCTCAAGGACAGCAACATTCATCACATAGTCAGTCCAGTGTATATTTAGGATTGTGCGTATACAGCGCTGATGAAAGCGTTCGAGGAGTCGCAGGTGGCGGCGATAGGTGACCCATGTTTCAGATCCATAAAGGAGAATAGACAGTACAATGGCTCTATACACACTGATTTTTGTGCTTTGCCTCAGGTGTTTATTACTCCAGACTCTTTTGTGAAGTCTTCCAAATGCGCTATATGCTTTTGCTAGTCTGTGATTGATCTCTTTGTCAATCTTGGCATCTATACTTAAGTAAAAGAAGAAGAAGAAAAATGAAAAATAAATGAAAAGTCTGCTTGGGAATAACGAGGGGGAGGGGCAGAGAGGGGGAGAGGAGTAGAAGCACGTCCCACTCACATCGTGTGACTGCCAGGGAAATTGAAATGGCAGCAGGACAGATTTATCACACAGAAATCAAAGATGGAAAAGGAGTGTGATTAGGAGTCATTGACAGGTATTACCCATCAATGAAAAGGAGAGCTCCAGGATTGCATGGAGGGTGAAGCAGCTACTTGACAAACATGGTGTTGTGTGATAAGTATTGCCCAAAGACATGATTATGCAGTAGAAATAGCACTATACCACCCTTGTGTGATACATAGTCTGTAAAAAACAGGTGGGAATCACTTACCCCCCTCAATGTCCTGATTTGGCAGGGACAGTCTGACTAATCTATTTCATCCCACTTTTAAAGCTGCTTTTAAAATGTTCCATTTCTTCTTCCTTTCCCTGTCCCCCTTTGTCCTCTGCTTACTTCAATTTCAAAGTGCAAAAGTAGTTTGCTCTCAATTAACTCAGTGAGTGGGGAGGAGAGAGGGGACAAAATCTTTCCCTTCCCAATAGGCTCAGGTGAAAGCAAAATCTTGCAGCCTCTCCTATCTTCTGATGTTGCTTGGCCAAAAGTGTCCTGGTTTTCCCCTGTGAAGTGTTTAAAAGTATGTCATGCAATCCTCCAGATATTGCTGAACTACAAATCCCAACCTTTCTCACCATAGCCTATGATGGTTTGGGATTATGGGAGTTATATTCTATCATCATCATCATCTCATTTATTTCCTGCCTTCCCTCCCAAGAACTGGGAATCAAGGCAGCTCCCAAAATTTAAAATGTATACAAAGACAGAGGTAAAAATAGACCAAAAAAAGAGATACAGTTGGACCCCTGTATCCGCGGAACCAATATCTGCAATTTTAGTTATCCACGGGACACAAGACAGGGACATATACCATAGAGGCATCCTAGAAAATGCCTAGAGAGGCATCCTTTCGAGGAATCTTCTAAGTTCTCCAAGGCAACTCTATGGTATGTTTTTTTTTTATCAGAAGTTCATTATTATAATAGGGTTCAATGTTATCTGCAGTTTCTGGTATCTATGGTAAGTCCAGGAATCAAACCCCCGCAGATATGAGGGTGGTGGTCTGACTATATTGTTAAAATGTAGTTAAACTTCCTATAGAATAGAAAACATTTAAAATCCATTTAGGAGCCACAAGAGAAAAAAAATCAACAAATTGTCATGCTAACTAAAAGCCCTTGCAGTCAGCTCCTAAAAGCCTGTTGGGAAAGATTTCACCTGCTGGTGGAAGAAGAGCAAGGAAGGAGCTATCTGAGCCACCACAGGAAGGGAATTCCAGAGTCTGAGATGGTATAAGGGTTTCTGGAGGTAGCTACTGGGACAATTTAGAAGGCCACATTATTCCCACCTCTGCTATAAACAAATTGGGTTGTATCCAGTACTGTAGTGTCCTTCTGGCAGTATGTCAAATTTCCCTTGAAGTTCCTTTGTATTGTTACCTGTCCTCGAGTCATCTTTGACTAATGGTGACCCTGTGAATGAGAGACTTCCAAGTCCCCAAATCATCAGCAGCCCTGATCAGGTCCTGAAGACTCAGGGTTGTGGCTTCCTTGATTGAGCCATCCATCTGTAATTCAGTCTTCCTCTTTTCCTACTGCTTTCTACCTTCCCAAGCTTTATTATCTTTTTAGTGAGTCATGTCTTCTCATGATAAGTCCAAAGTACAGCAGTCTCAGTTTAGTTGTCTTGGCTCCTCCTTGCTGTCCTCCAAATCTTCTCTGGAGGTTGAGGACACCTCTTGAGCAGATTTGTTGGAAAGGGGAGACGAGGGAGAAGGAAACTCCCACTGTACAAATCTGTCTGTATAATACGTATTGGATTTAGGCCACATTGAGGAGATGGTGAGGAACCCTGATTGTAAATACTTACATTGACATGTCACAGGAACCTGTTGCCAAACATAACATTTTATTTCACACTTCATTATATTTTATTGCTCTACCAATCTGTGGGGGTTGTCTAAATGGTGAAAATAATCCTCGTAGAATTTGAGAACATTTGTTGTCTTAATGGCAACCTGCAGTGATTCGATGTATTCAGAAAGGGAGGGGGTAAAAACTGCCATATAGTGTGCACTAGGAGACTGTGCGGTTTTCCATTAAGTTTTTAAAATACTGTGTGGGGAATTCGCATCTCCCCTCGTTGGGACAAGCAATTTGATATGAATTACTTTCCCATAGGAGGGGAAGCACAACACTGATCGGACAAACAGGGGGGGATTGCTAATAGGGCCAGTGCCTGGCACCGCCATGTTGGATTTTCACTTTAGTGAACAAGCGCTAAGGTGAGAAAATGTGGTGTTCTTTTTTCTTTTTTTAAAACAGGCAAAATATCACTGAAGCACACAATGGAAAATAGTTTTTTTAAAAAAATTTGGTGGCAGCAAATTAAAAACCCAAGTAAATCACTCGCAGCCGCCGTCTTTACCAGCGAGCATGCAAAGCTTTTTGGGGCCAAAACACCATTAAGACAAGTCATGGTTGCTGTGATTTGCCATTACTGCGGAGCAATCCATTCCCCCCCTTGTATAGACAAGCCATCCAATGGTGTCTTGTACAAAATATGAGTAGGCGCTAGGTGTTTTTGCAGATGCTTGCTTTGATATAGCCTTGTAAATAAACAGAATGTGTAATTTCTCATGCCCTGGACTCCAGTTATTTTTATGGCCTTAGCCATTTGCATTCATTAACATGTGAACAACTGTGGGTGTAAAAGACTGCTATTCTAATTAGTTGACTTTCACACCCTTAGCAGGCAGGTGTAAGCTATAACATGGGGGGCTGAGAGAGGAGAAATTAAACCTATTCATGGCAGGATAATCAAGTGACTTGGCTGATGTATAGAAGGTTTGGAATAAATGTTGACAGTTTAACAGATTGGGCTTTTAAGTGGCAGATGGCATTAAAATGTCAAAGTTAAAATATGCATGCTGGGGACAGGAATGGGAATGCTGAAAAGCTGATCCCTGCAAAAAGAGGTTATTTATAGGAAATAGGTTTTTGAGGACACTGGTTCCATTAGGTGGTTTCTTGTGTCTTAGCAAACAGCTCTGGTCCAAGAAGTTTTGCCCCCTGAGGCAAATGACAAGATAGTGTCTCCTCCAAGGCTGTATACAGTAACAGAAGACCATATTGATAGTTAGGCCTGAAGCCAGAAATGTTGAATTGGGCCTGAGCATAATGAGGGGGATTATCATAGTTGTATGAAAAGTAGGTAAGGCACAATCCTTGTAATTTACAAATACTTGATTAAACAGATTCCACATTCTCTGCCTAAAAATAAAATAAATGTGGATGCAAGCAGGACAAGCACACCGCAATGAAGCCAGTGGCCAGTCTGTTCCTGGGAAAGGAGGCAAGTGGGACATTTGGGGTTGCTGGGCCAGCTGCTGATTGAATCTTGCTTCTTACTATCTCCCATTGTCTTAGGGAATTTTTAATAGGGAATTTTTTATTGGAGTAAGACCATTCTACTAAAAAATACACCCGACCGCAAAAGGCCATAACAATAATACAAAAATAATACTAATTATTTTCCTCTTTTCTTACTAATACAAAAATAAATCTATCCTAACACTAATGTATTTTTCCCTTTAATCTAAACACACTATAATCACATTATATTTACACATTATAATTATACCTACTTGGAAATGAAAAAAAAAACCCAATAAAATATTAATTAAAAATAATAATACAAAATAATACAAAAATAATAAAATATTTATTTAAAATATTATTTTATGTTATTGCTAGGGTTGTCTCACTAAACCACGGCCAAAACTTTTTGAAGCAGGCATTTAAGAGTCTAGGCCTACATCTCATATAAAGTTTCCCATGGGGGAAGGCATTTAACATTTTATGCAACACTCTAACATAATAATAATCTCTTGAGGAATTCAGTGTATCCCCTGAATTCGTAAGTGGTGGCGATAGGTGACCCATGTTTCAGACCCATAAAAGAGCATGTCAAATAAAATAACCAAGTGAGGTAAGCCTTGTACATATAAACAAAAACAGGTTGAACCTCCTAGAGATCACTTCAAATCTTCCAGAATGCATCCAGGTATTTCTTTTCTCTTTCAATCAGCTTCTCCTTTTCTTATGATTTCCGTTTTGGTGGCCAAGTTTATAAATCTATGATTTTTAACATTCTGGGAATAGCTGGTGAGTCAGGCTTTATCTGTTTCCCCTTTTCTCTCTGTTTTGCTGTTCACCCATGCTCCATAAGCGATCCTGGAGGCAGTTACTGTTTACCTTGTCTGTTGTAGGCAGGCATACACAGTTACAGTAGGTTTTGCTACAGTAGAATCCCAGGAGTTGTCTATACACTGAAAATACTCTTCACACAATACACTCGGAAAACGAGCTGTCTTAATGGGATCCTGCATTGTCTCACCGTATTGTGAAGATGGGGGGGGCCAAAAAGAGCAAAAAATATGTAAGAAAAGGATTCACAGCTTTTTCTTTTTTAAAAAAAGCCCCATATGGTGTACACATTCTCGCTTGTTAAGACATGTATCACTTCCCCATACAAGAGGAAGCACACACTTAATTGGCCAGATGAGCGCAGGGGGCGGTGCTGGGTTACAGGGCAATTGTCCACTGCCACCATGTTGGATTTTTGCCTTAGTAAGTGATTGCTAAGGCGATAAAACTGGGGGTTGTGTTATTGTTTTCTCTCTTTTTTTCCAGAAAGGTGAAATATTGCTTGTGTGCACCATAGAAATAGGTTTTTTTCAAAAAAGTTTGGGGGTGGCAGATTTTAAAATGCAAGTAATTCACTCACGGCTTCCATCTCAGCTACAGGCGTGTGAGGTTTATGGGGCTGTAAAATGATGCTTAATATCTATCCCTTCTTCAGTTCATTCTGTTTCCCAGAATAATTTGGAGAGCATACCATCCTTTCCACAGCCCCTTACTCTGCTCCTTTGCAATGCCAGATCGGTTAAAAATAAGACTCATATTATACATGATCTCTTAGTGGATGAGGCCGCCGATCTGGCATGCTTTACCGAGACCTGGCTGGGAGAGGCCAGCACTGCAACATGGGCACGGGCTCTCCCGGTCGGGTATACAGTCAGCGAGCAGATAAGGAAAAGTGGGCGGGGGGGGGGCGGTGTGGCCTTGGTTCATAGAAACAACTTAAAGTTGATCAGGAAGCCTGTCCGGAAAACAGCTTGCATCGAGTGCATGTACCTTAGCCTGAAAACCAGGGATAGTTTGGGGATTCTGTTGGTATACCGGCCACCCCGTTGCTTAACAGACTCCCTAACTGAGCTGACCCAGCTGATCTCTGAGTTGTTGTTGGAGTCGCCCAGACTTTTGGTTTTGGGCGATTTCAACATTCCACTAGAGACCAGCGTATCAAATCTAACCGGTGCAGCTCGGGAGTTCATGGAAACCATGACAAGCATGGGCCTATCCCAATTGGTTGACGGGCCCACACATTATGCAGGTCATACCCTCGATGCAATCTTCAGTACGGAACAGGAATATCCGTGGGCGGAGGTAACAAAAACCTCCGCATTGTCATGGACAGATCACTTCCTGGTCAAGATGGAACTAAGAGCCACTGTCTGCCCCTCCGGGGTGGTGGACCCATTAGAACGGTCCGCCCTCGAAGGCTAATAGAACCAATTGGCTTCCAGAAAGCCCTAGAGGGTTTAATGGTTGGTAACGCCGGTGATTCTGTAGAGGCTTTGGTCAGCATCTGGAACACTGATCTTACCAAGGCTATCGACACAATCGCTCCCAAGCGTCCTTTCCAGCCCGCCTCTAATCGTAAGCCCTGGTACACAGAGGAGCTTAGGAGGATGAAGCGAACTGGACAACGGCTAGAGTGCAAGTGACGTAAGACTCGACTCTTATCCGACAGAACTTGCCATAGGAAGCATCTTGATTCCTATCGGAAGGCAATACGTGCAGCACAGAGATCCTTCTGCTCTGTACGTATTGCACCTGCAGAGTCCCGTCCAGCAGAGTTGTTTAAGGTGGTGGGGGAGCTGACGCGGGCTCCTCCTGCGCCAAATCCCCTACTTAACCCGACAACAGCATGCTGTGATGCATTTAATATCCACTTTGCAGATAAAATCTCTCAGATAAGAGCCGACTTGGATGCCAATGTTCTGACAGAATCCATAGATGAGGCATCCAACAACTCCATTGATGGCACTTTACTGGATCAGTTTCAATCGGTGAGTACCGATGACATGGACAAGCTCCTTGGAAGAGTGAAGAAGACGACTTGTCCTCTTGATCCCTGTCCATCTTGGCTGGTCGTCCGGGGGGGGGGACGCATTGAGGGTATTCCTACAGGACACAATCAATACATCCTTCAGGGAAGGTATTGTACCATCTTGTTTAAAGGAGGCGGCGGTTAAGCCACTCCTGAAAAACCCTCCCTGGACCCTCTGGACAAGAACAATTACAGACCAGTGTCCTTGCTACCTTTTTTAAGCAAGGTGATCTAGAAGGCAGTTGCTTCCCAACTCCAAGCCATCTTGGATGAAACCGATTATCTTGATCCATTTCAAACCGGCTTCAGGACAGGATATGGAGTAGAGACTGTCATGGTCGCTCTAACCGATGACCTCCGCCTAAGCATCGACAGGGGTAATGTGACCCTGCTGGTGCTCTTGGACCTCTCAGCAGCCTTTGACACTATAGATCATTCCATCCTCTTGGACCACCTGAGAGAGTTAGGAATCGGAGGCACTGCTCTGCGATGGTTCCATTCCTTTCTTTTGGGCAGATCCCAGAGGGTGAGGCTCGGGGACAGCTGCTCTTCCAGAATTGAGCTTAATCGTGGCGTCCCTCAGGGTGCTATTCTGTCCCCTATGCTATTTAACATTTATATGAAGCCGCTGGGAGAGATCATCCGGAGGCATGGAGCTCGGTGTCATCAGTACACTGATGACACTCAGATATATTTCTACATGACTAGACCGTCGGCTCAGACTTCAGATGGTGTCTCTCCTCTCAATGACTGTCTTAGAGCGGTAATGGATTGGATGAGGAAAAACAGATTGAGACTAAATCCAGACAAAACGGAGGTACTGACAGTCACAGGCCCGAAACCAGGTCTGGGAATACAACTTCCAGTCCTGGATGGACACACACTCTCCTCTAAGGACTGTGTTCGCAGTTTGGGGGTACTCCTGGATTCGTCGCTTCACATGACTAGTCAGATGAATGCGACGGCCAGAAGTGCCTGTTATCAGCTTCGGCAGATACGCCAACTGTGCCCTTACCTGGATACAAGGGATCTGGAAACTGTGGTACATGCTTTGGTAACCTCACGTTTGGATTACTGTAATGCACTCTACATGGGGCTACCCTTGTGCCTAACCCTGAAACTTCAACTGGTACAAAATATGGCAGCCAGGTTAATTACGGGTACATCTAGGAGACAGCATATAACACCTGTGCTTAAATCTCTCCATTGGCTGCCGATTAGTTTCCGGGCACAGTACAAGGTGTTGGTTTTAACCTTTAAAGCCCTACATGGCTTGGGTCCATCTTATCTCCGGGACCGCCTCATCCCATATGATCCCCCCCACACACTTCGGTCATCTGGGAGGAACCTGCTGCAGCCTATGAAAACTAGGCTGTTGCAGACCTCCCAGAGGGCCTTCTCTTCTACGGCTCCCAGACTTTGGAATGGCCTGCCGGATGAGATCTGTCTTATCGCTACTCTTGATAAAGCGCTAAAGACGGATCTCTTCCGGCAGGCCTTCCCGGAATAACTTCCCAGTTCAAGTGGACTGATTGCTACCCACCCCCTCGCCGTCATTGCTTTTATTTATTTATTTATTTATTTATTTATCTTTGTTTTAACTCTCCATTAGTTTAATTTAGTTTTAAGGGGTGGGAGGGTAGGATGGGGAAGGACTGTTTTAACTTGATGTTGTTTTAATCTTGCTGTAAGCCGCCCTGGTTGCCGAGCAGAGGGGCGGGTTAAAAATAAAAATTTATTATTATTATTATTTATTATCATTAAGACAGGTCCCAGCTACTGCAGCTTACTATTACTGTGGAACAATCTGTGTTTATTTCCTTCATGTAGACAACCCTCTAGTGTTACCCAGCTCACACTTTATTGCATTGTTTACTGCAGATAGAGGGCTGTAAACTGCACTGAAAGTCTATGTGTTCCTCCAGCCCTTCTTTACCATCCTCCCAGTGACAATGCCGCTAAACACTTCCAGTTAGACAGAGGAAAAGAAGGAAAAGAAAAGACTTTGGGAAAAGGAACATTTTTGTTAGGAGGCTTTATTAACTGAGGTATGCCTGTATTTCAGTGCAATTTTCATCTTGGTAGCTTGAAGTGACTATCTCAGAGTACAGATGTTGGAAGGGGGACAGCAATGACAATCCCCTGGCTGTTCTTCCAGAGATCCCCAGCATTTCTGAGGATTTCTGCATGACCTGTTCTTAAGATGTATAAAGTCCCTAACCTGGCTGATTTCAGGTATGGTCAAAGATACCTTAATAAATAAGTATACCTGCAGCTGAAGTAAGTTTCAGCTGGCAGTCCAGTCAGTTTCTATATGTGGACTGTGAAGGGAGTGCCATTTGCCTTTTGTCTCAGATAGTAAAACCCTGCTGAAAAATTGTGGTGGAGTTGACAGTATAGTGCATCTCCTAAATACTGTATCTGAATGCACTGGTACGCTCATTGGGTAGTGAGAAGCAGAGAGTCTGGGCAAACATCAGTCCACTAGCATCCTGGGAGTGCTGGCTGCAAAAAACAAGCAGGAATGTGCATGAAGTCACAGGGCCGCACTTTGCCCACTCTGCCTCAGGAGAATGAATTTAGCCCAGAAGGTACTAGTTTCTGACACCATATTGATATAGACATTCCTGCATTATATGACTAAGGACCATAAAAGTGAGGAGAATAACACAGGCCCTAACTTCTGAATAGATGTGTTTAGGGCTGTCTTTCACTTTGCACATCCTCTGTGATGAGGACAGTGTTTCTGTATTTCTAGAGAGCTCTAGCTAGCCTCTTGGAAAGAGAATTTTGGACTAGAAAAATCCTGGCTTGATCCAGCAAGGTAACTTTTTTGTCGTCATTGTATCCCCCCCCCCCGCCTTACTTGAAAGTTGTTAATTTTACAGGCCAATTCAGATCTTGCTTGGCTTTTACTCCTGGCTAGCCTTGACCTCCCCCTAGTTTGGCTTGGTCTTCAGTGAAGCTTGACAAAGTATAGATGGAGGCTTATAAATAAAAGATGGTCAGAAAAGGTGGAATGATGGATGTTCTTGGGCAGGGATGCTTTCTAACAGGTTTCAAGCTAAGCTTTTGAACCTCCCATGGTGTTCCCTGTTTAAGATGAAAGAAAGGTGTGTAGGGGGAGTGGATAATCTCACCATCACAACATAGCCATTTGGAAACCTGAAACAATTTATATAACTCTGAGGCAGATACCTCTGTTGTACAAATTATCTATTGACCAAAGGGTTACTGGAAGCTTAGCTATTGGATTGTTCTCTCCAATTGATTAACATCTGAGGCAGATGTACTCATTGTACACTTTAGCTATTGACCAAAGAACTATTGGAGGCTTAGCAGCATAGTACTGTAATGCATTGCTCAACTACATGCTATATTAAATGTATAGAATGTATAGAATGCTATTTAGAATAACTTTCTAGGTGAGTATGCCTAGTTCCAATCTAGAATGAGATCATCATGAAGATGCAAGGGAAATTTAAACTGCTCCCTATTTGGTTTGGTTTGTATTTCCAAGTCTCCTTTCACCCACTGGAGGAGGCTAAAACCTTTAAAAATTGTATTGAGACCTTGTACCATCTTTGATAGGCTTCCACTAGCAGGCAAAGATGCTTTTATTCAAGTCTTTGGCCTCACAAGCTTACAGGAGCACTATATGGTGGAAAGGTGGATTACAAACTTAGCAAATACCAAATAACAGTTGTCCACTTAGAACTGTCTTGTTATCCCCATGTGTGTGTGTTGCAGTATATTGAACAACTAAGGCTGATTCCAGATGGGTTAAAAATCTCTAGATGTGCCAGATTTCGTTCCTGTACAAACCCATTTTAATTCTGATATCCTGATGTTTTGCTTGTTTCAATATATATATCCATTGTACTCCTGGTACTACCCAGGACTTTCCCCCCACTGCCCAGGTGTGTTTATTTTTAACCCAGTAATTCCAAAATGAAAAGGATGGATATTTGTTTGTGTGTTTTTGTTGTCTCATACCCAGTAAAGATAGCAACCAAGTAAAAACAGCTACTATTTCCAGGACCTAGATTCAACAAAGATCAAGAGAGGAAAGAGGAGTGTTAGCACTAAAACAATGCCTGTGACTCTTCTACAGGGGGAGGAAATTTGTGACCCCGAGGGCAGAAGAAAAAAAGGAAAAGAAAGACAATCTAGATCTGCCTTGTAAATACACTAAAATAAAATGACCCTATTTGTGTAATATTGCTTATGCAGTTTAGAACTTTGATTATAACTCCTGCATAATAATAAAAAGGCCCAGTAGAAATTGGTGGAAATCAGTTTCTGAAACATTTCATGAGACTGGATGTGATATGTGGTCAGTTAGAGGAGTAAGGGGAAGGACAAAGGAGGGAAATCCAGGATATTTTTAAAAAAGAAACAGGATACAAACCTATGAATATGCAGGTATAAATGAAACAAAAAGAACTGGAAATTCTCAATATTTTCAGGGAATCCTGTTGAGCCCTAAGAGACCATTTCTGAAGGCCACCTACTTTGTGGCTGAGCTGAAATTTGAACTGGGACTCTTCAGCTCATTGCTTAGAGCTTATAATCATATTATTAAATCAAGTAAATGTGTATTTAAAATTTAGAGGGAAACTTAAATTACAAAATCCTCTTGGGCTAAGCTAGATATAAAATTTAATTATGCCATCCTTTCCTATAATGTCCTAACAATAAAACTGCCGTTTAAGGTTTCCCTCCAAATGTGGATCAGATCCAGTTTTCCAGAGACTGGAACTAACATGTTAGATTTCAACACATTAGTTTTCACTTGGATTAGATGAAAACCATGTTAATAATTCTAATGTAATGAGGGATTCAAACATTATAGATTTTAGCTCAGTGACAATTTCTGGCTCCTTAATCATTGAACGATGTTTGCCCTCATGGAGATCACATGGCTTGATTGTTGGTATGGGTGTGTCAGAGCAATAGATGGAGGAGTGCACTGCTACTGAGAAAGTGCAAGATTGCCTGAGGGCTTATCTAGATGGGCTATTTACCCTGTCTTGCCCGCTGTCTTGGAGCCCTGTAGTCCAAATAGTGTGCCCTGTTTCGACCCCTGGGCAGTCCTTACAATACCAGGGCAAAGACAGGAGGAAGACAGGGTAAAGCTGGTTAACCTATTTTAATTAAACACTTGGGAAAGCCTTCTTCCTGGCTTCAGAGAGACATCAGTGGCAGTGGTGGTGACGGCTGCAGATATGGGCCAGCACGCAGGTAGGTAATGGGGGTTGGGGGAACGGCCATGATATAGCAAGAAGCCAGCATATTCTGCCAGATCTAGACAAACTCTGAGGTTGAGAATCAGAGGGAATACAGAGACTATCCAGGAGTGACTGAGAAAACATCCCCATGGGGATGAGACACAAGCACTACAGGGAGCAGGCAACCACTTGTCTGGCCTCTTCTGAAGTGTTTTATCACACTGAACCCCTCTAGGGAGCCTTACTGTTTAACTTCAACCCTGGCATCTCTACCTGGCAAGTAATGGCTAGGTCTGATGAAGCAGGGCATTCACGCCCTAGGTCTTTGGTGAATGATTATATATAATGATAACTGTATCAATTAATAACATGCATTTAACAAAATTAGCCTACTAACATTAGCATAAATGAATTAAAACTTTTTGACCTTCCTAATTGCCAATGACATGAACAAAGTTTTTCTTTCCAAATTCTGCTGTTTTCATGTTTTGGTGGTGTAAGAAACCCAGATGTCCTCACTAAAGATGGCTGTATAAGAGGAGGAGGGGAAACAGATAAGCGATAAACAGATAAGCCACCCCCCTGAACAAATCTTGCCAAGATAACCCTGTGATAGGCTCACCTTAGGGTTGGCATAAGTCAGAAACAACTTCAAGGCATACAGCAACAAAAGAAATGACACTAGCGTACATCCCATTGGTTTAGGAGGTATACTGTACTTATGACTGCAATATGATTCAGGTCCCTGTTTATTTTCCATGGGATAAGGCATAGTTTAATGGATCAAAACAAGCATCTCAACTGGACCTATATTTCTCATAATGTGAGCATGCATACCAAGCCTATAAACTGCTGTGTTGTAATGAGAAAAAAAAGTGTGGATGATTGGGGCCTCCCCTTATTTTTTTTAAAAGCTTTTCAGCATTCCTATTAGTTTTGATTGGTAATTACTGAAAGATGGTTACTGGTAGTTACTGAAAGATGGAAATTAATAACATCCCATTAAAGTGAAGTGCATTTTGGCAGCCCCACCAGACCAATTATGAATGGAGTGCAAACCTTTTCACATTGATGTCAATAGTTCAAATGGGGTAGGAGCATCTCCCAGGCATCCTGTATGTTTTGCATCTTTGACAGCCCCATGACAGTCTTACTTGCCATCACTTCCTGTCCCCCACTTACTTTCTTGACCTCCAATCCCAGTTGTAGCAGGAATGTATAATGGCAGCAGTTCCACTGAAAGCTTTCTGTTGATAAAGAAGAAAGCCAGTTAATGGTATCGCTGAGGGAGAAAATAATGGTTTCACTCAGGACAGTATTTCTGCCCTTTTTGCCAGCTACTGTTAATTTCTAATCAAGGCAAGCTTCATTGTTTTGTTAACATCAAAACAGAATATGGGCATATCTTCATGACAGTATAGCCCTGCCAAATATATAGATTTTAAAAGTAAACATTTGGTTTACAGAATATCATGTGACAGACTTGCCCAGCTATAATTAGGGTTGATCTTGATTATGTGTTAGTCCAGTTTTTAAAAACAAACAAACAAACAAACTTTGGGATTGTGTGGGATGACTATTCCAGAAGAGCCAGCTCTATGCTATTAATGGACTCTAAATGTTGCTTCCTAATGCTTAGATAGCTTTTAATAAACCTGTGGGATTTATTAGGTAAAGCACTGTCATGATGGAGGCTTGCTAACTGGCTTAGAACAAGCATTTTAGCCTTGGGTTTTCATCTGTGGCATCTGAAATATTGCATTCTGAGCACACTATGTACAATATTATAACAGCTATATTTGAATTTAAGAGTTTTATGGAGAGGGATTTTAACTAGGGCTGTCTTCTGATTAATGCAATATTTATTGGTAAAATCATATCCATTTTACAGTGCAATTCTGTACATATTTATTTGGATGTCCAACTGTGTTCAGTAGAGCTTTCTTTCTTGTAAATTTGTTTATGATTGCAGTTGTAAGCCAATTAGCTTATTCATAACATAATGAAATTGGGACATGTGCATGAGGAGTGCTCAAAGAACTCAAGCGCTCATAAAAAAAATACTTTGAAAATCAGCTATTTATTTGAAAATCAGCTATTTAACCATTCCTTCTACATGGGCATTTTAAAAGAAGTGGGCTGGTACCCTGTTTTCCAGAGTCCATAATCAGGAGCCTTTGGTCTCCATTAGCTTCCCAGAAGATAAAAGAAGAAATTACCAAGATTTATGAATCAAAATGACAAAATAGCGTCCTGGTTGCCATTACAGTATATTACAATGCTATGATTTTCTACTAGAGTTCAGTGGGACTTATAGTTCAGTGATCTCACAGATAAGATTATGGCCTTAATAATTTAATGTGATGCTGTGTGCCAGTGTTACATTGCTCAGCATTCAATAAGATATGAGGAAGACATAGAGAAAATTTTTATTTTGCCTTGGATGGGCAATCAATCGATCAATGGGTCAATCAACTTGTTTAAGCCTGCTCTGGCTAGGTCAAAGAACCATTTACATAGTTTGACTGTGTAATTTTAAGATTTTTTTTTTGTCAGCAAGGCCAGGATATTGTAGAGAACAATAAATGTGCACAAACAGCTGGCAGCATCATGTTTCTTTGGGATAAAAAAACAAGCTGCTGCTGTTGTTAAGCTCATTGATTTCTTGTGAGTCTGCCTCTGTTAGTCTTTCTCCTCATCAGCTTCTAGTGCATACAATATATTTGGGTGTTAGTCTGCTCTTAGTACAGGTAAACCTCAGTTAACTAAGTAGGTTACTTAGGTCCCGTCTACACCATTTAAATAATACGTACGGCGTGCGGAAGTTCACACTTCGGTACACACGGCCGTTCGGATTCACACGCATCCAAAAGAGCCCCCCCCCCCGGTTTTCCACCCTGAAATACACACATGCAGTGTTCGGGAGGGAAAGCGGATCGCGATGAGAAATCCATACGCCATTCGGATGGCTGACAGGTCTTTACGGTCTGTTCGTACACATACGAACAGGCTGTGTAATCTGATTGGCTGGCCGAGTAGAGGGGGTGGGGCTAGCATGGAGGGGAATTGGGAGCGCCCGCCATGTTGGATTCCCGGCTAGCGAGAGTCCGGTAAGTCCGTGAATTATATTTATTTATTTTTATTTTATATTGTAAATAGGGAAAACCGACTGTCTGCAAAGCAGGAACCTTTAAAAAAAAAAGTGGCAGGAGATTTTAAACCGCCGCTTGGCTTGCTCGCTCCTGCCAGCTTGGGGAAGAGGGAGTCGTACAGAGTTTAGGGGGGTAAAAAATCATGTGGCCGGTTCGTATGCATACAAACAACAGCCTATTCGTATTTTTTACTCCCAAATGGATTTTTTTTATGATCGTATAGACACATCCTTAGTTACTTTTTTATTACTTCTTTAACAGAAAATTTGGCACCAGAAGCAGAAATAACATGGAAACAATAGAGATAGGTTCATACCGCACAAAGAAGAACAGTTCAATGTTTCAGCAAACTTTTTATCCAAAACTTACAATTTGCACATGTGAAGTGAAACAACCAGATCAGATAACCCTTGCATAAGTAAACAAAAACATTTTGAACCTTCTAGAGAATGCTTCTTCTAAGATGTATCCAGGAATGACATTATCATTTACCCACTTCCACTTTTCCTATGATTTCCAGTTTGGTGTCCAAAGTTATAGATCTATCATTTTTTTATTCATTTATTTTATTAATTTATATCCTGCCTTTCACCCAATAATCTATGCTTTTTAGCACTCTGGGAGAAGCTGGTGAGGCAGGCTTATCTGCTATCCCTTCTTTCTATTTTGCTGTTCATGCATGCTTGGTAAAGGATTCTGGAGGCAGCTGCTATTTATCTTGCCTTTTATAGGCAGGTAGACACAGCTATAGTAGCATTGGCTGGAGTAGAATCCTGGTATTTCCTAGCTTGAGTTTTGTTTATTGCATTGTTTACTGTGGACACATTGCTGCAGCCTAACCCTGAAAGTCTGTATTGCTTCAGCTCTCTTCCACCATCTTCCCACTGTTGAGGCTGCTAAAAATCTTCCAGCTAGACAGAGGGTGAGGGTGACAAGGGAGGGTGATGAGTGGGTATAAAGTGCCTTCATAAAAAAGGAGCTTCTCCATCAGCAGCTTTGTTAATAAAGGGATGCCTATCGCACATTTCTGCCGATGAAGTAAGTTTTCAAAAGAGGAGAGCTCATCCGTTCCCCTTACAACTTTGTTGATGACTGAAAAGTACAAGGAAAGGAAGGAAGGGATATGGATGGGTGGACATCTAAGTTGGCAGGTGCATTCTTTTAAAAATGCAACAAGACACATCTATGCCAAACCAACTTTTGTAATATTGTACAAAATTGCTTACATTAATAGAAAATTAAAACAAAACCTGCAAAGCCCAGAGTCAAACATGTAATGCAGCAGTGGTGGCTGGATCCAATTTCAGTGGAATGGTGAATTTTTTGAATCTTATCCCTGAAATAAGTCAAGAATCTATGAGAGCTCCTTTAAAGTTTGGACTCAAAACTGGAGCAGATTTATGGCCCCACTGACATAAAAGTTACCAACCTCCACTGATCCAGTGTCATTTTTTAAAATATGCTTGTGTGGGTGTTCAACTTTCCAAATAAACTTGCCTGCCAAGTAAAATGAAGTTTTAAAAAAATTGAGCTCTCCCAAAAGATATAAAAATATTGCTTTGATATTTAAATGTGGAATATTATTTGTTTAGACTACTGCTAAATTACCAGTGAGCATCATGGCAGAATTAGAACAAATTGGTTAAAAAAATCTTTAATGTTTAATATAATAAATATTTGTAGACATATTTGCATACAGAAAGAACTATGTGTTATTTCATAAGACTGATCCACATTTTCTTAAGCCTCCTCTATAAGGCCACATACTGTGTTTTAGATGCAGACTTAAACATGCTGAGAACATTTCCTTTGAAATAAATGACACTTAAGTCAAGCATTACTACTGATTGTTGTCCTATTGATTTTTTTGGGGTGGGGGGTTGTCCTGTGAACCATCCTTTAGATTTCTATAGGTGTGCTCTAAGACTGGATCCAGTCCTATGCCCATAGCAGCCAGAAACATATTTCTAGAACTTATGTCCCAGCTATTATGGCTTTATGTTCTTCAAATTGTCTTCACTACTTCTGTGTACTTTGTTACTTTTCTCCTTATTAAAATATTTTGTCACTATTCTTAATTGATTGATAAATGTCAAATTAACCTTTTCCATGTAATTACAATAAAACTAAATAAAACATTCAAAAGAAAACTAAAATGGTGAAAGGTCTGGAAACAATGCCTTATGAGGAGAGACTTAGGGAGCTGGGTATGTTTAGCCTGGAAAAAAGACGGTTTAGAGGCGATATGATAGCCCTGTTTAAGTATTTGAAGGGATGTCACGCTGAGGATGGAGTAGGCTTGTTTTCTGCTGCTCCAGACACTGGAACACGGAGCAATGGGTGCAAGCTCCAGGGACAGAGATTCCACCTCAACATGAGGAGGAACTTTTTGACAGTAAGAGCTGTTCGGCAGTGGAACACACTCCCTCGGAGCGTGGTGGGGTCTCCTTCCTTGGAGGTCTTTAAACAGAGGCTGGATGGCCATCTGTCGGGGATGCTTTGATTGTGATTTCCTGCGTGGCAGGGGGGTTGGACTGGATGGCCCTCGTGGTCTCTTCCAACTCTGCAATTCTATGATTCTATGATTCTATGAAAACTGGGTGGGGACAGGCTTCACTCTCATTCACACTGTGATGACCACAAATTTTAATTCTGGCATTTCAAAGTCCCTGTCTTATGAGAAGCTCAAACAGTTTAGTCCAACAATAACCTGAACAGTCAGGTGTTGCATTTCAGCTGGTGTGGATGCTCTGAAATGAATGGGGATGGTTTATTTCCTATAGTATTGGCACTGTACACAGTACAAACAATTCTGGTTTACAGTCACAGGATTCCTGCTTGATCTGATTTGCATTCTAAAGGAATTGTTAGCATGACTTGGATGCAAAGCACACCTTGATAATTTGTCAAAACTGGTAAGCAATTTAAAATAATGCAATAGTTGGAGCCAGCACTAAGATAGTCAATAGCAAGAGCTGTTATCTGTGTCCAGTCAACTTTGTGATAGAACAAATGAATATAACAAAATATAGATAAAACAAACATAACAAGGTCAATTAGAATGCCAAGAACACAATGAGATGTTAAATGTGTTATGTCACCAGACATCAAATGAGTAGTTAGGCTCTGAATCCTCTTACCTTTCCTCAATTATATGAACAAAGGTGAGCAATTCAGCCAGTAGTCCAGAAACTCAGTTAGAGACTAGTGTAGTAACGTACTCTTGGTATGTTGATGTCACTACTTCACTCTCTGAGGGTAGTAGTCTCTAGTATCTCTATGTGGTTCTTAGGACTTGTCTACACTGGCAGGAAGCCCTGTACCAACCTTGTAGCTGTGGTGGATTTCTTAGATCCACAGCAGCCCCGTAAACGCCACACTCACCAAGCTTCTCCAATTTGCCACACTGCAATCCCCATCAGTGTAAAATGGCAGTCTATGCTAATCATATGTCCTATATGTCGTACTATTTCTGGCCACACAGCCGAGGGGGGGGGTCTGTTCACTCGTACGTGCAAATAAGCGAATATGTGTGGTCCCACAATACTGTACTACAGGCTGAGGGGAGATATACTTCTCCAGATATGCACACAATAGAAAAAAATAAAAACATTGAAAAGTGCCAAAATGGAGTCCCATCCACCAGAGGTGCCATCCCAGCTTTGCTCCAAAGTCAATCCAAAGCCACCACACAGCCAAAAATCTGGGGTTTCCCCTCAAATCCTGAGCAAACAGAGAAGCTTACAGATCCGGAATGTCCTGCAGAAACCCTGGTGACAATGTGCATCACCAAAAATGGCATGTGTCAACTGTACCACAAATATAGGGCAAGTACGGGTTTTATTGTAGACGAGCCCTTGGGGGAGAGATACACTGTCAGTGTTTTATGATCCAGAAGGGATCAGAATCAGGACTGGAACTAGGGCTGTAGCTAACCTCCCCCTGTGGAAGAGACTTTGAATCTATTGTATATACTCGACTGTAAGCTGAGAAATTTTAGTATAAAAAATTATCTTGAAAACCTGGGTAGACTTATCCATGGGGTCAATGTTGAATAATAATAATAATAATAATAATAATAATAATAATTGCGTACTACAAACGCAGTCGGGGCGGCTTACAACAATAAGCCCTCACCCCTCACCCTCCTTCAAAACAGTCTTGGGGCTCTCCTCCCTGCCTGCTTTTCTCCTTTTCTCCTACAGTCCAAGCCAAAAGAAGGAAAGAAAATCACTCACTGCTGGGAAGCTGCATCCTTTGTGTGTCCCCCAGCAGCCCATGGGGCCTGGCTGGCAGCAGCACTACCACCAACAGGAGCAGCCAGGCTGTTCCTCCTCCATGGAGCTGTATCATGTCTTGCCAGCAACTGCAGAAACAGCAGAGGTGGTGGCAGAGTGAGATCTGCACCACAGCTGTCTAGTTTGGAGGCTAGCACCACCATCTGGTATACCAGCTGAGGAGACGGTGGCAGCAGCAGCAACAAAAGGCACTCCATCTCCAGGCTGGGGGGCCAGGCATGGGGAGGAGGGCTCCAGAGACACCCCTCAGAGCCAGGGGAGGAGGAAGAGGGAAGGCAACTTTCTTGAGCTGAGCAGGCAAGTGGTTCAACCCGGCTGGCCAGGGGAAGGAGCTGAGAACAGCCTGACCAGAAATAAGAACTTGGAAAAGTTATTTTTTGTTAAAAGCAAAATCCCCACAGAGGCCATGGCAATTAAAATGAAATCGCAGTGCCACAGCTGTGTAGTGTTAAGGGGCCCTATCACAGCCCTTAGGGTGAACACAAACAGTTACATATGCTGGAATCTTGAAAGTTCTTTGGCATCTTTTTTCTTTGCTCTGTCCTTTACATCCTTTGTTATATGCCCCTAAATTTTACCCTCAACTTATCCACAGGTCATAGCATATTCCATAATTTTGGGCCCAAATCCTCCTCTTAATGTATCCACAAGACTGACTTATAGTCGAGTACATACCGTATGTTGTTTACAGGGCTTTGCCTTTCCAAAGCCAGCAAGGCAAATGGTATGTGTTCTCAGTCTTCTGGATCATAATACTTAAAGAATGTGAGATGTGGAAGGGATTTTAGTGTTTATGGCTTGGGGCAAGATACTTACAGTTTAAGAGTTTTACTGACAAATGCCCATACAGGTTTTCCTTGAAAAGCTCCCAAGCAAGAAAATTGCATCTCCTCTTTTAGCAGTTTTTTTTCTTTAGCTCTATTTCCAAATGGACATTTTCCCCTTAATATTAAAACACACATTTGTATTTCTTTAATTTACATCCAAATATGTTTTCTTAGAATTTAAAACTAAACCTGCCATCTTGGAATTTCTGCCATTATCAATTCTTACAACAACATGTATGTTTCATATGCTCAAAGATTGCATAATCTTCCCTCTCTTACCTTCATTAGCACATCTTTATTGGCATAACACATTTGTTCTCTTGTAGCCAGAGCCAGCTTTTTGTATCCTCTATGAACCTTTTGCCTAAAAACACTGGAATGTTAATTGCTATCAACTGATGAATCCTATTGAGATTATCCTTCAAATGGCACAGCTAATGCATGCAGCTAATCCTCCCCCCTTTTAAAACACACACACACACAATTCTCTCTCATTTCATTTCTGTTACTGTCTCTGGTGGTTTGATGTTGTGTTAGTTCTACAGCAAGTGAAAGATGTTGAAAGTGAAAGATGTGAAGGAAAGACTTGCATCTCTTTACATGTCATTTCCCCTTCATTTCACTCTTATCTCTTACCCTTTGTACGTTACATT
Source organism: Gambelia wislizenii (assembly GCA_030847615.1). Taxonomy (NCBI): domain Eukaryota; kingdom Metazoa; phylum Chordata; class Lepidosauria; order Squamata; family Crotaphytidae; genus Gambelia; species Gambelia wislizenii. Next base: position 41,451,921 of record JAUMIR010000001.1, read on the forward strand.
TCTGCATTCTATTTTGGACTTTGAAAACCTGAAAGGTGACAGGGAAGTGGGTGTTTGTCAAGTTTTGGCATAATTTCTCAGCCAGGATTCATCATTGCTTTGCTTTGCTCTGTGCTCCAAATGTCTTCAGATGTAATTGTTGTGAAAGCAATGGCAACTGGGTCACAACTGGTCCTAAATTTATTATTATTTAGTTATTGGATTTATAGCCTGTCATTCTTCCAAGATGGGATTGTAAATGGGTTGTACTAATCACACTTTTCCTGTTATAGTAGGACCCCCTCCCCGTATCAACGGATTCATTATCCACTGATTCAGTTATCCATGGGGACACAAAACAGCGCACCTATCATAGAGTCTTCCTAGAAAATGTGTCCTCTCTTTTCATTTTCTAGGTCCTCCAAGGCAACTCTATGGTATTTTAAACCACAAGTCCCATTATTCTATTTTCCTGCGTGGCAGGAGGTTGGACTGGATGGCCCTCATGGTCTCTTCCAACTCTACAATTCTATGATTCTATGATTCTATTTTCAATGGTGTTTGCTATTATCCACAGTTTTCAGTATCCACAGGGCCCCCCAAAACCAATCTCCAGCGGATACAGGGATCCTACTGTATAGTTTGTTTAAAATGTTTTTACTCCTGTTTCCTATAAAATATGCTCATGGCATTTTATAATTTTTCTTTTAAAATTCAAAAATAAATGAAACAGACAATAACTGAACAGGGTAAAACAATGGTAGGCATTAGCCAATTATACCCATAAAATCCCTAGAAACATTTATTACCTATGTCAGCTCAGAAATAAGTACCATTGAATGCAACAAGGTTTGCTCCTAGGTAACATAGTAGAAGACAAAATACTTCTGTACTGCTTTTCCTTCAAGCAGTTCAGGGTAGAGTAAATTTGGGTCCCAGCTGTCTAAGATTTATTGATTCATTGGTTTACAACTTTCCTCTCAATATGGAAACCAAGATGGCATCTAACATGGCTTTGTATGTAGATTTGACAGAAAAATTGTGACACATCCTTGACGTTTTGGAGCCTGAGCAGAAGAACACAAGAATTCTTAAGATGCCAATTATTTTTGTTCTTTCCTTTCACATGTCCAGAAATATGTGAACCAAAATCTTAGAAGTTTGTTACTAAAGTATATAAAACATACAGCTAACAATACAATCCTTTACCTATTAGAAGCAGATACATGGAAATGCAACCTAAATATATGTGTGGAGTTTAATTTCATGGGACTGTAACTTTAGAATTACATCACTGTGACATTAAGTGGAAGGAGGAAAGAGAAACTGGGACATTTTAAAAGCAGCTGAAAAGTGTGGTGAGAGAGGATTAATTGGGACAGTACCTGTCAAATCAGGACATTTGGAGGGTATGTATTTTCAAATATCTTCCAGCCAGGACTTATATAATCAATATTGGCTCCTCTGTTACAGATTAAGTGCAAATAGATCCTGGGAATGTTTACTGGGAATGTTTACTGGGTGGCGCAGTAAGCTAATGCAGCCAAAACTGCAGCCAAAAACTCATGTAGATTTTGAGTTCGTAAGTTCAATTCCAGGGCCCCCCAGGTCAACTCAGCCTTCTGTAAGTCGGTAAAATGAGTTCCAGCATAATAAAGAGCTGGGGCGACATGCTGTGGAAGCTGTTAATTCAGGTTCCAGAAGCAGCAGTCGTTATTAGTGTACAATGCATTCTGCAGTGTCACTCTTGCAGCATTGTTTGCATGCCAGCAGTGCCATCTACTGGCACTTGCATTGTACGATTGTCTGTATTGTCTGTACTGTCTGTACAGAATGTGCTTTGAAATGTATTGTACTAAAAACTGTATCAACTAGTATTGCATTGAATGTACTGTATTGAATTGTACTGCATAGTGATGTCTAGTGATGCATTGTATTGTATACTTTGTGATGTTGTACCCCGCCCCGATTCTGAGGACAGAGGCAGGTAATAAATAACTAAGTATATATATAAGTATATATACTGCAAAATAAACTATTGGGTTCATTTGGGTTTGCTGTCAGGAAAAGAAGCAATTACAGACATATCTAAATAATAAGAGTCAAAATGCTGTTAGTGAAAAGATAAATAAGTATTATCCAAATAATCAAATGTTGTTTTAGATGATGTGGAGGATGAATTAAGGTAAAAATAGCGGGGAGCTGACTATCAGTGTTCACACAACTGTTTCCTTTTTCACTGAGCTAATAGTCATGTACAGCAAAATGTATTGAATCTCTAGCTTTATTATTTTAACAAAGGTAAAACATATTTTCTACGTGAGAAAACAAGATCTATATCACAGATTTACAGATTTGTCCAGATTCCAGACAAAACACAGTCAAACTTTACCATATTAAGTTAGTCAATTGTTAGTTAATTATTTATTCAATTGTGTTAAACTTCTTTATTTTTTTAATTGATTTTTTTGACAAAGTTTTTATACATTAACCGTTACATATCCCAATCACATACTTCGTAGAAAAACTTAGACTCTAAATTTAAAAAAACATTGACTTCCTCTGTTCAGTAACTCAAAGGGGTTTCTATCTTGTATTTTTCATTTTAACTTCCCTTGACTCCCCTAAATTGTGTCTCTCTAATCTTTATTGTAAAAACGTTGTTACATCTAATATCCACCTCCCCCCCCCATTTCACCTGCATAGTTTTCCAGGCTCAACGTTTATATCAGTTATTTTATAAATTTATTATTATTTTTTCTTTCCTATATTTCTAGGCTCATATTCATGTTCCATCTTTTTTTACAATAGTTCGTTAGTGGAGAGTGTTAAACTTCTTTAGATTAACTTAGTTAAATTAAAATAAATTAAAATGGCCATGAATAAATAACAAAGTAGAGATTCAAGGCCTTCATACTTATTCCACAGTTTTTGTTTCACTACATGCAGCAACATTATGAGGCTGTGCAGTCCTGAAGCCCTTTTAATTACAAACCCAATTAAAGACTTGTCATTTGTCAAACAGCTTTTAAGACAAGTAACTCATTAGAATTCTTTACAGCATCAGGCGTTTTTTTTAAGTCACTAAAATCTAATCCACATTTTATTTAAACTGAAGCATGGATATTACCATAAACAAATTACCTACTTAATAAGAAAATCTCCATTATTAAATTTCCCATTATTGATTTAAAGCTAAGAACCACATAATATAGTAGATAAGTGAGCAGGACAACGAAGAGCTTGAAGTAAACTTAACAAGACAGTAATGTGATGATGTTAAGAAGACTTTGCATGCATTCAGGAGACTTGCTGTCTCCATCCATTGCTGAATCTGCTCCTTTGAGAAAGACGCCAAATGAATGGCTGTCACAGAAAAGGCTTTACTGCTTAGGACCAGGCCCTTTGGATGGAAATAGAGATATCTCAGATCTAGGATTCACTCCTAAGAATAGTCTGGACTGTGTCTAAAAAGCAAAACCTATGAATCCAACTGCTGAGCTGTCAGATCTGGCTCCAGGGACACTGAGTCAGTAAGGCAAAAGGAGGGGCTGAAGGACACAGAATTGAATGAGTTTGACTATGGCAAATAAATAATAGCTATGCAGGAGATAACTGATAAAAGCCACTGCATTTCCACTACATAAACATGTTTGATTTAAGTCATGGGCATTTGCTTACCTTTATGCTCTGTTGCATAAAGATAAAAAGACAACATGCTCTTTAAACTGGGGGTAGTCGGGACCAAAGGGTAGCTATGTTTGCCATAACCTAAAGCTCTTCTCTTCATTCTGACCTGCTATATCTCCCCAGTACTTTGAAGGGTTCCCCCCCTTATTTGTTTTCTCCTCCCACTTCTTGAATCAAATTAACAGAGAATTAAATGCCTGGAATCTTCTTGGTGTCTTCATGAGTGCATAAGTTCGCCAGTGGAAGTGGCTGGATATATTTGTCTGATGCACAATGTCCATTCAAAGTTGCAGAAACAATGGTGTACATTTTGGTGCCATTATACATGTGGAAGTGCATTCTCAGGTGATGCGTGCCTATCTGGCCCTGCAAAAAAAAGTGACAGTAATACTCTGCCTCTTGTGCATTGAACTGCACATTCAGTTGTGCATTTGGTTGCACAACATTGTCACATAACGGTCAAATAGCACAATCAGCATGTAACTCTACGTGTGGAAATTCATCTATAGCTGTAGTATCTCAGCCCGCACTCCTCTGAAGGAAATAACATTGTTTTTTTTCAAGTTCTATGTAATATTTTCATAGATTAACTAGATAAATGAATACTAAAAGGGGGTTCTATAACAGTGGGGGCAGAAGTATGTTGAAACTGCACCCATAGGTTATGAAGAAGTATTTGCATTCAGTGTCATTCAGCAATACCACTGGAGATGTTATGGATATCAGATGTACAGATGATATAAAATTAGAGGGGGGGGGAGTGTGAAATTGCTTCACTATAACAATTCATGTACAGCATAAGTGTTTCCACTGATATCTGTCTGATACTGGGTAATTTTCAAAGCTCAAGAGGAATTTCCTCTTTTCTTTTCTGCTTTACCCTTTAACCTGCCAGTTTATCTTCAGCATTACTTGTAAATCTTCAGAGATGTTCTTCCTCAGTTATAAAGGTCTCTTATTCATTTTATTTCTTGTCTTTTCCCTGTTAAGATTTCCCCTTTCCTATCAGATGTCCTGATTCCTATTTACACCTAGATATTGCCAGTTTTTCTTTCCCTATATCTCTTAGCCTGTTTGCCCCAAGAAGTGAAGATTAAGTGTATATAGGTTCAAAGTAGAACACTTATCAGTTTGGCTGTGGACTCAAGTCACCCATCTTAATGTTAAAAAAGAAATTTCCTTTCTCTCTTTGTTTGGGAAATAAAAAGAATAAAATGGCTGTAAAATTTTATACAGTAGAACAAAGTTGCTGTTCAAAGCATTAATTAAATCTCATTTTAAACTTTAAAACAGCAGACCAACAGTATATTAAATGACTCCCAACTTGAATAAAGGCAGGGTGCCTTTCACACGATGAAAATGTCCCGGGAAGAATTTGTGTCGATCCCTGGCAGTTTACACATACATCGGGTTGGGTACGTGATTTTCGGAAGGGGGGGCACCTTTTATCCCTCAACCTGCGGGACTTCCCGTCCCGCGGTTTGTGCCGGTTTTTAAAAAAGTCACTGGAAGATTTGGAAAATCGGAAATGTAAACAGCCTGAGACAAAATATCTCGGTACTAGGGGATGACCGGAAATGGTGACTGGGGGCGGGCTTAGAGATCAGCAACCAGAAAAGGAGGGCTCAGTCACCCATTCAACAGATCCAGCCTCACCAGCCGAAAACAAAGGCATCCCTTCCAGCTGCACGAAGGTTGATGTGTGTGTGTGTGTGCGCGCGCGCGCGCGTGTGTACTCAATCACCTTTTTAAATGGATTTCTACACTGCAAACCCTTCAGCTTTAACCTCTTCCTCAACTGCATATTACAAAAAGATCGTGGTAGGCAGAGGGTCACCCATTCATCCCCTGCCTTGATCACCTCCCTGGGTCTGAACGGGCACAGTAAAATATCCCAGCCTCTGAGCGAATGAACACCCTTTAATTCCCCCTCTCTGTGTTTGTGTCTTTCAAAATGCCTGTCTGTCGCTGGCTTGAAATCATTCAATCAGCAAGTTCACTCTGCTGCTAAAACTCTGCTGTAAGGGTTAACATTTTAAAGAGGCAAGGGGAAACCCAAGACTCCCCCCCACCTCACTCGGCTTGATTTCAAAAGGAAAGCACTCCCTGCGTCTAAGTGAAAGATCTCACTCTGGGTCTTTTAAAATGCCTTCTGCCTCTGCTTAAAGGGTTAACATTTTTAAGAGACAGGATAAACACAAGCCCCTCTGCCCCCCCTGCCAGCCAATAGCATCGCTCGTGGCGCGGAACTCTAAAGGAAGCGCGTCACCGAGGTTATGAAAACACGAGTAATCGCATCCTTGATTGACAGCCAAAAAAAAAAAATCCCGGTAAGCTAAACATGTGTAAACAGCAAAAGCACAGGATATAACAGTGCGGGACCAATAAAGACTTTTGTCGTGTAAATATCAATCACGGGATCTTCCAGGATTTCCTAAAGAGTGACAAAAATCGTATAAACAGCGAGGGACGGATACAGGATCAGGAAGTCACGGTAAGCTCCGCGACAATTTTTGTCGTGTAACTGGCACCCAGAAAATGCTATTTGTCTTCACTCGTGGGGCTTGTCTGCATGGGCAATTTATTCCATCTTGCTCCCATCCAGGAGCCCTGGTGGTGCAGTGGTTAAATGCCAGTACTGCAAGTCACAAGGGTATGAGTTCGATCCCAGAGGGCTCCAAGGTTGACTCAGCTTTCCATCCTTCTGTATGTCGGTAAAATGAGTACCCAGCTTGTTGGGCGCAATATCTAAAAAAAAACACATTGTAAACCACTTAGGGAGTGATTTGGCACTGATAAGCAGTATATAAATATCAATGCTCTTGCTTGTTCTTGCTGCAGCTTACAGTCCTCTTGACCCCTGGGGCTAAGACAGGGGAAGATGGGATAGGCCTCAATGAAAGATTTTTTTAAAAATTACCCAGGGAAAACCATTCCCACCAGGAAAAAAATGATTGGGCCCCACATGACTGCAGGAGCCCATTCTGTCATGTTGGCCCATCACTGCAGCTGCCCTCTGCCATCTCTCTTCTGCAGCAAGAAGCAGCCCTGCAGGATATCACCAAGGCTGGTCACACCAAGGCTGGTCACATGCAGGGGGCCTTATTCACATGTTGTGGGCTGGCTTCCTAGCTTCAGAGAGAGTGAGGGAGACTGTGGCACCATGTGGCGGCTGTGACTACAGAAATGGGCTGGCATTCCCATCTGTGAAATTTTGCCAAGATTCCCTAATTTGCATGAATATTACATAATCTGAATAAACATGTGGATTGAAATGCCAGAGTATGATGTTTTGTAAGCCACCTTGGGTCCCTTCTGAGAGAAAGGTGGCATATAAATTAAATAAATAAATAAATAAAGTACCTTTTTTCCCTTTGTGAATGCAAATATTAAGAATATTCTTCATATCCCTAGTATGTGTGTTCACAAGCATAGAAGATTTGGCATATAATCCTTGTTTCACAATCCCATTAATTGTCTTTATTTAGACATTTTTAGGCTTACTGTAAGCCTGTATGACATGTGGATGTCATAATCAAGTTAGTATCATTGTCTTTTTCTTCATTCCTTCAGTGTCACCCATTTTTATAAGTATAGCTTCTGATCTTCTGTAGGTTTTGCCTCTGTACCTTTGACTTCAGCTTATTGGAGACTTGCCAGTGACTTTGGTAGGCACAATAAGATCCCCAGTATCCTGAATTATTCAGTAGCTTCCTTATAACTTTGCTGACGCAGTAAAAGACACTTACCTTAATGAAATGTTCTATCACACTTTTCTTCCTCCTCTCCCTCCCAAGAATCTCTTTTCCTGCTTGTTGTAGCAAAAAGGTTTTTTTTCCCTGAAGGAAAAAAGGTGCAAACACCTTAAAAAAAAACTTTATCTGGTTGTTGTGTAATTGTTGCAAGGTGTATATAGTACAGGGCCTGGCACAGAAGTCATGTGCCAAAGTTCTACTGCAATTCTTGTTCCTTGATTCATTTGTCATAGAAACATAGCCTTGAAAACTGATGTTATGGATGAACCAAATGGTCTGATTCCAAGATGGCAGTCCTACTGCAAACGACGGCTAAAAATGTTATTTCCTCCACTGAGATCAATGATGAACTACACACCAAACACTGAAAGAAAACAGAAGTCCATAGACATAATGCAGATTAAACAGTAAAACTAGTATTGTCAAGACCTCTGCAGATGCAAGCAATTTTTTGTCCTAAAAATGTTTGACATGTCACAATAGCTCATCAAGGGTTCGCTGTCATCTCCATGTATGCTAAGATGGAGAAAAACTTGACCAGATGGCAAGAAACACTCTACTAAATGGCACTCCAAGGATACAATGTATTGGTCAGGTAATTTTTCTTCTCTTCTGTTGTATTGTATAACCAGCAGAAGATGCTTGTGGTTTCTTGCAGGATTTTTTTCCAGCCCTGCCTGGAGATGATAAGTATTTAATTCAGGCTCCCCAGCATGGTCTGTCATTGAGATCCAGGCACATACATTCCAACATTTCACAGGCAAAAACCAGGACACGTGCGGCCAAGCACATGACCAAGATGGCCAAGATGGCAAAAAACATTAATGAAGAGGAACACACAAGCTACGAGAGGTTGCAGCACTTTGGTTTTGCTTGATCCTACTGGGAAGGCAAGATTCCATCCCTTCCTCTCCTTTCCATCCTGCTGAACTGAGAGAGAACTACTTTAGCACTTTGAACTCAGTTTGCAGCAATTGAAGTAAGCTGACGACAAAGCGGGAGGTAAGAGAAGGAGAGAGAAATTAGCTAACACACACCGGAAACCACTTAGTGCCTAGTGCGCTATAAAGTGGTGTAGATGTGTAAAGTGCTATTGCTTAACAATTTGTAAGCTACTCTGAGAGCCTTGTGTCTGAAGAGTAGGGTATAAATACCTAAATAAATAAATAAATAAATAAATTGAGATATAGTAAAAGCAGCTGAGAAAGTGGGGCGACTGAACATTAATCAAAATTGTTCCTGCCAAGCCGGGATGGTCGGAGGGTATGAAGCAAACACTAGGTAATTTCTAGCTAACAAATGCTTTCATGTTTTTTAGAGACAAATTTTCATGTGTTTCAGTCTCAAATCGGGACAGTTGGAATGTATGCAGGCAATCCTGTCAATGCAACAAAATAATGAGCTGATATTGTGATCTGTCAGACTCACTGTGAAATTTCCATCACCTTGTTCTATCATCCCATTTCCAAGTGAGCTCTAGTACTTAGGAGGATTAGCTGCATAGGCATGTGAAAATTTCAGAATTCCATTTTTGCTGCATTCTCCAGAATCCCACCAGCATCTTCACCCTGTCTCAAGTTCTGTATCAGAATTTTTTTTTTTGTATTCTGTATCACCCTTTTTTTCTTGCTGCACAGACATTCAAATGTATACATTTTACACATTGGCATGCATTCTACACGTTTCATGCATTTTATTAATTTTTGCCATTTACTAAATTACACTACATGTATATTTTTGAAATAAACTTAAATTTTATGTGCACATAATTAGAAAAAGAAAAAGAAATGTATGCTTGCAGTTTCTTTCCAATGATGGGAAATGGAAAAATAAACATTTGCTTATGTTAACAAGCTCACAGAATGTTGATCTGATACATCTGGGCAGGGGGGGGGAACCTAACTGATTTAATAACTTTTTTATCCCTATGCCTCAGCCATCTCTAGTACATAATAATGACTATGCTATTGATACAAGTGCCAGACATGATGGCTGCTAACTTCGCATGGGCTCTTAGGAATCCATGTGGATCCATCAGCTTCTGGGAGTGGATTATCCAGAGCCATGGAAAGGAATGGTCATTAAAAATTAGTATGGTAGATTTTTTAAGAAAGCCAACAGGTTGTTCACAGAAAATTTAGTACACTTTGTTGTGTTAATTAATTGGACTAGTGTACCATATCAGACATTTGAAGCCACTAGCTTAGTTACAGTAGCAGCACTCTGAAAGCTTTGTTAAGCATAAGCATGTAATAAATTTGCAGTAGAAAATCCTTCAGCTAAAAGAAAATGAATACTTACTGCAATGGTTTGTGTGGGTTGTAATTTAAGCTTCGAAACAGTGAAACATAGAATATATACAACACATATAAAAATAATGTCACATCATGGGATTTCATAGTTAGATAATGGAATATATTAGACTAAAATACTTAGGAGAAAGCTGAGGAATAATGGAAGAGCAAAGACAGGAAAGAAAAATGGAGTGCAAATAACTATAATAAAAAGGGGCCAGTGAACATAACTAGTCTCATCTTTGTGCCTGTGCTGACTGCCCCTCTTTGCCTGTGATAAACAAGTTGGGTTTGTTTTGTTTTTTGTTCCTCAGAAGTAGTTTACTTTGGCTGCCAAAAGGCTTTGGGCAAAATCCTTTACCAAAGACTCCTAAGCAAACTGAATAGTCATAGGATAAGAGGATAAGAACCAACTGGAACTTAGTCAACAACTCAGTTGATGGTAGGCTAAGAGAAAGAACATTTATTCCATTTAAGCCAGCTGTGATTTCTCTGCAGGAGAAGAAAGCAACCAGAAACACCTTATTTTTGTCACTTAAAAAAAAAAGAGATATAACTCTGAATGTAAGGTGCCAGCTTTATAACCCCTTTCTGCAGGACAAATCCATCATAAAGCACAAATATTCTGTATTGCTTTCATTCTCCTTAAAAATAAGGTCTTTGAAACAATGAAGTTATGTGCTTAGACTTAGAAGAACTTGGCCTGGGGGTATTGCCATTTTCAGAGTTAAAGAAAAAGCACCAACTCCATGTCCTAAAACGAGCATGCTATTTAAACCATTTTCTCAATTTGAAGCCTTGAGAGCATTTATATATCACTTGTTTGATTCCAAACTGGATCACAATACTGGGGGGAATTTGGTCCCATTTTATATATAACATCAACTGCTCCTCAAAGGGCTTTCTCAGTGTTTGTCCTTTCCCCCCTCTCTATCCTAAGTATTTTAAAAGGCATCACTTTGAAGCAACCTGTTTAGAAATTAGTGTTAAATTTTTGTATTGCTTTGTCTCTATTCCTGAATTAAACAGTGTTTTGTTGATTAAGTCAGAGAAACCTTGATGTCTTGATAACTAGAGAAACCATGGTGGGAAGTACTTTGAAATACCTGAATTATTTAGATAGAGCCAGTGTGGTGTAGTGGTTTGAATGTTGGACTATGACTCTGGAGACCAGGGGGTCGTTTACATGGGCAAATATTCCTCTAAATATACTGCTAAGATAGCTCATAGTTCCCACGGATCTCAGCACAGCATCGCCTCATTCAGAAGGGGGGAAGGTAAAACACCCAAATATAGCGTGCCAGGGGATGTCGCTACTTTTGCCGGTATATTTGCAATGTAGCGCTTTATTGGCAGTGTAAACTACCATTCCGTTAAGGGCTTTCGCAGATCTTTACTGTGATTGGTTGCTATGATGTAAGGGGCAGGCTTAAAAGAGAGGGACTGCGTTCAGTAGCATCAGGAAACTTTGAAAAATCCTCTCTGCTATTTTGCAGAAGGTCTGCCAAGAAAAAGGATTCCCAAGACCTTTCAGTCATAAAGTTCCCATCTGTCAGCTCTGCTTGGGGGAGGGAGAGAGAGGGGGGGAGGGGGGACTGAGGGAGGGAGAGTCAAAAATCCTCTGCTATTTTGCAAGTCTGTGAACCCTGACTAAACAAATCGTGCTGGAAAAACTTGTGATAGGTTCACCTTAGGATCCATGGCATGGCAGCAAGGTCTTTCCCTTTGCTTCAGGGAGTGAGTTCATTTACAGGCAGATTTAGAGAAGAGACAGAGCCACTTCTTTGATCTTCCGCCCTGCTATTTCGGCAGTCTGTGAGTCTTTAGCTCGGAAATGCAAGGCTTCAAAGGAGGGGTTGTGCCCTTCCCCATACAGCCTTTGTCTGCTTGGGAGGCCACACCCCCCACACTTTTTCAAGTCTGAACGAAAAAGCGACATAATTAGAAAAAAACCCTGACTGGCACAGATGTGGAAAAGAATTAAAGTGCAAGTTGCCGCAATAAATCTGCTGTGTAAACCAGCCCCTGGGGTTTGTCTAGATGAGAAGACATAATGCTGATTGCTGCACATTAACGAAAATTCACAGCAGCATTCATTTGTCTCCACTTGGGGGGGGGCAAAATTGCTTGTTTGTGAAACTATCCATGTTTGATGTTCATACGGAGACATGCCTGCAAATCAAGATGGTGGCTGGGAGCAAATCATTCACATTATTATTTCTCAACAAGTTGTCAGTGCTGCACAATATTGTTTTCCTGTAAATCTAAGGTGCGCAAGTACAACCTTCCATTTAAAAAGCTGTTTGGTCACCTCAGCACAGCAAAAAAAAAGTGCACAATTATGACCACAAAACTCCAAAATGGCACTTCCAGCCAGCCTGCCCCTGTGCCTATCCAACCAAACAGGTTTCCACTTCTGCTCTTATCTGGGAATGCGATGCAATGCAATTCTGTTGTCCTAATGAGCAGGAATGTGCATTTCTGTCACATTCTTTTAAAAACCTTGGGAGAACTGTGAAGGCTTTTCCTGCATAGTTTCTGGCCTCTCTCCTTCTGAATACACCAAATCACTGCAGGATCTCATTGGGAGAAAAGGCCTTCTCCTCGAATTCTATGTGGAATTTTTTTCACTATCTAGACAACCTCCATAGTTCAAATCCCTGCTCAGCCATAGGAAACCCACTGGGTGACCTTGGGCAAGTCACACTCTCTCAGCCTTAGAGGAAGGCAAAGGCAAAACCCTTTTGAACAAATCTTGCCAAGAAAACCATGTGATACGTGCAGCTTAGGGATACCATAAGTTAGAAACCAATTGAAGGCACACAACAACAAACAATTATTGTTAAGTTGTTGGGCAGAACCTTCCACGTGCCTCGTATAAATATGAGACAAAACTATTAGTGTAATTTCTCCTTTCTTATATTTAGGCCAGGATGGGAAATGTGCAGGCTATATATGGCCTGTTGGAAAGTTCAGTGTACTCTTTGGGGACCTCCCCCTGACTTGGCATTTCCACCACTTTTTGGCCAAATAATTCATTTTGGGGCTAAAAAACAATTAAAATTGCTTTTTTTAAAAAAAAAAAACACTTTTTGTAGGGATGTAAAATGCTGTTTGAGGTGGCTGCCCACCCCAAAACAGTCACCACCCCACCCCAAATAGCCTGAAAGGTGGCCAGAAGTGACAAGTTACCACTTCTGCTTATTCAAAATGGTGGCCATGATGATGTTCTGCAGCCTCTCAGTGCTCTGGGGTAGCCAAAAAAAAAAGGGGGGGGTCCTTCAGTTTTGGAACACATCCACCCTAGGTTTACCTGTTGCTTGTTAGTCAGAGCATCACCACAGAAAACATGAGAGGGAGGTTTCAGCAGCCTGAGGTAGCTGGGAAGTCTAATTTGATGTTAAAGTTGTGCCTATATGAGCATAGTCCTCAAATGGATTGGGTGGGAAGTGGTCTGCAGAGATTCGAATGAGACTGCATAGCCTCCAACATTTCAGAGATGAAAACTGGGACACATGTCCCCACAGAACATAAGAGCATGGTTCAGATGATAAAAGATTTTAATAAGGAAACTCACACAAGCTAGAAGAGGTTGTAGCAGTTTGCTTTTGCCTGAGTTTACTGGGAAGGCAAGATTCTGCTCCTTCTTCTCCTCTCCTGCTAATTGAATAGAAACTACTTTTGCACTTGAACTCAGTTTGCAACAACTGAAGTAAGCTGAGGACAAAAGGGGAAGTGGGAGGAAGAGAGAGAAACTATGACATTTTAAAAGTAGCTGAAACAGTGGGAAAATAAAGAAACAAGGCAGTCTTTAAATTAACAAAGCTTGAGATAATTATAGATGCTGCACTAGATTTGGGGCGGGGGGGAACAGAAGCCAAATTAGAGGGGATGAATTCTAAGTGAACTCCCTTCTTCTGGTGGTGGAATGGCTAATTGTTATTGTTCTTAAAGATACACCAAAAAACAAAGGCAGCCATGTCGACCATAAGGGGGAAAATCTAAATTCCATCTTATTTTTTGGAACAGCTTTACATTAGGTAAACCCAAGAAAGGACAGAAATATATAGAAGTTTTTCAAGGTCCGTTGATCTCTTAATCTGGCAAGATATTGCAAAAAGTTATGATAACAATCCGTGCTTGATACTATGAAAATGTTCCTCAGACTGGAGAAGAGTGGAATACAGTGAAGTGCTATATCCATTTGCAGTAATCCTTGTGATATAATTAGCATATTATTTGAAAAATAGGTGAAAGTAGCCTAGGAGTTCTTGGAAGAGAAAACTACTGCCTAGTTGGTTATTGCATGCAATTCTGTTTCCATCTCATTCAGAAAGTTACTGTAGTTCATGTCTTTATTCTCTCTAGCTCTTTACCCTTTAAAATATTAAAGACAGCAGGCACTTAGGCAAGCTTGTTAAATTAGTAAAGAATGATTTTAAGAATTTAAGCATGATGTAGATTATAGAACTTTGAAGGGTCAGATTTTACTTTGCTGTGAGAAGCTTTGGGGCTTGTATGCTGCCCATATCTTTCTTTGTTAGTTCCTTGTTCTCCAGTAGGCTAGGGGGAGCTCTATCCTTGGGCTTACACTCAGGAAACAAAATTTCTTGGGTTGGCCTTAAATAGTCCTTTCTTTTTCTTTTCTTTCTTTGAATTGCAGACTATGAAGACATAGAATCATAGAATGTTAAGAGTTGGAGAGGACTGCAAGGTCCATCTAGTCTCCCTTATTTCCTGGGATCTCCCTTATTCAAGCTATTTTTATTTTTTTTTTATCCTCCTGGCTCCATTATTGACCTTCTATTTCTCTCATAAATAGGTCTGACATTCAGATGCCAAGGGCAAACAAGTCCGCACAGAGAGAACCTGTGAAAGCTGGATATGTTTGTGTGTGTGAGTGAGAGAGAGGGGGGGGATCATCAAAAAGCAAGCCAGGAAACTCCTGTCAGCTTGAGGCATGCAGAAGTGACTTTGGGGCATTTTATAGCAGTGTTTTCCTTCCTTCCTTCCTTCTCTACTGAGCAGGGCAAGCTGGCCTCTGTGTGGCTGAATCTGGGAGGAGTTTTGTGAAGACACACCCAACTAAAGGTGGTGGCAGGTGTGGGTGTGCAACACCAGTACCCTGGTGAGACCAAACTCTTTTACCCAAAAAGGCTCTGATGCTGAATATAAAGTTCAAAAAATGAGGAAGTTTATTTTAAAGAACAAAAGTAAAAGGCTTTCTCCTCCCCAGCTCTAAAAGCTTGAAATAAAAGGTACTTTACAGTTTGAGTTTCAGCAGTCTTCAGGATGTCATCTCTCTGGGTTTGATCTTGGTTTGATCTCCTCACTCAATGGAGCTGGTGCAGGGTCTTTCAGCTCCTGATTCCTTTGACTTTTTTGTTGTTGGTAACTAATTTGGCTAAATGATGTAAGAAATGCCCTTCCCGGCTGTCTGGGCCTGTTTGCCACCAATAAAACAGCTCCCTACAAGCTTGCAGCAAAGACTGAGCAAAAAACAAACAAACAAAAACTTAAAAAACTTCTAGCTAAACAGAGCTTGCTGGGAAGGGACAAACCAAACCTGGAAAAATGCAGGGGAATTTTTCAGCTTCTCCCACAACTCTAATACAATGAAACATTCCTATGCTCAGACATACTAAGGCCTGAACTAAAACGAAGGAAAATGCAGGGGAGATTCAAACAGTCCTGGCTGGACATCACACTTCCTGCTCAAAATTTCAATGAAATTTTGCAATCTTATGACCTATCTTATCCATTTATACAACAAACCCAAAATGTTTTATCTAACTCTGAACAGGGTAACTAAGTCTGTCAAAGGTCTTTGTTGACAAATTTTCTGCAGTTTATAATCCACAAGCCAGCATTTCTGTCACTTGCTTCAGTCAGGGTACGCCCTTGATGATGCACTCTTTTATGGTAGTGTCTGACTACTAGAAGGGCTACATGGCTACTTGCAGGCAGAATGATAGGATTTTTCACGCTGTTCTTGATTTTAGCTCTTTGAAGTCTACCTCCAACACATAGAAGACCTCTGCTGTCTATAACCGGATACAGATCTTTAAGGACACTGTGCCTAGGTAAATAGTGTTGCTTTTCTATGCATCTGGATTCTTCCTTGAATTCAGATCTCTGTACAGACCTGTAGATCAGGGTTTCTGCTTTATCCATGTCCATAGTTGTTAGTGCTGCTTTGTCTCTGAAAGTTATAAAATGGATGAGTCTAGCAAAAGCTCGTTGAAGACTCAGCCACTGAGAGAACTTTGTGAATTTTCTGGCATCTAAATGAGGCAACCTTATGCTGGGCACATTTACCAAGTCTATTTTGCAGCTGCTGATCTCTGGCAGGCACTCCGGTAACTCAGAGCATGTTTCAGTTCTACTTCTGTTGTGATCAGGAACATCTAACTCCATCAGGAATTGTGGACCGATCAGCCAAGTGGATGACTGCACCTTTTGGGCTGAAGCTCCTCTTGTAGCAATATCAGCTGGATTTAACTCAGAAGGAACATATTTCCATTGACTTTGTTGAGTGCGAGAAAGAATTTTGTTCACTCTGTTGGTTGTGTACATTTTAAATCTCTTTGTAGTGTTTGTGAGGTATCTTAATACAACCATACTGTCAGTATACAATAATATTCTATGGAATTTTGTTTCCACCTCCATACAAATGGTTTGAAGAAGTTGGGTAGCTAGCAAAGCAGCACACAGCTCTAATCTGGGTATTGTCTGTTTGGCCATAATAAATCCTTTGCTTTGGCCATAATAAATCCTATTTGCCTCTTGGTACTGCTCCTTAATCTCTAATACGCTACTGCGGCAATTGCCTTTTCAGAGGCATCACAAAAAGTATTTTACCCAAAAAGGCTCTGATGCTGAATATAAAGTTCAAAAAAAGGAGGAAGTTTATTTTAAAGAACAAAAGTAAAGGGCTTTCTCCTCCCCAGCTCTAAAAGCTTGAAATAAAAGGTACTTTACAGTTTGAGTTTCAACAATCTTCAGGGTGTCATTTCTCTGGGTTTGATCTTGGTTTGATCTCCTCACTCAATGGAGCTGGTTCAGGGTCTTTCAGCTCCTGATTCCTTTGACTTGTTTTTGGCAACTAATTTGCTAAATGATGTAAGAAATGCCCTTCCCGGCTGTCTGGGCCTGTTTGTCACCAATAAAACCACTCCCTGCGAGCTCACAGCAAAGACTGAGGGAAAAAAACTAAAAAACTTCTAGCTAAACAGAGCTTGCTGGGAAGGGACAAACCAAACCTGGAAAAATGCAGGGGAATTTTTCAGCTTCTCCCACAACTCTAATACAATGAAACATTCCTGTGCTCAGACATACTAAGGCCTGAACTAAAACAAAGGAAAATGCAGGGGAGATTCAAACAGTCCTGGCTGGACATCACAAGGTTGTTGAGTTGCTTTAGCTGATTTGCTCCCTCACTCCCAAAGCAAGCCAAGAAACTCCTGCTGGCCTGAGGTGCGCTTTCACATTTATATCAGAGGTATGTGTGAGAGAGAGTGGGGGAGAGGGAAGGAGAGAGGGGTGTGTGTTGTTACATCTGTGTGTATGTGAGCTTGGAAAAGTTCCTTTTTTGGATTACAGTTCCCTGAATCCTCCAGCCAGCATGACCACTTTCCCTTTGTACTGACTGAAAACTGATACTACTATTTCCATGGCTGAGCAGTGGGGACTATTAAAAAGTTTGATTACACACACAACATATATAACATTTTTTTTACTGTACATTGTGTTGCATTGGTTTATTTCCCCAATGCTTACAGGGACTCCAGTAGCTTACAGGATACAAAAGAAATACAAGTTAAACACACAAATAGATGAAAACAAACACAAAGATACACTGCCTTTTAAAGTTAGTGTTTAAATATAAAAACACATTTTAAACATAGCAATTAAAAACAAAAGATAAAAATAGTACAGCATACTAGTTCACATGGACCTATTGGAATAAAAAGTACTGTATTTGCTTGCTAGGCAAAGGAATGGCAGGGGGTTGGACTAGATTACCCTTGTAGTCTCTTCCAATTCTGTGACACTATGGAAAAAGCCAGACTAGCTTGCCTAGAAAGGGAGTTCCAGAGCTTGGGATCAGCCAGCAAAAAGATCCTCTTGCATTCCCACTAAACATACCTTTAAGGGTGGCAGGACTGAGAAAAGTGCCTCTGTGAAGATCTCAGAGCTAAAACAGCATATGGGGCTTTAAAGCTGAGGCTGTATAGGGCTTTATAGGCCATATCCAGCACTTTGAATTGTACTTAGAAACAGTCTGGTAGCCAGTGGAGCTTGGAACACATCTGGTTTCCCATCCCTCTCTCTTAGATTGAGGGACCGAGAGTCCTTGCCACTTGTCAGCTAATCTAGATTCTGTCTGGGGTCACTTTTATCAACTTCTAGTCACCTGAATTCCCAAGTCATGAGGGTGGTTACACCAGACAGGCTAGGTTATCATCAACACACCACAAAAGCATTTTCAAGAATGGGAATTACAGGATATTTACGTGGGAAATGAGTAGTCTCTTTTGGTACTATTAAATTATTTATTATATGTATTCATAGGTATACAAACATATACATTCCCTTTAGGGAGAAACATAGTAATTTCTGGGCCCTTAGCTTCTTTATATAACATTACATTGTATATAAGGCATCATTCCTAGCATTACATTACAGGATATGATTGTTACACTTTCATATAGATTTTCATAAGTATTGATCCTTGATCTCACTGCATCTCTTTAACAGGCTTGGTAATAATTACCACATGTAAGAACACCAGCCTTCTAAACCATTTAACGTAGTCTTTCATCCGTCATAAACACCATGAAATCACAATCATAATAATCATGACCAAGTTCTTCCATAAATTCATACTTTCCCATAGTGTCTGCTAAGGCATTATACAGGCATTTCTTAAAGGCTTTTACATGCACATAATCCTGCCCCTTATATCACAACCATCTCAGCATTATAACTTAGCCAATTGGGGGCTACATTTCATCTGTTTGAGGAATTATGTGTCTGTAACCGCTTTTGCAAATACACAGGCATTCAAGGGTTAATCTCTTTGAGCACTTAAATCTGTTAACAGCATTTGCTACTATGAACATGTTGATGTGCATCCATTACAAGCATAATGGGACATACATCTCTATTTTATATCTATGTTAGAATAACCTTACGAGCACCAGCATAACTCAGCATTTTAGGGCAGTGTATCACAGCCAAATACAGGACTATCAATTTAGCTGTCCATCCCGTCTGGGGGTGGAGGACCCACTAGAATGGTCCGGCCTTGAAGGCTAATGGAACCAATTGGATTCCAGAAAGCCTTAGAGGGTTTATTGGTTGGTAACACCAGTGATTCTGTTGAAGCCTTGGTCAATACTTGGAACACCGATCTTACCAAGGCTATCGACACGATCGCTCCCAAGCATCCTTTCCAACCCGCTTCTAATCACCATCCATGGTATACTAAAGAACTTAGGAAGATGAAACGGGTTGGACAATGACTAGAGTACGTCTAGCGAAAAACTTGGCTCTTATCTGACAGAACTCGTTATAGGAAATTTCTTCATTCCTAAAGAGAGGCAATACATGCAGCAAGGAAATCCTTCCCTTCTGCACGTATTGTATTTGCAGAGTCTTGCCTGGCAGAGCTGTTTAGGGTGGTGAGGGAACTGACACAGGTTCCACCTGTGCAGAACTCATTACTAAACCTGACAACGGCCTGCTGTGATGCATTTAACAACTTCTTTGGAGATAAAATCTCTCAGATAAGAGCCAACTTGGACGCTGGGGCAGATTCGTAGTAGATTCGATTGACGAGGTGTCCAGTAACTCCATTGATGAGGTTATACTGGATCAATTTCAATCTGTAAGTACTGATGACATGGACAAGCTCCTTAGTAGATTGAGGAAGACTACCTGCCCTCTTGACCCTTGCCCTTCATGGCTGGCCGTCCAGGGGGGGTGATGCCTTGAGGATGTTCCTCAGGGACATCATCAATGCATCCATTAGGGAAGGTCACGTTCCATCTTGCTTGAAGGTAGCGGCAGTAAGACTGCTCCTACAAAGACCTTCCCTTGACCATCTGGATATGAAGAATTATAGGCCAATCTCCTTATTACCTTTTTTTGAGCAAGGCGATCGAGAGGGCGGTTGCTCTCCAACTCCAAGCTGTCTTGGAAGAAACCAATTATCTAGATCCATTTGAAACCGGCTTTAGGGCGGGATTTGGAGTTGAGACTGCCATGATTGACTTGGCTGATGACTTTCGCCTGAGCATCAGCAGGGGTAGTGTGACCCTGTTGGTGCTGCTGGATCTCTCAGTGGCGTTTGAGACATCCTCTTGCCATCCTCTTGGATCACCTGAGAAGGCTAGGAATTTGAGGCACTGCACTGTAGTGGTTCCGTTCCTTCCTCTTGGACAGATTCCAGAGGGTGATGCTCAGGGACAGTTGCTCTGCAAGGAAAGAGCTTAATTATGGCGTCCCAAAAGGTGCCATCCTGTCCCCAATGCTATTCAATATATACATGAAGCAATGGGAGAGATTATCTGGAGGAACAGGGCAGGGTGTTTCAGTATGCTGATGACACCCAGATATATTTCTCCATGCCTTGGCTCTGACTTCAGATGGTATCTCTTTTCTTAATGATTGTCTTAAGGCAGTAATGGACTGGATGAGGGAAAAGAGATTGAAGCTGAATCCAGATAAAACAGAGGTACTCACAGTAGCAGCCCTGAACCCAGGCATTAGGATACAATCTCCATTCTTGGATGGGGTCACACTCTCCTCCAAGGACTATGTTTGCAGTCTGGGGGTTCTCCTGGACCAGTCGCTCCAGATGACGAATCAGGTAAATGGGATGGCCAGGAGTGCCTGTTATCAGCTTCAGCTGATCCGCCAGCTGCGCCCTTTCCTGGAAGTCAGGGATCTTGAGACGGTGGTACATGCTCTGGTAACCTCCCATCTTGATTTCTGTAATGCACTCTACATAGGGCTACTCTCGTGCTTGGTCCGGACACTCCAACTAGTACAGAATATGGCAGCCAGACTGGTCTCGGATACATCTAGAAGAGACCATGTAACACAGATCTTAAGATCATTCCACTGGCTGCCCATTAGTTTCCGGGCCCAGTACAAGGTGCTAGTTATCAGCTTTAAAACCCTAAATGGCTTGGGTCCAACCTATATTTGGGACTGCCTCCTTCCATATAATCCTTCCCATGCACTCAGGTCCTCTGGGAGGAATTTGTTACAACCTTTAAGAACTAGGCTTTGTTCAACCTCCCGGAGGGCCTTTTTGGCTATTGCTCCCAGATTATGGAATGGCCTGCTGGATGAGATCCATCATATTACCACCCTAAATAGCGTTTAAAAAGCTCTTAAGATGGATCTCTTCCGGCAGGCCTTTCCTGAATAGATACCTGGCCATCCAAAAAAAAAAAAAAGGAAAAAAAAGGAAATCTAGCTTGTCTCGATCTCACCACAGCCATGTCCACTGTTTATTTTTATTTTTATTTTTAATTGTATTTTTATTTGTGTATTTACTAATTATTTTTAAATGTTTAATTATTGAATTGTATTTTATGGGGGGTCGAATTGAGGGTCTGAATATATTTTTTAATTGTTGTAAGCCACCCCAATTGCATTTCATAGAGGGACGGGATGTAAATAAATTATTATTATTATTATTATTATTATTGCTGTCTGTCAGACAGCGACTTCTGCAATGGAGGCATACACAGGCAGCGTGATTTCTCTAGCTTAGGTCTTTTTAACCTTTCCCTATGCCCACTCAATTTATGAGATATCCAATTAAAATCCAGGATTTAACTGTATGTCCTGTACACTAGAGGTTTTTGTCAAGTGGTCACTATGCCATTAGAAATCTTTCTACTACTTGTCACCCAGTGTCTTTTAATGTACTGACCAGTGGGAATCATTCTAATGTACATGTCATTTCTTGACTACAAGTGCACAGGCTTTTTTTAAAAAAATCATGTTTACATTCAAGTGAGTACAGTATCCACTGGGGTATGGTTCCAGGACCCCTGTAGATATTAAAATCTATGCATGCTCAAGTCTCATTATATACAATGGTAAAATGTCATCCCTTATATAAAATGGCAAACAGCAAGGTTTGCTTTTTGGAATCCCCCCTCCCCAATATTTTCAAGCCATGGTTGGTTGAATTTGTGGATGCAGAACCCATGGATATGGAGGGCCGGCTGTATCTGGCAATTTTCCCAAACTGAAAAGTGAAACCATTCTTCCATGACCCTGACTGACATGGGCATACACTCACTAAGCTAATTGCTCCAATACATTCTTATGCTCTATGTTCTGTGGCATGCCAGCTTATATTCTATACTTTAATCTTATATAAGCAGGCCAAGAAGTTGACAATTAGATATGTCTGACTTACAGCAAGCAGTTGTAACAAGGGAGTCTTGTGCTCCCTGTAACCAACCCCAGCTAAAAATCCAACTGCAGCTCTTTGGACCTGTCAGGGTTTTAAACCCAAGGCTAAAATCCTGAAAGGGCCAATTGAAGTTTCTGAACATTCTTTAAGGGCTGTGCCACATAGTCTGTTACAGTAATTCAAATGGTTGTAAATAAGGCATGTGTTACTATGGCCAAATCACTCATCTCTAGGAATGGGAGCAGTTGGTGAACTAGTTTTAACTCTGCAAATGCACTCCTAGCCACCATCAAAACGTGATCATCCAGATTCAGGGATAAATCCAGCAATAAACTCAAACTGAGAACCTGTGTCTTCAGTAGGAGTTTAAGCATCCAGCACAGGTAGAATCCATACTTCCTGGTTTGCCTTTCAGCTCGCTGGGGGAACCTCTTGTGTGCATTAAGATTCAGTTTGTTTGCCCTCACCTAAGCCACTACTGCTGAGCTATAGCAATTTAGAACTAATACAGCTTCCTTGGCTTTAGGTGGAAGAGACAGACTTGCATAAATATGCCTGTGATGTACCAGACACACGTTCATATTAACCCAATAAGATTTCTTTATTAAGCAAGGAAACGTAGACCAGTAACATAGGCAAAGCCAGAACGAAAACCAGTCTAGTACAGACTCCAGATAAACCCTTGTGAGTTAGAATTTTTTTAAAACTGTTGGGAGAGGCTGCTTGTTGCTGAGGGGGTGGGGCTTCTGTGAGTTTGATTTTTTAAAAAAACTCTTGGGAGAGTCTGCTTGTTGCTGAGGGGGTGAGGCTTCTGTGAGTCACATCTGTGAGTCACTTGGGGGTGGAGCTGGGAGCCTAGCTCTATATAACTCCTTGCAGAGGCTTTCCAGGCCAGATTCCTGCCAGGAAGAAGAAGGAGAGCAGAATTTGAGTAACCAAACAAAAATACAGCACACCTAAAAGTACAGTTTAGAGTTCTCAGCATTACCTAAGAGGTCTTAGATTACCTAAAAGCTCTCACCATGGACACTGAGGGGACTGCTGCAGTCCCCTGCAACACTTGTGTGCGATGTTTGTCTTCTTGTCTACAGATGTGGGGAACTTCACATGCACCAAATGCAAGTTGGTAGCCCTCTTGGAGGAGAAAGTCCAGTAGCTGGAGACATGGCTAGCTACACTTCAACATATTCGTGAGCAAGAGGTTTTCCTGGACAGAACAGAACGAACAGTCTTGGACAGGGGACTGCACAGAGGAACTGGCTGGGGAGGAGAGGGTCACTCCACAGACACAGGAGGTAGACAGCTAGAGGAATGTCACACAGAGAACAAGAATATCCAGGGATTCTTTGAGCAGCTTGCAGCTACAGAATCAATTCGAAGCCCTCTCCCTTATCAAGGACAACGAAGAAGAACAGCATGCACAGACTTCGGGGGCAGAGCAGGGGACCTTGAGAGGACCACCGCAAGGAACAGCAGCTGCGAAGCCTTGGGGGAGGCGTGTGGTGGTGGGGAACTCCTTGCTGTGGGGTACAGAAGCAGTGGTTTGTTGGCCTGACAAGATGTCTCGGGAGGTGTGTTGTCTCTCTGGGGCAAAGATCCACGATGTGACGGAGAGGCTGACAAGACCTGTCAAGCCTACAGATCATTATCCCTTTTGGTCCATGTGGGAACCAATGATACTGCAAGGCACAGCTTTCCCAAGATCAGAAGAAATTATGTGACCCTGGGGACGAAGCTGAAAGAAATGGACGCACAGGTTGTCATCTCGTCTCTTCTGCCAGTTGAAGGGCATGGTCCAGGAAGGGAGAGGAAAATAGCCGATGTAAACAACTGGCTCCGTAGATGGTGTCGCCAAGAACAATTTGGATTCTTGGATCATGGGCTGCGCTTCCATGAGGGGGGACTTCTGGCAAGAGATGGGGTGCATCTCACAACAGTTGGCAGAAACATTTTTGCCTACAGTTTCAAGAATTTGATCAGGAGGGCTTTAAACTGAGTCAAATGGGGGAGGGAGACAGTATTCTGGAAGGCAAAAGAGCTGGAGAAAATAAAACTGTCATAGAAGGAACAAGGCAAACAGCGCAAGGAGTGAACAGTGGGAGGCAAAAAAACTTGCACAGGGAGCAAGTAAAAGGAACACATGGTCTCGGATGTCTCTACACTAATGCACAGAGCATGGGAAATAAGCAAGATGAACTTGAACTCCTAGCAGTACAAAACATATATGATATAATAGGCATTACTGAAACCTGGTGGGATGCGTCGCATGATTGGAATGTAGGAATAGAGGGGTATAACCTTTATAAGAGAAACAGGCCAAACAGGAAAGGAGGAGGAATAGCATTATATGTCTGGGGAAATTTATAGCAGTGAAGAGATCCATGACATCAATACTGGAAGCCAGGTGGAGAGCATCTGGATAAAAATTAAAGGGGAGGGAAACAACAGGGATGTTGTTGTGGGACTCTACTACAGACCCCCAAGTCAGACGGAGGAATTGGATGGTGCCTTTCTAGAACAGATGAACATACATACAGAAAGGAGAGATGTAGTAGTGATGGGTGACTTCAACTATCCTGATATTTGCTGGAAATCTAACTCAACCAAAACTTCAAGGTCTAGCAAATTCCTTACTTGCATGGAAGACAATTTCATGGTCCAAAAGGTGGAAGAGGCAACAAGGGGGTCAGCTATTTTAGATCTGATCCTAACCAACAGAGATGACCTGGTTAATGGGGTGCAAGTGGTGGGATCTTTAGGTGAGAGTGATCATGTTCTCCTGGAGTTTGTTATACAATGGAAAGGAGAAGCCAGGCACAGTCAGACACACATACTTGACTTTAAGAGAGCGGATTTCAATAAACTCAGGGAAATACTGTGGGATGATCCCATGGTCAGGAATACTAAAAGAGAAGAAACCCCAAGACGGATGGGACTTTCTCAAAAGGTAGATACTGAAGGCATAATTTCAAACAGTACCATTGAGGAAGAAAAATAGGTGTCTCAAGAAACCAGGATGGATGACTAAAGAAATTTCAACGGAGCTAAGTTTTAAACGGAACATGTATAGGAAATGGAAAAAGAGGGAAATCACCAAAGAAGAATTCAAACAGATAGTGAACACGTGTAGGAGTAAAGTCAGAAAAGCTAAAGTGCAGAATGAGCTCAGGCTTGCTAGAAAGGTTAAGAACAATAAAAAGGGGTTTTGGGGGTATGTCCGCAGCAAAAGGAGGAAGAAGGAAATGATAGGGCCGCTACGTGGAGAAGATGGCAAAATGCTAACAGGGGACAGAGAAAAGGCAGAATTACTCAACACCTTCTTTGCCTCAGTGTTTTCAGAAAAGGAAAAGGGTGACCCACCTGAGGATAATGGAACAGAGGACACAATAGGGGAAATCCAGCAGAGAATAAGCAAAGAGGTAGTACAGGAATACCTTCTTAATCTAAATGAATTTAAATCTCCAGGACCAGATGAACTACATCCAAGAGTATTAAAAGAGCTGGCAAATGTAATCTCAGAGCCATTGGCAATAATCTTTGAGAACTCCTTGAGAACAGGAGAAATCCCAGCAGACTGGAGGAGGGCAAATGTTGTCCCCATCTTCAAAAAGGGAAAGAAAGACGATCCCAACAATTATCGTCCAGTTAGTCTGACATCAATACCAGGGAAGATTCTAGAGCAGATCATTAAACAGAGAGTCTGTGAACATTTAGAAGGCAATGCCATAATCACAAAAAGTCAACATGGGTTTCAGAGAAACAAGTCATGCCAGACTAATATGATCTCTTTTTTTGAAAAAATTACCAGCTTGGTAGATGAAGGGAATGCTGTGGATATCGCATACCTTGAATTCAGTAAGGCCTTTGACAAGGTTCCCCATGACATTCTTGCAAACAAGCTTGTAAAATGTGGGCTAGACAAGTTAACTGTTCAATGGATTTGTAATTGGTTGACCGGCCGAACCCAAAGGGTGCTCAGCAGTGGCTCCTCTTCGTCTTTGAAAGATGTGACCAGTGGGGTGCCACAGGGTTCTGTCCTGGATCCAGTGCTATTCAACATCTTTATCAATGACTTGGAATAAGGAATTAGGGGCATACTTATCAAATTTGTGGATGACACCAAATTAGGAGGAGTAGCTAATACCCTAGATGACAGGATCAAAATTCAAAATGACCTGCATAGACTGGAGAGCTAGGCCACAACTAACAAAATGAAATTCAATACGGAGAAATGTAAGGTACTGCACTTAGGGTGAACAAATGAAATGCATAGATATAGGCTGGGGGAGACCTGGCTGAATGAGACTACATATGAAAGGGATCTAGGAGTCCTAGTAGACCACAAGTTGAACATGAGTCAACAGTGTGATGCGGCAGCTAAAAAGGCCAATGCGATTTTGGGCTGCATCAATAGAAGTATAGTGTCTAAATCAAGGGAAGTAATAGTGCTGCTCTATTCTGCCTTGGTCACACCTCACCTAGAATACTGTGTCCAGTTCTGGGCACCACAGTTCAAAAAGGATATGGACAAATTGGAGCGTGTCCAAAGAAGGGCGACTGAAATGGTGAAAGGTCTGGAAACGATGCCTTATGAGGAGAGACTTAGGGAGCTGGGTATGTTTAGCCTGGAAAAAAGATGGTTAAGAGGCGATATGATAGCTCTGTTTAAGTATTTGAAGGGGTGTCACATTGAGGATGGAGCAGGCTTGTTTTCTGCTGCTCGAGACTGGAACACGGAGCAATGGATGCAAGCTCCAGGAACAGAGATTCCACCTAAACATTAGGAGGAACTTTTTGACAGTAAGAGCTGTTCGGCAGTGGAACACACTCACTCGGAGCGTGGTGGGGTCTCCTTCGTTGGAGGTCTTTAAACAGAGGCTGGATGGCCATCTGTCAGGGGTGCTTTGATCCTGATTTCCTGCATGGCAGGGGTTGGACTGGATGGCCCTCGTGGTCTCTTACAACTCTATAATTCTATGATTCTATGATTCCTTACAGTGTGAGAATGGCATGTAGGGAGGGCTGTAGGAGTGCAGCTTCCTCCAGGTGCTGTGGCCTTGAAGCTGCCCAAGGAACAGCGTTCTCAGGCCCAAAAGGCGGGTTTGCTGCTGTCCAGAGATAGAGAGGTCCAGGCAGGGAAAACAGGCAAGGAACCAAACTCATGTCAGGCCTAATAACAAACTCATGTCAGGGTCTTCCATGGAGTCGACTCTAATAGCTAGAATCCAGGGATGAGCATGATATACCGCCCCCTCAAAGAGAAACCCCCCTCCCTAAAGCCAAACCCACAGACAGAGAACAAAAGATGCCAAGGCAACCCCCCCTCTTTCGCCAGGCTTATCAGGGAGGCGAGCATGGAATTTCGTCAATAAGCATGGAGCTTTGATGTGTTCAGTATTGACCCATTCGGCATGACCCATAGGCAAATGCTTCCATTTAACCAGATACGGCAATACCACCTGTGAACCCAAGAGTCCAGCACATCAGAGATTTCAAAGTGTTGATCATTGTCCACTTGTGGACAATGGGGCATCATCTCAGGAACTCGAGGATGTTGATCTGGATGGCACGCAGGCTTGAGCAAACTAGAATGAAACACAGGATGGACGTTCCAATACAATTTGGGTAAGGACAGTTCTAAAGCCACAGGGTTGATTTCCCTAACAATAGTGAAAGGTCCAATGTACTTAGGCCCCAACTTCTTCGAGGGCTGCGGGCTCTTTAGAAATTTGGTGGAAAGATATACCAAGTCCCCCACCATGTACTGAGGGGTAGGGTCACGCTTCTTGTCAGCGTAGTGTTTGTAGCGGGCCTTCACAAACTCCAGGGCCGACATAACTCTCAGCCATGCGTCCTTGATTTGAGCACTCCACTGAGTCACTTGAACCGGGTCCTTAGAAGTCCCCTCTCCCAAAGGCAGGGGGTCAAAGTCCAGTCCTGAAACAATTTTAAATGGGAATAAGCCCATACTTTGGTGTATGGCGTTGTTGTATGCCACCTCTGTGAAGGGTAACACATCAACTCAATCACACTCTGTGAAGGGTAACACATCAACTCAATCAGACCTTAAATACTGTTTCAAAAATTGGTTCAAACGTTCAGTTTGGCCATCACTTTCTGGATGATGGGAGCAGCTCATCCTCAATTCAATTCCTAACAGTTTTCTAAGCGCCTTCCAGAACTGGGAGGTGAATTGAGCTCCCCTATCTGAGATTATCTTGGCAGGAACACCATGTAGCCTATACATGTGTTGTACAAATAGCTTAGCCAGCTGGGGGGCAGTCGGGAGTTTCTTGCAGCCCACAAAGTGAGCTTGCTTGGAAAACAAGTCAGTCACCACCCCAATAACTGTCTTTTTCTTACTCTCTGGCAACTCAACAATGAAGTCCATACTAATGACCTCCCAGGGTTTAGTGGGGGTTGGTAATGGTAACAGCAAGCCTTTTGGTTTTCCACCGGCTCTTTTTGCCACTGCACACGTATGACACCCTTTTACATAATCCTCCACTTCCTTTCGTGTTTTGGGCCACCAGAAATGCCTTCGTGGTAAGTGTAATGTTTTCACATACCCAAAGTGACCTGCACTCTTCACATCATGGCACTGTTTAAGGATGGCAGTTCTCATAGCCTCGGGGATGTACGTGCGTTCCCCTTCCAAGCCAAACCTCCTCGCAGTATTACCTCCTCTTTGTGAGAAAGGAACCAGGGGTCATGGGACAGAGCGGCTACTATCTGAGCCTGCTACCCACCCCCAATGTCCTCTGCGATGAGAGGGGAAGGCTCCAGGGATGATGGGGCCGACGCCACAGTTGGGGTCATTCCCTTTGCAGGTGGCCCATCAGGCTCTCCCACTAAGCCTCGCTCCAGGCCCAAAGAGGGACTGGCAGTGGTCTCCTGACATTTGGCTTGGCTGTGTGTGAGAACTGCCAATCCCAAATGGGAGGGGGAGAAAACCGTGTCTATCACCTCCATCCGCTGACTGTCATGTTGAGGGAGCCTGGACAAAGTGTCAGCTAAGAAATTCTTTTTCCCCGGGAGAAACTTCAGAGTGAAGTTGAACTGGTAAAATAAACTGGCCCACCTAATTTGTTTAGGGTTCAAGCGCCGTGGGGTTTTCAAAGCCTCCAAGTTTTTGTGATCTGTCAAAACCTCAAAAGGTTGGGAAGATCCTTCCAGCAGATGGCACCAAGTTTCTAAGGCTAATTTGATCGCCCCCGCCTCTTTCTCCCACACTGGCCAATTTTGTTCAGTTTCATTGAACTTCTTTGACAGATATGCACAGGGTCTGAGCGACCCACTTCATCCCGCTGTAACAACACCCCCCATCGCCACGTCAGAGGCATCCACTTGAACCACAAAAGCTTGCTCGGGGTCGCGGTGCTTAAGTATAGGCTCAGAGGTGAAAAGCTTCTTCAGCTTGTCAAATGCCCTTTGGCATTGTTTAGTCCACACAATCTTTTAGGGAGGTTTCTCCTCCTTCCCCTTTCCCATTCATTTCTCCCCCCCCCCACACACACACACCCTTGGTTTTCAATAGGTCAGTCAAGGGCAAGGCAACCTCAGCAAAGTCAGGGGTGAAGAACTGGTAAAAGTTAGCAAACCCTAGGAAGCTTTGAAGCTGCTTCCTGGTCCTGGGAGCCTCCAATGTGAAGACTCCCTTAAGCTTCTCAGGGTCCATTTCAAACCCCCTGCTAGAGATGTGGTACCCCAAATAATCCAAGCGGCTTTGGTGGAATTCACATTTTGACATTTTGGCATACAAATGATTCTCCCCCAGTTTACTAAGCACTTTTTTCACCAGCTTAACATGGGACGTGTAGTCCTCAGAATAAATGAGCACACCATCCAAATACACCAGTACCCCATTGTACAAAAACTCTCTAAGCACATCATTAATCAAGTTCTAGAACACACCGGGGCCCCACTTAGTCTAAATGGCATTACGAGGAATTCAAATGTCCCTAGCTGGCAATTGAAAGCAGTTTTCCACTCATCCCCCTCTTTCATTCGCACCCTGTAATAGGCCTCCCGCAAGTCCAGCTTGGTGAATATCTTCCCTTCGGCTAAATGAGCCAGGATATCTTTCATTAAGGGGAGGGGGTACTGATTTGTTGCACTGATAGCATTTAAGGATCTGTAATCAATACAGAGATGGAGAGAAGAATTGTGTTTGTGTCTGAACAACACTGGGGCCCCCAAGGGGGAGGTCGTAGGTCTGATGAACCCCCGGGCCAAGTTTTTATCTATGAACTCCCAGAGGGCATCCCTCTCTGCCGGGGACATGGAGTAAATCTTGGGTTTGGGCAGCGCTGCTTCGGGAACTATCTCAATTGCACAGTCAAACAGCCTGTGGCAGGGTAGAATGTCACATTCCTTCTCTTCAAACACATACTGCCACTGTTTATACTCCACCGGTAACTCTTTCACTTCTCCTTGTACCATAGTGACCTTAAAGTTCTGAGGCTTGGTTTCTTGAGGGATCCCCCCAGTGAGGCCTCACACACTCTGTGTTCCCGCACACACATGGGGTCTGTAAAAGTCACAGTCTCCTTTACCCAGTCTATAGTGGGGTTGTGAAATTTCAACCAGTTTAAGCCCACTACTGTGGCTGGGACCAAGCCTGGTGCTATCACAAATTGAAGCTCCTCCTGACGATTTCCCATCTTCATCTGTACTGGGCCAGTCATCCACCGTGCGGGGGCCCCCTTCATCATTCCTCCGTCCATCTGAGACAGCCAAGCTGGCTTGTTTAGCTTAATGGTGCTAACTGAAAGTTCACTGACCAGGGAGGGGTGAATTAACACCTGGGTACACCCGGAGTCCACCATTAACATTACTTTTCGGCGGGGGGGGGCATTATTTGCAACTCCTATCTTCTCTTTTAGGAAAAAAGGGCCTTTCACCCCACTCACCACAGCACTTGGGTGCTCTTCAGTATTAGCCCACCCTCAGGCACTTAGTAGGGTGGGCTGGATCTGTTTCCTGCCAGCTCAGCGTCGGAATAGGACTCACTGTCGCCCAGTTCCTACGAAGACTCTCCCGCGGCGTGGCCCAGGATCAAGGCACGTACCGCTGCTTTGGCTCTTGGCTTGAATGGCATCTTGGGTGCTGTCGGCTTCCCATCTGCCTTGGGCCTCTCTTCCATGGGGTTGTTCCGGGATTGTTTCTCTGGGCATCCGGCTATGTGGTGTCCACCTTTTCCGCAGTGTAGGCACAGCCCTTTCCGCATCCTTTGCTCCCTCTCTGATTCCCCCGATGTGCCTCCAACTGGTCGAGCCGCCTTAGCTTTCTTCCCTGTGGACCCACTGGGCTTCCTGCCGAGCCCATGGCATTGCCGGGCCAGGTTGACACTCTGTCTCAGGGTTTCCACCTCCCCAGCCAGCCGCACCTACCCCAGGAGAGTTTCTGGGTTCCCTTGGACCAAGGCCCACTCGAGGATGTCAGCGTTAAGACCATCCTGAAAATACTGCACCTTAGTGGTCTCGGTCCAGTCAGGGATCTGGCTGGCCAGGCGGTGAAATTCAGAGGCGTATTCAGCCATGGGTCTCGAGCCTTGGCACAGTCACTGAAGTTCTGTGCGTGCATGCCTCACCCTCTGGGGGTCTTCAGATTGAGCTTGGAGGGCCATCATGAAGTCATGGAAACTCCCCAACTCTGTAGCCCCCATGTTGTAGAGCCCCACCAGCCATTGTGCCGCCTCTCCCTCCAGCTGGTTGGAGACGTACTTCTCGGCCTCCGTCTGGAACTTCCTCCCATTGAGACATGAGCCCCATCACCTGGGTTAAGAAATATGGCAACTTCGCAGCATCCCCATCAAAGGTGGCCTTCAGGTCTCAGTGCTTCAGCCCACTCGGTCTCTCCCACGGCTCAACCGGGCCATCCCCCCAGGGGGTGCTGTACCAGGAACCTGTTGGACAGGGCCTCCAACAGGTGTGGCGGGGACACCTCGTGGATGGGCTGGGACCCCCCCAGAGGAGCTGGCAACTGAGGGTCCTGGGGAGGTTGCCCCCCCCCGGGGCTGCAGGTTGCTGAGGCAGTCTCTGCAGGATCTCTAGGAGGCTTGTCTTCATGACCTCCATCTGTTGCTTCAGCTACTGCACCTCTTTCTCCAGTTCCGTGTGAGGGGGGTCTCATCCCAGGCTCTCGGTATCCCTTGGTTAGGGGTCTATCCCACTGTAGGGACCTGCGTTCTTCCTGACCTTGCTCCTCTGGCCAGAGCCAGCTGGCTCCCATGGCCATTCCTGCTCCACACACTGGAGTCTCGGAGAAGAGTAGGCTTCCCCTCCCCAGGGTTTGCCTGGCTCCCAGCTCCATGATGTTGAGGGGGAAGGGTCAGCCTTCCAGCCCTCCATCGGGGTCCGCTCCGCTGTTCCTCTGGCACGCCTGCACCATCCTCCGGCAAGCCGGCTCCCTGGTCATCACCTGTGGCCAGGTCTTTCTCCGTCTGGGTTCCAATCTCCCCATCGTCAGACATCACTGGTAGGAATTAAGAATTAAGTAGGATTGGTGAGTTCTGGCTTACTGTGATGTACCAGACACACGTTCACATTAACTCAATAAGATTTCTTTATTAAGCAAGGAAACGTAGACCAGTAACATAGGCAAAGCCAGAACTAAAACCAATCTAGTATAGACTCCTGATAAGCCCTTACAGTGTGAGAATGGCATGTAGGGAGGGCTGTAGGAGTGCAACTACCTCCAGGTGCTGTGGCCTTGAAGCTGCCTGAGGAACAGCGTTCCCAGACCCAAAAGGCAGGTTGGCTGCTGTCCAGAGACAGAGAGGCCCAGGCAGGGAAAACAGGCCAGGAATCAAACTCATGTCAGGCCTATGACCAAACTCATGTCAGGGTCTTCCGTGGAGTCGACTCTGATACCCAAAATCCAGGGATGAGCATGACGGCATGTACCACCAACACCCCTCTGGCCAGCATCTTCCTGTGGTTTCATGTATATGTTGGGCAATATAACAGAATCTTATGCGGCATGACAGTCCAACAGCTAAGGTGTCAAATAGAAACCCACCCACCCCCAGCACCACCTTCTGGGGCTTACTACTCCAGAAAGGAATGGAACCAGTAGCACCAAGGTCCATTCCGTGATCAATGGTATCAAAATCTGCCAAGAGATCCCACAGAACCAACAGAGACAAATCCTCCCAGGGAGTTGTCAGGAGCATGTTCAGGTTTATTTATGTACTCTACAACATTCCATTAGTAGTCATATTGCATGAGCAATCACTTTAGCAGTTTGCTAGTTTGCAACATTCTATTGATGGTAACAATAAAACTTTCTTCCCTTCCATCCACATTACCTCAAAACTAGCTCTAGAGAGTTTGCCAGTCCTATTGTAGATGTGTGTGTGTGTGTGCGCGCAGTGAGGAGGATGAATTGCCCCCTCATAGCTCTGCTGAAACCTACTGTTCTGCTAGAAATATGCCATTGTTGGATATTGCCCACTATCCCTCTGTGTGTACTGTATTTCCAGATTGGGCATTAAGAAAACTTGAAAGTTATGCTGTCATGTACAAGTTTTATTCTGCAGCATAACTGCAAAGTTATGTTGTCATGTACAAGTTTTTACCTTTTGTAAATGCAAAATGTTAACATATTGCAAAAATGCAGGTACTTAATTCAGTTTTTGCATGCAAGAATGAAAAATTTCAAAAGTTTTCTTTACTGGGTGAGATTATGAGGTTTTTGCATATTTTTCTGTGACTTTTTATATTTTGTGAAAAATCCCAAAATAATATTTTTGCATAGTAAAGCTTTAAAAAAAAATCAGTATGAATAAGAATGAAATAAATTTATATATAAACATATCATACTACTAGCAGAAAACAACCAAAATGTGAAACAATTACTAAAGAAAATCAAAGAAGAAAATACTAAGGCAGGCTTACTTTTGAACGTTAAGAAATAAAAAATAATGACCACAGAGGATTTACACAAATTCAATCGAGATGATGAGGAAATTGAAATAGTTAAACATTTTCCATACCTTGGATCAATCATTGATCAGAATTGAAATTGCAGTCAAGAAATCAGAAGAAAACTAGGAAGGGCAGCTATGAAAAACAAAGTTAGGATTGCCCAAACCATTGTATTTCCCATCGCCATGTATAGGTGTGAAAGTTGGACAGTGAGAAAAGCTGATAGAAAGAAAATCAACTCATTTGAGATGTTGTGCTGTGGAAGAGTGCTGTGAATATCATGAATGGCCAAAAAGACAAACAAATTTGTCCTAGAACAGATCAAGCCTTAACTCCCCCTGGAAGCCAAGTTGACTAAATTGAGGCTGTTGTATTTTGGCCACATCATGAGAAAGCATGACTCACTAGAAAAGACAACAATGTTAGGAAAAGTGAAAGGCAATAGAAAGAGAGAAAGGCCAAATACCAGATGGATAGACTCAATAAAGGAGGCCATGGCCCTGAGCCTGCAGGACCTGAGGAGAGCAGTTGAGGATAGGGGGTCTTAGAGGTATCTCGAAGTCAACTTGAAAGCAGTTAACAACAAAATGCTTAAATGAATGAACAGATGGTATAAGCTTTCTTGTAATATCTACATTTCAATATTTTAGTCATTTAATCTTTTTGGATTAAAGCCCTGGAGATACTTGTTCTTGTCCTCAACAAAGAAAAGGTGCCTTGATATGTTGAGATACTGAAAATAGTCAACAATGACAAGTTTTTCCATATTTTGGGATTTTTTTGTGTGAAAAATTCATTTGTGCAAGAAAATAGGGTTCTATGCCAAACAATACAAAATTTGGGGGCAGAAAACAGAGTATTTTTTGAAAAAACATTAAAAATGCACTTAAACTATTTCTAGAATTAAAAACCATTTAAAGCATACCCATTAAAAAGTAAGAGATGAGAACTGTACAGCACACTAAAAAAAGCCTTTTGAAAGCATGGTGCATTTTATGTCTCAGATCATTAAGCAAGAAAAATTGAAAGCCCAGATACTTTCAAAGAGGTATGTTGTGCTGCTGCTAATGATTTTTTTTTCTGGATTGTCACTTGTAAGGAAGGAAGAAGTGATTTTGGATGTGAAAGTTTTCCTTCATGAAGTACTGTAATGTCATTCTTAAATATTTTGGCAATTATATTTGTGATGCAGCAGGGATTTGAAGGGTAACATTTACATAATCTATCCAATTCACTAATGGGCATCTAGTGAGCTAAAATGATGATGTGTTGTTCAAATGGAACACCTTGCCTGCAATAGATAAGCTGACTTAAAAAGCTGTCCAGTTACTTGGAAAAGGAGTCTTTAGTTATTGTAAGAATCGTAGAATTGCAGAGTTGGAGGAGACCACGAGGGCCATCCAGTCCAACCCCCTCCCTGCCACGCAGGAAATCATGATCAAAGCATCCCCGACAGATGGCCATCCAGCCTCTGTTTAAGGACCTCCAAGGAAGGAGACCCCACCACACTCTGAGGGAGTGTGTTGCACTGCCGAACAGCTCTTACTGTCAAAAAGTTCCTCCTAATGTTGAGGTGGAAGCTCTGTTCCTGGAGCTTGCATCCATTGCTCCGTGTTCCAGTCTCTGGAGCAGCAGAAAACAAGCCTGCTCCATCCTCAATGTGACACCCCTTCAAATACTTAAACAGAGCTATCATATCGCCTCTTAACCATCTTTTTTCCAGGCTAAACATACCCAGCTCCCTAAGTCTCTCCTCATAAGAACTCCATCAGGCCTGGGCCCAGAAGCAAGTGAAAGGCTCTCCCTCCATCCCAACTGCCACCACCCTGCCTTGGAGGGAGAGAAGAAGAGGCAGGCAGAACTCCATCAGGCCTGGGCCCAGAAGCAGGTGAAAGGCCCGCCCTCCATCCCAACTGCCACCACCCTGCCTTGGAGGGAGAGAAGAAGGGGAAGGTAGAACTCCATCAGGCCTGGGCCCAGAAGCAGGTGAAAGGCCCTCCCTCCATCCCAACTGCCACCACCCTGCCTTGGAGGGAGAGAAGAAGAGGAAGGCAGAACTCTATCAGGCCTGGGCCCAGAAGCAAGTGAAAGGCCCTCCCTCCATCCCAACTGCCACCACCCTGCCTTGGAGGGAGAGAAGAGGCAGGCAGAACTCCATCAGGCCTGGGCCCAGAAGCAGGTGAAAGGCCCTCCCTCCATCCCAACTGCCACCACCCTGCCTTGGAGGGAGAGAAGAAGGGGAAGGCAGAACTCCATCAGGCCTGGGCCCAGAAGCAGGTGAAAGACCCTCCCTCCATCCCAACTGCCACCACCCTGCCTTGGAGGGAGAGAAGAAGAGGAAGGCAGAACTCTATCAGGCCTGGGCCCAGAAGCAGGTGAAAGGCCCTCCCTCCAGCCCAACTGCCACCACCCTGCCTTGGAGGGAGAGTAGAAGAGGAAAGCAGAACTCCATCAGGCCTGTGCCCAGAAGCAGGTGAAAGGCCCTCCCTCCAGCCCAACTGCCACCACCCTGCCTTGGAGGGAGAGAAGAAGAGGAAGGCAGAACTCTATCAGGCCTGGGCCCAGAAGCAGGTGAAAGGCCCTCCCTCCAGCCCAACTGCCACCACCCTGCCTTGGAGGGAGAGAAGAAGAGGAAGGCAGAACTCTATCAGGCCTGGGCCCAGAAGCAAGTGAAAGGCCCTCCCTCCAGCCCAATTGCCACCACCCTGCCTTGGAGGGAGAGAAGAACCAGCAGTATCTGCTGGATTTATCCCTACCCGCACTGCCATTCCCTTTTCCTTATGTGTCGTGTCTTATTTAGATTGTAAGCCTGAGGGCAGGGAACTGTTAAATTGACCATTTGTAAGCCACTCTGATAGCCTTTGTGGCTGAAGAGCGGGGTATAAATAAATAAATAAATAAATAAATAAATAAATAATAAGGCATGGTTTCCAGACCTTTCACCATTTTAGTCGCCCTTCTTTGGACACACTCCAATTTGTCCATATCCTTTTTGAATTGTGGTGCCCAGAACTGGACACAGTATTCTAGGTGAGGTCTGACCAAGGCAGAAGAGAGCCCAAAATCGCATTGGCCTTTTTAGCTGCCGCATCACACTGTTGACTCATGTTCAACTTGTGGTCTACTGGGACTCCTAGATCCCTTTCGCATGTAGTCTCATTCAGCCAGGTCTCCCCCATCCTATATTTATGCATTTCATTTTTTCACCTTAAGTGCAGTACCTTACATTTCTCTGTATTGAATTTCATTTTGTTAGCTTTGGCCCAGCTCTCCAGGCTATCCAGGTCATTTTGAATTTTGATCCTGTCCTCTAGGGTATTAGCTACTCCTCCTAATTTGGTGTTATCTGCAAATTTGGTAAGTATGCCCCTAATTCCCTCATCCAAGTCATTGATAAAGATGTTGAATAGCACTGGGCCCAGGACCGAACCTTGTGGCACCCCACTGGTCACATCTTTCAAAGACGAAGAGGATCCACTGCTGAGCACCCTTTGGGTTCAACCGGTCAACCAATTACAAATCCATTGAACAGTTAACTTGTCTAGCCCACATTTTACAAGCTTGTTTGCAAGAATGTCATGGGGAATCTTGTCAAAGGCCTTACTGAAATCAAGGTATGCGATATCCACAGCGTTCCCTTCATCTACCAAGCTGGTAATTTTATCAAAAAAAACGAGAGAGAGATCAGATTAGTCTGGCATGACTTGTTTCTCTGAAACCCATGTTGACTTTTTGTGATTATGGCATTGCCTTCTAAATGTTCACAGACTCTCTGTTTAATGATCTGCTCTAGAATCTTCCCTGGTATTGATGTCAGACTAACTGGACGATAATTGTTGGGATCCTCTTTTTTCCCCTTTTTGAAGATGGGGACAACGTTTGCCCTCCTCCAGTCTGCTGGGATTTCTCCTGTTCTCAAGGAGTTCTCAAAGATTATTGCCAATGGCTCTGAGATTATATTTGCCAGCTCTTTTAATACTCTTGGATGTAGTTCATCTGGTCCTGGAGATTTAAATTCTTTTAGATTAAGAAGGTATTCCTGTACTACCCTTTTCCTTTTCTGAAAACACTGAGGCAAAGAAGGTGTTGAGTAATTCTGCCTTTTCTCTGTCCCCTGTTAGCATTTTGCCATCTTCTCCGCGTAGTGGCCCTACCATTTCCTTCTTCCTCCTTTTGC
This sequence comes from Gambelia wislizenii, assembly GCA_030847615.1. Classification (NCBI taxonomy): domain Eukaryota; kingdom Metazoa; phylum Chordata; class Lepidosauria; order Squamata; family Crotaphytidae; genus Gambelia; species Gambelia wislizenii. The sequence goes on from JAUMIR010000001.1 coordinate 41,490,191, forward strand.
TGCGGACATACCCCAAACCCCGCTTTTATTGTTCTTAACCTCTCTAGCAAGCCTGAGCTCATTCTGCACTTTAGCTTTTCTGACTTTACTCCTACACGTGTTTGGTATCTGTTTGAATTATTTTTTGGTGATTTCCCCCTTTTTCCATTTCCTATACATGTTCCGTTTAAAACTTAACTCCGTTGAAATTTCTTTAGTCATCCATCCTGGTTTCTTGAGACACCTCCCATTTTTCTTCCTCAATGGTACTGTTTGAAATTGTGCCTTCAGTATCTCCCTTTTGAGAAAGTCCCATTTGAGAAGTACTATGGTGTGCAATCATCACAGATACAAAATAATCTGTAATAATAAAAGTGTGTGTAGGCCTGTCTCTACCACATTTCCAAGCTGATGAAACCTAGGCCTATGAAATATGGAATAGATATGAGGGTGAAGTGGCTTCTCAGTCCAGGTTGGCCTTCCAGTTCCAAACCTTGGGCTTCTGTCACTCACCATGGTCTTTTATCTTTAGGAATCCTCCCTGGATCTAGTACTTGAGCCTGAAGGTGAGCACTATACTGGACAAGTGAATGTGTTGATCTGTGGGTTCAGTGCGGTTAACACGTAACCAAATCTTCCATATTAATTATTAAATGAACACGAAATTAAATGAAGTTGTAGAAAATAAAATCAGTAAAGATGCATTATGTAATAAAGCAAACATCTAGCCACATGCTGGTGCCACAGTACACACTAACCTCTCAGTTTCGAACAAAGTTACTACTCCTCACTGAATTTTCTCCACATTCTCTGCTCTCAAAACCGCTATTAAGATCTCCTCAATGCCCCTCTTCTTAACTGTACCTATCTAATATTTCCAATTTGCCACATCTCCACCTCTGACAGGCCCCATTTCACCATTTAGAGGCAAGCCTATAGGTTATATCCTTTTCCCTATAGCCCTTCCACCCACAGTATTCCATGTGTTGTGATTGTCTGGCTTTAGCCAGTCTTGCTCAGCTACTTGCCTCACAGAGGGGGACACCTGGGGAGTACATCTTGGGGGTTGTTGAAATGGCAAAAATACTCCTCATGGAATGTGAGGAGAATACGACATCTCTTAATGGCATCCCATATTGTTTCACTGTATTTAAAAGGAGGGGGGCCAAAATCTCAAAAAACTCTGAAGGAAAGCCTTCACAACTTTTCCCAGAGTTTTAAAAAAACAGTGGGGGGATGCACATCCCTGCTCATTGGGACAAGTGACACAAATTGATTTGCTTTCCTATACGAGCGGAAGTGCAAAGCTGATTGGCTGGACAAGCGCAGAGGGCAGGGTTTGCTAACAAGGCAAGTGCCCAGAGCCACTGTGTTGGATTTTTGCCTCAGTGAATGAATGCTAATGCAATAAAATGAGGTGTTGTTTTTTCTTTTTCATGAAGGCAAAATATCACTCTATCACACTTGGAAACAGTTTTTTAAAAATGTTCGGCGGCAAATTGTGGTAAGTAAAAACACGAGTAATTCAATCACGCTGCCATCTAGCTCTGCAGGCATGTGTAGCTTATGCCTGCAAAACAACAGTAACAACACATCAAGACAAATCGCAGCTGCTGCGAATTGCCATTGCTACAGAGCAGTCCACTTCTTTTCCCCTTGTATAGACAACCTCTTGGCTTGTACATCCGGGTCTCAAGTTATGTCAAGGTTTTGTTCCTCAACATGCAACATAATTTGAGACTGATGTAAATGGGGGAAGCCAGTGCCTTAAGAAATCATTAGAGACTAGGGGATTTGTTCAACAGTGCTTAAGGAGACACAGGGATTTAACTCAACCCACCACCAATTTTAAAAACATTTAAAGCATACATCAGAGCTTCCCTTTTCCAGGCTAGAGAATATGAACATATGATGCCCAGAGGGACCAGAAGAGACAGCAACTGCTGATCCCAGGGGGACTTCGCTGGGGTGAGCTAGCTGCTCATTAGACAACATCTTCTCTTCGGAGGAGCACATAGACAGAAAGCAACTGGTAAGAACTGTGTCCTTCTGCTCTGCCTTGTCTAGCTGGCTTCTTAGGTGGAGAAAGCACACCAGGAGAGAGAAAGGCAGCTCATCTCCTGCTGTGTCTTCTGTAGCAGGCTTGTCCAGTGAAGAAAATAGACTCCATTTGCTCACCCTTCCCACTAAAAAAGCAGAGGAGACCCCTTCCAGCCACACCAAAACTCTAAATTTTCAGTTTTTTCTTTCCCCTCACCCCTCTTTTAAGCAGGTAAAAGAAATGCCTTCCTCCAAACGATGGCAAGATTCAAACTTCTTTCTCCCTTTCACCTTCTCCTAATCAAGCAAAGGAAACTCCTTCCCTCCAGCAATGCCAAGACTGCAGTTGATTCCCCCGCTCTCCTCTCCCTCAACTTGGCAGGTAAAAAAACCCCAGTCCAATCATATATTTTTACCATTCAAAACTCCATGCAAAAACTCCAAACAGCCTCACTGTCTCACTTCATCCTCCTTGTTCTCTCACCTCACCTTCCTTGCTCTCCTAGAGGAAGACAGTGAAGGAAGCAGAGACAAGCAGTCTTTCTTTCTGTCTCCCCATACCATCAAGACTGTGACACCAATACACCAGAAAATTGGGGTGGCTACAAAAGTTAAATTGTTTAACTTTTGTTTAACTTTAACTATTGCTTAAAACAATTTGTAAGCCGCTCTGATAGCCTTGTGGCTGAAGAGCGGGGTATAAATAACTAACTAAATAAATAAATAGTGATCCTGGAAGCATGCATCTCAGGGTTAAAAAATATTTTAATTCAAATTAATTTAAGTTAATTAACCGTCTATAGCCTGCAGTACCACATTGGACCTTCCAGTAGGTGGCAAATACCTCAGACATGAGAGAGCTCCTTAAGAGGGGAGGTTCTTTTTAAGAGCAGGTAGCCTGAAGAGGTTAAGTCCTAATACTTGAGCTGGTTTTGAATGGGGCTAAAAGCAGCCTAATTTCACTTGACCTCTCAGCTTCTGATCACTCCAGTGCTGGGACAGCACAGAGCCTACTGCTGTGTAATTCTGGTGCCTACTTGCTGAATGCAGAACGGGGGTGGGGAGGGGGAATTACCATCCTGTCCTTTACCTCAGGCAGTGAAATGACTTGGGCCACACTTGTGAAACTGCCACATCTTTTCTTTAGTTAGGTAGAACTAATATTACTTAGGGCCTGTCTAAATAGTGAAAATAATCCTCTTAGATTTCACTTAGAATCCTACCTGTCCTAATGGGATCCCACATAATTCTGCCATATTCAGAAGGAGGGGCTCCGAATCCACTATAAACCATGCGGGAACAGCCTTCAGGGCTTTCCCCAATGTTTTTTAAAAACTCCATGGAGAATGTGCATTAGCAATTATTAGGACAGGCGATTGCATTTATTTGCATAGCGCCTGAAAAGTGGAAGTAGAAAGCTGACTGGCCAGACGGGAAGCAAGCACCCTGGAACTGCCCTCTTGGATTTTTGTCTTAACAATAGTGTGCTGAGGCAACAAAACAGCCTTTTTCTTTTATTTTTTATGTTTACTTAGGCGGCATATCACACTATCACACTTTCACACCTTAGATATGCCTTTAAAAAAAAACCATTTGGTGGTAGCAACTGGCGAAAATAAAAATATGAGTCGTGGCCACTATCTTGAATCGCAGGCATGTCTGTTGCGATAGCCTCTGGACTGTGCAGTTTTTTTGCCTCTGGACTGTGCAGTTTTGGGCTGTAAATGAACCAGAGATTACAACTACCTGGTGAGCCTGGACTTTGGGAGAGTGTTGTAACCCAATTCCTGGAAACCTTTGAGGGTGGTGGTGACTGATTGAGTTTTTAAAAAGATATTTTTTAAAATGGAGATTGCCAGGGGTTTTGGGGAGGAATCTGGCTGAAATCTATGGGTGTGGGAAGCAAGAGAGCCCCTCCCACTCCCAATTATTTTTGAACACACAAAATTGAGATCAATGCTCCCAGAATTCTCCAGGAAAGAAATTTTAGTATAAATCATAGCATATAGCCCTTACGTTCCTCTTTTAAGTCAAGAAGGGGATGTTGAAACCAGAATTGGAGTACTAGCCACTTCAAGTTTCCTTGAGAGGCGTAATAAGACCCATCATGGGTGCTTGTGGGTCACAATTGACTGCCCAGCCTCTCCAAGGTTGCCCACTCGTGCTCTAAGCCAGCTAGGGAGCATTTATGTCACTTCCATGTATACCACTGGTGTAGGGTTACCATAATTCTCTGCCACAAAACTGGGACAAAAATATACAGGACTGGATTGGATGGATTATCAACACAAAATAAGACAAACCCCTGACATTTTGACATTTAACATTGTTTTATTGCATATTTCGGTAGTTTAAGGTGTCTTATACCACTTGTATTTTTCAGTACTCTGCAGTTGGTCAAGGTACTTTGATCTTTTTTTTCACTACTACACATCAATTTGTAAAATTCAGTGGGTGGGAAAAGTAGTGGGGTGGGAAAGAAAGGGCTTAAAATTTGGCTTTGTGTTGGAAGGAGAGGAAATCCAGAGGAGAAGCAGTGGGGTGGGAAAGAAAGGGCTTAAAACCTGGCTTTGTGTAAGCCCAAGTAATATCCTCAGACACAGCAGAGTAAAATAATGAATGATATGAAATAAATGTCAATCTAGACAGCTAATAAAATCCAATGTCATTGTTCTCTGAATTGCACCTTCATATTGCTTTATTATGTAATTCAAAACAAGTATAATGTGTCGGGGGCCAAAGACCCAATCTATACTGTACTTCAAAAGTCAGCTAATACACAAGCACTGAACCCATTAGTAAAGAAGTACTAGCCCAGCACTCAAATATCAATTAAAAATGCGAAAAGGTCAGGATGGGGAACAAACCCTGAATGCAGCTAGTACTGGTCTTATATCCCAATACTAAGCAGGGCTGACCTGGCTCAGCCTCCGAGATCAGCTGGGATCAGGTGTCAGCAGGGTAATAGGCCATGTAAATTATCTTAAACCAATCATTAATCTAATAATCATAATGAATTCATCCAATAAAGTATAGAAAATCATTAAAACAACAAACCACAATTCTACATGAACAATGTGAATACAAGTCTGTTGTATAAAATTGTAGCCAAGCTATAAATATCTATGAATTCATTCAATATGATGTGTACTTGCTGTCATGCCAAGTAAATCAAATCAAAGGCCAAAGTAACTCCCAATGGGTAGTAATAAATACTAATATTCTACAGGGGGAGCCAAAAACCTAGCGAACAGCACAACCAGCAGGGGGCCTAATAGGTAAAAGCCCACCAAAATAAATGAAAACAGCTGTCATGCAACTAGAAGCTCCAAAAGGGGGCACCCAAATCATCTGGCCAGAAATGGTTAAAAATGCACACCAGGTATCATCCCCACTAACGTGGATATAAATTCCTTGACAAACCTGCTTGCATGTTCCTTTTTAAAACCCTGCAGAGTGTTCAGCAATGATGAGGCAGGGCCAGTCAAAGTCATTCAATCACGCTAGCATTTGTCATGCAGGCTGGGGGCCCAGACATGCATGCACCCACACACCAGCCACAGACACTACTAAAGGCTCCCCGTGGATACACACACACTCAGACATGCACACGCATGGACACACACACACCTGCTGGAAGGCTGAAAATACATAGGCACCGCAGAACACACGCACGTACTTCCTGCAGCAGACACACACACACCAATGACACACATGCACAGACACACATAAGCACTCCCCACAGGCCACAGACATGCCTGCACTTGTCAGCTACACACATACTTGCTGGCCATCTGCAGGAAGACCTGCACTACCCCTCAGAATAAAATTGCGTACATGTGCACACGTTCAATCACTCCCAAACCGACTGAATGATCCCTAAAGTATTCTATACTCCAAAGACTCATTGCAACTCTGCATGGGAAGCAAGCGAGCAGCTATACAGGCGTGTGGGTTCGCGGGGAAGGAACCAGCGGGGGAGTGAGGCAGGAGGGAGTGCCACCCCCAAAATACTGCCATCTGGGGAGGACCATCCTCTCTCCCTCGCTACACCAGCCCATCAGGCTGGGCTGCTTGAAGCATCAGATCCCGGATTCCTCCAGCTCCTTCGAGCAACCCAGCTGGATGGGACAATTTTTAGTCCATTTAATCCGGGATTTTTCCAGTTTTCCAGGACTAATGGCAACCCTACACTGATGACAAATAAATGCCTATTTTACTGCCAACTCATTTTAGTCCAGTTAATAGTTCATTTACTTTCTGTATTCAGATATGGATATACATAGGTAAAGAAGTTATTGGTTTCTACTGTCATCAATAGGGCTAGTTACTCAAACTTTCTGCCCTGGTTTATTTCAGTGGGAGCTGTTGAATTAACTTCATCTGGAGCCAGATGTTTATATGAGTCCAATGCCATGGGTGTTATGTGCAAAGTTTAGTCGTGTCACTGTCATTTCTATACCCATATCCCCCAAGGATTCACCTCTGAGGCTTTTTTTCTGCACAAAATGAAATTAATGCTGCTCAATTAGCCAACTGCTGACACTAGATAGTAAAAGTCAGAAAATTGAATCCCCTTTTCCCCTGTGCAACAGCCGGAGAAGTCACCTGGGTAGAGTGAGTTGACACCATGTAAACGGAACTGTAATTGAAAACACAGTTTTTAATTAAAGCTGTCATTTCTAAACCTATTTGTAGGGATGGCCATCCTGGTGCAAATAGATATTCTTTCCACAAACAGCAGTTGTGCTTCCTTGATGCGAAAGAGGTTAAATCTTGCTATAGTTATAGATCTTTTTCATGTGAAACAGTTTCTATTGAATTATCCTTTATGGGACCAAATAGTGTCCTCGGGTTTAGCCTGATAGCTGGCAGGAATTAAAAGAATTCACTCAGCCTTAACAGATTTAAGATTCTATAACTGATGCAAAAACATAGTACACTACAATTTTTACTGCTTCCAAACCTTGATTCTGTTAAGCATTCTGCCCAGGTTTAACCCAATTAGAGTAACTGGTATTTTGAGGTTTGAGATGAACCCAATAGGCTGTCAGTAGGAACTCTGGGTGTTCATGTTTTTGCACTATCCAGTAATTGTGTTGGTGTGTTGCAGCAAAACTAGCAGTCTTGTGACACCTAAAAACTAACACATTTCATTTGACAAATTCTCATGATCTATGATACAAGCTGTAGCCCATGAAAGCTTATGCCAAATGAAATGTCTTAATCTATAAGATGCCATAAAAGTTTTCTTGTTTTTATGATCCCTTCACCAATTTTTATATCACAGGGGGTTTGTTCTTTCTCCCCCCCCCCATGCTGGCCCTTATAATGTAGAAATGCAAGACCAACCAGTAGCAGTGGATGGCAGCCATGTCACTGGGGCAGTGAATTCACTCTGGGATTGAGTCCTGAATCCTACCACCAAAGCAGAAGAATACTTTTCAAGTTTGGACTAAATTCCAAGATTGTTTCACCACCCACTAACTAACCACCTCTGAGACTTGATTGATTGATTGCATTTGTATGCTACCTTTCTCTCAAAATGAGACCCAAGGTGTCTCCCAAAAACAATCATGCCTAAGGTCACAATGGACTATCATGTCAGAGGACAATTCTCTCTCTCTCTCTCTCTCTCTCTCTCTCTCTCTCTGTGTGTGTGTGTGTGTGTATGTTCTAGGGATATAAAGCTTTGTGTACAGTTAGCTCAAACTTACATGCAAGAATTAATAATTACCACAATATTCTTCCTGCTGCAAGAGAAAACAAAGATTTCTCAAGTCTGTAAAGTCTTTCCATTAATTATTTTACACAGAAATGTGCATGGTTTTTCTATGCAAGCCCCCCATGTTTTTGCACAGAAAACAGTGTTTTCTCACAAAAAAACCCTTTCCTTTGCAAAATATACTATTTCCTATGCAACAATGTACCAAAAATGTAAATTGTAAAATATAAATTATACCACCACTCTGGTCTTCCAAAAGGAGTTTAAAAAAAAATTCCTTTGAACCCCAGTGTAATCCCAGTTCTACCAAATAGTTTCTGCGTTACTAGATGATCAAAGTAGAATGGGAGTGAGCCATAGCAGAAAAGCAGCATCACTCTTGTAACATGAGGATCAGTCTGAATGTTACCTACTGGAGGTTTGTGAGCTTTCTAGATTTTTGTCTGTATTTCTGAGCCTCTGAGAATAATGACAAAGTTAATCATCCTACCAAAACTTCCAGTCATTCTGTAGTCCTCTTGGTATGTGATACCCAGGGCCGGTTTAAGGAATTTTGGGGTCCCCTGCAATGCTTTATTTTGGGGGCCCCATATGTTTATCTCAGGTCAATGTAACCTAACTTATTCACAGTACAGGATGTTCAGATTACAGTAGGACCCCCCATATCCACAGATTCATTATCCATGGGACACAAAACAGCACACCTACCATAGAGTCTTCCTAGAAAATGTGTCCTCTTTAGCCATTTCCTAGGTCCTCCAAGGCAACTCTATGGTATTTTAAACCAGAAGTCCCATGATTTTCAGTGGTGTTCATTATTATCCACAATCTTCAGGATCCACGTCCCCTCAAACCAGTCCCCAATGGGAAAGGGGGGCCTACTGTATTACATAATTTGCCACCAATAATTTAGCTTAGCAATTAACGTAATGGTGTAGATTTCCTCAAAGAAAAGAAAGAGTGGACTACAAGCTGAAAATGAGTTAGCAGTGTGATACAGCAGCAAAAAAAGCCAATGCGATTCTAGGCTATATTAATAGGAGTATAGTGTCTAGATCAAGGGAAGTAATAGTACCACTCCATTCTGCTTTGGTCAGACTTCACCTGGAATACTGTTTCCAGTTCTGGGCACAACAATTCAAGAAGGATATTGAAAAGCTGGAACGTGTCCAGAGGAGGGCAACCGGGATGGTGGGAAGTCTGGAAGCCATTATGCCCTATGAAGAGCGGCTTAGGGAGCTAGGTATGTTTAGCCTAGAGAAGAGAAGGTTGAGAGGTGACATGATAGCCATGTTTAAATGTTTGTAGGGATGTCACACTGAGGATGGAGCAAGCTTGTTTTCTGCTGCTCCAGAGACTAGGACACAGAGCAATGGGTTCAAACTACAGGAAAAGAGATTCCACCTGAACATTAGGAAGAACTTCCTGACAGTAAACTTCCTGTTTGGTAGTGGAATACACTGCCTCGGAGTGTGATGGAGTCTCCTTCTTTGGAGGTTTTTAAGCAGAGGTTGGATGGCCATCTCTTGTGAGGGCTTTGATTGTGTGTTTCTGCAGGCAGAAGCCGATTGGATGGGATGGCTGTTGGGGTCCCTTCCAGCCCTATGATTCTACGATTCTATGCTGCATTCAGAGCCTGGGAAAGTTACTTTTGGATTACACCTCCTGGAATCCCCCTGCCAGTACCCTTCTCAAGGTCTGGTTGCATTGTTCCTTTTCCAGCATTCTCTAGCCCAGTGGTTCTTAACCTGGGGTCTGCAATGTCCTCACATGGGGTCCTCAAAGGCTTGAAGGCTGCTTGGCCCACCTCCTCCCTGTAGTGGAGCAGCCACGTGACAGGAACCAAGGCAAAGGCTGGCTGGCTGGCTTGGCCTGCACATTGTCATTCAATCCACTCCAGCCACAAACTTGCAGGAAGAAGCAAGTTTAATGGATGGTGTAATTGTATTATTGTTGTTGTTAGCTATTATTATTAGGGTTTTAAATCTTGAGTTAAGTCTTGGGGCAACAAAAGATATTTAAAGTGGGTCCCTGGTAAAGAAAAGGTTAAGAAGCACTACTCTAGGCCAGTGCCTCTCACGTAACACTAAGGGGATACTTGTGTGTTTAGTGACAACAATAAAACCATTGTTCCCAGTAACATTACTCCAATTTTTTCTTTATATTCTTTATATTCTTCTGTTAAAAGAGCTAGAGTGTTGTAGAAGTTTCAGCATAGCACTATGACTATGGAGACCAGGGTTTGAATCCTTACTCAGCCATGAATACCCACTGAGTGACCTTGGGCAAGTCACACTCTCTCAGCCTCAAAGGAAGGCAAAGGCACACCCCCTTTGAACAAACCTTGCCTAGAAAACCCCATGGTAGGTTCGCCTTAGTCAGAAATGACTTGAAGGCACATAGGCAAACACACACAAATTCCTTTTGCAGGTTGAACTCAGTTGGCAGCAAGGGGAGGAAGCTGAGGAGAAAGGGGGAAAGGGAGGGAGGGGAGAGAAACCAAGACATGTTAAAAGCAGTGGGAAGGATGGGCTGGAGGGGATTTAGTGGGAGGGAGGGAGGAAGGAAGGAAGGAAGGAAGGAAGGAAGGAAGGAAGGAAGGAATAAGCCCTTTCTGAAGAGAGAGCAGGGGAGATGACCCTTACACTTGCTTCCCTCCCCCCCCTCTCACACTCACACACTCACCCCTCTCTGGCGTACGCCTGGCTGGCTTGCCTTTTGAAGATCCTGGGAGGAGGGGCAAGGGAGCAGCAAAGTCCTTCCTCCAGCTTCTTTCTCTTTCTAGTTTGGGAGATGCTTTGTTGTTTTTTTTTTAAAAAAGGAAGAGGGTGGGGCCCTCTGGCTGTGTGAGGCCCCCCGCAGATGCTGATTTGGCAGTATGGTTAAGCTGGCCCTGGTGATAGCATGGGATTGTATATGAGTTGTACAAGCTGAGTTGCCAGCACAGTTAGTTAAAAGAGAGAGGGGTCAGTGGGTGTGTGGGTCTGTAGGTACGACTGTAAAGCAACACAAACTAGAGCAAGTTTGTTGATGGGCCAATTTTACAATGCATTGGTACAGGGCATCCTTCTCTTGGGATTCAGTTGGGAAACATCACATTTGAAAGCACATAGAAAATTTCTCTCTGTGGCAGAACACCTACAGTCTTGGAGCTCTGATGTCCTATTCATGTAATTCTAGTCCACACCAATCTGCATCTCTATCCACATGCATTGGTCAATTTACCAGGAGCTGTAACACATACTCTTGCGTATATGTAGAACAGAACATGGATTTCTAGATGTGTGCCTGTCTCTGTCACTCAGAATGAGTTTGTTCATGTTCACCCAGGAGAGCTTTTTTTGCAGGTGCAGAACAATCAGGGGAAACCTGACAGTCTCTTGAAGGCAGTGAGAGAGTAGCATTTAGAAAGCACTTCAGTTCTGCTTATATAACCTCTTAACGTTATTATGTTTCTGCTACTCTCTAGAGTCTACAAGAGTTAGTGTAAATGTTACCATTCATTCCCTCCTACTTCTACTGTTGTGTTGCTGAGCCCAGAATCTGATAGTCAGACACCAAACATTTCTGGGCAGATGCCAATGATTGGCAGTGCAATCCTATACCAGCATGTGCAGCTGCAAATACCACTGTATCCAATGGAGCTTATTCAGAAGGGAATGTGTTTAGAACTGCAATCTAAATTAACTGAGCAGAGAGACATTCCCATTATGAAAATCTCTTAACTACTCTGAGATGTTAGCAGCACGTGAGAATAAATGTTTGGAGTCTGAATTATTTACTTCAGTCAGAATATATGTGCTTTTAATCTTGGATGGAGTATAAACTATGGGCTAGAAAGGGAACTTCAGTTCAGGTCAGTGGACATTAACAATCTGTAAATAATATACGGGGATTCATTTATTTGTTGTTTTTTATTTCCTTTCTTCAAATGAAATTAGCAAAGGACAATACTTTACTGTGGGTGCTTCCAGAAGGGGAGCTCCTCTTTCTAAGAGTCAAAAGTCTTTTCTTCTTTCATAGACTTGGTCTATTTTTACTGTAAGCTTAAGACATCCCAGAAAATTCTGGGAATGAGGCAGTGCTAGTGCACAATAAAAGTTTTATTTGGAAGCACCCCAACATGACAGCTATTGTCAAGTTATTGGCAATGAGAATTACAATTTAATATCCTAATAATACTATGCTGCATAGTTCTCCCACTTCTGTGAGCTTGCCTGACAACATGGACCAGAGATAGGGAGACATAAATCATAGTGGGACACTGTTACCTGAAGTGCTTTAGAGCCCCACTATATTAATATTAGAGGGGATTTCTGTTATTAGCTCAAATGGAAGGCTGCAAGTACTGGGTAACTTTGGAATCTTTTCACTGATGAACTCTGTACTAACTGCAGAGAACTCCAGGTTGAAGTGAAATAGAATGTTTTTATTGGAAATAACACAAGAAGCATTCACACATGTAACATGCTCACAAGAATCACACAAGGCTATAAAAGAGTTAGGCAGAGAGGTTAGATAGAAAGATAGATTTGGGAAATAGGGTGATAGCTACCAGTCCTGAAGAGCAGAGTTTCAATGTACTTAGACTGTGGTCTGAGGGTGGCACTGGAAGTTCTGGTCCAGAGGCATGCTGAGAAAGAAAATGTCTGGTCTTGCCCATAGTGGCAAACCTTTCTATTGCCAGGGATTAATGTTTATACCCTGCTTCATATCCAGAAGGGGTACTTTGGCTTAGGACAAAGCTTAGATGGGTTTCACACCAAATAAACAAAGGAAACAGAAGCTTGACTGATTGCTGTTGATGGCTGGGAGATAAGAATTAATAGGTTTATGACAACCTTGCATTGCAGGACAGGAAGGGGTTCTAAGCACTATTTCCCAGGGAGTTAGACTGTAATGGTCACTTGATTGTTTAGGTTGTGTGACTCACCATGGTGGGGCCCAAGAGGGAATTAGGACATATCTCCTTAATGGTTTTGTTTACTAAGGGGCTTCTGCTCAATCCTAGCTTGGGTGTGCTTGCTACAATATTTCTAAGACACCTTCCCAGGTCCTTGTGACCTCCATCTGACCGCCTTTTGGATCACCCCAATTTACTTGACCTCTTCAAAGTGTTCAGTGATTCCAATTATGAGATATTATAGGGAGAGGGTAGTAGGGCATGCTAACAACACTATAGTCTGAATCCTATTGGTACTCCCAACTAGAGTAGACACATTAAATTAATGGGATTTACCTATGTGTTTACTCACCATTCAAAAGCTGATTCAATGGATCTACCCTGATTGGGACTAACTGACAGGATTCAGTCCTGGACAAGCAGCAGGACAAAGGAGAACCCAATGCCACCACTTTTAGCAATAATGTGAAGTGGCATGTAGCTCTTCTGCCAGGATACTCTGAAAAGCTAGAATTCAAAATCTCCCTTTTCCCTTTAAGAACATGTTTAATGTACAGTAATGCTAAACTGGTAATTTTAATGATTTCTTAGATATGGGTACAAATAATCCCTCTGTGCATCAATGTCCATTTATTACTTACATTTGCCTTTCCTGCAATGAGTTTCAGGTAGAGCCGATGGCTCTCCTCCTCCCAATTTCATCTTTATATTCATAACAACCCTGCAAAGTTGGTCAGGCTCAAAGGGAGAATAGCTAATTCAAGGTCACCCGGCGAGCTTCATGGATTCCTCCAGAATGGTGTGGTGTGGAATGTAGGGATCAAAATCAAGAGAGCATTGCTGGAAAATTGGTAGAAATTAACACAGACAAAAACACCAACTTCCTGCAAAGTGGAAAAAAAAAAGCATCATCTCTTCATGTAAGTGGTAATTTAGCAGCAAGCCCTCACTGAAAATCAGGGGCACTATTAAAGAAATAAGGTCTCCCTTATGTCATTTAGAACGAAGGCTAGATTTTAATTCAAGTTACAAGTTTGTTTATTACAATCCATAGATCCGTCATAAAAAAGGAACACAAACATAAGGCAGAAAATAGACAAAAATATTTTTTTAAAGATCTAAACAGCAAAACATTTTCAACCGGTTTTTACCTAAAACACAGTTAGCGCTAATCGATTTAGCCACAGCCAGGATCACTTTTGGGAACTTGTCTTCCAATAAAAACCTGATGTAAAATTGATCAGAGTTTCCTGGAAATTTGCTCATTAATGGATGGATTGTATAATGGTGAGCCTGATTATAAAGGCGACAAGACAAAAAAAAATATGTTTCATTGACTCTACTTCCATATTACTACATGGGCATTGTCTTTCCAAATACAGTACACCAGCAAATCTGCCTTGAAGTAATTCAGTAGAATAGACATTACATCAGGCCTTGGGAAAAAACTGTGGTAATTAACCACTGACAGGTTCTTTAAATAGCTATTTAGAAAGGCCTGTTTTTGATTCATTTTTTATAAAGCAAAATTATTTTCCCCAATTGTATTAAATGGTGGTTCAGAAATACATTGTGGAACGATGATCAGAAAACATCTCTAAATATTTTTAAAAGTATTTGCTATTTCAGTTGAATATTTGGTGCTGATTAATTTCTGATACTTGGCAGGAACATTGTTATCATGTTCTTTGATTCTGATCCACTTCAGGCCATCATAGGTTTAACTCCATTGGGAATGTGACATAGCTCATGTTTTCAGTGGGAAAATGTGTCTTGTCTTGAAAACTGGCATGTGTTGGAAATTGTGTTGAAAATTTTATTGACTAATCCACTGTCTTGAAGAAACTAGAAAATGTCAGGTAATTAGTCAAACTAACACTTTAGAGCTGCTAATAAAAACAAACATAAATTCCAGTAGCTGTATCACAGAGGTTTCAGTGAAGTCTTAGTTACTTCTGTTTATAATTTCCCTGACAGGTACATTTACATCCCAATGGGAGGATCTCGCTGCAATATGTTTAAGATGCTGTTTTCTACAGCAACCACATTTGCTTTTGTAAGCTATTGGCATGGAGGCGATAGCTACCTCTGGTCCTGGGCTGTACTTAATTGGCTTGGAGTGACTGCTGAAAATGGAGTGAAGAGGCTGGTTTCTCTTCCGGTTGTCCATGACATGCTTGTAAGTTAATTCCTTTTCCGTTGTTGTAAATAAATTTGGGTTTATGTTTAGAATTTAATAATTCCTTCTAAAACCAACTACATGTTTAGTGCTGTATAAGACATAACCTCCAACTGTCCCATTCTGGCAAGGACAGCTCCGATTAATCTTCTGTCATCCCATGTTTTTAAGTTACTTTTAAAATGTCCCAGTTTCTCTCTTCTCCTCCCACTTTTCCCCTTTGTTGTCTGCTTACTTCATGTACTGCAAACTGAGTTCAAAGTGTAAAACTATCCAATTAATTCAGCAGGCGGAAGGAGAGAGAGGAGGAGGAATCTACTTGACTTACACCCCACTAGCTACAGAGATTAACCATTGGTGATTGTGTGGATGGGGAGTTGACTTTATTGCTTCAGAGCTATTGTGTGGCACTGCAAATTTGTGGAAGATCAATTGAAATCACAAATAAGGCTTGGTTACTTGAGATGTTATTTTAATTTAAAAATATTTAAGTCTTTGTCCAGCGGTGCCACCTCACCTAGAATACTGTGTCCAGTTCTGGGCACCACAATTCAAAAAGGATATTGACAAATTGGAGCATGTCCAGAGGAGGGCGACTAAAATGGTGAAAGGTCTGGAAACCATGCCTTATGAGGAGAGACTTAGGGAGCTGGGTATGTTTAGCCTGGAAAAGAGACGGTTAAGAAGCAATATGATAGCCCTGTTTAAGTATTTGAAAGGGTGTCACATTGAGGATGGAGCAGGCTTGTTTTCTGCTGCTCCAGAGACTGGAACGCGGAGCAATGGATGCAAGCTCCAGGAACAGAGATTCCACCTCAACATTAGGAGGAATTTTTTGACAGTAAGAGCTGTTCGGCAGTTGAACATACTCCCCCGGGGCGTGGTGGGGTCTCCTTCTTTGGAGGTCTTTAAACATGGGCTGGATGGCCATCTGTCGGGGATGCTTTGATTGTGATTTCCTGCGTGGCAGGGGGTTGGACTGGATGGCCCTCGTGGTCTCTTCCAACTCTACAATTCTATGATTCTAGGGAGGACAGTGAAAGGAGTGGGTAGGAACTGTCTACATAAGATTCTGGGATCAGTTAGGTCTGTGGCCATCTCACTCTTTCTTAACACTGACTATTGTAAAATATGATTGATTTAATGGGCCTGTAAATTCTTATCCTTAGACATCTAAAATTTGTTGTTTTTATTTGGATCTGCAGTCAAGCAGTGTACAGACATGTATGCAATAGGTTTTGCAAATATTTAAAACATCTTGTAATGTTTTGTGAAGATGCTTGGCCTTTGCTGGACTTACGGCAGATACATTGGAGGAGTGGCAATGTATAGGCTACCATGCTTTAAGGCGCTTCACTAATATGGCACTTTTCAATTATACAGTACAGTATCACTGGCTGGAATCCTCTATGGCAGTTACGAATGCATACCATTTTTTATTTACTATTTTTACTTTTGCTTCTTTTTTAAAGCCTAGAGCTGTTGCACACTTAATAAATGGTATTGTAAATATTTTTAAAGGCTTTTCTATGTACTGGCAAGTGAAAAAAAAAGGCTGTGATTTGCTTTAAGGTGATATTCACTTTAAAACTGTGGTCTGGAACCTAACCCACCATATTAGCAGGGTATGCCCATAGATCGTCTTGCTGTTGTCCTATTTTCAGGTTTAAGGTGGGAAGGATAGTTCTAACATGAGAGTCATAGTTGATATAATAGAATGTGATTTTATATATATATATATATATATATATATATGGTATTATTTGATTCCAAGGTAACCAGGTGGTACATCAATTGTTCAGCCTAGATAATTGTAGAATTATTTCTCTCTCCCCGTATCTTTAATTTTAGGTAATGAGGGTGAGGATGGGGTAAGCACTAGAACTGGTATGCAGAAATTAGAGGCCAGCAGTTAACGATCAGACTTTTAAATTCCAATCAGTATGTGCAGTCCAGGCTCTTTCCTTATTTCTTTGGGCTTTATGGACCCAAATCCCCCAGCTTCCCAATTTTTCTTTGCATGTCCGTTCAAATAGCCAAGAACTGTTAATACCCCTAGGCTGTGAGAGATTTTCCGTCAGTTCCATCTTTCCATTTGCCACTTTTGTCCTTCTTTCTTTCAGTCCTTTGGGAAAGAATCCTCAATGTGGCTACTAAAATTAGGAAACCTATTTATGTGTTTGTTTGTTTAATGTTTAGTCTGCCTTTCTCCCAAATGGAACCCAAGGTGCCTCACAACATAAATTAAAACCTGGGGCCCGTCTAAATGGTGAAAATACTCCTCATAGAAATCGTTGGGTATCCTACTTGTCTAAACAGAATCCAGTGCCAATCCACACTATTCGGAAGAAGGGGGGCCCAAAATGGCAAAAACAATGTAGGAAATGTAGGAATTTCTCTGTACTTTTTCACAAACAGTGAGGCAGATGTGCATTTTTTCTCATTTGGATTATACAACAATAAAAAAACTCAAAGGGAAGCACAAAGCTGATTGGCTGAGCGAGAGCGGGGTGGGGCTTGCTAGGAGGGCAAGTGCCCACTGCTGCCATATTGCATTTTCACCTTAGCGATTGCTCGCTAAGGCGATAAAAAGGATCAAATTTTCTGTTTTGCTTTCTTATAAATTTGGAGAATTGCTCTATCACACCAGTGCACCTTGGGATGACTTTTTTTAAAAAAAAATACCGATGGCAGTGAAGAACTACACAAGTAAATCACTCGCGGCCGCCATCAGGAATGCGAGTCTTAAGGGGTCTTCTGAGGCCAGAAAAACCATTTAGATATGTCGTTGCTGCTGTGAGATGCCAATGCTACAAGGTACTTTGGATTTTTTTCCCCTCATGTAGATGGGCCCATAGTAAATAATATTTGTTTAATTGTTGATGGAGTGAAAAAAAAATGGTGAGAAAATTGTAGTTAGAGTTGGGAGCAGCAGGTGGACTGGGAAGGAGAGGAGAACTACTTGATGATCTTTTTTGTCACTTCCCAGAAATAGTCAACCCTATGCATCAGGGACAGATATTTTGCTTCCTGATGTACAGGAACAAATAAAATAATCATAGTCATAATATTTTTTTATTTCTTACCTGTGTCTCCCCAAGGCTTGAGGTGGGATACAACATAAATTAAAACACAAATATGTGACATAAAATTACTTTAAAACACTGATAAAAACACATAGGATTAAAACAAACATTAAAATCATTGATAGACTTAAAATACCAATTTAAAATTCATAGATTAAAATCATCTGGGTATGCCTGCCAGAAGAGATAGGTCTCTAGTGCCATTTTGAATTTTTAGCTGTCAAATCTCTTCTGGCAGGCCTTTCCACAGTCTGGGGGCCAGCTGATAAAAAGATCCTCTGGGTGACAGTTGCTAGTCTAGTCCTACCTGTTTGAAGTAAATGTCCCCTAGAGGACCTGAATGTACGGGGCGGATTGTATGGGAGAGGATGATCCTGAGGGTATCCTGGACCCAAACAACGTAGGGCTTTAAAGGTAATAACCAACACTTTGTACTTTGCCTGGAAACTAATTGGCAGCCAGTGGAGTGATTTTAATATTGGTTGCCTCCCATGTCCCAGCCCAAGTTGCATTGTACCTAAGGAAAATTATTTTTAAAACCTCACAGGGATCTCTTCCTCATACCATATGAATAAAAAAAAGATTAATTAAATTACTAGCCATGTCCTGCCTTTTCATAACTTCTGAAATATGCTGCCTGTGGCAACTGCCTCATTCTTCCCAATGGTAGTGCCAATCCTGACTTGGATTTTCTGTGCTAGCAGCACTACATTAGGAAGGCTGCACATGTGAAACAGCTCCCCTGGGTAGCTGTTGGTGGGTGATTCTTTACTGCTTCACTTACAACATAATACACATTCTTGTTATATCATCTACCCTCCAACTGTCCCAGTTTCTCAGGGACAGTCCCAATTAATTCTCTCTCATTCCACTTTTCAGCTCTTTTGAAATGTCCCGGTTTCTCTCTTCTTCGTCCACTTTCCCTCTTTGTCCCCAATTCCTTCAGTTGCTGCAAACTCAGCTCAAAGCACAAAAATAGTTATACCCAGTTAACTTAGCAGGGGTGAGGACAGGAGAGAGCTGATTCTTGTCTTCTTTGCCATTTTGCCCACACTCAGATGTTGCTTGGCCACACAGGTCCTGGTTTTCTTCTGTGAAATGTTAGATGATATGATATCAGAATTAATCCTTTGTACAATTCCAGTTTGCTCTTGAAATCACTGAGTGTGCAAAACCGTGGTCTCTTTTCTCTGGACGGTTTTGATATGGTAAGGGCCTTTCCATGTTTATGCATAAAACCTCCACACTTCCCACATGCTTTGGAGGGAGTGAGATGGATTTTACTCTCTTTTCTTCCTCTGTGATGAAGCATGGACTAATTATGATATTATAAGAAGACTCATTGATAGTTAAAGTATCATCAGTGTCTTGCAAAATAACTCATATTGAAATAATTGTGCCTTTTCACTGCATTATCAGTATTAGGCTGCCATTACCATCTTGGCTGCACATTATAAAGGTTGGTGGTCAGCTATCACTAATTTAATGGTATGATGATTCCCTCCTCCTCTTCCTCCTCCTCCTTCTTCTTCATAAACCCAACATTAAGTTTAAACAGGGCCTAAAGGTTCACATTTCTATTAAAACAACACTGCATAAATGAAAATTGAAAGGTCTTCCTGACTGATTGCCTTGAGCCTCTATTTCATGCTTATTCCCCTCCATTCAGCATTCTCTTACTCCTTAGGAAATCTGCTCTATTGAAATGAAAAGTAATTTTCTCAGCAAGGATGATGGAGTCTCTATGCACACATCATTTCCCCATAATTTTTAAGATGAAATACCCTATGTTATAATGAATGAAAGAAAAGGAAAGGGGAAAAAAGGTTTTGTTTATTTCTTGTTAACTCTGAATCATCAACAATACTGAATCAAAGGTGAATTCTTTCTGACTCACACATTGTCAAAACCAGATTGTACCTGAAACCAGGTATAGGGATACATTTTTGTCTAATTCACTTCTCTGACAATAAGACTCACAGGAAGCTGTTGGTCTTAAGCTGAGAGAAGCAAGCAGTTCAAGGAGCCTAGTGGTACTTGTAAGGAAACAAAGGCAATGCTGAAGTCCTGGGTGCAATATATAGATAAGAAGGCAATTCAGAGAAATCTATGAGAAGCAGGAACTCAGGGGAAGAAGGGACGCCTATCTAGAATATGCAGTGCAACTGGAACAGAGGAAAGCAAGCCTCTTGAATAATCTGAAATCCATGGCTGACAAGATGAAGATTAAGATGGGAGTCCAGAAAGCAGAAGACAAACCATGGAGAAATGGCCCAGAATCCTGCTCTCTCTCTGTGGTTTGTTGAATCTGGATGTTTTTTTCCAAGCTGACTATCAGGTCAAATAATGTTGGGCATACTTGGTCCTTGTACTCCTTGCTGTTTCTGAAGAAAGAGCTTCGCAAGCCAGTCTTGGGCGACTCACCAGGCTAGCCTAGGCAGAAACCAGACCTCAAAAATTTATTTTGCCTGAGACCTGGAGAGATTTGTTTTTACCCTCCATATCTTGGTACACATCTTCACAAGAAATGGAAGATGGAAGGGGCCCAAACCCTTATCTCACTAGTCATATTGTTACCTACCCTGATAGTCCCCATCCTGAAATATCAAATAATTGACAATATTTAATAATTTGGCTTAATGTGGCCTTCCACGCGGTTAGCAAGTAAACCAGAGACTCCCAAATACCAAGTTTGGAGTCATGTGTAATCAAGGAAGGGGCCTTTGGAAATTCCCCAAAAAACAAATATTCAGGTCAGAACTTAACACCTGGAGGGGAGTCATTCACTAATCCACTGAACGATAGCAGAGTCCTTGATGCTTGTAAAATGGGTCTTTACTTCCCTCATCCCCTTCGAACAAAAGACCTTGCCTGCTCCTATTCAGTTCCAAATGCAGCACCCATTAACAATTGTTAACTTTTCTGGAGCATCCATTGTCTAACTCTGGAAACCTCTAATAAACATTGTATTCCACTCATAATCCTATCCTTTTAGGGAAATTATTCCATATAAATATCACCCTAAAACACCACCAAAGTGTACACTAATCCCCTGCCTTCCGACTTTACATCAGTTCATATCACCAGTCTATTGTCTGGTCCTCTTCACTGTCAGTTTACTTCATGATCTCAGCTCTGCAGGATTGGTACAATATAACCCACAAGCCTTTTACTCTATTCCTCTATCTAAATACTACCAACTATCTTCAATAGCCTTGTGCGAGTGTCTGAAGACTGAGTGTTTGCATGAATGCTGTTGATATTAATTTCCAATAAAGATCATTTAATTGTATGTTTTGGCTTAGAGTCATCTCCATTACTACCAGGATACATACATACAGTATACCCAGCCTCTCACTGCCATAGTTGAGCTAATTAAATATTTCCCATATTAATTTCTGACACTAGTGGGATCCTCGTGGACCCCACACAATTCAGGTAACAGTGTTTCCAGGTTATAACCACTACTGATAACTGATCTTCCACTGTCTCAGATTGTAGTTGAGTCCCCAGTTCTGAACATAATCTTCTAACATAAGAGTTGATTATCTAGTGCAATAGACTTGCAGGATATACTCAAAGCACAAGTCACAGGGGATGCTGAGAGTTATTGTAAAAACCCACAAATTTCCCAAGGTCACTGCATGTAGAATGGGTTGCCAACATTTTTTCTGGCAGGATTTTTGTACACAGATCACAGCACTAGCCAGCATAAAAAGGAAGAAGGAGGGGGAGGGGAAAAAAGGATGCAGTACTTCTTTAGACTAAAGCCTCAGGTATGAAGCATATTTATACAGTTGTGGGAGTGCATTTCTGTACTACATCTGAAGAAGTAGCTTTATATCCACAAAATCTCATGCAAAAATTAAATGAAAAAACAGTTAGTCTTAAAGGTGCTCCCACATTCCTTTTTTCCCCTCCCTTGTCAGGGGATGATGGGACAACCAATCCCCAGGTGAAGCCAAAAACTGTCTCAGCAGACTTGGTAGCAACACTTTCTCAAGAATACTCACACACAGAGTGTTTGGCGTCCAGAAAACAGGAGGTGCTTTTAATCTTCAATAGTTTCAGTATATACAAGCAAAGTGCTACACCAGGCATCTCAGGATCATAGGAAGAGAATGATCTCTATGCTGTCTTGTTTTTATACACACAGTACAGCATTGGCTTAGCCAAGCACATGGTTACATTGCATCAGATTTCTACCTTCATGGCTTTGTACTGTAGTAACCCTCTTCTGATGCAACCTTTCTCATGCAGCTGTAGCATGATTAGCATGACTGGCAGTTCACGGAGTCAGTCATCATGACTCAGTATGATTTCTGCAGTTGTTTGGCGATTTTAAAACTCAGGGTTCAGTAACCAATTCCTGACATGTCCTTCCACCTTTTTATACTGCAGTACAAAGATTATACTGCACAGCTACATCTTTGAAAGCTCTAGCCAGCATAGCCAATGTTGAGGAGTGCTAGGAGTTGCAATTCAACAACATCTGGAGGTCCATACACTGTCCACCCCTGATCTAAGAGCTTCTAACAGCAGGAAAATCCCTTTATTCCACTGAGGAATAAAATGGTAGGTGAAAAAAACCTCTATCTTTTACATTTTTGTTTGTTAGATAATATAGTAGCTATCACCCGGGGTCCACATAGCCATAGTTGATGAAAAATGCAGAGCCTTACATGACAGTGAAAGGAATGGGGCAATCCCAGCTTACACAGAGCTCCAGGTGCAGCTCTTGTGTGCACCAATGCATCAGGGAGTGTGTATCAAAGGAAATAGTTTTCACTCCAGAGAAGTGCTGATTTTTCCATACATATCAGATTCTCTGTGTACCTGCCAAAGCAAACAGGACACCTGTGCAGCCACCTGTCATTAAGTTTTTGGGTCAGAGAAACAATTCTCAGTAGACTAGAAATTAAAATCAGTACATTTAAAAAAAATAATTATGTATTTATACCCTGCTCTTCATCCACAAAGGCTATCAGAGTGGCTTACAAATTGTTTAAGCAATAGCAATTTACACATCTACACTGCATTAAGCAGTTTCCAATGTGTATTAGCTAATTGCCCCCACAAGCCAGATATTCATTTTACCAACATTTACCAACATTTTACCAACAGTGGCATTTAACCACTGTGCCACCAGGGCTCCCTACATAGATAAGGAGCTATGCACATTGCATACATACATTGCATTTCTTATGAATATTTGCTTCTAAATAAATTAATTTCTTGCAACAAGTGATGTAAGAAGCAAACATCAAAGAAAATGGTAGAAAGATGACTCATATTTAGGATTGGCTGAAATTCTATCTCAATTAGAAAAAGCCAGCTCCCTAGTGATTTATGATTTGGGCTTTAAAGAAAAAGGTTATCCATTCACCTGCAACATCTACACATGCAGGGTTTGATCCTTTCTGAATCGCTGAAGGTTATTGCTGGAGAAAGCATACAGGGAGCTTGCTTTGCAGGTAACTATAACTTACAGGTAAATATATTTACAGATAAATATAACCAGGTACACTGTATGTGGCCTAGTATATTAGGAGGTATTTCATTACAAACTTTAATGACAGAAACAACAAAGAAATGACAGAAACAACTAAGAGTTTTGTTGCACCTTATAGAATCATAGAATCATAGAATTGCAGAGTTGGAAGAGACCACGAGGGCCATCCAGTCCAACCCCCCTGCCACGCAGGAAATCTTGATCAAAGCATCCCCGACAGATGGCCATCCAGCCTCTGTTTAAAGACCTCCAAGGAAGGAGACCCCACCACACTCCGAGGGAGTGTGTTCCACTGCCAAACAGCTCTTACTGTCAAAAAGTTCCTCCTCATGTTGAGGTGGAATCTCTGTTCCTGGAACTTGCACCCATTGCTCCGTGTTCCAGTCTCTGGAGCAGCAGAAAACAAGCCCGCTCCATCCTCAGCGTGACATCCCTTCAAATACTTAAACAGGGCTATCATATCGCCTCTTAACCATCTTTTTTCCAGGCTAAACATACCCAGCTCCCTAAGTCTCTCCTCATAAGGCATCGTTTCCAGACCTTTCACCATTTTAGTTGCCCTTCTCTGGACACGCTCCAATTTGTCAATATACTTTCTGAATTGTGGTGCCCAGAACTGGACACAGTATTCTAAGTGAGGTCTGACCAAGGCAGAATAGAGTGGCACTATTACTTCCCTTGATCTAGACACTATACTTCTATTGATACAGCCCAAAATCGCATTGGCCTTTTTAGCTGCCGCATCACACTGTTGGCTCATGTTCAACTTGTGGTCTACTAGGACTCCTAGATCCCTTTCGCACGTAGTCTCATTCAGCCAGGTCTCTCCCATCCTATATTTATGCATTTCATTTTTCCACCCTAAATGCAGTACTTTACATTTCTCCGTATTGAATTTCATTTTGTTAGCTTTGGCCCAGCTCTCCAGTCTATCCAGGTCATTCTGAATTTTGATCCTGTCCTCTAGGGTATTAGCTACTCCTCCCAATTTGGTGTCATCTGCAAATTTGATAAGTATGCCCCTAATTCCCTCATCTAAGTCATTGATGAAGATGTTGAATAGCACTGGGCCCAGGACAGAACCCTGTGGCACCCCACTGGTCACATCTTTCCAAGACGAAGAGGAGCCACTGCTGAGCACCCTTTGGGTTCGGCCGGTCAACCAATTACAAATCCATTGAACAGTTAACTTGTCTAGCCCACATTCTACAAGCTTGTTTGCAAGAATGTCATGGGGAACCTTGTCAAAGGCCTTACTGAAATCAAGGTATGTGATGTCCACAGCATTCCCTTCATCTACCAAGCTGGTAACTTTATCAAAAAAAGAGATCAGATTAGTCTGGCATGACTTGTTTCTCTGAAACCCATGTTGACTTTTTGTGATTATGGCATTGCCTTCTAAATGTTCACAGACTCTCTGTTTAATGATCTGTTCTAGAATCTTCCCTGGTATTGATGTCAGACTAACTGGACGATAATTGTTGGGATCCTCTTTTTTCCCCTTTTTGAAGATGGGAACAACGTTTGCCCTCCTCCAGTCTGCTGGGACTTCTCCTGTTCTCCAGGAGTTCTCAAATATTATTGCCAATGGCTCTGAGATTATATTTGCCAGCTCTTTTAATACTCTTGGATGTAGTTCATCTGGTCCTGGAGATTTAAATTCATTTAGATTAAGAAGGTATTCCTGTACTACCTCTTTACTTATTTTGAGCTGGATTTCCCCTATTGTGTCCTCTGTTCCATTCTCCTCAGGTTGGTCCTCCTTTTCCTTTTCTGAAAACACTGAAGCAAAGAAGGTGTTGAGTAATTCTGCCTTTTCTCTGTCCCCTGTTAGCATTTTGCCATCTTCTCCACGTAGCGGCCCTATCATTTCCTTCTTCCTCCTTTTGCTGCGGACATACCCAAAAAAACCCTTTTTATTGTTCTTAACCTCCCTAGCAAGCCTGAGCTCATTCTGCGCTTTAGCTTTTCTGACTTTACTCCTACACGTGTTCGCTATCTGTTTGAATTCTTCTTTGGTGATTTCCCCCCTTTTCCATTTCCTATACATGTTCCGTTTAAAACTTAGCTCCATTGAAAGTTCTTTAGTCATCCATCCTTGTTTCTTGAGACACCTCCCATTTTTCTTCCTCAATGGTACTGTTTGAAATTGTGCCTTCAGTATCTCCCTTTTGAGAAAGTCCCATCCGTCTTGAGGTCTCTTCTCTTTTAGTATTCCTGACCATGGGATCATCACCAGTATTTCCCTGAATTTATTGAAATCAGCTCTCCTAAAGTCAAGAATGCGTGTCTGACTATGCCTGGCTTCTCCTTTCCATTGTATAACAAACTCCAGGAGAACATGATCACTCTCACCTAAGGATCCCACCACTTGCACCCCATTAACCAGGTCGTCTCTGTTGGTTAGGATCAGATCTAAAATAGCTGACCCCCTTGTTGCCTCTTCCACCTTTTGGAGCATGAAATGGTCTTCCAGGCATGTAAGGAATTTGCTAGACCTTGTAGTTTTGGCTGAGTTAGATTGCCAGCAAATATCAGGATAGTTGAAGTCACCCATCACTACTACATCTCTCCTTTCTGCATGTATGTTCATCTGTTCTAGAAAGGCAACATCCAATTCCTCCGTCTGATTTGGGGGTCTGTAGTAGAGTCCCACAATAACATCCCTGTTGTTTCCCTCCCCTTTAATTTTTATCCAGATGCTCTCCACCTGGCTTCCAGTATTGATGTCGTGGATCACTTCACTGGTGTAAATATCCCTGACATATAATGCTATTCCTCCTCCTTTCCTGTTTGGCCTTAAAGGCAAGCACATTTTCTTTGGCATAAACTTTTGTGGATAGCAGCCCACTTCATAAGATGCATCTTCTTAGGAGATGTTCACCCGGGAAAATTATTCCCCGGGGAGATCAGGACAGAAAGGGGGCTGTTCTGGAAGCAGCGCCACGTTTCTCAAGCCCCCTTCCCTCTCCCGATCTCCTGTCATCCTCACTCTGTGCTCGTTCCATTTCCCTCCCACTAGGTTCCACAATTTTTTATTAACGAGGGTTCGTCGTTAATTAAAAAAATCATGGAACATAGCGGGAGGAAAATGGAACGAGCACAGAGTGAGAACAATGGGAGATCAGGAGAGGGAAGGGGGCATGCGAAACGCGGAGCTGCTTCCAGAACAGTCCCATTTCTGTTCCGATCTCCCCAGGGAATAATTTCCCCATGTGAGAATCTCCCTAGTCTTTAAGGTGACAGAGTTTCGGCTACAACAAACTAACATGGCTGCCCCCTTAGGAATGTCTTTATATTTCTATTGCTATCTGTGTTTAGCCAGATTTGTCATCTAAACATGCTTGGTTAAGCAAACACACACCCAGAGCATCACAGAATACAGCTGTCATAGAATCATAGAGTTGGAAGGACAGCAGGGACCATCTAGTACCTCACCATGCCATGTAGGAATAAACAACTAAACCATACTTGAGACAGCTGTCCAACCTCTGTTTAAAAAACTCCAGTGAGTGAGAGTCTACCAATGTCTGACCGAGTCTATTCCAGTCATGACGTTCTTCCTAATATTTAAGTGGAATCTCTGTTTTTGTAATTTGAATCCATTGGGTCTTTTTCTAGTCTCCAGAAAGGCAGAAAACAAACCAGATGACATCCCATAAGATATTTGAATATGATTGTTATATCACCTCACACTTTTCTCTTCTGCAAGCTAAACATACTCAGCACCTTAAACAGTTCCTCAAAGGGCTTGTCTTCAAATTTTATACCATCTTGTGACTTCAGACATAGAGAACAGAAGAAAAATTATTAGTTTGAACAATCAACTATAGAATTTTGGAAGCCAATGTGGCTTCAGAGCCAATAGGAGTACTACAGATATGGTATTTGCCCTTAGACAACTGCAAGAGAAATGTAGAGAGCAGAACAAGGGTCTCTATGTAACATTTGTTGACCTCACCAAAGCCTTCGACACGGTGAGTAGGAAAGGTCTGTGGCAGATCCTGGAAAGACTAGGATGTCCCCCAAATTCCTTAAAATGATTATCTTGCTACACGAGGGCCAGCGTGGTCAAGTCAGATATGGCGATGCTCTTGCAGAGCCCTTTCTAATAACTAATGGAGTGAAGCAAGGTTGTGTTCTTGCACCAACTTTATTTACAATCTTCTTCAGCATGATGCTCCAAAGGGCTACAGCAGAGCTCGAAGAAGACAACGGCATCAATATACGTTACCGTACTGATGGTAGCTTGTTTAACTTAAGCCGTCTCAGGGCTCACACTAAGACTCTAAACTATCTAGTCCGTGAGCTGCTCTTCACCGATGATGCTGCCCTTGTTGCTCACACAGAAGCAGCTCTGCAGTGCCTAACATCCTGCTTCGCAACAGCAGCAGAGCTGTTTGGGCTGGAAGTCAACCTGAAGAAAACGGAAGTTCTTTACCAGCCTGCACCACAGGACGAACACCACCATACCCACATTGCCGTGGGCAACTCTGTGCTTAAGTCCGTTCAGCAGTTCACCTACCTGGGAAGCATCATCTCCTCAGATGCCAAGATTGACAAAGAGATCGATCACAGATTAGCAAAGGCACATAGCGCATTTGGAAGACTTTACAAAGGAGTCTGGAGCAATAAACACCTGAGGCGAAACACAAAAATCAGTGTGTATAGAGCCATTGTACTATCTATTCTCCTTTATGGATCTGAAACATGGGTCACCTATCGCCACCACTTCCGACTCCTCAAACACTTCCATCAGCGCTGTTTACGCACAATCATAAATATACACTATTGAGAACACAGCTGCGCTGGGCAGGGCATGTTTCTAGGATGGAGGACCATCACCTCCTCAAAATAGTATTCTACGGTGAACTCGTCATAGGTCAGCGTAAGAGGGGCACTCCAAAAAAGCGATACAAGTACTCCCTGAAACAACACCTCAGGCTTGGCCAAATTGATCACCAACAATGGTCCACCCTGGCCTCCCATCGGGAGGCATGGAGACACACTATCCACAATGCTGCAGCCTTATTTGAGAACTCACGCTGAACAAGTCTTGAAGAGAAACGACAACGCAGAAAAAAATCACAACCTGGAAACATCACCCAAGGAGACCTTCTGCTGTGCTTTCTGCAACCGGACTTGTCTATCTCGGATTGGCCTTTTTAGCCATCAGCGTGCTTGCTGAAAGTGTGGGATGAGTCCTTCCTGAATCTTCGTTTGCAAAGAGAAGCCAGAGAGAGACAGAGAGAGATAGAGAGAGAGACCTTAGTATCTAATCTATGCAAGTTTTCTGTTGTGTGGAATGATTAGTACTTTTTTCTCACACTTTGGTAATGTGCCTACCAGTTTCTGAAATTGCTGCTGTGTACCACACAATCATAGAGATGGATGGGGCATCATGAGCCATTGAGTCCAACCCCCTGCTTATTGTAGGATCTCCATCTAGAGCATCCCCCAACAGATAGCTGTCCAGTCTCTTTTTGAAGATGTCCAGAGGAGACCCCACACCTCTCTATGCAATTTATTCCATTGTCAAACTGCTCTTACTGTCAAAAGTTCCTTCTAATGCTAAATTGAAATCTACTCTCCTGTAACCTCTTAGGGAGAGCTTTGGCACTGATAAGCAGTATAGAAATGTAGGTAATAAATAACTTTAAACCATTAGACCTGGTCCTACACTCTGGGACAGCAGACAATAGGCCTGCACCCTCCTCTCTGTAACAGTATGGAGATCTTATCAAATGTTTTGCTGAAATCCAGATAAATGACATCCATTGCATTCCCACCATCTACTAACTAGTGACCTAATTTTAAAAAAAGATATAAGATTAGTTTGACAGGACTTGTTGCTGACAAACGCATGCTGGCTAGATACTTGCAAACATACTCCTATATAATTTGTTCTAATATTTTTCCTGGTGTTAAGGTCAGGCTGACTGGTCTGTAGCTTCCTGAATCTTGTTTTTTGCCTTTTTTGAAGAGAGGGACAATGTTTGCCCACCTCCAGCCCTCTGGCACATCATCTGTTCTCCAAAATTTCTCAGAAATGATGGCAAGTGGTTCAGAGTACATCAGTGAGTTCCTTCAGTACTCTGGGATGCAGTTCATCTAGCCCTGAAGTTTTCAACTTGTTTAGGTTAGCTAGGTTATTCCTAACTAAAACTCTATCAATGTTGAGTTGGAATCCCGATCTCTTGCTGGTTTGCTGCTGCATGGAATCACACAGTTCTTTTTGGGGGGTGGGTGTGGGTGGGAGGGACTGAAGCAAAATAGTTCTGCCTTTTCATTGTGATATGTTAGCATTTAACCACCCATACTGAACAGCGGCCTCGCTGTCTCCTTGGTCAGTCTTATGCCTCACCTCTGGCATTTGTTCGCAAACGAAGATGCCTCAAATGTATCTGGAAAAAAACACCCTTTTTGTTGCTCCTTGTTTGCCTAACCAGTCTCACCTCATCTGAGCTTTAGCTTTCCATATACTATTCCTGCAAGCTTGGGCTACACATCTGCACTCTTCCTTGGTGATTCATCTTTCTTCCCATGCTATATATACTCCTTGTATTTTTCCCTTGCTCCTTGAGTTTGTTGTACAGCCACATTGTCTTTTTCAGATGTTGCCCATTTTTCTTCCTCCATGGGATTGTTTGTGATTGTGTGTTTTGCAACTCCTTCTTCAAGAACTTCCATCCTTGCTGGATGTCTTTTTCCTTTATCATTTCTAGCCAAGGGATTCCACCCATTATTTTCCCAAACTTGTTAAAATCAGTTTTCCTGAAATCCAAGATCTGTGTCTGACTATACAGCTGTCCCTTCATATTCACTGGGGTTTGGTTCCAGGACCCCCTGTGGATACCCAAATCCATGAATACTCAAGTCCCATTATATGCAATGGCATAGCAAAATGGTGTCCCTAAGATGGCAAAATCAAGGTTTGCTTTTTGGATTATTATTTTTTAAAGAATATTTTCAAGCCATGAATACTTAAATCCATGAATACCAAATCCATGGATATGGAGGGACAGCTGTGGATATGGAGGGACAAAGTACCAACTACTTTGATTCCAGCGACCAACTCCTTCCTATCAATTAGGATTAATCCAGGAATGTCAGTTCCTAGGATTGCCAATCCCTCTCCCTTTTGAAATAAGAAATTACCTGCAAGGCACACCAGCAATTTGTTGAATGGCCTATGAATAACAGAATTAAACTCCCAGCAGAAATCAGGGTAATTGAAATCCCCCATAACTACTAATTCTTGCATTTTTGTGATTTCTGAAATTTGTTTCTGATAAGCGTTATCTACAACATCTTTTGGTTTGGTGGCCTATAGTAAACTTCTCAGAAATACAAAAGCAACCTTGTGCAATTAAAAACTAATAACTTTAGTGACACACACACACATATATATAACAACTACAAAAATGAATGAAGCATGTGAATACAAACTTTCAAACACATGGAGATAACAAAATATATGTAGACATATCAAGTGTCCTTCTTATACCTACTCCAATCTTTTTTTCATGAGAGTGGTAAGAAAGTCCAAGATAGAGCTGAATGATGCAAGTAAAGATGAGTAGTTCACTATGGAGGCAACTGAATCAGGAACAAAGAGGACAGTTTTTCCAAGGTACATTTGAAACAGTTTTGTCTTAAAAGACTTCTTCAGCTTCTTATTATTAGCTATATACCTTCTGTATGGATGATAATACTCTCTCTCTCTCTGGCTTTTCTTCGCAAACAAAGATTCATGAAGGACTCATCCTGCACTTTTGAGAGGGCAGTTGCTCTTCAACTCCAAGTGGTCTTGGATGAAACTGATTATCTAGACCCATTTCAAACTGGCTTCAGGATGGGATTTGGAGTTGAGACTGCCATGGTTGCCTTGACTGATGATCTGCATCTAAGCATCGACAGGGGTAATGTGTCCCTGTTGGTGCTTCTAGACCTCTCAGCGGCTTTCGATACGATAGATCATAGCATCCTCTTGGATCACCCGCGTGGTTTAGGAATTGGAGGCACTGCGCTCCAGTGGTTCCAGTCCTTCCTCTCGGGCAGGTCCCAGAGGATCCTGCTCGGGGACAGCTGCTCCAGGAGAAAGGAGCTTACTTGTGGTGTTCCGCAGGGCGCCATCCTGTCCCCGATGCTGTTTAACTTCTATATGAAGCTGCTGGGTGAGATTATTCGGAGTTATGGGGCTGGGTGTTATCAGTATGCTAATGACACCCAGATCTATTTCTCCTTGTCCCGATCATCGGCCTCAAATTCCGATGGTGTCTCTCCTCTTAATGACTGTCTTAAAGCAGTAATGGGCTAGATGAGGAAAAACAGATTGATATTAAATCTGGACAAACAGAGGTGCTCACAGTAGCGGCCCCAAAACCAGGAGTTGGGTTGCAACCTCCAGTCCTGGATGGGATCACGCTCTCCGTTAAGGACTGTGTTCACAGTCTGGGGGTGCTCCTTGATTCATCTCTTCAGATGACAAGTCAGGTGAATGCAACGGTCAGGAGCGCTTGTTATCAGTTTCGGCTGATACGACAGCTGCGCCCTTTCCTGGAAGTAAGAGACCTCGAGACTGTGGTGCACACGCTAGTAACCTCTCATCTAGATTTCTGCAATGCACTCTACATGGGGCTACCCTCGTGCTTGGTCTGTAAACTTAAGTTGGTACAAAATATGGCAGCCAGAGTGGTCTTGGGAACATCTCGGAGAGACCATATAACTCCAGTGTTGAAATCTCTCCACTGGCTGCCTATCAGTTTCTGGATCTAGTATAAGGTGTTGGTTACTACCTTTAAAGCCCTAAATGGCTTGGGTCCAACTTATCTTCGGAACCACCTCCTCCCATACAATCTTCCCTGTGCACTCTGGTCGTCTGGGAGGAGTTTGCTTCAGCCACAAAAATCTAAGCTGTCTAACCTCCCAGAGGGCCTTTTCGGTAATCACCCCCAATTTATGGAATGGCCTGCCAAACAAGATCCGTCAGATGATGAGCTTAAGTAGCTTTAAAAAAGCACTAAAGACAGATCTCTTTTGGCAGGCCTTTCCTGATTAGATCCTGGCCTCAGGAGCTGCGTCTCCTGGCCTTTTTAAAATCTTGTATATATTTATTTTTAATGTGATTTTAGTTAAATCACATGGTTTTAATTTTATATTGTTTAATGTCTTTTTATGGGGGGAGGGTGGTGGTGGTGGTGGTGCTTTTAGTCATTATTACAATGTTTTAATTGTTGGAAGCTGCCCTGATTGTTTTTAGCAGAGGGGCGGGGTATAAATAAATATTATTATTATTATTATTATTATTATTATTTCTGCAAGTGCGCTGATGACTAAAAAGGCCAATCTGAGATAAACAAGTCTGGTTGCAGAAAGCACAGCAGGTCTCCTTGGGTGATGTTTCTGGGTTGTGATTCTTTCTGCATTGTCGTTTCTCTTCAAGACTTGTTCGGCGTGAGTTCTCAAATAAGGCTGCAGCATTGTGGATAGTGCGTCTCCATGCCTCCCAATGTG
This sequence comes from Gambelia wislizenii, assembly GCA_030847615.1. Classification (NCBI taxonomy): domain Eukaryota; kingdom Metazoa; phylum Chordata; class Lepidosauria; order Squamata; family Crotaphytidae; genus Gambelia; species Gambelia wislizenii. The sequence goes on from JAUMIR010000001.1 coordinate 41,523,131, forward strand.
AGGCCAGGGCGGACCATTGTTGGTGATCAATTTGGCCGAGCCTGAGATATTGATACAGGGAGTCCTTGTATCGCTTTTTTGGAGTGCCCCTCTTATGCTGACCCGTGGCGAGTTCACTGTAGAGTATTATTTTTGGGAGGTGATGGTCCTCCATCCTAGGAACGTGCCCTGCCCAGCGCAGCTGTGTTCTCAATATCATGGCCTCAATGCTGGTGATCCCTGCTTGCTCAAGGACAGCAACATTCGTCACATAGTCTAGTGTATATTTAGGATTGTGCATATACAGCGCTGATGAAAGCATTTGAGGAGTCGTAAGTGTTGGCGATAGGTGACCCATGTTTCAGACCCATAAAATAGAATAGACAGTACAATGGATGATAATAAAGTTCATAACAAACCATTCCCTTAGATATTATAAAGCCAAACATGGAAATGTAATATTACTTAGGAGAACAAATATTATAATATCAATACTTAAGCATTTCTGACACTAACTACACCCATAATATCTTTCACAAAAGATGCTCATTTTACTTAAAGTAGGACTATTTTTACACTTAACTACAATCAGCCTCTGCCTCTCTACAGCTGTGGCCCTGAACAGCAACCAGGGGTGTTTTATAAAAGCTTACAGGTCATAGGGAATAACACCTTCCTTTTACTTACATCAACGAAGGCAAGGGTATGGCATAATATTTTGAAATTTACAGATTTGTTCTTGTAAGTAATGTTACATTTTCATATTTGGCTTTACAATATCTAAGGGAATGGTTTGTTTATTCTCCCATATAAGCCAGAGATCTTTGGCAGAGGCCCTTCTCTCACTCTGCTACCCTACAGACATGTATTTTGGGGATACAAGAGAGAGCCTTCTAGTTGGTTGGTCCGGGACTCTGGAATTCTCTTCCTATTCAGGCTAGAATGGCCCACTTCTTGCTGTGCTTCCATCGGCAGGGAAAGACTTATTTTTACAAAATATCAGTCTTTAAGTATATATGGTTTTAAAAATGTGCTGTACTGTTTTTCAATTGTATGTGTTTCAGCTGCATGAGAATTGAAATTTTCCCTTTAAAAAATTAAATCAAAGTTTGAAACTATCACATGATTATTTATGAAAGATCATTGCCTATGGCCGTTTCAGAAAGATCAACCAAATTAAAAAGCAATAGCTCCATCTGGCATACTTTTTTTTCCTGCTTACAGATGATAGTATTCGCCTTTACAGAAGCATTCACAATCCATGAAATATCAAATTTTTCAGGGAAAACATAAATAAAGCTCAGTAAAATTCAGTGCATCTGAATTTCAGTGGTATTTATTAAGAAGTACAAGAGTATCAAGATGCTACACAGCTGTCTGTACCTTCTGTTGTTCTTTTTGCTTTGGAATAGAATATCCAGGAGACGAGAAGGTACAAAGAGTCTTCCTATCAGTTTGGATTTGAACAAACTGTCCACTCAAATGAACAGAGAGATTTATAGGCAACTGTTGAAACACATTCCCCCCTTTTTTTCTAGATTGCTCATCCACCTTTTTTCAATGCTAAATTACCACTTGCCCTCTGACAAGTCAGGCAGAATAGAGATTCAGAACTTTCATATATTTTGTGATTTGACATCAACAGTATAAAAGCTTTGAAATTTAGGATCTGATAGGAGCCAAAAGATGTCAATAGAAAGCCACCTTTGACAGTCAGTAAAAACTTCCCCTGCTGAAATCAAAAGGTGTATTTGAGTGATAGATATAACAAGGCACTAAATGTGATTGCTTGATTTTATTATTATTATTAATATTAAATGTTGGCAATGCATTTAAGGATTCATCAAAGATGTTACAAATACGTTTATCAATGTTTGAAAAATCAGCACATAGGGTACAAGTTACATTTTCCAGTTAAATAGAGACTTTGTTTCTTCATGTACTATCTTTTCTTCTATAAATATCTAAGGACTGGAAAAGCCTAGGGAAAATGTTTTGAAAATACGTCTTTAGACCAGAGATGGGAATAATATGTTCCTCCAGGTGTTGTTGAACTATAACTCCCAGCAGCTATAGGTAACATAAACAATGGTCAGGAATTATGAAAGTTGCAATTCAGTAGCATTTAGAGGGCCACACAGTTCCCACACTTGTTTTAAATCAATGACAGGATGCTGTAGTCTGATGTGCAAGATAAAAGCAAGTAGGATTGTTACCATTGCATCAGTGTTATATGAGCTGTCACAGTATTTTCAGGATGTTGTATTGAGGCAGAGTTGTACCCTTGAACTAGTTAATATAGTTGTTGCACAGAATGCCTTGGATAAATGGTTAGTTAAGGGGGTGCAGAGGTAAGACAGGATGGAAAACCTGAGACCTCAAGAATTATCCTGCACCTATCAACGGGACTACGAGCTCCTGTGTGTGTTACTACAGCATTGTAATCATGCATTCATACCAGTGGGATGCTCTCAGATGATGCACTAATACCCAGTTCTACCAGAGGAACATTCAAAATGTTCTTGTCAACTCCCCCCAGCTTTCTGCACTGCCCAAAAAACATTTCTGGATGCCTCTGATTCCAGAACCAGTTTGGTGTGATCAGTTTGGGTGTCACAGGAGAGGTTGCGCATCTCAGTTCCCTTGGATTCTGTTGTTCTGCCAGCAGAACATTCAACTCGATGATTTAATTGTATGTTGAATTATCAAAAAAGTTGGTTTAACAAATTGTTTTATGGTCTTCTTTGTTCACTCAAGTGCCAAAATGCTGAGAAATTGCTGTTGCCACTAAGAAGTGAATGTCATCTTGTTAGTGACATATGCATGCATAAGTTGTGCTATGCATGTGGGGCCAATTATTTGCTATAGCGCTAACAGTGGTGAAAGCAGAGTTTTGCATTTAGCAATATTGTGCACTGTGATTGTGCACAATCTCAGTTACACATTGCCAATTACACATCATTCACTTCACCTTGCTCATTGCGCAGCAACATCTAGTCATTGATATGTGTTGTACAATGTTGCTATTCTGCATGGGGATTGTGTAGTACTGGTACATCATATTTCTGTGTGCCAATATTTATATCACACTGAGGGGATGTTGGACTGCAACCATTGTTTAGCAATATGGATATGATATGGAAAGGAATGAACATACCGCTATCATACAAGAATGCCATTGCCCATTCACCCTTTAAAAAAAAAACAGATAATAGATTTAAGATCATCCTTATACATAGCCATATTTCCCTTATAAAATAGTCCATCTTCTGTCGTTGGTATGTCAGAGAAACCCATCCAAGGTGTTTGAATTTTCAGAACATCTTCAGGAATGTCATTTTTGAGTCCCTGAAGATTTGTGGGTTATGTGCAATGCCATTCTTCCAGCTGGTTACCTTCTTTTTCTAAATTCTGTGTTGCATTCTGTTATTGTCTTGTTTATGTCTTATGATGCAAGTCTACATCAAAATATTCACCATTATTTTTTGCCTGAATGGTGCTGACTCACCGTCTCTAGATTGACTTCCAAGAGTGGCAGACACTCAATTTATGCCATATTTCTAGCATACAGAAACAAAATTGTGAGGAAGCTTTTATACCAATGTAGTCCCAGCACATGAAATTCAAAGCCTTCTGTTGACTTTTTGTGATTATGGCATTGCCTTCTAAATGTTCACAGACTCTCTGTTTAATGATCTTTTAATGAAGGGGAGAAGGACAGGGAGAGGGGGAGAGAGAGAGAGAGAGAGAGAGAGAGAGAGAGAGAGAAATAGCTGCATCTTACAATGATGGAGGAAGAGAGTGGGGAGATTTTCAGACAGGAACGAAAAAAAACATTCCCATCTCGCGATCTCCTCTCCTGCCCCTCTCCAGTCTCTGTAGAGACATAAAATGAAAACTTTTCAAACCTACCTTAATCGCGCCTCGTTCCCTCGGCAGGGCAGCCCAGGAGTGAATGGAGCTTGAATGGAGTGCCTTTCACTTCCTGGATTAAAATCCCAGCTGTTCTCGTGAGAAAACAAGAGTACGGGACATTCAAAAATAAAAACAAATATACTACAGTAAAAGTAACACCAAGCACAAAAACATACTTAAATCATTACAAGTAACCTGGGGAGGGCACAAAAAAGTGTGTCACTTACCTCGATGTCCTGATCTCACCTGGAAGTGCTCTGACATGGACCTCCCATTGATGCTGGCATCCACGCAAGCATAACGGGGCACCACTCAGTCGCAAGACATTCCATTACAGAAATGGAACGGAGGATTCATTGACAGCTAGCCCATCAATAAAAAGAAGTACCGGCATAATGACAACCAAATGAGAGCATGATGACATGGGAACAATGTTGTCTGAAATGCAAGCCCTTTAGTGATCTCCTGGTGTCATTATCAGACACTCTAAATATGACATGATAATCTCCTGGGTGTGGAAAAGCCTAACAAAAAGGAAATTGCAAGCATGCAAACTGGGGAATCAGTTTGTGCAAGCATGCACAGGCTGCTGACTAACACTAACAACACAGTTGCTTTAGGAGGTGGGAACATGAAGTCAAAGGAGCAAACTTGCAAGGTTTGGAGCTACGAAAACTGAAGTTCAGGGGTTGCTTAAGAGGAAGGGTGAAGAGCAAACAATGGGTTCAAAAGTAGAGATAATATAATACTTTTTCTAATCTCTCTTACTTGCTCTCTCTCTCTTCACCCCCCACCCCGTTGTCTCTAAAACACTGGAGGAAAAGGTGGAGGCAAATGGAGAGAACCACAGCATGCAGAAAAAATAATCCCAACATTATAAATTTTTTGGATGACAAATTTACCTCTCATTGGTCCCATTGGACCTAACTGGGGAGAAGCTGGGGAGTTTTGTACTGCTTGGAACAGTGGGAAAGAATGGGAGGACAAACTAATTAAGGTTCTCTATGCCAGACCAGGACTTTAAGAAAGAGAATATACTAACGAGATTATCTGGCCAAAACCATGGATTTGAGAGAGGGGAGCTTCAAAGAGAGTTTTCTCAGCTGGAAAAGGAGTAAGGCTCAGGCCTAGACCAACATAAAGAAGTGGAAGGAAGGTACATTCTCAGGAATCAGAACTTTTGGTCAAAGATGGGTGCTGACTCATACCCAAGAATGAACTACCTTTGGAATCTGTGGCCTTTTTAAAGAGGATTTGAGGCAAGAAAAAGTCCCTTAAGGTCTTCTAAAATAAAGGAATCTCTAAAACAAAGGATGTCTCTCTGGATTTCCTGACAGATATTACCTGGTACTTTTCTTAACTAAATACAGTAATGTCTCAAACACATACCCACTTAAGAGAGGCATCACAGAGTATTTGACCTGATCCATCTGGTTGAGAAGAGAGATTATGGTTGCATTTTGACTAAAAGAAGAAGATTGGTGTCGAGCTTATCACCCTTGCCCCCAAAGTGTATTTCCTTACTAGTTTGAGTCCCTGCCCATGTTCCGTTGTTTTGCCAACTGCAGGCTGTCATAGAAGCAAACCTTACTTGGCTATTCAGCTGTGTCCAATAATTTAATCAGTATTCTTGACACATATGGTGGGGGTAGTTAATGGAGGCATGTTCTTTCAAAATGGGTTCTGGCTAAAGGATTTGACTAGAAGAAGCCTTACCAGCTAGCCCAATGTCAAGTATTTCCAAGTGGAACATATATTGATACACACACATCTTGTCAGGGGTATTGTTCAAATGCTGACATCCTGTGATGCACCTGAATGTGAAGGGGAGTGCAAAACTGAGTGTGCATGCTCAGTAGCACCACATGTGTAAGTCTGCATCTAAAAGCTTGAACTGGATGTTAAACCACTTCTGCAGGGGAGCTTATGCCTACATAAGATACCAACAGGATTCCAGTCAATATAACTCATAAGCGTCTTGATATTGCCATTACAATATGGTGAATTTCTGGGCTGTCAGTTGCTAGATTGAAAGATGGCAGTCCTACATAGCACATATTTGAGGGAGTTTGAATTAATTAACTCTTACAGACCATGATGAGTCTGTAGATAACATGTTTTCTCCCTCTGGCCCTTTCCTCTTGGATGGAAATTTGGGCAGTGTTATACGCCATCAACCCTAATCCGAGTAAAATGCAGGGATGCTCCTAAATTCACGACAGACCCAGCATTAGGCAAAGTGGCAGACCCTGGTTTCCTCAGTGGCAGCAAATTGTTTGAGGACAGAGTTTTATGTGTGCCATATACCTACCATGCCCAGCACCTACTAGTCTGCTGCCTTCAAATACAGTAGAGGCAGCCATAATTGAAGTAAGATTTCATTTCCAACCTGGTCAGCATCTGTCTATGGGAGGGAGTCATACAGACCATTTTCTCATCTGCATCAGGTAGCAAAACATCTTGGGCCAGTCTTAAATTCATTTTGAAATCCCAGTTTTAATCAGGGTTCACATATTGACTTTCCTACCGTTCCTAGGTGACTATATGATTCCCTGAACCCACAGAGAGAATTCATCTGTGAAAAGTACAGTATGTGGTGTGGGGAAGAAGCACACAGTCCTTCAGTCCCATATTATTGGTTGATTTTTAGGTGACATAATAGCTATCTTTTAATATCTAAAGAGACATAGAAGATGAATTAAGCTTGTTTTCTGCTGCTCAAGAGACTAGAACACAAACCAGTGGGTTGACATTACAGGAGACTCCACCTAAACATTGAAAAGAACTTCAGTGGAATGGACTGCCTCAGAGGGTGGTGGACTCTCCTTCTTTGGAGGTCTTTAAACAGAGGTTGGATGGGCATCTTTCAAGAGTGTTTCAGCTGTATATTCCTGCATAGCAGGGGGTTGAATTGAATGGGCCTTGTGATCCCTTCCAGCTCTTTAATATGCTGTAATACGCTGCCTAATCATCCTGTTTACTAATAGCATATCGTACCACCGGACTGTTTGCTGATAGCGTATGGTACCAGCCAGTATTAAGGGTGGCAATAAAAATGTTTAAATATTACGTGCACAATCATGAAAACACTTGTGTACACGCAGCTGCTGCTCGTTCGTCATCCTGACTCAGGCCTTATACAACTTGGGATCAGGCTGATTGAAAGGCCAAACAAAGCCTACCTGGATCTTAAAATTTCCACAGGAGTATATTTTCTATGTCCTTCTGTCCTCAGAAACATGTCTGGTGGAGATGTGAGACAAGTCTCCTTGATGGTGGCTCAGAGCTCCCAAGGTATAGAAATTTCTCCTCCCAGGCAAGGTAGGCTGGCTCCAGCCTAGTGCCTTTCCACCAGCAGGCAGACCTTTGTATTCAGACAGTACCTGGATATTCATTTCAAGGAGCTTCTATGTACATCTTTTAAAAATCAATATGTCTTTTTATCAGTCCATTTATACTTGTTTTTTTTAAAAACGTATGTTCACATTTTATTTGTATTCATTTCCATTTGAATTTTATTGTGGTTGGTTAACTTGAGTGCCAATGTTTTTGCCCAAAAGGCAGGATATGAATCTAAGTAAAAAATAAAAAATAAATGATGCACCCCAAGTCTCCATAGACAGATGGAGCTGGCAGGACTTCCAAATCCTGAGTGGAACACTTTTCCTTCCAGAGATTGGGACTATACATGTCACAGTCCCAAACTGAATGACTTCATAGGAACTGAGGTTACAAAGGACTTTGGGGTCCTTGGTACAGTAGGAAATTGGGGAGGATGGGCTTAAGCAGAATTGGGGCAAGCCCCAATTGTTATTGCCAGAATTTGATGTTCTCTACCCAGGAGACCCTGTGGGATCTTAATAGTAGACTAAATCATTGTTGTTGTGTGCCTTTAACCCTTGTCTCCAGAATTACAGTCCAGACATTACCCATTCTGAGGGCAGACCCACTGCCCCATTGCACACACAAACCTTAAAAAATAAACATTCTATCTATCTATCTATCTATCTTACATATAGATTAAAGATTACATAAAAAAGGTCTATAGAACATAAAAACAACAATTATGCAATAAAAATCAAGGGGGAAACGCAAGTTTAAGAAGTAGTAAGAGCACAACTTATCAACGTACAGTTGTCCCTCCACATTTGTGGGCTAAGCATTTGTCAATTTGATTATTTGTGGATTACTAAATATGTTCTCTCTAGGCATTTTCTAGGTCCTCCAGTATGATTCTCTGGTATGCTTCTGCTGGAAGTTGAACATAGAGTTGCACTGGAGGATCTCCAAATGCCTAAAGAAGTGTTCTCTGTAGGAATCTCTAGGTCCTTCAGTGTGACTCTATGCTCCTTTAGATCAATCTGTAAGAGCCCTGAAATGATTTTATTTCTACATTGCTTTTAAGTCTCATGACAAAGGGAGGTCTGAATATATTTTAATGAATAATGAATAAGTAAACATTAAAAACAGCAAGTTGTACCTCACCTTACCACCCATAAAGTTTGCCTTTGGATGTCATATTCTCATAGAATCATAGAGTTGGAAGAGACCACAAGGGCCATCTAGTCCAACCCTCTGCCCTGCAGGAATACACAATCAAAGCATTCCTAACAGATGGCCATCCAGCCTCTGCTTAAAACCCTCCAAAGAAGGAGATTCCATCACACTCTGAGGCAGTGCATTCCACTGCCAAACAGCTCTTACTATCTGTAAGGAAGTCCTTCCTAATGTTTAGATGGGATCTTTTTTCCTGTAGTTTGAGTCCATTGCTATGTGTCCTAGTCTCTGGAGTAGCAGAACACAAGCTTGCTCCAACCTCAATATGACATCCCTTCAAATATTTAAACATGGCTGTCATGTCACCTCTTAACCTCTTCCCCAAATGAAACATACCCAGCTCCCTAAACTGCTCCTCATAAGGCATGGTGTCCAGACCCCCCACCATTTGGATCACCCTCCTCTGGAAACACTCCAACGTGTCAATATCCTTCTTGAATTGTGGTGCCCAGAAGTAGACACAGTATTCCAGGGGAGGTCTGACCAAAGCAGAATAGAGTGGCACTATTACTTCCCTTGATCTAGACATTATACTCGTGTTGATGCAACCCAGAGTCGCATTGGCTTTTTTAGCTGCCACATCACACTGCTGACTCATGTTCAGCTTGTGGTCCACCAAGACTCCTAGATCCCTTTTGCATGTACTGCCATCAAGGCAGATGTTCCCCATCCTATATCTGTGCATTTCATTTTTACTGCCCAAGTGTAGTATCCTACATTTCTCACTGTTGAAATTCATTTTGTTAGTTTTGGCCCAGCATTCTAATTTGTTAAGGTCATTTTGATTTCTGATCCTGTCCTCTGGGGTATTAGCTTCCCCTCCTAATTTGGTGTCATCTGCAAACTTGATAAGAACGCCCTCTATTGCCTCATCCAAGTCATTGGATAAAGATGTTGAATAGCACTGGGTCCAGGACAGAACCCTGTGGAAGCCCACTAGTCACATCTCTCCAGGATGAAGAGGAGCCATTGACGACTACCCTTTGGGTTCAGCTGGTCAACCAACAATAACAAATCCACCTAACAGTTGCATTGTCTAGCCCACACGTTACTAATTTTTTTTGCAAAATATCATGGAGGACCTTGTCAAAGGCCTTACTGAAATCAAGATACACTACATCCACAGCATTCCATTCATCTACTAAATCTGTAACTCTTATAAATATATAAAAAAAGAAATAAGATTAGGCTGGCATGGCTTGTTTTTCAGAAACCCATCTTGACTTTTAGTGATCACAACATTCCTTTCTAAGTGCTTACAGATTATCTGTTTAATGATCTGCTCTAAAATCATTCCTGGTATAGATGTCAGGCTGATAATCTATGGAGCATGAGCAGGAGGAAGTTTAGCATTCTGTTCTCACCTACCAATCCTCCCCGAAACATCCACTTCACTTTCTTGTGTTTTCATTAGTTCCCAACTCATCTGTTTCTGGCGTAAAGCTTAGTTCTGCCCTGCATGTGTCATATAAAAAGTGAACAGAGGGAACATATCATTTTGATTTTTTCACATCAGATGTGATAGTGTCTTAAGCCAGAACTGACAGATAACAAATGAGCAATTTTTAGAGTTAGGTGGGTGGGAAGTGGGTGGATTTATAGCGAGATTTAAAAGACCTCCTCTTAGGTATATTCAAGATTAAACTGCAAATTGCAGATAGCAAATCTAAAGACTACTTGTTGCAGCTACTTTAAAAAGAAACCTTTCAATAGCTCAAAAATGTGATATAAGTCCACCTTATGCCTGTGTGTTTCTTTAGTTGCTGTGGAGGTTAGTATTCTCTCCCACCCTCTGCAAAAAACAAAGTTCACTCCAACTCATTGTTTAGCCACTTCAGACTCCCCACCCCATCCAAACTGTAGAGCTTTATGAAATAACAGAAGCATCTGGCTATGTCCCTGTAGCCAAACACAAAATGATGACATCATCCGCTGAGACCTCCAGAGACCAGATTCTCAGTGAACTATGTCATTGGTCTGTATCTGGCAGACATAGCCAGTGGACATAGACATACACTTCTCTGGTCCTCCTGCTCTCCACCAGCCACTGAATGGCCGTGGGGGTGGGGAGTTGCAGTGGATAAATGGTGAGTTGGGGGAAAGTTGAGATGAGAGACACAGCATAGTTCCACCTGTCAAACTGTTATGCTACATTGTGCCACAGAGGATATCAGCCATTATTTGTCACACACCCCTCTGAAAGACCATTCCTTTATTCCCATTCATTTTCATACTTTTGGTCTGTAACTTCATTCCATCTTTGTTACATAAAAGAGAGAGAGATAACTAGTTGTGTTGCTTATAAAAGGTTATTTTTCAAGCTCTCTTTTAATTATGATGCTCAAAGCCTGTGTGCTTTCTGAAATCACTTTCAGTGCACCTAGTAATACTTTCTAGGGTAGTACTTCAGGAGAAATAGGGCTTCTTCCCTTGTGGCCCCTTCCAACTTGATAATTGTATGATTCTTTGGAATGAATTCCTGCACTGGCAGAGAATGGGACCAGGTAGCCTTTGGGGTTCCATTCAATCTGTGATTCTGTAGCCCCAACTGCTATAGCACAGCACGCCAGCATTAAACATAGATCCTTCTACTTTTCTGGTATTACAACAGTGCGTTTATCGAATGCTGCTTTCATTTCCCCCACAGAACCGTTTTTTGTCCCCGAGAGGTTCTCGACGACTCCATGCAGCTCTGGCATCTGTATCCACCACGTTCTTGATTTTCTCCAACCTCATTTTTCTTGGAGGAAATCACGTTGGCAGAATCTACTGGAACAGGATTTTCCTGGAAGGTAAGTTATATCAATCTAGATTAATAATAATAATAAAATAATAAAATTTATTTTTACCCCGCCCCTCTGTTAAAAACAACCGGGGCGACGTACAACAATTAAAATACAACAATACTGAGTAAAACCCCTAAGCACCACCCACCCCCATCCTCCCCCATAAAAAGATATTAAATTAGTATCAAATTAAAATCCACCTAAACTAAAATCACATAAATAAACAAATACAAAATTCAACAGCCAGCGAAACTAAAAGAGACCAGGAGACGCAGCTCCTGAAGCCAGGATCTAATCAGGAATGGCCTGCTGAAAGAGATCCATCTTTAGTGCTTTTTTAAAGCTACTCAAGCTCGTCATCTGACGGATCTTGTTCGGCAGGCCATTCCATAATTTGGGGGCAATTACCGAAAAGGCCCTCTGGGAGGTTGCAGACAGATTTTTGTGGCTGAAGCAAATTCCTCCCAGAGGGCCGGAGTGCGCGGGGAGGATTGTATGGGAGGAGGCAGTTCCGAAGTTGTTGAAGATTGAAGTTGTTGTTGTTTCAAAATTGTATTGGCACTACCTGCCCAGAATGTGATTTGGCATTGCAAACCCCTCCCCAAAGCCAAACACCCCCCCCAAAAAACAAATAACAAACAACATATGCCACTCCATGAGCGTCTGTGCTACATGCTTCGTGTCCAGTGAGCACTTCATGCATTTTGCATTTTAACAATGGTAGTAATCATAGCATTTTCTCAAAGGCTCCTTGGCTTTCAGACTTAACCTTCATTTTACTTTATTTTATTTTATTTCAGGCCATTTTAGAATGCATTCTCTGCCAAAATGGTACTTAGAGTGAGTTATAAAAAGGCAATTTCCAGGAAGGTAGCTATGTCAGTCTGTGATGACAAAAACAATAAAAGGTCTTGTGGCCTCTTAATGACTGACACATTTTATTTGGCATAAACTTTTGTAGACTGCAGCCTACTTCATCAGATAAATGGGGTGTTGCTTCTGTTGTTGGGTCATTATACACTTGCTGAGATGAGGGAATGAATGAATAGCCTAAGATAAGAAGTCTGTATGAAAGAATAATGCAAAATTCATACATGTTTGCAGCATATATGTAAGCCAAAGCTTGATTAAAAACATTGTCTGTTGTACGATCAACCACAGGGAAATTCTTGGAGAGGATGTGGGTTGCTTGTTCATAAAAAGCCAATGTTTTTTAAAGCCAGCATTCATAAGCCAGCAAGAAAATATTGGTTCATAATGTGGTTTGTTGCTGGTTAATAAACCATGATTTGTTAGCATGGATAGATTTACATATCACAGGAATCAACAATCACATCATAGCTTCTTATGCCATTTGAATGAGCCCATTGAGTCAAAAATTTAAAGTGAGAAATGATTTTATGGTCTCATCTAAATGGGCCAGAATACCCCAGCTCCCTGTCAGCGTATCCTGCCTGGAGATCAGGCCCATTCCTCCCCCATCACTGTCTCTAAACAGGAGGAAGTATAGACGGGCATGCCAGCCCATCGCTGCAGCTACCACCGCCATTTCTCTCGCCCTCTGGGAAGCTAGGAAGCCAGCCCGCAACATGTGACCAAGGCCCTCTGCATGTGACCAGTCTTGGTCACATGCTGCAGGACTCCTTTCTGCTGCGACAGAGTGATGGCAGACCAGTAGCTGCAGCAATGAGCCAGGCTGCAAGGATGGGCTCCTGCCGTCACACATTGCCCGGTCTGTTTTTTGCCAGGGGAGGGGGATGGAGTAAAGCAGGTGTTATGTTAAATAGCTGTAACGGGCCCTACCCCATCTTCCCCCATCTTTGCCCTGGGGCTTGTGAGGACTGCCCAGGGGCAGTATAGGACAAAAGCCTTGCATCGTCAAGACTGCAGGGCTCTAAGACAGGGGCAAGATGGGGTATATTGCCCATGTCAATAAACCCTATGAGAATGATCTTCACATATTGATTTTATCATTTTGCAAAGAGAACCAAGCAACCTGCCTCAGGTTTTGGATTTTGAGTATTACTATTAGGTAGCAAATGCATTTTCTGCTTCAGACACCAACATAATTTAAATTCCTTCTATTTATTTTCCCCCTTGCCAAAGAATAGCCAAATTGTCAAAGAGTAACTACAGTATTCTACTCTCTTGTAGAAAAATAACAATAGAAATAGAATAACGAGTATGTCAGAAACTTTCCCCCTCCTCTCCCAGCAATGAACCAATTACATCAGTATGTATCATGCAAATTTCTAGGTACTTCACTGATAAGTTTTTTTTTTGGTACAAATCCAATTGTTCCCACTCTGCAGTAAATAAAATCTGAAAGATCGTTTTTTAAGCAATTCACTGGATAGACAGCTACTCACAATACTAAAAGGAGAAAGTCATTTTAAAACTATGCATGCATTAGTGTGATTTCTTCATTGTGAAGATGCAAGCCACATTAAATTAGCTTCTGTTAAAATTAGTTTTTCAATGACCCTCTCTTCCTTTTACATGAAAGCTGGCACCTAGAGGAATAATTCATGAGACTGCTGCCTATTCTTCCACCCGGATCCCTTGCTAGCTCTAGTTTTGATTTTATTGTTTTTTAGGACTGGAAGCCAGATTTTGTTTACTTTTAGGGTTTCCTCTTTCCTGTTGAAACATTCTGACATGATAGTTGTTGGCCTGGTCCAGAATTTTGGTGTTTTAAAATAACATTTTGTGTCCAGGTTGGTTTATAATATGTTCTGCTACTGCTAAACAGGCCAACAACTATCATGTCAGAATGCACAGAGAAGCTATTGAAATCCACAAACACCTGAACAACTTCAACAGGAAAGAAGAAACCCTAAAAGTAAACAAAATCTGGTGTCCAGTCCTGAAAAACAATAAAATCAAAACTCAACATTTGCAAATGAATTCCACACAGGGACAGGGGGATTTCCAGCAGATAATGAGCCATCGACCAACCATTAGCCAAACAGACACCAATCCTCCTTGCATATCTCCCCCCCCCCAAAAAAACTAACCATTCAACTACACAAATTTACATATCCTCCCCAACAGGGGTTCACAATATATAAACACCACACACACACCTACTCAACCATTCTGTGAAGATGCCAGCCACAGATGCAGGCGAAACGTCAGAAATAAACTCTTCCACAACACGGCCTCACAGCCCGGAAAAAAAAAAAACAAGGAAAATTTATGGATGCCGGTCGTGAAAAACCTTCGACTTCACATTGGACTTTGGGATTATTGTTGATCATAGGTTGAACATGAGGCAGCAGTGTGATACTGCAGCAGAGAAGGTGAATGCTATTTTAATAGAATGCTACATTAACAGAAGCATAGTTTCCAAGTTGAGGGAAGTAATAGTCCCACTGTATTCTGCTCTTGTTAGGCATCATTTGGAGCATTTTGTTCAGTTCTGGGCACCTTATTTTAATAAGCCCATAGACAAATTGGAGCAGGTTCAGAGAAGGGCAACGAGGATGATAATAGCTATGGAGGACAAGACATATCAGGAAACGTTGAAGGAGTTGGGTGTGTTCAGCTTGGTGAAGAGAAGACTGAGGGATGACATGATTGCACTGTTTAAATATGTCAAGGCTGTCACAGAGAGTTGGAGGCAACTCTATGATTCTGTGACTATGACTGTATGATTCTAGAGCAGATGGGCTCCATTTTGTTTTTGCTAACCAGAAATTCTTGCCAACGTATTCCATAGCACCTAGTACTAACAGATCAAGTTCTGCCTTCTATACAACTCTTATATTTAATCAATAGATGTATATCTCATGATCTATCAAGAGATCACAGGGCAGACAGCCAACAGTAAAAAAATTAAACAATGTTAAACTGTTTAATAATTTAAAACAATTTAGAAACTTTGGAAACAATCTAAAACCATGATCACCAAGATCGAACCACACCATTTAGTCAGGTCTTTATCCCCAGGCCCTTTATAAAAGGCTGTGGTGTTGTCTATGATGGGAAGGGGGCGGGAACCTCATAGAATGCGAGGAGAATACCTTTTGTTCTAATGAGATCCTGCAGTGATTTACCATTTTTGGAAAGAGGGGGCCCAAAAACTACACGGGAAAAGCCTTTATGGCTTTTTCTGTATTTTAAAAAAATAATACGAGGAAATGTGCATTAGCACTAGTTAGGACAACTGATTTGATTTGCCACACATTCTCGGAGAGGGCAGAACTGGAGATCGGATTGATCAAATGTGCATGGAGGGCAGGCTTGCTGGCAAAGCAGAGCCCGGATGCACCCTGTTGGATTTTCATGTTAGTGATCGTGCACTTTTTTTATGCATGGGAGTGCCTTAATAATTTTTTAAAGCAGAAGGTTGCATTTGCGCACCTTTGCTTTAATGTTAAAAAAAATACTGTGCAGTGGCAGCAACATATAACACACCAATTTATGGCCACCATCTTGATTCACAGGCATGTGAACTTCAAATGTGGATTGTTTTTGCTGAAAGACCATGGACACAAAAGAATACTGCTGTGAATTTGCTATAATGCACAGGAATGCACATTATATCTTCTCATCTAGACTAGCCCTGTGTTTTAATTTGGTCCTGACATGAAGATAAGCTAGATCAACCAGTCCTCCAAGTGGAAGGCATTACACAACCAAGGTGTGATAGCAGAGATGTTCTGCCATGTTTCTAGAGTATTGCTACTATTGGTACAACACAGAGGGGGGCTGTTCCAGCAGATCTCAGTGCTCAGATAGATATAGGGAGTGATGCTCGTTTGGGAATTGAGATTCTGAGCCTTTTGGGGCCATAAATGTTATTTCATTGAAGCCAGACTAGAAATTTATTGCCAGCCAGTGCACATGTTGCCAAGAACATTTGAAACTGCCCAACCACTACACACTTCAGCACTTTGTCCAAAAACAGACTATTTGTGACAGGGTGTTGATGCATCACCAACTCTTTCAAATTAACAGACACCATCCCATGACATGATGAGACATTTACCACTCAGTGGACCCACCCAGTAAATCCATCTTTTCTAGAACTTACCATTCAACATGGGCAACAGTCAAACACATGTGTGGTTGAGATTAAGCTTACAGATGATAAATATAACACAGCTCCATGAATTACTGTTAAGAACATAAGGAGAACCATGCTGATTCAAACTAAAGGCATATCTAGCCCAAATTTCTGCACCTACTATGGCCAACTAGATCCCTATGGAAGCCCAGAGCAACCACAGCCTCCCCGATGTGTTCCCTAGCAACCAGTGTACTACCCCAATAATGGCTATATAGCCATTAAAACTTTAGGTTACCTTATTGTCCATGCATTTGTCCAATCCCTTTCTAAAGGTATGCAAGTTGGGGGCCATTAGTACATCTTGTGTGTAGTGGATTCCATAGTTTAATTAAATGATATACAGAAATGTTCTCAGTGGGTCCCAAGCTGCAATTGATGGTGAGGGGTTTTGGTAGTCTTTATCAAAATTCCTTCAACTCCCCTCAAAATTCTTCTGTATTCTTTAACCAAAACCAGCCCTCCATATTAACCCAGACATTTTATTACAAGCAAATTTGGACTGAAACTATGGTAGTTGTTTGTGAATCAGACAATTATAGATATATTTAGCAAAACATCTCATTGTTGCAGTAATGGGGAAGGGGAGGGAGAGCTATCACATGCCAATGAGTTGATGCTGACCATATCCACAATCACCAAGTCCACACACTTCATTTGTCCATATGGGTGATTTTCTTCAGGTATTCTGGACCATGAGGTAAGTCATCGTATAGTAGCTTGTTCTCCTTTGATTCAACTATTTGGCATTCAGGTTCTGTTCAATCCATGTTTCTGTTAGCAAGAGCTAGTGAATGATTGATGACTGGTAAAACAAAAGTTACTTAGTGGTGAAGACAGAACACATAGAGAGACACTGCTACACACACAAAGCTGAACAGAATGGAACTCTTTATAGAAGAGGGTCATGTAAGAGAGGAACTTTTAGTCTCTATCTTGTAAACCCTATCTTCACTAAGGGCTATTTATTAGCTCTGCATCCTGGGTGATTCCTGTTTGAACACTGTTTGAACAGTGGTTGTAATTTCCCGAAAATTACATTAACCCTTACTTGCACCTTTATCAATGTAATTTACTGGTATCATTACATTGTTGATTTCAAAGTGACCCACACAACCTCATCTATACCTTCTAGAACAGGAGTAGACATGCTTTGGAACCAAGAGAGCTACACTGCCCTATTTTCTGCTGCCATATTGAAAGACCAGGGGCTCTTTCACACTGGATGATTATACTAGTATGATTCCACTTTAACTGCCATGGCAACATCCTGTGGGACCAGTGGTGGTACTAGGAGGGTGCGAAGAGGCTGAACTGTACCAGGTGACACTGTCGGAGGGAGGGCTGACACCAGTCTTAGTAACGCCACAGCGTGGGTCCCTGGAATTTGCAATTTAGGGAGGGACATTTAGAATTCTCAGCCAGAGAGATCTAATGTGTCACTAAACTACTAACCCAAAAATTCCATGACAGTTAAAGTGGAACCATAATGGAATCATAGAATCAGTTCCATTGATTCTATGGCCTTTGTGGCTATTGTGACCATTCAGGGCAGGGGGAAATCTTTGGGCTAAGGAGGCCCCTAAAACAACATTGCACAACATCACAGAGAGGTTTTTGAGCTTTTGGAGTGTGTTTGAAGAAAACAAAACCGCACAACTTTTGGCTGAAGGTGGGGGGCGGTGCCAGAGTCTTTGGGGGGGTGTCAATGTGGGTCCAATGAGTCATGTCTTCTTATGATGTGTCCAAAATATGATAGCCTTAGTGTAGTCATTTTTGCTTCTAAAGAGAATTCAGGCTTGATTTGTTCTCAGACTCATGTATGTGTCATTTTGGAAGTCCATGCTATATAGAGCTCTCCTCCATCATAGAAATTATATATTATATATGCTACAAGTTATATATTTAAAAACAACAACAACAACATAGATCTTGAAGGACCAGTATTCTTGAAACCAAACGGGATGAAAGTTCTAAATGTGATAATTACTTTTTGTTATTCATTATCCTTTCTTTACTGCGGTAAATAACAGCAATTATCCTCCAGGTAGAAAAACAAGTCCTAATGGTGCACAGGAAAATGTGGGTATTTGAACCCACTGTGTGCAAAAATCCAGCATATTAAACAAAAGAAAACAAAGAGGCTTGAATGTTATTCTGAATGTTAAAAGTGACTTAATTTCTATTTCTTCTATAGCTGAAAATTATTCCCATTGTAGTATTTATGTTAAAAGCATTTTTCTATTATCACACTGAATAAGACTGTGGAGGGAGAGTTGTGCTGAATGCAGTTCTAGGATTTGTTCTGGAAGTAAATGTTTCATTGCTAATTCTAATGCTACTCCTTTTAGGGGGACAATCACTTTGACTCATTCACAGCCCTAAATATGTATTGTGCCTGCAGTGTTGAGTGGGAGACTGCAAAATATGCACTAAAATGGGAGATGGGTTAAAAATGTCCAGATTTTGTATTGCTTATAGTTTTTATGCAGAGTTTGACATGGCAAAAGGCAAGTATCAAGCCATCCGCCATGCTGACTGCTAACTAAAACAAGCACCAGCCTGCATGCTATGAAATGCTCTGGCTCACCATGACACAGACTGATTGCCATGTGTCCGCTTCTTCAGAGTCAGAGGACAGTAGCTTCAGGGTTAAAGAGTAAGCATTATGGCCACAGGAAAACCCTAAGTCAAGACTACAAAATTGTTGCTTTGAATGAAGCTCATAGGAAATACAGTAACATAAAAAGTATTACAGTCAGTCAAAATCTGGTGGGCACTTGAGCCATTGGTTGCCCATCATCCACCCACCATGTTCTCATCCAGTTGTAACTCCACCTATTGCTTCCCAAAACAATCTGCAAGTGCAAGGCCGTTTTACCCATACCAGACAGACTATCCTCCCCATGGCTATACTTAGCCACTGACTCATTTCATTTACAGGACATGTAAAAACAGTGGATAGTTCAAACATGAAAGATTCAAAGTACTTGCTACACTTGGAAATTTGTTGGCAGGAAGATCACTTTTACAGACCATCCTGACATTGATACAGGGGACCATCACTACCAATATGGTTGGGTGTCATGGCAGCCTCTAAATTATGCTGGGCCATGACGTGCTACTTCCAAGATCCCTTAAAGGCATTCCCTCCCACCCAGTAATCCATTCTTACATCAGTTATGGATCCAGCCCAGTGCCTCCAGTTAATACCAGAGTATTAACAGAATTCTGGAACAGCAGTATTGAATTGCAAGAAAATAACATTGCTATGGAGAAGGCATATTGCTAAATCAGTTCCAAGTGCAAGTTAAATCATTTCCTGCTCTGTCAACTGGTGTTTAATTGTTGCCCTTAGGAAAGTGATAAGCAGATGAAGGAGTGGAAGGGTAGTCAGTGGCAGCACTGTTTAAGGCCTAGAATGGGTCCTTTATAGCATAGGAGAGGAGTGTGGGAGAGAATTTCCTCCCACTGACATGTTCCATGGCTTCACCTGAAAGTTAGGTCAACTGGCATAGGGGTGGGAGGAATATTTGAAAATGACAAGAAATGTGTTTGCCAAATATCAAGAAACCCTGACAAGAAGAATCCTGGAATAATGGGGATTGTCACAGTTCCTGGACTTACTCTACTTTTTTTTATTTATTAGTTATTTATACCCTGCTCTTCAGCCCCAAGGCTATCAGAGCAGCTTACAAATTGTTTTAAGCAATAGCTATTTACACATCTGCACTGCATTAAGCAGTTTCCAATGTGTGTTAGCTAATTGCCCCCACAAGCCGGGTACTCATTTTACTGACCTACGAAAGGATGGAAGGCTGAGTGAACCTTGGAGCCCGCTGGAATCGAACTTGCAATGTGGTGGCTTGCAGTACTGGCATTTAACCACTGCGCCACCAGGGCACATGTGATTATTTTGTGCAGAAAACTATTTGCTGTGTGGAAAATATTTTCTGTACAGAAAATACTGTCTCCTGACCAGAAAATGTTATTTTCTGCACACAAGAAATATCATATGCAAATCTTGTGCTGAAAAAGTCTTGAACTGTAAAATATCTTCAAAGACTGTACAGTTTTTGAAGACTTTCTCGCAGCAAGAAGAACATTGATATAGTTATTTGTGGTTTCCTTCAAGAAGAAAATAAGTGAATTATTGCATCTGATTGACCCCCAAACAAGACCTCAGATGTGGCAAGTCCAGAAAACAAGGTAAGTCAGACTGTTGCCAGCTGGTGCCTCAAGGTTCATCCACCCTGCACAAAAGATGACTTTGGGTGGACTGGGTAAGCCAGGGTTGCTGCTCCCTTTTCCAACACTGGAGTGATGTTAACCTGAATATTTGACTATTATTGTACCAAGTTTCATATCATCCAAATTTGCCATTGTATTTCCACACCAAATTGTCTTTGTACTTAGAGTGACAGTAGCCTAGTTTGCTTAAGCCTGCCACAGAGAGCACAGCTTTGGTCTGAGGGAAGAGGCCAAGGCACTCACTAAGGAAACTAGGCTCTTTTTAAACCAATGGTGTGACTATTATTATTTTTATTTACAAAAGGAAGGTGCAACAAAATATTGCCATGTGGTGTTCAAGGGCCCAGCAGTCCCTTCTTTCAGGATGCTCTATTCTAGAGGTAGGAATTGTATGGCTCTCCAGATATTGTTGAACTGAATCTACCAGTTGGTTATGGTAGCCGGGGCTGGTGGGAGCTGGAGTTCAATAATGTGGAGCGCTGCATAATTTCCAGCCTTGCTCTACCCTTTCCCCTTATCCCCACCTCCAATTTTCTGTTTTCCAACAGACTGTTGAGTAGGATCTAGGACGTTTCAGTGCATCCGGTTCAGTGCAGCCATTACAGTGTGGCTATTTCAGTGTGTTGTAGTTCTGCCTCTATATCAATTGATAATAATTTTGTCAAGAAAATGCAATCAAAACCATGTCTTGTAAAAAATTGATATTATTGATAATGTATAATAGCCCAAAACCCTAACCCTTACCTTAACCTTACCCCATAACCAAATGGTTCTGCAAGAGAATCCCAACCAAACAGAAATGGTTTTGATAAGCTTAATAATACAAAGAAGAGAAGGGAGAATGGCACAGGCAACATTAATTAAACATGAAGAAACAGGATCAAGAGAGCAGGTAGAAGGATTTGAAGACATCAACATTTGGATAGCTCATCTAACAAGACAAAGTGGAAAGCAGAAGACATAGAAGAAACAGACATTTGAAATATTGGCAATGAAGAAGGTTTTCAGAAAGATCAGATTGAATAGTTTCAATTTTAGTCTTAAAGAAAGTTGCAAAATCTTCAGCAGAGTATGATGGATGGAGAGGTGGAGGGGAGGGCTTTAAAAAAGATTTAAAGGTAGAAAAGAGATACTGCAGGTACCATACATTAGCATGAATCAATGAAGTATAGTACTGTATTTCTGTTTGGCCAAAGAGACAGCACAAGAGAAAGAAGAAAGGATGACTTTACAATGAATGTAGTCCGCCCACTCCCTAGTCTTCCTCCACAAATGTTCAGCTGAGCAAGAGCAGGAATGAAGATACCAAACAAAAAGAGTAAGACAAGGTTGAGGTTTGGTAGAATGAAGCTTGCATGTTGACAAAGTGGCAAAACTATTAAGAGTTGAAGAAATATGATGGCCTGGATGATTCTGACTTTGGTATTTAGTGATGTGTCTTTATACTTGAGGATCTTATCTAGTTCCTTCATAGTTGCCTTCCTGGTCTTTACCTACCAGTAGAAAGAGAGCTGGGAGGGGACCAAACACACCTCCCAAGGAAGGAGGTTTCACAATCTGGGAGTAGCCACAGAGAAGGCTGTCTCCTGAGTCTTCATCAACTGCGCCCATGAAGGTGATGGGACTGAGAGAAACCCTACCCATGCAGATCTTAAAGCTTGTCCTGGATTATATAAAGAGATGCAGTTTTTCAGATAGTGTGGACCCAAGCCATTTAGGGCTTTAAAGGTCAGAACCAGCACTTTGAATTCTGGCCAGAAATGTATTGGTAGCCAATGCAGCTTCTTCAACAGGGCAGTCACATGATCTCTGTAGCCAGTAGTCAACAGCTTAGCTACAGCATTATGGACCCTCCAAAGTTTCTGAACAGTTTCCAAAGACAGCTCCACGTAGAGTGTGTTATGTTAGTCCAAACAGGAGGTAATCAAGGCATGTATTAAACAGTGTAATATAGTGTCACCTGCATACAGTATCTTAAGTTGATCGTTGATGTTCCATCCCCCAATTTTCACACCTGCTTTCTCTTTCCTACTTTCCATGTGATATGTTCTGCATATAAAATAAACAGATAAGGTGATAAAATGCAGCCTTGTCTGACCCCCTTGTCTGACGCCATTCTGTTTCTCCATATTGTGTCCCAACAGTGGTATCTTGTCCAAAGCATAGGTTATGCATCAGGACAATTAGATGTTGTGGCTCTCCCATTTCTTTTAGAGCAAACCATAATTACTTATGATCTACACAGTCAAAGGCTTTGCTGTAATCTATAAATCATGGGTTGATTTTTCTCAGCAATATTAACCTGGCTGAAGTCAGTAAAAACAATGTGAAACCATATAATAATTTAAAACAATTTAGAAACATTGGAAACAATTAAATCATTCCCGACAGATGGCCACCCAGCCTCTGTTTAAAAACCTCCAAAGAAGGAGACTCCACCACACTCCGAGGCAGTGTATTCCATTTCCTAACAGCTCTTACTGTCAGGAAGTTCTTCCTAATGTTTAGGTGGAATCTCTTTTCCTGTAGTTTGAACCCATTGCTCCGTGTCCTAATCTCCGGAGCAGCAGCAGCAGCAGAAAATAAGTTTGCCCCATCCTCAGTATGACATCCCTTCAAATATTTAAACATGGCTAACATTACTGAACTGAAGGTGGAGCTTGGTCCTGGGACTGAAAGTGATGCTGTGTAGACCAAGCGCCCTGGCTACTCCGGGGTTCTCATGGACGTCTTTGTGACTGAGGCTGATGACAAGGCAGTGGTTGAGGAAGGAGGAAAGGTGGTTGGCACACCAGCAAATGACTCTCCTGTGAATTCAGGAGCAGAGGACTAACTTGACTCAAATGTTCTGTTGAGGCCTGGTTGGCCTGAGTGCATGCCATACACAGCACCTCCTGGACCAAATGCTTCTTGACAGGAACCATCAGAGCAAGGCCCCTGCTGATATCAAAGCTGGTACCATTGTCGTCGAACTGGCTCAACCTAATCTTTTTCTTTCACTTGCTTCTTCTTCTTCTGCAGGGCTGAGAAATCAGCAGCACTTCTTTTCCCCCCTCTTTCAGAGTCAGGCTGCACTGTGACAGATCTGTCTGGAGTCAGAGAGGCCTGGACTGTGTCTGGACCATTATGAGTTCCATAGGTGGTGTGGACACAACAGGCCTGGCCTCCAATGTAGAAGGCAATGACATGGTCTTCCAGGCTGATTCTGAGGTGGATGGACCAATGAGGACTTCTGTGTGTGGATACTTTTTACAGATAGAAACTGAAGCAAAGTGAAGGGATTTGTTTTGTGCGGTGACTGTTTAAACTGCATCACAATTAGTTGTCTGCCTTTCAGTTGCATTTTCACCCTTTTCCTTCCATGGTCACATGATAAATTCCTCAAAATAATGTAAATTTCAGGCTATCTCCATTGCCTGCACTGTTCCTGAAATGATCTGGAATGATGACAGCATATTAACACCTATTTGGAATCAAATGTGGATGGATAACCTACCCTTACATATTGTTGCCTGGGAAAATATAGGTAGGCAGACATGTGATAAGGTGAGGGTCAGACTGATGTGAAGGAAGTATTTCATTATCTTCTTTTTCTAAGCTTTTTTTGTTTTTTGATAGGGAAGGAAACAGACAAACACTGTAAAAGCAGAATTGGAACAAAAGCTACCTTTTCTTTGTCTCCATTCTCTGATGTCTCTTTTTACAAGATGAACAGTAGAAGGTATCTTTCTGTTCTTTTCTGTACAGATCAAAGGTTTCTTTGTAGGGCTCCAGTTCTCCTTCTGTTGTTGAGAGCTCTCTGTAAAAAAATACAATATTCTCTCTTCTTCCCTGGCTGGTGCAAGGCTAACCAGTGTCTTTTTGAGGAGAGAATATTAGACACTTAGGATACGAGCCGAAAGGAGAAAGGAGAAAGAGACAGCTCCTTTCTGCCCAAGGCCTGTTAGCTTCTTGCCATCAGAACATACCAGAAGTATTGGTGGGGCCAATTTTGAGTTCTTCCACTCCTCTGTGGGATGTCTTTGTCATTTTTATTGGGATGGGATTCTTCCACTAGATGTTTTCTTTAGCATGTCCAAACTTACCTCACTGTTGGAAGCACCTTTGAGGGCAACATTTTAATAGTTATATTTTGAGGACCACAACTCCTAGAATTCCTCAGTCAGCATAAACACTTGGATTCTGGGCGAATCCTAAATACGGTACCCATTCCTAAACTGCAAATCCCAGGATTGCATAGGATGGAATTGTACCAGTTAATGCAGAATCATAGCTGATAGTGTGAAAAGACTCCAGGACTTCTCCCTCCCTGATCACTATCACACCCCCACAATGCCCCTTTTTGCCCCTCTCTGAGGCAGGGAAAAAAGCCAGTATAGAAAACTGTATGGTTGCTGGGGGGGGGGGGCTCAGAAAGGCAGGTACTTCAAGTGTCTGAGATTGTAGTGTAAGGTGTTGTCTAGACAATGAAAAAACTTCTCATGGAATGTGAGGAGAATTCCTTTTGTCCCAATGAGATCCCACAGTGATTCACCATTTTCAGAAGGAGGGGGGCCCAAAACTACATAAACTATGCAGGAAAAGCATTTGCGTTTTTTCCCGTATTTTTAAAAATAATGTGCGGTAATGTGTCATTAGGTCAACAGATTCGCATCGCTTTGCATTGCGGAAGTTGAAAGCTGATTGGTCAGACATGTGGGGGGGGGGGCAGGCCTGCCAGCAATGAATTTGCCAGAACCACCGCTTTTGAGTTTCGTGGTAGCAACTGTGTGCATTTTTTCAGCGGCAGGGCTACCAAACAGCTTTTTTAAAGCAGAAGGTTGCACTTGTGCACCTTAGATTTAAAGTTTTTAAAAAATATGCAACAGCAGCAACTTGAGGAGAATAAAAACGAGTAATTCACTTGCAGCCACCATCTTGATTCGCAGGCATACCTCTGTGTGAACCTCAAACATGGCTATTTTCCAGCAGTGAGGGGAGGGACTCCTTAAACTGGGTATTGGCTCTGCCTCCACCAAAACAGGCAGGACTATCTGCAAACAGAATTCAAACACACAACAACAGGAGGTGGAGCCAACCCCAACCTCCCCAGTTCTGTTCTGCCTCTTGACCAAGCAGGTCAGGACCTCTCTTGCTCGGCCATTTGAGAAACAGGCTTAGAACAATAGCAAGATGGTGATGCTTATGGCCAAGCTAGTCCAGGGAGCTGACTTGTCCTCCAATGAGGATAGGTCATTACAACGTGATGAAGCAACAACCCAGCGGGCAGGACAGGAGCTCCGAAGAACCTCTGGGGGGTCTTTGTTGAGCTCGCCCCATCTGGGGCTGGCCGCACATGATGGAGCCGCGGCTGGAACGGACCACACAGTGGCTGAGCAGACCGTGCTGCCCAGCGCTGCTCAGAAGCTGTCTGTACCTGACGATCAGGAGGCTGCTGAGGAGGAGGACAATGCTGGCCAGGACTTTCCCCTGCTGATCGTGGAAGGTAAGACCCTGCCGCCACAGCTCGCTCAGTGGATTGCGCTCATGCCGTGTGAGGCTGTGGTGGCCAGTGGAGGAGGAGTTCACCAGGGCTGGAGGGAAGGATCATCCTAGGGAGGGGGGTCCCCCTCCTTGCCATCCCCAATGGCGGCCGAGTGATCAAGGCTCATGCTGCTAGGAAACAGAGCTGGCTGGACGTGCCACCATGGGAGCTCGTTGCCCGAGAGGGTAGCGCAGGGGCCGGATTGAGCCAGGGCTCCAGTGGCAACTTAGAACATGGCGTGGAGGCCAGTCCAAGCCACGGCGTGACGGCGCCCCTCCAGGTAAAAGGGCGTGGAAGGAGAACCACTCCCTTCTTGCTGGTTGGGAGGAGGGAATGTCTGAAGGCAAAGGGAAAGCCCTTCCTCTGGAGGAGGGTGAACTCCCTTCAGAAGGGGAGGAGGAAGCTGGAAGTGAGCATTCCTCCCCCAGGCCTTTTGAGGCAACCGTGTTTCCCTTGATGCTCAAGAAGGCCAGGAAAGCCTTGGGGCTGCATGGCAGGGCACAAGAGTCAGATGGCACTAGCCAAGGGGTCCCTGAGCTGAGATCGCAGGTCAAGGGTCCTGGTGGTATTGTCCCTTTTCCTGACATGTTTAAGGAAGCCATGTTGGCAGAGTGGGCACAACCTGGCGCAGCCAAGAATCAACCCATGTGCGCCAAGGCGCTTTACACCCTGCCAGGTGATATTATCGACCTAATTAAGCTGCCTGCCATTGATGCGCTGGTGGCAGGGCTGGGTTCGGGTTCACTTTTTCCCCGGGATGGGGATGAAAACCTTAAAGGTCCAGAGGATAAGTGGACTGAAGCCTTCTTACATAGAACCCATGAGGCTTCAACATTGGCTATTAGGGCAGCTGTAGCTACGTCCATCTTTGCCAGGGCAGCCATCAGGTGGTCAAAAGATTTACTGGCAGTCTTGCCTGAGGGTGAGGTTCAGTTCAGCTAGGAGCTAAACAAGATGGCAAAGGCCTCCGCATTTGTGGCAGACGCTAGTTTGGATTTGTTGAAATTTTCATCATGCGTGGTCACTTCCAATATAATGTCCAGACATCAGTTATAGTTGAGGAGTTGGCATGCCGACAACAAGGCCAAGGTGAATTTGTCAGTGTGTGCCTTTAAAGATGGGAAGCTGTTTGGAGACACCTTAGAAGAAGTGATAGTGGAAACTAAGGATAAAAAGGCCCTACCGTCCCTTCCCAAGAAGGAAGCATGTAGGTACCCCCAGTTTAAGGTGCGACAGTACAGGGGATACAGTTCTGTACCTCAAAAGGACTACAGGTCCCCTAGGAACTCATGGGGCACATCTAAGTATTTTTCAAAGTCTTGGACGACAACCTTTACAAAGGCACCAGTGGCTAAGGCACCCAAACAGGGGGCCAAGCCTGTGCACAGTAGTCGTTTTGACTACACGAGCTTACAGGTGGGGGGCCAGCTGGCAGTGTTTACACAGATCTGGGCATCTACATCATCAGATGCTTGGGTTATAAGGATGATAAGGCTACACCATAGATTTCCTTTTGAAACCTCCCCCACCTTTGTACAATCCTGCCAGTCAAGTTTGACAGAGAAGCATCACTTGATGCAGAAGGCTATAGATCATCTGACAGAGATTCAGGCGATAGAGACGGTGCCAGTACAAGAGAGATTTCGAGGGAGTTATTCCCCACTGTTCCTGGTTCCTAAGAAGAACAAGGATTGGAGGGCCATCTTGACTCTCCGAGGAATCAATCGGTTGGTGGCCAGATGCAGATTCCGGATGGAAACGTTATATATGATTCTGGAGGCCAAGGCGGTGTGAGCCATGGAGATGACAATCCAGTGTCTTCAAAGGGAGGACTTCCTGGCTTCTCTGGGTCTGCAGCAGGCGTAACTCCACATTATGATTCATCCTGCCCACAGGAGGTGTCTTCATTTTGCATTCGGGTTGGAACACTTTCAGTATCAGGCCCTTCCCATTCAGTCTCTCGGCTTCACCCAGGGTGTTCACCAAGGTACTGGTGGCACTAGTATCTCACCTTTGACAAATAGGGATACATCTGTATCCCTATTTAGATGACATACTGATCAGGACATCAGAACAGGCCAAGGTGGTGTGAGCCACTGAGATGACAATCCAGTGTCTGGAAAGACACAGATTTGTGGTAAAGAGAGAGAAGAATCAACTGGAACCTGTACGAAGGTTACAACACCTAGGAAACATATTGGACACCAAGGGTTTTCGGGTCTTCCTTCCGGAGGACAGGACGAAAAAGTTACAGGATTTGGTGAGGCAGGTTATCAACCAAACCAAGACCCCCCCCCCTGTTATCCTTAGCAAAGTTGCTGGGGATGATGGTGGCATGCATAGATTCGGTGCCTTGGGCCAGGTTTCACCTCAGGGAACTGCAGTGGTTTCTTTTGCCTCATCAACATCTGATTGCTCAGAGAACTTGCAAGTCCATAAAGGTACCTCTAACAGTGAAATCATCCCTTCACTGGTGGTTATCAGAGAAGCTGAAGTAAGGAGTTCAGATTCAGGAGCCCAGGAGGGTTGTAGTCATGACGGACGCATCCTTGATGGGCTGGGGGGCACACTGTGGGGATCAGATGGTGCAGGGGATGTGGTCCCCACAGGATCAGGAACTCAGCATAAACTTTTTGGAACTTCGAACGGTATGCTTGGCATTGCTCAAATTTCAGCCATTAGTGGAGGGGAACCACGTGTTGGTGCATCTAGACAACATATCAACCAGAGCCCACATAAGTCACCAAAGGGGAACGAGATCGAAATCACTCATGGAAGAGTCATCAACTCTGCTCCTGTGGGCAGAGGAACACCTGTTGTCCCTCAAGGGGGAGTACCTGCAGGGAGTTCTGAATCATCAGGCGGATTGGTTGAGCAGAAGGGTGTTGGCTCACAGCGAATGGAGCCTGAACAGTCTGGTTTTTCAGATGATCATGATGCAGTTCAGTGAACCATGGGTGGATCTGTTTGTGTCAAAGGAAAATTGCAAGTTACCTCGCTAGGTATCCAGGTTTTGGATGGAGGGGGTGTTAGCCTTCGGTGCTCTCATGATCAATTGGACTCAGTGTTGTGTTATGCCTTTCCACCGGTGACACTGCTCAGTTGAGTGTTGAGAAAGGTCAGGCAAGAGGGGGCAGAAGTAGTTCTGGTTGCTCCAAGATAGTCTCACAGGCCTTGGTTCCCGGATCTGGTTCAGCTGCAGGTGCAGGAACCATGGCCTCTCCCTCCTTGGCCAGATCTGTTAGCTCAAGGAAATCTATTACATCCAGACCCAGGCTGGTTACGACTCCACGCCTGGAGGCTGAGCGGGAAAGACTGCTAAAGGCAGGTTATGATAAGGATGTAGTTGAGACCATTTTGGCGGCAAGACGTCCATCAACTATCTGCTTGTATGAGTCCACCTGGCACGCTTTTTGCAGATGGGCTCGGTCCAAAGGAATTCGTCCATTGCAGGCATCAGTGGGCACAGTGTTAGCCTTTCTACAGGCGGTTCTGAAGAAAGGCTTGTCATCTAATACGTTGCATAGACATGTATCAGCTTTAGGTTCCATCCTAAGAGGTGTGCGGAGTAAACCATTAGCTTCTCACCCACATGTTTGTGGTTGTCTGAAGGAGGTGTCGGCACTCAAGCCGCCCACTGTGCACAGGTTTCCTTCTTGGAAGCCGACTGTTGTCCTTTGTGCATTAATGTGCAAACCATTTGAGCCTCTTCGTTCAGTAGAGTTGAAGTATCTCACTTATAAAGTGGTTTTTCTGGTGGCAGTGACTTCAGCATGCTGGGTCTCAGAATTGAGTGCCCTGTTTATGCGTGAGGATTTACGTATTTTCCAAAAGGAGTCTGTGACTTTGCGTTTGGATCTGTCTTTCGTTCCCAAGGTAAACTTACTTTTCCATAGGTCCCAGGAGTTAGTTTTGCCTTCTTTCTGCCCCAATCCTTCGGTGGAACAGGAGAAGAGTTGGCATATGCTGGATGTCAGGAGGGCATTGAAGACTTATCTAAAGAGATCTGAAGAATTTCGCAGATCAGATGCGTTGTTTGTTGCCTTCATGGGTACTGCTAAAGGGAAGAAGGTGTCTTCTCCCACCATTGCTCATTGGCTGCATTGATGCATTGAAGTAGTTTATGTGCATAGTTCGTTGCCTGTCCCAGCTGGGATTCAGGCTCATTCGGCTTGTAGTGCCACTACGTTGGCGGTCCTAGGTAGGACCTCTTCCATTGTTGAGATCTGTAGGGCGGCTACATGATCTTCTTCTTCTACTTTTACCAGACATTACTGGATTGATGCTTACACATCTGCTGATGCTGCCTTTGGGCAACGTGTGCTTCATCGGGTGATTCGTTAGTTGTGTTGTTATTATCCCTAGATGGACCGCTGTTTCAGGTCCCAGTTTAAGGAGTCCCTCCCCTTGCTGCTGGAAAATGGAACATTGGTACTCACCATGAAGGTTCCTTTTCAGCAGTGATGGGGAGGGAGTCCTTCCCCACCCTTGTGTTTATTGTACTTTAGTGTTGTGTTGTGAGCTGATTGTAAATTTCTCTGTTGGTCGGAGCTATGTTATGATCTGGGAAGGTTGGGGTTGGCTCCACCTCCTGTTGTTGTGTGTTTGAATTCTATTTGCAGATAGTCCTGCCTGTTTTGGTGAAGGCAGAGCCAATACCCAGTTTAAGGACTCCCTCCCCGTCGCTGCTGAAAAGGAACCTTCATGGTGAGTACCAATGTTCCGACTTCACATACCAGCAAACTTGCCAAAAAAATACTTGGAGACAAATGGACACTGCTGCAATTTTGCATTAATGTGCAGCAATCCATATCATATTGCCTTATCTAGATGAGCCCTAAGTGTTGTTGATAACCTCAGAGTAGGACATTGGCGCTTTCAAAGGGCTTGGGGGATATGTTCCTGGGACCAGCAGTTTGCAGCCTTAAAATGTACTTTGTAATACCTTTTATTTACAAGTATGCATTCTGAGCCTTTTTTAAGGCTAGCCTCATGGATTAACATAGCAAAGCAACCAGTGGAGCCCTAAGCTATCCAAACATCCTATTAGTGCTTTCACGGTATTCTTTCTAGCTTGCAGATAGCATCCATTCCAAATGGCCCATTGTAAGGTTGCCTGAGGATTTCATTCAGCCTATATTTCACAGCATATCAATCTGATATGTGTTTGTAATGTGCAGATTGGGATACAATTATCTTTCATTTTTCACTTTTCACTGAATTTGGCAATGCAATTCTCAGCTAGCTTTTTAAAAAATAAAATTGTGTATTTGGACATAAAATACTTTTTAAGATATGTGTATTCTGAGAAACAGATTCGCAAAGGCATATAGTGCATTTGGAAGACTTCACAAAAGAGTCTGAAGTAATAAACACCTGAGGCGAAGCACAAAAATCAGTGTGTATAGAGCCGTTGTACTGTCTATTCTCCTTTATGGATCTGAAACATGGGTCACCTATTGCTACCACCTACAACTCCTCGAATGCTTTCCTCAGCGCTGTATATGCACCCAATCCTAAGTATACACTGGACTACTATGTGATGAATGTTGCTGTCCTTGAGCAAGCAGGGATCACCAGCATTGAGGTCATGATATTGAGAACACAGCTGCGCTGCGCAGGGCACATTTCTAGGATGGAGGACCATCGCCTCCCAAAAATAGTACTCTACAGTGAACTCGCCATGGGTCAGCGTAAGAGGGTTGCTCCAAAAAAGTGATACAAGGACTCCCTGAAACAACATCTCAGGCTCGGCCAAATTGATCACCAACAGTGGTCCGCCCTGGCCTCACATCGGGAGGCATGGAGACACACTATCCACAATGCTGCAGCCTTATTTGAGAACTCATGCTGAACAAGTCTTGAAGAGAAACGACAACGCAAAAAGAATCACAACCCAGAAACATCACCCAAGGGGACCTTCTGCTGTGCTTTCTGCATCCGGACTTGTTTATCTCAGATTGGCCTTTTTAGTCATCAGCACGCTTGCAGAAAGCACAGGATGAGTCTTTCCTGAATCTTCGTTTGCGAAGAAAAGCCAGAGAGAGAGAGAGAGAGAGATTCTGAGAAACAACACATTTAAAAATGCCTTAAAATTGTATTTTGAGAGAACATACATTTAGGAATGTCCATTTTAAGAGAAAATATGCACAGATATTGTTTGATGTTGATTAATGAAACAGAAAGAAGAGATGAAGAAACAGATGCAAAACTGATTTGGGTCAGAAATAGTCTCATCCATCTATTCCCAACCCTTTGATTGGAAAGATACTGTTCTCCACCATTCAGTTCTAATCTAATTGAAGACTTAGGATGAAAAAGTTGTTCAGCATAACAAGAAAGCAAGTCAGTGACAATATTTTGGCAAATCTGCACAGAACATTGTGGATCCTGTGATCAATTTCCCCTATGATTCCTGCTCCACTGTCTTGGAAAAGAGGCAGTTAACATGCAGTGGAACAAGGGAGAAGTATATAAAATTGAGAGTGAAGCAAGAAGTATCAACTTCTAGTATGGTATGGGGAATGAAGAGTAAGACGAATACTGCACATGTGTACAGCTGATGCCAACTTTGTGTATGCCAATAATAAAATCCCTCATTTTTTGCCCGTTATCACAGAAGTAGGCAGACTTTAGGCTTTGAGATGTATTTTATTCTTTACTACAACTCTGAGATATGTCAAATGGAGTTAGACTAGGTATATTAGATCAGGCCCAGAACTGAGGAACAAGGTACCACTGAGTACATACTCTACCCAGGAATGAGTTTTTAGTACCAGAACATTAGTCTATAGCCTAATTCTTGCCTACAGCACAATTCTACTTCTGTTTCTTCTCTATTTCCAAGTTTTCTCTGTCTCAGTAGACTAATTTAGAATGGGTTAGGAAGGCTTTTTGTTGTTGATGGTGTTAAACCACTGTGAATTGCGAGAACTCCATTGAACCACCATGAATCACCTGGAGATCAATAGATCATAATTTCCCTTCTGCTTGTCTGTCTTGTAACATAACTAGACGGTTGGGTTTCATTGAAGCCTGAGAGGGGATTTTTTATCTCCTTTTTGTTTAAGTGATTAAAGAAGCAGAATATCTGCTTGGTAAATACTCCATATGTGCTTCCAGCTGTCTCACAACTTTTTGCTCTCCATCTGGTGCCCATCTCTGAGACTTCATCTGCCCTGTTTTGTCTTTGGTTGAAATTTTGGGGTTTGTCTTTTTTAAAAATATGCTAGGCTCGATGCAATTGTCCTGAGCTTTGTGGAGGTTCCAGCCCACTTCCAAAAGCAAGAGATGCTATTAGATGTTCCACTTTCATTATGTGCATTAGAAGCTCCAGTTCCATGTTGTTCATTAACTCAGTGGTGCCTGAACACAGCTTCTGTCTCTCAGTCTAACCTACTTTGCAGGTTGTTGTAAGGCTGGGATCCCTTTCTGGGCTATTTGGGGAGAGAGAGTGGAGGAGAAATATGTTGGGTAAGATGTCCTCAAGACTTGAAAATCTGTCTGTGAAAATTATGCATACATGTGAAATGGTCCCATATCTTGAGACAGGTTGCAAAGCATTTTGTGGCTGGGGATTCTAGGATTTCTAATTTTAACCACTCATTTGCTTCCTCCCCAAATTGTCCTTTTGTTCTTTTAGACAGTTATACTAAAAATGCTGTTTTTCTTTTTCTTATTTTTAAGGCACGTGTTTAAACTTAGATGGTTTTTTTTAAAACAAAAACCCGTTTACTTCCTACCTTCCTTCCATATAAATTAAGGTAGCACACATGATTAACCCGCTCCCTATTTTATCTTTCCAATATCCCTGTATAGTAGATTAGGCTGATTGATAAGTACTGTTCCAAGGTCAGCCAGTGACCTTCATGACTGAGGGCTGATTAGAACTTTGTATGCTACTCTTACACTCAATTCAGGACACAACATATTGGCTTTCATAATGCTTGAGTTGCACTATAATGATTTTGAGACTGTGCAAATTAATGTTGTTTTAAATGCACAAATCAACATTGGGGTATGGTGGGGCTCCCATAAATATCCTTAGGATACGGAGAACATCCACATATTAGTAAGTTTAACCAACCTGTTTTTATCTGCGAGGGCAGAAATTGAGACACTGTGATTTAGTTTTAAAATAGACACTAGTGCAAGCTGGAATGTTGCTAGGCCACAATTCCCTTCAGCCCCAGCCAACATAATAAGTGATGAGGGATGATGGGAGTTGCAGTCTCACAACATCCAGAGGGCCAATATTCCCCAGGCTTATCTTAGTGATATGGGAAGATAGTGACTGGAATTCTATTAGGTACATCCACATACATAAGTTTCCCTTATTCATATGGATGTCCTTTTTTAGGCAATTGTGGGGGTTGGCATTCCCCCCTCCCTCTATAGTTCTCAACACTCCCAGCCACTGCAAAAAAAAAAAAAAAAAACACTTACTGAAAAGCCCCTGAAGCAGTCCTGCATGGCCATTCCATACTTTCTGGCAAGCAGGCAGGATCAGAGAAGCGTCTGGCTATATTTCTCATCCTCGAAATGATGATGTCAGTGCTAAGATCCACAAGTGTCTTCCAGGGGTCTCAGTGCTACTTTCATCTTTTCACATCTGGTGTGGGGATGTAGCCAGATGTTCCTCTGAGCCTGCCTGCTCACTGCAAAGCATGGAATGGCTGTACAGGACAGCTTTAGGGCCTTATCTGTAAGTTGACGGAGGGCATATGGCTCAGCGTAGCATAGGTTTGCATGTGGATATTTAGACTATGCAGAGTGGATGTAGGAGTGAGGCCATTGTCTTAATCCATACTTGAGATTATAATAGCAGGACCATAGAGAGGATAAATGAGTGTTTTTGAAGTTGTGAACTTAGTAAGGAGAAAATGAAAGAGGTGGGTGAGAAAAGAGCTATCACACATCATAGAGAAACAACTACAGTGGTCCCTTCACATTCACTTTTTTCACATTCGTGGTTTTGCATATTTGTGGCTTGTAGCCTCTGCTCAATAGCTCAAACTCCAAGACCCCACCCTCCTCCTCTCTCCTCCTGTCCTGGCAACAAAACAACTCCATCTTGCTTTCTTACCTTGCACCAAAACCTCACTGGCCGATACTTTAAACCTTACTGTTTTTAAGTGGGCAGCGCTGTTTTGGTGCAAGGTAAGAAAGCAAGATGGAGTTGTGTGGTGGCAGGTATTGGCAGTCCTGTTGGCAGGAGAGAAGTCTACAATACTGTAGTGTAGTATGCATGTTGGAGGTGGGGCTTAACTTATTTGTGTTTTTTTCACTTTTGCGGTGGTGCTCCACTCCTAACCCCAGCAAATGTGAAGGGACAACGATAATGTGGTTCGCCAGTAGAGGCAGCTGCATCCTGTGGCACTAGAGAACACCTGTAGATGACAGAAGTGGAACAGTCATTTTGACATGTCTTAGAGTCATAGAGCCTTATGCCAGTTCTTTTAATACCATCGGATGTAGTTCATCTGGCCTTGGAGACTTGAATTCATTTATACTGTCCAGGTACTGGCCTAAAAAGCCTCTTTACCTATTCTATGCTGCATTTTCCCCTACTGCCTCATCTGCTCTATTTTCTCCAGGTTGAGCACTGTTCTCCTTTTGGGAGAAGACCGAGATAAAGAAGGCGTTGAGTAGCTCTGCCTTTTCTCTGTTCCCTGTTAGCATTTCACCATCTTCCCCACACAGCAGCTCTACCATTTCCTTGTTCTTCCTTTAGCTACAGACCTATCCAAAAAAGCCCTTTTTATTGTTTTTAACTTCTCTAGCAAGCCTGTGCTCCACCTGTGCTTTTGCTTTTCTGATTTTCCCCTACATGAGCTGTCTATTTGTTTGAATTGTTCTTTGGTGATTTCTCCCTTTTTCCATTTCTTGTACATGTTCCTGTTAAGTCTTAGCTCAGTTGAAAGTTCTTTAGACATCCATAGTCTTTAGACACATGCCATTTTCCTCCTCATTGGAACTGTTTGAAGTTGTGCCTTCAATATCTCACTTTTTAGAAACTCCCCTCCATCATGTACGCCCTTCTCTTTTAATATTCCTGACCATGCAATCACCCCCAGTAATTCCCTCAGTTTTTTGAAGTCAGCTTTCTTAAAGTCTAGAATGCATGTCTGACTACGCTTGGCCTTCCCTTTCCTCTGTATAACAAACTCCAGCAGAACATGGTCACTCCCCCTAAGGATCCCGACACTTCCACCCCATTAACCAGATCATCTCTGTTGGTTAGAATCAGATCTAAAATAGCTGATCTCCTTGTTGCCTCTTCCACCTTCTGGACTATGAAATTGTCTACAAGGCAAGTGAGGAATTTTGTTGGACCTTAAATTTTTGGCAGGGTTGGACTTCTAACAAATATCAGGATAGTTAAAATCCCCCATTATTACTACATCTCTTCTTTCTGAATGTGTAGTCATTTGTTCCAGGAAGGCATCATCCAAGTCCTCAGTTTTGCCTGGAGGACTGTAGAAGACCCCCCACAATGACATCCTTGTTGTTTCTCTCTCCCTTAATTTTTACCCAGATGCTTTCAACCTGGCTTCCAGCATTTAAGTCATGGATCTGTTCACAAGTGTACACATCCTTAACGCATAATGCTACTTCACCCCCCTTTCTGTTTGGTCTACTCTGAAATAGGTTAGACCCCTCTATTACTACATTCCAATCATGAGACTCATCCCACCAGGTTTCAGTGATGCCTATTACATCATATTTGTTTTGCTGTGCTAAGAGTTCAAGTTCATCCTGTTTATTTCCCATGTTCTGTGTATTACTATAGAGACATCTAAGTCGATGGGCCTTTCTCCCTATCTATCTTTTCAAGGTTTTTTCTCCCACTGTTGGGTTCTTTTACTATTTGCCTTGTTCTCTGTATAACGCTCAGGCTATTATCTCCAGCACTTGATGAACTCCTGCCCTCAAGAATAATGTCTCTCTCCTTCACACAACTCAGTTTAAAGCCTTCCTGATCATATTTTTCAGACTCTTAGCAAACACGTTCCTGCCAACTGCTGTGAGGTGCAACCCATCCCTTGCCAGAAGTCCACTTCCATAAAACTGCACACCATTGTCCAGTAAGCCAAATTGTTCCTGGCGGCACCATCTGCAGAGCCAGTTGTTCACCTCCACTATTTTTCTCTCCCTTCCTGGGCCATCCCCTTCCACTAGAAGGACAGACAAAATGACTACATGTACATTCAAGTTCTTCAGCTTCTTACACAGAGCCTCATAATCCCTTGTGATATTCTGAAGGCAAAGCCTTGCAGTATCATTGGTTCCCATGTGGACCAAAAGCAAAAGATAATGTTCAGTGGACTTGACAAGTCTCGTCAGCCTCTCTGCTCCAGCGTGGATTTTTGCCCCAGGGAGGTAGCACACTTCTTGAGACATCTTGTCAGGCCCACAATCTACTGAGTCTGTACCCCTCAGCAGGGAATCCCCTACCACCACCACACACCTCCTCCGAGGATTGGCAGAGGCCAATCTGTGTACTGAACCTTCCCAGGTCTTGTGCACATTCTCTGAGGACTGACACTGCTGTTCTTTTTGCTGTTCCTTATCACTGCTGATAAGGGAAAGTGCTTACAATTGATTCTGTAGTGCCAAACGCATAGGATGACCCCTGCTCCTCCTATTTCTATGTGTCACATTCCTCCAAATGCCTTCCTTCTGTGTATGTGAACTTATCTGACATGAGTTGCAAATGTGGCATACAAGAGGAAAAGAATAGTAAAGGTGCTGGAAAGAAAAATATGGAAACAGACAAGTAACATTTCCAAACTCTATTTTTCCCTTTCTGCCTCCCAATACTATGTAGGAGATGAAAAGTTCTAATTCTACACAGAAGTTGTGATAAGCCATCCATGCAATCCATCACATGGGTGGAGGGGGCCTGTGAATGCAGGTATTCAGCCACTTCACCTTTTTAACATCCAGACCAGACTTTCTTCCAAAGAGGAAATGACCATTTGATCACTGGCTATGCTGGCTGGTGTAAAGTAAAGTCCCAAAAAGTAACTTGTCCAGGTTCTTTAAAAAGAACAACAATTTAAGTAGCTGTAGCTTGAATTTAATTTTGCAGAAATGTGATGTACCATCAAAATGTTTTTTGGGGTACATCACCTCAGGCTTCTATCTCTTATATAAACCATGGTTTGTTAACATCCTATGATGAAAGGTCATGACTAATTAAAGCATAGGCTATTTTTATTTGTATTAGATGCACAGTGCGCAAGACTCTGCTGCGTTTCCTCTTCTGAATACTGTGTAGGTCTTGTGAGCTACTGTGCCAAAGGCCAAAGATGTAACTTTGCTGTTGATTTTTGTATGGCAAATTGAGGCAGAGTGCCATCCTATCCTAAATGAAGCACTTAACAACATGAGCCCTACCTCCTCTCCTTGCCCTGATCAAATTAGAAACTGCCATTCCCATTTTGCTAGGAGACTGAGAAAAGCCTACCTATTGGTTCCAATTACTTTACCAAATTTCAATTTTGGAGGCAACCAACAAAGTTGATAAAGAGTTTGAGGAGCCTAACACATGAGGAGGTCTTAGTGCCTGCCTGCTGAAATGCCTCATTGAGACAACTGAGAGGAAAGAACTTTCCTGAAGATCCCAAAATCCATGGATTGTTATGAAACTGCAAGTGCAGTTATATAACTGAGGGAATGTGCAATAGACCAACTCCATTGCAGTT
The DNA here is from genome assembly GCA_030847615.1 of Gambelia wislizenii. Lineage (NCBI taxonomy): Eukaryota > Metazoa > Chordata > Lepidosauria > Squamata > Crotaphytidae > Gambelia > Gambelia wislizenii. The sequence continues at coordinate 41,561,924 of JAUMIR010000001.1, forward strand.
ATTTGTTGATCATTTCCCCTCTATAAAAAATGTTTTACATTGCTATGAGATACTTTACTTGTTTTAATGACCCTTTTATTTCATTCAGAACAGAACAGAAATAATATCCAAAGAAGTATCTCTGTGTTATCAGCAGCTGTTTTATCAACACTCAGTGTTAATAATATCATCATCACTGTCAATTTCTGCATTTAACTTCCCTTTGGCTTCAGTGTCTGCAACCTCACCCTCAATTATGTGTATACTCCATTCCTGATGAAAAGGGTAGTTTAATATATAATCCATTTGTTAGGCTTTAAGATACTACACAATCCTTATGTTTTTCTTCAGAAATAAGAAAGGAATTGAATAATTAAATGGCTTAGCCTTGCATGTTTTGAAATGCAGCCTGGAGTTTCTTCAGGTGCAGAAACAGGGAGAGTCACCACTTTGGCTGCTGCTGTTGTTAATGGTGAGAAAATACAATAATGGAAAAGATAGGGCTTGTGTCGAAGTAAGACGTTAATGGTGCTACTCCCCACCACAACCCAGTACTTGCATTCTAGCCAGAAAAAGCACATTAGGGAGAATTTTATTGCTTTGCACGTCCCATCTCTGCTCCTCAACATTTCCATAAAAATGAAGCTGAGAAGTCATTTTTGTTGACTTTGTTATAAAGGTTTTTAATTCTCCTCCTTCTTTTCATTGCTGATAGGCTCAGTGAAAATGCAGAACATATAGCTTCATCATCAAGTTTGTTGTTTGTATGATGAGATACTGCAAAGCAGTAAAGGAATAAGAAATGAAAATACACACAGAGTTAGCGGGGTCAGAAGGCTGAGAAGTGAATTGGAAAATAGCTTCTGAGTAAAGTTTGTGGCATGTAGGTTTAGTTGTATATTCACCTCCACTTCATAGAGTTTGTCTGTTGAAAGAGTGTGATGCATACATACATTTTTACGTAAAGCCTGTTTCAAGGCTGACCTGTTCTAACCTTTCCCACATATTCTTTTGAATATCTTATTTCTGTGCTGCGATAATTGTCAGCTTTAGTTTGGCTGATCTGAGCAGGTGCCTGTCATTCATCTTCGATCTGCTAAAAGTTCCAAGTTTGGTTTGACACATAGTGCCTGATTGGGTGCTGATGAGAAGTGTGTGATTGATACTTAGAAGTTTCTGGGGTGGATAATTATAATAACTGGGACCATCAACACAATGTTGTACCATGTAGAAACCTGCTCAGGGTTCCTGGGATTTTTATTCCATTCCTCCCCTGTTTTTTCCCATTAAAAAAAATAATCTCAGCAGTCAGGCAGCATTCTATGACTTCTGAGAATCCTGTTTTGCATCCTAGTCCCTTTGGATAGAGGTACTTCTGTAAACCTAGAGATTTACCCAAGCTTGCATGATACCTCCATTTTATGAGTGGATGGTGCTATTTTGGCTACATTAGGAGCAACATGGATGATGGAGTAGAGGGCATGATTATCAAAATGCACATATATAGGATGGGGAACTTGTAGCAATACATGCAAAAGGGATCTAGGATTCTTAGTGGACCACAAGATGAACATGAATCAGCAGTGTGATGTGGCAACCAGAAAAGTCAATGTGATTCTAGGCTGTATCAATAGGAGTATAGTCTCTAGATCAAGGGAAGTAATAGTGCCACTCTATTCTGCTTTAGTCAGACCTCACCTGGAATACTGTGTCCAGTTCTGGGCACCACTATTCAAGAAGGCTATGGACAAGCTGGAATGTGTCCAGAGGAGGGCAACCAGAATAGTAGGAGGTATGGAAGCCTTGCCCTATGAGGAGCGGCTTAGTGAGCTGGGTATGTTTAGCCTGGGGAAGAGAAGGTTAAGAGAGAACATGATAGTCATGTTTAAATATTTGAAGGGATGTCATACTGAGAATGGAACAAGCTTGTTTTCTGCTGTTGCAGAGACTAGGACATGGAGCAATGGACTCAAGCTCCAGGAAAAGAGATTTCACCTTAACATTAGGAACAACTTCCTGACCATAAGACCTGTTTGGCAGTGGAATGCACTGCCTCAGAGGGTGGTGGAGTCTCCTTCTTTGGAGGTTTTTAAGCAGAGGCCGATGGCCATCTGTCGGGAATGATTTCATTTCATTATTCCTGCATGGCAAGGGGCTGGACTGATGGCTCTTGTGGCCTCTTCCAGCTTTATGATTCTGTGATTCTATTACGGAGTTCCCAAACAGTGGCTCAGCACCTCCAAAGACTCCTTGATTCTGGTGACAAAGAGAAATAGAGCCAGGTGTCGTCTGTATACTGAGAAGTGTTATCTTCATATCTGAAGCCTCACAATGGAAATGGGAGCATATGGACTGTTTACAGAGATATCCTGGTGGATTCAAACAATGGCTTCATATAAATAGGATGGAATCTTGTGAGACCCCACAGCTTTTATGCATGGGGCCAAGAAGAAATCCCTCAAATGCTACTTTCTTAAAAGAAATCCTGAAAATAAGAAGAGAACAACTATATCTTGTAACCTCAACCTTGGTCTAGCAAGATGCCATGGTTGATGGTATCAAATACCACTAGGAAATTAAGGGGGACAGATCATTTATTCGTTTACTTTATTTCTGCCCCATCTTTCTCCTGGAATGGGATCCAAGGTGGCTGGCTACAACACAATCACATTTCCCTTGTCCCTCTCCCACTGGAAGTGCTCCATCAGGATGATCAACCTAAACCTGGATTGATATAGGTCTAGGTTAGGAATGTAAACCCTCACTTAATCAATCACTTTATTCACACCCTGCCTTTTCCCCAAGACTGGGACTCAGGAAGGCTTATTTCATTCTTTCACGCAGGAAGGTATGAAAAAAAAATAATGAAGATTTTCTCTTCTTTCGGTGAGATTATAAGAATTTTGCACATTTTTGATGATTTCTTTTAAAAAATCACACAAAAATACAGATAAAAATTGTTCCCCCCCAAAAAAACGCTTTTTGCAAATCTTTGCACAAAACTTTCAAAATATGAAGTATCTCATTGAGATTTCCTCTCCCCCATAGAGTACATTTGAGAATGTATTCCTAACAGTAGGTAATGTCTAGGCAGTTAATTTCAGCCTCTCCATTGATGCCCCCTTGTCGTGGGAGAGAGGCTTGCGTACCCTAATGATGTTTTGAGCTATGCTGGCGGTGGCATAATAGCCACTGGTAGGGTCTCCCATGGCAGACAGGTCAAAACCGAAGGGTCTGACAAAGAACGTCAAAGGGCAGGATGGGCTCTCTAGCCTATAGCAACGATCCTAGGAGAAGGAAAACTCTAATCCCAAACCCAGGCAGATGGTGCTCGTCCAACCCTGTAAGGTCAACCATCTAAGAGAAGGAAACTCTAATCAAACCTACGACCCGAGGACCTCACTGCTACCATCCATGCTTGCAGGGCCAGCAGATGAACCTTTGGTTTAAAGGGTGAAGCCAGTTCTGTGCACACCGCGCTCCACCAGAAAAATCCATTGCACAGGCTCGAAGGACAAATCCAATTGAGAACTCACGCCAAACAAGTCTTGAAGAAAAACGACAATGCAGAAAGAATCACAACCCGGAAACATCACCCAAGGAGACCTTCTGCTGTGCTTTCTGCAACCGGACTTGTTTATCTCAGATTGGCCTTTTTAGTCATCAGCGCGCTTACAGTAAGTGCGGGATGAGTCCTTCCTGAATCTTCGTTTGCGAAGAAAAGCCAGAGAGTAATTTCAGCCAGCAGTTACTGGAACTAGACTGTCACCATCATTCTGAGCACTTTGCCTAAAGGGAGATTCCTCCTCCTCATCTTCTGACCAATGTTTTTGCTTGCACCTCAAGAATTTTTCAGGAAGGGTGGTGGTGGCAGATACGAACTTGGCAGGTGGTTCTCAGTGCTCTTGCAGCCACTGCCAGCTCAAATATTTACCAACAACTGCCTCAGAAATCTTCTCTCTAGGCAGGAGATATATGCCACCAAATACAACCCGAATAATGAAGCAAAATATTTATCTCTCATACTCATAGGATGTCTGTGAACATGAACTCTTCTAGATGCATTATAACACACCCATTTCAACAAATGGGGTTCTTTTGTGGAGGAGCACCCTGCTGGAAATATTAGAGGAGTTTTCCCCCTTGACGTATACAAATTAAGGAGAGGAAACTGGGGCTATTTCTACTGTTTAGTACTGCAAATATATATAAGAATGTTGCCTGCTGGCTTTGGTATGATATTCCTGCTGTCCCTCATTAATTTACTATTGTTGTTTTTCTTATTGCCACACAGCCTTATTAGACTAGGAGTTGACAGGGAGCATCAGCATTTAGAAAAGGTGGGCAAAGCCAAATTTGAATAAATCACCCATAATTATAAAAGCTTCAGGGAATGTTATGTGCTAGAGACAAAACAGCAATATTTCTTTCTTTCACTTCTTGCTGTGAATAAGATTAGCATTGGGGGCCAGGTGCCTGAATGACAACTATAGAAGGTGACTGCCTCTGTTTCCCAGAGCTTTTGATTTTCTAAATCATCCTATTTTGAAGTGTGCAACTACTTCCAAAATATGAAGTTATTGTTGACATATTGCTGTCTCAGATGGGATAGGAAACTGGGCCCATTTTGGGACACATTAAGCTTAACTACAGATTAACTACACATCCCAGAATTCCATAGCATTGAGCCATGGCAATTAAAGCAATGTCAAACTGCATTATTTCTGCAGTGTGGCAGCAACCCAAGAGAGCCTATGCATGTGTAGACATTCTAACATACTTTGAAAAACAAACTTAAAAAAAACACATGAATGTCATTCTGAAAAGAAAATGCATGCAATTAAAGCAGTGATGTCATTCAGCATTTCCCAAGCCTGGATGAAATACATTTTATGGAAACTGAAGGACTGATTCTCTACAGGGTCCCTTATCAGGAAACTCTTTTCATTTATTGTGCAAATGAGTTCTGGTAATGTGGATCTTTGAAAGAAAAGGTCAAGTACATGTTAGTGGGGATGATAAGAGACAAAATATTTTTTTTTTTTAAAAACCCTCTCTTTAGAAAGTGATCCATATATAATAAAAGGCACCAAATATTTTGGGAAGAAATGTTGCAGCATCTAATGCTCCTTATTAAAAACTCGTCACCCTAAGGGATGAATAAGATGTTAAACACATGGTACTGATTGAATAACAGTTTAACGCTGCCTCCAACACTGTTCTACAGCTGTTGCATCACTGTATAATATTGCTTTCCACTGCTTGAACCACATGCAAGCATTTAATAGATTTCTGGGTATAATTTAAAGTGCTGGATTTTATCTATAAAATCCTAAATGCCTGAAGTAATAATAATAATAATAATATAATAATAATAAAATGTATTTATATCCCGCCCCTCTGCGAACAATCGGGGCGGCTTACAACAGTAAAATAGTACATGGTATAAAACAATTCAAAATCCCTTCCCCCCCTTAAAACATTATTAAATCAATTCAAATTAAAATCAACATATAATACAATTGTTATTAAAAACCCTTCCTAACGAGCAGCATCAGTTAGGAGCTCCAGAATCAACCTCCAGAGGGGGTTCCTGAGGCCGGGGTTAGCTATTCCAGAAAAGCCTGCCTGAAGAGAACCGTCTTGACAGCCTTTTTAAAGCTGTCTAGTGATGTCAATAGGTGGATCTCATCCGGCAGGCCGTTCCACAATTTGGGGGCGACAGCCAAGAAAGCCCTCTGGGAGGTGGTCACCAGCCTAGGTCTTTGTGGCTGCAACAAATTCCTCCCAGAGGACTGGAGGGTGCAGGGAGAATTATAAGGGAGAAGGTGGTCCCTGAGATAGCTTGGGCCCAAGCCACTTAGGGCTTTAAAGGTGATAACCAACACCTTGTACTGGGCCCGGAAGCTGATAGGCAGCCAGTGGATCCCTATCCACATTACAGTGGAGTAATGTGGTCCCTTCTAGATGTTCCAGAAACTAGCCTGGCTGCCATATTTTGTACCAGCTGTAATTTCCGAACTAAGCACAAGGGTAACCCCATGTAGAGTGCATTACAGAAATCAAGACGTGAGGTTACCAGCGCGTGCACAACGGTCTCAAGATCCCTTACTTCCAGAAAAGGGCGCAGCTGGCGTATCAGCCGAAGCTGATAACAAGCGCTCCTGACTGTCGCATTTACCTGATTTGTCATCAGGAGCGACGAGTCAAGGAGCACCCCTAGACTGCGAACACAGTCACTGGAGGAGAGTGTGACCCCATCCAGGACTGGAGATTGCAACCCAGTTCTTGGTTTCAGGGCCGCTACCGTGAGCACCTCCATCTTGTCTGGATTCAGTCTCAATCTGTTTTCCCTCATCCAGCCCATTACTGCGCGAAGACATTCATTGAGAGAAGAGATGCCGTCAGAGTTCGAGACCGACGAATGAGATATCAGAGAAATAGATCTGAGTGTCATCAGTGTACTGATAACACCCAGCTCCATAACTCCGGATAATCTCACCCAGCGGTTTCATATAGATGTTAAATCACATTGGGGACAGAATAGCACCCTGTGGTACTCCACAGGTAAGCTCCCTTTTACTGGAGCTACTGTCCCTGAGCAGCACTCTCTGGGTCCTGCCCAAGAGGAAGGACCGGAACCACTGCAAAGCAGTGCCTCCGATGCCTAACTCCCTTAGGCGATCCAGAAGAATGCTGTGATCTATCGTATCAAAAGCCGCTGAGAGGTCTAGGAGCACCAACAGGATCACACTACCCCTGTCGATGCTCAGACGCAGATCGTCGGTCAAAGCAACCATGGCAGTCTCAACCCCAAAGCGTGTCCTAAAGCCAGTTTGAAATGAAAGTAACATGCATCTGTCCTGAAAGCTTTGTGTTGATAATGCCATTTCCCCTAACCCCCCCACCATGCCATCTTTGAAGTCTCATAGTGAAAATGGGGGCATATGGACTGTATACAGAGATGTGTCAATCATTTCAAAATGTGTGTGTGTGTGCACGCACGTGCATACTCATTCTATTGTGATCAAGCTTGGGTTTATAATGCCTCAAAGCTATTGAAACGAACTCCCACCCTAGACATAACCAGTACTCTATGAGTAGGGTTACCAGATTGGATCCAAGGTAGGCCTCCTATAATTTTAACCCTTGACAGTTGTTGGAGCAGCACAAAATATTGTAAATCTCTATCAGATGGGTTGAAGATACCTGTCCCCCCTACTCTTCCAAACCCCAATTTTCAGCTGCAGGTATCCCTTCTCAACACAGCTATTGTCTCACCAGTGGAAATGGGGAAGGAGAGCAAAGGAGTGCACGTCTGGTGATAAAAACAGAGTTGGGCACTCCTCCACACCCACTCCTGTACTCCACCTGTGAGGCAATAGCCATGTTGGGAGGGGATGGCTGTGACTGAAAGTTGAGGTTTGGAAGGTGAGGGAGGACAAGTGCCTTCATCCCACTTGAGGGAGCTTTCTAGTATCTCACCCTGCTCCAAGATCTGTTAATGATTAAAGTTACAGGCGCCCTATCCCAAATCCAATGTGGCAACCCTAACAGTCAGAAAAGTTCATCTCTCTCTCTCTTTTTTTTTTCTTTTTTTTACTACTCTCCAAGAGTCCCACAGTCAGCATGGCAATTGGGATTTGTCAAAAAACAAAAACCTTTAACTTCCCCAAGCTTTGTCTGTAAATGACATGTGCATGTTTTAGTGTGGATATCTATAATTCAGCTCCAACTCCAGATGTAAAATGAGGGAAACATGGTATATGGTGATGTAGCTATGGCTGGATTTTTGGTTCAAAGTCCAGAGGCCTGCAACCTGCGGCAGTGAGATGACCACACTATGTGTGTAGCAGATCATAATGCAGGCTGTGGTGAGACTACCCTGCCTGTTTGGGGGGGGGGTATGCTTGAAACAAACATAGAGAGCGTGGGACTTAATTTATTGGAGGATTTAATAATTACATTGTAAAAACTTGCTCTGTGTTAGCGGTAGGTCCCAGCCTACAACAGACACTAAAAAGGGAAAGGTCTTAGGCAAGGTTTTTGGGGGGAAATATAAACCCTGTAACTATCTTTTCTAATGCAATGCAATAATTGAGTTTAATTAATTAATAAATATAGTGATTTTTATTTTTTGTTATGGCCCACAAATTGACAGCAGTAAAGTGTAATTTTCAAACAGTGAGTGTCAGTATGCAGGACTTTGGATTCCTTGTCATTCAGCATTCCCTCCTGAGAGCTAGGAGGTGTTGTGTGAACAAATAACTTCCATTCAATCAATTTTGTAATGTTTAATAATATCAAGCAATGAGCCTGACCTCTGGAGACTACTGAGATTTTCATTAGTAAAGTGGGCAAGGCAGGCATTGACCTGGATGGAATTTCTCATCCAGAAACACATTTTCAGTTACACCTGCTAGTATGTCAAGCAACACAAATCTGTAGATTAGTCTACATAGATTAACAGAAGAGGCAAGGGCTGCTGACTTTTCCCATAACTTTACAGTGGAGAGAATTCAACATAGACAACTTTTTTGCACACTTGCATGAGAAGCCACATCTAACAACAGAGTTGTACACAAGCATATAAAGGCATTGAAGCCCTGATCTCCTTCATATCTGGTAATACTAAGTCATAGAATCACTGAGTTGGAAGGGACTACAAGTCCAACCACCTGGCAAGCAGGAATACACAACTAAAGCAGTCCTGAGATTTAAATGGCCATCCAACTTTGCTTAAAGACCTCCAAAGAAAGTGTCCACCACCTTCTGAAACTGTCTGTTCTACTGTTGACAAGACGTTCTTAATATTCAGGTGGGATCTCTTTTGTCTTGTAATTTGAATCTAGTTGCTTGAGCAGCAGAAAACAAGCTCACTCCATCTTCTATGTGGCATCACTTCGGTATTTAAATATGGCTATTGTATCATCTCCCAATCTTCTCCTCTTCAAGCTAAACATACCTAGCTCTCTAAGCCATTCTTCATACGTTTGTGGACACATTCCAGCTTGCCAATATCCTTTTTTAATTGTGGTCCACAGAACTGCACATAGTATTCCAACGGAGGTCTGGCAGGCAGAATAGAGTGGTACTGTTACTTTCCTTGATCAGGACAGTATACGGTGGATGCAGTTTAGAATTACACTGGTGTTTCTGGCTGCCATATCACTCTGTAGATTCATGTTTAGCCTACCAAGACCCCTAGATGGTTTTCACATATACTGGAGGTTTCACACATCAGCTATACAGTTGTCCCTTCATATTTGCTGGGGTTTGGTTCCAGGATCACCACCATCCGTGGATACCAAAATCTGTGAATACTCAAGTCCCATTATATGCAATGGCATAGCAAAATGGTGCCCCTTATATAAGATGGCAAAATCAAGGTTTGCTTTTTGGATTATTATTTTTTTTAAGAATATTTTCAAACCATGAATACTTAAATCCGTGGATACCAAATCTGTGGATATGGAGGGATAACTGTACTACAATGAAAGAAGCTTGAAGCCATACCTTAAAGAGAGGTCATGGTAAGGTAACCTCACATTGTCACCACAAAACACATGAAATCAAGGAAATTTTCTCAGTACATGGGAAGCTAATTTTTTAAATTATAACTCTGAATCCCTGAGCCAGCATGGCCACTGATTTTTTTAAAAAAATGTAAACTAGCACTACACACTGACATCTTAAAACAAATATTATTTATTAAATCCTTCTGGAACAGAGAACATGAGACATGAAGGAAAACTTAAAACTGAACTGAATAGGTTTGTCTTGACTTCTGGAGAGTCAAACCCCAATAGCTTCTACTTTGTGGTTGTTCACTGCTATCAAGCAACTTATAGCAACCCTATGAGTGAGAGACCTCCAGGTCACCCTGTTATCAACAACCCTGCTCAGGTCTTGCAGACTTGAGGCTGTGGCTCCCTCATCTGCTTCTACTAGCTTTAGCCAAAAACTAAAAGAACCCCCTTCAAAACTGCTGCAGCTGTCCCTTATGATGGAGAGGAGAGGGAAGGGAAAGGTAATTCAGGGAAGGAATAAACAACTGGTCTTTGTTTCAAGGGGAAATAAAAGGATGGTACACCCATTGTGCCTTTATTTTTCCCTATGAGCCATGATCAACTGCATCTTCCTCATCTGAATTGCCTCTCCCTTTCCAATACCCCCAACTGTCCCAATTTGACAGGGATAGTGTCAATCCTTTCTCATCCCACTTTTTCAGCTGCTTTTAAAATTCCTCTCTTCTCCTTCCGTTGCCCCCTTCATCTTCCATTTACTTCAGTTACTACAAACTGAGTTCAAAGTGCAAAAGTAGATTGCACACAATTAATTCAGCAGTGGGGAGAGGAGAAGAGAGGAGAGGAGAAGAGAGGAGAGGAGAGGAAGGGACAGAATCTTGCCCTTCCAGATAGGCTCAGGCAAAAGCAAACTGCTGCAGCCTCTCCTAGTCTGAGTGTTCTTCCTAATTAAAAGTTTTTGTTATCTTGACCACCCTCTGTTATCGCTTGGCCACACATGTCCCAGTTTATGTCTGAGAAATGTTGGCAGGTATGCCTTCCTCTATTACCCATCAGGAAGGAGCAGCTTCAGTATCACCTCCCAGGTCACCATGTGAATGGATGTCCCAAGATTCAGTATTCTAACCCCTGGACCTTGCTTTCTCCATGGCCAGAGCCTATATGTGAATTCGGAGCCCCCATCCTGTATACCACTGATCTCCTGGGATGTCTCAAGTTGCATTGAATGGGCATGAACATTTGCAAAGCTGCTCCTGTGTGTTTCCATGCAACCAACGCCCTCCATCATGTGGGTGTTCCAATCCTGTTACCTTCACGTAAGCTTAGCTGTATACATTTTTCCTCAGCAGAGAACCACACTGATATGTAGATGTCCAAGCGAAGTAACCAGTAACAGGCAGGATGTCAGGCCAGGGCCAGCAGCATAGTCCAACTGCTCCCTTCTCCACTTTTTCTTCTTCCTCAATTTATTTCTATCCTGCCTTCCCCCCCCCCCCATTCAGGACTCAAAGCAGCTTATAATGAATTAAAAAACACCCGTATTATTAAAAAAATTCACAAGATAACAAAAGTTAAAATGAGATTAAACAATCAAAAAATTAGAGCCATGTAGGTTTTGCATGTAGGGCTGAGTGGTGGCAGAGATGTTAGCACATGGCTGTGGGCATCTCTTCCAAATATCTACGTGCACCTTGCAGTATCATAGATCTTCGTGTGTTGAACATAAAGGCAGTGGCTTCCATGTTCACGATTTCAGTCAGAACTTTAAAGGCACTATCTAGGTGATGAAGCCTCTCTTCAAAATATGCTCAGCACATTAGAAAGCTTTAAAGTTAGGACTGAATTCAGGATGGAACTAACATGGGAGCCCCCAACAGCCACTGTATGAATTATGAAGCGGTCTCTGTTGCTGCATTTGACATTTGGCTGAACATGGTTGCAGAGATCCCATGACACAGAAACCCAAGTTCCTGATCAAGGGTACCACTATAACCACTCTAGGATATTGCTGGGCATGAGGGGATGGGGCAAGGGAGAGCCTTACTGAATAACAGTAGCTTTTAAATTTTCTGTCTTTCTGATTATTCTTACCGAACATTTCTCTTTTTACAAATGGGGAAAAAAATTAGTAACAACATTGGTTTTTCATGTACATGACAATTACAAGTGCAAAACATTTGCTAAATAGAGAGGGATTCCTTTATTCACAGCAGTAATTAAAGTTAAATCAGATTCATCCATGCAAAAATTCTCATCGAGTTGGTTTGTTATACATCTTGCAACCTCCCTCCAAATAACATTTTTGTTCATAATATCCTTAGAGAGGCAATAGAATTTGAAAACTATTTTCAGCACAAAGCAAAAATAAGTGAACAAACATATAACAAATAAAAGCCCAAATGATATTTTTTTTTTATTGGATACTGAAAGTTAAATTAAATGTGAAGTCGAAGGCTTTCACAGCCAGCATCCGTAGGTTTTCTGTGGGTTTTTTCCGGGCTGTGAGGCCGTGTTCTGGAAGAGTTTATTCCTGACGTTTCGCCTGCATCTGTGGCTGACATCTTCAGAGAATGGTTGGGTAGGGTTGTGGGGGGGGGTTATATATTGTGAGTCCCTGTAGGAGAGCATATGTAAATTTGTGTATTTGAATGGTTAGTTCCTGGGGGGAGATATGCAAGAGGGATTAGTGTGTTTGGCTAATGGACCATTGTCTGCTGGAATTCCCCTGTCCCTGGGTGAAGTTCATTTGCATGTGTTGAGCTTTGATTTTGGTGTTTTTCAGGACTGGTAGCCAAACTTTGTTTACTTTTAGGGTTTCTTCTTTCCTGTTGAAGTTGTCTGGGTGTTTGTGGATTTCAATAGTTTCTCTGTGCATTCTGACATGATAGTTGTTGGCCTGGTCCAGAATTTTGGTGTTTTTAAATAACATTTTGTGTCCGGGTTGGTTTATACTGTGTTCTGCTAAAATTAAATTAAATTAAAATGTAAGTTCATTATTAGTTCCAACAAGAGTACACTCATTGAATCAGTGCAATTTACATGAATGATTTATTAGTTTTTATTCAATGGTCCATTCTAGTTGGGACTAAGCAACTGGATATAGGGCTTAGTTCAGAGCCTAGTACCAAAATTCTAGGTATTTATGTGTCTTCCTTCCCACAGTGACACCTAGTTGTTGTTCATTATGTGTCAGTTTATAAGTAAAGTATTAGCAATATTGTTAGTATGTGTTTCTTTTCCAGTTTAACAAACTTTTAAAATATATAAGTGCCCTAAAAGCCCCAGAAATGACCCTCAAAGGTTTTAGAAGTAATGAGTAAGCATTAATCATTGAATATGTGGGTTGATGAGTCAACATTACTCATTATACAAAAAAGGTACATTAGCAGTTGCTACATTCTTTGTTTCAAGGTAGCATAGTTTCCCCTTGTTACTCCAAAAAGTACAAGTAATGTTACTTGTAATGAATGGCTTCCAAACCCTGACTTCATCCTACTTTGAGTAGTGCTATCAAAGTCAATGGCTTAAATCCCATTGTTAGTCCTGACTGGAATAAATTCACTGAACCAATGGGAGTTTGGTAAATTGAAATTTACATACAATCTCTTGATTAGATTGGTTTGCTCTGATTGGGACTAACGAATGGGTTTAAGCTAATGTGAGTAAAATTAGTCAAGGATAGCTGTTGGTCGGTTTTAAGTATGACTGAGTCTGGAATGCAAAATATGTGTATGGTGAGAGAAAAAATGAGAAGGGGAAAAGAGGTGCCACAATCGGTCCCAAGACATAGCTTTCTTATTCACAAAACATTCTCAATTTTGTTTGTTTGTTCGTTCATTCATTCATTAAACATTTTCTATACCACCATTTATCATGAGATCTCAGGACAGCTTACAAGTAAAATCAATTGTAGTGTGCCTGTATATAAGAGATAAGCATCAGTCCAATGCCCAAAAATGTTAGTACAATGTCACTTCTTCCTGTGGGAATATTTAAGAATGCATACTTGACCTCTAGAAAATGTTAGTGTTATCTCCATAAAGGTGACTTACATGTGGTGATACTTGATAAGAGGTAATCATTTCTGGAGCTACTGTGGACTGAATGTTGAACTAGGATTCTGGGAGACCAGGATTTGAATCTTCTCTCAACTATGGAAACCCACTGGGTGACCTTGAGCAAATCACATTCTCCCAGCCTAAGAGAAATAAAATGACAAACCTCCTATGACTGAATATATAAATGGTCACGCAGGTTTGACTTGATGGCACATAACAACAATAACAACAACAACAACCATTTCTGAAACAGGAATCACATACACCATCCCCTTTCATACATACATCATCCCCTGCTGATGTCTTCCACATAGCCTGTGCATTAGATGAGGAACCTGTTCGCATTCGAGACAATTCTGAATTATATTTCAAGGGTGCAGTAACCACCTGCCAAGTGTCTTGGGCCCCAGAATTACATGGAATGAAAATACACCCTGGAACCAATACAGTGTGAAACTGCACATTGCAGAGGAACACAATGGGCATCCTCTCTTTCAGCAAAGCTTATTTGCTATTGCCAGTCTCCTTTTAGGGGGAAAATAAGTGGTGGCCAGCTGGTTGGTATTAAGGTACCATCCACTAAAGTAACTTTCCTAAGCTCTTCATACAAGCCAACAACATTTAACCCCCTGGACAATGGCAGAGACATGAGTGTGCCACCCTTCAACTCTAGGAAACCTATAATATAATATAATCAACAGGGGAGTCCTGGTGGCGCAGTGGTTAAATGCCAGTACTGCAAGTCATCACGTTGCAAGTTCTATTCCAGCGGGCTCCAAGGTTCACTCAGTCTTCCATCCTTTCATAGGTCGGTAAAATGAGTACCCAGCTTGTGGGGGCAATTAGCTAACACACATTGGAAACTGCTTAATGCAGCATAGATGTGTAAATTGCTATTGCTTAAAACAATTTGTAAGCCGCTCTGATAACCTTGTGTCTGAAGAGTGGGAAATAAATAAATAAATAAATAAAATATTATATATCGGAAACAATCATATTGTTATGTTATTTCCAAAAGTTCAATTCATAGTAATCAGAAGGTTAGAGACTAGAGTAACTGAATAAAAGCTGAGGACTTGAATCCAGTTCTTTCAATAGGTGTGCAGCAGAGTGATTTAGGGCAACTAACATTTCTCTCACTGCAGTGACATGGTGTGCCACACTGAAGTTTTCCTAACAGAAAATACTACAACTCATCTGTGTATCTGGTCAGTTTTAAATTTCGCCCATAGTTAAATATGTCAGATATTTAAGTACTGTTTTTCCTGCTAGGACTGTTTCATCCAAGGGCAATAATACAGGAGTTCTTATATAGGGTCTAAAAAATGTCATAAGACTGTGCAGTCTTATTTCATATGCACCTGCGTCTTTAGTTGCACAAGACAGGGGAGTCGATAGGCTCCCACATAGCACTGTGGAGAGAAACAACGGGAGGCAATGCTGAATTGCTGGTACTCCTGCTGAGCCAGGTGCTTCCATGTTTCTGATCCGGTAAGCCAAGGGAAGCAGGTGCTGTTAATTGATGAACTAGAGAGATGTCTTGGCAGAGATCATGAAATACTGAGCAGCTGGTTGTGAGAAAAGCTGCTGTTAGACGTATCTCCATCCCCCTGGCTGTCTCTTCTGAGTGTGCTGGTTCTTGCTTCTCTTTTTATATATATTGTAATGCTTCTCTATTAAGCATTTCTTAAGGGACAAGTCTTCCAGCCCTTTCACACTACACAGTTATAGCACTATCATTCCACTTTAACTGCCATGACTGCATCCTATGGAATCCTGGGGTTTGTAGTTTGGCAGAGCACTAGAGCTCTCTGATAGAGATTCTATATCCCTTCTTATGCTACAAATCCAAAAGGATGGATCCACAGCAGTTAAGGTGGAATTGTAGTGTTATAGTTGTGCAGTGTGAAACAACTCTTTGTACACATCACGGGGGCAGGGAATCCTTAGACTTGTAGTGGGACAGTTTGGCTGAGATCATACACCAAGCAGGTCCAGTTCTGTCTCCTCCCTTTGCCCTGGAGGGGCCCCTGTTGTCCCTGCTTACTGGTAGGGGGTCAGGGAGAGCTGGTCTCAGCTGAGAAGGTGGAAAGAAATTATGGTGAGCTCCCAAAGGGACTACATCCTCCTTTTTCTTCCCCAAGAACCCA
Organism: Gambelia wislizenii; assembly: GCA_030847615.1. Taxonomy (NCBI): domain Eukaryota; kingdom Metazoa; phylum Chordata; class Lepidosauria; order Squamata; family Crotaphytidae; genus Gambelia; species Gambelia wislizenii. Next base: position 41,577,638 of record JAUMIR010000001.1, read on the forward strand.
GAGCAGACACCTCTTCTTCATCTGGATTGTCTCCTGAATGGCATGGCAGCTGCTGGAAGGGGAGGTTTTGGATGGAGTGCAAAGGGCTAGAGAATAGTACCCTGTTCGTCATCCAAAAAGACACATACAGGTGTGAAAGCCCGGCTTACGCACATGTGTGTTACCAACAGGATATTACCCACATCTGCAAAACAGAGGCTGTGAGGGCTGGGTAGTGGGAATGGCTTCTTTTTCACCTGCAGTTTGCTGGTGAGAGAACCGCAGGGGAACAAGAAACCACCCCAGCTGCCCAGTCACCTCCCTGCCCTCTCTCCCTCTACAGCTGTTTAATGGCCATAGAAACAGCCCCATGAGGCTTGGCTGCTGTTGCGGGACAGGCATGGAGCTGCACACGTGGAGCTGTTATGCTCCACATGTGCCATCTAGGATCTTGATCATGCTTTATAATTTCAATATAACTATCAAAGAATTCAACAGATAGCTGCCCTCTTTAGCCATATCAGAAGACATACCAGCTCCACTATCAGCTTATGTTGTTATCTTCCTGTCCTGGATGTGTCAGTGATTGATGGGAATACTGATGTCAGTGAAGGCCATCTTGTTAATCCATCTTATATACATTGGTACATTTGACTTTACCCAGTGATAACTTCAATTGACTGTTCCCTCTAATAACTGAAGTTGCAATGCCTTCACTGTTCTCTTCATTGTAGTATGCCCAGAAATTGTCATCCTGATATGGCATATGTGCTTATTTTCCTAACCAATCATTATTTACAAGAAAACATGGGGCGATTGTCCCAGGACATGCTTATCTTACAGCAGACCCCAGCATCATGGCCACCAATGACTCACTTGTGACTTTTTGTCATGACCCAGAGGTCCAGCAATAAACTAGACAAAGATTCAGACTCAGAGGAACCAGTGATGTCATGTGTGTAGGGCTCAGAAAGTTACTTTTTGAAAGATTGAAAATAATGGTACACTGAAGCCATATGTATCTGTGCACTGGTACTATTGGACTTTGGAACACAGAGCACCATCCAACCCCACTGCTCAGTTATGGATAGCTAATCATTCTTTTTTAAAGCTATTTTTAAAGATTAGTGGTGTGTCCTCATAATACTCATAATATCCAACCTGGTTCTACTTCAAAAATGCATCCTAATGTAATTCAGCCTAGCTGTTTTACTTATAGTAATTTATCAGTGGTGATGCCATTTTATCCCCAGTAGGACATTCCAAGGACATCACCTCCCAAGCCCCCAAATGGTACTTTTCCCATTAAATGATTAGCATGCGTACAAGAGTAATAGATGCAAAGTGGGTGGGGGACAGACAGTTGATCCCTAATTAATCTTGCATTTCACTAGAAACATAATATCCCTGTCACTGACGTAGAAAGATGGGAGTTTTATGGAGGACAATCTGTCTGTTCCATGCCATAGATTCAAAAAGATGACGGGAGAGGGAACCCACCAAGAGGCAAATATATGCAAATCTGTTCCATCATCTTAATTTATCATTTTTATAGGGAGTTTGGAAGGAAAACTAATTAAAGTAATTACAAGTTATTTCTTTTTGGTCTGGTGCATATTAAAACCTTCTTAAATATATAATCAGCACTGTTAATATGAAAAGGGGAAGCTAACTGGATATTTCCTTCCCTCTTCCATGTGTGTTTCTCTGAATCCATCCCTGCCTCGTGTTAAGCATTTTGGGTGTTATCGATGTGTAGAAAATATAGTGTATACTGTATATATAAGCATGGCATTATAAAACACGACCTCCTAAAAGCATTAATTACTATAGCTGGGTTCTGTATCAGTTACTAAGTTAAATATACTTAAATAAGTAACCTTTCCTAGCATGCTCCCCTGCCGAAACTGATGGAAACATCATTCACATGCCAATGCTCCAGTTGCTGGCAGAATGGACATCCGTTCCTCATGCAGCTGATGCCCAATAAAGTAGATTTGGGAGGGAGTTACATTTGTGACAATACTGTCACAATCATGACTAAGTAACAAACATGAATACAAAACTTTTACCTAGGTTTACTCATGTGCAATTCACCATCACTACTTAGTCATGATTGTAAAACTATTGCCATGATCATAACTCCCCTCTCCAACCTACTTTACTGGGCATCAACTGCATGGGGAGAAAGAGGCCCATTCTGCCAGCAGTTGGATGTTTCTGTCAGATTTGGGGGGCTCAAGCCAGAAGAGGTTATTTAGTTAAGTCCTGCCTATGTGTTTAGAAATGTTTGTGTGATCACCAAGTGTTAAGCAAAGTCTGCACCTTGTGCCTTGTCCTTGTGGACCCAGACCATACAGCCCCTCCGCCCTTCTGAAATAACACACATACACACATTTTCTTTGATTATGTCTTGGTTACATCTTCAGAATACAGGGTTAGGTACAGGTTAGTAAATGTAGAGTAAATACATTGTTGGAGTAAATACATTATTGGCAATAAAATTGGCCGCAACATGCAAGCTAAATGGTTGGCGGTAATGTATGGGTCGTGATCTTATCATTGCCCATCTATGTGGGCCCTGGCTGAGAGTCGGTCCATCCCGACTCCCCTGGAAGAGAGAGCTAATGGCTGGGCCATCCACCTGACACACTCTCCTCCCCTAGAAACAAGTTTTGGTATTAAATGGAGGTGGGTCTCCCTTGAACTTGGACTTGGAGTTGAACTTGTACTTAACGGAGACCCCTGGGCCTCAATACCTTATCATGACCCATTACATCCGCCCGCAAATTGCAACATGAAATAGAACACACAGGGAGGGTGGGCGGGTCTTCGGCTCCCCAGAGCCGCGTAACAAAGGCTGCGACGGAGCGCCCAGCCTCTGCCTCCGTTGCTGCCTTAGCTCTGGGGCGGGCCGTGCTCAGGCACGGCCTTTAAACCCTATTTTCACGCTCTTTTTTGGACCAATCGGGGCTGGGCAGGCCAGCCTCCGATTGGCTCAAGCTCTTCCCTCCCCCACAGCTGCGAAGGTCACTGGGAAGGGGACACCCAGAGGCTCACCATGCAGTGGTCACCCCTCCCGCCCCGGCCAGGTAGCTTGCAGGAGGCGCGGGGGGGATAGGAGAGCTGGACGAGGGGTGGCCGGCCGGGCTGCAAAACAACCTGCCATTCAGCGGCAAGCCCCCTTCTGCTTAGCAGTTTGGTAAATACACAGCACTTCAGCAATCCACCCAGGGTTGAGCATCAGTGTAGCTACAGAGACATCCTTTGCAAAACTTGGAAATCTTAGGGCTCATCTATACGAGGCAATAAAATGTGGATTGATGCACACTAACACCAATTCGCAGAAACTTTCATTTTTCTACAAAGGTTTTTTTTTTTTTAAGATTGCAGGCATACAAAGCCATATGCATTTGTTGTTTGAACAGGCATGTCTGTGAATCAAGATGGCAGGTGCAAGTGAATTACACGTGTTTTTATTGTCACCAGTTGCTGTCACCGAACAGTATTAAAAAAAATAGCAAATCCAAGGTGCAGAAGTGTGATTGTCCATTTAAATAAACAGGGGGGAAAGACTGTTTTGAAGCTTCAGCACGCATAATCGCTACAGTGAAAATCTAACATGGCAGTTCTGGGCATTTGCCTTGGCAGCAAGCTCTGCCCCCTGCACACATCCGACCAAGCAGCTTTCCGCTTCTGCTCTTATCAGGAATGTGCAGCAAAGCAAATCAGTTGTCCCAATGAGCAGGAATATGCATTTCCTTTGGAGTTTTTCCTAACAAACTACTCCTTTGGAGTATTTGTAATTTTTGGCTCCCGCTCCTTCCAAAAGTGGTGAAACGATATGGGATCCCATTGGGAGAAAAGGTATTCTCGAATTGTATGAGGAGTATTTTTGCCATATAGACAAGCCCTTATTTTTCAGATCACACTTTCCAGAATTTGTTTGTTTGTATCCCATTATTTCTTCCAAAAATGGATCCAAGGTGGTTTATAAAAGGTTAAATCAAGATAGAGCTAAAAACCTAAAGTTAAAGAACAATTAAAGAAGCCATTATATTAAAATGTCATTAATTTTAAAAAGTATAAAATCATGTTAAAAACATAACAATAAAAATAAAAATACTTACACCATAAAAAAAAAAAAAGATTCTGCCATGGACAATTAATCAGCCAGTGCTCCTTAAATAAGATCTTTATCTGCCAGGAAAAGGAGACCAGAAAGGGGGCTAGCCTGACCTCCCATGGAAGGGAATTTCACAGTCTGGGAATCCACCTAGAGAGCTTGCTGGATGGGAGATTCTGGGAATTATAGTCCAAAAAAGTAACTTTTCTGAGTTCTGATCCTCTTCCAGATAAATAACACAGTCTATCCTGGCATTATAACCAGTGTTACTTTCGAGCAGCTAGCATATTCTAACCCCAAGCCATTCTGACCTCTGGGCATACTTTTCTGCTCCCTCCCAGCTGAACATATCACCTCTAGCAGCATGTACAGCTTCACTCCCAGATAGCCTTAAATTGTGCCCATTTAACACAGCTGAAGGAGAAAAGGACTTCCAAGTCATCCTTCTGGCATGATTTATCAATGTAAGTGAAAGCGCTTAAACAGAAAGTTTTCTTGTTAAGAGCTAATATGATGCCAAAGTTCAAATCCCTATTAGGACATGAAGTGTATTGAGTGGTCCTCTACAGTTTTTTCTCTCTGGCCAAAACATGGCTTTACATGGCAAACATATGGACTCCCCATCAGTAGAGAAGTTAAAGAGTCATTTGCAGGGAAAGGGCATGTAGAGTGCATGTCCCTGAACTTTCAGCTGCTTTCTGTTTCTCCCTTTCCCCCAAAGAGGCAAAACTTGGGGGAAATGGCAGAAAGGGGAGGATGCATTAGGAGAGAAGCAGGTAGTGGAAAGTTACACAGCCTCTCCCACCTGCTGCTTCTCTTGCACAAATGCACCCACTGCATGTTTTTTAAAGGGCTCGGTTTGGGTGAGGGGATAGTACAACAGGTGAACTACTCAGAAGCATGCACAGATGTACAATTTAGGAACAAGAGCAATACTGAAAACAGAAGATCTTTTCATTCCAAGTTCCATGGAAATGTGTATCTCCAGAAACAAACAGAAGACAGTACAAAATGGTCATTTTGTATAAACCAGAGAGTTCTTTAACTGTTATTACAAGAGTGAGAATTGTGTATATTCATACACAATTCCCCTCCTGGATCCCCACTGACCCTTTAAATTCCTGGGCAGAGAGAGAGAGAGAGATGAAAATATTCTTTTGGACTGGAAGAAGTGATCTACAGAACATGGTTTTGTCTCTAAGTGCTGTTTCAATCCTCTATTCCCCTCCCACCCCATAACTAAAAGCCTTGTATAAAAAATTGACCAGAAGTGACCATAATCTCACTTCTGGCTTGGGGCAATGGTGGCAGTGCAGTCTGCTCTGGGTCAGTCCTGGCAAATGGTCCTTTGTCCTTCCACCCATGCCCACTCCTGTCTTGTTGGGTGGTTCCCTCAATAGCCACTGGTGGTACGTTGTATTATCATTTTATCTAAAAACCCATTGAGGAAGCTGCCCGAATCATCTCCATTTACATGCACGGGGGAGCTGGAAAGTACACTTTGAATTTGGGCAGAGCAGTGGAATTGGCGGAGATGAACCCAAAGCTGTCGGAAGTGGGCAGCAAAAGCAACAGTAGCATTTGAAACCTTAAGTTTCTTTTAGAATTATTCCTACCAACGTAGTGTACCAGCGTACACTAACACATCAATCTACATTTTATTGCCTCGTAATTATTGCCAGCATAATTATTCCTACCAGCGTACCAGTTTATCTTTCTTCTTTCTTCCTTACATTGTATTTATTTTTAAAAAAATGCTTTCAGACCTCTGCCCATTCTTCCAGATACTGTGGTAGTGTGCAAATATAGAACAGATGGAATATTTCCACGTGGGTATTACAGAAATTTCCTCTATATCTCTAGTATGTTCTCCAAGTAAGTGAAAACTGGCTTGGATTTTTTTATACAACTCAGCAAAACAAAATAAAAAACTAGAACCTGAACAGTTTTTATTGCTCTCTGCTAAAATGCATTCAGGTAAGAAGGGAGACACTTTTACAAGGGAGCACTGAAGCATATCAAAGTGCCTCCCAGCTCACCTTTTGGTACAAGACTATTTTTTATGTGAATTCGAAGGCTATAATGGCTGGCATCCATAGATTTTCCCTGGGTTTTTTTCCGGGCTGTGAGGCTATTTTGTGGAATAGTTTCTTTCTGACGTTTCGCCTGCATCTGTGGCTGGCATCTTCAGAGAATGAATAAATTTAGAAATTCTCTGAAGATGCCAGCCATAGATGCAAGCGAAACGTCAGAAAAAAAACTATTTCAGAACACGGCCTCACAGCCCAGAAAAAACCAAAGAAAACTATTTTTTATATTGCTCCAGCCAGTTCCCATTCTTTTATCCCAGTATAATCCCATCACACATCAACATAAATTCTCCTCAGTGCAGTGGTTTCACTGTGCATTCCCTGAAAGTTGACATTCCAGTCATAAAATTGGCAAGTTGCAGTTTTTATTGAATGTTTACTGGTTGGCAGGGTTTATTATAATCAAAAGTGCTTCAGGCCTGCTTGTTTTCAGACACAAAGGATACTCAGAGAGCTCAGACTCTTTGCAATGAAATGCTAAAACTCAGCATTCTCTTTAAATCTGTTGTGACAATCCAGTTTCATGCATGATAGTACATTAAATTATAAGGACTTCAGTCAAATGAGCAGTGCTGATTGCAAAAAGAGAGGGATCCTATCATTATAAGGGAAAATTATATTGATTTTGTATTTACACTGATCATAGTACAAAGCATTTTACACTTAAGGTTATTAGACTTTATGAGGGATGATTGAAGGGGTGCCTTGGATGACATTGGCCTGCCCAAGAGTGTAAACACAGCAAGAAATAATTGGATGTACTATTATTCCCACCGCACATGAAGTAAAAGACATTCTACCAGGGTCTTTTAAAATGTACATGGGAGTTGTGTTGAATATTTATTGCAAGATCCCTACCTCAGCAGGTAACTCTGGGTGACCAAAAAGTTAAAGCAGGTGTTAAAATAGCAGTAAATGGGAATATCAATAGTGACAAATAATATTGCTGCTTGTGGGGATTTGAGCACCATCTGATAACTTGGGTAGCAATGTTCCTAATCTGTGGTTCAAATAAGCATGAAACAGACTTTATTACAAGCCAAGCTTCCAATGTACCATGAAATCAAACTATTGCAATTACTAAAATTGAAAGCACAATTCTATACATGTTTACTTGGGAAGATGTCAGCCCCTCTCTATTCTGGGGAGAAGGGTTGTTCCTGGATAAATGTGTATAGGATTTCAGCCTAAACCAAAGAGAATATAGTTGTCCCTTCGTATCCACGGATTTAAGTATTCATGGCTTGAAAATATTCTTTAAAAAATGATAATCCAAAAAACAAACCTTGATTTTGCCATCTTATATAAGGGAAACCATTTTGCTATGCCATTGCATATAATGGGACTTGAGTATTCACGGATTTTGGTATCCTGGAACCAAACCCCAGCAAATATGATGGGACAATTGTAATTATACATCCAGGAAATTATTCTGATGGTCTACACACTAACGTGTTTACACACAGGACATAGGCTGTTTTCTACAAGTCTGCCCAAGTGTTGAGATTTTTTGGGGGAGGCCTGTCTATTGGTGCTCCAGAAGCACGTATGGTAAGGATGTGGGAGTGGCTGCTCTCAAGTTGTAGAAACACACCAACTATCAATATGCATTAGAAAGATTATTGGGATGTAGTAATAGGTAGGATCAGCCTGCTTCCATTCTGGATATAATTAGGGGCTAATTTCCTTGACCTTCACTCAACCCCTGAAAAACTAATGCAAGCTCAGAATTGTACCTAGAATGGACTGGACCTCTAGCCTGGCCAGAACTCAGCAGCCCATGCTGTTGCATTCCTGATGTTCTGGATCTAATGCAGTGGCAGTTGTTGATTCCCAGGGCTAGAAGTCAACCTGAAGAAAACAGAAGTTCTTTACCAGCCTGCACCACAGGACGAACACCACCATCCCCATATTGCCGTCGGCAAATCTGTGCTCAAGTCCGTTCAGCAGTTCACCTACCTGGGAAGCATCATCTCCTCAGATGCCAAGATTGACAAAGAGATCGATCACAGATTAGCAAAGGCATATAGTGCATTTGGAAGACTTCACAAAAGAGTCTGGAGCAATAAACACCTGAGGCAAAGCACAAAAATCAGTGTGTATAGAGCCATCGTACTGTCTATCCTCCTTTATGGATCTGAAACATGGGTCACCTATCGCCACCACCTACGACTCCTCGAGCGCTTTCATCAGCGCTGTCTACGCACAATCCTAAATATACACTGGACTGACTATGTGACGAATGTTGCTGTCCTTGAGCAAGCAGGGATCACCAGCATTGAGGCCATGATATTGAGAACACAGCTGCGCTGGGCAGGGCACGTTTCTAGGATGGAGGACCATTGCCTCCCAAAAATACTACTCTACGGTGAACTCGCCACGGGTCAGCATAAGAGGGGCGCTCCAAAAAAGCGATACAAAGACTCCCTGAAACAACATCTTAGGCTTGGCCAAATTGATCACCAACAGTGGTCCGCCCTGGCCTCACATCGGGAGGCATGGAGACGCACTATCTACAATGCTGCAGCCTTATTTGAGAACTCACGATGAACAAGTCTTGAAGAGAAACGACAACGCAGAAAGAACCACAACCCAAAAACATCACCCAAGGAGACCTTCTGCTGTGCTTTTTGCAACCGACTTGTTTATCTCGGATTGGCCTTTTTAGTCATCAGCGCGCTTGCAGAAAGCGCGGGATGAGTCCTTCCTGAATCTTCGTTTGCGAAGAAAAGCCAGAGAGGAGGGCAGCAAATCTGTTCCAGACGATAAAAGAACTATCCAGGGTGCTGAACCTATTTGAGGGATATGGTTCAGTATCTTATCTTTTTTTACTAAAACCTGCAGCAGGTTCACTACCCCTCTGATGTGGAAGCCACCATCCACTACTGGACAAATTGAACTTCTTTAGAAACAATGGCAATAGCTCTGCCATTTGTAGACTTGTCATTACAATACCCTAACTCCTACAGTGATGGCATGACAGATGTTTAAATGTTATGGTAGTGGGGTCAAATAGTCATGAGAGATAGTCTTACCAACTATTAAACAAGAAGAATGTCATATTCCACAGTGTTTAGTAACTAGTAAGCCAGGGTGAAAATCATGCTGGCCACAAGATGTTGGAGTACAACTGCCAGCATTCCTCTCCATTGCATATGCTGGCTAGTACTCAAAAGGCTTGCTGACCAACATCTGGAGGTCCACATGACCCCACATCCCTGCAGTAAGGCTACCCACCATTATAATGGGTGAGAATTTCCTTTCAGTTCATTTTTGATAAGCATTTCCCAAATTTTGAAAATGTCTTATATCTAGAGGAAGAGGAGAAACAACTGGCAGATTTGGCCATTCAGAGTATTTAACTGTGCTAGTGGTGAACTATAACTGCTGCTTCCTTTTAGAGAAGGCAAGAACCCCACCCTTCCCTCTCCCAAATGTCACAGAGATATTTATCAGGAGCTTCTATACCATTGTCAGGTTGCTATTACAACAGCAAAATGCAGTTGCCCTCTCAGTGCTGAGGTAAAATTCAATGGTTACTGCTGTGTAGTGGGACACTCTCAGATTTTATCCCAAGCCCAAAATAAAAATGAAAATAAACAACAACAACAACTGTGTCTGCTCAAATAGCTAAGCATAAAAGTGAACACATTGTCACTGGCTCTATTCGGTACCCTTTGAAAATTAACCCCCCTCTGTGTGAATTCACTTGCTGGGGAATAGAAATGGGCTGAAACAAGGTCAGGAAAGTCACATTTTCTCAGAAATATAGATGATATATTCCCTATTGACTTATGAGTCTGCTTTGCTTCTGCGGTAGTCATTACTGTACTCTTAAATTGTGCTGGTTAAAGCTGGTTTTGTTCTCACTTCCTTTTTATCATTTTGATCTCATTTCTGCAATCTCTTATTTTTGTTGTTGTCAATATAGAAACAAACTTAACAACAAGCCCCATCATTTTATTGTATCTGCATCATTTCAGTTCTATTAGCTTGTCTTGCTAACGATATCTTGCTAAACTCAGGCTCTTGTCTGTGCAGTGTTGCAAGTCTCATCTGCCCTGGCCCTAGCTTTGATAATATTTAAAACTCAAATTAAGATTTAAAATGTCAAAAGCAAATAGAGCAGATGAAAGCTGGTGATTTCTTTTAGGCCACTGGGAAACAAACAAACTCCTGGCTGCTAATCAGCATTGCTGGCAGCCAAGGTCAGATGCAGATCTACATTTAGGACTGAATATTGTAGACAAATATAAAATGGAAAACAGCATGTGAAGACATCTTGCACAACATCTTCCCTGCAATTTCCCTCTCCCATGGATTCCTTTTCAATCTGCAGGGGGGGAGCCATTATTGATCATGCATTGGTTAGAATTTGGGCTCCTTTTCTTGGGGAAATCAATTACCAATGCAGCTGCTTAAACCTGTGCTTTATCAAAAAGCGGTGGAAATTTTTATCTGCTTTCCACTTGCTCTGTAGTCCATTTTGCATTAATTTTCACATACCTCTGAAGCTTGGAAAAGAAAAATAATGACAGCAAGGCATTGTTCTTTCAAGAAATCTTCTGGCAGCGTAGCTGTTTGATGAAGCACGAAACTGATTTGGGGGCAAGCTGAGCGCTGGATTTCATGCAGCCAGTTTTTGAAGTGCTTGCTGCCTTCTTCTATGGCCTGCCACAAAGAAAGGGAGAAATTCTGCTCCAAGTTCTGCAACATTGATTCACTGCAGGAAATGGTTGTTTTCAATTACTGGGCTGTTTCTAGTCTTGGCAGTGGCAGCCGCGCTTTTGATCACATGTACAGCTTGATGCACAGTTGCCTTCTATATTGCGCTGAGCATTAAAATTAGAAAATAAACTTGGGACTCAAATGCTATCTTTAGTTACCAGTGACAGCATAAATAGATGCTGAAAGTTTAGCTTTCTTGATCTTAAGGATGCTTTGGGAAGGGGACAAGTGCTGCCTTAGGCACAAAATACAGCATCAGTGTTTTGTTATGGTTTTCAGGAGAGTTGGGGATGATGAATGTATTTGCTTTTCTGAATGTATTTGCCCCACCACACCCCAAACAACCAAATAAGGTTGTAGAGCACTTCATTTTCCTAGTCAAAGGCCTCTACAATCCATGAATAAGTAGGACATCCAAACTTCTTATTGGTTTCTGTTATCAAATGAACCTTGTCCTCTGGCAATCTACGAATGAGATACTTATAAGACATCCTGTTATTAACTGCTCGGGTCTTGCAAACAAAGGGCTATGGCATCCTTTATCGACTCCATCCATTTGTAATATGGTCTTCCTCTTTTCTTATTGCCTTCAACTTTTCCAGTGTTATTGTCCTTTCCAATGAGTATTTTTTTCATATTATGCCAAGGTACAATAACTCCAATTTTAGTTATTCTGGTTTCTAAAAAGGTTGCCAAGTGAAAAACAAGACAGGGCTCCTACACTTGTAACTGTGGGATAGAAGAGGTAAGCTCAGCAGCTGTTGTTTGTCAATGCAAGTCTTTGCTACAACCATTAAAAGTACAGGAGACCTGTCCTCTCCTGTTTTTCACCTGGCAACCCTAGCTTCCAGTGAAAATTCAGGTTTCATTTGCTCTGTGACCCATTCATTGACTTTTTGGTGGTCCATAGAATCTGTAGCACTCTCCTCCACAATTTCAAATGAGTTGATATGCTTTGGCATTGATTTCAGTACCACTCCTGCATATCAGACAATATAGAAGGGGAGAAATTATCAATACCTATACCTAAGACAGGGAGAGGAAATATGTGACTCTTCAGATATTGTTGGACTGTAACTGCTGTCAGCTCTATACATCATAGCCAATGAGAAGGGATGTTGGGAGTTACAGTCCCACAATGTCTAGACAGCTGTACGTTTTTCATCTCTAACCTAAAAAAAAATGTAAAACAAGATGACAGCAGTCACAAGTCATTCTCTTTTTAATACACTGAGATTAGACTTTCTGCTCAAAATAGTACAGTTAGTGCTCTTGCAGAGAGCCAGTGTAGTGTAGTGGTTTGAGTGTTGGACTACGACTCTGGAGACCAGGGTTTGAATCCCTGTTCAACCAGGGAAACCCACTGGGTGACCTTGGGTAAGTCACACTCTCTCAGACTCAGAGGAAGGCAAAGGCAACCCCACCCCTCTGAACAAATATTTCCCAGAAAACCCCCTGATAGGTTCACCTTAGGATTGCCATAAGTCAGAAACTACTTGAAGGCAGACAACAGCGAGAAAGTACACTTGCAAGATCCTATAATGTACATTCCTTCACTTCCACATATTGGGCTTCAGAGAGTCTGAGTTCTTTTGCCAACTATGGAATACTTTTTATGCCTCAGTTGTGCTTAAATGATTTTCATACTTTTATGCACAAACCTTTTTGTCTTTTGATTTCCCCATCCATGCCTCATTGTCCTTTCTGTAATGGATGTTGAATACATAAAATATTACTCACCATACTAGTGAAATGTTGTCAGTCAATGTAACAGTTGGGTACTTTCCACTTTCCCCCTCATATCTTTTTATTGTTTAAGTAAAGCCTGATCGATTTAACATTTGTTTAATTAAGGGATAAATTGATTAAACAGAAATACATTTCATAAATCAATATATGTGCATTTTTGAGATAATGAATGGATTTGATGACATGTTCTTCAAGACTAAATTAAGTCCTGTTTGATTTCATTGGGTCTACACTAAGAACAGCTAGGTCTAGATCCAAGCACTATATCCTTTTTAATATCTTAATGTTTCATTTCCTAGAGCAGTCAACTTACCAGAATCAAAATTGGTTTAAACTATATGCAAGTGTGTCCTAAACTCAAAGCTTTAATAATTTAAGGCACAGTGACTGGCATGGACTACCTCCTGATGCAGCCTTGCTAAATTTGAAAAGCTGAATATAAAAGGGTGTAGGTCTAATAGATGGGAGACAACCCCAAAGCCACACATAACAGAGCCCTATGTGTATGAAATGCTTCTTACTAGCTAATCAACTATAATTGAGCCATAGTTCAATGTATGCAGCCATGCAATTGGCTGTTGGAAGATTTAAGTAGCAGATGATGCAAAACGCCTTTTGTTTAGATCTGGGAAGGCTGCAACCAGAGTAGACAGTATTGGGTTAGTGACAGAGCCAGTGTGGTGTAGTGGTTAGAGTACTGCTCTCAGGCTTTGAAGGTCCAGGTTCAGGTTCTGACACCCTTGGCCCTCATGAAGTGACCTTGAATCAGATAAACCTTTTGAGCACTGACTCTGGCAAATAGTGTGGCAAAGAACCCCTTAACCTGGGTGTGTACAAAAAGGCATCCCTTTGCTCAGAAGTCTTTAATGCAAGGCAAGTTTTGTTTAAAACAATAAGAGCAGATGCTTGTATAGATTTGCTCCAAAGATGCTGCAGTGCAGAAAAACCTGAAGCTCTCATTAGAATGCTATCAGGCTTTTGCCGTTGCCCACTGCATTCTAATGAGGGCCATGTCTCTTCCTCTGGTTCCTGCATTTCCATGGTTAACTGCACTATAACTAATGACAGTCTTCTCACAAAGAGACATCGGGGTGCTGTTTTAACAGAACAAGAGCATATAAAAGCCTTGTCAGTGATCTGATTACTTGAATTTCTTGGCAATGGGTAAGGAATTGATTCGTGAAGGAGTTAATAGTTCAGGATTTTGCTTTGTTTTTCAGAGACTAACTTTGGCCAGGAAGTGATAATGGGTCCCAAGTCTGTTATTTATTATTAGTTACTTTAGCTGTCCTTTCCTTCAGTGATGGTAGCATTCAAAGACATAGCCATGTCAGTGTGGTTCAGTGTGCAAAGGGATCTTACAGCACTTTTGAGACTGAGAGAAATAAGGTGGTAGCATAAGCTTTCATAGGCTTAAGTCTGCTGGATCAGATGCTTCATCACTGCATGCATCTGATAAAGTAGATCTAAGTCTATGAAAGCTTATGCTACCAACTTCTTTCTCTCTGTTAATCTCAAAGGTGCTGCAAGATACCTTTGCACACTTTCCTTCAATGAGTTCAGTATCCTCACAACAACCCTGTGAGGTGAGTTATGCTATTAAAAAAAGAATGACAGGCCCAATGAGTTTCTGGACTGAGTAGCAGCTCTTCCAAATCTCAACCCAACACTAGACCAGTGGTGTCCAACCTGTGGTCCTCCAGGTGTTTTGGACTCCAACTCCCCCAAGCCTGAGCCAGCTGGTCCAGTGGTCAAGAATTCTGGGAGCTGTGGTCCAAAACACCTGGAGGGCCCCAGGTTGGACACCACTGCTCTAGACACTAAGTCACACTGGCTCTCCATCCACAGGGCCAGTCCCCAGCTTCTACCATTAATGAATTTTAGGTAGCAAAGCAAGACTCTGAAAGAGTTTGGTGCCCTTGTGCTTGTTGGAGGAGAACAGGGGTGATGAAGCAGAGACCCTGGGACTGAATCCAGTCCTCTAGGCTTCCCCAGATGGGAAACTCATAACTTTGTGGTAGCAGCCAAATCACATACATGTTCATTCAGAAACACTAGTTTTATTTTATTGTCCTTAAAACATTTATATCTGCCTTTCTGTCTTACTTCTGGGATACACAAGGCAGCTAACATCACAGTTAGTTAGTTAGTTAGTTAGTTAAAAATGAAACCTTAGAAATTTTACTTCTCCCTTTTTTCATCTAACTTCTTATCAGTGATTTCTTTCTGGTTTGCAAATTAAAACGTTATTTCAGAAATCCAGGAGAGAGCAGGTGTTTGGTTCTTAAGTTTGACAGAAAGACCAGAAGAAATGGGAGGGGAGGGGAGGGAATGTCACAGTCAGACTTCAATGATGTCATCAAAGGACACATGTCTCCATGATGACCTGTGTGTCAGTATGTGCTCTTCTCTATAATCAGATCATAAGAATGCATGAGCCATTCATTTGCAGCAGTCATTTCAAGGGTACTCCAGCCTTATTTTAAAACACTTAGTCTTTGCGGATCCAGGCAACCAAACCTGCAATGATGTTATTTGATACAAAACCTAAATGGAATGAAATTTACCTCACTGTGTTTGGGGTCTATGTTCTTTCTGAATCCTTTCACCTAGATACCACCCTCAAAGATGGTTTAAAGGAAAGGGCACCTTATTTTGCTTAACTTCCTTCTAAAGCCTTAGCGTTTTGCCAAGACCAAAGGGAAAGTTTTATCAGATGAGAATGTCACTCTGCTCTTAATCTTTTCAGATTTTTTTAAAGTTCTTCATTCAAAGAAAGATAAAAGAGATTGAAATAAATTGAGGCTATAAGGCAGCAGCGCCTGACGGGCTGAGCTTAGATCAGTTCAATTACACAAATAGGCCTAAAGAACCAGTCCTGCCATCTGATGGGATGCTGTCAGAGATCACTGGATGTGCTCCAAGCTATACGTGTAAAGAACATTCATTATTATTCATTCCCAGGTCAAAGAATGGGGTTCCCAACTGTTGGAAAACCCCATTGGGGAGGATAAGCCAGCAAGAACCTTGCACAAAGTATTGCAGAAAAATTATTCTGTGTCGAAAAAGACATGTGGCGGACTCCTGTATGACCATTATGTACTACATAGCACCATAACTATAGTGCTATGTAGTGGATTCTGACCAGCCCCACCCTGTATGACCTTTATGTACACCATAGCACTATAATTATAGTGCTACATAATGGATTCTGATCAGCTCCCCACCCCCCAAATCTCACATACTGGTCCATTTCCCTGTCAATCAAGTAGTGGCTGCCTGACATTCCCACCTCCTCCCACGAGCAATCTCTGTCACGACAGATAGAAAAAGGACCCCTTTTGCAAATCTCCCTCATACCAGAGATCACTCATGCAAGGGGGTGTGGGAACGTCAGGTAGCCACTTCTCAATTGACATGGGAACAGATGGTAATCGTTCCTAGCTTGCCAGTAAGTGGGGTTTGAGGGACTTTCATGGTCCCTATGTAACCCCTAAACTAGGGATCATGAATAAGTAGCAGTTAAGAATGTTTAACTGTAGACTATGCAGAAAGCACGGGATGAGTCCTTCCTGTATCTTCGTTTGTGAAGAAAAGCCAGGGGGGGGGGCGGGTATTCGTAACTGCTCAATAGGATTTCAGGCATGGGATTTTTAAATTTTTTTTGGCACAAAATGTTTCCTGAATTAAAAAATCATCTGTTTTTTACGGGTTTCCCCCCCTGTGTTTTTCTGCACAGAATAATTCCTCTGCAACTTTTCAGGCCATTCACATACAGGGAGAACATTGTGGAGAAATACTATTTTTCTCTTGCTCTCTCTGGCTTTTCTTCGCAAACGAAGATTCAGGAAGGACTCATCCCGCGCTTTCTGCAAGCGCGCTGATGACTAAAAAGGCCAATCCGAGATAGACAAGTCAGGTTGCAAAAAGCACAGCAGAAGGTCTCCTTGGGTGATGTTTTTGGGTTGTGATTCTTTCTGCGTTGTCGTTTCTCTTCAAGACTTGTTCGTCATGAGTTCTCAAATAAGGCTGCAGCATTGTAGATAGTGCGTCTCCATGCCTCCCGATGTGAGGCCAGGGCGGACCACTGTTGGTGATCAATTTGGCCGAGCCTGAGATGTTGTTTCAGGGAGTCTTTGTATCGCTTTTTTGGGGCGCCCCTCTTACGCTGACCTGTGGCAAGTTCACGGGTAGAGTAGTATTTTTGGGAGGCGAAACGTGCCCTGCCCAGCGCAGCTGTGTTCTCGATATCATGGCCTCAATGCTGGTGATCCCTACTTGCTCAAGGACAGCAACATTCGTCACATAGTCAGTCCAGTGTATATTTAGGATTGTGCGTAGACAGCGCTGATGAAAGCGCTCGAGGAGTCGTAGGTGGTGGCGATAGGTGACCCATGTTTCAGATCCATAAAGGAGGATAGACAGTACGATGGCTCTATACACACTGATTTTTGTGCTTTGTTTTTCTCTTGCATCAGGGAGAGAACTACTATAACTATATACCCCTCCATGTGTGGATGAAGTAGTTGAGGATTTACATTCCTACTCCAAGCATCTTAATTTGGGCACATGTAGGTTGTCAGGGGGATGCTGCAGTCATTGGGAACAATATGTATATATTAACCACATCATCAATAAAATCCAAAATCTACCAAAATATATATATATACCTCTATTGGCCAACCAAAATGCAAAATACATGATGCAAGCTTTCGAAGCTTTACTGGCTTCTTCATCAGGCAAAAGATGTTTTAAAAGAAAGAAAGAATAATAATAATATAATAATAATTTTTTATTTTTAACCCACCCCTCAACTCGGTAACCGGGGCAGCGTACAACAGGATTAAAACAGCAGCAAGTTAAAACAATCCTTCCCAATCCTCACCCTCCCACCTCTTAAAACTAAATTAAACTAGTAGAGAATTAAAACAAAGATAAAATACAATACAAGGAAAAGAAAAGTGCCTCACAAAGGAAGAGGGGCATCCTGGATACCAGAGAGGTTGCCTCACTGCTGCAAAATTTTACTGCCCTTTGTCTCAACTCCACATGGCCAAGAAGTAAGATTGGCCTCTGCCTGGAGGAGATCCCTCACTTGAAGAACGACAGAAGTAATATCTGAAACAACATGTAGGTCTGTGACTCCAAAAGCATCACTTTACTTTCTTGAGTCCCAACTAGAAATGACCCATTGAATCAATTGCTGAATGGTGAGTCAACACATAAATAAATCCTTGTCTCAGTAACTGAAATTATTCTAAACAGAAATATGTATTTTTAAGCATGTAATGTCATCATCTTTCCAAAGGACTCTCCAAAGCATCCTACAAGTTTTAAAATCAGGTTTTACAAACTGTAATAATGACATATGAAGAACATCTGCTAAAATTGAAACATATCTACCAAAGCACAAAACAAATACATATTCCAGATATAAAAGCCCCACCTTAAAAGGTCTCCAAATATCTAGCATTGCAGAGAGTGTGACATTGAAAATTGTTCACATGTAGAACTTTGCTCTCTTTGCCTTCCATTCGTAACTTTGCCTGCCCTTTTTCTTTGGACATGGATACTGTATTTCTACATGCTCAGCTGATGTTTTGAGTTACTGCAGTGCTAGAAATCTGGCCAACTGAAGCAAAATTTTCTTGGTGGGGGGACAGAATTCTTCCTGGGGGGCGTGCACTCATTTTGCGGGAGATTTCAGGGTTTGTGCAGGGGATTCCAGGGTTTGAACTTGAAACTTCTGCATGCCAAACATACATTCCCCAGTGACTTATGGCCCTCTTTAATGCATACTTTAGCCTCCCACCTTTTTTTGGCAATTGAAGTAAGTATTAATATTCCCCGTTCTTCTATAACAACAACAACAGGATTTTAAAGAACATATGACATTGGCTGAAGTTCATAAGTGTATTATGTAGAACAATTGTATAACAGGAGATATGAATCCAAATTTTAGCCATTTTGGATTTTCTATTGCTTCTGTTTGGTGGCTTGCAGAGTTTTGTGGCCTACTGTCATTATGAAAGGAAAACTGAATATTGCTTTCATATTCTGAAAGAATCAGAATTTTGCTGAAGAATCCAACTAAGCAACATCTTCAACTTGATCTCATGACTCACCTTATACAGATTCAAAGGTAGAGACTAGCAGCAATTGAGCACCTCTAAATTTTGGTCTCAGCATATGTGGATGAATCTGAACTTGGCTGATTTCACCCTGTTCTCTCTTTCACAGGTTGGCCTTGGGCAACACTCTCTGTTTTTGGATTCCTCTATTGCTACTCTCATGTTGGGATTGAATGGCAACACAGATCCTCCCGGGATTAGAACTAACTGAATAGAGGCCATCTAAACTTTTACAAAAAGAGACCAAATATTGTAGAGATATGAATTCATCTCTCTTACTATACGATACTGTGCCAGTATACCAATGTAGCTGTTCTGTCAGGTATATGGATTCCACAGCAGCATTTACTCATCAGAATAAAGAGACAGACCATTGAAACTCTGGAAGATGTTTACCCTAGATACAACTGCTAGCCCCAACTAGAGCAAACTCATTGCATTAAATGGAACTTGCATAAGTGTTGACTTACCAAGCTCCCATTGACGCAGTTGGTCTACTCAAGTTAAGATTGACATTCTTAGTTACACCATTGTCATTTACAATTGATTTTGATTTTGTTCCATGCAGTACAAATACTTTTTTATTAAAAAAAAATGTCTCTTGGGATGCTATTTATATATCATAATTATTTGAAATTGTATTTCTATCTACATTCAGGGGAAGAGTATGAGCCAAGTACAGGTAAGCATCTTAAGTGAAATTTATTGAGAACTACAGCAGTGCTTTAGCACTAACTCTACATCACTCTGCGCTTGGAAAAATCTTCACCTGTACCTAAGAAAAACAGTCTAGCTTGGGGGAGCACAGGGCAAGTCCAGTGGACACTCAGCTATGGCCTTCAAAAAGAAAAGAAAAATCAAAGAAGTGGGGAGAAGGTGCAATTACTGTCCTACAAGAGCATGGCCATCATCTGCTACTTGTGCCAGCTGTCTCATTCTGTTGGTAGGGCCAGATTTCATGTATGATTTTAGAAGGGGAAGGAGTGTGTGGATTCTGTTTCAAAAATATCGCCATTTGTCCCATTTTTCTTGCACATCATAGAGATATGATTATGTGACTGAATATCTATAAAGACATACAGCCCATCCAGTGATTTTAATTTGAAATAACTTCTCCAGAAGAGGAGTAATTCTGTGAGGACACTGTAAAGGGAAGGAGGAGAGAAAGGTGTGGGCTGGCAGAGGAGAGAATGAATCAGAGATTAGTAAGAGACTTTTTTCATAAATCATTTCAAGTGAATTTTTGTACACTGACACTTTTGCATCATAATTAAGAAAATATTGGCCAGAATCCTGTTGGAGACTTAAATCTGCAGGGAATTTACATAGCTGTTACATTACCATGTATGGCAGTGGTGGCACTAGGGGTGTGTGGCCACAGATGTAGGGGAGCCAGTGAAGTGACTGATGCACAATGGGATCCATGTGCATTGGTCCTGTTGTGCATCAGAACACTGTTTAGGGAGTGCCAACACACATTGCTAGAGCCCAGTGTGCATCAGGACATTCTTGCCGATGTCCCATTACACATCTTTTCAATTCACTAACAGTGTTTCTTAGTATATCTGCTAAATAGCTAAGTATGCATAAAGTTATATGAAATACACTGTAACAGAGGATTCCAGCCATTCATTTTAATCATCTAGATAAACACCAGTTTGAAAGCAAGTCCATTCATTCTTTTCAGTATGTGCGCCATCTGTCCAGCTGATCTTTTGCCATGGATCTTGGCCCAAGTGGCAGACTGAGGGGTTCCACAGCTTGGCCTAGTGCTTCTTTTTTGATAACCCACTCCTCTCAGGCCAAGGTTGTGGATTTAGAGAAGGCCTCCCCCAACCCAGCAACTGAACCTCTGGCCAGTGTCATCTCTCCTGTTCCCATGTGGCACCACCATCTGAATATAGTGCATATAGCCAGAAAATTGAATGGCAGTCTCTCTCCACAAACAACAAGATTACTGTGGGCCGTTTGGATCCATGGGGGTTTGGTTCTTGGACCCCCATGTGGATACCAAAAATCGTGGCCACCATTATTAAATGGTGGCCACGTGATTCAGCATGTCCGCATTCATACCACCGCCATTTTATAATACGGGACGTGACGATTTGCAGTTGGTTGAATTCACAGATCCAGAGCCTCCGGATCTGGAAGGCCTACTGTACTTATGAAATCCATATAGGGAATACATTAAACTTCATTAAAGGTATATCACATAAAGAAGAGGTTATCATCATAAAGAGCTGAAAAAACTGAAGGCTAATTCAGCTATAGATGGGCAGGTATGTTGCATCAGTTTCTGTAGACTTCTATCTTCTGTCTTTTCCCAGTTGCAAGCCTGGGAAATGACATCTACAGCACTCTCCCAGTTGTAGGACATATTGAAAGAGCAGGACCGCCCAAAATGTTTCAGCCAACATTTTTTAGAATGCATAGCAAGCCCCCTACCCCAAGTATGGCTATCAGCCCCAAATTGTATCTGTTTCTATGTGAATTCAGGAGATGTAGGATGGGTAAATCCACTTTCTAAAAAAAAGCAACATGGCAGAGGAAATTTCTCATGTATCTCTACATTCCATTTGTGGTGAGAATGTGAACGTGTCCAGAAATTTTAGGAAAAGCTCAATAGGGTCTCAGATATTGTTCTTTAGCCAATGCAACTGATGTTGCTTCTGTTGTGAGTTTTTCCAGCTTCCTATGACTCCGTTCTCTGCACAGATTTATTTGTATTTCTTCTAGCAGCAACCCTCAAAGACCTATCCAGTTATTGGAAGGTACAGTTGTCATTAACTATGAATAGTGGTATGAAAAGTACAGCAGCTAGTGCTGCTAGAACACCAGACACACTAGAATAGTGACATGGAAGAGACTCCCAAATACAATGTTTCTACATACTCCTGGTTCCAATTTATAATATTTATGAACAGCCATTCCCAGGACCTGAGACATCTCAGCCTGAACAACAACAACTTGGTAAAGAACCACTGGTGGACTATTTGGAAATATGACCTATATTGTTGATTGCCATTAAATGTGTGTGTGTGCATTTTCAAGTACAGTAATTATTTATTTAATCCCTGTTGATTCCAATGGGTCTATTCTAAGTGTGACTTTAAGACTTTATCACACCAGCTTCTTGTCTTCCAGCAATCACATTGTTTAAGCAAACAAACATGCCAGTATGGCAACAATCACTATCACACGTTCTCTGCAATATTGCGGGTGCTGCATGTTCGTGCAATCAATCTTCTGCACTCCTTAGCTGACCCCACCTTCCTCCCCATGTCTGCCCTATTATAGTGCATGTGCATAGTTTTTTAAACATTTTTTTTGCCACAATTGCAAACTTGCATACTTGCAAAACTGTGCTGTTTTGGCACTTCTCTGGATTTGTTTTGTTTTGTTTTGTTTTGCCATAATTGCACAATAATGGCTGGTTGGTGAAGGGAACTCACTATCCGATCTCCCTCCCTCCCTCCCTCAATCTCTCTCTCTCTCTCTCTCTCTCTCACACACACACACACACACTGTGGAGAAGAAGAAATGCAAGTGTAATGCCTGGCTGCTAGAAGCAGAGGGGGAGGCAGTGAAGGTGGTGGAGCATCAAATTTTGCCCAAAGTGCTTGGGAAGCTGCTGGGAAGCCCCTCCCAGTGGATCTTCTCTCCACTCCACTGGAAGTGGAGTGACTTCCCCCTGCTTGGGGATAGGGAGGGAGAGAAGAGGAGAAACACACCCCTCGTACCACATGATTGCTAGAATATCGGAGCTGCAGTGCAATGAAATGATCTTACCAGAAACAATAGCTGAACAGCAGCAATATTTGAAGCAATTAATGGGGTTTGCCCATCAGTGTAAAAGATGTGATCCAACAACAGGGGAAATGCAACACAATAATCTGAGAGTCACAACGTTGTGTGATCAGGAGCGATCACACATGGAGCTAAACAGTAACCATTGTACAACAAATCTGTCATATGATAAAGTCCTAAATCTGGATCTATCCTCCCAATGTATACTTTGTATACTTACCTTTGTTTTTATTTAACATATAACACACACATACACACACAGAGAGAGAGAAAGAGAGAGAGAGTAAATTAGCATCTTAATCAGGTAAACATGTGTAAATATATAGCAATATATGGTTTCCTTGGTTGAAAACAGATGGCTGTGTTATGCTAAGAAAGAAACCAGAAGAGAAGCTAATAGCAAACCTTTTTTGTTCCAGAATGTAAAGTGAATTAGAAGAGAGTCTGATTACCTAACTTCCATACTTGGATAATAGGAAAACATTTTCCACTGAAAATATGGGCTAACTGCCCCATGCCCGTGTGGTTCTGCCACAGATTATACCAGTGGGATTTTGACTGAGGATATTGGCTTCATTCTTCTGTATGTGGGACTAGGCTTCAAGATCCCAGCAAAACTTTCTATCCCTAAAGTATCCTAAAGCATTTCTGAAGAGGAATTGGATTATGTCAGTATGCTAGCATAAGACAAATGCCAATTTCTAATCATTATATTGGTATAATTAGATTAATTGATGCCTTCTTTAATTCTGCCTTGATTACAAATGGTGCACTAAGCTTTGCTCCTCTATCAGTTTCACATCAGCAAATTCAAAGCTGCTTAGTTTGACTAATCTCCTTGAAATAGGTCAAAGGGAAAAAGAGCTTAACTTTTTTATTTAAAAAAAAATAAATCTACAAAACAGACAATAGCAGAATAACATTACTTTCACTGTGTCATATATCCAATGAAGCATGTCCTGTACATCGGTTGTCTGTTCACTTTTTTCAGAACATTCTGGAAGTGCTTTTCATACATCTTCTGGCAAGAAATTAAAATGGTTGTGCATAACCTCATTTTCTTTGTAGGTAAAGGAGCCAAAATTGGAGTGGATGCAGTGGTGGTCTAGTATTGGAAGTTGAGATTCCAAATTCCCACTCAGCCATGATGCTTACAGGTTGTTTTTCTTCAGCCTATCCTTCAGAATGCTAGTTTCATCTTCACCTGCAATTAAACATACATATGTGCATACATACATAATGCATGCATGCAAGCATGCATAGATACATCATGACATAAGCTCTAGATGAGCCTCTCTGAGGGTGGTGTTCCATAGACATGGTGCTACCTCTGTCTTAGTCATCCATCTTACCTCATTTGGTGTGACCACCTGTAATAGAACCATGGATTATAATGTTCATGTCCAAGTGGGTAGAACAGAAAGAGAAGGAATTGATAAAGACAACAGTGACAAACTCTTCATAGAGTTATTGTGAATATTAAAATGTAAGCCAGTTATAGCCAAAATCCTCTTGGTAACATATATGTGTAAGCTCCCATAAACATGTAATTGTACTTTTTTGGCTGTTCCACAACAGATCTATTCAGCTCATGGTTGTGTAAGCAGAGTTCCACAAGTGTAACTATTTCTCATGGGTCTGTATCCTGTTGTCAGTTTTGACAAGAGTACAACCATTAAATCAACTGGGTGTTGACTCATCATTCAACAATAGAATCAACGGGTCTACTTTAGTTGGGGCTCACCAACAGGATTCCAGTCATGTATCTGCATACTTTGATAGTGTGTATCTGTTATCACTTTATTCACTGAGAATTGCAAAAACAGCCACTCCCCTCTGCACCAAGAGAAGCAGGCACACTTGTAGAGATACACAGATGGTGCACAATGTCAGTATTTAGGAAAATAGTCATGTAGCACAACCACCATATAACTACCTGAGTGTAGATTTACATCTCCAAAGCCTGATGTCAGATCTTGTCAAGGTGGGTTGAAAAGGACAATCCCAAATTGGTTGACAATTTGGGATTGCCCATTTATCTGGTGGCTTTCAAAAATGAAAAAGAAAAATAATAAATATATTGGGCCAGAATAATGGACCAGAATGGAATTGTAAAACAAAACAAAAAAAAAAGACATCCCCCCCCCAAAAGGAAACATCCTGCCCCACATGGACATTGCAAGCCCTCCATTCATCTTGGCCCTACCCATTTTTACCTTGTCACTTTATTTCACTTCAGGATTTCACCCAAAATGCTCCTCACAAATTCAGACAAAACCTCAAAGTGAAATGGAATTAACCCAGCCCTAATTTAGGAAGAATTTGAAAGAAGGGTGGGATGAGAATTAAACAGAGTTAGTTAAAATTTTATTGAGTTAGTTGCAAACCATATTAAAAAGAGAGCAAAATAAACTACTTTTAAACATAAGACAGCATTTTATATTTGATCTTTGAACATTCAGTTAATATATATCAGAATGAATTTAGACTCTCAAAACTCAGAACTTTGACCAGCATTAACTGAGAGGAATTCTAAATATAATATTTGCTGTGTTGGGAAATCTCTGTAGCAAAGGAAGATATGTTCCAAGACACATATTGATTAATTCCTTGTGATAGACCCTAGATTTGTATTTCATTTTCCAATACTTGATTTTATTTAGGAAGGGATCTAACTAGTGTTCTAAAGTGACAGTTTTTTTAAAAAAAAATGGTGAAGCAATACTGCTGGACAATTTTTCCATCCACACAACACAAATAACTCAGTTCAAAATTGGATTATTGACATAGCTCCTTCCTATGGCATCCTGGGATTTGTAGTTTGGCACCAGCACTCTTTGGCAGAGAAGGCTAAAGACCTTGTAAAACTACAAAAGCCAGGATTCAATAGGAAGGAGCCATTGCAAATAATCCAGTTTCAAACGGGGTTATTTGTGTAGTGTTGATTAGGCCTTAGACTAGAATGAACCCAGATCTTTCCAGTTGATCCACCAATAATTAAAAATTTATGTGACATAAGTCCCCAACAGGATTCTGGATGTTACCTTTTGGTGGGGGGAGAGCTATGACTCCTAGAATCCCAGGCACAAGTATTTTTGCTTCCCTCCCCCCCCCCTGCCCAATTATGCTCATTCTCTATTTCTCTATTTGCCCCAAAGTAGGTTATAAATTATTAAATTAAATTAAACATGCATACCTTTTAATGACCAGCTTGAATGTTCCTTTTGACTTTACATTTGTACCTAGCAAGGGCCATATTTCATCCAGCCCAGGTAAGTTCCCCATCCTTACCATTTTCACTTTTAGATGAGACCTGGTTCTGATAACAAACAGAACACGAAAACAAAACAAGCAAAAGGGAATAGTCTGTAGGCAGGCTTTCATGAATACAGTTGTGGATTTCTCACAACACACCATTGTACAGTAATTCCATCCAACATGGGTTCCTGCTTGCCTATCAGCACTCAGGTTACATAAGCAAGGTAAAGTTTGAGAAATACAGGTCGACCCCCCTCCATATCCATGGATTCAGTATCCAAGATTTCACTTATCCATGTCTGAAAAAAAATACATTCTTTGTAGGCCTATCCAGATCCTCTAATGTGATTCTATGGTCAACTTCTGGTGTTCATCTCATTGAAAATAATAGGTTTCCCTTAGCCACAGGGGTCGTGGAACATATCCCCGCAGATAGGGGGTTGACCTGTATGTACAGCGAATATAATGCATGACACAGAGGCATTTACTTTAAAATCTATGTGTCTTGTATGTATTTGTTATTTAATGAACAGATTCTACATGGTCTTGAAGTAAGCACTGACCAGGCCTAAAACTTTGTACCGGCGTAAAATCTTGCAGCATCTAGTCTTCATATAATGATGCTGGAATTCCTTTAAGGAACAAACATTGAAATAAAAATGCCACAGGGAGATACAGTGGCCTCTCATATTTGACTCCTGCAACCCTTCCTCTGTGGATTGTGTCAACAGCAGGATCCCATCAGGTTGTTTGACAAGACAAGGCCTCAGCTGAACGCAGGGATGAGTCACTTACAACTAGAGCTTATTACTGACGGATCATCATAACAGGTGTGCTCCCTGCCTTGAGGCAGGCCGTGACAGCTCCACGCAAGGGAGCTTCTTGAGGATGTCACTTTGAGCTATCAAGAGAAGAGAAACAAGACAGGAAACACCACTTCCCAGTCACTCTGCTCTGTATACCTCAGGCTCCCAATATACCTGAGGTGGCTCATGCTCAAGGCATGTTTGCATATTGCTTGTAATCTTCCACTTGCACTCTGATAATCAGCTAGTGTGTTTATGCTATTTGCCATTTGTTAGGACAAGAATTGTATTTTTGTCGGTACGATCCTTGCTAAACGTGCAGATTTTTTTAAAAATAAACTCACAGAAAATGTAATGATATTTGGCTCAAATCCTCTTGAGGCATTATACCAGGGTAAATTCCAGGTTAGGCTGGAGTATGTACTTTTTAGACAAGTACAAATACCCTAAAGGCATCAGATCCAGTCTGATTTTGGAAGCTAAGCAGGGTCAGCCCTGGTTAATACTTTGATGGGAGACTGCCAATGAATACCAAGTTGACTAGGTGTTGTAAGCTATATTTATGAGGAAGAAATTGGCAAAAACCACCTCTGAGTATTCCTTGCCTAATCAAACCCGATGAAATTCATAGGGTCGCCATAAGTCAACAGACAACATGAAGGTGTGTGTGTGTGCACATGCGTGCACACACACACACTCACACAATCATTTCACCATTTGCTTACAGCACAGCAGCCAGCTTCACATAAAGGCTGACCTGTTGACATAAAAGCTGAAGTCAGTATAAAAGCACAACTTCACCTCCCTGTAACCAAGAACAGCTTCCAGAATGACCAAAATGGGCACTCGAATGTTGCAGCTGCCTCACCTGAATGGCCTAATTGTGCGTGGTGGAACTCACTAGTGTCAAACAGGAACTATGTTTTGAACTGATTGGGACTGATGAAAAACTGACCAGAGGAGTTGAATTATTCTATTAAAGAACCATAACGTGGCTGTTTAGGAGCTGCATTCCCTCTCTGTAGTCCTGCTAAGTGACTCCTAAGCCCAACTTCCTAACCCAGGGGGAGGTTAGCTGTCCCTCTCTTCCCTCACTTAAAAGTACAGCCACATCTTAACAGAAAGAAATTGAGGTTAAGCAACATTAAATGTGGGAGAAAGTGAAAGTGATAGCACCCATCCAGATAGACAGCACAGCTCTTAAAAGTATGTCTTTTGAAGCATAGCGTTCTGTGATGTGCTCCTGAATTAGTGTTTTCCCTAGTGTCCCCAGCTCTCAGGGGCTGGCCTATAGTTTAAGTGCCAGTACCCTATTTTCTAGTCCTCAGGAGGGGAGGGAAGGAGAGAAATCTTTGGGACAGAGCGCTGTCATGAAAATATGTATAGTTGGACCCCCATATCCATGGGTCACAAAATAGGGACATATATCATAGTGCCGTGCATCCTCTCTAGGCATCTTCTAGGTCCTTCAATGCAACTCTATGGTATGCTTTTACTGGAAGTCCTTTATTTTAATAGAGTTTGCTGTTATCTGCAGTTTCTGGTATCCACAATAAGGACATTTTCAGACAATCCTTGCCGCGCAAGGATCGCCCGGGAGAGGTTCGTTGCAGCAGCGCGGCAGAGGGTCAATTTTGGATGACGCCGTCCCTGCTGCGAGATCGTCCGTCCCTCTTGCGCTTAGGCAACAGGGACGGACGATCTCGCAGTAGGGATGGCGTCATCCGAAATCGACCCTCTGCCGCGCTGCTGCAACGAACCTCTCCCGGGCGATCCTTGCACGGCAAGGATCATCTGAAAATATCCTAAGTCTGGAAACTGAAACCCCATAGATTTGACTGTATATGCATATTTCCCTTCTCCTATACCTAAAACCAGTGCTTGAAAAAGAGTTAAAAGCAGAGCTGGTAAAACACAGAAATATTTCTCATTTGTATTTGTGTTAGACATGGTGTTTATTATTTGAATGACATTCTCTGAGCAACTGTGGTCGATGCTCAAGTCACTGGGGCTCTCAGTTGTGATATCACCATGATAATAGTGCTGTATTAATGCATGGGCATGCTGGGCAGTTACCAGCCCCCCCCCCGGCATAGGGGCCACATGCTAATTATGCACAGAGCAGAAATTAACACTAATTTTCTGATCACCTGCCTCAACATTCAAATCTCCCACTAACTTGGTAGAGGGAGAAAAATTATGACCTGTAGTGTAGGCATATTTGCATTCACAAGAATGGGGAATGGGGCAGATAAAGAGAAAAGAGAGGAGGAGGAGGAGGAGGAAGGACAGGAGGTTGGAGGGGAAGTCCTGATTGGGGAGCAAAGCAAGGGAGGCACTGGGGAAACTCTGCCAGAAGAGGCAGAAAAGCCAAGTGGCGGCCAAAAAAGGGAGGTTTGATCCACTTCCTCAGCTCTTCAAGCAACTGTTTTCTCTCTCACACACACACACATACACTCTCCAACATCCCCACCAAGATGGTGCCTCTTTCTAGCCCTTCAGTCTGTGTTCTCTCCTTCTCCCAGAGGCAGAGGCTGCCCACCCATGCTCCATCTGTCTTCCCCTTCCCACTGTTCCCATTAGCCCAAGGCGCCCCTCCGAGACATTGCTTTTGCTTCTCCCTTCCTTTTCCACATTGGAAGGCACTTCTCTCTTCTTTTTCATTCTTATCTCTGCTGCTGTTTTATACATCAAGGATTCTGAAGTCCGGATGGGAAGGCACTTTGCTCCCAGTGAAGAGAATCAAAACACTGATTTTGTTAGAGGAACAATAAATATAGGTTTATTTTATCAATAATTTACATTTTTATTCCTGTGAGTGGTTGTGTAGGCAGGGCCCAGTGCACTACATTGTCTGGGGGGGGGATCTATAATGCAGTTAACATGGCCTTGCCAGGGAGCGACACTAGTTCTCAATTTTGGGCCTTGAAATGTCATGGTCTGGGATGGTCCTGATCTGCCAAGTCCAATTGCCACCTGTTCTCCCCGCCCCCAGCCTATTTGTTTTCACAACTACCTGGCAAGCAGGTACTGGGAAAAATTGTAGCTGTGCAGAAGGTTACCAATTTTGTTTTGTTTGGGGTTGTTTTTTAATAAGAACTTATCAAAATTTGCTAACATTCTCATTAATTCCATGCTATTGAAAGAACTTGAGATTTAAACGATGTGAATATGGGAGGAACAAAACTGAGATTTGTTCCATTTCTAGCATTCATATGATATCTTCTCCAACCAAATTTTTAAAGGCATGGTTGATCATCAGCGCAGCTGCTCTTGCAACCATCTGGTGATATCAGGCATTATTAATAGGTAGAATTCTAAGCACCTCTCCATAAACTGGAAAGCCCAGGATTATGTAGAATGTTGCTATGGCAGTTAGTGTAGTTCTGAGTTCAGGTACAATTTCGGATGGAGGGACTTTTTTTTCCATATACCTAGACATACACATCTGTAACTGTTTTGTATTCCCAATCACTCCCTAGTCATGATTATGACACTGTTGCCACAATCGTAACTCCCCCCAAAAAACCTACTACACCAGGCGTCAGCTGCGCAGGGAGAAGGTGGTCCATTCTGCCGGCAATCAGAGTATGGGTGAATGATGTTTCTGTCAGGGTTGGGCCAGGTTATAGGATTCCAGCCAGCATTTGTCCTCTCCTATTACTATCCAAACTATTTTTAAAATCTTATTTTCTGAAACTCCAAAGTCTGTTTTCTGGATATCCTAAGGTTTTACTATATAAATAAACATCATTCACCCATACTCTGATTTCTGGCAGATTACTCTGATTGCCAGCATTCACCCATACTCTGATTCTCCCTGCGCAGCTGACGCCTGGTGTAGTAGGTTTTGGGGGGAGTTACTATTGTGGCAACAGTGTCATAATCATGACTAGGGAGCGATTGGGGATACAAAACAGTTACAGATGTGTATGTCGAGGTAACTTGCATATTCACAATAGGGTGAATGTCATGATTGTGACCCTATTGCCACAATCATAACTCCTCACTCCACCTACTTCACTGGGCATCCACTGCATGGGGAGAAGGAGATCCATTCTGCCAGCAACTAGAGCACATGTGAATGACTTTTCCATCCAGTTGGGATGTGAGTGTCAGGCTAGGAGAGAAGTTAACTTGAGTAAGTAATTGATAGAGGATTCTGGCCATTATTTCTAGCAAATTGTGACTATAATCAAACTAGTACAGTCACCTCTTTTCTTACCATAGGTTCAGAAATGACATTTGCAAGGAAGAATTAACCATGTAGATTGACTCATGCCCTGAGACAATGTCTGAATATAATGTCAGTGTGGTCGAATCTAGACTTCACCACAGTTAGAGAGTACTCCATACTGATACTTAAGTTACCCATGACTAGCATTCCATTGAAATCAGTTGGACTCTCTAAATATGATTAACTCGGGATTGATTCAGCCCATTGGAATATTGTTGTGTGTCCTTTGTCTTGAATGACATTCAGCATGAAGGTTATTTTTTTCTTTTTAAAAAACAACACTTTCATTGAGTGACATGACCTATACAACATTTTGTAAATAATGTTTCTGTAGCATCAGTGAATCACTGTAACGGCTGCTTGCCAACAAATTAAAGCCCACAGAACAACTTCTACAGTTATATTACTTGGCTTGTGATCTGTGAAGTTGAAATCATATTGCTAATTTCTTCTGAGGTTTGTCTGCTTTGAAAAAATATAATAATAAAATGAATGCTTGTGGCTCAGAAAGGTATTTGATAAGCCCACACATATGCTTCGGTCCTGAAATGTGAACAATTCAAACAAAATTACTTCTGGGAACATTATTCAAAGACCCATGGCTATTAATGGACCAGGGATTTTTAGATTTTTCTTCCAGGACTCCTCACAAGTAGATCATTTTATTATAGGCTGTGTGCTTACATTTCTGTCAAAACTTTTAGTTGGTTCCAGACTTAGTCATACCTAAAGTAGACCCACTGACAACCATGGGAACCTGGTAAATTCTTTCAGGATACCTTACAAGTAGATAATCTCCTTTGGGTTGCTTGCCCACATTTCTGCCAAAGCTTTGGGTTGGAGCCAAACTTGTCTATATTGGCAAGAAAATGCCAATTTCCCACCATCATATTCTGGCTCCAGATCTGGCTCATTCTTCCCCCATTATCTGAATGAAATGGGATTGAATCCAGACAACCATGCTGACCTGTCTCTGCAACCACGACTGCTTCCATCCATGTCATATTCTCTGAAGCCAGGAAGAGGGCCCATATCACGTGATCAAGGCCCCCTACATGTGAACAGCCTTGGTCATATGCTGTGGGCCTGCTTCCTGGCTTTGGAGACAATAACCCAGATAGCAGCTGCAGCAATGGTCGAGCATGGTGGTATGGCTTCCTGTGGACTTGCTGGGCCTGATCCATTTTTTCAAAAAGAAGCAGTTTTCCACGGGAATTTTCTAAAATATTTTATCAGGCTTTACTCTGTATTCCCCATCTTTGCCCTGGGTGTTATAAGGACTGCCTGAGGGCAAAACGAGGCAAAAACCCTTCATTGTCTGGACTGCAGGACTCTTAAGATGGGGACAAGATGGGGTAAATAGCCCTTGTGGACAAGGCCTAAGTCATGCCTAAAGTCCAGACTTTGTCACGGCTGAAGGAGCACATGTGTAACTTGGGAGTATAGATAAATCCATCATTGGAGGCCCAAGATTCTGCATCTACATGTACAGTTACATGTTCTTCCTTCACCCTGGTAGTTGTCAAGCCCACAACAGGGGCCACTGCATCTTTTCCTGGTAGGAGGCAATTCAGACTAGGAAGAAGTAGCAGGTCTCAGATTAGAAGAGTAAAGAAATGAAAGTGAGCTGACAAATGGAATGCACCTCCCTCCTTTTTCTTCTCCTCAGAGCCAAGACCTGCTGCTTTTTCATCTGAATTGCCTCGTGGCCTTTTTCATCTGAATTACCTCGTGGTCACCACGAAGTAGCAGCAGCAGCCGCTCCCACAGCTTCACTGCTGTCGGGGGGAAGGTTTCGGATGGGGTACGATAAGTTAAAGAATAGTCCCTTGCATTTTTAATGCCTCAAAGTAGTTTCTGTTCTACTTTGGATGTGACTGGGCTTTTACTTTTGCACTTGTGGAGGAGTAGCAAACGCTCAATGCTTCAATTACAGTATACATCATGGTTCCCCCCCCCTTTGTTAAATGTTTTGTATTTTATTATAAAACAATAAAATATTATTTTTTTAAAATAGTCCCTTGACCTTGTACAGTAGGATCCCCGTATCCACTGATTCAATTATCCACGAGACACAAAACAGCACACCTACCATAGAGTCTTCCTAAAAAATGTGTCATCTCTAGCCATTTTCTAGGTCTTCCAAGGCAACTCTATGGTATTTTAAACCAGAAGTCCCATTATTTTCAATGGTGTTCACTATTATCCATAGTTTTCAGTATCCTCGCCCCTCCCAGAACCAATCACCAGTGGATATGGGGGTCCTACTGTATATGCATAAGCCACAGTTATGCATGTGTAGGTCACTCCAAGGATACTGGCCAATGTCTTAGAGTACTGGGGCCAGGTCCATTCATCTACCAGCTACAGCTTTTCGTGGGTGACTTGGCCAAAGTAATTCATGCACCTGTAACCTCTCTACTGGAATGCATTATATGTAGGTCTGCCCTTGTAAGGGCAGGCTAGCAGCTAGTGCAATATGTAGTAGCTAGAATGTTAACGAGAGCCAGCATGGTGCAGTGATTTGCGCATTGGACAACAGCTCTGGAAATCAGGGTTCGAATCTCTCGAACATGGAAACCCACTAGGTGACCTTGGGCAAGTCATATTCTCTTAGCCTCAGAGGAAGGAAAAGGCAACCCCCTGCCCCCAAACAAGTCTTGCCAGGAAAACTGTGTGATAGGCTCACCTTAGGGTCGCCATAAGTTGGAAACAATATGAAGGCATACAGCAACAAAGAATGTTAACAGGAACGCCTTGCAGGAAAGGTGGAAAAAGTGTAGTCAAAGAACAACCAATACCCCAAGATCCCCAAATATTTTTTCAGGTCATTTTTGCTCCCTAAACCCTCCAAATTGTCTCAAAACTGCTGCAACATTCAATGGCTTTGCCCCCACAACCTCCAAGCCTCTTCACATACCTTAAAATGCCCCCAAACAGGAAAAAAATAGCCTTTCAAAAGCTGTATGACACCAACTCAAAGTAAATTGTGCTGGCTGCAGTATGCTTCCATCTAAATTCAAGAAGTTGGAGATGACATTTCAAGCCTTAAACAACCTTAGACCCCAATATTTGAAGCCCACAGTACTGAGATCCTTTTGGTCTTTTTCCACCCTGTGAACTTATAGTACAGAGTAGGATAAAAGTATTTTAATAAATACATGAAAAAATAAATAGAATAATGTGTAAGATGGCTAAATCTGGATCCAACCAATTGTTTGTTTTATTATAGTCCTTTGTATTTCTCTGTGTAACTTATGCGTTGTGGGTGGTATGGACATACAGTAATGTTCCTACCTGTTTAGTTGCTGTTGGGCTCAACTTCCTTGGATATTACAAGTAAGTAGACTGAGGTGTTTAATGAGTTACAGAAGCAATGGCTTCATTCCAGCAATTATGCCCTACTGATTTGAGTTATGATAAAGAACTGAACAAGACCAAGCACATTTACTGAGGTCACTATCTATGTATCTTTCTCATTCTGAAGATGGAACATCAGTTGATCTTGTCAGCCTCCAGACTGACCTAGGTAGAGATACCTTGGTTCTCAGTGAATGGTCATTGCTGTTATAGGAATCCGGTTTACCTTCCAATGGTGACTCTAAGGTTGCTAGATATCTTTCTTCTGTGTAAATGAAAGGCTGCCATTCACTCCTATTGAGAAATAAAGGTTTGCACGTTGGGGTACAAGCCAGTCTTTTACCCCAACCTTGGCTGTCCCAAATGATGTTTTCAGTATACTCGTCCTCCTTCATATGCTCCATCCCACTGTAATATGTTTATAAGCATGTGGATAGAAGATTCATGCAGCCCATACCAAGTAACTTAGTTTAGAACAGTTGCCTGGTTGTGGCCTAAAGAATGTCTCGTCAATTTATCAACATTATAATGTTATTTCTAAATGAAGCCTTCATATATACTGTGATGGCCTCTATAAAGAGCGACAGGCCAGCTGTCGTCATCTGAATGTGGAATGATTTCAGTTGAAATGGTTTAATTATTCAAAAAGAAAAGTCATATTAGGGCTGGAATCCTGTTAGTCACTTTCTTATGTGTAACTGCAGCTTACATGTGTGTTAAGTCCCAGATTGCAGGGGATGTAGAGGGTAATTCAATTGCCCTTGCACTGTCTTCAAAAACCTCTCCTTGCCTGGTAGCTGTCAAGCTCCAGGATAGACCCATGATGCTGTCACTAGCAGAAAAGAGCGGGAGAGGGAGGTAAGTGTGACCATGAAGATACAGCTCCTCTGAGCTCCCAGGGGAAGGAAAAGGCAGATGCACTCTATCTGAGAGCACACCCTCATTGCTTCCCCAACCCCAATGGCTGAGACCAATCTGAACTGCTTCTCCTTCCCTTCCTTCTCCACCTATAAGAGACAGCAGCAGCACACCCTCATTGCTCCCCCAACCCCAATGGCTGAGACCAATCTGAACTGCTTCTCCTTCCCTTCCTTCTCCACCTATAAGAGACAGCAGCAGGGGCATATATAACTCAGGCAACCATTTGGGAAGAAACATGAAATTACAGTCATTTGTCCAAACAGGAAAACATACACCACAGAGGCAAGTCATAATGTATAAAATAGTTTATTACTATAATAAATAAAATTAAATTTTATCTTTACAAATATCATTTGTGCTTGTTTAAAAATGTCAGTAAGGGAATATTTATTAATGTCAGTGACTGTAACTTTATTGGAACATTCCAAAACTGGAGATATACACTCTCTCTACTGGCAGCTTCTCAGCTGACCACAAAAATAGTATCTACTTATTCATTTTGTTTTATTCATGCTTGAGAAGACAAAGTGACAAATGCAAACAAATAATCAAAAGAGATAATATTCTGTGAATTCTGTAAAGGATGAAAACAAGTGAAGTAAAGTGCCCAAAGAACCGCATTACTGTTATCCATTAAAGAGTCCATGCAGTGGTGGCTGAAGGTTTCAATGTGTTTCCAGCCAATGGAAAAATATAGAGTGTTATAAAGGTACAATAATATAACACATTCATTATGAAAAGTCATATTACTTCATATAGCAGTTCATCCTGATACAAGATTATTGAAACTTTCTCTTGTTCAAATGATGATTCCTTTCAAAAATCAGTACTCTTAGACCAACAAGGGGAAAATATTTGCCCTTTGAAAATTCATTCCTTAAAAAAAAAAAAAAAACCAACACTGGGTGTTTTAAATCCAGTTATGGAAACATTGTGGGATTTCTCACATCAAATAAGTTTATACAACATTCAGGAGTCCTGGACACAGGTTACAGCATCAGGGAGACACACCAACTTGGTCATGGCGTAAGAAAAAAACGGGGGGGGGGAGTTTTGATTGATACACAAAAGAGGAGGTTTCAACTCCCTGATATATAAAAGTGTCTAAGTCTATGATGATAGAGGGTCTTCAACTGGTGAAGAGGGAAAGGCTACAGCAAAATTAGTGAGAAGGCAATATGTGGACAAATAAATTTAAATACCAATGAGTGATTTCTATTAGAGTTAAGAAATCTAATCAAAGTGCATTATATCTTGAGGCAACAACTGTGGTGTGCACATACAGAATGCTAGAAAGGGAATCCATGACAGCATCACAGTTTCAATTTTATGACTTATAGGAAGGGTCTTAAGGCTAAACATTAAAACATCTTATTGCAAGAAGCTTTGTTTTGACTTAGCTGGAATCAATCCTTATCACAACACTGTGGCTTGTGTGTGTGTGTGGGGGGGTCAGATGAAAGATACTGTACTAATTAATGACAGTGTTTCTTATGTAACCCACTGAATTCCTGGAAGCATCCCAGTGAGGCTCACTCACTTTGAAATGCTTATTACTACTTTGAAGTGCAGATGATTGGTTATTGCCTCTGTGGCCCCTGAAGGCTGCCTTCCCTCACTTAGCATCTACTGAGGGGTTTACCAAAAAGTCAACAGTCACTGTGCAGTTATGCTGAGGTGGACAAACATGCCACTGAAGGGTATCCAAAAACAACAGTGCCCAAACAGAAAGGGCAGCACGATAAGCACCTTGAGGTCGCCTATGAATGTGAGAAAGAACACTGTCCCAGAGGATAAACATTCCTTATGTTTCAAGACCAACTCTTGCACTAGAGAAATGCAGTGGACATTACCAACATAACCACAGACTGCCCCTACATTTTAGGCTACCAGGACTTAGGCATGAAACATGAGAATCAGGCATCCCATCAAATAAATAAAATGCCCCATTATTAGGCAGCACATCGACTTCCAAGACAAAGAATGAGGCCATACCATTCTTGAAGTTACTAAGGACTTAAGTGGTTCTTGCATCCATTGGCCTATAACGCACATGAAAAGCTATTATCTCCTTGAAAAAAAAATGCCTGTCTTCCACACAGATAATGGACACATATTCACACACAGAGCAGGAAAGAGCAGGAAACAGAACAGGAAAGAGACTCATACATTATTCAATCTCCTATATTAATCTTTATAAGAGAAATGGCCAGTGATGAAGGTCAGCAAATGCTGATCAGGTTCTGACCCTTACAGGTAATTATTTTATGACTGACTGGTGGACTGCAACCAGGATCTTTTTCACACAACACAATTAAAGTGATATGGTTTCACTTTAATTGCCATAGAAACTGGGGGTTTGTAGTTTGGAGAGGTACCAGCACTCTGTGGCTGAGAATCCCTAAACTGCAAATCCTAGGAGTCCATACAGTGGAACCATGGTTGTTTAAATGGAATCATAGTGCTACCAATATGTGAAAGTGCCCCAGGAGTTACTAGTATTTTATTCTGCAGGCACTGCAGGTGCTTCAGAATGGAAAGGTTCCTGTTTAATGGAATATAGTTTTGGCTCCACTTAAGTATTCTGGAGAATAAGAGCCATGGGCCTGCTAGTTTCTCCAGGTCTTTGCACTGGCAATCCTCTTTCATCCACTAGCTGGGATCCTGTTGGTTACTCCCTATTTGATTAGACCCATTTAATCAATTGTTCAGTGGATGTTAACATGTAAGGGAAATCTCACTGACTCAGTGGCTTGGCTCTTCTTGGGAGTAATATAGGATTGCAACCACTGTGTTATCCCTGTACAGAAATATAGTTACAAACTGCAGTACATCTGAGTAGTCAAAGACAAGGTGAAAAGTGAAGAAGCCATTCTAAAACCTTCTGTTAGGATAACATCAAGGTGGGGAAAATTGTACAAGGATTACCCAATTAGCCAGCATAACCCTCTGGTTCTCAGTGTCATTGTCCACACAAGTCTCTTGCACTATGGCACAATTGTATGTCTTTTTAGCAGCTTCCTCTGTTCTTAAACTTCCTGTTACAAACCTAGCATAGACAGTTCTGTGACACCTGGCCTGGAGGATCGTAACTTTTAGCTACAAAAGTTATATGAACTGAGCATTTTCACACACATTGAAATCAATGACCCAATGTTACATGCAAACATACATGTACATCAGCTGTTGGTCTTGAATGAACCACAACATTCCCTTCCTTGTTAACAGGTGCATCCTTTTGATCTAGGATTTCAATCATGAGGCAAACAAAGATATAATTTGCATCAGCTGTCCCTGCAAAAAGCCTACTTCCATACTTGCATCTTTGTGAGTAATGCGGCCATGCTAAATAACATGCTGTGTGGATTCATGCCACATGTTTGGTACCATGTGCTGATATTTAATCTCTGCGGACATAAACTTTCCCAATGGTCAAATATGAACTACTTCTTTATTTACACTGAATGGTGGCAAATGATGGCTTCCATGTCAGTAGGGTTGTAAATCCATGCCAGGAATTAGCCTGAACCTTAATGGAGATATCCAAGACACTTATTTTGGAGATAAGTTTCAACTTGCAACTTCAAAGTTTGGACTAAACTGTGGAGTGGATTGCCCACATCATTGATGAGGAAGCAACCAGGCACCCCCCAATGCTTTTTTTAAAATACATACCTTTCACATCTGCACAAGAATTCTGGTTGTACTGATATTTCTTTGGTCATACCCTAGCTGCACAATTTCAATCCAATCAAAGTTTACAATGGAAATAATAACACCACAACCCATTTGGAAACATGTTCTTTGTACTGAACAGATTGTCCACCAAGGGAAGACTTCTTTTTGTTTCCATGATCATAAAGTGAAGGATATGCTGTTAATAGTCCAGTGACACTAACTATAGTTCAAACTAATACATACTTGTGTGTATCTGCACAATCACATACTCTCATTCAGTTGTTAATTTAAAAATCAAATTTTTCAATGGTTCCACACCAAACTCTACACTGAGTCAAAACAAGGAAACAAAAATCACCGGGATGTTCACAGTAAATAGCTCTTTCAATTCATTACAGTGAAGTACTGTAGAAGAAGAACATCACCTTCGAAGCTGTTAAACTGGATGTTCTCTGGAAAATCGGGACAGCGCTGTAAATGAAATTTAAAGCAAGAAGGGTGTTTTTAATATAGTACATGTAATCTCAGACTGAAATACACATATTCTAAAGACACAAAGGGGTTTTAAAAATAATTCTTTACATAATTTTAGAGACCAATTTTTTAATAAGGCCTGCATTTTAAAGATGAATAAGGGTATTTTATCTTAAAACTTCCAAGATAATTTCAAAAGCCTTTCATCACAGTAAACATCAACTACTGAGCATCCTGCTGCTAAGACTGCTCCAAAGGTTGTGGGAATATATGACATGTCATCTCATTGTGTCCATTACTATTAGGTAGTTACAACTGTTTTGTTGTTTTGGTGATCATTTCTTTGGTACACATTACATTGGATCAAGGATCTATCATCTGTGAACTGAAGAGCTCCATGTAGCAGTAGATGATGGCTACAATACCAATGGGGTGGCGAATCTGTTCTTAATTTTAGTCAGAAATTTAAAGACACTATCCAAAGTCCAAGCCCCAACACCAAAGTTGGTTCAGTACCTTGGACAGCCCCAGTAAAGTTGAGGCTAAAACCCAGAGTGGGCTCAGCACCCCATCAGCTGCCACTGGCTCCATTCATGTAAGGTGCCTCTACCCCAAATTTGGGATCCTGCCTTCCTTTACACCATAGCTTAGCCCAGTTAGAGGACTACCCAATCTTCTCTTTTCATTTTCAAGAAGCTAGAGGATACATGGGCATGAAAGTCCTCTCCAGACCACCCAGCTGTATAGCCCAAGACATGAATCCAATGAATTAGGATAGATCCAAATTCAATTATAATTAGAATGTAACCTCCAAAAGTAATTACAGTACTGCACTAATTTAAGTTTCATTGAACTCTAAATATGACTAATTTTGGATCCACCCCTTTGTTCATTTCTAAGAGTATATGTCTCCCTGAGATTTTCCTCTTACTTCTGCTCTTCCATGCATTTCCATTAATCCACAACAACATCTCTTGCCAACAACGTCATTTGTGTGTAGCTGTTGGCATCCTGCATTACAAGCTTCTTCCCTGATTTCCCAAACAAACAAATTCCACCAGTGGAAGCATACAGTGCATCGGAATGCCGACTAAAGAACAGGTAAGCAAATGCCCAATGGCCCTTAAGGCAGGGCTATGTAACTTGTAACCTCAAGCCAAATGCTGCCAAATCATGCAATGTACTACAAAAGGATCAGTAGGCCTTACACTTTTGTTATATGCCTGGCACTACAGAAAATGTCCCCCTATGGTAACAGTGGTTGTAAATTATATGCATACATGGGGGCAAACTATTTTTGGCTTCTATGCTTCACATTGGCCTACAAAAAACAAAGCTATGAACCATAATTTGGGCCAACTCAAGACATTGTGCTATCTTAGTCAAAGGACAAGATGGCACCCATTCCCTGCTTTACAACTAGACTGACGGTTGGATTTTACTTCAACACTGATGATGGAATAGTGTCCTTCACCACACTTCAGGGCAGAAGTCAAGCTAAGTGGTGCACAGGACAGTCTTTGTGATAATCCTTCCAACACAGCACTGCCAATTCTCATCTCCCATCTTCTGCTGCTTGAAATGGTGGCCTCAATCTCCCTAATGATAGGACCAGCCTCATATGAATGCAATATGCCTTGGAAAACTATCAGGATGGCGAAAAGAAGTATATCCATGCCTCTATGATGAACAATGCATCAGTGGAAGGGGTTAGGATTTAGACCAAAAAATAATCACACACAGAGGCTGCAATCCTGTATGGCCCAGTGTAGCACAATACAGTAGTAGTTCTGCATATGCATCTACCCTAGGCTAGGCCATATACCCCTGGGTACTAAGCCAGATACCTCTGGATTTACCGTTCAGCCTGTGAAGCCCCCTCCAGCACAGCCACTCCATGTCCTGTGGGGAATGAGCAGGATCAGAGAAGCATCTGGCTCCATCCCCACAGCCAGTATCTGGCTGCCAATAGCCAGATGCAAAATGATTCCAGCAGCTCTGAGAACCACCAGGGTCCACTGGAGCTCTCAAGCACTGCTGTAATCATGTTGTGTCTGGCAATAGAGGCATAACCAAACACACTTCTGATCCTGCCCACTCCTCATGAAGCATGGAATGGGGAGTACAGGGATGCGGGTTTCAGAGGCAGTATGGTAAGTCTGGGAGGGACTTTGGACATTCTGGTGGGAAGAGGGAATATTCACGTACATGATACTCAAAAAGGTGTGTGTATGCCACTACTAGGATGTCAGGCAGAATTTGGAAATAAGGCATTAGAAGTAATATAATATATCAATGGCATTTCTTTTGTGAAATAATTTAGTGGTATAAATCCTATTGGCAATCTCAAATACAGAAGACTCAGGGAATCTATGAAATCTACAAAATGTTGAACTCACAATTCAACAACTGGTTCAGTGGATCAACTTTAGTCCAATAGGATTCTGGCCACTGAGGGATAACATTGTTATATTTTAAAGTATAATCTTGATTTGTTATTTCTAAGAAACTCTTTTGGGGAGGATTTTTGGCCGTTTTCTAATATAAAGTGTATATTGGCTGGAATCCTGCTGGGGACTTGCATCTTCATAAGCAGACTT
The DNA here is from genome assembly GCA_030847615.1 of Gambelia wislizenii. Lineage (NCBI taxonomy): Eukaryota > Metazoa > Chordata > Lepidosauria > Squamata > Crotaphytidae > Gambelia > Gambelia wislizenii. The sequence continues at coordinate 41,619,582 of JAUMIR010000001.1, forward strand.
ACATTTGTGGGAGCTATTGTTACATTACATTACTATATGGGGGATACAGCAAAGTGACCAAAATATATTGGGACCAATGCACAACTGGACTTTATGTGCATTAGGATGGATGAACATCGGTCCTGATGTGGATCAATTCTGTTGTGCATCAGGACACCAGATAGGGAGGGCCAATACGCATCAGTAGAGCCCACTGTGCATCAGGACACTCTTGCTGGTATGCTGTAACACATCCTCGCAATTCACTAACAGGCTTTCTTAGCATCTCTGCTACATAGCCAAGGACTATATGTGTAAAGTTACATAATGTAGACTGTGATCAGGGATTCTGGCCCTTGAGGGGGGCACTAAAACAAATTAATGCATTATTAAACTTTTATTAATGAAGTAGTCTCAAAGTAACATGTAATGTTACTTTAGCAACACATCACTTCTGGGGTCAAGAAAGCAGATAGTGCCTAAGGCATGTTGGTCACAATTCTATTTCACCTACTTAACTACTTAACATTTTGGTTCGTTGGCCTGAAGCAGTATCTCCTGGCTTGGCCCCTGCAGTCCTCAGTTAGCAGGCAGCAGTTGTGGCAAGCAACAGGGGTCTGTTCGCCTGCCATTTGGGAAGCAGCTGACTGGCATTCCCACCCCCTCTCCGGAGCAAACTCTGATGTGACAGTCAGAAGCAGGGTCCCTTTTGCAATTCCCCCAGCACCTGAGATTGCTCAAGGAGGGGGGTTCAGTACATAGGACCAGGGCCAGATTAAGGAATTGGGGGGGGCATTGCAACACTTTCTTTTGGGGGCCCCATATGTTTATCTCAAGTCAATGAAAACTATTACCCTGTCTACTAGAACCTGGGGTGGGTTTCCTATCAACTCAAACTTCCACTTTTTGCTTCTGATTATTCCTTTTTCAAGCGCATTACAGAGCAAATGTTCTAGATGGTAGAACTGCACAGCTCGCTTCCATGAGCCACAGCTGCAGGGCCCTTAAACCGGCCCTGCACACAACAGCAGAAAGAAAAGCCACTGTGAGATTTCACAAAGCCTGATCATCTCATGTCCTGCCCCTATAAGCTACTATACAAGGCACTACCCCTAGTGAAGCACCAACACAGAAAAAGTCATGTGTAGACCTGAACCAGAAATAGTACATCTGATGGTTGTGGGCATGGCCCTGAAAGAGGTATGGAAATGGCTTCCTAAAGTGGGCTGCCCATTTGCTCTGTACTGTAAACAGCAATGTCACGCATCTTTCCTGTTCTTGAACAAGACTTTTAAAATCATGTGGGGTGGGGCAGGAAAATGTCCCACTTGCTATGCAGCCGAACCTATGATTATTAAGCACTAGTTCATCCCCTGATTTAAAAACCAACAACCATTATTTGACTTTCACTGATGAGCTCTGCAAAGAGCAGGGATGGACAAAGTGTAGTCCATGGGGCACATGCAGCTCCCCTGTGACATTTTGTGGCCCCCAGGAGCCAACATTTTTGCTCCCAAATGCCCTCTATAGCATTTCTGCCATGTTTGTGTCCATTCCCCTGGACATTTTTAGGTCAAGGAGAGGCCTTTTTCTAACAGAGGAAGTGAATAGGAAACAACTTCCAGCATGTGGTGGTGGTGGGGCATTTGGGGAAAAAAATTCCTGGAAGGGTGCTGTGGGGGTGTAGCCTCCTAAGGTCTCCGGGGGGTAGGATAATGTGACTCCCTAGCCTCCCACAGTTGCCTACCTCTAATATAAAGCATCACTTTTGTGAGCAGTTTTACCTTGTTGCATTTATAAAGACACTTGAGATTCTAAACTCTTTTCTTCCTGTTTATGCAATCCTGATATGGATTAACGCAAGTCTGCAGAACTGGTAAACTTGCTGCACAATAGAATATAAATCACCAGTCACTTGCTTGCTAAAAGCTTGATACCGTATTCTTGCACTCCTAGGAATTTATTATACCTCTGGTTATGCCAAAATATTTGGCTGGTGGACTGCATTTGGTTGTGCTAGTCTGCATTAATACTAGCTTGTATGGTCCAGATACCCAAACCCATCTGTCTGTCAGATTTGAGTCTGAATGTCAACTTCTTTGTATAAACACAAGTCAGCTCAAATTAAGGTTGCTGGCTTCCACATTAGAATCCTTTAACACTCCCAAGGCATTGGGGATTTTTTTTATTTTTTTTATTTATTTATGTATTTATTTATTTATTTATTTTGCAATCAGCCAGGTACACAATTAAAGCTGTGTGTCAATATGGCACTTTAGCATCTTAATATTCTGTTATTATCCCGGAGTAGCTTTCTTCCTGGCTAAGATACTTCTATAACCCTTACTGCCAACTAGGTTGCAATCTGCAAAGTTCCTTAGTAGTGTTTATTAGTACCTTCCTTCTTACAGCTTCCATCTCCTTTATTGCTTTCTCCTCAGCAAGGTAGTATTTTGTCTCTTGCTGACTGCATTCACACATAATACTAAACCAAAGTGCATAAACCTTGGGCTCATATGCTTTTCCTCCACTCTCCACCTCTAGTAAAACTCCCCCCCCCCATGAAGCTTTTGCTTCTCACGGCAGCTTCTTGTTGTGCTCTTTTGTGTACAAAATTTGCTAACTATGGTCTGTTTTCTATGATTCTAAGTTAGCTTCAAACTGTGACTGAATTAGCAGTCACCATAACAAAATGAATATATAAACAAATAATAAGCAGAATTCCTTGTTCAGACAAGACATCTCCTGCTCATTGCTGCTACTGCAGAACAGAGCATGTACCATGCATGTACAGTATCACTAAAATATAATTTAGAATCACATGCGACCCAGGCCTATAGTGTGCATACAATAACTCCTAAAAGCCTTAACAGTGCATAACAAGTTATATGTCCTGCAAGTACCTGGCTACCCTATGTACAGCATTTGAAACCACTTCTCTCTCTCTACTCTCACACAAGTATATATAAATACACAAAGGCAATCAGAAAAAAAGTTCTTCACCTAAAGCTTTTCAACTTTTGTACATAATATCACAACAACTTACAAGGTCTACCACCCAATTAAACAAATGTTGAATTATAAAGTGTATGGCTTTTCAGTGATTAATACATTAAATGGACATCATTTTTCATATGGATAAACCATAATTTAGGAGGAGAAAAAGCCTATTTTCTTTGTTTTCAGTTGATGTCCGTGAGTAACATTAAGGCCATTGTAGGAAGAAGAATTCCTTCTATATGAGAGAGAAAAGATGGTGCTCTTCCTAAGTTTGGACTTCCCATCCATGGTTGCAATCAAAATCTTTGTGCTGGTTAGAATCCAAAGTGCTTCCTCTATGTAAATGGGGTGGGAGCATCTTTTGATTCTTCCTTCAGCTTACAGCTTGCCATACCATGTCCTGTGGCATTTGGAAAAGTCTTCTGATTTTCAGAAGAGACTTTCCAAGGAAGCTCACAAGAACGAAAATGGAAGAAGAGGGCATGCCTTCAGTATGTAAACAGAAGTCTACATCATGGCCTCAAAACTACTCAAAACAGAAACACAGTCTCACACACACTGATATCTTGCTTCCCAAATAATTGGGGGAAACCTGTAAAAACATTTTAAAGTGTTTTTTTTTTATCAGTCCAACCTGATTAATCAACCAAACATTGAAGCCCTAGAACTTAGAACTCAGTAGGAGCTATAAATGTCATAAAAATAAATTAAGCAAACTGGTCCTGGTTTCTGTGCAAGAGTTCATGACTGCATTTGTATAGAAGAAATTAATCGTAAGGAACTAACATCCTTCAAATCTCCTTCCTGTAACTGCAGTGGAGTTACTCACTGCTGGGCTTTATCTGCTATATATTATTGGAATCACTTTCTATTTTTGTCCCTAGTAATTATGAAGATGAGAGCAGAACCTTTCATTGAATCCCTGTGGTTTAACGGCAATCAAAATCTTCTACAAAGACCACGGCTGGGATTCAAAGAGCCCCTTTGGGTGCACAGGGCTCTTTTACACTCAGCATGGTTTCTTCTTGTGGTTATTCTTCAGAAGCAGCTCCTCAGAAACTGCATTGGGGGTATTTGTGACACTGCTGCAGTTTGCAAGGGGTAATGTGGTGAAGGATAGCAGGAGCTGTAACTTCTGGAAAGAGGAGGATGACGTTAGGGGGACACAGTTCTTCAAATCTATCCCACAATTTAAGAATCAGCTGACTTCTTATTCTGCAATCAGCAGATGCTAATGGCTCCAATGTCACTGGAGTGACAAATCCACTCAATGTTTTAGTTCCAATTTTAACGAGCCATTCAGGGTTCTGAACCTTTCCCCAATAGGTTCAGCAGCTTGCGTAGCTCTTTTAAAGGGTGGACTAAAAGCTGGAGTGGAATTACTGCTCCACTGACTGAAATCAGAGCCACCATTGACTACAAGTCAATATGGATTCAATTCACAGCAGTGTTGTCTGTATGTGTTCCCCATCTGCCAGGGCAGATGTAATACTGGCTCCCTACAAACCACACTTGCAAATTAGGAACTAACCTTGTGATGACATTCTCTTCCTATCTATATCCTTACCATTCGGCAATGAAAACCCCTCTTCCTTTCTGGTTTATAGCCACTCTAGTGCTAACTATGGCAAATTATTATCAGGCTTCCCATCTCAATGCAGAAAGAAAAACAGGATTTGAAGTGGGTTTGCAAACTCTAACAGGATTTGAGGGGACCTAGTTAACACAAACTATGGTTAGTGTTGTATCAGAAATAATGGAACTGTGGAGGGGTGTTTGTACTGTAGGAGCAAGGGACACATATTTCTAAAAAAAGCTCTAGCTTTCAAATCATGTCTTACTGGGACTCAACATTACATCTATGCTGATTTAGGTGTGTCTAGTAGTGTATCCACATCACACAATTACAGTACTGCTGTATGATGCCACTTTAGTTGCTGTGACTTGATCCTACCAAATTCTGGGATCTGTAGTATGGAGAGGTACTTAATAATTCTTCACTAGGGAGCTCTCAGGCCTGCCTAAAGAAAATTGCAAGTACCTCACTGAACGACAAAACCTAGCATGCCATATGATAAAGCTCTGGCAACTAAAGTTGTATCAAAGTGTTATAACTATTCATATGTAGTGTGGATACACCCCCAGGTGAACTGGCTCAAAATTTCTGACCCTTTAACTCATGTGCACCTTTTAGACATGTTCAAACATGCAATAGTGCCATTGAAATGTGATATGCTTAAATGATAATATAAAGTATGCCAGATAGGGAGTTTTGGCGAGAACTACACATGATTGAACATTTGGCACATAGACTATCATGTCAAAAACAATGAGATTCATATGTATAATTCCTGCTCAAACTGGCCAAAGCAACTTAAGATTTTTAATAGCAAATGGGTTCCTGGGCCATCATAAACTATGCACATGGCAATGAAAAATACAGAGTCATTGTTTCATATATCTAGCCATCATTGCTATCAAATGATGGATATAGTGCATCTGTTCAAAGGCTGACTATAGTCATATTGTTAATGATGTTCTTCTTCTTGCAACAATTTTAGAATGGATGCACATTTGTACACACAATTTCAATACTGTAGCTGTACTTCAACTGAACAAGCAATACTGTTCTTAACACAGTAATAGTAAAATTTGCAATGTATATCACACCCCTTAGTCCAGTGGTTCTCATCTTCCAGATGTTTGGGAGTTGAGTTCCCAGAATTCCTGAGCACTGGCTATATTGGCTGGGATTTCTGGGAGTTGATATCCAGAACATCTGGATGACAAAAGTCTGAAAAACATTGCCTTAGTTCATAGATGTGATACATTACTATTCTGTGTTATATAGTTCAGGAGCGAACATGTGTGACCAACCCATTGATTTATGTTTATATATGCATAGTCTAATTGTAAAAGTAGTGCTAAGCTCCAAGTTAGGTATGGGGTTTCTTGTAGAATCACAGATCACTAACAGCACAATCCTTCTTTGCCAAGAAGACATTGCCCTCTTTATTCCTTAGTGCAATAGAACTTTCTACAATGCAAGCTTACTTCTTATGTTGCTCTAGTTAGGTTTCACAAAACAAATGCATTTCAAAGGAGAAAATGTCCTTGTATTTTAAGAATACAAGATAGGGACTAAATTCCATACTATATCTTTATGAGGTACTGGGGACCATTCCAATGCGCAAATACATTGGACTGATCTGCATGCCATAATGCACCATTGGTTTTGATTTATACATATTTCAACATACTTTGGTGTTCATACAGGTTAAAGGAAATTCAAAGGCAAAGCAAATAGTTTAAAAAATGTAAAAAAAACAACAACACCAAAACCAAAATACTATAAATATCTAGTTGCTGTGAAGAGGTTGTTTTTCTTGTCACAAATGCAGATACATGTGTAATGTCTTTGCCCTAAAAGCTACAAAGTTTGTATTAACCAGGATACTCTACCTAATAGCTTTGTGTTTATTTGCAGTTATCTAATAACAACAAAATCTGAGTTTCCTATCCACTAGTAGGCAATGCCCCTTATTATGAATCCTATGTGAAATTAAATGCTACATGGTTTTATAGGAATTCCATAAACATTTGCTCCCCTTTCTGGATTGCCTCATTATCACCAGGATGTGAAACCACAACATTTCACTTGCTCTATAAAGATTAATCAGACACAAAAGATGGAGGGAGAAAGTGCTAAAAAATGTCATCAGAACTTCACCGGCAGGTCTGGGGATGTAAAGACATGTTCAAAATACAAAGTTTCCAAAGAACCCAGTTCATACTTGTCCTAGAATTGTGGACTCTATTCATGTTAGTAGTGTATAGGAACTCCCACCCTCCTGGCACACCTGGCATGAGAAACACACATTCAAGTGAGGATCCAGTCCACACAACTGCCCCTTCAAAAAGGGGGAAATAATGATGCAAATTGGATCATATGAAAACCCTTTCTGGGTTAAACCAAAGGCCTATTTAGTCAAGCATTCTACTCTCATAGCAACTAACTGATGTATATGGAAAGCAGAATGAATACCCTCCCACTTGTTTTCCCCTGCAAATGATATTCAGAGGCCTTCTGCTTCTGATATTGGACATGATATATAGTCATCATGACTACTACTCACTGAAGCCTTATCCTTCAGGATGTTGAACTTTGTGCTTCAGTAGGGATTTGAACCTGTGTCACTTTAGTCCTAGTCCAACCCTATACTACACTGGCTCTTCTCTTTGCTTATACAGCCCTGTGCAGGGCCCTTCTGTCAGATACAATCTTCAGTGCAGGGGAGTGGGGAGTTATTCCATGCAAAGAGACTCCACAAACCAGCTACATATATGAACTGGGCCTAACATTTGGACTATAGGTTCCTACGAATGTTTAAAAACAACACCAACAACCCCCCAATAATCACATTGAGTGGGAAAGGGGTGCAGTAATAAAGAAGTAGGAAAAACAGTATAAACTGTACCCTTGCTGTCAAAAAGACTTGAGTCAGCTGCCATCTTGACATGAGGTTGCCACTCTCGTTACTGCAACATTTAGAGAGGAGGGGCATAGTTAACGGGCTGGCCCCTCAAATATGGTATTCATCAAGAAAAGAGTAAATGTTTGTTTTTTAATGTTAAAGTGGGTGTTAGATTGTGTTTGTGGGGATATTCGGATCTCCTTCTGTTTTAAAGAACCATCTCAGCTTGCTCCAAAAATGTCTTTTTCTGACTCTGGAGACTGGGGTCTTGATATTTCGTACAGCTCCTGGGGTGTCTGGGAGCTTCTTCTAGAGGCTAATATCCTTAGTATCTCGGCAAGCTGTTTTTCTATATTGGTCATTTTTGTGTTTAAAGCTTTGATGTCCTCCTTCAGTTCATGTTTCACTTCCAGCATCGTTGCCTGAAGTGTCTGTTCAGGAATAGGGTAGAATGAATGTTTGACCTCTGCCAGGACAGGGCTACGGTCCTGAGGACTTCTCGTCTCCCCAACATTGTCCAAGCGCAGGTCACTTTTAGTGATGCCACTGTCACAAGAGTCAGTCTTCTTCAAAGTGGCCTCCCCTGCTGCTTTCGTCCTCTCTGGCAACGTTTCCATGGACTCTGCTTTGGACACTTTGTTCCAGTCCTCTCCCTTCGTGGAGGCATCTTTGAATTTTGCCCAGCCTTTACGCTTTGGATAATCCCCTGCCACTTTCCCTGCTACATAGTCTGAGACTGGGGCTTGTAATTTGGCCTGGTCGGACATTCCAGATGTTGAAGCTGACTGATAGGCAATTGGCGTAGCAGGGCTTTCCCTGACTGTTACGATGCTGGCTTTGACCACAGTGCGTGAAGGATGGTCTCCCAGAATGTTGCCCTTCTCAACATCTAGGTCATCTCTGCCTCTCTCGGCAGCCAAGCGAGCCTCCTTCTGTTGCCTAAATCTTTGAAAAAGTCGACGGACAGGATGGTCTGGAGGCAGGACTAAAGGGGCCTCATTCTTTCTTTTCATCCTCTCTTCCTCTTCTCGTTTAACATCACTGATCTTCCGGAAGACAATCTATAGAGAAGGAAAAATTACACAAAGGATTACAAATCCAGAGTAGAAAAGGATAACAATTCCTTTTATTTGAAGTGATATCTTGGGTACTACTCAATCAACCATGACTGCATGGTCTCTGATGGCTAATAACTGGCACAAAACAGATTTTCAAATTAGTCAGACGTGTCAAACTTTCCACATGTGTAAAAACTACAGTTTGGAAATGCTACTTTTTTGAACTACAACACCCACAATCCTTCAGCCAGCACAAACGTTTTTTAAAAAGCAACATTTCTAAGCTCTATGGTATTATAACACAATCACTATGAAACACTGTAGTTCTTTTTGGATGTTTTGTCATCTCCTCACTTCTTTCCCCTCCTAAATCAACTTACAATCAATGTTAGGCTTCTGGAGAGAAGTGAAAATTCACAGAATTGAATACACATTTTAAAAGTCTATTTGTCAACAGTTTCCTGAGGCTGATCATTCAGGTGGGAATACATAAATTGCAGGAAGTCCCCAGGGAGCAGCTGGCCTTCTTCCTGAACTAAACTGTTACTAGAAAGGTTTGTTCCTTGCATGAATAAAAGCAAGCTGAGCGAGTTGACTGCCCTACAGGCAGTATTCCAAGTCCTGGTACTAAAAGGTTTATGTGGAGCAAGACAGCATAAAATAAATGTGAGTTTACAAAAAATAAAAAAAACCCTCATAATATTGCAATACTGTTCTATTCATTCAATTAATTGATTGATTGATTGATTTTATTTCATTTATATGCAGCCTTTCTGCATATAAAAGACAAAAGGTGGCTTGCAAAAAGAATCAGCTAAAATAAATATTTAATCAGAGCAATAAAAATTTAAACACAATTAAAATCACATTAGAACAATACATTATATACAGTATAAAACCATTAAAAACATACAAAATTAAAACAAAGCACAGATTCACAGATCAAAAGGTGACATCCAAGCAGTTACTCATTAAAAGCCTACTTGAGCAAAAAGATTTTAGCCTGCTGGTGAAATGAGAGCAGGGAGGGGGCCAGTCTGGTCTGAGGAAGGGAATTCCATAGGGTGGAAAAGCCACTGAAAAGGCCCAAGTCTTCACCAAATGAGCCTGTAATGGTGGGGGGACTGAGAGAAAGCTTTCCCCTGTGGACCTTAAAACTACAGGAGGCTTGATGTTCCTGTATGGCTGACTAAGTTCCCGAGGTCTCCCCTAATAGACCCCCCCCTTCTCTTTTCTTTTTGCAACATTCCTAGTCAAACAGCTAGATGAAACAGTATTTATAACTGTTTTGCTTATCTGTTGTGAAAAATTGAAAACCTCACTCTGCACATGCCCTGTTGCCTAATATGAGATCATACTAAACCGAATGTATAAAAGCTAATGCTTTTCACAATAAAATTTTCCTCTTTCCTCATGACAAGTGCTGGCATGGATGTCCTTCTCTGGGGATAGGAAGACTCCTTTGATCAAAGGACTTTATCACACTACATTGTTATAGTGCTATTATTCCACTTTAAATGCTATGGCTGTTCTTGGGGAATTCTGGATTTTGTAGTTTAGTGAGGCCTAAGAGCTCTCAGGCTGAGAATGGTTAATGCCCCTCCCTAAACTGCAAATCCCAGGATTCCACAGGAGGCAGCCATAGCAGTTAAAGTGGAATAGTAGCACTATAAAAGTGTAGTGTGATAATCTCCAAAGATAATTAAAGAGTGGTTTACCTTCCTCAGTTGATTCAGGGCCCAACAGCAACTCCACGTTCCCAAAAAGGGAGTCTGGAGAAGTTCTGTGGTTCAGAACTTGCCGAACAGTAATAGTAGTAATAATAATAATAAATAAATAAAATTTTATTTCTATCCCGCTCCTCTGCAACACAATCAGGGTGGCTTACAATATAAAAACTCCATAATTACAATACCCTAGCCCACCTACCCCTTAAAATAATATTAAATTATAAAGGATTAACACCATACAATAATTAAAAATATATTAAATTAGAAAAAAATTAAAACATACAATAATTAAAAAAAAATCCAATTACAGCTCAGAGGGAAAGGACAGGTGAGTCTTTGGCCGGGATAGTTATTCAGGAAAGGCCTGCTGGAAAAGATCCGTCTTGACAGCTTTTTTAAAGCTGTCTAAGGTGGTAATAAGACGGATCTCATCCAGCAGGCCATTCCATGATCTGGGAGTGGCAGCAGAGAAGGCCCTCTCAGAGGTCACCAACAACCTTGTTTTCATAGGTTTAACAGATTCCTCCCAGAGGACCGAAGTGCACAGGGAGGGTCGTATGGAAGGAGGCGGTCCCGGAGAGAAGTTGGACCCAAGCCAGTAGTAGTAGTAGCAGTAGTAGTACGGTAGTAGTAGCAGCAGCAGAGCACAAGGCCCTGACAATTTTATTAATACTAGGGATGGAGATACTATTTGAAAATATTGAAAGAAAAGATGAAAAATAAGTTTCTCAAGTGGTGGGAAACCCTGATGAATAGAATCCTGGAGAGATTAGAATCACTGCAGTTTGAGCCTTAGGCCGCTGTCACACTGCAGAAATAATGCAATTTGACACCTCTTTAACTGCTGTGGCTCAATGCTATGGAATTCTGGGATTTGTAGTTTTGTGAGATATTTGCCCTTCTCTGTTAGAGTGCTCTGGTGCCACAACAAACTATAAATCCCAGGATTCCATAGGATGGAGCCATGATAGTTAAAACCATGTCAAACTGCATTATTTCTGCAGTATGTCAGCAGACTTAGTCTGTCCTTATTCTTTCACATCCGCATTTACATTCCTAAGTAACATTAAGTATTGTTGTTTTGTTGTGTCTTATTGTAAGGATCTGAATTTTTAAAAAGTTTTGTAGGTAAGCAGGCAGGTAGGCAGGCAGGCAGATGCCTGCTTGCCAGTGATTAATAATCCCGTAACCAGCTAATAAGTGCTGCTGTAATTCCAGCAAAAGCCCTGCTTAGTGGGAAAAAAAATCTCTCTTTTCCTCCAAGAAATGCCCTTCCCACAGGGCTTTTCTTAAAAGCAGCAACAAAGTGATTAATAAAACACAGCCTCAATTCTGTACGAAATACAAGATTTGGAGGAAAAGGAAGAGTCTCTGGAGATTCCACGTAACAGCTTGGATGGATCCACCCACTTAAACAGGTCCAGTAGCTAATTCTGCTGTGCACTAGGGTGGCTGAACAGTGCTTGTCTAATACAGCCTCAGGCCAGAGGACTCAGGCTGTTTCAGGAAGCACAAGGAAGTGTGTGGGATTGAGGTAGATGAACAAGGTAGGAACTGGCATCCATACCTTCCAACTACCGCCCAGTTTGGCAGGAACAATCCTGAAACAGCGGATATTGGTTTTGTGGATCCAGGAGTCCGACTGTACTCAACTTCCTTCCAAAACAGCATTGCTTCTTGGTGGAAGAGAGTATGGCTATAACATCTAATCCAAAATCTAATCTAAATGTAAAATCTTAACCTAAAATCTTTTGTTTCCTTTGCTGCCGTAGGTAACCCTCAGCTGCCAATGAGGGTTAACAAGTGATCATGCGATCCCCTATTAGTCACCAAATTAAACCCTACCCCAATGACCTAATGAGGTCATGATGACTTATCTTCCATAACATTATCTATGGAAGTGAATACTAAAATCCCAGAGAAAATATCTCTCATTATAAATGTTAATTAAACAAACAAAAAGGTTAAACAAATAAATATTCCCCTCCCAGATGTCAGAAGCATCTCTATTAAAGTAGTCATGGCAGGAACACAAAATAATAAGACTTTATGCTTCTCCCAATGATACTAAATCTACTTTATATTCTTCTCAACACTGGGCAAGCACAGAAACAAATAGCTTTGTTAATTTCTACTCTTTAGGGAAGTCGGGAAGCTTGGCAGTCTGAGAATAATTCAAGAGCTGCCAAATGGGAAATTAGAGCCATTTCATGTTTACTTACTGTCTTTTCATATATCAACCAGAACAAACAGACATCAAGAAGTGATAGTGTAAAATACAGTACAGAGTCTGTTGGGGTGCTACAGAGTGACTTTGCAGGGTTGACTTTGCATGAACAATTGGCATTAGGCCACTTCCATTTCTTCCATTGCTCAAAAAGGATAAAATCTGCATCATCAATCCAATTTATACAGAAAATGACTGTTATCCAGTTAAAGCCAGCATTCTTTGGACATTTTCAGATGGGGCCAAATGCCCTGTTCATGCCCTGCCACCTCCATTCCTGTTCCTGCCGTGGAATAGAAGAAAAATGTTTGCACACTTACCTTCATCCCACGGCAGGAATGTTTTCCTTCTCCCCTCACTAGCAGGTCATAAATGCAGCCATTGTAAGTCTGCATTTACGACTGGCAAATGAAATCACGGCTGTTCTCATCAGAGAATGGGCACATGGTAAATTTAAAAATTTTTATCCTCCCAACTGTCAAAAGTAAAAACCAAGCACAAAACAGGGCTCCTGTTTGCACACCCCTAATTCTATGAGAGACATGGAACGGGTGTTCTGTTCATGATATTTCGTTGTGAATAGAATACTCCAGGAGCAGCATGGGGGCAGGATGGAAGCAGGACGGAACAGGTTGATGTCATCCAAAAGGCAGCCCCCTTCTCGACCTTGTTCTGTGCCTGCCATGGAATATTGACCCCATCTGAAAATTTCCTTTATCACAGTCTACATTACATAGCTTTACATATACTTATTTACATAACAGAAGCACTAAGAAACCCTATTAATGAATGGTGAAGATGCATATCAGGGCATCAGAAGAGTGTCCTGATGTGCATCAGCTGGTGTCCTGATGTGCATTGGTCCCAATATGCATCTGTTCCAATGAACATGATCCCATTGCACATCAGTCTCATTGTGCATCGGTTAGTTCCCCTGTGTAGTTAGGTAACACCAGGCCCTGGCTGAATACAGGTGTTACAGAATTGTTCAATTCTATTTCCTGCAGAGGCAAGTCCACTTACAAAGACATAAGTGTCCATGTGAATTTTGATCATCATGAGTAAATTCCATCTAGGAACAGCTCTACCATTAGATATAGTGAGGCAACCACCTCAGACGTTTCTATCAGTGCTCAGCTAACAGAGGTTGGGGAACAGCGGTGGTAGTTGATTACCTTCCCTTGGAAAATAAAGCTGTCTGTTCACATACCCTGTTCTTCATGGGGCTTAGAAAAGTTCCCCGTTTTCTGGGCTACAGTTCCCAAAAATCCCCATCCAGCATAGATACTGGCCAGGCTGGCTGAAGGATTTGGAGAACTGAAGTACAAAAACTCACCAATGATCATGGTGGTGGGAGTCCGTTTTCCTGTAAGGCAAGAGGCTATGTTAATGGTAGCAGTGCTGCTGGTAGGGTCTCCCAGGCTATAATTTCTTGCAGCAGGAAGAATATTGCTAAAGTTAATCATTGCTTCGTTTGAGAATGAAAATAGTGAAGAATTGCATCCCAATTAGCACATTAGAATATGACTGAAACTCCAGGTTCTTCTGTACGAACAAGAGGACAACATAAGAGAGCAGAAGACCTTCAGATGGCTGAGAGTATTGAACATTTTATGAATTTATATTGCTAATTAAAGACTAACTTGCTAATTAGGGACTGATAAATAAGTACATGAAACAGTGCAATCCTACACATATTTACTACGATGCTCCATTGAACTTTTTCTCAGGTTAAATGTGTATAATACTGCAACCTGAGAGACTATGAAAAATATCCTGGGCTGTGGGCCTCCCATTAGTGGTTTTTTTTTTTTTAAAGCATTTAAGTGTTTTTAGGAATATTTCTTAGGAATGTTTCTTAAAAACTTGCTGTCTTCCTACCCCAAAAGAGAAACAAATAATAATAATAAAGGAAGAAATGACAAGAGATGAACAAAGGAGGATTTATTTATTTTTTTACTTTGGCTCTTATAATTAATTTTTTGTTTTGAATGCCTGATGCAAAACAAATCCATCTTAGGTTTTGTACTACATTATCCTGTGCATGGATGACAATATATGAGATCAGAAACAGTGGAAAGACATATGAATAAGAAAATAGAGATATTCACAAATAAATACAAGTTGAGGAATGTTACAGTACGATGCAATTTTTTTCTAATCAGTAATTGCTGTTTTGTCCTTTCTTCCGTATGTTTGTCCATGTGTTAACTCTTTATTCTGATTTTCCTACATAGTGCTTGAATAAACCATGTGTATGTGTGTGTATTCAACTATCTAAAATGTGTTTGTCTTAACATGTTGTATTAAGGGATTTTTATGTCCATGGAAGCTGCAGAATGCCAGTAAATTGCAGTTTTCAAGGATCATTATTATTAGATGACATGACTGCACTTAGGGCGGAAAAATGAAATGCATAGATATAGGATGGGAGAGACGTGGCTGAATGAGACTATGTGCGAAAGGGATCTAGGAGTCCTAGTAGACCACAAGTTGAACATGAGTCAACAGTGTGATGCAGCAGCTAAAAAGGCCAATGCGGTTTTGGGCTGTATCAATAGAAGTAGAGTGTCTAGATCAAGGGAAGTAATAGTGCCGCTCTATTCTGCCTTGGTCAGACCTCACCTAGAATACTGTGTCCAGTATTCAAAAGGATATTGACAAATTGGAGCATGTCCAGAGAAGGGCAACTAAAATGGTGAAAGGTCTGGAAACCATGCCTTATGAGGAGATACTTAGGGAGCTGGGTATGTTTAGCCTGGAAAAAAGATGGTTAAGAGGCGATATGATAGTGCTGTTTAAGTATTTGCAGGGGTGTCACACTGAGAATGGAGCAGGCTTGTTTTCTGCTGCTCCAGAGACTAGAACACGGAACAATGGATGCAAACTCCAGGAACAGAGATTCCACCTCAACATTAGGAGGAACTTTCTGACAGTAAGAGCTGTTTGGCAGTGGAACGCACTCCCTCGGAGCGTGGTGGGGTCTCCTTCCTTGGAGGTCTTTAAACAGAGGCTGAATGGCCATCTGTCTGGGATACTTTGATCCTGATTTCCTGCGTGGCAGGGGGTTGGACTGGATGGCCCTTGTGGTCTCTTCCAACTCTACAATTTTATGATTCTATGATTCTATGATACTGTTTAGGCAGTGTGTATGTAATATGATCACTCTATGCTGTGGTTAATTTCCAGCGCCAACATTATCTTGTCCATCGGTGGAAAGATGGTGGACCTAAGTTCTATATTTGTCTGTTCACTTCAATTGACTCAGAGTCTATGCTAATTTCCATGTTACAAGTCTCCAACTAGCAACCAATATCATTCACAGAGAATGATAACAAATGATAGAAAAAATGAGCCACCTGTCTCTATTTTCACAGCCTTTTGCTTGATCCTTCTATCTGGAAATGTCAGAAGCTGAACCCAGGAACTTCCACATGCAAAGTGTGTTCTCTGCCACTGGGATACAAACCATAAAGCAATGCCTACCTAGTAAGACTAGAAATGATTAAATCATTTTCTATGTAACATGCAGGAACCCAGATGAAATCTACTTTTACAAGGTATGAGAGAAGCAGCAATGGTCCATGTACATCAAACTCAAAATGCTGTACCTGAATCAGAGCTCAGAAAAGTTGCTTCCAAAACATCCCAGCCAGCATGACAACCATGTTTGCTAGGGTATTCTGGGAGTTATAGCCCAAAACATACCCTTCCTCAGCTATGTTCTGCTGGAATTTGTGACTGGCTGGCTGAAACTGAGACAGCCTATGTGCCAACAGATCAAGACAGTGTACTTTCTGATCTCCCCAAACAAAAACAAAATGAGAAAATGTAAGGGGTTGATGACAAGGAAGACTGCAGGTTCCCAAGAGGGTGGAGGTGGTGGCGTGGTGCTACATCACAGTTATTGGATCACATTGTTGTGTAGCTGATCGCACAACAGGTGGTATGATTGTGCACTCTTCCATGGTGCCACAATCAATCCAACTCCCCACCCACCACTAAAAACCATACTTACAGAACCTCTTAGCATAGCTGATTGCGCAGTGAGTTACATCATCATAATATGCAATGGGATCTTTAAAGTTTACGAAAGCTTATGCTACCAACTTCTTTCTCTTAGTTAGTCTCAAAGATGCTAAAGATCCCTTTGCATATCAATCCTGACTAATAAGGCTATGTCTTTGAATTATATCATCATAATAGGAGTTGCACAACCCCAAACATAATAGGGGGCAGTGCAACGGCGTCACTTTTGGCTGTGGAGAAGCTGAGCTCCTCACACAGTGGCTTGTTTCGGCAAAACCGGGCTTGAAAACGCAAACTGGCAAACCCTCCCTGGTAAGGGAGAAGAGTGTCGGCTCGCAGGGGGTCAAATGCCGGCTCTAGTCCCCCAAGAAAGAAATTCTTTCGGGGCATGGAGGGGCCGAGGAGACTGTAGAGCCGCATAGTCGCTACAAGCGATCCGCGTAGGTGGTACTAGAGACACCAGCACCTTTTTAAAAAATTGGGTGAATAAAGATGGAAAATAAATCGACCCTGTGACAACTGGGATTCGAATTTACTTTCCTACAGTAATATCTGCTATTACTAAATTACAGAACTTTCTAAAATTCTAAAACTCTAAAGAAACTTAAGGAAGAGTGCAGAGGAGATTGGTTCAAAGACTTATTGACCTACAGAACTGCTGCAGCTGCAGGGGACAGAGGAGTCCGCGTTACTTGAAAAGGGAGTGAGAAGTGGGGAAAATAAAGCCGTCTGCCTCTGTAAGAAACAAACTTGTAATTTAAAGGTGGCAAAAGGAAAATAAAGGAACTGTAGGGTTACAGAGTTGCTGGAAGAAGACTGAACAGATTTGTTTAACTGCATTTATGCCAGCATAAAGCCACAAGAGGATTCTACTTGCTGTCTCAACACCATTCATAAGTTTATGAGGCTGAGATCCATACTGGGGACATACGTCTGGCATGTAGCTGCATCTCCATAGCCATATCTTCTGGTGCTACCCTCCCAGCCCCTACATGGCCATTTCCATGTCATTGGAGAGTGATGGAAACAGCAGAGATGTGTCCAGCTATTTTCCTGTAGCTGAACACATTGCAACAGGCATCTGCAGGGACCTCCTGGAGGTGCTCGGGAGGTTCCTGCATTTGTCATCCTTGCAACATGTCCCATTACAGGAAAATAGCTGCATGTGTTTCCACTGATCCTCCTGCTCTCCAACAACATGGAAATGGCTATGTTGGATGGGGCTGTGTCACTTAAAAGATAGGTTTGGGAGGGGAATTTTGGTAACCGTGCAGCTGGGAAAGAATTCTGACTTCTGCAACGATCCAAAAAGTGGGTTATGCTAGTGTAGATTGGACTTACACTATCATAACTCACTAACAGGATGCCAGCTAAACTTAATAAAATTCCACCATTTTCTATCACAGTCTCTCTAGTAGTATTTATTTTAACACCACCACCACCAGGCACATGCCTTAGTAACATCCCATTTGGACTACCATAATGTGCTCTACATGGAGCTCCCTTTGAAAAGTGTTCAGAAGCTTCAGCTGGTTGAGAATGCTGAAGCCGGACTGTGACTGGGAATGGCCTCAGGGAGCATTTGACCCCTTTATTACAATAGCGTCACTGCCTCCTGGTGTATTTCCAGGCACAATTCAAAACACTGGTTATGATTTATAAAGCCATATGTATGTGACTGAGTCCAAGCTTTCTGACAGATCTTATTATTCCATATGAGTTTCCATGAATCTTCAGAGGAAAAGGAAGCCCTTCTCTTAGTCCTGCCATGTTCAGAGCCATGTCTGGTGAGGATGTGAGAGAAAGCTTTCTTGGTGGCTGTTCCTAAGCTCTGGTATTCCCTTCCAAGGAATGCTAGATTGTTTGTTTGTGTGTGTGTGTATCTTCAAGTTGCCTGTCAACTTATGATGACACTATGAATTTCACAGGTTTTTTTTTTAAGACAAAGAATACTCAGAGGTGGTTTTGCCAGTTCCTTCCTCTGAAATATAGCCTACAGCACCTGGTATTGACTGGCAGTCTCCCTTCCAAGTGCTAATCAAGGCTGACCTTCCTTAGCTTCCAAGATCAGGTGGGATCTAGTACCTTTAGGGATTTAGGCCAGCAATGCAAGGTTACCCCCCTCTTATTTTTATTCAGGCAGACTTTTGGTATTTAAGGTGAATTGCTCTTGAAGGGAGTTTAAATTCAGGTGTCATTTTTTTCTGATTTCATTGTTCTTCATTGTGTTTTAACCTGTTTTAACTGTTGTTTTTATTTGGATCTTATTACTACTAGCTGTCTGAGGTAGATGTTTCTGACCGAAAGGTAGGCTTTAGACATTCCTCTTGTGGGGGGGGGACTTCCATCCCACAACTGTTATCCAAATGTTATGACAACTATTTTGAAATGGGCTACATTCTTTTTTATACTTAGAATAGGATACCCTGTATATTTCAAAGAGGAATGCATGCAAAAATCAGCATGTCCATATGGTTCTCCTCATCTATCATTTTATTTTAGCATTACTGGAAAAGAGAACTTATGGCACACCCAAGACTCCATTATGTTCATTGTCAAAGACCTCTGTTCCAATCATCCCTGTGCATTTTTATTGCTCTATTTAAAATTGTGCCATTAGCAAACAAGTTGAACTAAAACATAAAAATATCTGCCAACAGACAAATTAACTGTCACAATCATTGTTGCAATTCTATGCATATAACTACGAAAAATAGATGCTCTTGCCATGGATGTTTTCTGTTACCCAAAATGTTCTTATTCAGATCTTAATTAGGAGAATTAATTAGCTCAAATAATTGGCATATGAGAGGTTGGGTAACTTACAGGCCCTTTTCCCCTATGTATACCAGTATGGCTGTCAAAACCCCAGCTAAGTAATAAAAGATAATCTTTATTTGAGAAATTAGCATACGAGAAGAAGGCATTCAGTAAGCAATACACACTTTCAAGAGCTATCAAAAAGGAAAATAATAGAGTAAGGGAATAGCATAGAGGATGATGGGCTATATTTACTTGTCTGGAGAAAATATGAAGACTCAGCCTACATATAGCTGAGGGTGGCTCTCAGAGGGATATGGAGGATGCATGCAAGTTGGAGACCACACTGAATGACCAAAAATCCATGGTTCTTAAACCCACTTTGAAGTAAGTCTAAAACAATGGCCAAATGACCCTTTCATATATTTGATCAAAAGAATTGATCCTATCTGGTTGAAGTGGGGGGTCTTTGATGTGCTGGTGCAATTTTGGGGTGTTGGGAAAATTGACACAAAAGGATAACTGGGAGGAAGTGGCTTCATTAGCATAATGACTTTGTTTACCTCAAACTTGCTTTCCCAGGCAGAAGGAAGCTTCTCAGCATCAACTGGCCATTTCACAGGATCCTACTAAATCTGTACAGTTCCTGCCCTTTTGATCTTAGCCTCCAGTCCATGTGGTATATGCCCAACAGTTCACCTACATGGCCACCACTATCTTTGATTCCTCGCAATATCATTTTGATATTCCCTTTAATTCCTTTTCATTGAGGTATGGTGGGAGTACACAACACCTCTTCTGTTAGTCTTGTGTTCAGGATACTCTTTTTCGTTGTTACCAAAATGACATAAAACCATAGGGTTGCACAGGACTGCAAATTCCATCCAATCCAACCCCCTGCCAAGCAGGAATACACAATTAAAGCACTCCTAAATGATGGCCATCCTCTCCATTGATGCCCCCTTGTCGTGGGAGAGAGGCTTGCGTATCCTAATGATGTTTTGAGCTATGCTGTAACATCAACCGAGGAAACCTTCTGCTGTGCTTTCTGCAACTGGACTTGTCTATCACGGATTGGCCTTTTTAGTCATCAGCGCGCTTGCAGAAAGCATGGTATGAGTCCTTCCTGAATCTTCGTTTGCCAAGGAAAGCGAGAGAGAGAGAAATGATGGCCATCCAACCTCTGTTTAAAGACCTCCAAAGAAGAGTCTGCCACCCACAAGGCAATCTACTGCCAGAAAGTTCTTCGTAATGTTTAAGTGGAATATTTTTTCTTGTAATTTGAATATGATCAATTGGTGATAATTTCTGAAGTCCATGTTGTGGTGATACCTTTATGAAGCCAAACAAAAGGTACTAAATACATCACTTGGCAAAGATGGTCGGAAATCACACAGAAGGAAAGTCACAGAATCTCCATTTTGCTTTTAACTGGTATAGAAGAAGAGTATATGTAGATTAATAAGTTAGCCTCACCACCACCACCACCACCAACCCTGGCCATGAGCTGACTGGGGACAAAGATAGTTTAAAAAAAAACAACAACACCAAACTTTTGCTTCTCCATTTGAAATTACAAAGTACAGAACATGGGAACTGTGTCTGCCTCTGTCCAGTAAGGGTCCATAGCCACTTCTGCAAAGAGAATGTGGGGAGTCCCTCACAAATTATCTGTACTGTCAGGTCTGGGGATTAAGTCAGGTGCTGGAGTAAGCAAAGCATATCAATCTGAATGCTATTTTGGTACATGTTTTGCAAAATTTAAGGACCTGAAGCCTGAATATTAAGAACATAAATTTCATCTGTGGAGCGTAAAAAGCCAGATGTCTGAGTGTAAGGAATATGAGCTTACCAGCAAGTTCTGGGCATCACTATCTAACCTAAAACAAAGGTCCCATCTACACCATTTAAATAATATGTACGGCGTGCGGAAGTTCGCGCTTTGGTACACACAGCCTTTCAGATTCACACGCATCCAAAAGAAGGGGTGGTGGTTTTCCACTCTGAAATACGCACATGCAGTGCTCGGAAGGGAAAGCGGATCGCGATGAGAAATCCGTATGCCGTTCGGATGGCTGATGGGTTTGTACGGTCCGTTCGCACACATATGAACAAGCTGTGTAATCTGATTGGCTGGCCAAGTAGAGGGGGCAGGGCTAGCACGGAGAGGAATTGGGAGCGCCCGCCATATTGGATTCCCGGCTAGCGAGAGTCCGGTAAGTCCGTGAATTATGTTTATTTATTTTTATTTTATATTGTAAATAGGGAAAAGCAACTGTCCGCAAAGCAGGAACCTTTTAAAAAAAAAGCAGCAGGAGATTTTAAACCGCCACTTGGCTTGCTCGCTCCAACCAGCTTGGGGAAGAGGGAGTCATATGGAGTTTAGGGGGGTAAAAAATCATGTGGGCGGTTCGTATGCATACGAACGACAGCCTATTCATATTTTTTACCCCCCAAACGGATTTTTTTATGATCATATAAATGTACCCAAATGAGACAAAAGAAAGAGTCTGACAGAGAAAATAATAAACAGATGACACTGAGTATAGAGTGAAAAAAGGCATACTTCATTGGTACAATCAGTCTTAATGATCCTATGGCGGATTCATATTTGATGCAACCATCTGTTGAGAGGCAGCCACAAGTGGTGGATAATGACACTCTCAGGTAATTGGTCATTTGGTGGCCTCACATAAAGGGCCAGAAAGATCTCATCTCTGTTTGGATAGGAGAATCTTTGGCAACATTAATGGGAATTAGCTGTGTATGTCTCTGATAACATGAGGGGGGATAAGACCAAGGAGGAGATAATAGTAGTATAAAAGCTACCTCATGAAACATGAAAATTAGACTGTTTACAACAGTCTCAAACAATGGTGGACACAGTTGTCTATGACAGCTTTTATGTTACTGCTGCTCTTCCTGTTTGATAAAGGGTAAGAGAACCTCCTCTCTAAATATTTAATAGTATGCATTACTCTCAGTCTCAGAGCAAGGCAAGGGCAAACCCCTCTGAACAAATTTTGCCAAGAAAACCCCACGATAGGTTCACTTTAAGGTCGCCATAAGTCAGAAATGACTTGAAGGTATACAACAGCAGTAGCAGCAGCAACAACATTATAGGCTATAAACATATATGAAAATTAATGTCATAGTGGGCTATGAAAACTAATATCATGGTAAATATGTTATTTTTAAGATGACAGAAGACTTTCTTCATTTTCCGTGCAGTTGCTTTTTTTGGGAGGTATTTTTTAAAAAACATGGTCAACAGCCTTTCAGTTAGGCTAATACATATTCAATTCTTACTTCCCTTCTCTATGTGTTTCATGACCTAGTGGCATTATTACCTAGCATGTTTCAGCTTGTTTTATTTCCTTTCTCACACAAAATGTTTGAAAACTTTCATATTCGCTCCACACAGACCTTGTTCTGTGGCTTTAATAATGTTTCCCTCTAGATTTGATACTTAACTACTTGATATGAAGTAACATTTTAGAATTAAATTTATTTGCCTTCATGATGAGCAGTTAATTGGTATGTTGAGAGCTAGATATCCTTGCAGCATTCAGTCTTGGCTAACTAAAATGTTATATACTGATACTGAAGTTCAGTGTAAGCATATTGGATGCACCATATTGGATGTAAGCATATTGGATGCACCCAAAGTAAAGAGTGTGTCTGTGTGTGTGAACACATTAGTTTCCATATCAAGGTTTAGAAAGGATTTAATAGAGGGGAATTCTTGTCTGGGAAAAGAAAATCTGCATATTGTGTGTGCAGCTGCTGTTTTATATGGCTTGCCACTGGTCTGGATGTCAAAGATATTTACAGGGGGGAAATGCTTCTAAAAGCAAAGTCAGTGGGTGAATGCTGACAGGACTTTTCCCAAAGAGAGAGATAGAGAGACAAGAGGGAAGAATTACCATACTGAGGCCCCGTCTACATGATTTTTTTAAAAAAAAATCAGTTGGGGTTAAAATATCTGAAAAGGCAGCCGCTGGTATGCATACGATCCACCTACACGATTTTTTACCCCCCCTAAACTCCATATGACCTCCCCTTGCCCAGCTGGCTGGAGTGAGCGATCCAAGCGGCAGTTTTAAATCTCCCACCACTTTTTTTAAATTTCAAAAGGTGCCTGTTATGTGAACAGTTGGCTTTCCATATTTAAAATATAAAATAAAAAGGAATAAATGTAAAATTCATGGACTTACCAGACTCTTGCTTAGCCGGAAATCCAACATGGTGGCCACTCCCAATTTCCCTCTTTTCTAGCTCTGCCCCTGTGCTCAGCCAGCCAATCAGATTACACTGTGTGTTCGTATGTGTGCAAATGGGGTATACAGACCATCAACAATACAAATGGCTGTACGGATTTTAGCTCGAGATTTGCTAATCCTCCCAAATGCTGAATCCATGTAGTTTATGGGGGATTTTCTAGCCCCCCTTCCGAATGACACGTATGCGTCCGAACAGCTGTGTGTATGGATGATTGATCTTCCGAACGCCATAAATATTTTTTTTACCATGTAGACAGGCCCTTAGAATAATGCCAAGTTTTCTAGAAGTACAGTAGGATCCCTTATCCACTGGGGATTGGTTCTGAGGGGCGTGGATACTGAAAGCCATGGATAATATTGAATGCTATTGAAAATAATGGGACTTCTGGTTTAAAATATCATAGAGTTGCCTTGGAGGACCTAGAAAATGGCTAGAGAGGAAACATTTTCTACGAAGATTCTATGGTGGGTGTGCTGTTTTGTGTCCTGTGGATAATTGAATCATTGGGTAATGAATCAGTGGATACAAGAGTCCTACTGTACCCCCCCCCCCAAAAAAAACCTTTTAAAAAGCACAAATTGACAACATCCCTTCATAAGGACTGAGCATACTCATTGACCAGATGGTGTTGGTGGGGTGGGAAAAAACTGAAGAGGCAGTTAAAATGCCTGGGAAAAGTCATGACTGGTTGGGAAGCTGTATCACTGAATGGGAGCACCTCATACTGCAGCATTTTGTTGCAGATCCCAGCTGTCTTTTCATACTTCCTACAATTATCCTACCCATATGTTCTTAACTGTTCAAAAATTCCAGTCCTTTTATTCCAAAACTTTATCTCCTCACTTCAAGACTTGTTTAGGAAGTCCTCCTCCTTTCCCCCTCACCACCACCAACATTCCTGATGCCAGTCCTTTTGCATTTTGCATTTGAGGCAGACTGCCTTGTCGTTTTGTAAAGAGACCAAGAAAAGAAACCTGAAGAAAAGAAATGAATGTTTGAGTTAAGATACGCACATCTCTTTGGGAAAGATGTAATCTGGTAGGGTGATTATTTATACCTTTCTTGTGTGGAAGGTTGCCACCTTTTGTTGAGGTGTGTATTCTGGGCATGTACAGAGCACCAGAGAATAAAAAGTAGGTATAGGGAGGATTAAAGGGGAAATAGCTGGAAGGGAAAGAGCTAAGCAGCCCTTCCCCATTCTGTGTCCTTTCAAGGCTTCTGAAAACTGCATTCAGAAGAAAGAAAACACTGAAGAAAAAAAGACACACATAGTTTCATATAATGCAAAGTTTGGCCCTAATGGACCAATTAGTGTAAAAATAATGAAACACAGAAGCAAGATTACAAATGGAGTGTAGGAAGCTCCCCTGGCACAAGTATTCAGAGACTGATTTCTAGATTTTTGTGATAGAAAAAGCATAATCCCATAGGCACAATCATGTGGATTAGGGCCCCGTACTTCTCCAAGATGAATCTTTCTCAATTTACAGATGGAAAATACCATAAACCCCTGCAGGTTTGAATGAGAAACAGTAAGCCAACATTTTCTATAGAAGCTCAGATTGGGGGTGGGGACAGCCTTCAGAGCCCAACATGTTAACAACAACTTTGTGCATTTTTCAGAGCTCAGTTTGTCAAGAGCAGCCTGGTGGAGTTTTTTTGGTGTCTAGTTCATTAACAGTTACATCTCTGTGTGAAGTTGAAGGCTTTCACGGCCAGCATCCATAGATTTTCCTTGGGTTTTTTTCCCTGGGCCGTGTTCTGGAATAGTTTCTTTCTGATGTTTTGCCTGCATCTGTGGGTTGGGTAGGAATGTGTCTGGGTTTTATATGCTGTGAACCCCTGTAGTGGAGTATATGTAAATTTGTGAAACTGAATGGTTAGTTTCTCGGTATAGAAATGCAAGGCTCGTTAGTGTCCATTTGGCTAATGGTTGGTTGATGGGCCATTATCTGCTGGGAATCCCCCTGTCCCTGGGTGGAATTCCTTTGTAAGTGTTGAGTTTTAATTCTGTTGTATTTCAAAACTGGCAGCCAGATTTTGTTTACTTTTAAGGTTTCTTCTTTCCTGTCAAAGTTGTTCAGGTGTTTGTGGTGCTTGCTTGCATTTCTATACCCAGAAACTAACCATTCAATTACACAAATTTACATATACTCCCCTACAGGGGTTCACAGCATATAAACCCCAGACATACTCCTACCCAACCATTCTCTGAAGATGCCAGCCACAGATGCAGGCGAAACATCAAAAGAAACTATTCCAGAACACGGCCTCACAGCCCAGGAAAAAAAACCAAGTAAAATCTATGGTTACATCTCTGTCAGTCTTGTATGATCTTCTGAGGACATCTCAGTTATGGATACAATTAGAGGATATTGGGGTGGGCAAATATTTTAGATAATGTTTCTAATAACTGCATGTGTGCATGTGTGCATACATGCTGATGTATTTAGCTATCAAATTTTATTAGGTGATCTATGGCTTACTGTGAAAATATGCCTCTGATAAAGTAGGCTGCAGTACACAAATGCTTATGCCAAATAAAACATGTTATCCACAAGGCTCATTGTTTTTGCTATTACAGACTAACACAACTAATCCCACTCCACCCAAAGTTACTGAAAGTAGACACACGAGATTTTTCACAGGAGGACACACATATACACTCTGTACATGTATGTGTATAATTTGTAATTTACATTATTGTTCCTGTTCTCCCCCGCCCCACTTTTGACTTATGTACTCCTTTTGACCCATACCTGTTGGTTCCTAATAGTTTTCACCAAGAACCCAAAATATCTGGACTTCTGTTTCTTGCATTTTATTACAGATCCTGATTTTGGCTACAAATGGCAGATATAAACAATAGCACAGTTTACAGCCTTCAAATTAAAATGTTTCAGGTAGGTAAGTAAAAGGGCTCATAGGTTTAGTTGCATTAGCTCCTCCCTGTCAAGAACAAACAAAAAAAATAATCACACATTTATTCCTCCATGGGGATATCATTTAGCTTGCATCCACTCTCTGACAAAATCTCCTGGCACAAGTACCACATTGTAGTCAAAGACTGAAGCCATTAGAAGGTCAGAAATAGCTACACCGTATGTATTATTTATACCTTTCACTTTAAAGTATGTATTATGCCCTGCCTCTAACCCAGCAGCCTCCTCAAGCAGTAAGCACCTAATGGACTGTGGGAGAGGTAGCCTAGAGCAAGAGCTATTTAACACCTCAGAACTCTTGGTCCCCTGGAGGCAAAGAAAGAAAGATGGGGGTGACCAAAAGAATGATTACCTAATGCACTTTAAGACTAGTCTAGCTGAGAAAGTGGCATTAATCTGAGATAATTTTAGGTTCATTTACACATTTCCCTGCGGACCATTGTTTTGTTCTGTGTTCTCTATTCCTCTTTAGCTGAAGCCAGCAATTTCCAAACTGCTTGCCAAGAAATCAGAAAGGACTGTTGCTCAATGGCAGAGCAGAAGTGCATTCAGAGGTCCCTACTTCAGTCCCCTGAATTCCACAGTTAGAAGGGTAAGGTGATGACATCCAAGCCCATTACTAGAGATTCAGAAGTGCTGCTTCCAGTGAGCACTGTGGTGGATGGTAGTTTCTGTGTCAGCAGAGTGGTGAAGGTTTTAGCCTGGATTTTAAAAGAACTACCCAAGACAAAACCTATCCAACACTATCAGGATAGTGTTCAACACCTTGGATAGATCCTTTAAAATTTAGAATAAAACCCAGGGCAGATTGGTTGCCTCACTGACATGGAAGTCACCAGCCAGCACAGAGTTAGGATAGACAACACTGTTGTCAGGATCCCAGAAGTGACCTTTTCCTGCCAAGTTCAGTTCTGATGTATCGCTTTGTGTTTAATTGCACTTATGTTCCTTTGTACTTGCTAACGAGCATGTAGTCTGACCACAGGGAAAAGGAAGTATGTGCTTTATGTTTGTACTGTTTGATAAAAAACCAGCACCTGGTCTCAGCTATGGGAAAAGTGGGCTGAGCCCAGGTATGGTGGGAACTAAGTGTGGAGATGATGGATAGCCAATGACTATATAGCCCACCAGATTTGTAGATTGTAGAATGGATTTAGTTTGTTTGTTTGCTTGTTTGATTTATATGCCACCTTCCTCCCAGAACAGGACCCAAGTTTACTGCTTGTTAGTTAGGTTTCATTCTGAGCAATGATCTTGTAGGGTTAGCTCTTTGAATTACTGTGTCAACAAAGTTTTCTGTTTGTTTTTTTTTAAAAAAAACTCTGAAACTGCTTCTCGCTGAGTCTGAAGAAGCCTTCAGTCATCTAGTACATGACAATTGTACTAGATGGGAAATGGTCTCAGCTTGAATTTAGCTCCACATATGATGCATGTAGGTTTTCTACTGAACCCATGAGAGCTCAATCTGTGTAGGGCAATAAGACTAAACATTTTGACCTTACCTCCTACACCTCCATGCATGCAAGCCCCTGCCTGCTCAGCCCCTGATCTTGGTGTACTGAAAAGAAATGGCCTGACATAGGATTCTTTTTGTGTTCATTTGATCACACAGGGCATTCTGCTCTTAGTCAAATGAACATGAGTAGATCTGGGCACAATGAACACATGCATGCTTTGGTGTTCAGTGCAGCAAGGTTGAGGAGTGGGCAAGCAAGGATTACCATTGACTGAGAAAGCACAGGATACTATGGGTGGAGACACAGAAGGCATGGCCTGTGCACAGTCTTATCACCATGGACACTATAACTCCTCATGAATGTGGGGAAATATCTGTACAGGATTTTTCCTATTCATTCAAACTTGGTACATTTGTTTGTTTGCTTGCTTTTTTAAAGATGGCATGAAAATACATATGGATATTTGTTCACATATATTCAATATGGCCTAATAATCACATTTTGTGAAAATACCTTTCCCTAATACAGTTATTCTGGATTGTTACTTTTTAGTAATATGCACATTTTTGTGTATATACATTGGGATACCATATAACACTAGTTCTGAAGGAATTACACTTCCTGTCAATACAATTCTGATCTTCAAGCTGCTGGCGACAATATTTAAAGCCTAAATGGCTTGGGACCTCAATATGTGAAAGAGCGTCTCTCTCTCTCTCTCTCTGCCTGCCTGCCCAAGAATTGAGGACTACTGAATGGGCCCTCCTCTTTGTCCCACCAGTAGTAGAAATGCATTGTGGGAGGACATGGGAGAGGGCCCCCTCTCCAAAGACACTCCAGCTGTGGAACACCCTCCTCTTGGAGGCCTGATTAGTGCCAACACTGGTATCATTTGGGTGCCAAGTCAAAAATTGGCTTTTTTTTAAAATTAAAGCCTTCTACCCTAATTGATTTTACTCAGGCTGTACATATGCTATGTGTCAGGCTCATCCCTGAATTCTGGGAATTGGAGTGGAATTCAAGGGAGCGGGGAAGGTGGACTGTGATGTACCAAGCACACACACTCACATTCAGTCAATAAATTGCTTTATTGACAAGGATTCATGTGTCAGGAACATAGGACAAAGCCAAAACTGAATACAGCAAGAGCAAACCCCCAGATAAACCCCTCGGCGTGAGAAAAGCATTCAGGGAGTAGAGATGCCTCCCTCTCAGGGCGGCTGGCACCTGGACGCCCTGACCTTGAGCCACTGTGGAGAGAAACGTTCCCAGGCCAACAAGGCGGGCTGGCCTCTCTCCAACACTCCAGAGGCCCAGGCAAGGAAAACGGCCTCATGTCAGGGTTATCCATGAATTCCACTCCAATTCCCAGAATTCAGGGATGAGCCTGACACTATGGTTGCACTATTTTAAATTGTGTCAACTGATTTTGAATTGTCTGGTTTTTAACTGATAAACTATTTAATATATTTTAAATCTTTTAAAATTATTATTATATATTGCTTTAAATTGATTTTATTGCAAACCACCCTGAGATCTTTGGATGTAGGGTGGGATATAAATATTAAGCAAATAAACAAATAACCTTTGTTGTTCAAGGGACAGAAATTGCTTCTCTTATTTGTGGTTGAGCATGCTACTTTGGTGTTAACTCAGAAGTAAGTCCCACTGTGTTCAACAGGGCTTATTCCCTGGTAGGTACATAGAAAATTGTGTCCTAATCATTTGGAACTGAATCTTGCAATCAAAAAATGTTGGAAATGCAATTGAGAACACGGAAGTATCAGTAAAATAGTATAAGTCCAGTGTCAGTTTCTGCTCATTAGGATTACATAGGTCTCAGTAGCTGTTGTGCCAAGTTAACTTCCTTCTAAGTATGTATTTGTATCACTTTATGATTTTATGTTTCCTCTTATTTTTATTTTATATCCTATTCACGATTAATGATTGTGTTACCCAAAGGGCATTAAGAAGATAATCTAAACCTTGCACACATTCTATTCTAACGTTTCCTTGCCAGTTTTTTGCCCCTTCTCAGTACTTATATACTTCAGTCTCAAGAAAAAGTTATCCAACTATAAGGCAGAAAATAAACTGTGGCTTGTGAAATGAATATGTCTTTGAAAAATGGCAGCACACTTGAATCAGCAATGTTCCCACATCCAGCTTTTATTTTACTGTGGTCAATGATACAAATCAAATGAGCAGCGAGAACAGAAACAAAAAACAGCCACAAATAATGGTGAGTACAGAAATCTTTCATATCTAAATATTATGTGTGCTATGTGTATGTTTGAGTACTGTCCTGCAGTAAAATATTGCAGCAGTATAAGAGAAAAAAGTGTGGACTGCCAAAAAGACAAATAAATGGGTCCTACAACAAATCAAGCCTGAACTCTCCATAGAAGCTAAAATGTCTAAACTGAGGCTATTATATTTTGGACATATCATGAGACAATATGACTCATTAGAAAAGATCACAATACTCAGCAAAGTGGAAGTCAGTAGGAAAAGAGGAAGACCACATCACCAGTGGATAGACTCAGTAAAGGAAGCCTCAGCCCTGAGTCTGCAAGATCTTAACAAGGCTGTTAATCACAGGGTGTCTTTATTTATTTATTGGATTTATATCCTGCCTTTCTCCTAAGATGGGATTCAAGGCAGCCTATAATAATCTAAAAAATAAAAATAAAACATCACAGAAGTTTTAAAAGAATTAAATTACTACCATTATTAAAATACAACAGTTAAAAAACCAGCATGGAGTAAAAACAGAGTATAAAAAAAATTACAACATTAAAAGCATGATCTCTCCCAGTGGTTTCATGTAGATATTAAACAGCATGGGGGACAGAACTGAGCCCTGAGGGACACCGCAGGTTAGTGGCCAGGGTGTCAAACAGGAATCCCTCATCACCACCTTCTGGGTCCAGCTCTCCAAGAAGGACTGGAGCCATTGTAAAACAGTACCCCTGAGTCCCATCCCAGAGAGGTGACCCAGAAGGATATTATGGTTGATGGTATCAAAAGCCACCAACAGGGGAGAGGTCCAGCAGTACCAACACGGACACACACCCCCTGTCTAGTCCTCTGCATAGGTCATCCACCAAGGTGACCAATCTGTCTTGGAGAGTCACAATGAGCCATATTGATGGCAATTAACAACAACAAAAAAGGTTCTGATAGCTTCCACATCATGGTTTAGTAATCTGCTCTGGTTTTTAGAAGCAATCCAAGGGGCTGAGCTTATCTCAAAATAGGTTCAGCACATTGGATGACTGCTTTAAAGCCTGGAATAAAACCAAGAGCAGATTTAACAACATTGCTGGTATGGTATCCTCTAGCCACCCATGGTAGTCACAGAAGGCTTCATGTCCTCCATGCTGGTTCAACATTTTGCTAAATTAATGAGTTCTGTTTCCCCCGTCTGCATTTTGCATGACTTACCATGCTAAATCATGGCACTGGCAACTGTTTTGCTTAGCTGCCAATGCGAACTTATGAAAAGAAACATTTTGGAGCAACTAGATAACAAGACAAGTTGTCCATGAGTAAAAAAAGCGCGGCCGCCTCCAATGCTAGCCACAACAGTCATGGACGACGCCGAGAGAGAAATGGCAGCATCCGAAATGGACCCCTTGCTGCGCATCATCCTCGTTACTGCACCGGATGCTGCTTGCACGGCAAGAGGCTGAAAGAGGCATCTGAAAATCTCCTAAGAGTCTTTCGTTTTATCTCTTACACTACACACAATTGTATCTCACTCTTCCTCTCAAAAAATGTAGGGCAGCATGCATGTGATGATTGCATTTGGCCATTGCAACAACTTTGTGAAGTTGATTAAGCTAAACTATAGTTCTGGTTCAACAATTTCCAGATCTGAACTGAGGTATGCCTATCCAAATCCAACAGTTCTACAATTCTCCTTCTGCTTAGTTTAGTATGTTTGCCAGGGCAAGTTTTGTTTACCAGAGCAAGAGAAGGGAAAGGCCTCATGCTGTTTAGATAGAGATGGCATTAGTGAGAGGAGGGTCACATGTTTGATAGCACTCATTTAACAGAAATTCAGCAGAGCAAGAAGTGAGTGAAAATGCTGAACATTGTTTGTCGCAGATTGTAGTAACACCTACAGCAGGAAGGCACTTGTAGGAGAAAGGATGGACTGGCATAGAGGCAGCCACTGCTCCTTGCTGTAAGCAGGCTGAAAAGCTAGGCTGAAATTGGATGGGTCACTCCTATGAGAAGAATATATAGTTGCAGAAGCTACTGCGAACTGAAAATGTTCACATGGGGCATTTTGAAAACTATTATTTGTGCTAAATGATGGTTGCAAGTGGTGGAGCCAATGCGGAAGAGGAAAGAACAAATGAAGGAATATGACATAATGAGATTCATCATCCCCTAAAGCAGGACCCATCATCCCTCACCTTGATTCACTTATAATTGTCAATAGTTTGGTATCAGTTTGGCTAATTGGGCCTTTCAAGGACTGATAGGAAAAACATTGCACTCTGGAGCTAGAAGTCAGGCTAAGGACAGCATGTATTAGCCAGGAAGGGGCCTTGCAAATTCTCCAACATTCTCATCTTTGGCATAAGCAGGAGATAGCTCTTTGAAATAGAAGAAGGTTCTTCCTTCATAATACCTGGGAAGGAAGGCAGTACCTATATGGCTGGGAGTTCCCTCTACCATGCTAAGTATGGTTTTCATCTGCATATCTACAAATCAAAAGGGAGGCTGTTCATCAATCTTCAGGTCTAAAGATACATCCATTTCCCAGTTCCTGGCTTATCCAGGATTCCTTTGTTTTAATGATTGGGAACTATCTGAAAACAATGTTTCTTTCATCAAGATTGTACCTTGAAAGGGATTTTTCCTATTAAAAAAACCCTGGAAAACTCAGTTCAGTGTGCCCAGACCCCCTTCCTCTATCTTCCACATTCATCTGATCCTCCTTCCTCCTCCCTTCTCTAAACCTCCCCAATCCTACCTGGCCATTGTTCTGCGAAACGCTTCCTTACCCACCTCTATAACCTTAACTCCCCACTCTAACTTCCTCCCACCCCACTCTTTGTGCATTTGCTCACTGATTCTCTGCTTCAGGATCATGTGCAGTATAACCCCAAAGCCTCAGACTATTCTCTTTCTAACTACTTCCTGCCTTACTCCGATAGTCTTGTTTGTGTACTAGAGGGATGTGTGTGGTGTGAATGCAGTTTAAAACATTTAAACAAAGTTTCTTCAG
The DNA here is from genome assembly GCA_030847615.1 of Gambelia wislizenii. NCBI lineage: Eukaryota > Metazoa > Chordata > Lepidosauria > Squamata > Crotaphytidae > Gambelia > Gambelia wislizenii. The sequence goes on from JAUMIR010000001.1 coordinate 41,652,768, forward strand.
GTAATTTTGGTCTCTGCCTCTGTGTATCTCATTAGGTCCACTGGTACATAGGTCAAAGATGCTAACCAAGTTGCTATAATTCCTCATTGTAAGACCAGAACATGTGTGGTTCTTTTTCATTGACACAAGGGTTTTGTGTAACACATGAAGTGAGGCTATGCAAGAGAAGATTGCCCAAGACACTTTGCAGCCTGTGGCAAAGGACAAGATAGCACCCCAACTGACATTCCAGTTGATTTTTACTCTCTCTCTCTGGCTTTTCTTCGCAAACGAAGATTCAGGAAGGACTCATCCCGCGCCCTCCGCAAGCGCGCTGATGACTAAAAAGGCCAATCCGAGATAAACAAGTCCGGTTGCAAAAAGCACAGCAGAAGGTCTCCTTGGGTGATGTTTTTGGGTTGTGATTCTTTCTGCATTGTCGTTTCTCTTCAAGACTTGTTCGTCGTGAGTTCTCAAATAAGGCTGCAGCATTGTGGATAGTGCGTCTCCATGCCTCCCGATGTGAGGCCAGGGCGGACCACTGTTGGTGATCAATTTGGCCAAGCCTGAGATGTTGTTTCAGGGAGTCTTTGTATCGCTTTTTTGGAGCGCCCCTCTTACGCTGACCCGTGGCGAGTTCACCGTAGAGTAGTATTTTTGGGAGGCGATGGTCCTCCATCCTAGAAACGTGCCCTGCCCAGCGCAGCTGTGTTCTCAATATCATGGCCTCAATGCTGGTGATCCCTGCTTGCTCAAGGACAGCAACATTCGTCACATAGTCAGTCCAGTGTATATTTAGGATTGTGCGTAGACAGCACTGATGAAAGCGCTCGAGGAGTCGTAGGTGGTGGCGATAGGTGACCCATGTTTCAGATCCATAAAGGAGGATAGACAGTACGATGGCTCTATACACACTGATTTTTGTGCTTTGCCTCAGGTGTTTATTGCTCCAGACTCTTTTGTGAAGTCTTCCAAATGCACTATATGCCTTTGCTAATCTGTGATCGATCTCTTTATCAATCTTGGCATCTGAGGAGATGATGCTTCCCAGGTAGGTGAACTGCTGAACGGACTTGAGCACTGATTTGCCGACGGCAATGTGGGGATGGTGGTGTTCGTCCTGTGGTGCAGGCTGGTAAAGAACTTCTGTTTTCTTCAGGTTGACTTCTAGCCCAAACAGCTCTGCAGCTGTTGCAAAGCAGGATGTTAGGCGCTGCAGAGCTCCTTCTGTGTGGGCAACAAGGGCAGCATCATCGGCGAAGAGCAGCTCACGGACTAGATAGTTTAGAGTCTTAGTGTGAGCGCACTGGTAAAGGAATGATGTCACCAACCACACCTCAGTTGTTTATGGGACATGGCATTAAAAGTTCTGTTCCAAGGCAGGGAGACTTAGAAGAAGAGCTAGAGCTCAAAGGCTGCTCCTGCTCCTCCATACCATTTGCCATTTGAGCATCTTACAAGGTTAGTCCTGAGCTCTTGGCTAAGCCAATAAAACAGTGGATGGGAGGAAGCCAATAAAACAGTGGATGGGATGGTGCAGCAACTCTTCTCCAGGTTTTAGTTCACATTTAAAGGGACCTATCCAACAAACGGATCCATATCTCCAAAACCACTCCAAATTTCATAATAAAACCCAGAACAGAATTACTGTCCTATTTCCCCATTGACATGGAGGCCCCAACCTGCCTCTGGGAGGATGAGAAACTTGACACCAAATCAGAAGGTCAAAGTATGTGGGAAGATTGAGAAGCCAGGCTGGATCTGGAGGTACAAGCTTACTGCATGTAGCCCCAGGAAAGAATTCCACAGGATGCCAACTTTATGGACTGTGAGCTAAACTTTGAAAGTTGCTCAAGTTTTGTTGCAACTGGTAAAGCAGTTCATTTTGCTATCATGACTACCTTTTAAAACATGCACAGGTCACACATTCTGGGAGCTCAGTCCACCGCCCCCGCCCCCAAATTACACTACTGTTACTTTGTGCTGTTTTTACAGAAAATTGACTTGAATGTAGGGAAAGCAATAATGAAAACTCCATTTATTTTTACCCACGAATCTAGCATCTGTCGAGGTATGTCAGGCTTCTGCTTGCAATGAATATAATGGGAGTTGATCTTTCTTTTTAAAATGACTGAGGACTTTGGCATTTTAAAAAACTAATAAAGGTGTGCATCATAAGCATAATGTGATATAGTGATGCATCAAGTGATAAAAGAAAAGTAAGGTAAAAAAGAGAAAATGATAGCAGAGGGAAGCTTGTGGTCTTTCATAACAGTCAGTCCAGGCCTTACATTGATTTGGCTATACAATCCATCCAGCAACTAGGATACAGAGTGGCAAAGAGTATCTTGTAATAATAGCATAATGACAAAAGATGCTAATTTTGGACTGACTCACACACTCTTTACTGAGGAGGAAAAGTCATCAAATGAGATGTATTTTCCTCACAGCCAGGTAAATCACTCTTACAAAATACAATGCCCTAAGCAGATTTAAAATTGAACATCAACACATCATAAAACTTTTTTTAAAAAAAAAAAAGCAGCATTTTTTGTGGCGGGGTGATTTGTAACTTTATGGAAAGAGTACAAGATCATTTTGTCACAGAAAACTTAGAGGAATGTTTGCTTTGTGAAATGTGCTGTCACACATTTTTCAAAAGGATAGCCATGTTAGGCCAGCATCCTGTTAGTGACGTAAGCAAACATAATTTCATTTTATGCTTGTGTATGAATATTTTTGGTCATTGTGGACATTGGTATTCCCTTTCCTCCCCTGCAATGACTAAATCCACCCTTCCAACACACCATGTCACTGTGAGAGCTGCCCCAGATGGCTATTCCACTGCAAGTGGAGAGCAGAGGGGATCAGAGACCTCCGGAGAACCCCAACAGATATTGATAGAACTTGTGTCTGGCTATGGGAACATCCAATCCCCCCCCCCACTCCACAATCCATGGAATAGCTATGGGGGGCTACTGTAGTGATACAATGCGCCTTAGGGCTGGTGACAGGGGAGCCATAGTGACATTCTGCTTGTGGAACATTTACAATACACACAGCAATGTAAAACCTCAGGTTTCAGGCTACTCTACACTGCAGAAATACAGTAGTTTGACATCACTTTACCCACCATAGTTCTATCCTATGGAATTTGGGTATTTGTAGTATTGTGAGGTATCTAGCTTTTTCTATTAGAGTACTCTGTGCCTCACTAAACTACAAATACCAGGATTCCACAGGACAGAACTATGGTGGATAAAGTGGTGTCAAACTGCTGTATTTCTGCAGTGTAGACAGGCCCTTTGTTTGTCTCAGTATTTTTAAAAGGGAAGGAAAAAGGAGCCTCATGGCACCTTTAAGATTAACCATGCCTCTAAAGAAGTGAGCTATAGCAATGCAAATATTATGCTCAGATATGCTGAAATAAATTGGTCAAAGACTCTGCCCCCTCCTTTCCTTTCTTGTTTACGCTATCACACATGTAGCTTAAACTGCTTTCCAGCTTTTCCTATGCGAAAGATTTGTCTATGGAAAACTGGGACTCCAGTGCCAGCTCAACAAACAATGCAAGGCTTTCTAGCAAAAAGTGAACATAACTATTTATATAATATATATCATAAGCCCCTAGGTCATCCAGTGAGTTTCAGGACTACAAAGCAGTACAGGCTCATGCCCTGGTGGCTTCTAAGTGGTTCACAAAACAATATCTATGATGCTACATTGAACTGAACCTATGATTATAAATTCTAGAGGGGAACAGTTCTTCATGACCAAAAAGATTATATTTCTTTCCCCCTTCTTTCTGATTTATGTGTTCATGCTATATTGTCTTTCCTTTAGCCATTTTATGTGAAAGGACATTTTTAAAAAATAAAAATAAAAACACTGTTAGGAAGGGGAGAACTCCTTTTATACTGTGTAATAACTGCTTTAAAAAATGCCTGCTAGATCTATAAATACAAACCTAAAGCCACATATTAGCTAACAAAGTGTAGAGGCATGAAAGGAATAAGTTTTCTGGACAGAATCAGCTGTGTCCACCTAATCACATTGTTAGCTAGCTAGGAGATACTTTTAAAGTTTTAGCCCCTAATCATTAGCTGAATTAGGGACATTCTGATAAAACTAATGAGACAAAAGTTGTTCTTTTGCATTTCTCTTTATAAAAGCTACCCAAAATTAATATAGGTAGACAAAAAGGGTTTACTAGCTGAAAGTTTCTCCACAATATATTATTCTAGAGAAAGAATAAATGCTATACGACACCACTGATTAAAGCACTCTGAAGAACAGCTTTGCATTTTGAAAAGGGTAACCTCGGGGCAAAAAACTCCTACAATGTCATATTTCAAAGGAAACCTACATTTGCTGGCGGTTACAGGATGCTGCACTGCATCTGGAGCAAACAATAGCTTAAATAATCATACATTTTACACATAACTGGGTTCCCAAAACAGATACAATGATCTAGGTTCAGAAAGCAGATTATTCATGGCCAAAATCCTTTGCTCACTAACCATTGAATACAGTGGAACTTAGTTTTTAGTAACCATGTGTGTGTTGTGTGTGGTAACTGCTTTCAACCTGACCTTGACGTATGGCTATTCCATAAATCAGACATCTCCAAGTCACTCTATCCTCAACAGCCCTGTTCAGGTCTTGCAGATTGTGTCGGGGAATTCCTTGATTGAGTCTGTCCACCTGGAATGTGGTCTTCCTCTTTTCCTGCTACCTTCAACATTACCTAGCATTACTGTCTTTTCTAGTCAGTCACACCTTCTCATGATATGACCAAAGTATGACAGCTCCACTTTAGTCATTTTAGCTTCCAGGGAGAGTTGAGGCTTGATTTGTTCTATGACCCATTTATTTGTCTATTTAACAGTTCACAGTATCTGCAGAACTCTTCTCCAACACCACATCTCAAAAAGAATTAATTTTCTTCCTAACAGCTTTCTTTACCATCCAGCTCTCACATCCATGCATAGTGATGGGAAAAACAATGGCACAGACAATCCTAACTTTAGTAATCAGTGAAATATCGTTGCACTTCAAGATGTTGTCTAGTTCTTTCATAGCTTCCCTTCCAAGTCCTAGTCTTCTCCTGATTTCTTGACTGCAGGCTCCACTCTGACTAGTGACTAATCTAAGGTATGGAAAATCTTTAACTACAGTGGGCCTTCTGTATCTGTATCTACAGTGGGCCTTCTGTATAAAAGCTCAAGCTTGATAGGAAGTTATTTGCATTATTAGTCACCTTGATTTCATAACTTTAGCCTCAATCTTCTTTAAAACAAGTTGCTGCAGAGATTGTGTTGAACTTCTTTGGTGACCATCAGCAGCACGTGCTGGCTATCTAGTCCCCTCTGCCCTGCCATGTCTTGCTGCAACAAATGTCACCGCAGTACACCAGGATACAGGGCCTTCTGTAACTACAGTGGGCCTTCTGTATCCAGTATCCACAGATCACAGAATCATAGAGTTGGAAGGGACCACAAGGGCCATCCAGTCCAACCCCCTGACATGCAGGAATACATAATTAAATCATTCCCGGCAGATGGACATCTAGCCTCTGTTTAAAAACCTCCACAGAAGGAGTTAAGGACTGACCAATCAAATTCTGCTTTCCTAAATGTTCACTCAGAAATGTTCTGTCCCATTTCTGCAGTGGACTATGATTTTTTTTTTTTTAAAAAAATCCTCACGAAAATCTTAATTTCTATCAAAATACATACATACATATACATTCATCATTTTTTTCCAGCTGAGAATGCCATCAGAACATTTGGGATGTGCAAATGCTGTCAGGTAAATCCAGTTTGCATATTTGTCAATAAAACATGTGAGGAGAAGGAGTAGTCTTGTCACATGGGGACCATGTGAAGGCTCTCCCTGCAATCTGAAACAATGAAGAAGAAAGGGCACTGTCCCCTTCCGACTGCTGCTTTCCACATGAAGAGAGCAATAAATGGAACAGATAGAGCTAGTCTGTGCCCTCTTCTCCCATGTTCATTTTGCTAGTATTAGAGTTCCACACTAGCTGTCTCAGATACCCAAGTGTCAACTACACAATCTGCGCAACCCATGTACAAGAGTTCCTCCTCAAACATGTTAAGGTTTTGCTGTGGAACCCTGATCATATATTAGCAAATTTTCAGTGGCAATCATACTAAACTTTGGATTAAACCACATTCTGATTCTCTTTTGCAGCAACTCCCCAAAGCCCATCTGGGGGGAGGAGGGAATTGAAAAGATGTTCTGGACAATCTTTCAGTTTGACTTCTTGATCTCACTTTCTGGAATACATAAAAGCTCAAGCTTGATAGGAAGTTATTTGCATTATTAGTCACCTTGATTTCATAACTTTAGCCTCAATCTTCTTTAAACCAAGCTGCTGCAGAAATCATGTTGATCTTCTTTGGTGACCATCAGCAGCATGTGCTGGCTATCTAGTCCCCCCTGCCCCACCGTGTCTCGCTGCAACAAATGTCACCGCTGTACACCAGGTGCAGATCTTTGGACTCCTGCAAGCCCCTCCAAGTTCCCAATAACAGGGGGACAATTTCCACCAGTCCAAACATCTCTGGACTGGCAAGCTCTGCTGGTGGCTAGTGCCCCTATAGCACAGTCAGCAAAGGAGCACCCATTGCTCTGCCATACAACCACAGAAAGTCAATTTGGCTTCTGTCTCATGGCAATGCCAAAATTAAAACTAGAATAGTACAGTTGTCCCTTAACATTCGCGGATGTGACATTCGCGGTTTTGAGTATTCGCGGGTTTGTCTCATCCTGCATGCTTGTCTGTGTCTTCCCTTCCCTTTCTAAAAGGATAGAGGACACAGACAAGCACGGAGTGTAAGGAAAAGCCTCTTGAACCAGCCCTCTGCTGGCCCTTCACTCTCTTTGCTTCGCAGTTTTTTCACATTCGCGGGGGTCTGGCGACCCTAACCCCCGCGAATGTGAAGGGACGACTGTAATTGCTTGTGGTAACCAAACAAAAAATGGAGCACTGTCCTTTAAAATCCACATATCATTTTTAGATATATGCAGCCTTGCCATTACAACCTTATTTTTTCTCCTACTGGATTTCTTCTTTTACCTTCCTAAACAGTTTTCTAATGTGCCTTAGAGTTATTTTTCCTTTAGGGTGCTTGCGATTATGTTCCATCATTATTCAGTTTGGCCTTTTCTCTCTGGCTGCACTTTCCAGACAAATATAATCAATCTATAAAGCCATTCTTTCACTGACCTATAATGAACATTTTGATTTATTTTACACATATACTATATATTACAAGCCTATCCTATTTCATGGAAACTGGATTCACTGACTCAAAGTGAAGTCTCAACAGATTTTAAAACTCAATTATTATTATTATTATTATTATTATTATTATTATTTTGAAAAGAGGAAAAATGACCCTCAAACAAGTTAGGAGACACTGGTCATTTTCAAGTCATTCTCAGTGTAGACCATTGCGACGTTAGGTAATGATAACTAAGTCAAGTCTTGTAAATAGGACTATTCTAAGTATGACTAAGTCTGGTTTCAACAAAATGAACAGGAAAAATTCCTACAACAATATTGCTCGTATACATTTTTGCCATAATGTCTTATAATGTCATTTCATCAGGTAGATGGTGCCAACTCAACCAATTATATCTCTACTGGAAACTGGATGCTCAAAATTCCCTAGGAGCTGGCACTTTGAAGATTAAAAATAGATAAATAAAGAAAAATAAATGAAGATGGTTCCTCAGAACTGTGGGGATTATATTGTGCTATGAATGTCAATTTTTATATAAAAAAAACCTCTCTATTTTTTTTAACAAATTCTTTAAAAAGTACAACAACAATAATAAGGAACAGCAGAGCCCAACAGCATTTTTGGTTTTCAAAGCTGTTCACCTTCAAAACTATAAGGTCCCATTTCAGAAAAACAATCTGCATGAAAATATTTAGGATGCAGTGTTAATGTCCCAGGGCTGAATGCTTGTGAGGTACTTTGGAACCTCTGTTCTCTGAGGGCAGAGAGATATACAGTTGCCCCTTCCCATTCACTGGGTTATGGTTCTAGGTCCCCCTGTGAATACCCAAATCCGTGAATACTCAAGTCCCATTATATGCAATGGCATAGCAAAATGGTATCCCTTATATAAGATGGCGAAATCAAGGTTTGCTTTTTGGATTATTATTTTTTAAAGAATATTTTCAAGCCGTGAATACTTAAATCTGCGAATTCCAAATTCGTGAATATGGAGGGACAACTGTACTCAGTTGGGGCCCATTCACGCTACAGAATTATAGCGCTATGATTCTACTTTAGCTGTCATGGCTCCATCCAATGCAGTCCTGGATTTTGCAATCTAGGGGGTGGTATTCAGAATTCTCAGCTAGAGAGCTCTAGTGATTTACCAAATTACAAGCTCCAGGATGCAGCCATGGTAACTAAAGTAGAATCATACCTCTGTATTTGTGTAGTGTGTTAAAGGCCCTTGGAGAAGGTGGTCTTACTTTGCGGAACTCCTGCTTGAGGTTAAGGAAGGGGTCGTCTAAATGGTGAAACAAATCCTAATAGAATTTGTATGGAATGCTACCTGTCTTAATGGTAATCAGCATCAAGGTGCCTTATTCGGAAGTGGGGAGTGGGGCCAAAAAACTCCAAAAAACATGCTTGGGAACCCTTCGTGGCTTTTCCCATAATTTTTTAAAAGCTCTGACAGGGGTGTGCATTCTCACTCATTGGGACAAGCGATCACATTGATTCACTTTCCCATACGAGCGGAAGCACAAACCTGATTGGCCGGACAAGTGCTGGGGCCGGACTTGCTAACACAGCAGGTGCCCAGAACCGCCATGTTGGATTTTTGCCTTAGCAAGTGAGTGCTAAGGTGATAAAATGGTTGTTTTTTCTCTCTTCTCTCTTTTTTCTCTTGTAAAGGCGAAATATTGCCTATGCACACTGTGGAAATAGTGTGGGTTTTTTTAAAAAAAATTGGCGGGCAGCAGATTTTAAAACGTGAGTAATTCACTCGCAGCCACCACCTCGACTAGAGGGTATGCAAAGTTTATGGGGGCTGTAAATCTATTAAAACAGGTCGCAGCTGCTGTGAATTGCAATAACTGTGAAGCAATCTGTGCCCCCCCCCTTTGTATAGACAAGCCCAAAATGTCTACAACTGGTGCTCCTATGATGTCAAAGTGCATTAAAGGGCATTTGTCACAGGGAGAGGGAAGAGCTAATGGGGTTCTCTGGAGCATTTGCTGTAATGACACATGGGGAGGGGGGGGAAACAAAGCTTCCTGGTGATGGGAGGGAGGGACCCATTTCCTGTCCCTCAACCATAAGGCAGGAAATTCATTTCACCTCATGGGAAGATGAGCTGTGATTCTGCAAGTGTGAATGAAGAGACCACAAGAACAGTCAGTTCCTTTGCTCAGGTTCCCCCCTTTTCTTCCATCATATGATTGCCCAGCCCATGAACAGATTTTGGCTTTTGAGGTAGGATAGGATTGAACGAAGCAACTAACAAGAAAGTCATACAATCAAAACACAACGCAGAAAGAATCACAACCCAGAAACATCACCCAAGGAGACCTTCTGCTGTGCTTTCTGCAACCGGACATGTTTATCTTGGATTGGCCTTTTCAGTCATCAGCGCACTTGCAGAAAGCGTGGAGTGAGTCCTTCCTGAATCTTCATTTGCGAAGAAAAGCCAGAGAGAGAGAGAGAGAAAAAAACACAAAATGAAAACAATCAACCCAAACAAAAATTCATGAAATAGTAGAAGGTAAAGCAAGAATAAGAAACCACACAAAAAGCAATGAAACAAAAACAGAAGACTAAGAAGAGACCTCCCCCCTGCAAAACAAAAAAACATAAAAACCAAAAACCTCTGATTGCCCCTGAAGTCCTTGGGGAAAAGCGCAGCTTTAGCCTTTCATCAAAAAGCTGGCAAGGAGGCAGCCATTTCTACAGAAGCCTATGATGTCACAGTTTGTCTTAACTGGCAGCTTTGGGAAATGGAACTCTTGACAGTTTCTTGCAGAATGTGCCCAGGTGGCTATCAATGTTGAACTTCAAATGACTTTGAAGAGCTGACAGCTGCTTCCATTAGGACTAATCCATCAGTGACACAATTAGAAGAGAGAACCTGCAATTCCTTTTAAAAAGCACACACAATCTGAACCATCCCTTAAAAGAGAAGTAATTTCAGCACCACTTTTGTGCAGTTTAACTTCATAAAATGGGACACTATGGTGATGAATGATAAAGTAACAGAGGAGATGTTTTCCATGTTTAATACCTTAATGCACAAATGGGTTGAAAACAATTTACTAATCCTCAGATTGTTCCTTGCCTATTCTAATGACAAACAGTACTAATAAACTGTTCAGAAAAATACAAAGGGCAATGAAAGGGATTCCCCAGGAAGACAGACCACTGTAGCAAAAAGGAGCATAGGTACGAAATGGGGATTTTAATATATGAAGTGGCTCTGACCAGCTAGAAATATTCTCCAGATGGGCAGTGTGTGTGTGTGTGTGTGTGTTTGTGTGTGCTGTTTTTGTGGCTTCCTAGATTTTTATCTTGAGTTTCACAGCACCTGTTTGCATAGCACCTGTTTGAAACATCATCAAGGTCCAACATTGCTGTCAGATTTTATAAGTTGTTATGCACACCAAGGGAATCCAGAGGTTTCATTTCATTTTTCTTTCCTTCCTTCCTTCATTTTTTTACTAGAGACTGTTCCTATGGCACACAAACAAACATATTCCAAAAAGCTTATTGTTTGTCTGTAAAAATGGCATTTAGCAATTAGGCTCCTGTGTGCATTATTCATGTGTTTAGAAGATTATTTTTTCCCCAACAGCAGCAGTGGTGGTGGGAAAGCTTAGAAGGAGGTTCAAAAATAGCCAGAGAGCCAGGTGTTGGCCCTCTGGTCCTACCCATGGGCCATGGATTGTAAAACCCTTGCACTAGGAGCTAAGGGACAACATTAAGCAATGTCTGCCCCCTCTCTGCAGGAACAGCCTGATTTGCACCAATTATGTTTCCAAAAGAATCTTGACCATTTCCTTGATGGTATTTTCACCACAATAACACAGAGGTCTGGTTTGTCTTATGGGCAATGACAGACCTAAATCCAGTTAGAATTAGAATTGTTATAAATAGGCACACAATCATGACTAGGGTAGAAGCAAAGAAATCAAACTGTCTCCATGAGACTGAGCTGATCTGTGAGACTGCCAATTCAAATCTCAGCTCAGCCGTGAACTTATTAGGTGGTCTGACGCAAGCCATTATCTCTCTTATTAGGGGGACAATAATATTGGCCTACTTTCCTATCATAAGGATTGCTGTAATAACGTATGTGAAACCATTCTGACAGATAAAAAGAAAACTACACTGATGTTAGTTATCATTATAAGAACATGCTTAGTGTAAAAATAAACCCAAATGCAGTCATGATTATATACTTAATTGCTAAATTTAGCAAATGTTTACCTCCGCATAGGATTGACAAATCTACTTAAATTCCAAAAGTTATACATTCTGCAGCCTGTTTTTCAGGACAGAAGTTCATGCAACAGCCTCTCCCCAGCTCAATATTTTCAATTTGGCATTTAGTATCTATGGCCCAGACCAAAGGTGGTGGTTGGTGGTGGCGACAACAACAATGACGATGAAAAGTTTAAGGATAAAGTTGCAGCCAGCAAACCCATTCAAAAGCTAAATTAGACCATGACAGACAATTTGTCCATCTAGCCCAGTGTGGGCAACTGTGGAAAAGCAGTGGGCCACATTAGCCCTTCAGGAGACCTTGAAAGGCTGCACTCCCCACTATATCTGCAACTGCCTCGTCCCCAAAATCTTTTTCTCTTCTTCTTCTTCTTCTTTGGTTGTCAAATGCCCCCCAAATGCCCTCTAGTGGGCATGTTTTGGGGCCTTCCTGGGCCCCAGAGGGCACTTCTAGGCAATTTTTAAAAAATGTTTTGCAACATTTCATTTTGACCTGGGAGGGGTCAGTCCAGGAGGGCTCCAAGTGTGGTAAATATGCCCTCCACATCCTCTAGACATAATTTTTGGGGAATTTTGGAGCAAAAAAAGATATGCATTTTTTTTTTTTACTCCTATGGGGCCTGGGGGCCATAAAATGGTCCTGGACAGCTGCATGCAGCCTGTGGGCTGTACTTAGCCCACCCCTGATATAGTCTGTTGTGCACAACTATTTAAGAAGACAGCCTCAAAGACTTGACATATATGGGAGGACTAGAAGCATATGCAGGAAGACAATGCTTTGATTTTTGGGTAGGAACACCCCGGGTCTGTATTGTCCTCTAAGATAGGGCACTTCTTAAGCAATCTGATGTAAGGGACCAGCAATTATGTTTTTCCAGTATGCCAGAGACTGGTACCATATTTGGTCTCATTGACAACAATTGCTTTTTTTCTTTTCTGAAACTCTCCAGGGACCAGCAGCTAATGGCTTGCGGACCAGCATGAATGGCCACTTTGATTCGAATTGTAGTAAGATGCCAAGGCAATCCTGGGTGTTTATGGCTGTACCAATTACTAAGGGACACCTGTTTGTTTAAGTCACATGTGGTCCTTTTCAAACGCAAAGGGCTGCTTTATGTATCAGCAGCCAGTGTCATAATAAAGAACTGTTGAATTTGAAGATACCTGGTATGTACTCATTTCCCATATTCAGCCTAGCTCAGGAATATCAGCTCTAGCTAACAGTAGCTCTTCAGGGTCTAAAGCAGGTAGGGCCCTACAACTGGGCCAAGAGTCACTTTTTGGGTTGGGCAAGTTCTCAATGGTTCCACTGTTGTTGTTTTTTTTTAATTTATTTTTATTTATCTTTAAAAGATGAGATAAAATGCAGAGAAAATGTATGGTTAGTCTCTCTCTCTGGCTTTTCTTCGCAAATGAAGATTCAGGAAGGACTCATCCTGTGCCTTCTGCAAGCGCACTGATGACTAAAAAGGCCAATCTGAGATAAACAAGTCCGGTTGCAGAAAGCACAGCAGAAGGTCTCCTTGGGTGATGTTTCTGGGTTGTGATTCTTTCTGCATTGTCGTTTCTCTTCAAGACTTGTTCGGCGTGACTTCTCGAATAAGGCTGCAGTATTGTGGATAGTACATTTCCATGCCTCCCGATGTGAGGCCAGAGTGGACCATTGTTGGTGATCAATTTGGCCGAGCCTGAGATGTTGTTTCAGGGAGTCCTTGTATTGTTTTTTTGGAGCGCCCCTCTTATGCTGACCCATGGCAAGTTCACCATAGAGTACTATTTTTGGGAGGCAATGGTTTTCCATCCTAGAAACGTGCCCTGCCCAGCGCAGCTATGTTCTTAATATCATGGCCAAAAGCAATATGTATATATACTCCAACATAATTGTTTGAAATGTTATATTTCATTGAATTTACTAATTTAAGTAATTAAAATTAAATCTATCACCAATTAACATTTGGTGCTTGGGGGTGTTCAGTATTCTATGAGGTGAATCTTCAGGCCCCTTGCTTTGCTTTTTTAAGAAGGAAGGCAGAAGCACCACCAATGTCCTGCTTTCAATGGAGGCTTCTCTTCTTCAAGAGAGTATTGTTTCTTTCTGCTGGGAAGGAGACTTCTGGGGGGTAGTGCTGGGGAGGAAGGAGGAAATGTGTTTCCAAACCCCTACAAGGGCTTGCTGCTAAATTTCATAGCTAAGAGACACTCGTGTCCCACTGGTCACACTGTTCCCATTTCAGGTCCAATGAGTAGTCTTTCCCATCATCTACAACTTGATCCTTCAACTGGACTTTCATAGAATTGAACATGGGGCTTTGTGCATGCTCTACTACTGAGTGCTAGTGCCTCCCAAAATTTGTTTGTGATTTACTTCCTCCAGCAAATATTTTTTTTTTTAGATAAAATGCTAATACGGAGGTTAATTGCAAACTATAATGTTTGACTCAGCCAAGTTACATCATTATTGAAAACCACACAGTTTTAACTGGGTTATATAACCAATCCTTGTTTGGCTATGGAAATGACACCCCTGAGTGCACAAGGAAATCACACTATATCACTGGAGGATTTTTTTCCCCAATTTTTAAAACCAAAATATGTATTAGCAGGTTGGTTTCAGAAATCCCATCAAATATGTAGAATAATTATGTGAAAGGTCATACAGCTATCTGTTAAAAAGAAGAATTAACACCCTATTTTGACACAACATAGGCACAGAACATGTAGAAATTATAGTAAAATCAAGGGGTCCCATTGTCACCAGCTGTAGCTGGACCCAATCCAGCTGTCCAGACAGAGAAAGAACGCAAGGTCACTCTAGAGTTTCCAAGCAACTTCAGGGTTTTCCCTGACTTTGCTTAGTTTATAACAAAGTCAGGCTGTGAAGCATGCACACCAACAACTCCAGAGTTAATCTAGATCCTCGCCACCCCCACCCTTGAATTAAATTTCCCATTCACAGCAACCCAATGGGACGTTGCCTGAGTTTCCTTCATACTTTCCACTCTGTCTCTGCAGAGCTTCATCTCCCACCACCTCTGTGGGAGGATAACCGAACAAGGCACATGAAGAAGGGCGTGCAAAGGAAGAACTTCAAAAGGCAGTTTATTTTAAGCAGAAACTACATAGCATAATAAAGATAAGTCTTTCATGAAAGACACCTTCCTTTCAGGCACATTTAGGAGTTACAAAGTTGCAGACAGTCTAGTCATTCCAGCCAAGTTTATAAAATAAACATAAACCCTGGCATGACTAAACAATTCCCTAATCTACTCATAAGGAGTGCAGTCCAGATGCACTGGATGTTCATGGTGGCTAGGAATCTCTAGGCATTTTGGCTTAGATTCTACCAAGCACATCCATCCCTTTAGCTGGAATGAGACTCCCCCTGGCTCAGGTCTGTCTTTGTTCTTCTCCTTGCCATATTGCCCCAAGGCAGTATTTATCACCTTTTCACAGAAGGATCTTGAAGCTCCCTCCAAGTGGTCATCTCTTTGGTCAGCTATCTCCTTATGCTGACCCCCATAAACTGTAACATAACATGATACATCCTTAACCCTTTGTTTACCTGCTTTGCTGTGTTGCCCAGATAATGAGAGAGCCCCATTATCACACTCCCCCCCCCCAAATCTCAGACAGTCTGGGAACAGCTGGAACCACACTGGCTGTGATTTCATCCTGTAAGCTAGGAAAGAACAGAGTTAAAACATGCTCATCCTCCCCTTAAGTAGCCATATGTCATCTGGACTGCCAGTGCTGGATTCAGGGTGAGTCTGCATTTTTATTTTTATTTTTGTCAGTATAGACAAGCCCTAAGACTACTTCAGTCACTATAAAGGAGAATGTAGAAGAGGTGTGGGTGAGGATGTAATCTGAAAGTAACAATAATACATTTATAGTTCACATGCCCAGATATAACAGACTTTTGGCACGACGTAATAAACAACAAATAGTATATATGATGACAGACTTTTGTGGAAAGAATAAAGATCTTAAGCATAAAGACTTAGCTCTACGAAGATATCACTAGTAAGACTAATGTCAGCTAAAGATTGGAAGTCTGAAGAGAAAATATGGTAGATTTAAGTGGTAAAGAAAAATATGAGACTTGGCGTAAAATTAAAAATTGCTGAAAGTCTCTCTCTCTGGATTTTCTTCGCAAACGAAGATTCAGGAAGGACTCATCCTGCGCTTACTGCAAGCGCGCTGATGACTAAAAAGGCCAATCCGAGATAAACAAGTCCGCTTGCAGAAAGTACAGCAGAAGGTCTCCTTGGGTGATGTTTCTGGGTTGTGATTCTTTCTGCGTTGTCGTTTCTCTTCAAGACTTGTTCGGCGTGACTTCTCAAATAAGGCTGCAGCATTGTGGATAGTGCGTCTCCATGCCTCCCGATGTGGGGCCAGGGTGGACCATTGTTGGTGATCAATTTGGCCAAGCCTGAGATGTTGTTTGAGGGAGTCCTTGTATCGCTTTTTTGGAGCGCCCCTCTTACGCTGACCCGTGGCGAGTTCACCGTAGAGTACTATTTTGGGGACGCGATGGTCCTCCATCCTGGAAATGTGCCCTGCCCAGCGCAGCTGTGTTCTCAATATCATGGCCTCAATGCTGGTGATCCCTGCTTGCTCAAGGACAGCAACATTCGTCATATAGTCAGTCCAGTGTATATTTAGGATTGTGTGTAAACAGCGCTGATGAAAGCGTTCGAGGAGTCATAAGTGGTGGCGATAGGTGACCCATGTTTCAGATCCATAAAGGAGAATAGACAGTACAATGGCTCTATACACACTGATTTTTGTGCTTCGCCTCAGGTATTTATTACTCCAGACTCTTCCAAATGCGCTATATGCCTTTGCTAATCTGTGATCGATCTCTTTGTCAATATTGGCATCTGAGGAGATGATGCTTCACAGGTAGGTGAACTGCTGAACGGACTTAAGCACAGAGTTGCCGATGGCAATGTGGGGATGATGGTGTTCATCCTGTGGTGCAGGCTGGTAAAGAACTTCTGTTTTCTTCAGGTTGACTTCCAGCCCAAACAGCTCTACAGCTGTTGCGAAGCAGGATGTTAGGCGCTGCAGAGCTGCTTCTGTGTGGGCAACAAGGGCAGCATCATCAGCGAAGAGCAGCTCATGGACTAGATAGTTTAGAGTCTTAATGTGAGCCCTCAGCCAGCTTAAGTTAAACAAGCTACCATCAGTACGGTAACGTATATAGATGCCATCTTCTACTTCAAGCTCTGCCGTAGCCCTTTGGAGCACCATGCTGAAGAAGATTGTAAATAAAATTGGAGCAAGAACACAACCTTGCTTCACTCCATTAGTTATTAGAAAGGGCTCTGAAAGAGCATCGCCATATCTAACTTGACCATGCTGGCCCTCGTGTAGCATGATAATCAGTTTAAGGAATTTGGGGGGACAGCCTAGTCTTTCCAGGATCTGCCACAGACCTTTTCTACTCACGGTGTCGAAGGCTTTGGTGAGGTCAACAAATGTTACATAGAGACCCTTGCTGAAAGTAACAAGGCATTAAGAGGACAAAAAGAGGACACATTTATTAAAACATGGAGGACATTTAACTGAGTTCATACAATTTGGTTCTGGAAGTGTAGGTCCTTCCAAGATGGAGGAAAAGCAGGTGAATTATGCAAACTCAGTGCCTGTTTTAAAACTTGACATGAACCACCTTGAATGACATTTCTCAAAAAAGTCAGGGTATAAATCAAATAAATAAATAGTTAATAGTTTATTTATCCACTCATGAAAAGAGCAAGGCAACGCAGCTGTTTGTAGCAACCAAAAAGCTTATTCAAAGCTCAGCTTATGAAGATAAGTTACATGGACATAACAAATTTGTGGAGAGTGAAGTGTGGATTGCTTCAGTTGATGACTGAGATGATATAAACTGCTATGAAAGGCCTACTGTTTCACGTGGATATGCCTGTCCATACATGCAAGTTATCATATGGTGATGTGGTCATTAAAAAAAAAAAGTATGGATGAGCTCACTCTCACAATTTCAGGTCTCTGTAGTCTATATCCAATATTGCTAATCAATACATGCTGCACACATTTCATCAATTTACCATTAAAAAATAAATAATCCATCAAAGTGTATCATGTTTAAAGTGAATACATGTTGATTTTTTTAAAAAAAAAATCTCATCTTTTTGCTATATTAAAAAAACCTCTAAGACAAGAATAGCTAACACACAAATAATTCATATAAAGCAATAGAGTCAGGTGTGCTGTAAATTCAGATAGAAAACACTTGGCTTACAAGCTTTCTTGCTTGATAAATCAACACTAACGCTTCTCGTTTTCCATGGTGTTATCTACCTTCCCAGCGCTAAAGTCTACTTCAATGGAAGAGATGGGAGCACTATGTAATCTCCCCAAATCCTGTTTTTGCTGTTCAGTGATACTGGCTTCTGGATACATTCATCAAAGGTGTCTGTGACAGCCAGTACTTGACAGAATCAAACGCTTATCCTCCAGCCTCTTCTTACATTGGGCTGGCCTGGAGATACACTTCACCAAAAAGTATAAATCAGCCAAGCATTTAGCTTTTAGCTTGATGCCAAATCCACTGTCGTGCCTACAAATCTCTTCCAGTTACCCATGAAAAGAAATGGCTCCAGTCACTAATTTAAGGATTATTGCAAGTAGAAGCATCTTCCAGAGCCATTGTTCTAAAGCCAATACTTATGGCTTACATTTTAAAATTGTCTGTTACACAGTGAGGAGACAGAAATAGGAAACAGACTACAAATGCGTACTGACAATGATAGTGTTGTGAATTATTGTTTAGTGGTGGGCTGGGGTTAACAGAGTCCCCTTATACTGTATGAACGTAAGAGCCTCTCTGGATCAAAGCATCCATCTTGTCTAGTATGCTGTTTTCCCCAGCAGCCAGCTGATTGTTTCCTCCAGGCAGGATTGGCAGTAATAACCTTCTAAAGCTTAGGGAAATTTCTTTTTGCACTACAATTCCCAGAATCTACCAGCCAGCATGCCCATTGCCCATACTTGCTAGGGAATTCTGGGAGCTGGTGGTATAAAAAAGTAACTTTTTCAGGCTCCGAGTCTTCGCGTCTGGTTGTCTACAATAGCTGATATGCAGAGCTGGGTTCGAATCCCCACTCAGCCACGGAACCCCACTGGGTGACCTTGGACAAGTCACACACTCTCAGATTCAGCCCTGAGATATGTTCGGCTTAGGGTCACCATAAGTTGGAAATGACTTGAAGACACAAAACAACAACACTGCCTTCCATGAATTATAGTACTTGATATACTTAAACTCCATGAATCGGTATAGTGTATTTTTAAAGGCACCTAAACCAACGAGTATCACATATTAAATGTGTAATTATTTTATTTTAATTTTTTTAAAAAAAAGTTATACCACACTAACCCAGCAAGAGCTACCAACACAGCTTGCAATCAATACTATAATTTTTGCAACCAATTCTGCTAGAATTCTAGAGCATAGAGCTAGAAAATAATAATTAATAATAATAATAATAATAATAGTAATAATAATTTATATCCCGCCTCTCTACAAAATGCAATTGGGGCGGCTTACAACATTTAAAATATACATATAAAACCCTCCATCCCCCCCCTTAAAATACAATTAAATAATAAAACATTTAAAAATACTTAATAAATACTAACACACACACACACACACACACACACAATAAAATAACTGGAATAGGGATTGGACCAAAAAGATTTTTTTTTCTTCTGATGGCCAGGTATCTATTCAGGAAAGGCCTGCCGGAAGAGATCCATCTTTTTTTTATTATTATTATTAGTAGTAGTAGTAGTATTTTCATTACACCAAATAAAAACATTTGACAACATTTAACAACATAAAATTAAAAATAAAAACAACATTTAACATTACATAATAGCCCAAAATCCCCTGACATAACCCCCCCTAACACACCTCACCCTACACTACCATTCGTACTCCCAATTAACCCATATTCCTCCACATTCTTTCTTCTATTTACACAACCATTCACATAGACAACTTCCTCTTTTCCTTTATATCCAATGTTTTCTTCACTCAACCTCTCCCTCTTCCTTATTTTCCTTTTCTTGTTCTGTTAAAGTTATACCTTCTATCTCTTTTCCTTAATCTAAGTCGTTATTTCTCTAGGCAAGCTATTGCCCATTCTCCCCATTTCTCTTTCCAAATTGGGGCTAGGATTTCCCAATCATCACAACTTTTCTGTGTCTTCTCCTCATCTAACAACATAGTTAATCTATCCATTTCATACATATCATATAGTTTCAACAGCCATTCTTCTATTGTTGGTTCTTGTTGACTCTTCCAATTCTTCGCTAATATAATTCTTGCTGCCGTTATCATGTATAACAAAAATTTTTTCGTATTTTCTTTGTTTCCAAGTGTTTATCTTTTGTACCATATTTAGCAAATAAATCTCTGGTTCGCTCTGGAAGTCTACTTTCAAAATTTTTCCGATTAGCTTGTGTATCCTACTCCAATACTTCTTTACCACCTCGCATCTCCACCACATGTGGTAGAAGGTGCCCACTGTTTTTTTACACTTCCAACAAAGGTCAGATGAGTTTTTGTAGATTTCAGCTATCTTTTCGGGTGATAAATACCACCTGAACATTATCTTATAGTAATTCTCTTTTATATTGTTACTCTTGGTAAATCTTATATTTTTTATCCAGGCTTGTTCCCATTGTTCCAACATGATTTCATGGCCTATGTCTTGGGCCCATCTTACCATATGTGTTTTTATTCTTTCCTGTTCCAACTTATAAGTGAGCAGTATTTTATATATTTTAGATACTCTTTTTTCCCCTCCACTTTGTATAATCTTATCTAACTCAGTCTTCTCCTGCTCTATACCTTCTAGCTTAGAATCTTGTTTGAATTTCTCCAATAGTTGTCTGTGTAAAAACCAATGACACCGTATATTGTCTCGCATTAGTTCCTCTTGGGTTTTCATCCTATAAACATCCCTTTCTCTTTTCAAAATATCTCTATATGTCAACCATTTGTCGTTATACAAATTTTCTTTTTTGTGGAATGCCTCATGGTTAGAAATCCATAGTGGTATTTTGGGACAAAGAATTCTTTTGTATTTCAACCATACTTGTATCAGTGGACGCCTTACATAGTGGTGGCAAAATTCCTTATGTACAGATATTTTGTTAAACCATAAGTATGCATGCCACCCAAATCTTAGATTAAATCCCTCCAGTTGTAAGAGTCTAGTATTTGCTAGTGTCATCCATTCCATTGCCCATGCTATGCAGTTTGCATGATAATATAACTGTAAATCTGGTAGGCCTAGACCTCCTCGTTCTTTTGAATCCTGTAAGGATGTCCTTTTTACTCTCGCCTTTTTCCCGGCCCAGATAAACCCCAGTAAATCCCTATTCCATTTCTTAAATACTTTGTCATTAATTATAATTGGGATATTTTGGAACAGATATTGTAATTTTGGTAGAACATTCATCTTCACTGAGGCAATCCTTCCCAATAATGACAAATCTAATTTAGTCCATTTATTTAAATCCTCTTTAATCTTGTTCCATACTTTTGTATAATTGTTTTCAAATAGCTCTGAGTTTTTGTTTGTTAATTCAATCCCAAGATACTTTATTCTCTTACATATTTTATATTCTGTTAGTTCCTCCAATATTTGTTCTTCTTTTTTGTTTAAATTCTTTGTTAGTATGAATGTTTTTTCTTTATTTATTTTTAGACCCGCTAATTTTCCAAATTCTTCTATCAATTCTTTTAAATACTCAATACTCCCTATTGGGTTGTCTACTACAAACACCATGTCGTCCGCAAATGCTTTATATTTGAATTCTTGTTTCTGAATCTTTAAACCTGTTATTTGCGGGTTCAGTCTGATTTTTCGGGTTAAAACCTCTAGTACTATTATAAATAGGAGAGGTGACGGGACAACCCTGTCTTGTTCCTTTTCCGATAGTACATGCTTTCGTTTTTTCTCCATTGATTATAATTTGAGCTGTTTGTCGCTTATAAATTTTCCTAATCCAATCCATAAAATTTGCACCCATCTTCATTTGTTCTAGAACCTCGAATAAGAATTCCCACCTCACATTATCAAATGCTTTTTTTATATCTGCGAATATAAAATTCATTTTCCTCTCACTGTGTTTGTCATAGTACTCTATTATGTTGAGCAATGTTCGTAAATTGTTACTCGTATGTCTATTTGCCAGAAATCCGTTTTGGTCCTCGTAAATCAAATCATTAAGTATCCTTTTTAATCTCTCTGTAAGTATGTTTGTGAAAATTTTATAATCAATGTTCAATAACGATATCGGTCTATAATTCGTTAGCAATGTCTCATCTTTTCCCTCCTTTGGTATAATTGTTATATCAGCTGCATACCAAGATTCAGGACATTTTCCCTTGTTCACCTCATTAAACAGTTCGTGTAATGGATCTATCAATTCCTCCTCGAAAGTCTTATAATAGAGGACCGAAAAACCATCAGGTCCCGGGGCTTTGCCTACCTTCATTTTGCCTATTGCCTCCTTTATTTCTTCTTTTGTAATCTGCCTATTCAGCTCGTGTCTCTGCTCTTCTGATAACTGAGGGAGTTTTTCTTTCTCTAGGTATTGTCTTATCTCCTCTCTATCCTCGGGATGTTGTGGCTTGTCTGCATATAGTTCAGAATAATAGTTATAGAACTCTCTCATAATCTCATTCTGATCAGTATATATCTTATCGTTTGATTTAATCTCAGTTATCATTCTTCTTTCCTTTTCCTTTCTCAATCTATGGGCTAGCCATTTCCCTGGTTTATTTGACTGCTCGAAGTATCTTTGATTAATGTATTTTAGTTTCTTACTTATTTCTAAACTCATTTCTATGTCCAATTGTTTCCTTAGTATTGTTAGTTCTTTTTGTATTTTCTCATCCTTTGGTGTTTTCTTTTGTTCTTTTTCTTTTTTCAGGATTTCTTCTAGTATTTTATCTTCTTTTGCTTTCCTTTCCTTGTTCCTTTCCGCTTGTTGCTGAATAAGATGACCCCTTACTACCGCCTTACAAGTATCCCAGACTACACTGATGTCCGTCCCTTTTTCTAAGTTCTCTATAAAAAATAGTTTCAATATTTTTTTATTTTATCGATTACTCGGTCATTTTTAATTAATACATCCTTCAATCTCCAATTATACTGTTTTTTATGTTGGCCCAGTTCCATTGTTACCGGGCAGTGGTCTGATATTACTTTCTGACCTATTTCTATTCTCTTTATCTCTCTATATAGTGTTTTCGAAATCAAAAACATATCGATACGTGACCAACATTTATGTCTATCAGAATAAAATGTATAGTCTTTCTCAGATTTGTGAACGTGTCGCCATATATCTCCTATTACTAATTGTCCCATAATTTCCTTTACTATCTTTGGCAAATTCCCCTGTTTAGCTTTTTTGGGGTTCGGGGTAGAAGATCTATCTATTTCAGAATTTAGCACCCCATTCCAATCTCCTGCTAAGATGTAATCTGTATAGTCATGTTCCTGAATCTCCTTTAATAATCTTTCAAAGAAGTTTCTTTTATTTTCTTGGGGTGTATATATTCCTACCACCAAGACTCTCTTTCCACCCAAGCTTATTTCTACCCCTGTAAAATAACCTTTATCATCATTGAATATTTCCTTTGATTTAAGTCTTTTATTTACATAAATTGCAACACCTCTTTTTTTTTCTTTTCATAGTTTGTTGCATATAACACCCCCTTTTTTTTGTTTTCCAACAACTTTTTGTCTTGTTTTCTAATATGTGTTTCCTGTAGGCACGCAACATCAATTCTATGTTTGTCAAGAAAATGGAATACTTTTTTCCTTTTACCTGGGCTATTTAGCCCCTTAACATTCCATGTTAATATTTTCTCTATCATAGTTGTTTCCTTATATCCTTGTTATATTTATTCCTTATCCAATATTTCCTCTTCTGAATCCTCTGTATTATCCTCTTCCTTACTTTCTAGTTCTGATCCTGGTTCTACTTCTTCACCTTCATCACCTTCACTCCCTATTTCACTTCTCAATATCTCCTTCTCTATCCCTGGATCTACCCTCTCCAGTTCTGGATCCAGTTCTTGTATGTCCCCTTCCTCGGAAGAGATCCATCTTAAGAGCTTTTTAAAAACTATTTAAGGTGGTAATGTGACAGATCTCATCCAGCAGGCCATTCCATAATCCTTTGAACAATAGCCGAAAAGGTCTTCTGGGAGGTCGAGGAAAGTCTAGTTTTTAAAGGTTGCAGCAGATTCCTCCCAGAGGACCTGAGTGCATGGGAAGGATTATATGGAAGGAGGCGGTCCTGAAAATAGGTAGGACCCAAGCCATTTAGGGCTTTAAAGGTGATAACCAACACCTTGTACTGAGCCCGGAAACTAATGGGCAGCCAGCAGAGTGATCTTAAGATCGGTGTTATATGGTCTCTCCTAGATGTACCTGAGACCAGTCTGGCTGCCATATTCTGTACTAGTTGAAGTTTCTGGACAAAGCATGAGGGTAGCCCCATGTAAAGTGCATCACAGAAATCAAGACATGAGGTTATCAGGGCATGTACCACAGTCTCAAGGTCCCCGACTTCCAGGAAAGGGCGCAGCTGGAGGATCAGCCGAAGCTGATAACAGGCACTCCTGACCGTCGCATTTACCTGATTTGTCATCTGGAGCAACGAGTCCAGGAGTGCCCCCAAACTGCGAACATAGTCACTGGAGGAGAGTATAACTCCATCCAGGACTGGAGGTTGCATCCTAATACCTGGGTTCGGGGCTGCTACCGTGAGAACCTCCGTTTTGTCTGGATTCAGCTTCAATTTGTTTTCCCTCATCCAGTCCATTGCTGCCCTAAGACAATCATTGAGAGAAGAGACACCATCTGAAGTCAGAGCTGAAGAACGAGACATGGAGAAATATATCTGGGTGTCATCAGCATACTGATAACACCCCGCCCCATGCCTCTGGATGATTTCTCCCAGCAGCTTCATATATATATTGAATAGCATTGGAGACAGGATGGCGCCTTGTGGGATGCCACAAAAGTTCTTTCCTTGCAGAGCAACGGTCCCCGAGCATCACCCTCTGGAATCTACCTGAGAGGAAGGAGCGGAACCACTGCAACGCAGTGCCTCTGAGTCCTAATCTTCTCAGGTGATCCAAGAGGATGCCATGATCTATTGTATCAAAAGCCACTGAGAGATCCAGTAACACCAACAGGGTCACATTACCTCTGTCGATGTTCAAGCGAAGATCATCAGCTAAGGCAACCATGGCTGTCTCAACTCCAAATCCCGTCCTAAAGCCAGTTTGGAATGGATCTAGATAATTGGTTTCTTCCAAGACAGCTTGGAGTTGAAGAGCAACCACCCTCTCGATCACCTTGTTCAAAAAAGGTAATAAGGAGACTGGCCTGAAGTTCTTCATATCCAGAGGGGGGGTCAAGGGAAGATCTTTTTAGGAGCGGTCTAACCGCCGCTTCCTTCAAGAAAGATGGAACATGACCTTCCCTAATGGATGCATTGATAATGTCCCTGAGGAACATCCTCAAGGCATCACCCCCCTGGACAGCCAGCCATGAAGGGCAAGGGTCAAGACAGCAGGTAGTTTTCTTCACTCTACCAAGGAGCTTGTCCACGTCATCAGTACTTACAGATTGAAACTGATCCAAGATAACTTCATCAACGGAGATACTGGACACCTCGTCAATTGAATCTGCTCCAACCCTGGCGTCCAAATTGGCTCTTATCTGAGAGATTTTATCTGCAAAGAAGTTGTTAAATGGGTCACAGCAGGCCATTGTTGGGTTTGGTAATGAGTTCTGCACAGGTGGAACCTGTGTCAGTTCCCTCACCATCCCAAACAGCTCTGCCGGGTGAGACTCTGCAGACGCAATATGTGCAGAAGAGAAGGATTTCCTCGCTGAACGTATTGCCTCTCTATAGGAATGAAGAAATTTCCTATGGCGAGTCTTGTCAGACAATAGCCGAGTTTTTCGCCAGATGCACTCTAGTCATTGTCCAACTCACTTCAAGAAAAACAGGGGTAACCACATTAAAATCAAAAACAATATAGCAGAAAAGGGGAAAAAATCAGCACAGACAAAAAGTCTGGTAAAATTAATACCCTATTCCTGAATATTGTTCCCACAATGTGAAAGCTTTGCTTTTGTAACCCACAGATTTATCAGATTTAGCACTATTTTTCTAAATCTACTGGGGTTCAATTCCATTTGGCGACTCAGAGTCCTAGTGTTATAATAAATAAATATATAAATATTTCTCTGCTTCCTGGCCCAAAAATCATTCATAATTTTGTAAAACAGCCCCCTCGATTATTTTAAAATGAAGACTTTCCTCACAATAAATATTCTTCCATTCTTTGACAATCTAACTTGCCCTTATGTGTGCTTTTTCTGGTTCTATGATATCTTTTTTGAGATGGAAAGATCAGAAGTGATTATAGGTATAGACAATATTTTAACTCTTTGTTGCTATGTGCCTTCAAGGTGCTTATGACTTATAACAACCCTAAGGTGTATCTATCACAGGGGGTTCGTTTACACGGGCAAATATTCCTCTAAATATACTGCAAAGATAGCTCATTTTTCCCACGGATCGCACCACAGCATCACCTCATTCAGAAGGGGGGAAGGTAAAACACCCAAATATAGCGTGGCAAGGGATGTTGCTACTTTTGCCTGTATATTTGCAATGTAGCGCATTACTGGTAGTGTAAACAACCATTCCACTAAGGGCTGCAGCAGAGCTGTACTGTGATTGGTTGCTATGATGAAGGGGCGGGCTTAAAAGAGGGGGAGTGAGGGAGGGAGATTCAGTAGCGATTAGGAAACTTTGAAAAATCCTCTCTGCTATTTTGCAAGCCAGATAGCAAACAAAAAGGATTCCCAACAATTTTCAGTCAGGGGACATCTGTTCCCCACATAAAAGAATTCCTTCTCCTCCTCTCTGCTATTTTGCAAGTCTGTAAAGCTCTGTCTCGTCAGCTGTGATCCTGTGCTTGGGGGAGGGAGAGAGAGAGAAACCATTTCACTAAGGGCTGCAGCAGAGCTGCACTGTGATTGGGAGAGAGAGAAACTTTTCTCTTTCTCCCTGCTATTCTGGCAGTCTGT
Source organism: Gambelia wislizenii (assembly GCA_030847615.1). Classification (NCBI taxonomy): domain Eukaryota; kingdom Metazoa; phylum Chordata; class Lepidosauria; order Squamata; family Crotaphytidae; genus Gambelia; species Gambelia wislizenii. Next base: position 41,679,448 of record JAUMIR010000001.1, read on the forward strand.
TTATTTGGCAAGAAAATGCTGTTAAGCAAGGAGAAAAAACCTTCCGTTTGGAGTTTGATTTGTGGGCAGGGAGCTGGAAGGGGGAAGAGGCAAAGGGTGACATTCTTCGTCCTTCAGCTGTTAAGCACACGGAGTTGGGGCCAGGGCAGACATTCCTATGGCATTCCTTTGTCTCCTCTCCAATGCTTGGCCATGCCCCTACCACATTTGGCTGTGTGAATCTCAAAGAGCCACAAAATATAGCTGTGTAAACATACACCGTGTAGACTACCCACCACTGATGCGGGAAAGCGCTAAAGCGCAATTAATCGTAATAAAACCAGCCGTGTAAATGAGCCCCAAGTTTTCTTGGCAGAATTTGTTCAAAGGAGGTTTGCCTTTGCCTTCTTCTGAGGCTGAGAAAGTGTAACTTGCCCAAGGCCACCCAGTGGGTTTCCATGGCCAAGCAGGGATTAAAACCCTGGTCTCCCAGTCTCTTAGTCCAACACTCAAACCACTACACCACACTAGCTCTCATCCTTTCCTTACCTATGTTGTTTTTTACAGAGTTATGCCTTTGTTATGATATGGTTTTCCCCATTCAGTTTCATTGGGTTAGATCCAGGCTAATCATACTGAGAGTGGACCAGTTTGAACCAATGGTACTTAATGTATAACATCCTTCCCATTAGTCTTCTAAATATGCATGTTACATCCCCGCAGTCTATCCAAGAAGGCTATCCCTGGCTCCAGTGGTGTCACCAAGGCTGGTGCCATCCCTCTCCCCAACAGTGTCACCATAACAACCCTAATGCTGCCAGAGCTAGGCCCTAATTCTGCCCTGCAGCTTCTGTTAAAATCTCATTATTAGTTTCATTTTCAGTGCTATTCAAAAAAGGCAAGCTTCACATATTCCCTTGCAAAACCTTCAAACGTAATCCTGACCTTCCTTATTTGGCCATTCTGATTAAATTCAGAACGGCATCAGTTTAGTGTTCCCAATAGCTGGCATGCCCAGGAGCCTGATGAGGTTGTAGAGTCAGAGGAGGAGGAGGAGGAGGAGGACATGGCAGGAAATAGCCCTAGGGACCCTGGCACAGGTTTATCTACACCTGTGCCAGCAGGGAACCCTGCCAACCTAGAGGCTCAAGCAGAGGAAGAGCCTGATCCAAGTGGGTTGGCATCAGTTCCAGCAGAGAGTCCTACCCACTCAGATAAGGACGAAGAAGAGGAGAGGGACTTACCTCCACCATCATATACCCAGCAACGAGCTCAAAAGGAGGCTCAAAGGAGGACTCTGAGAATTTATGAGAGGAACTTGCTCATTAAGAAACACCTGGCAAAGCCTTAATAGTTTTCTATAGGCTGGGAAAGGCAATGGAGGCTTTGTCAGAGATCAGCTGATCTCCATGGAGAAAGCTTCCTGAATCCTTGCTGCCTTGCCATGTGTCTTGACTTTGGACTGTTCCTGACGATCCTGTTGCCTGATCCTACTGACCTATGGACCGACTCCTGGACTACGCTGCCTTCTGTAAGCCTTGTCCTTTGGAATGTATTTTGGACTCCTCTCTGTGTGCCTTTTGCCTGTATTGCTGCTGTGCTTAGGAGTGGAAATTTGCTTGCTCTTCCTAATCAATTATGACTGGAGCTTGGCTGCTTTCCCAGCTCTTGTTTGACTTGCTGGTAGTTTAGAGTTGCTTTTGGACAATAGCATTGCTCCATTCCTTTGGTGTTTAAGAAATTCAAATGCCTACAGGAGCTTGCCAGCCAATTAGAAAGGAAACACAGGTTTCTATATGCCAGGATACAATGTATAGATGAGGGAGGTGACAGATAATTAGCAAACAGGAAGAAGTCAAAAGAATGAATGATACTTGAACCCACATCATTAACAGCCTACAATCCTTCCTTATATTCCAGAATCTGGTCCATTAGGTTGTGAAATAAAAGGCAGCCAGATGTGAAGTGGCTTCATGATACTTTTTGGCTGTGTGTACATGTGTCTTCTACACTAGCATGTCTATATTCTATTTCTCATTTGTTTTTCCTTCAAGCAAATGCATTTAAGAACTGGGTATTCATATTTTTCAGCTGTTGATTCTTCCCACCCCAACTATCACTGTACTTTTTTTTACTATGCTGTCAGATGAACAACATTCATCTTAGTTGCTGATTAAAAATCAGCCCAACAGAGGAAAGATAAATTTTGAACTGAACCCCACTCCACTCCACCCCACCCCATAAATACGCCCTGATTACTTTCACATGGCAACAAAATTGACTGACTATTCTCTGCTCTCTTTATAATCTTGGATTCCACTAAGCTAAATCATGCATCTCTTAATTGATTTTAATAGTTTAGGATTTGAATTGGGGCTTCATTCCATAAAACAGAGTGTGGGGGAGTCTCCTTCTTTGGAGGTTTTTAAACAGAGGCTGGATGGCCATCTGCCAGGAATGATTTGATTGTATATTCCTGCATGGCAGGGGGTTGGACTGGATGGCCCTTGTGGTCTCTTCCAACTCTATGATTCTATGTCTGAGTTGCCTGTAACAGAAGATAATTCCTTTACCATCTAGGCAACTGTTTTCAAAGTGTTTGGTATATAAAAGAAAAGCCCAATCATTCGACAGTACCCAATACATTTTCTTTGGTCACATTTGTATCATGCCATTCTTCCCTGGAGCTCACAAGTAAACCCATTTTATCACAGCAATGCTATGAAGTGGGTTAGATTCAGAGACATGGCTGTGTTCAGCCATCATGTTTTCTGACCCTCCTATGGTTTTTATTGTATGCCACTTTGAGTCCAAAACTGGGGGAAAAGCGGGATAGAAATAAAGATGATGGTGGTAGTGATGATGATAAGGTTTTGATGATGGGGGATGCTTGCCTCCTCTTCAACCTCCCATTCCCTGCTCCCTTTGTTGCAGTCTCAGCATAACAGAACACTTATTTGTTTGTTTGCTGTGGGCTCTGAAATGGGAAACTTTACTAGAATCAATCCCTCCAAATCTAGACTGCAAATCACATTTTGATCCTGGCTTGATATATCAGGAAGTGTTCTATTAAGACAATCATATAAGCAGAAAGTGGGGGAGGAAGAGAAGTGGAACTGAATGCACCTATGTCTCATTCTCAATCCAACATCCTTGGAGGAGGAATGAAGGTGACCTCATATTAGCTACGCAACAGAACTTAGAAAGGCTATGATGACCGGAGGAGCCTAGGAGTTGGAAAGCAATGCTTGGAAAAGCAACTTTTCCAAGCTCTGCTAGGCAAAGATTTCAGCTTCAGTCACATAGCCCAAATCTCTTATTCAGTATACCACTCCTACATTTAATAATGCTTGCTAAACACAGGATGAAGACTGATAGACTGTTTCCTATCAGATTCCTCACACAAGGCTTGAGCCAGGATTGTTCTTAGCTTCATAGCTCACATGACAGATATACATTGTGTCACATTGGACACTGGGCCATCTGTCTTGCTGCCACCTACTTTCAGGCAGGCTGTCTGTCTTTTCCATTTTAAAATATGATAATACACGGTTCATTCAGTGTTCAGAAATGTTACTTTTGGGTAACACAAATACCAGAATCCTGCAAGTAGCATGGCCAGTGGCAATGCTGGCTGCAGGGATTCTGGAAGTTGTAATCTGGAAAAAATACCTTTTCTAAGATCTACATGTGTCTATATATACATTCATAAATGCTGTAATTGCAGTTCAAAAACTACACCAGGGCTTAAGGGTATAATTCGTAACTGGATTTTCGCTGCAAACTTTCCAGGACTATTTAGTCTTCCTTCCTTGCCTCTAAGGAGATTATCACACTATACTGTTATAGTGTAATTATTCCACTTTAAATGTTCTGGCTGCCTTCTGTGGAATCCTGGGATTTACAGTTTAGGGAGGATCATTTAGAACTCTCAGCCAGAGAACTACAAACCCCAAAATTCCACAGGAGGCAGCCATAGCAGTTAAAGTGGAATAATAGCAGTATAAGAGTGCAGTGTGATAAAATCCTTAAAGCTCAAATATAGAGAGGAAAAGCTATTCTCACACTGAATATGGTGACAATGCTGACAAACCCATTACAGATCCACAAATATTACATCTGTCTTCACCCATGATGTTTGAAAGATATAAAGCTGACCAGTAAAGTGACAAGTGAATGAATTGTCTTGTGTGTGTGTGTGTCAAGACAAATATGGCTTGCTTCTTGGTGAGCTGTGAATCTTGGACAGGTAAAAATGAAGCTTTTAGTTGTGGGATTTTGAAAAATACAGACATTTCTGGGGGAAGAACAGGAGGAATTCCATTACTTTGATTTGATATTCTGTTGCATCTGGTTACATCTAATTAACTCCCAGGATTCATCTTGAAGCAGGTACATGCATCACAAGGCACCCCCTTTGAAATGATGAAATGCTTTTAGTCCAAAATTTGGGAGCAGCAAATGGGCTTTAATGATCTGTGAAAAAGGATCTGGCATGCCCTTAAAAATAAATTTTAACTTAAAAAAAACAAACACGAAACCCCTCTGACCAGGAGGCTAGGGAGGTCTTGGTACTATCCATTAATCATTAATCATCCATTAATTTGCCTTGCCAAATTAGTACCTTGACTGTCATCTGACATTGTTGGGTTTTGTACATATGCTAGCCATTTAGACAGCATTTTTTTTTAACAAAAGAAATCAGTCATGGGGCAGAACACATTAGGATTACTTGTGCCTATTCAGAGTATTTACACATCCCTTTGCAAAGCTCATTTTTTCCAGGAGCCCAGATTTTACATTCAAGAACTGTTCAAGGACAAGGCTACCGCAAACAATTACCAAAAGCAAGCAACCTGAGAGGGAGGAAAAACTCTATCACCCTTCCTTGATGCTCACAGAAACTGTTGTTTATAATGTTAATGAAAGGCTACCTTATTAGGACTGTTTTCAGAAAACTTCTCTTGCAAGCTTTTTATAAAGGTGATGGGCAGCACGTTGAGAAAATTGAATGTCTGCTATCTTGCTCGGTTAATGCAGCAGTTCACTGACAAGTCAGATTATCATGGATGTGACAAGTCTGAGCTCTGGTTTCTAGCCCAGCCCTTTGGCCTGCACAAAATGGGAGTCCCTACTGGCAATGCCAGCCTGTTCCCTTCAGGTTACATGGGGAGACTGCTAATGTATTCTACTGTACAGATGCAGCATTTTGATGGCAATTGTTAAAGGGAATGTCAAGAAAGAAGCCACCTGTTTTAACATAGGCTGCTTTTTCCTGCTATCAGACTAAAGATTTTAATTTGAGTTGATGCCTTCTTTCTCTGTATGTGTGCCCCATTAATTTTGCTTCTATAAACCTTAACTAAAATACGACATGTGTAAATCTCATAATTTTAGCTCTGAAAGAGAGCCGTACCTAAAACATCTGTGTAAAAAGGTGCAACTTTCAATGAGAAATAGTAGCAGCTATTCTTATACAGCTGCTATACAGTTCTATCAACTGTTCTCCCAGTAAACTCAAGGCAGTTTATATGGCACTCTTGCTCCCCACTTTATCCTTTCAGCAATCCTGTGAGGTAAGCCAAAAAGGTCAGGCTGGGAGAGAGAATGGCAAAGAAAACTCATTGAGTTTTATAGTTTAGTGCTGACTTGAACCTGGTCTCTCAAGCCGATTCAAATCTTGTAACTAATTAGCTAACACACATTGGAAGCTGCTTCTTGCAGTGTAGATGTGTAAATTGCTATTGCTTAAAACAATTTGTAAGCTGCTCTGATAGCCTTGTGGCTGAAGAGCGGGGTATAAATAAATAACTAAATAACTACTACATCACACTGGCAATAAAATAAAAGTAATTGGAGGGTACGTATTCATGTGAGTTATCCAGTATGTACAGTGTATACTGGGGAGCAGTAGAAGCAAATATGAATACCATCATGCCACATTTTGTGCCTGATTGGAAATCTAGCAAAATAGGGCTATGATAAGATTTTCAAGAAAGCAATTAAAGAGTCTGGTATTTGCTATACAAAGAGCTTTGTATTTACTATATCAAATGTGTGACCATCCAGCAGAGAAATATTTGCATATGCAGATAACATAAAAAGAATCCATGAAAAGTAAGAGGCTGGAGTATTCCCATACCCCTGGATCTAACCTTAATTTGGATCTAAGTTCTTTTTGCTTCTTTTGTGACCCCAAGCAAGCAAGCCAAGGAACAACAAATCTGAAATTCCTGCCCACCTTGGGCAATACCCCACCAGAATGAAACTAGCCTTACATGTTGTTACTGGTTCTCCTCCTGGGTACAATGCTGCAGCACACCCAAGGATTACAGCACTGGTGGCTGGCAGCTTTCGTATTTGTGGAGGGCTGAATCCATTCTGGTCTTTAGTCTTTAAACTTTAAAGGAGCTATCCACAGTACTGAAACCTATCCTTCTTAGGGCTTGTCTACAAGGGCTAACTACCCCAGCAATAACATAAAATGATATTTTAAATAAATATTTTATTATTTTTGTATTATTTTGTATTATTACTTTTTAATTAATATTTTATTGGTTTTTTTTCATTTCCAAGTAGGTATAATTATAATGTGTAAATATAATGTGATTATAGTGTGTTTAGATTAAAGGGAAAAATACATTAGTGTTAGGATAGATTTATTTTTGTATTAGTAAGAAAAGAGGAAAATAATTAGTATTATTTTTGTATTATTGTTATGGCCTTTTGCGGTCAGGTGTACTTTTTAGTAGAATGGTCTTACTCCATTAAAAAAATCCCTATAAAAAAAATCCCATCTTGCTCCTGTCTCATATCCCTGCAGTCCATCTGACACAGGGTATTTGCCCCAATTCTGCCCCCGGGCAGTCCTCACCACCTCCAGGGCAGATACAGGACTGAGATGTGCTCAAGTTAAAGTTTTACTCTGTTATAGGTAGCCAAAACCCAGATCAGCGCCCCCCCCCTGTATCTACAGGAGCCAGTCCAGCACACTGCCTGGAAACCAAGCAGGAGTCTTGCAGCACGTGACCAAGGCTAGTCACATGCAGGGGGCCTTCAGTCACATGTTGCAGGCCCCCTTCCTGCCTCCAAGTCAGCAAAAAAAATGGTGGTGGTGGCTGCAGTGAAGGGCTGGCATGCCTGTTTCGACTCCAGCCCATTTCATTGAGGGAACCGGGGCAGAACAGGCCAGCTCCGCAGCCAGGATATGCCAGCGGGGAGCCAACATCTCCTGGCTCATATAGATGAACCCTTTAATGTCTCTTTTAAAATCCAGACTAAAACCTAGACTGGATTCACAATGCATCCACAGGATCAAAGTGCCAGTGCCAGCAGGGACACGACATTAGAATACTGTGTCCAGTTCTGGGCACCACAATTCAGAAAGGATATTGACAAATTGGAGCGTGTCCAGAGAAGGGCAACTAAAATGGTGAAAGGTCTGGAAACAATGCCTTATGAGGAGAGACTTAGGGAGCTGGGTATGTTTAGCCTGGAAAAAAGACGGTTTAGAGGCGATATGATAGCCCTGTTTAAGTATTTGAAGGGATGTCACGCTGAGGATGGAGCAGGCTTGTTTTCTGCTGCTCCAGAGACTGGAACACGGAGCAATGGGTGCAAGCTCCAGGAACAGAGATTCCACCTCAACATGAGGAGGAACTTTTTGACAGTAAGAGCTGTTCGGCAGTGGAACACACTCCCTCGGAGCGTGGTGGGGTCTCCTTCCTTGGAGGTCTTTAAACAGAGGCTGGATGGCCATTTGTCGGGGATGCTTTGATTGTGATTTCCTGCGTGGCAGGGGGGTTGGACTGGATGGCCCTCGTGGTCTCTTCCAACTCTGCAATTCTATGATTCTATGATTCTATGATTCTATGACATCATCTCCTATTCCCATCTGGCTTCCTTGTCCCCTCAGAGCTTTGGTGCAATCCTGATAGTAACCAGGGTGAGGTGGAGTTAATATGTTGATGGGAGCTTTATTGTTATTATCCAATAAATTGACTTTGATTTATGGTGAAACAAAATCCAGAATCCACAAAAAAAGTGACACCGTTATTGGCCAACCAAACTGCAAAACACATGATGCAAGCTTTCGAAGCTCCACTGGCCTCCTCATCAAGCAAAAGATGTAAAAAATTGAAGAAAGTCTATAAATGAGAGACCTGGAAGAGCCTTGGTCATCAACTGCCCCGCTCAGGTGTTGCAAAGTACCTAGGCACTACCTTTCCATGGTGATGGGGTTCCATGCTCCACTGAAGTAAAAAGTTATGTTGACGGTGGCGTTGCTGCTGGTAAGCTGTCACAAGTCAGATAGGCTTTTCCCAAGGAGTTAGATTATGTGTGCCAAACAACTACTGGGCAGCAGCAGTAGTGGGGGTGACACTGGCGGAAGCTCTTTCAGAGACAATGGAAGTGGCACTTTAGCTAATTCTGAAAGAGTTAGTACTGCATAGAAGAAGGCAACGGTAAACCACACCTGAATGGTTTTTACCTTGAAACCCCTATGGTGAGACAGTTCAAAATGATGAGAGCTATCTCTGCTGTAATGCAAAAGTCTCTCTCTCCATCTCACATCTTATGGATTAACACAGCTCCCTGTGTTTGCACTTTCCTTGAGGCATGGGTTGGGGACTCTCACAATAAGCATTTGCCTTTCAAAATTTGTTACTTTCCTACTGCATAGGAACCAGTGTGATTTGGGTGTTGGACTACAACTCTGGGGACAAGGGTTTGAATCCCTGCTCAGACATGGAAACCCACTGGGTGACCTTAGGCAAGTCACACTCTCTCATCCTCAGTGGAAGGCAAAGGGAAATCCCCTCTGAACAAATCTTGCCAAGAAAATCCCATGATAGGCTCGCCTTAGGGTCAGCGTGAGTCGGAAATGACTTGAAGGCACACGAGACACACCCCACTGCCTGCATACCAACACAAATGTGTACATATTTCTATGCTATGGTATTAGCTGGAATGTGCTAAGATGCCTACAGCACATGTGACTCACAATATAATCTAAGGGGTTATTTCAATGGTGAAAACACCCCTCATGCAATTCGCTGAGAATATGACTTGTCTAAATGGGATCCTGCATCAATTCACTGTATTCAGAAGGAGGGGACGCCCGAAACAGCAAAAACAATGCAGGAAAAGCCTTCACCACTTTTCCTTTAGTCTTTAAAAAATAGTGAGGGAGTGCACATTCCTGCTAGTTGGGACAAGCAATTCGCTTTGAATTGATTTCCCAAAGGAGAGGAAGCACAAAGCTGATTGGCCAGGCGAGCACGGGGGGGGGGGCAGGGCCTAATAACAGGGCAAGTGCCCACTACTATCATGTTGAGTTTTTGCCTTAGTGAACAATTGCTAAGGCTATAAAATGGGGTGCTTTTTGTTGTTGTTGTTGTTTTGGTGTCCTGTTTAATCGAAAACTCACTCCATTGCTCTAGTGCACCTTGGATATTTTTTTAAAAAAAGTTCAGTGGCAGCAAAGTACAAACAAGTAAATCATTTCTGGCCGCCATCTAGCTGTTAAGTTATCTGGCCGTTAAGATAAGTAGCTGCTGCTGCGAAACACCATTACTCTGAGGTACTCCATCCCCCCCACCCCCGTATAGACAGGGCCTAAGATGTTTCCATGCACATGTATGAGATGTTGCTCTTTAAAACTGCAATACCATATTTATCTATGTCTTTATGTATGCTACTACTACATCATTTTCAAGGGCAATAGCTCATTCAAGGGAGCTCATATAATAAAATCCAATATCATCATAAAGCATAAATAATATTAATAAAGTCAAGGAGCCATGGTGGCACAGTGGTTAAATGCCAGTATAGTAGCACCTCCTCATCTGCTGATTCGCCAACTGCTGGTTCAATTATCCACAGCTGGCGATGGCTGGGAGATGAGGAGGGATCTCCTGACACCTCTCTTCCCCTGAGAGAGCTCTGGTCACGGCGGGGGTCGATGGTGGGGAGGAAAGGAGGTGCAAGAAGGATCTAGCCTTCCCTGTCCCATCCCCTGGGAGAGCTCCATTTGCAGCGGAAGGGTGATGGTGATTGCAGGGGTGAGAAGGGAGGGCGAGGAGGGATCTCCTGCCACCACCCTTCCCCTGAAAGAGCTCTGGTTGCAGCGGGGGAGAAGGGAAGAGGGATCTAGCCTGCCCCCTCCCTTCCACTGGGAGGGCTCTCAGTGGTGGCAATAGCAACATGGGGGGGGGGTGAAGGGAGAGGAGGAGGAGTTCTCCCTCCCTTCTCCTTTCACCCCTGGGATGGCTCTCAGTGGCGGGAATGGCGACGGGGGCGTTTGCTATTATCCACAGATTTCACTATCCACAGGGTCCCCTGGAACGAATCCCCTGCAGATACGGGGGTTCTACTGTACTGCAGCCACAACATTGTAAATTCGATCTTACAGGACTCAGCCTTCCATCCCTCTGTAGGTCGGTAAAATGAGTATCTAGCTTGTTGGGGGCAATTAGCTAACATGTTGTAAACAACTTAGGGAGTGCTTTGGCACTGATAAGCGGTAAAGTAGGACCCTCGTATCCACTGGGGATTGGTTCGGGGGGGGCGTGGATAACAAAAACCATGGATAATAGCAAACACCATTGAAAATAATGGGACTTCTGGTTTAAAATACCATAGAGTTGCTTTGGGGTACCTAGAAAATGGCTAGAGAGGACACCTTTTCTGGGAAGACTCTATGGTAGGTGTGCTGTTTTGTGTCCCATGGATAATTGAATCTGGATAATAAATCAGTGGATATGGGGGTCCTACTGTATAGAAACAGAAGTGCTATCACTATTGCTATTGCTAAAATCAACAAAATCCCATAACACTCTCAGCCAATCGTATACACAATTGCAGCTGAAAGCCAAGACTAGGCCAACAAACCACAGTCATGTTCAAAGGAAATGGATAAGTCTTCAGAGCCTTAACAGCCCATAGATGGCAGCCCTTTTCAGAGGCAAAGGGCCATTATTGATGAGGCCCCTCTTTCTTATAAGTATCAGAAGGCAGTCAAGCAAGAAGTACAGATCATCTGAGGGGAGAGGCAGTTCTTTCAGTAACTTGGCTCCAAACTATTTAAGGCTTTAAAGGTTAAAATCTGCCCTTTATACTAGACTTGGAAAAATATCAGTAACCAGTGCAGCTGGTGTAGTAAAGGTGTCATGTAATCCAACGCCTGTCCCTGTCTCCCATAAAATCTGGGCAGCTGCATTCTGCACCAGCCAAAGTTTCCAAGCCATCCATCCCATGTCAAACGCTGCTTCAGAGTATCCCCAACACTCAGGAATATTGTTATGCAAATTAATTTGAGGGGTTTCAGCATGAATGATGAAGTCATAATCACAGAGTTGGAAGAGACCACATGGGCCATACAGTACAACCCCCTGCTTTGCAGTCCAACCCTGGACAGATGGCCATCCCAGCCTCTGTTTAAAAACCTTCAGGGAAGGAGACTCCAGCATACTCTGAGGCAGCATGTTCCATTGCCCAACAGCTCTCACCATCAGGAAATTCTTCCTAATGTTTAAGTGTAGCTTAAATCCATTGCTCCATGTCCTTAGGTGGGGACAACTCTCCAGACATTCATGGATTATGTGGCCCTAGCCAGCTTACCCAGTGGTGAAGGTTGTTGCCAATTGCCTTCCACCAAATTTAAAGCATTGGAGTTGCACACCCCTACTATTAATGCACAATAATACCTATGTTGCCATAGCTCACTGCTCAATGAAACACTTCTGTCTAACCTCTACAGAAGTGAAACACTTCTGTCTACGTGCTCAAACACACGTTTTGTGGTTCTTTGCTTTCATTAACATTTTGATTGTACTGTATTTAGTTTTAGTTTTTTCCCCTCTCCAAAACCTGAACAATAACATTTTGATTGTGGAAGTAAGAACTGTGAATAATGGAGCTACAGAAGCACCCAGGCACTCAGAAATCCTAGGAAATCATTCCTGATGAGCAATACAAATATACTAAATGCCTATGACAGCTTGTGAGTTTGTTACAATTGTTTTATTAACTAAAGGAATTGCGGGGCGGGGGGGGGGAACAGAATGCTCTCTTGCTGTGTCACTCAAACACAGAGTCCGAAAAATATATCCTTTTGTGGACTACTCCTACCAGAATCCCCCAGCCAGCATGGCCACTGGTGGATTCTGTGAGTTGTAGTCCCTAAAAGTTTTTTCTTTCAAACTCTGCTCAGGGATGTTAGCAACCAGAGAATCAACACTGGTCAGTTTGTTACCTGAATTGGTGGGATCCGTGGGGACCCACTCATATCACTTAAATTATAATATTAAATTGAGGAATTTTAATTAGCTCAAAGGTATGGCTATGAGAGGTTGGGTAACTGGCAGGACCTTTACACCTGTGTATACCAGTACTCACTGCAGAGACTCTGAGTTGAAAGTAAATAACATTGTTTTTATTGGAAAATAAACATGAAAGCATTCACACATGCACTCATGCTCACAAGAGACCACAGAAGGCTAACGATGAATTAAGGCAGAAAGTTTGGATAGAGGAACAGATTCAAGAGAAATATGGGCTATAATTACCAGTCTGAAGAGCAGAGGTTCATACAGGAAAGAAGACTGAGTCAAGAAGCTGAGGGTGCCACAGCAGTCTGGTAGAGTGACAGTGTATGAATAACTTTGCACACTGGGCTATTATTGTCTGGGACTAATATTTATACCCAATTTCATATCCTGAAGGGGTGTCTGAGTGTAAAACAATACTAGGATGGGTTTACTACAACTTGCAAACTGTTGATGATTGAATCTATGAGTGCAGAATCCATGGATATGGAGGGCTGACTGTATCTGTATCTGCAAATACATAATGAGTCATAATGAGGCTGGAGAGAGACTGAGGATCTGTGAAATGGTGGGAGGCATGGATTCCCACCATTTCACAGATCCTCACGTTTTTCTCCAACCGCATCTCTCTCCAGCCTCACATATATATATAGTACAGGTATGTGCTATGCTACTTGTGTTGTAGCTGAAAGGTTTTGTATTTTAGAATACTTTGGATTTCAGAATTCCAGATAAAGGATACTCAACCTGTAAAACAAATCAAATGTGAAAGCCATAATTGATAGAAACCAATAATTGGTCTGTCTGGCTACTTAGTTTTTGCTGTGAGTTCAGACAACCAGTTGAGGAAGCTTTATGGGAAGTAAAAGCCTAGCAGTATCATCACTTCACCACCACCATCAATATAAATATTATTAATTCAGCACCACCAATGTACAACAATCGGACCCAACAAGTGTCCAATACATTTGCGATGATGCCATTTTGTTGTATTACCAGAACTAAGGGCCAAGCTACACTTGCTGCTAGAGACCATGAATGGATCTCCCATAGTATTTAAAAGGAAAAAAAAACTTTATATGAGCAGCACAAGAAGAGATAGATTACACCAATCTGGCAGAGAAGGCATTTAAATCTCTCAGTCCATGCAATTTTAGCTTATCAAAACTTGCCTCCCATCTCCAAAGTATCCACGGGCCTCCCAAGGGAGAAATTACAGGGATAGGATCCATTGGGCCCTTTGGCTACAAACAGAAGTTGCAAGACTTTGACTAAGGAATTTGTGCTAGACAGCAGAAAGGAATTACTGAATCTGAGCTGGCAGGAAAGACTGCACACTTCAGACAGATAAACTAAGATAAAATGTGTTTTTACATTATTTTCCCTAATACACACATTTTGTTTACTTTTCTGATTGGAGAAATACATACATGTAACAAAACTTTACAAAACAAAAATTTCTTACAAAACTTGTAAGAAATACATACACGTAACAGCGGTTGTATAATGCTTCAGAAGGTGCAGATTAGGTAAGTTTACATGAACATACAAACCAAATGAACATAGAATCATAAAGTGGAAAGAGACCACAAGGGATATCCAGTCCAATCCCCTGCCATGCAGGAATAAACAATCAAACCATTCCCAACAGATGGCCATCCAGCCTCTGTTTAAAAACCTCCAAAGAAGGAGACTCCTCCACACTCCAAGGCAGCCGAACAGCTGTCCATTGCCGAACGGCTCTTACTGTCAGAATGTTCTCCCTAATGTTTAGGTGGAATCTACCGTATTTTAACATATTTCCTTATAATACCTAAACCACATGGAAAAGTACTTCAACCTTGTCCTCAGGTCTAGTAGAGGATGCTGTCCCATAACAAGGGTTGAGGAAAGATTCAGCAGCCCATAGAGTTAGGCTACTTTAAGTGAAATGGAAAGGAGCACCATTTTGTCCCTAATCATAATGTTTTTGGCCAGCCCCTATGCTGAAGATGGGCCACAGCAAGCATGTTGAAATATTTTGAACTCCCATACGGGGGTCCCACCCATACCCTCCATTGGTTGAGAGATACACTTGTTATCAAATACATCATGAACAGAACCATTTTTTGTTACACAAAATGTCTAGAGTAATTCAAGCACCTTGCTATGCATATATTATGTGCTCTGGCCAATCTCAAAGAAAATCTAACCATCTAGCATCCTTTTAGCATTTGACTAGAAGGGCACATCACTAGCATCTCTGATCTGTGACAGCTGTATACCCAAAATGAAAGTATGACAACAGCAAAGTGAAAATATATCTGACAGCTCACATGCGCAAAAGAAACTACACTACAGAGGTTAAATAACAGCTTAGGAGAGGCTGTAGTTGGCAGAAGAGATGTTTGGCATCACAAAGCTTCACTTCCCAATATTATATGACAGCTTGAACACTGAAGCTCTGAAAGACAATACAATGATGCTTCCTCTTTTTATAGCTGCTGCTGCTCAGCCACTACCTCATCATCTTACTTTTTAATACCATTTTATTATGCTAAAAAGGAACAGTACACAATGAAACATACAGACAATACATATAAACACAAAATACAATCAAATCAAGGCAAATAATGAATGACGGACATTCAAAAAATGTCATTCCAAAAAAGCAGCAGTCTTCCTACTTGAGCAAGCAGGAAAGCAGCAGCAGTGGTGGTAAAAGTAATGGGAGGAAGAGACAGCCAGCTCCAAACTGCATGCTCCATTAATATGGTAGGACCCCCATATCCGCTGGGGATTGGTTCTGGGGAGCTCGTGCATACAAAAAACTGTGGATAATAGCAAACATCATTGAAAACACCTCTGGTTTAAAATACCACAGAGGTGCCTTGGAGGACCTAGAAAATGGCTAAAGAGGACACATTTTCTAGGAAGACTCTATGGTAACTGTGCTGTTTTGTGTCCCATGGATAACTGAATCAGTGGATAATGAATCAGTGGATACAGGGTCCTACTGTGCCTGGCTTTGAGAGTTGGGTGGGGGATCAAACTCAAGGCAGTATGGGAGAATGGCTTGGAAAATCATCTGTGCCGGCCTTGTCCTTCCAGCACTTTCTTTGGCTTCCTATGGCCATCATTTTCTCTTTCTTCTTGTCTTTGTCATTGCTGCCATGTTACTACCTCCAATGTAACTATACTGGTTGAACTGTATGTTCTCAGCCAAGGTGACTTACTGTATCTGACTGAAACATGTACAGCTGTTTGCCACATAAACTCCTCCCCATCTGTATAACTTCCATGTCATATTTTCTTGACATGACCAGTACTGGTATAAAAACTCTCCATGTGACTGCAAGTATTGACATAGCAAGTTACAATAGATAGTAGAGCTGGGAGTGGAAAGTCACTATGTGGAATCAACACCTCTCCCCGCCCCCCACACAACATATTTGAAAATGTCTACTGGTGTATTTGCCCTTTGAACAACAGACTTTCATGCCATGTGGTTTTTGCAAATTTCCAAAGCTGCCTGCTGTCCAATTACTACTATGCTGCCTCATTCCATATTGCTCTTCAAGAAAAAGGAATCAAAAGCCCCCTTTTTGACATACTGAGCTTCATGTATGTTTCTTTGCATCCTGGCTGTAACATCTAGAGTGGACCACCTCTTTGCCATATAAGATTTTAAATGGTGGATTTTAAATTATGAATTTTAAATAAGGATTAATTGTTTTAATGGGTTTTTGTCACATTTGCTTTTTAGATTGATGTTATGTGTTTTAACAGATGTTCTGTGTTTTTAACAGGTCTTGTATGCTTATCTGTTTTGCTCCCCATCATCATCATCATCATCATCATAGATACAAAGACTGAAGAGTAAAGGGCACATTACTTGTGACAGTAAACCCAACATTTGGAAGTTTTGCCACAATAATGTCAGTGCACAATCAAGTCAGGGCCACAATGTATGGGGGACTAGAGTGTTATCCATTTCCTCCTGTGCTGTCTCACAACTAAAATTGCCACACTCACCCAGCTGTTATTTGACTTGGAGAAGCTATCATTCATAACAATGAGAATTACTCAGTCAATTAGCAGCTAGTGAGACATACTTTTTATTGGGATCACAGGAGTGTGATGGATGCAGTCCATCCCAGGTATAGGAAATAAGGAATGTATCGTACCTGAAGATGCTCAGAGCAATGACATGCCCTGACACAACCTGAGTTCCTTCCATGGCCCTCTCCTCTCCAGTTTCAGTAATGCTCTACCCCACCCCCTTACTTAAACTGAGACTATGTGGGACTAGCTACAAATTCACCCCCACTTTTCTTCTTCTCCACTCTACCCTTTCCCTCCCTTGCTTATTTATTGATGGGTTTTACACCATGTGCCTGCTGTCATGGAGGAATGACTTTGGGAATCAGGAGGAAGGACTGGAGGATGGAGTAGAAATGAAGTAATGGGCGCAATGGTAACCATCCTACAGCATTTCCAACTACATTTCTTCCTCTTTCTACTATTCCACTTTCTCATTTCTACTAGCATCCAAAAGAGGAAATGGTTCCTATCCCCCTTCTATTTGTACATGTGGTCCACTCAGCCAACCGTCTCTCCCCACTCCACTTCCAAGAGACTGAGATCAAGAGGACCTTTGCATGGGATAGAACATGCATGGCTAGACATGCTTTCAAGCGAGGCTGAGCAATTCTTTGGTGGAAAGAAGGTGTTTGCTTGGAGCACACACTCACTCATGAGTGAGGGCCACCACTATTGTTGTTTGAAAGGAAGCAGCACTGTACAACCACCATAAGGCACCCAAACAGCAGCCATGGCATCATCCTTTGTTGGGGAAAAACAGGGGCACAGACCCGTTGAACGTAAAGATAAAAGGAATTAGGAAGGGGATGGCAAAGAAGGGAAGAGGTCCAGGGTGGGAAATTTGAGGGCTAGAAATGTTTTATTTTTTTCTCCCTGCGGATGGGGAGGGGTAGATCTTCCGATGTTGGGTACGTGTGGCTTTTTTTACTGCCTTACTCATTCAGTTCTTGCAGTTTTATGCAATTAAAGCATAGCTGCAAAGTGAAAGCATGGCAGCATTTTCAAAATAGTGATGTCTTGAAAATAAAAACAAGCATTTAAACAGTTGGTCTGAAATAATGATACAGTGACTATAAAGAGAAGAAACAGGACTTGAGTTATTTCAATTCTGTCATTCTATGTGACCAATTGGAGTTTTTATTTGTGTTTTAATTATTATTTTGTGTTTATGATTATTACTGAAAATCATTTTTCTGATATGAGGGTTGTTAAAAAATGACCTGCTTCTGCTAGGTATGCCACTGGTGTGTATGTTGGGGGGGGGTGAGTATTCTCTTCTCTTCTGTGTGCATTGTTGGCATTTACAATAAAGCACAAGAACAAACATTCAGTTTCTATAAGGTTCTTACATGTCCTCTTTTGTATGGGACATCCTGAATTTGGGGTCCTAGTCTCATTCTTTATCAAGGTAATATAGGATACCACAATCTCATGTTTGACAGTAGACATCAGCATTTGGTATATACAGTATGCAGCAAACAGGCTTTACATACTAAATGCCAGGGTGTCCTCTTGCTTTCCACTATCCAGCTGGACTGACACTGAACAGCCTACCATTATGAGATCTGCTTGTTTGGAGGTTCCAGTGAGATCTGAAATCTTACAGGAGCCCTGAGATCTCACAAGAGGCTCTCCTCTCATAAGATTTAAGTGGACATATATAGCCCATCCTCACATGCCTTCTATTGCTCTGCAAACAACAACAGCAACCCCCCCCCCAAAAAAAAACCTGGCAACCCTAAGCTTCACACATTTGAGCATCACATGTATCCTGGATCTCAAGTAACCAAAAGCCGAAGGCAGGTCTCCCTGACTTCAGTGGCATTTAAGAAAGTGTAATTTGCTGTGGAATTGCTGACAAATACTTCTTTAATTCCTTCAGTGACCTTTCACCAGCATGACAGTCAATTTCAAGGCCTTGCTCAAGCCTGCATAATCAATGGCAAGCTCTGCTCTGATTATGCTAAGTGAGAAACTGGAGGCTCTCTTTCCAGGAGGAGCTTCTAGAATCCTCATATTATTCATATTATCATAGAGTTGGAAGAGACCTCAAGGGCCATCCAGTCCAACCCCTGCCATGCAGGAATACACAATCAAAGCACTCCCGATAGATGGCCATCCAGCCTCTGTTTAAAGACCTCCAAAGAAGGAGACTCCACCACACTCTGATGTTGAAATGACGTTGAACTTCCACTCCCATTAGCCCCACCCAGTCAGTGACCAAGGATGATAGGAGCAGTAGTCCAATACCGCCGGGAGGGCTGTTGCCTGGGGTTCATGCCTGCCTGCCTGCCTTCGGGGTGTCCCATCCTTTTTATCCTGACCAAATATTACCAAGACCAGCTGCTAGAAAGGACAATGATGAAAAATTCTAACTCTCTTCTTATTTTAACAAACCTCTTATGCACAGGGCAGAATCCAGCTTCAATACTATATGACATTTTAAAGGTGATTCTGATTTGGTAAGACAAATTGAGATAGGCAATTGATGATACTGTTGTTTAAACAAGATTAGAAGTGTTATTATTCTAGATTTGAGAGCATTTCTTCCAGTGTGAAATATCATAGAATCACAGAGTTGGAAGAGACCAAAAGGGCCATCCAGTACAACCCCCTGCTGTGCAGGAATAAACAATCAAAGTACTCCCAACAGATGGCTTATCCAGCCTCTGTTTAAAAACCTCTAAGGAGATTACACCACATTCCAGGGCAGCATATTCCAGTCTGGAGGCAAAATGGGGATATACACAAAAATAAGGTGGTAAATTCTGCAAACTCCCAAATTTTTGCAGATGCAAATTATTTTGTACACTTTTTAAAAGAATTGAAAACCTAAACTTTTTTTTTTTTAAAGAAACCAAGATATACCTATGAGCTCAGAAAATCAAGGGGACTATGAGTTTAAAAGGCAGAAAAAAACTGAAGTAAAGGAGAAAGTTTGCCACCTTGAGTACTTAATATCTTTTTATCCTAGAGATGGGACTGGGGTTTGATGACATGCCGTTACCATGGGGTCCTCTCCCTTCATTCTCCTCCTCACTCCTTCTCCCTGTCTCTAGTATGGTTTGACAGGCACTCTCAAATTCTTTATAGCCAGAGTTTGGAAAAGTTCCTTTTTTTTTAACTGCAGAACCAAGACACCTCCCCACTCCCAGCCAGCATGGCAATATCACATAGAAAGGAACTGGCTTCCCCCTCAAGCTTTTCCCCCACAGAAAGGAATTGGCTTCCTCCTCAAGCTTCTCCTCCACAAGCTCTTAACATACATGGCTGCCGATCTAGGCGCTCTCCTTTCAGGAGCTGGGGATATACTGCAATATTCTGTTACAGCCCCATACCTGTCATATCAATGTTATGAAAGTTAGTTGTTCCTTGGCACAGACACTGTTTATCATCCCTTGAAAAAGTTTGCCTGGAGACATACTGTACAAGGCATCAAGGAATAAGGCAGCATTTTATACAGCTGCTGCTACTGCTTGAAAGCTCTTTGCCTGCAGCTCTCTTTGTGCTACTGCTCAGTGAAGTGGAACACACTAATGCCGAGCCCCACCTTTTACCATTTCTAACCTTCAGAAAGCAGATTGGAATGCAGTCAGGAGCATCTAACAGCATACAGTTTGCCAGACTGTTGACAGTTCCCAACAGAGTTGGGCCTAAGTCTCTGGCCTATCTGGGGAAAAAAATATATCCGTGCACTTGAGGGATACTTAGCAGCTGGATATTTTTAATTTGCTATGATGATGTCCTAAACAGGATATGAGTATGCTTTCTTCTATGCTTCAGTTCACAATTAGGGGCTTCTACATTCAGTATTTCATCCTGAATACTCTTACCTAACGAAAGTGTCATTGGGCTTGTCTATACGACTGGGAAATGTGGACTGATGCACGCTAATGCCAAATCGCAGCAGCTTCTGTTTATCTGAACATGTTGGGGTTTTTTTGTTTTTTTTTTTGCAAGACTGCAGGAATGAGAAGCTATGAAGCTATCTGCTTTCTCTGTTCCAACAGGCATGCCTGAGAATCAAGATGGCAGGTGTAAGTGAATTACTCGCATTTTTATTTACCTTGAGTTGCTGCTGCCAAACATATTTTTTTAAAAAGCATACCTAAGGTGTGAAAGTGAGATATTCTACCTAACTATATAAATAGGGGGGGGAGGGGGGGAAGGCTGTTTTGTTGCCTCAACACATGATTGCTATGGTCAAAATCCAACATGGCAGTTTTGGGTGCTTGCCTTTTTAGCAAGTTCCACCCTCTGCACACATCCGACCAATCAGCTTTGCACTTCCGCATTTATTGGGAATGCAAATGAAAGTGAATCGGTTGTCTCAATGAGCTGGAATGCGTGTTTCCTGCGGAGCTTTTTAAACACTACGGGAAAAGCTGAGAAGGCTTTTCCTGTGGCATTTTTGGTGGATTTGGCCCCCCTCCCTCCAAGTATGGTGGATTGATGCAGGATGCTATTTAGACAAGTCATATTCTCCTCCATTTCTATGAGGAGTATTTTTACCATTTAGACAACCCCATTGTGAACTAGCAATCTGCGGTAAGCATAAGGGTTTCAGGGCCTTCATGGAGCTTCACTGATGTCTATATGTATATGGAGCTTCCTAGCCTGAAAATTACTTTCATGTTGAAATTTTATTGCCTGTGTTTTACTGCCCTTTGTCCTCAGTCCCAACATGCCCAGAAAGGGGATTGGCCTCTGCCTGCATTGATACCCCTCCAGACCATCTAAACTGATAAGAAGTAACATCTGAGACAAAATGTAGGCCTGAGACTCTATCTGACACCATCACTTTTCTTCTCATGTATGATTTTTAGCATCCTTACCTGATGAAGAAGCCAGTGAAGCTTTGAAAGCTGGCATGATGTATTTTGTGCATTTTGGTTGGCCCAATAAAAGTATTGCTGCTTTGTGGGTTTTAGATTTAATTGTATTATTCATATCCATGGTAATTAAGTGGGAGTTATCCTAGAAAGTCAGTGGAGTGTTGTGATTACAGCATTATTGGGAATCATGCAGATCTCCAGATATTGTTGGATTCTAACATCCCACAGCCCTAGTCAGCATATCCAATGTTGAGGAATGCAGGGAGCTGTAGTCCAACAATATATGAATTTCCCACCCTCAGGCTGAAGTAAAGGACTAGGACAGACCTAGGTTGAAAGGTTCACTTGGCTATGAAATTCACTGGATCACCTTGGCCAGGTACTAACAGTCATTGATATTCTACATTTGGCTACTTAGGTACATTTGTACAACTAAGTAATGTCTCCCAGCCTACCCACCCTCAGTCCACATTAAGAGTCAGCAGCTGGACTGAGTGAAGGAGATCAGGGCACAAAGAGGATGGCATTTCCATCCCCCGCCTACCAGATTCATAGTCTAGGGACTTGCAACAGGGGCCCTGCTTCTGATTGTCACATTGGTGGGAGGGGGTGGAAATGTCACCCTCCTTGTATCCTGATCAGAAGCTGAATGGACCTCCTTTACCCAATCCGACTGCTAGCTCTTAAGTGGACTAGAGTGGCATTTATGCAGTTTTATAGCATGATTACATAGTCTTATTGAATACAGAGCAGTTATGATCTATAACTGCAGTACTGAATGCCAGATGTTATACTTTGGCTTATGATACCTCACAATGTTGTTGCATGAGATAATGAGAAAAATTGTGAGTAAGACCACGTATAGTGTCTTGAACTCCTTGGAAAAAAGGTAGGATACAGATGTAACTAAAAAAAGAAAGAAAATTGATGCATGTGACCATGGATGAGGTAAAGTTCATCAAGCTGGATTCAGAATTGGGTTTGCAATTATGATCAGATTTAGAAAACCCATGCTACAGGGGGATGGTCCCCACCTTCTACACATCTGCAGTTTTATCATATTGTCTTATCATCTACTTGCTGTTGTCTCAGTCCTGGGAGGTAAATGCTATTTTAAAAAGCTTTTAAAAAGTGATGGGAAAAGCCTAGAATCTCCAGGAGCTTAAAGGAGAGGAGACACGACTCTATAAATTTATCTAATCAAATGATGGTAGAAACTTGATCTGAGATTAGAAGTACTTCTAAGGGGGGGGGGAGGTTTGGCTTGTGACGCACCTGAGGATTATATATGGTAGATAAATTGGTAATTCCAATGAAATACTTCTGGAGTTCCACCAATCTCCTTCTGGTATCACCAATCTCCTATATGATGTTAAAAGAGCAGCCACAGCCAGGCCTCATTCAAGACATTTTACTGCTGGAGACAGAACAGTAAAATGCCAAAAAAAAAAAAAAAAAAAAACCCTCCAAGTCAAGGTGCCTAGTGCCCAAGACCAGGCAATTGGGGAGGGGGCTATCTGAGGCATAAAACTACACAAACTTCTCTCCTCTCCCTATGGAGCAAAATCAGAACTTGGAAATTACCTGTAATGTGTTTCTTGCAGTAAGTTACTTTGGTAACTATTTACTTTTAGCAGTAATGAGCTATAATTCACTATTTCCCAGGATTTCTGCCTGCTACTCTTTACTGGGTTGTTCTGGCTCACTCCAAACAACAGGTGGGGTGGGAGGGGGAGGAAGGGTCACATGGGTGGCTGCCTTGACTGGTTCTTTATAGCCTTTGGTGGAGCTACTGAGGAATAGCAGGAAGGAGGTAATACAGGATATATTGAAAACATGAGCTGTACTAGAGACTCAGGTTAGTTCTGATGTTTTTTTAAAGCCTGCCTCTCTCCAGTTAGTCCAATTGAAAAAGACTGCTGGAAGAAAAGTGGGTGGGAGGGGGGAGACAGAAAGATTTAAATGTGAGTGAATGCGAGTGTGGTGCAGGAGGGCTCCCAAACAGCACATTGGGGATACACCTGGGCTAACTGGATTGATGTGAAATGTAAAAGTACTCTTTAAAGGAGGGGGGATGCCTCACAGATGGAAACTAAAGAGCATTTTCCTGTATTTTTCATCAGCACAATAATAACTGTAATGGTAACGTGTTATCTAACAAGTAATCCAGCAAGCTACTTCTTGAATTGCAGTAACAGTAATAAGTAATAACCTAACGGGTAATAAGAGTAACAAGTAATGAAACTACTTCCCTTTTAAAACACTACAAACTGAGTAAAATACAATAATAATAACTTAAATAACTAACAATTTGTGGTCCTTTCATGACAACCAACATTTGCTGTCTGATGTAGATGCTACACTCTATCTAAGGGCATGACTAGTCCTTAGCAAGAGCTCTCTATAAGAATAGGTATATGGATCCTGGAACCACAGAGAGGAGATCAGAAGTTGGATGGTACAGAAAACTGGAAAATGGGGGGAAGAAATAAAAAGTCCCCAAATCTCTCCAGATTTGTAGTCCAATGCTCAAACCATTACACCATACCGTTTACAAAAAGGATGCTTGGGGGAAAGAAAAACAAACTCTCGCTTTGGTTCAGTATATCAATTTCGAAGCGTCTTGTATAAAGAAAGGGTTTAATTAATGAGATGGGGTGGGAGAGAGAGATATCACTATATGAATGGCTTTGAATGTAAGTAGTTAGGGGTGGGATGCTTTAGATAAATTAAAATTTTGGTACAGTACATGGATTTAAAGGAGAGGGGGACATGAGCAGAAATTGCTTGAGAGATATCCAACTTTTCTGTGGCCAGATTCCACAGACGGAAATGAGAGGAGAAAATAGATATTTAGATCTTAATTATACAAAATGTGTTAGAGCTCTACTTAACTTAATTAACTGTTTTTGAAGATATACAAGCTCCATTTAGGATCTGGAGCTTGTGGTTTTGAAAAAAAAACATTGTGTAAACAAATACTTAGGCAATTTTTTCAGATAGTGCATTAAAAGAGATCTCTTTGGACATTATAGTAATATAAAGGATAACTATTGGTGTCTTCATAACATTTGTGACTTCTTCTCAGAATTCTCACTTTATACTTTGGGATGGTGTATGGTAAAGCTATTAACCACATGGAAATATTTTCAGATCTCATAGGCATTGTATCCCATTCTCTATCTTCTTTTCAGCTTTAATAAAATAATGGCCTTATATAACATCAGAACCTTTGTCAACACTAGGGATGGTAATTCTTGATTTTCCCCAGCCCAGTGGGTGTTGGGAAAACTCTTATCTATTCCCCCATCCCCTCCACAAGATGACAGGAAGCAGTGCAGCTTTCTCTGGACATGTACTGCATACAGTACTTGTTAGTATTGGGGCCTGGAGGGAGGGAAGTTGGGGAGAAAATAAAAACTGACTAGCCAGGATTTCTGTGAAAAATTGAGAGGGAGGAAGAAGTTGCAGAGTGAAATTGAGGAGGGGGAGGTTGATATGTGACAATCTAGGGCCTGCCTGCACTGCAAGAAATACAGCAGTTTGACACCACTTTATCCACCATATTTCTATCCTATGGAATGCTGGCATTTGTAGTTTTGTGAGGTATTTAGCCTTTTCTGTCAGAGAACTCTGGTGCCTACCAAACTACAAATACCAAGATTCCATAGGATAGAACTATGGTGGATAAAGTGGTGTTCAACTGCTGTATTTTTGCCATGTAGACAGGCCCCTAGTTTCTGTTTTCCTCACAACTTCCTTCCCTCCAGGCCCCAGTCCTGACAGGAGGCTGTGAGAAGACCATTCAGCTGTCAAAGCAGCTAGGGGAAGAGAAAACATCTTTTCACAACCCCTAGTAAGGATTTCTGTGAAAGACTGGGGCTTAGGGGAGGGGAAGTTGTAGGAAAAACAGAAATTAGATTAACTGCCAAATATCCCCAAGAGCCCCCACCACCACCATTTTCCACAGAAATCCTGACTAGAGGCTTTGAAAGATGTTTCAGCTGTCAAATCAGCTGGCAGGGGTGGGAGAGAGGAAACTGAAATGTCTTTTCACAACCTCTAGACAGGGTTGGGGCTTGAGAGAAGTTGTGGAGAAAATAGAAACTAGATGGTCAGCTGAGAAATGTCCTTAACGCCCCCCCCTCTCTGCAACTACCCTCCACAACTCTCAATTGGCTAAATCCAATTGCAAGTCTCAATTAGAGTGCACCCACTGAATCAGTCGGGAGTTGGCAGGTCAACAGTTATGACATTGAGTGGGTCCACTTTAGTTGGGACTAACAGTTGGATTTAGACCAATAAATATAATGTGACTCAACAAAATGAAGGAGACAGTGTCTGTGTGACCTACACCTGTCATCCAGTTGCTAAGAGCTGATGGGCAACTTTAAAACCTTGTTCTCCTTTCTTATTGTGATACTTTATCTTTAAATTAGATTTGGACTGGATAGCCCTTCAAACAAAGGATGTCCTCAAATAGAGGAGTATCCTCTGACAGACCTTCAAAAAGAAAACTGTTTTCTGTAAAGCAGGATACATGGCCATACTATGTTGGGGCTGGTGCCAGTAGGCACACAGAACAAAACTAGGGTCAGTGTGGAAGTAGTACGACATTACGGCTAATGGAAAATGGAAGGGTAGGCAAAGATAATATGCACGTCTATCAAGAGCTCTGAAGAACCATTCATGACATTTTAGAACCCCTAATCCTGCTCCTCTGCTTTGTTTCAGTGGCATGTTCCGTATTAACCCTAATAATGCAGAGCCCTAGTTCATGTTATTCTTGGGGGGGGGGAATGATCCTGCACACAAGGTATCCACAGGTTTGTGTGACATGTCTGCTTTCAGTGTCTAGCTGCAAGACTGTGAGGAATGGTGCTTTGACAGACAAATATACGAAGACCCATATTTGGTTAAGAAAAAAGGCCACAACTTTTATCAGTTATAACTGCTGTACGCTTGACCTAGATGGGACCGGATCCCGGCATCAGGTGATCCACTGTCAACCGATGACTGTCCCCATCCATCCACAAGCTGGTAACCAGCAGTGTGCTAGAAATGGGATGGCACATGGGTTAAAGCCTCTGTGTGGATCCCCCATCACCTGGATGTGAAGCTTGATCCCTGTTCATGATCCAGACCCATGTCACCTTCACTCCAAGGTCCCTTATGGGAACCTCTACTGGGTATGACAAGGTAACAGGACTAGTCTCTCAAAAAATGGATCCAATCTCATGCCAAATCACCCCACAAATTGTGACATTTAGCATACTTGTAACAAACATAAGGGAGAGAGTGTGGAGTGAATATCAGGAAACAACTGAAGCTTCACAGGCTAGGGATGCATTTTTATGTACCCCCAACAACCTGGAATGAAAATTTCACCTACTGTACTGAAGGCCTGCCCCCAGAAAAAAATGCACCAAATCCAATTGGCTGTTTTTCCTGCTGTAACTGAGAACCCACAAAAGCTGTGCAGGACCCTGGGAAGGGAGGGAGATTATGTTGGCTAGCAGAAAATGGTGACAAGACTCTATTTCCACTTCCTGTATGGGGACAGCAAAAACAGCTTCCCAGGTAAGTATGGGACCATCCCTTCATGTCTGTTATTATCCCAGTGGGGATGGTGAGAAAAGGCCAGTTTGGTCTTCCAGCATGGTATTACTCCGGCAAATGTATGAATTCTCACCATATAATACTGTTTAATATAAATCATAAATTAATCATTCCTAGAATAGCAGATGAGTCTAAGTTAATTTATGGCATCGAATCCTTCAACTGCCTGTGACTATCTGGAGAACAGCACCCTCCCCCCATGTTTCTCATATCATGCTACCAAAATATTCAACATATTCTTGGTGTCTAGGAAATTAATAACAGTGACGGATGTGCTAGAAAATGTATTTTTGCACAAGGTATAATTTAAGTGGCTTCACTTCACTGCACTACTGTATGTAAAGTGTCAGTGCTTCTCTTCAGATCCATGGGACACTATTTCAAATAGATTAAAAAGAGACATTGCATTCTCAGTTGGCTACACTATACATTCACTTGCTTAAACTACTATTTATAACTTATTTATTGTGCAGTAAGGAAGAAGGCATATTTATAAAAATTGCCTTCTATTTTTTGGATAATATTTATGCAACTTCGAAAACTTCATATCATGTATTTTTATTCCAACAACTCTGAATATTATCTCCCAAATTCCAGCATCCCAAAAGAATTTGCAGTTCTCTCAACAAATCTTTGTGTTCAAGGAGGCAATTTCCAGTGTTTTCAAACAGGTTGTGTGCAATCACCAATGAATCCCTAACCTTCCCAAGTTGCCCCAGGCTCTGGTCAAAGCCTGTGAAATAGTCCAAGATATTTTCTGAAATCCAGTGGAACCCAACCAGGCTTTGTTGTATATATAAAAATGGCTGCACTACATCACCAAGTTAAGGATGGTACTATAAACAGCTTTTGTGGCAACATCTCAAAATCTAGACCAACATATTATCCTCCAGATCAGAACCAGAACCACCAAAGTGTATTAGAAATAATTCTTCCTCATCCCCATGGACCCATGGCAGATATCACTGTTCCATTTTGGCTGAAAATTATGTCCAAGTGCAATTTCTTGGTTTTTCAGGAATTGTGGAGGAATTGGGGGTCTTTTTAAAAAATAATAAATCATTCCTGGAAGCAGACAGGAACATAACTACCTTTAGAGTGTAGTATCTGTTGGTAAATGTGAAAGATAGTATTGGATCTCATAGCAGACTAATGAAACTGGCAAAGTTTTAAGAAAAGCTCCAGGCTTGCTAATCCTCTTTGAGGCTTTCTTTGCAAATGCAAATTCCTAATTGTCACAAAGGGGATGGGCAACTGTTCTGGTTAATTCAGATGATATAAGGGAATGGGAAAAATGCTAAATTAATTTGGCAAACAGACTTCAAAACAGAAATCTCAGATGCAAACTAGACTAGAATACAGCCTGCTCTTCCATTTAAACGCAGATCAGTGTTAACTAGGGAAAACAACCTCAAAACCACCTAATACATAGGTGATACCTTACTTCAGTTAAGTTAGCACTGATAACTAAAAGGTCCTCCCCTTATTGCTGGAGTTGCATGGTCAAGAGAACATATTTGCATATGTGGTTGCATTGTCCAGCAGTTTATAATTTATGGTCACAAGTTTGCTCTTATTCTTGTGTGCCTTCATGTCATTTTTTTTTTTTTAACTTATGATGAACCTAAGGCAAACCTATCATGGGGTTTTCTTGGCAAAATTTGTTCAAAGGAGGCTCACCTTTACCTTCCTTGGAGAGTGAGAGAGTGTTGCCCAAGGTTACCCAGTAGATTTTAATGGCTGAGTAGGGATTTAACCCTGGTCTCCCAGTGTCCTAGTTCAACACTCAAAATACTACACCATGCTGACTCATGGTCACAAGTGCTAAACCCAATTCTGAATATTACAAAACAAATAAAAATGACCGGAACTATTATTATTATTATTATCAATTGACGCTCAAGAAAATAAGCTTCTCCAGCAGGAAGACTTGATCTCTCTCCTACTATCTATAACCTGTACTGAAATCATTAGGCGCTGGAAAGCTTTAAGTAATCTCAGTGTTGAAGCACAGTGGACCAAAACTGGAATACAGTTATAATGGAAAAATTGTCATGTCATAAAAGCCAGTAAAGAACTCGAGGACAGTGGAAACTCTCTCTCTCTCTCTCTCTCTCTCTCTCTCTTTTTTTTTTTTTTTTTTTTGGCAGCACTGGCTTCCTTTCTTTGATTTTGTTAACACCCCACCCTATCCCAAAGACAGACTTTGAGACCTTTCACTTATGGGCCTTATCACTTTTGAATGTAATAACTTAGGTAGTTTGTTTAATACTTCATTGCTTAAAGTTTCATTTGTCCTCTTCTGCTACATTCATACTCTGCTTGAATTGTAGTTGTATCTGTATGTTGGTGTGGAATGCACAACACAAAAATGAAATCCCCCCCAACTGTAATGAAATTGGCAAGGCAAAAACTTTGCTAATCCAACAACCATATAGGTGTTAGCAACTGAAAACCTGTGAGGAAAAACCTAGATTTGGGGGAAAGTATATAACTTTCAACCACAATGCATATCTATAATGCATAATCTAACAATAATGCATAATATAACTGAAATCAATTTTGTTGGCTTAGAAGCACAGAGATTCAAATACACAGAGAGCTCTAACTGCAAAGAGTAGATTCATAGCAGTGGGTAGATTGGTTCCAGGTATATTAGCAACTCCAGCTTGCATATATAGGAACTTAGGAACAGAACTAGGGGTCTGCATCCAGGCAATCTATTTGAGAATTTAGATTGGAAAACAAATGACCTTGGATCAAATGAAGACTATGGGGGGCAGGAATAGATGGGATTGATGGAAAAGTAGAAATCATTCTACTGCCTGCTCTAAACTCCAGCCTGGCTGAAGAGTTCACTGCAACCTAGGGAAAATTTAAGAATACTGCAAAATAAAATGCACAGTTAGGCAATATCCTTATTAGGACCGGCTGAAATTCCCCAGAAATATTCAAGACTTTGCGATTTCCAGTACTCTGTATCAGGCTATATCCTACAACATGTGTTGGGGCTGTGAGATGGGCCTAATCTGAGCAAAAAAAAAAAAAGGATTCTTTCTATTCCCCTCATATCTATCTATCAATCGATCGATCGATCAGTCTATCTATCTATCTATTTGGGAAATGGAACAAATCAGTATTTTTTGCTCACATGCAGACTCACAACCTGATGAAGACTTCTGGAGAGATCAAACATTTGCACAATTTTGTGGGATTTTGATTAATTCTTATAAAGGTACTGGGCAACTGTGAATTTTGTTTTTACTCATGGACCAGCAAAGCTACCTTCCTTTTTATTATTATTATTTCTAAGTGTAAAAGTGATTCAGTGCTAATGCAAAGCAGTTGAAAAATATCCTGGCCTCTGTTGACTAGATCTAAGTGTTTTTTACACTTGCTTCTTTTGAAAGAATTATAGTTGAAATTTCTTTTTTTTTCTTGTTGCAGCCTAATGTGTCTGTGCTGTGTGACAGCTCATGAGATGGATAAATAAATAAAGTGATGGTGCTATTGTATCATCACTGTCCAGGCAAGATATCTCATTTGCAAAGGTAATGTCTGAGCCACAATATCATTTTGGTGATTCACACAAACCCTGCTATTGCATAATAGGACAGAAAAGGATGTTGCGCCTTCTGCTCAAATTGATTATTGTTTGTGAATGCAATTAAACCCTTAGCAGAAAAAGGCAATTTGTAAATGGGCTGGGGTGTAATAATTCAGGAGTGAAGGAGGGTGAATAAAGAAAGGGCATCTTGCTGCATATGCAAGTCCCAGACTTGGATCAAGAGCTCAAGCTGGGATCCAACGATAATAAGGAAGGAAATGAAAAAGGCTTAGCTTTACAGGCACCACCACAGAAATATCTCATGGGCTTCACTGAATTATAAGACAAGGCAGCATACCCCCCCCCCTGCTTTTGCACATCTGACTTTTTGTCCAAAAAGAAAACTTGGTTGTTGTTGTGTGTCTTCAGGTAATTTCCAACTTATGGTGACCCTAAGGTGGCCCTATCACATGGTTTTCTTGGCAAGATTTGTTCAGAGGGGGTTTGCCTTTCCCTTCCTCTGAGGCTGAGAGTGTGTGACTTGCCCAAGGTCACCCAGTGGGTTTCCATGGCTGAGTGGGGATTTGAACCCTGGCCTCTAGAGTCATAGGTAATTAATTAAATTATAGTTCAAAGCTCAAACCATTACACCATGCTGATTCTTCCATTGTGGCTATTTTCTGTCAAGCTTATTTTGACTTAAGGTGACCCCATGAATGAGACAGACTTGCATACACATGTACATAAAACTCGAAAAATGGAGCAGTGCACTATAGCTCTGGACAAAGAATGCCAGCAGTTGCCTTTTGGGTGAAGCTACTACGTAACAAGACTTTGCCCCCCCCCCAAAAAAACACCCTCAAATTCTTTCTGCACCAGATTTTTCATGGATGGGGAGTTATAGCAATTGGTACAGTGTAATCTGAAATCTGGAAATTATATCACTGAATGATTGCTGTCCTTAGAATCATAGAATCACAGAGTTGGAAGAGACCACAAGGACCATCCAGTCCAACCCCTGCCTTGTAGGAATACACAATCAAAGCTCCTTATTAGAAAACATCATGTAACAGCTTCAGGAACAGTATAGTCTAAACCCAGCACATGGCATCAGATTACTAAAGGACTCCTGGCATGCATACAAGCCTGCTTGGCATTAACTGCCTATTTTACTGTTTGTTTTAGCCGATATGTTTCTATGGTTTGCACAATGGCATTTCATAATATGATGGTGTAATTTTCTCATGATTATGCTATATTGACCATCTTGAGAATGCTGTGTGGCCCCCAAAATGATGTGTGTGTGTGTGTTTTAAGGAAATGAAACCAATTTCCTCTCAACATTATACATAACAAGACAAATAGGGTTGTACTGAATTCACAGCTTTGGGAAAGGAGAGAGATACCTAAGGATCTGTAGGAATATGACATTATGGTTTGAGAGCCTTTGAAGGGTGATACTTTTTAAAAATAAAATGCAGGTATAAACATGAGGAAATAGTGATAGAGGATACACTGTCTTTGATCTTATCACATGTTTGCACAGAAACAGGATGAAAATTGGTAGGTTTCCTAGCCAGGGAAGGCACCCAGCTGGCATTTAGATTGCTCCATATGACTTAATCCAGCTCAGAAAGACCTGTCTATCCCTTAGAAACTATTGGTGGGAGCTGCTCTGTGTTTTGGTGAGATTGCTCCTATTTTTGTTGTCACATCTCCTTATTGAATCAACCCTCTCTGAGCCTTAATTTTGCTAATATGATACCTTCTTAACACATACCTCCCTAAGGACTGACTGATACTGAAAACATACCATGCAAGAGCCTGAAGAAAGTGAGGAATCAATTTTCAGAGCAAGCATGAAAGCGAATTCTAGGCTGGCTCAACTCATTTTGCTGCTTGAGGCAAAGCAGACTATGGGGTCAGTTACATGGCAGAATAAAGTACGCAAAATTCTGGCTTACCATCCTTTCACACCAGCGCTGCATAGTTTACATGATTTATTGCTAAACTACTTGATCCAGTGAGTTTTCGGCTTTGTAGTTCATACACACAAAGGCGGGGGGAGGCCATGGCCTCCAGATCACTGTCATTAAAGCCAGGCAGAAGGCGGGGAGGAAGCGAGGAGGAGCGGCAGTGCGAGGGGGAAAGAGGGATCCGAAAGAGGCTCCGCTAGCTTCGTCTGAGCCAGAGAACAGCAGATAAAGCAACCAAAAAAGAAGGGAGACCACGGTGTGGGAGGGTGGGGAGAGGAATAATGAAAAAGGAGGCAAGGAAAGCAGGCTAGATTCCCTTTGCCCTGCATCCCTGCCAGCTGAGCAGACTGCTTCTCTCTCTCTCTCTCTCTCTCTCTCACACACACACACACACATGGAGAGAGGAACAGTAATTATGGCTAAGTGGAAAGCAAGCGGGCTCGCTGGATCTTTTCGTTTGGGGCTCCTTCATCTCTTACAAGTCCACCACCTCCGTGGTCAGTCCAACCAATAACGGCTCAGGTCTGCTGTGGCTGTTTTGGGAAGACTGCTGATAGTTTCCACAGCTGTATGCGAAATGGTAGTTCACACAATCATTAGTGTGCTAAGTCGCACTACTTTTCAAAAAAGTTGGGGAAAATAGCAAAAGCTGATACTGTGAACTTATGGGGTTTTTTGCCCCCCTCCTTCTGAATATGGCGACTTTGATCCGAAAGATGTGGGGACTATTAGGACTCTGTGAATTCTTAGAGGATTTATTTTGCCATGTAAACAGCCCCTAAGTTTTTCCTTGGGATTTTCCCCGGTCTGTGAGGCCATATTCTGGAATAGTTTCTTTCTGACATTTTGCCTGCATCTGTGGCTGGCATCTTCAGCCCATCAACCAACCATTAGCCAAACAGACACTAACGAGCCTTGCATTTCTATACCCAGAAACTAACCATTCAATTATACAAATTTACATATACTCCCCAACAGGGGTTCACAGCATATAAACTCCACATACACTCCTACCCAACCATTCTCTGAAGATGCCAGCCACAGATGCAGGCGAAACGTCAGAAAGAAACTATTCCAGAACACGGCCTCACAGCCCGGAAAAAAACCAAGGAAAATCTATGGGTGCTGGCCGTGAAAGCCTTCAACTTCACATTGGCCCCTAAGTTGACTCCCAAAGCTATTTATGTAGAGAAGTAAAGTGGACTGGCAGTTGAATCTTACCTCCACATTGGTAAGAGGACACTGTCCCTCACTGCACTTGAAGGCAGCAGGCTAGTTCAAGGAGGAAGCTAGTGTCAGGAGTACAGGACAGGCCATCGGACAGAGAAAACTTTATCCTTCAAGAAAGGGAATGTTGAGAGGGGGAAGAACAGCCAGGGATGTTGCCACTGCTGTTCCCCAATATCTGACACATGAGATGTTTGCTTCACTTTACCTGAATGTAGGGTCAGCTCTGCATATGGCAATGCCCTTAAAAGTCCATAATGCTGACCTAATGCCACACTGAAATAGCCATGGAGGCAAACTTGGCAAAGTGGCCCCAACTATGATGTTCAAATCTTGCATGACAAAAAGGCTGAAGGAATTCAATTCTGCAGTGTGATTGCTAGAGAATGTCTAACGTTTATTTCTAACACTAGGTGTACACACTCAGCCATTGGGTTCTTGGAAGGGAGAAGGAATTTCCACAGACAATGTGCAGGCAGTGAACACACATTGGTTAATGTAGTTTGTGTTGCAATAAACAGTTCTTTATTTGTCTTTGGGAGCCTGTTTTCAGAAGCATACAGCTGAGCGTATTGAGAAAGCCAGTCCTAAGACTTGAGGTCTATACCAGCTGACACTGCTGTTTTACTTCTGTCAGCACTTTTTAATTTCAAGAAGTCTACTTGGTTCCACTGGTTTTGTTTTTAATTAACCAATCCTTTTTTCTTGTACCTTTCCTTAAAAATTCTGTTACCCCACCCCCTTAATGAATGACTGCTGTTAGGAAAGGAAATACTGTAAGCTTCAATGCCATAGATAAATGAAGGCAATTAAGAAACTAAAATTGATAGCAAACATTAACCTTCCATATTAAGCTGCAAAATGAGTTAAAGGGATTAAATTTTTTTTATAAAAGAGTATTGTGGTGAATTTTAAATGTCAAGGAGACATACATTCAGAATGAAAAATTTAAGACCAAGGAAAGAATTTTATTACCCCCCAAAGGCTTGTCTCCTGTGTCTTAAACACTAACATTCTGGCCCTGCAGCATTTTGCGATATGCTTTACCATTCTGAAGTTGACTTCTATCACATTCCCACATGGACTGTTGCTACACAGTGTTTTCTAACAATATTAACTGCAATGTCAATTTCCACACCATCTCCTATTTCTGGTGCTGCCAGCACTGTCTGCTAGCCAAGCCCATCTCTTACAGAAAGGTAGCAATTATGAAGTACCTCTAGAAAAACAAACAATCTGAGTCCCTGACAAAACCTACATTGATCGCTGGACTTGGTTTGAAACATCTGACGTGTCACCTAACCTAGATAAAAGCTGGAGCATAAAAAGCCCATTTATACCAGGGCCTTTTTCTTCTTTACCTTTTGCAGGATGGTGTGGTGGAATCTCCTTCTTTGGAGGTTTTTAAGCAGAGGCTGGATGGCTGTCAGGAATGATTTGATTGTGTATTCCTGCATGGCAGGGGGTTGGACTAGATGGCCCTTGAGGTCTCTTCCAACGCTATAATTCTATGGTTTCTATGGGAGTCACTGCACAGGCTCAAAGCTGCACAGCTCATCACTTGCATCAATTTTGTAAGGTGCTGCTGCCAAATTATGTTTCAAAGAATCAGAGAATCATATAGTAGGAACAGAATTCAGGGACCATCTAGTACAACTCCCTGCCATGAAGGAAAACATAACTAAAGCATTCCAAAAATAGCCATACAACCTTTGTTTAAAAAGCAGTCCACCACCTTCAAGACAAGTTCATTTCAATGTCAGACAGCTTTACAGTTAAAAAAAGTTCTTCCTAAAGTTTAAGTGGAATATCTTTTATCCTAATTTGTATCTGCTGGTTTGGGTTCTAGTCTCTAGAATAACAGAAGACAAGTTTCCTCATCCCTTCAGATATTTAAAGATAACTGTCATATCACCTATCAGTCTTCTCCAAGCTAAACATACCCAGCTCCCTATGATGTTCCTCCTAGGGCTTGGTTTCCCAATCTTTGATCCTCTTGGTTGCTCTCAGTTACTTCTTACAAACTGACAATATGCATAATCAGTCTTTTTAGCCATGTGACCAAGGTAGCATTTTAAAAAAGGATACAATCACAATGTTAAAGAAATACATTCAATGTGAATTTAATACTACCTAAATACTGATACCACCAGACTAGGAAAAAAATCCTATTAAAAGAACAAAAAGTGAAAACTCTACAAGCCTCCTCTGGACAGAATATACTGGGGCGGGGGGGAAGAGAAGGCCAAAATCAGGAACAGGCAACTCAGATGAGTTGGGGGGGGGGGACAGGATGCCAAGCCAAGCACTTCTCACAGGGTATATCAACTAATCCAGTGTTTTCCGAACTCTGGTCTTGCAGTTGTTTTGGACTTCAGCTCCCTGAATCCCTTATCATTGACCAAGGTGGATAAGGCTTCTGGGAATTGAAGTCCAAAATACCCAGAGGACTAGAGTTTGGGAATCACTTAACTAATCCATCCTCTGAGCTGAAACAATAATACAGTTGGGCCTCATCTTCTGCTGGTTTTCCTTCCACATACGGTATTTGGTTATTTGCAATTTTGTAGCTGCCTCTGCCACCATCTAAAAACCCGCCTCCACCTCCCAGGATGAGGACACTGCTGCAAAAATATTCCTATAGTGTTTTTATCCTTCTCATCACCCTCACCCTCCTCTTCCTCTCCTTTCCTGCCAACAGCCCCCTCCAGCCCATGGTGCATGCAGTCTGCAACCAAGGTGGCTTCTACTCACCACTTGCTGGCTTGCTCAGTTTGCCTTGCTCAGCCTCCGGCAGCCCCTCCACCTCCTGACATTATTCATCTCTTCTGGATACACTGCAGCTTGTTACTATCTTTCATAACCTGTGGTTTCCTGAATTGGATACAGTACTCCAGGTGGAGTCTAACCAAAGCAGAATAGAGTGGTTCTATTGCTTCTCTTGATCTAGATACTGTAATTCTGTTGATACCATACAGAATTGTACTGGCTTTTTTTGCTGCCACCTCTCACTCCAGACTCATGTTAAGCTTGTAGTCCACTAAGATTCCTAGACATACTGCTGTCATGCCAGGTGTCATACATCTTATATTTTTGCATCTGATCCAATAAATGAGAGATACACAGGTCATATTTTCTGAGGTATTCTGGGGGCATAGTGCAAGAAAGGAGTATTTCCGGAGCTCTGACTAATACCAAGAGTTGGAAATGAAAGTACAGTATTCCAAAATTGAACAAATGGGAGGTGTACCAAAGACACCCTTGAGTGCTATTTGGTTTAGGAACAGTACTGAACATAGATACTACCACCACCACAGCAAATCCTATTCCGTACATAAAAGGAAGGGAATGAAAATGGCACCACCCCAGAGGATGTGAGGAGATTATGTGATTTGAATGAGAGAAGCTGCTTCTGAAGGAAGAGTATAGTGTTTCTCTGTTCAGTATTAATTAAATGCAGTGCCAGCATTTACCATTAGAAAAGCTGCCATTCTCTTTATAATAGGTATCTAATCAACATCCGTGAAAATATATGAATTGCCTTTATTATAAGCATCACATTTCACTTGCAGGAAAGCAAATTGAACGCAACGCCTATTATCTAACATCACCATGTAGTGTGTACAGTGGCGGTAGCCTTAAAAGTCTGGTCTTTAATTTTGTTCTTTGTGGTTTCATCATTTCACAGTTCTGTATTTCTGTACTAATTCTAGTTTAAAGACTTTGGATGGGCAAAGTTCAGTCTGCATATAATCCATATGATAATAGGCAAGGTGTGCGAGAACCAGCACAAATAATGAGTAATAGGCAATATAATTGTAAATGTATGCAAGGTCATAAGATTTCTCAATGCTTGCAATACTGTACATAGTGACCCACTAATATATGTAGATATAAGCACTTGAGATAAATTGCGCGTTTGATAGCAGAACAGCTGCTCACATTATCCTATGTAAAATAGCTTCTTGCTTCTCCAGAATAAAAAAACCCTAGAGTATTTCAAAGAG
This sequence comes from Gambelia wislizenii, assembly GCA_030847615.1. Classification (NCBI taxonomy): domain Eukaryota; kingdom Metazoa; phylum Chordata; class Lepidosauria; order Squamata; family Crotaphytidae; genus Gambelia; species Gambelia wislizenii. The sequence goes on from JAUMIR010000001.1 coordinate 41,717,050, forward strand.
GATAATAGACACACATAAGTTCCAAGAAACTGCTATTTCACTTGTATTTCTTCAGGGGAGGAACCCGTAATATTTGTTTTATTTGCAACCAGACAACAGCTCAAAGAAGCAGATTTGATATTCCCTCTTGATTTTCCTCAAGAGGAAAAGCACTCTGCACCCCCAAACTATCATCAGCCAACTCACAGCTGTAGCATAGAAAGAACACTAAAAGCTGTCTTACACTGAATTAGATCAATCTGTTCTCCCAGGATTTCAAATAAAGTCCCAACCTGTCAGGTCGCTGGTGCTTTAGAGCATGGGTTATGTAGTTATGTTAGTATCAGTAGACCTCTTGGCATCTGCACCAGTGACCGAGCATGATGGGAGGAGCAATTAACCAGGTGCTGCTAGAGAAAAATGAAACTTGGATTTTGTATTAACAAGGGGTTTTGGCGTCAAGCCTCTCAGAGTCGTCTTTGCCATGTTACTGGTCACAACTAAGTCCTGACAATAAAGCTGATATTCTTGGAAGCTTGTGTCCTATGAGTAGCTGTTGCCAGAGTTCATCACACAACCCTAACTGGAGGTGCAAAAGATTGGACCAGGGCCTTTCTACATACAATGCATGGGATCTACTACTGAGCCATGGCTCCCCTCATTCTCTCGCTTTCTCCATTTTTCTCTCTTTACCTTCACCTGCAAACTACAGATCTGCTGTTTCTCTTCCCACTACCACTTCTTTCACACATATCTCACACCCTCCAACAATTCACAAATGAAATCTGGGGCATGTGTAGCCAAACAACATCAGAGTGTGTTCAAGACAACTAACATTATTAATGAAGAACACACAAGCTAAGTAGTAGTGTGGTAGTTTGCTCTTCCTTGAGCCGACAGGGAAGGGCAAGACTCCACCACACCTCCACTCCCCCCCCATGGAGTTAATTGAGTGCAGCCCACAGGCCATATGACACCCCAAGTCCCTGTGTAGCCTGCCACCACTAATACCACACCCTCATGCGTAGCTGCCACTGATTATTATATTTTTACTGAACAGACCACCAAGGTCATGGAAAGCAATTTTGAGCTGTTTAGGACTAAAGAGGGATTTTGTTTTTCCAAAACTGTAAGTGAGTTCCAATCACTTCTTATTTAAACAAAAAGGCTTCTGCTATGCCTAAACTAGGGCTTCACCACACCCCAAACCTGGAAAAATTGCCCATAAAGGGATGATCTTTTATTTAAAAGGATTTATATTTTTTAAAAAAAACATTTAATGTTTAAGATGACTTTTGAGGCAGACATTTAAAATTTCCAGTCTAATCATATATCCCAGTGGCTCTTAACTTTTTCTTTACCAGAGACCCCCTTTAAATATATTTTGTTACCACAGTCCCCCAAGGCTTACGGTAACTTGAGATTTAAAACCATAATAGTAACACCTGATAATAAGACCATTACACCATCCATTAAACTTTCCCTCAGAGACCCTGAAGGGGAAGGGAAGACTATTCTTCTGCTTCTTCCTGCAAGTTTGTGGCTGGAGTAGATTGAATGGTAATGCAGAGGCCCAGCCAGCCAGCCAGCCAGCCTTTGCCTTGGCTCCTGTCATGTGGCTGCTCTGTGCAGCGGGGTGGTGGGTTGAGCAGCTTTCAAATATTCACAACCACCACCCCCCCCGTGAAGACATCACGCACACCAGGGGGTCCGCAGACCACAGGTTAGGAACCGCTGATCTATCCTATAGTAGAACTGTTTTTGGACTTCACAACTACAAACTGCAAGTTGGGATTGCGTGATTGAATGCTCCCTTATATAAAACACTCTTGGCAGACAAAAATACTAGGGAGAAGTCTAGGCTAGAAACTCCCTTCCTTAGTTTTCAGATACAGGGAGGACTTCTCCTTCCACAGAAAAGCATTTTATTATTTTACATTTCTCCACCCATAACCAGAAATGGTCCAGTCTAGGAAAAATTAGCCCTAGGAGGAAATGTTTGTCTACACTGGGCCAAACCAACCAATAATGACAAAACGTATCTGTCATTATTTATCTATCCTTATTTATCTTAAGGATAATATTTTTCAAGGGAAATCCTTCACATATTCAAATGACGAGGAATAAAGTGACTAGATCTAAACAGTGCATAAAAATCACACCTATGTTTTTAGCTTTGCATTCATAACCCCAGAGATAGCCCAAGGTATTTTGTTGTTGGAAGCAAAGAACAATATGGTGCTTCCTCTATTCCACACAAAGAGGCCAACCAGATTGTATCTTATTTGTAGACTGGCAATGAGATAACGTTTTCCACTACAACAAAGGGCAGCAAGCGAGCTGAGAGGTGGTATGACATGCACAGCTGTTTCTTCTGAAAGAATGAAAGGCCACCATGGCCACCGCTCCCAACATCTGCCAATGGAAGCAGTTGCTATACTCTATCTACTGAATGGGTCAACCCTGCCTCACACCCCTTTTTATACCATTTTGCCTAAATGGCTTTACTATCTGCTCCATGCTTATTTCAAGCTATTTTTTCACCTAAATCCCACCCACCCCCATTATGTTGAACATGTAGACTACAATCTCTATGCATAGTTGATGCTTTTAGGGATGTATTTCTTCACTAAGTTTCCTCTCAAAGGTAGCAATTTTTCTTCCCTCTACAAGAAAGTCTTCAAAAACCACACAGTTTTTGAAGACTACTTGCAATTCAGGACTTAGGAGATTTTCACACGGGCTATATATCCCGTGGCAGGAACAGAACAGGGTTGGGAAAGGTTTTCCCTTTCGGACAATGTTGACCCCGTTCTGTCCTGCATCCATCCTGCTCCAGTGACCATTCCGGAACAATGTAATCACGATTTTTCATTGTGAATAGACCTCCCATTCCGTCACTATCACACAATCACGGGTATGCATACAGGAGCCCCATTCCTGTTCCAAAATGACAGCTGCGGAGGGGAGGTCCGTTCCGAGCACTTCCTGGTACGATCTGGACATCCAAGTAAGTGGCACCCTTTATTTTACCCTCCCTGTTTTGATTGTGTGATTTAAAGTGTGTTTTTGTGCTTGGTGAACTGATTTTATGTTTGGGGGAGTTTTATTTTTTAAATTTACCGCCTGGCCGTTATCACGTGATAATGTGATAACGTTTCAGACGGCCGGTCATAAAACCAGCCTTACGACGGCTGCATTTATGGCCAGCCAGTGAGGGGAGGGGGAGCCCGTACCTGCCATGGAATTAAGGTAAGTGTGTGAAAGATTTACGTTATTCCATGGCAGAAACGGGAGAGGAGGTGGCGGAGCAGTAACGGGGCATTTTGGCCCCGTGTGAAAATCTTATTCTGTGCAAAATTTGCATGTGGTTGTTTTGAGCAGAAAACATTTTCTGCACAGGAAACATCATTTTCTGCATGGAAAATAATGTTTCAATGTAGAAAAACTAATTCTGCATAGAAAATGCTATTTTCAATACAAATAAATCATGTGCGAGTTTTACACAGACCCCCCCCCAAATTATATTTTTTTTCTATACAGAAAACATTTTCTACATAGAAATTAATATTTTTGCACTGAAATATTATTTTCTAATAAGAGAATGCTGTTTCCTGTGCAGAAAATGTTGTTTTCTGCTCAAAATAATCATGTGCAAATTTTGCACAGAATAAGTCCTGAACTGCAAAGATTCTTGTCAGTCTAGGATTCTTGTTGTCAAAGTTTCTCAACACTTGAAAAACATGTTTTTGACCATTTTAAAAACATTTTTGAATATTCTTTTTATACCTAGGTGCTTTTACTACCAATACAAAAACCCAACAGTTTGGATATTGGTTTTTTTTTTTTTTCAGTTTTCAGGGTTTTTTTTCCAGTTTTTCAGTTTGGTGGGGGGGGGTTGTGCATACATTTTTGCATAATTTTTTGAACATTTGATATAGCAATACAGCTTTGTTGGAGGTAGTTAAAGGTTCAGTCTTAGTTCCCTTGGTTTAAATGAATTAATGGGAAAAAAGAAATTTACTTATAGTGTAAATACTGATACATTCCACCTTGAACTTACTGAAACATATCTGACTTCAAAAATGAAACAAAGCCATGCCTGTCTAGCAAAATCAGGGAACACCAGGGATCTCCAGGCATGGATAACAAAAAAAACAAACAAAAAAAATCTACATAAAATCTAACTATCCAGCCACTCTGCCAGTAGTGGCTGTTTAATCTCATGTCAATATGGCAGCAAAGCCACTCTAGGTTTTTAATCCAGGCTTTAAAGGAGTTATGGAAAGGCTGGACTGTATCCCCAAACTACCTTCAACACTTTGGATAGTTCTGATAAAGCTATCCAAAATTTGGAGTGGACTGCCCCACTGACATGGAAGCCACCAGCCATCACTGATTGCTGCTAGAGTTGACAATACTGGACTAGATGGACAATGGTTAGGCTCAGTATAAGGCAGCTTCCTATCACCTAAATAATTCAGCTACCACGGACAATGACTTATAGCCAATGGAAGTAAACCATTTGGCTTCCCCATTCTTCTTGCTTGGAGGCATCAGCTCAGACAAAACAAAGCTTCAGCAGAAAGGACACCTATAACGAGCACTCCAACACATAAAGTTTGATAGCAAAAATACTTGCCAGTCACTACAATATGGAAATCTTTAGTTTATAATGTGATCTAGACAAGACATGAAACCTAGGCAAAATTAAAAGCATGGGGTAGGATTTTAATCACTTGCTTAAATTAAACAGGAAATGAAGCAGTGAATGATAATTGACCAAAGGCTGTATATTACAAATGCAAGAACCCAGCCCCTGTAGCATTCTTCTCTTCTATAGAAAGTAGCCTCTCCCCCCCACCTCAAAAAAAGGTAAGGCTGCAATACAACAGAATGCATATCCTGCATTTTCATTAGTCCAGTGTCATTAGAGTGGAAATATACAAATTATTTTCTTACACAGGCTTCATGTATGCTCTTACAAGTTTATTTTCACACTGTTTCCCCTCCCTGGTCCTGACCAACATGGCACTGTCCTAAGGAAAATGTCACAAGATTTCTCATAGCTGTGGTCTCCTGTTTGATCAATCAAAATTTGTTTGCAGGAGCTACACATCTCAAATCAATGTCATCTGGATTTGTTCCTCCTGTCTATCAGCCCTTCCTTGTGTCCCCAAACAATGCTGATTCCATTGACAGGTGAGGATAGGTAGCACTGAAGAGACAGACTGACAAGCTTTCCAACAAGTCTAATGACTACATATGACAATAGGAAAAGGTCAAGTGTGGAGCCAGAATCAAGTGGAAGCTTTCAAACCTACCTGTTCTCTTTAAAAACCAGACAGGTGGCAATGACTGCAAGCAAAACACCTGCTGCGCCTTTGCTACAACATTCACTTTTGCCAAGGTCTTGGCTCTGGATAGTGATAGATGTCAACTTAGGTTTATAATAAGGGCAAATGCTGTATGGCTAGTTGCAACATACACAGCAGAAAAGCTTTTTAAAAAAAACACCACTGTAATCATAGTCATTATTTCTCATGAGAGTTCATTGACTTCAATGGGCAGCAAATGAAACTGTTAATAACCCTGTTATATTTTGGCAGGTTGAAAAATGTGGAAATTGATAATTCACATAATGTGCAGAATAATATGAAGATAGGACATGACGCCATACATAAAGCAATTTATTTGAAAATAGGTTTCATTCAGTGTCAGAGTTAACCCAGGGATGTGTTGGATAATGCCTTTTCTCAACCACCAAATTAATCTGGGAGTAGGGCAGAAAAACAGTAATAATACTTTCAATTGACTTAGCAAGTATGGTCAAAACAACATTACAAACAAGGAAAAATATATTTTTAAGTTATGCAAAACATCTTTATCACATCTTTCTATTACAAGGTGTCCTCCTCTATTGGGAAAACCACAGTTTTAAGAAGTCTTCCCCAGGTGAGCTATTTTTATTCAGGCATAAGTATGAGAAGAAGACTAAAATAACAGATTGCTAAAAGGCTGCAGAGAATGTCAGGTGACATGTAGACATGGTGAGCAGGAGGTGAGATCCCATTTGCTAGGTTTTATTATTTCATTGATTTATTAAATTTATACTTTAGCTTTCTGACAAAAGGGGAGGCAGTCAAGGTGACTAAAATTAGAAAATCCAAATAAAAACAAACCAAATTGAAACATAAAACCACATTAAACTACAATTAACTCATCAGTAGAAAGAAACGAGCTCACCCAAACAGAGCCCTTTCAATAGCAACCCAGCCTAAATGCAAAGGCTTGTCTGAACAGGAAGGTCTTTGCCCGACAGAGGAAATAACAGAGAGGAAGCCAGCCTAGTCTCCCTTGGCAGGGAATCCTGGAGCCTGGGAGCAACCACTGAAAAAGCCCTCTCACATTCCTGCTAGACTTGCTTTTGAGAATCACAAGACCAAGGTTTCAAAAACCAGGAAAACTTGTATTGTTGTTGTGTGCCTTCAAGTTATTTCCAACTTATAGAGATCCTAAGGCAACCCTATCTGGGTTTTCTTGGCAAGATTTGTTTAGAGGGGATTGACCATTGCCCTCCTCCTGAGGCTGAGAGAGTGCAACTTGCCCAAGGTCACCCAGTGGGTTTCCATGGCCAAGCATGGATTTGTGGGATTCCATGGCCAAGCCTTGGTCTCCCCAAGTCTTAATCCAACACTCAAACTGCTAATCCATGCTGGCTCTTGTTTTTCAAATAGGTTTATTATCCAAGGGTTTTACTCCCATAGTGGAAAAACTCACTTTTAATAACCACTCATAAACTTGTTATAGAAAACAAGTCATAGCTTTGTAACCCCACCCGCACCTCAAAGGTTTGCTGTTCTCTTACTTTTCCCAACTGTCACTTGAGAAGTTAGTCTTCTTTTATTTATGAATTTGTTTCTAGACAGACTGTTTTTCAATGAGGCACAAATGTGAAAAGACTACAAACACTTCACTAAATGAAGGAATGAATAAAACCATAATATTTGTAACAAAGCACACAACTTAAGAAGAGCTAGGAAGCAAACGTCAATAGAGTGCACAGAATAGAAACTGAGTTCCCATCTATACAAGGGGGGAAAGTACAATCTAAACCGAATTGCTAGCAATTTGCAGCGCTGCAACCTGTCTTAACGATTAATAGGTCCCCCCTAAACTTCGCTTGCCCCCTAGCTAAGATGGCAGCTGCAAGTGATTTACTAGCATTTTAAAATCTGCTGCTGCCAAAATGTTTTTTTAAAAATCTGTTTAGTATGGTGCACACCGATATTTCATATTTTCAAAAAAAGAAAAGAAAAAAGGAGAGTAAAAGATCATTGTTTTATTGGCTTACCGATCTCTCACTTAGCCAAAAATCCAGCATGGCAACAGCAGGCACTTTCCCTGTTTTGAAGTTCCGTCCCCATGCTCATCTGGCCAATCAGCTTGTGCAGCCTAGTTGCAGTAACACAAATGCCAATGTCCTAATGATCGCACATTCACATTCTTTATGGAGCTTTTTAAAAACTACGGGAGAAGCCCTGAAGGCTTCCCAGACAGTTTATGGTGGATTCAGCTGCCCCTCCTTCTGAATGAGATGTGTCAATGCAAATGTCCATATGTACAGATCACCTTCCATGTGCATTCTATGCAGATTTTTTTGATTGTATAGACAAGCCCTTTGCTACTGCTAAATAAACTGGAGAAAAGGCTATTAAAATGTGTGTTCATTACAGGACTGAGCACTGTCCCTGTCAAAGAGGAGATGGAGGAGTTTTGGCTACTTAGTCATGCCAACCATGCTGACACAGACAGTATAAATTAACTCCTAATCGATCTCAGTTTGTACTACATAAACAATAGAGTTTGCTGGATCAAAGTCAGGACTCATATTATATTGAAGAATTACAAACCAAATAGGTTCTACTTACAAACCTGTCACAGGGTTTTCTGTGCAAGACTTATTCAGAGGAGGTTTGCCTTTGCCTTCCTCTGACCCTGTTAGGCCCTGGGTGCATGCCTAACCCCAAAAAGTTTGGTTCAGGATTCATGAGAACGAGTTAGGCCTTGTTTGCCAGTGAGAAGGCCAAGGAGAAGTTTCTCCTGGGAACAAGAGGGATAGTGTGGCCTATAAGATAAGGATGTTTGAGTCCAAGAGCACCTGGCTCCAGCTAATTGGCTTGGAAACATTTTTCTCTGCTAATGAGTTCGGTCCATGAGTTTCATTTCTCCTCACACTGCTTATAAGAGATAATTCATATAAGGGAGGGTTGGGTTTGAGACGCGCTCTCTTCTTTTCAGCATGTAGCTCTGAAGGGTGGGTGCATTATTCTTGCTTTTGTCTTTTTCTATGTTGGTTAACTAGTACAATGCCTCTTTGCCTATCTGCTGTCTTCAATAAAGTATCCTTTATTCGAGACCAAAACTGTTGTATGGTTATTTCTGTCTGCCTCACATCCCTCCAAGACCCAGCAGGCCTCCCAACTTAGGGCAGCCTTGCCGGTGTAGAACAGACACAGAGAGAGTTTGACTCGCCCAAGGCCACCCAAGGGTTTCCATGGCTGAGGGGGGACTTGAACCCTGGTTTCCAAGAGTCCTAGTCCAAAACATAAACCACTACACCATCCTTAACTTGGCATCTATCCACTATTAGTGGTGGCCACCTAGGGAATTTCTTCTCATGTAGGAATTTGATACTGAGATGACACCAATGGGAAAAGTATTCATGGTGGCCACCAACCTCAACTTCAGCTCTGGGTTACATCAGTCAAAAGCAGTACTGAGCAGTGCTCAGAATTAAACTGGATGCCATTACAGATACTTCAGAAGTAGTGAACAACATACTAGTTATTAATATTGAATGAAATTCTACAGGTTTGTCAATTAGGTTAGGTCTTTTCACCCCCACAAGTACTAACAGAGGAACATGCCCCATACTCCTTTGGTTGCTGAGCAACAAAATAGTTATGTTGTAAATCTGCACTGCCACCTGTACCACACACAGTGCTGAAGATCACAAGGATGGAGGTTTTAGAAATCAGACATCTAAGACAATAGATGACATTAATTGAAATTGCTTTTCATGAGGGGACTTTACTTATTAAATAAGCCTCTAATCCATGCTTATATTAAAATCATAGAGTAGAAGGGAGCAATATCAGCTGAAGTAGGAGATGCAAAACCACACGGAATAAAAATATATTTCAACCTGTTTCAAAGACTGATTTCCTTTAGTTTATTTTTTTTTAAAAAACCTTCAATCTACAGCTTGTTGGATTATCATTTCTTGTCTTCTGAAAACCAAGTGTTCAAGTCTGGCCTACAAAACTTTATTTACTCCTCTAGAATGTAGGACCTAGGGCAAACTCTGCATCTAATATTTGAAAACCAATAATTAAAAAGACAAAGCTTAACAGATATAATATTCAATACAGTATAATGAACAGCTGTGGGTACCAATTTCTCCTTTCAGAACTTTATGCTTGAAATGACCAGCATTTGCTATTATATTATGATCCCAGATTTCTGTACCATACAAAAATTTTAGCTACCTCTTTAGGCTCAAATTTCCCCAACCTGATCACTTTCAGATGTTTTGAATCACAGTTCCCATTATCCCTGAGTACAGACCATGATTCTATGGAGACACACTATCCACAATGCTGCAGCCTTATTTGAAACATCACGCCGATCAAGTCTTGAAGAGAAACTACAATGCAGAAAAAATCACAACCCGGAAACATCACCCAAGGAAACCTTCTGCTGTGCTTTCTGCAACCGGACTTGTCTATCTTGGATTGGCCTTTTTAGTCATCAGCATGCTTGCAGAAAGCGCGGGATGAGTCCTTCCTGAACCTTCGTTTGCGAAGAGAAGCCAGAGAGAGAGAGACCATGATTCTGATGGGAGTGTAGTCCAAGATATTTGGAGAGCATCTGGCTGGGATAGAATTACTTAAGCCAAGTTTTATCAAACCAAGGTAAACATACATATCCTCATTAACCATGCAGAACTGAAAGAAACAAATTACAAGTGTCTGATTTAGCTACATCTGTTTTTTAAAAATAAATAAATGTAGAAATGGGAAATTCCCAAGTCACAATATAAATTCACTGTTTTTAATGGTACATGAATTATATCTGTGCTTCAAAACTTTATGCCCACACATTATAATTTTCATTTTGTCAGAAGTGATGATCAGAGAAATAACAAAGAGAACCCACTTTCTCAGATGCATGAAAAGCAGTCCTGGAACCTCAGGTGTGTGTGTGTGTAAAATTCTGTGTTTAAATTTCCTCTGATCTCACTGTCTACACTCCACCCACCATTGTATGTAATATATATAGTATGAATGTATGTATATATTACAGTTGAGGATGGTGTATAGACAGTGAAATGAGAGGAAATTTAAATGCAGAATTATTCAGCAGTGCCAGTTAGATTAACACAAATATCTTAGAACTAGTTAATATGATCTAAATCTACTATCTCTGCCATTGACCAACACAGGCTTGCATCCAGTGAGGGACATATATGTGCATAAGTCATGCTCTGCATAGGGGGGCAAAAAATCACTACTGCACAACAAATGTATTCTGGTGATAGTGGTGGAAGCAGAACTGTGACAACAGCATGTTCCTCTGTATCTTGTCTTTGCCTATTGCAATTGTGTACCGCACATTGTGTGTTGCAGTTACTGTATATATTGTGGACTGCATGTTACATTTGCACATTGTGCACTGTGGTTGTACACTGTGTGTTGCAGTTGTGCATCATGGTCATGCATGAGGTATTGCAAATTGTGAAACAGCAACTAGTCATTGACATGAGCTGTGTGCAACGTTGCTATTCTGCATGTAGACAGCGTATCTCTGTGAGCAGATATTTACACTAGGTTGAGGATTACACCCAGAGTCTGTTATCCTTTGAAAGACAATCAGAGATTCAAACTGCAATCCAAGGTTACCAACAGGCAGTAGAAATCCATTTGAATGTGCACACATATGGACTGTAGAAGCCATATGCAGGCATTCAGACTCCTTGTGTGCAATCTCGAAGGAAAGGGCTGTCAGAATGCCCATGCGAGCCCTTAACCTACACATTCCTATTCCCAACAGCTCAGTGCCATTGAAGCAGGAAGGAGGGCCTGTATGACCTCTACGGTGCTCACACTACTCTGAATCCAAGATGCTAATGCTAGGAATCTGGACTTTTCCAGAGAAAAGGTGTGGCGCCTGAGCAGGCTTAATCATCAGTCCCTCCCTGTTTGAGAAATTAAAGCCTGTCACCTGCAAGCCGTTTTCTTTGAAAAAAACAGCACAGACTTTATATTATGACTGACGCAGAATGCAGAGTTAGGCTTAAAGCTACAGAATATGAACTGCTTTCACACTTCATTTTGAAGGCCACAGAAACAGGTGGGGAGGAAAGACTTCAAGGGCCTGTTTCCTCAGGGATATTCCAAGACATTTTCCTGAATGTTAAGATTTTATTTTTCTAAATAGCCTGTAACTGTTTTATTCTGAAAATAAAAAAAACACCTCCTATATTATGCACACTTGCTAACTAAGAAGTAAGCTAGTTTTGGGCTTCCCCTGGTCTGGCCAATGAGACGTAACTGAAAAGAACTAGGCACTTATTTTGTGTCATTTATGTCTTACTGGCCAGACCAGGGGAAACCCAAAACTGGCTTACTTCTTTTTAGTTAGCAATTGTGCATAATAGGAGCCAGTGTGGCATAGTGGTTTGAGTGCTGGACTACAACTGAAACTAGGGTTCAAATCACTTCTCAGACATGAAAATCCATTGGGTGACCTTGGGAAAGTCACATACTCTAAGCCTCAAAAAGTCCCATGATAGGTTCACCTTAGGGTCACCATAAGTTGGAAACAACTTGAAGGCACACAACAACAAAGGCACCTTTTTTTACATGTAATAAATTACGCACTCTTTTCTTAATACGTAATCCAGGTAATAATAACTACATGAGGCTCTTTGCTTTAGGCTTTTCATTGTTTCATCCCTGGACCTCCAGGGATATAAAGAATACTCATTCATTTTCCTCACCCTTGATTACAAAAAGTGCCTCAAATAAAGATGTGAAAAATCCACAAATCTTAAAGCCATGAAAAATAATTCTGCTCTCTTCTGAGGGAAAAACTCAGTCACTTTCTAGGGAAAAAAGTTGTGATATTAGTGACCTTTACAGATTGAAAATGACTTTGTAACGTTAGGAACATAAAATCAAGACTTGGCATGGAAAGATTGTGTTTGCTACATTAAAAATATTATTTATTCAGTCAATAATTACAAATTGAATTTACTTTTTAACTAGTTTATGTGTTTTTAACTGATGTTACATGTTATATTTTAGTCTGTTGTTGTTCCCCACCTCAATCTATGGGGACAGGTGGATAAGAAATATTTTTTATTTTTTTAAAAAAAATAGTTTTCACTTTTCATTGAATTTGGAGCTACAAGGTCCTGAACTGTAAGGAACATAAGCATTGTAAGGAATCCCTTTGGTTTTGCCATTTTATGAAGAGCAAACACAAAAGCAAGAAAAACAGAAGAACCCAGCAATATAAGGATGGGCTCATGTGGCTTGATGCAGGCCATGCGAAAGGGACCTAGGAATCTTAATGGACCACAAGCTGAACATGAGTCCGCAGTGTGATGCAGCAGTTAAAAAACCCAATGCGATTCTAGCCCGCATCAATAGGAGTATAATGTCTAGAACAAGGGAAGTGCCATTCTATTCCGCTTTGGTCAGACCTCACCTGGAATACTGTGTCTAGTTCTGGGCACCACAATTCAAGAAGGATATTGATAAGCTGAAACATGTCCAGAGGAGGGCGACCAGGATGGTGGATGGTCTGGAAGCCATGTCCTATTAGGAGTGGCTTAGGGAGCTGAGCATGTTTAGTCTGGAAAAGAGAAGGCTGAGAGGTGACATGATAGCCATGTTTAAATATTTGAAGGGATGTCATACTGAGGATGGAGCAGGCTTGTTTGTGGACCCAGACCATACGACCCCCGCTCCCCTCCTCAAAAGAAGACACATACACTCAAGTTTGAATAACAAATTGAGTACAAATAAGGAAAATTGATTAAGTACAGGTTAGTAGATAATAATTGACAATAGAAAGGCCACAACTTGCAGATGGCTGCAAAATGGTTGGCACTTATGCATGGGTCATGATCTCATCATTGCCCAACCCAATGTTGGTCAATGGCCTCTTTTCGGACACTTCCAACCATCCCAGAGGAGAAACCTGTTGGCCAAGACATCCCGCCTGACACTCTCTCCTCCCCTGAAAACAAGGTGTTAATTAACAATAAGGAGGGGGGATCTCCGTGAACTTGAACTTGAAGGAGACTCCCCTTGCCCTTTACCCAGATCAGGCCGGAAAGTGTGGGCAGATGACCCGCCTCGTCTCTTGTGGAGGCCGATCAGGGCAGGGCAGGCCCACCCCAATTGGTCCGCTCTTCCTGCCCCTCCCGGCTGCAAGGCAGGCCAGGAAAAAGATAGCTGAAAATGGCGGCCCCCATATCGGCTGGCCATGTGGCCACTGGGGGCCACGGGAGGTGGATCACTGAGAGGGCTCCACAAACTGGTCCACCGACAAAGCAGTAAGCCCCCTTTTTGCTGCTCCACAGACTAGGACATGGAGCAATGGGTTCAAACTACAGGAAAAGAGATTCCACCTAAATATTAGGAAGAACTTCCTGACAGTAAGAGCTGTTCGGAAGTGGAATATACTGCCTCCTAGTGTGGTGGAGTCTCCTTCTTTGGAGGTTTTTAAACAGAAGCTGGATGGCCCTCTGTTGGGAATGCTTTGATTGTGTATTCCTGCATGGCAGGGGACTGGACTGGATGGCCCTTGAGGTCTCTTCCAACTCTATGATTCTATGATTCATTCTCGTATACAAGAATGAAATAATCCCAGATTGACACCTAAACAACATTAAACTGTATATCCATGAGCCAAATTACATGTGTAAACTGAACACTTTAAAAGCCACCCACTTGTCTAGAATGTGCTCCTTTTCAGACTGGACCCCATACTGGTTTTCCACCACCACCAACCCTTTCAGCTATGACTTGCCCGCAAAAGTGCTGTCAGGACACTGGTCAGCTGCTTTACTTCAAAATACATATATATAGCTTTTAAAATGCAATCCTAAACATCTTGGAATAAGCCCCACTGAGTTCAAAAGGAGTTATTACCAGATAGGTGTAGATACTCTACATTGCCTAGAACTGCAGCCTTATAACAAAGCTTATTGTTTGGCTCTTAGGCTCCCTTTGAGATACATTTTTGGCTCTAGCTTTCTGATTCCTATTCATTGGTAATGAATAAAAAGATGGCACTCTGCCTTCTCATTTACACAGTCTGGGAAGCATTGTGCAGAGCTGGCAAAATAGCATACCACGCACATAGTCCAGTTGGGAACTGGAATTCTGTGAATAAAAACTGTATGACAAGAAAGAAAGGGGTTACTACTTTGCTTGCAAATGGCTTCATGCATGGCTGCATCAGGATAGATCATAACCCTTTCATTTTTAGGGTGTGAAATGCCAACTTGAACTTGAGTTCATTATGCCTCTAATACTGGATTGCGCTGTTCATAGTTAGCCTGTTTGTGCTCATTGTTTGCATAGGCTTCCTATTCAGTGTTCAGCCTGCAAATCTGGAGATGGAGTTGCACCTAAGGAAACAATATGTAATTAAATCAATTGACTGGATAGTAGAGAAAATTGTTTCATTGGATCTGGCCAAATGGGTGACTTTCGCTTATACAATATGACCTCCATATCCGCAGGATACGTTCCCAGACTTACTGTGGATCCTGGAAACAACAGATAATAGCGAACCTTATTAAAATCCTGGCCCAAGCATACTATAGAGTTGTGCTGGAGAACCTAGAAGATGCTTAGAGATAAAACCTCTCTAGGCAATCTTCTAGGTCCTCCAGTGTGACTCTATGGTCAGTGTCTGGTGGAAGCATACCATAGAGTCACACTGGGGGGCCCAGAAGATGCCTAGAGAGACCATATTTTTTCAGACGCGAGTAATCAAATCCACAGATACAGGTCCTGTAGATATGGGGGTCATACTGTAATGTATTTGAGCAGCCTGATGAAAGATACCTCTTTTACATCAAGAACAGCATGGCTGCAATGTGCAAAGTAGTAAGGATGTTTCATTGAAGAACAACACCTTTACTGCTACTTTTCCTCTGCAACCACTCCCTTCTGTCTGTATCTCGCCTAGTCCAAACCTGGACAGCCTGTGGCCCTTCAGATGTAAGTACTCCAGTTTCTATCAGCCCCAGAAACCTTGGCCAATGTGAAAGAAGATGAGAACAGCAGTTCAGCAACATCTGGAATGCTACAGGTCCCCTACCCTAGGTTCGCCATTTAAGAAGGGACAAGAGGGAATGCAGAGGATAGACTGCATTAGGGCAAAAGGGTTTTAGTATGTTCCCCTCATGCTCATCACTTCTCTCCTCAAATATGCCTTCCCACTTCGCATATCAGAGGCTGCCTCTGTATGGGTTAAAAAAAAATCTCTGGAAGTCCCTGGTTTTGTTCCTGTACTAAACAATTTTGTTTTGAAGTTCCATATGAGATTTTCCTCATCCCAAAGAATTATCAAAGACTTTTTATTTCCACTCCACAGCTCAGTTTAAATAAACCCAGTACTTTCTGAAATGAAATTTATCAGTTATGTGCCATGTGTTTCTATTGTCTTAGACCCAGTAAAGATGGCCTCCAAGTAAACATAGCTATTATTTCCACAAGACAGTTTCAACAAATATCAAAAGAGGAATATTAGCACTAAAACCGAATGACCCTAATACTTAGTATATTAGTATATTATTGCAGTATATTATTGCAAAAGCACTTCAATATCTCGTCTATAATTCCTCTGTGGAAATTGGTGAAGATCAATTTCTGAAATGCCACAAGCAACTAGATGTGGCACACAATCAGTGGGTGGGAAGGGGGAGGGAGGGAAACAGCACATTTCAAGAGGGGATTGGAGGGAATCTGTGAACATGCAGGTACAATCAAAACAAAAAGAACTGGAACCTCTCAAAACTGGAACCTTTGAGGATGTCTGGTTGAGACTAAAAAAAAACCAAAAAACAGTTTCAAAATTCATTTAGCCTCCCCAGTCCATCATTCCTCCCTCAATAGTGTTGATATTTCTGGTGCATCAAATGTCTTCCCATGGAACTGCAAATACTGAAAATATCTTGCTCACTGTTCAGACATCAGTTCTTATCTTCAACTCTCCACCTATGTCCAACCACCTAAAATAACCTGCGCTATGCCAAACATGGCAGAGACAGCCTTGGCTCTCAAACTTGTTTTGTTGGTCGTAATGGAAAGGAACAGTGAATGATGCAAATCTGATGAAGCAGCAACAGAACATGCAAGCCCACTCCTTTTACTGCACCCAAACCTTTATTGTCAGGACAATATTCCTCTAATTTCACATGGCCATTCATCATGCTATATGACATGCAAGCTCACTAATTAGCCACAGTCACTATGCCCATATAACTGGAAGAGGGAAAACTCCTTAAATTAGCTTTGCAACATAATTAGCAAGCTATAAAAATCCACTGCTTCTCCTATCATCTAAAGATCTGAAAGGCATCCCTGTGAAATGACGTTATGTCTTCTTTCTAACTTGGAATTTGCTTTATATTTGTTTTTAAGCTGGTGGTTAAAAATAAAGATAGAAGTGTAACTCCTGAGATCACTGCAGGCTGCAAAAGTAATTATCTACCTCCTAACTGATTTAGAGATTTATTTACTTCTCTTGTTGCCTAATTACTTCTAGCTAACTGGATATTTCAGTCTCTTGCAGAGGTGTCAAGGACTCCTTCATCTCATAATTATGTCTTTTAATCCCTTCCACCCAAATGTATCAGCAAGGTCCTTAGCCAAATATAAGGACAATGTATCATGTGACATTGAGTTTGGGTGAAATCACAATCACATGGATTGGTAGATATGTTTGGCTATCGGAAGTCTTCTTAAAGGGCCACATTTGGAATCTAGTAAGCATTTCCTGCCAGACAAGACTGAGAGCTAAGCTATGAACAAATACAAGACTTGGGCCCCATCTATACGAGGGGGGAAATATTATCTACTCTGAAGAAATAGCAATTCACAACACTGGGACCTGTCTTAATGGTTAATAGAGCCCCCATAAACTTCACATATCTCCTAGCCAAGATGGCGGCCATGAGTAAATTACTCGTGCTTTTAAATCTGCTGCTGCAGATTTTTTAAAAACCCATCTACCATGGTGCGCACAAGTGATATTTCATATATACAAAAGGAAAAAAAAGAATAAATAAAACAGAGGAACAAGTTGCTGTTTTATCGCCTTACCGATCTCTCGCTTAGTCAAAAATCCAACATGGCAGCAGCAGGCGCTTTCCCTGTTTGCAAGCCTCATTCCCATGCTCATCTGGCCAATCAGCTGCAACACAGCAATGTGAATGCAACTGTCTTAACAACTGGACATTCACATCCCCTACGGAGCTTTTTAAAAACTCTGGGGCAAGCTTCGAAGGCTTTCCTTCAGAGCTTTACAGTGGGTTTGGCTACCCCCCTTCCGAATAAGATGTGTCGATATGAATGTCCATTTAGACAGATCACCTTCCATGTGATTTCTATGAGGATTATTTTCATTGTTTAGACAGGACCTTGGGAAGCCTTGATAAGAGAAGGTGGAGAAAATCAGCACTCTTTGGTTGGGAATGGTCTGTAAGCTGAATGCATAGAGAATTTGTAAATGCTTTCTCCTCTGGAATTCCACTATTTACAAATAAAATCTAGATGAACATGAATCATTTCTTCTGAAAACTTTGATCTCAATTATCAGTACACAGTGGCAAAGTAGTACCAGACATGACTGTAATCATAAACATGATTGTAGATTACTACCCCCCAGAAACTCATCATTGAACCAGTTCTATAACGCTGTACTATGCAAAAAGCATTTGAGGTAATTGCAAACATATTAATGGTTTAGAGCAAGGTTGGTTGGACAGAAGGTAGACCTGGATCTAGTGAGAAATCTCTGTGTAATCAACAAGGATTTCTGACTCCCAATTGTTTAACAATGGATGGCACAAAATAGTATGTGCCCAACTATATTATATTGTTAAGAAGGCAGGATAATCATGGACAGCCAGGAATTAATGTGTGTTTGGAAGAACTTTACACCTATCACCAGCACTTATGACTCCCCAAACACTTTCATCAGTGCTGTTTACGCAGAATCCTAAATATACACTGGACTGACTATGTGACGAATGTTGCTGTCCTTGAGCAAGCAGGGATCACCAGCATTGAGGCCATGATATTGAGAACACAGCTGCACTGGGCAGGGCAAGTTTCTAGGATGGAGGACCTCTACAGTGCTCCTCTACTCTACGGTGAACTCGCCACGGGTCAGCGTAAGAGGGGAGCTCCAAAAAAGCAATACAAGGACTCCCTGAAGCAACATCTCAGGCTCGGCCAAATTGATCACCAACAATGGTCCGCCCTGGCCTCACATCGGGAGGCATGGAGATGCACTATCCACAATGCTGCAGTCTTATTTGAGAACTCATGCTGAACAAGCCTTGAAGAGAAACGACAACGCAGAAACATCACCCAAGGAGACCTTCTGCTGTGCTTTCTGCAACCGGACTTGTTTATCTTGGATTGGCCTTTTCAGTCATCAGCGCGCTTGCAGAAAGCAAGGGATGAGTCCTTCCTGAATCTTCATTTGCAAAAAAAGCCAGAGAGAGAGAGACACTGAACACTGTACAGGACATCTTTTGCACCAGGTTCTGGCTAACAGATCTAAGATTTTTAGTATCACATACAGTAAATCCTGCAGACTGAATTCTGGACACCTTTCCTTTGGAATTCCCAACCAAAAAGATATTTTGCCTGAAACAGAGTCCACTTGATATTATCTACACGCTATCCTCTCCCTATGGTCAATACTTCAAAAGGTCTTGCTGGACTGTTTAGATACCAATTCCTGCCTTAGTCTTTCCGTTCCCCTTTCCCCAAGTCACTCCTTGTACTGGCTAGAGCAGATCACTTAATTCTATTGCACTGCAGGGCAATCCCTGATCCCCGAGGTTCCATGTGAATCAGCAGGACTTGAGCCCAACAAGCACAAACCTGCAATACAAATATTTAGTCTAACAAACTTGAACTAACTGGGCTGGTTCAGCATCATACCAAAGTACGAGGAGTAAAGCATTTTATAAAAGATTAAAATCTATATGACTGCAGTTGGAAGAGAGTTATATGACATGACACCTTCTCAGGCATTGCTCATAGAGTTCTCTGCTTCAGACTTGTCTCCAAGAAGCAATCCTTTGTCTGGTCACAATGATTCTCTCAATGTTCCATCACTGCCAGTTATCATGATGTATTCAAATTTTGTTTTTCTGTAATCACAAGGGACCTAGATCATAAAACTCCTGCTGATCTATTCAACAGAAACACCTGCTGACAGCTTGAATGGCATATTGGTTCTAAGCAGAGCACTGAACAGTTCCAGAAATAGCAGAATAGAAAGTAGATGTTCAAATAACACAGCACATAAAAGAGAATGTTGAATCTCAGAACAGAACATTGTTTTTAAAAGGGTATCAGCTTTAGAGTCTGATGATTGCTTTTATCTTTGCCAATAATAGGATGTTTGGAAAGACCAGTCCTGAAACATTAATCATATGCTGACCATAGTTGCAGGTGGTGGTTCATACAAGTGTGACACAAACACGATATTTTTCAATAGGAACTATTTTGGGGATCTGTCCAGTGGGTGCCCAAACTTAGGTCTACATGCTGTTGGACTGCAGCTCCCAGAAGCCCTTGTCTGCATAGCCAATGCAGGAGTTGTAGTGCAACAATACCTGGAGACCTAAATTTGGGAATGTCTATCCTCTATCAATATGAGTACTAGAATGTAATCTTCCATTTCCACGTGTCTTCAAAACTATGGTTAATAAGCATAGTGAGGCTTAGATGTATAAACAGAGTTATACTAAACAAACCACATTCCATTACATACAGACAGAGGGCAAGATCCAAATGAACTGTAAAGGAGAGCGGGGGAAACAGTGGTGTAGTAATGCTGGATCACCACTGCATGCTCTTGCACACAAGAAAATCACCACAGGAAAGAAGGGACATCTGCTTGTGAAACCAGGTACTGAATTATAATTAAATTATGGTTAGGAGTCTGTTGCGCATTTTACAGAACATGGCATTTTTCTGCAAATAGTTCAGATCTGATCAGGTTTGTATGACTCACAAGCAACCACTGTCTGACTACTGAAGAATGGCTTTGAATTATATTTAGGTGGAAGGAGTGCATGAAAAAAATCCACAGTTTTCTTGCAAAACCCCCCAACACCCTGCATCCATTTCTGTGCAGAATAATTTCTGGGAAACATTTTGGAATAAACAAATACCAAGTGAGAACTGTGCAGAAATATTTGTTTTCTCCTTTAGCAGAGAGAAAACGGTGGTATTTATTTATCCTCCCATGCAAGAACAAAATATACAAATATTTTTGTCCTTAGAAGATGAGATAAGTCAGCTATGTGCCAAGTTAATTTGGGCTTTAAATCTCAATATAAGAACTATATTTAAAAATGAATTCCTCTAAAGTAGAATATCCTGCAGAATCAGACAGACATGTATTAGAAGAATGTTGAGGCACACTCAGCTCCACAGAAGAACTCCCCAGCTGAGAAAGTCATGTTTCATATACTTTGGTTAGCAACTGTTTGCATCAATTTGGCTGAGAATCAATGCTAATAAGCTAATAAAAGGAGTAACTTGGGCGGATGGATGAATTGGAAGAAGTACAGCTCCCATTAAGGAGAAACAGAGAATTTCTTCCATGGAATAACATGCTTAGCATTTTTTTTTAAGTGGGTGTAGAGCTAGAATTAGAAATCAAAAATAACACATCATTTTAATGGCTTGGTTTTAAAATGTAAAATGAGCAAATATCTTTTATGTTGTTGTGGTCATGGGATGGCAAATTATAAGGACACACGGTTGGAGTTCAATTTCTCTTTGTCACTTAATTGGACAGTTTGGTTACTCATCACTCTTCCAAACAAACAAACAAACAAACAAACAAAAAAACCTGTTGAAAGTGGCAGCACAGGTATCTGACACCTACATCAGATTTAAGTACTTCTTTCTTCTTCTTTTTTATTAAATCAAAAACAACATACCACTGCATAAGAGTGTGCCATGGGAGAAAGTGGGCAGAAGAACCTGAATTAAAGCTTCTGCCTTCTGGTAATTTGTGATATTGATGTGTGAGTTGCTTTTGCAGTTGAATGATAGTGCTAATATTTTTGTTCCTTGGTGATAGCCCAGTAGAAACTGCTATAATCAGGCACATACGATAGAAATATAAAAGACACCTCACACTGTGCACACATATTTCCATTGTTGTGTCACTCAGGTCTGGATGCAATGTTGACAGAAGCAGCCTCATCAGCATAATTCCCCTGCCCTACCCGAAACCAGTATACTCTGGGTTTTCAAACTTTTCACAGGAGAGCTGAGAGATGCTCTGGAAGTGATGTGTGTATGCGTGTGTGTGTGTGTGTGTATGTCACAAAAAAGAGTTGTGGGAGGGACAAAGGAATGAAAAGCCTCCTACAGCACTTGCATTAACATGGTAGTTCCAATATTGGGTTTCACCCTTGGCATAGCAATTTTTAAAATCTTGAACAATTTTTAACCACATAAGATCAATTTAAAAGAATGGGTTCCTACCAACATTGTGCAAGAGGGACTGCACTCAAACAATGGAACTTTCCCTTTCCCTTTGCCCCCCCCCACTCCTAAAAAGAATGAGTCATCCAACTTTCTAGACCAAATCGGAGAGGGAGGTCTAAAAAGGGGAGGGGGAAATCACCCCTTCTGTTGGAAAAGGCATCATGCCAGAGGAAGATGGATATCACCCAATGGGACTTCAGTTCAACACAATATAATCATGCATAGTTTTTGAGACGCTGCATAAAATGCTGTGAATCTAGCAAATATCAATCACAAACAGGTCTCACTTGAAAACAAGTGGGAGGTATTGAGCGAGAAAGTCTCACTGAGTGCAGTTAGACTTACAACCCTATCCTATGGATATTTAAGCCTGAAATAAGTCCCATTGTGTTGTGACCTGCTCTTTGGCTGCAGGTACATATAAATTAAAATTATATTAGTTGTCACAAAATATAATAGGGTACCACCTTACTTTATTATTAAGAATATCACCATCATTTTATAAAGCCTATAACAATTAATGAAATTAACAGAACAATTTGATTTGTTGTATGGTGGAATGTCCTTCCGTAATGCTTTCCATAATTAAGCTTAACCAGAGCATGGAAAAGTTACATTTTTGGACTGTAACTCCCAGAATTGTCCAAAAAGTAACTTTTATGGACCAGAAAGTAACGTTTGTATGCTGTGAGTTTAATGGGTCCAAAGGCAGAGCTTTATTGGATTGTGGGTGTCTTCTGCTTTGGCTTGCACTGATTCATACCGCCATTCCATCTACTGAAAAGGTGAACATGTCACATAATAAAAGGAAAATATAATGAGATGAAAGAGACTTGGGATAATTTTAGCATTTGAATTATGTAAAGCACCAATTATGTCTAAATCAGAGATATTCAACCTCCCTAAAGCCCTGTAGAGCTTAGGTCCTGACTATTTCAAAGACATTATCTCCCCATATGAGCCTACCCAAGTTCTAAGCTCTGCAGGGGAAAGCTTTCACTCTGTCCAACCCACCTCATAGGCTCATCTGGTAAGGACACAGTAGAGAACCCACTTGGTGACTGCTCCTGGCTATGAAACTCACTCTCAAGGGAAGCTGAGTTGGTCCCCTCTCTGCTCTAATTTTGCCGACAGGGAAAGAGTTTATAGAGAACACATCATTTTATTAATTCTTTGGATTGTTTATTTTTTAAATGTTATATTTCTGTATTATATATTGTTTTAGCTATGTTTTGTTTTAACTTCTTTTGTATCTAAGTTAAAATGTTTGCTTTAACTTTTATTTTGACTTATGTTATAAGGTCCCTTGCATCTCATATTAGGAAGAAGAGGGATGTAAAACAAACATCTACATTCAGAGAGTCATCAGACACCTTAATAGCATTCAGGTTTTTGGTAAACTCTTCCATCAGGCAGGACAACTTGACCAATGTGATTGCTTTCATGGGGACAAAAAAACCCAGAGACAATGGCTGCTGTGTAGAATTTTAGCTATTACTTAAGACATTTTCCTAAACATTAAGGGAAAAAGAAATCCAGCACAAGATCAAAGACAAGATCAAGGAGACATGGGTAATTTTAGCTCTTGAATAGTATGATGCAAAGCACCAATTATGTCTAAACCAGAGATGTTCAGCCTCCTTAAAGGTGACAGCAGGAGGGGGAAGTCTGAACTTCAGCAAGTGAAATTAAGATAATTCAACCAACAATAATCTGCCTGATTGCAACAATGTCAAAAACTGTATGAAGTCGAGTTGGGGGGCAACAACATGACACTGTCACAAACAGCCTCCAGAATTATACATTGCTTATAAACTATGCCATGAATGAAACATTGTGGCAATTCAAAATATAATTATGCGTGACTAGAAGGAGTGATATGAGCTTTCTGGAAACATCTGAATTGTCACAAATAGTATCTGTCATCAAATGTTGCAACAGGTGTGTCCCACAATCACACTTCTACAACATCTTGCAGGGTCCGGGATCAGGATTAGATTTTAGTGGCTGGGAAAGACTACAGGTGACCTCAAGGTTATGAGGCAGAGTATGAACTATGATGTATAAAGTCACTGTTATTGCAGTTGAAGGTAAGTGAAGGTCATGTACTGATCACAAAGCAGGGTCAGAAAGCCATCTGGAAGAGGTCAGGAATTAGGCAGTGAAAAAACAGAATAGGGTTGGCTGAAGTACAACTTAGCAATTTTTCCCAGTAATAAAATGCCCAGACTGAAGGAATGTAGCTGGTAGGTAGCGGAATGGGATGGGTCTCCTGAAGACAGAAGGAGCCAGGGAACTGATGCCTGGACTGCAAGGATGCCATTGTGAACTTGCTTGGATGAAATAGAGAAAAGGTGCTAATGGGCTATAACATGCTTGTGTCTCAACTCAAGGTCCACTGTAAGGCAGAGGCAGTGATTGTATAGCCCTTCATATACTGATGGACCACAACTCTGATTAGATCTAGCCTGCTTAACCTACATGAGCAATGGTTAAAGATATGGAAGTTGCAGTACGACAACATTTCTTTGAGCTGTAAGTAGAGATGTGAAGACTTGGGATAACAGAAAAATGGAGGAGGGGGCATTCTCCCTAAAAAGAACAAAAACAAAAGAGCAGACATGGGATGTTAGTATATTCAAGGATATATGCTTAACTAATTTTGCTGACTAATTCATATGTCCTATAATTATGTATGATCATAATACGTACTGTATTATGCATGATCATAATACTAAAGACTTCAATATTTTTAGTGTTGAGTTAAGCTTTATATCCAAATACGCTGCTAACCTAGTCCTTAAGACTGACTATCTCAGACTGTTTCTACCCAACTTTATAATGTTTATTACACATTTGTGTGTTTTGCTTTCATTTCTCCCTTACTTCTCAGATGGCTAACGTGTGCTGAGGTTTCAGAGGGTTCAACACTTTGCAGCTGTCTCTTAATATTCAAAATTTTGGGAACATACACAATTTTGCTTGTACAGACCTAAGACTTTTATATTTTTAACACCTTATATATCACAAACAGTGCAATTTTATATGCTATGTTATGAATGAAGTATTTTATGTTGCTAAAGCAGTAAAATAAATTTAGGATTTATATGAATATAAGCACCACATATATTTCCATTTCTACCCAAAATGCTGGGTTTGCAAGAAAAGAAGGAGTGAGACATTTTCTCCTTCCTATGTCTTCAAAATTTCCAGAATTTTGTCATTTCCATTTGGAAAACACACATAGAGCATTTTTACCTGAATAGCAAAATGGAGGAAGAAGAGAGTAATTGTCTACAACGAGTCTCAACTCATACACAGAAAATGAACACCAGCTTAACAAAATCATTATGCATTCCTCCACATGAGATAAGTATTTGGCTTTTGTGGTCCAGTAATGTGCTTTCAAGAGAAGGAATGTGTGCTAATGGAAAGGTGTGGCAGTCTAATGGCTCTGAGCAAGCTTCCAGGGTTATTTGTTAACAGTGACAGGTATCTGACTGGCCCATGCTTATGCTACAGAAAAGGGCTTGACAGTCCCACTCTTGGGAAATGGCACCAGGATAATGATCTGCAAAATTACTTACAGAAAGATAGCTGAAGATGAAGGTGTGGAAAACTGAAACAGGCAATTTGCTTCAGTGTCAGTTTCTCACCCAATGGAGAAAGATAAACATTAAGCCAGACATTAAAGGGAAAGTTTTCTCTAATTTGAGAACTGAATGAAAAGCTTATTTGCTATAGTGCTAATAGCTGTGTAAAAATGCATAATGGGCCCAACACTTAAGAAATGCCCAAATAACTGGCTCACTATTCAAGATATGGAGAAGGGGTTGGTATCCTAAGCTTTTGATGAAGTCTCTTACTACAGACTTGTATGTAAACTTAGCTTCAATTGAGTCAGCAGAAGCTTTTTCTGGGCTGCAACAATCATGAGAAGAAAGGCTCTCTTAAAGATTAGTTATTGATTTGATACAGAAGAAAGGGATAAGAACAAATGGACCATTTTCACATGTGGGGAGGTGAGAAACACTGTGAGATTCTGTGTTGAGGCTCTGACTTCATTTATTCATAAATAATCTAGAATCCAGAGTGAAAGGCACCAAAATGGAGGCTACACACTATTGCATTTAACTTTTTTTTTAACCCATTGGGGCACAGAGGTGGTTTCCTTCAACTACTTAGGTGGCTTCTGAAGGCACTGGACTATACCAGAACATTTTTAATCATTTCACATAAAAGGGCATGAATACTTAAGCAACCAACAATTTCAATTTTGGTTATGTTTATTTAATTGTTTTACCACAATAAAAAATATTTTGCACCTGTACAGTGTTAAGTATCTTGTGTACATCATGTGATAACAATGCCAATTGAATCGTTTACTATTGCAGATTGTAACACAACAAAATGTGGAAAAGTCAAAAGGGGTGAATATGTTTGCAAGATACTGTAAATAAAATTGAATTCTGAAAGCAAACAACAACAACAACATAAAAGCACTATTTTCCAAATTGATGTTGCCAATGCGAGTTATGTTGGCAATGTAAAAGTAAAGCAACTATGTAAGACTGACCTGGATATACGTTCAGTCTCATAAATTCTAAAAAGCTGGACAGCTGAATGCCCAGAAAGTGTATAGCTGCAAAAACAAAACTTAGAAGCAACACCTTGCAAGTAATGATCTTATTAGCAATGCATTACATTAGGAGGTAATGAGGCTCTAACTATGAACTTTTCCCAACTAATGGAGCAACTGACAAAGTTATTGGGTTTTTGAAGCAATGAGGTTTATTTGTTGCTACTTATTATGGGGGGGGGGTGTTGTTCACATTATGCAATGGGGTGGGCAATTTCAATAATGTGGGAGCCAATTCCCATCCCTTGCCCCAAACCAACTGCAGGCCACACCATCTGCTGCTCCATTTTCACCTACTTTGAGCAATTTTAACAACAAATAGGGGAGGGGACACATGAAAGAAGTATTTTGATTATTGTGCTGATTTATTCTGATCTGCTGCTGAAATTTTGCAACAAACCACTATAACACATTTTGTTGTTGTTTGCTGTCAAGTCAACTCCAGCTTATGATGACTCTATGAATGAGAAACCACCAAGACCCCCAGTCATCAAGTGCCCTGCTCAGGTCTTGCACACTCAGAACTGTGGCTTCCTTGATGGAGTAAATCCATATGTAATGTGGTCTTTTTCTTTCCCTACTGCCTTTCACTTTAGCAAGCATTATTGCCTTTTTCAATGAGTCATATTGTTTCGTGATAACACATTCAGAGCACTACACATTTACAGCAAGAAAAATGCTTGTTCTAATGTCCCCCCCCCCCGTAGTTGCTGAAATTTGGGTGTATGTGTGCAAAAAATGTCCCTGAGGCCACACACACTCCATGGGTCATGTGTTACCCATCCCTATTATATAAGTTGTTGGGGGATTGTTTCCTCTGTTTTCTTTTGTTTTTAAACTTCATATTTTTCTGTTACAGGATCTGCTTGTTACTTTTATCTAACGTACTCCTAAATTCTCCTAGAATGGAAAGGAGTAAAGCAATTAAACATGATATTGAATTGCTCAATCTCAAGCCACATTACGAAGTTAAGCCACATGAAAGCAGTAGAACAGAGCTGAATCATTACTTCTTATGATCTGCACAATACATATTTAGTCATCCAGCCTAGAAATGCAGGTACAAGTTCATAGAATCATAGAATTGTAGAGTTGGAAGAGCTCATGAGGGCCATCCAGTCCAACCCCCTGCCACGCAGGAAATTACGATCAAAGCATTCCCGACAGATGGCCATCCAGCCTCTGTTTAAAGACCTCCAAGGAAGGAGACCCCACCACGCTCCGAGAGAGTGTGTTCCACTGCTGAACAGCTCTGACTGTCAAAAAGTTCCTCCTAATGTTGAGGTGGAATCTCTGTTCCTGGAGCTTGCATCCATTGCTCCGTGTTCCAGTCTCTGGAGCAGCAGAAAACAAGCTTGCTCCATCCTCAACGTGACATCCCTTCAAATACTTAAACAGGGCTATCATATCGCCTCTTAACCGTCTTTTTTCCAGGCTAAACATACCCAGCTCCCTAAGTCTCTCCTCATAAGGCATCATTTCCAGACCTTTCACCATTTTAGTTGCCCTTCTCTGGACACGCTCCAATTTGTCAATATCCTTTTTGAATTGTGGTGCCCAGAACTGGACACAGTATTCTAGGTGAGGTCTGACCAAGGCAGAATAGAGCAGCACCTTAAGCCCTGAAATAGCATTATTATCATATTGTGAAAAAATACAAGAATCTCAAATTGTTAAGGATTTGTTAACAAATTTGCTGACAGCAGCAAAGTTAATAATAGCAAAGAAATGGAAAATACAAGGTGAATACAAAATAGAAGAATGGTATGATGAAGTATGGAATATAGCTATAAATGAGAAATTAACAAATATGGTTAAGGATAAAAAAGGAGGGCTAAATAAGAATGGAGTAAATTTTTAGAATTTGTATTAATAAAGGGGAGAGGAAGCAAACCTGAGTTGGAAACAATGAGTTTTTGGAAAGAGGGATGAATGTAAAGGGAAGTCCCTCGGTGGAGGGAATCACTGTTATATATGTTTGTTAAGTTTTATGTAGTAATGGTATGTTTTTTTAATTTTAAAAATTAATAAAATTATTATTAAAAAAAAGAATAGAACGGCACTATTACTTCCCTTGATCTAGACACTAGACTTCTATTGATGCAGCCCAAAATCGCATTAGCCTTTTTAGCTGCCGCATCACACTGTTGACTCATGTTCAACCTGTGGTCTACTAGGACTCCTAGATCCCTTTCACATGTAGTCTCATTCAGCCAGGTCTCCCCCATCCTATATCTAGGTATGTGATATCCACAGTGTCATGCAAGAATGTCATGGGGAACCTTGTCAAAGGCCTTACTGAAAAGGTATGTGATATCCACAGTGTTCCCTTCATTTTAGGTGTTTACCACACAAGGGCTTGTTCCAACATTGTTCCATCTTCTCAATGCCAGAACCATGTCTGTTTGTCTACCACATTTCCAATCTAAATGCCGGAACAGAAGCAGATGATCATTGTTAATTGCGCTTCCTGCATGCTGCACATAGTGGTTTTGCCCCTCCTTCCCCCACCTCCAGTGCATGCTCAATCACCATCTCTAAACGTCATTTCCTGCCTTGATTGTGCGCATGCTTCGTTGTTTGATTTTCACGTACCTGAAGGTTATGTTTTGCACGATCTCGCAAGATTGTGATCATGCATGATATTTTAATTTTCGTTTGTGCATGTGTTGTTTCCTGGAATAGCACAAAGCTGTGATGCAAGCACTTCCTTGGCACATTAAATTAACAGAAATTATATTTTGCGGATACTCTTTCTCCTGCTGTTTACTCAGCCCCCCACCCCTGGAACCACTGCTGGCCAAACGCTTGCAGGGCAGGTGGATTTTCCCTCCAAAACCTACCACAGTTGACAATGTTTCACATGGCGTGTGCCTCTGCCCATTTTGAGGTTAAGAGAGGGTGACCTTCTTATGGTCATGCAGTGCAATGTTAAACCATCTCTGAACAAAACTTGTGAAGAACAACACAATAAATTGCATTACAATAAATTCCAGTGATGTAAGGCCCATTAAGAACCATTAAGAGCCTTTAGTGGTTGTTCGATGATGAGTTTATTGTAAATTTGTGTAATTGAATGATTAGTTTCTGGTCAATTACACATATACTCCCCAACAGGGGTTCACAGCATATGAACCTCACACACACTCCTACCCAACCATTCTCTGAAGATGCCAGCCACATATGCAGGCAAAACGTCAGAAAGAAACTATTCCAGAACATGGCTTCACAGCCCGGAAAAACCCCAAGGAAAATTTATGGATGCTGGCCATGAAAGCCTTCGACTTCACATCTGCTAAAATTCATTTTGTTAATTCTCTGCCTCCTGTGAAGATCATCCTGAAATCTTTTTCTCTTTTCTAAGGTGTCACTTGCATCCCTTCTACTCCTTCATCCAAATCATTCATAAAGAGGTCGAACAATTTATGGCCTAGGGGAGAACACTTTGGAATTTTATTTGTTAACTATATTACTTTAAAAGGTGTCTAGACAAAGTCAGGGTGGTAGGTTTATCAACAGATATTCTCAATACAAACTAACCAGAACTTCCATAACCAGGGTCAGTATATCACTCTATCCCAGTTTTTGGAAGACAACTAACAGAGAGGGTTATTGCCTTCAGGCCCTACTTGAGCTTATTGACCACTGTGTGAAACAAGATAGTAGTGGACTAGATGGACCTTATATTCTCAGGAAAGCAAAACAAAATTCCTCCAACAGAATGAGCCCTTAGTGTAAACCCTCATGGCATTCATGTGAGAAACAAGACAGCAGACTTGAACAATCTGTATAGCTGTTGTGTGCATTCATCTGCATGCCAGTCACACAAGAAACTCCATTCCTGACCATTTTGTTCCAGATATTTTAGGAGAGCATTTAGCAATTCGATCTCATAGCAGGTCTTGTCCAAATGAGCCATTTTAGCTTTGAAAGGCAGCCTGTGTAATAGGAAGCAATAAGAATGATAATGTGTCTCCCTGATGAAAGTTACAATCACCGATCAAGGAAGAAGAGCTATTTTGGCAAGAAGTGGCAAAGGAAGACTTCAAAGTAATTTCCCCTGCAGTTTCTAAAATTATTAATATGGTCAAAATCAGCAAACTTACACAGGCAAAAAAGTACCGTAAGAAAGAAAAGGAAATACAGATGAAGGGGATTGGAGATTAAAGAGTTGTATGAAGGTGAATTAAGAGTGCAAAGGGGAAATATTTTAAGAGCACTTTATGCAGATTTTAAAATGTGCCAAATCCCAACTTTGGTGAAAGAAGATGAGGCGTATTTACAGCTGAATGAAGAAAATTCAAATTTAGCAGTAGTTCTTATGGCATGAAAAAGGAAGTAACTACAGTATAGGCTTTTTTGCAATTCAAATTTGCTTGTCAGTAGGTGGCAGACTAGTCAATATATTGTTGTACATAGAATTTCTTCAGCAACTGAATTTAATGTCCATGATGTGTACAGTTAAGGGGGGACGTTTGTGGGCATCAGCCAAATCATTTTGTCTCTCTCATTCACATATATCAGATATGTGATGTTATTCATACGGCTTTTTTGTAGCAAGAGCTGAAGTACTCTTGAAACATACAGAGCAAATAGTTTGCTAAACATAATTCCAGGGTGGCAAACACAAGGGCTCCTTCAAAGCTCAACCTTCCATCAAACTGTACATTTAACAATACAATCAGGCAAAGGCTAAATCAACAGAAAGCAGAAGGAGAAGAGAGTGCTGATTATTGTCCAATCCCCTGCTTTTAAGTTAATGGAAACCTAACTGGCATCCAGTGCTCTAGTAGGCATTTAGAAGGTCTTGTGCCATGTGCCCTTGCAATTGAAAGCTGCAGTCCTACAGGAATGTTTTCACAGTAAAGGATCTTAAAAAGTGACAACCAGTTTCATAACAAAATCTTCTTTGTTTCTTGAAAAGCATGCTCTTCATTCAAATAGCCAGCACAAGAGCTTTTAATCAGAGTTTAGAATGGTCATGTTGGCAGTGGGGGGTGGGTGGGTTACAAATCTCCAAATCCCCTCCCTAGCCAGTATCAGCAGTCAGGAGGATTCTGGGAGCTCTTGTCCAAAAAAGTAATGTTTCCAAGTTTTGCACATGTGTAAGTTCACGACTGAAATGAAAATGAAATATATGAAAGGAATGTTAGATTTTTAGGTGAATTACTAAAATAAATCTAACCGTAGATTGAACTGTTAGTCTTATCTTGAGTAGACCCAATTGTTGAAGGACAAGCCAACATTTATGCAAAACCCATTGATCCATAGTGTCCAGCAGCTGGGACTAGCAATTGTATTTAGGTCATAATACGTGAATGTGACAAAATACTCAGCAATTTATGTGATACACTCTTGAGGAAGCCTAGATTGGCTGCAAAAGCCCGTGGAGGAATAACCTCAAGTTTTCTAGCTGCACCACATGTTCAGAGACTGAAAATCATTCTAAGGTGGGTAAAACATTCTCAAATATAATAAGTTCAGATTGTTTTCCTAAGAGCCAGTCCTAATGTTAGTTTCTCATTATTATTTTCATTATAGAACAAGAGGAAACATTGGAAGAAAACAGCTGAAGACAATCAGATGTAGATCTGACACATGAAAGAGCTAAGTTCTTTGAAGCTGTTCAGCATCCAACTACATTTTTCATTAAAGGTATGGCCTCATTAAAACAGCATCTATGAAAAGAGTCCAAACGGGACAGAGGCAGTGTTTAAAATGGGATAAGGGAACTAAAACTTTTTCTCCATGCAGTAATCCCAAGTAATTTCCCAACAAAAAGTTCTCTGAGAGTCACATGTAGCCTGTGGACTATGGGTTGGCCACTTGTATTTGAGATGCAACAGGGTGTACAGAGCACAAGAACTTACAAAGATGCATTTTTGGCAATCACTCCTGTTTGTCAGGGTATCAGATACTCTTCCCCTATGTGAACAAGTATTCAAAGAATGATCCACCCAGAGGATGGCTTCATGTTGCAGTGCATATTAAACATACAAATTCACTCACACTTTATTTCACCTTATGCGCATCTATCCATTTGTCCTTCCATTCCTATGGAAGAGACACTTCTTTGCAGATGTGACATGCAAGCATAAAGCAAAGCACAGATTTATGCTTGCACACATAATTTTCACTACCTTTTGTAAAGGTGAAGCTATCCATAGCTCATTGTTCCCAAATACAAATTTGTTAACAGTATTTGCATTTGCTCTCCCAGTCTTCTTCTGCCCCCAAATCTAGTAAATGTATACAATTGTCCCTCCATATCCACTGATTTAATATCCATGGATTTAAGTATTCATGGCTTGAAAATATTCTTTAAAAAATACTGATCCAAAAAGCAAACCCTGATTTTGCCATCTATATGAGGGACACCATTTTGCTATGCCATCGCATATAATGGGACTTGAGTATTCATAAATTTTGGTATCCACGGGAGGTCCTGGAACCAAACCCCAGAGAATATGAAGGGACAACTGTACACACCTATCTGTCAAAAAAGGAATCAAGAGAGCTAGTGAGATTGAAATACAAAATTGACAAGTAAAATATTGATTGAAATGGAGCATAAAAGCAAAAAAAAAAAACCATTAAAAACCAATTAAAAATGCTACAATAAAACACAGAAGCAACATCCAAGCAGTTAAACATCCAGTAGATTAACACACATGCCAAAGGCCTGCCTGAATAAAAAGGTCTTCACTTACCAGTAGAAGGAGAAGCAAGAAGGAGCCAAACTAGCATCCTTCAGCAGAGAGATGCAAAACATGTGGAAAAGGAAGGTATAAATTTCTGGTTTAATATTCAAGGTATCCATAGAATAGAATAGAATTGTAGAGTTGGAAGAGACCACGAGGGCCATCCAGTCCAACCCCCTGCCACGCAGGAAATCACGATCACAGCATCCCTGACAGATGGCCATCCAGCCTCTGTTTGAAGATCTCCAAGGAAGGAGGAGACCCCACCATGCTCCGAGGGAGTGTGTTCCACTGCCGAACAGCTCTTACTGTCAAAAAGTTCCTCCTAATGTTCAGGTGGAATCTCTGTTCCTGGAGCTTGCATCCATTCCTCCGTGTTCCAGTCTCTGGAGCAGCAAAAAACAAGCTTGCTCCATCCTCAACGTAACACTCCTTCAAATACTTAATCAGGGCTATCATATCACCTCTTAACCGTCTTTTTCCAGGCTAAACATACCCAGCTCCCTAAGTCTCTCCTCATAAGGCATCATTTCCAGACCTTTCACCATTTTAGTCTCCCTTCTCTGGACATGCTCCAATTTGTCAATATCCTTTTTGAATTGTGGTGCCCAGAACTGGACACAGTATTCCAGGTGAGGCCTGACCAAGGCAGAATAGAGCGGCACTATTACTTCCCTTGATCTAGACACTATACTTCTATTGATGGAGCCCAAAATCGCATTGGCCTTTTTAGCTGCCGCATCACACTGTTGACTCATGTTTAATATTTTTTAATGGGGGAGGGTGGGTGTGGGGGGTGTTTGGGGATTTTATTTGTATTGTATTTTAATTTTTGTAAGCCACCCCGATTGTTTTGACGGAGGGGCGGGGTATAAATTATTATTATTATTATTACCTGAGGCAAAGCACAAAAATCAGTGTGTATAGAGCCATCGTACTGTCTGTCCTTCTTTATGGATCTGAAACATGGGTCACCTATCGCCACCACCTACGACTCCTCGAGCGCTTTCATCAGCGCTGTCTACGCACAATCCTAAATATACACTGGACTGACTATGTGACGAATGTTGCTGTCCTTGAACAAGCAGGGATCACCAGCATTGAGGCCATGATATTGAGAACACAGCTGCGCTGGGCAGGGCACGTTTCTAGGATGGAGGACCATCGCCTCCCAAAAATACTACTCTACGGTGAACTCGCCACGGGTCAGCGTAAGAGGGGCGCTCCAAAAAAGCGATACAAAGACTCCCTGGAACAACATCTCAGGCTTGGCCAAATTGATCACCAACAGTGGTCCACCCTGGCCTCACATCGGGAGGCATGGAGATGCACTATCCACAATGCTGCAGCCTTATTTGAGAACTCACAACGAACAAGTCTTGAAGAGAAACGACAACGCAGAAAGAATCACAACCCAAAAACATCACCCAAGGAGACCTTCTGCTGTGCTTTTTGCAACCGGACTTGTTTATCTCAGATTGGCCTTTTTAGTCATCAGCGCGCTTGCAGAAAGCGCGGGATGAGTCCTTCCTGAATCTTCGTTTGCGAAGAAAAGCCAGAGATGATGATGATGATGATGATGATGATGATGATGTTCAACTTGTGGTCTACTAGGACTCCTAGATCCCTTTCACACGTAGTCTCATTCAGCCAGGTCTCCCCCATCCTATATCGATGCATTTCATTTTTTCACCCTAAGTGCAGTACCTTACATTTCTCCGTATTGAATTTCATTTTGTTAGCTTTGGCCCAGCTCTCCAGTCTATCCAGGTCATTTTGAATTTTGATCCTGTCCTCTACCGTATTAGCTACTCCTCCTAATTTGGTGTCATCTGCAAATTTGGTAAGTATGCCCCTAATTCCGTCATCCAAGTCATTGATAAAAATGTTGAATAGCACAGGGCCCAGGAGAGAACCCTGTGGCACCCCACTGGTCACATCTTTCCAAGATGAAGAGGAGCCATTGCTGAGCACCCTTTGGGTTCGACCAGTCAACCAATTACAAATCCATTGAACAGTTAACTTGTCTAGCCCACATTTTACAAGCTTGTTTGCAAGAATGTCATGGGGAACCTTGTCAAAGGCCTTACTGAAATCAAGGTATGCAATATCCACAGCGTTCCCTTCATCTACCAAGCTGGTAATTTTATCAAAAAAAGAGATCAGATTAGTCTGGCATGACTTGTTTCTCTGAAACCCATGCTGACTTTTTGTGATTATGGCATTGCCTTCTAAATGTTCACAGACTCTCTGTTTAATGATCTGCTCTAGAATCTTCCCTGGTATTGATGTCAGACCAACTGGACGATAATTGTTGGGTTCCTCCTTTTTCCCCTTTTTGAAAATCCAAACCTTCATAGCTTAGGGCATTTTCATGCATGATGTTACAAATAACTTTTTGCATTTTCTGAGTCTGTAATGTAAATATAAAACTAAATGGGCTAGAATATATAATGTTCCTCCTGTTTTCTGTTCTGCATTAGCAACATACACACAGGCATAAAAATATCATTAGAGGAGTGCAAAGGCATGCATAATGTTACATGTGGAAATGCCCTTAATTAAAAAGAAGGCTGAGTGATGTAGATTCAGTTTTTTTTCTTAAAAAACAAAACAAAAAAGCCCCTTGTAGTCACCATGTTAGTAAATTAATTCTGAGACTGACT
This sequence comes from Gambelia wislizenii, assembly GCA_030847615.1. NCBI lineage: Eukaryota > Metazoa > Chordata > Lepidosauria > Squamata > Crotaphytidae > Gambelia > Gambelia wislizenii. Next base: position 41,752,877 of record JAUMIR010000001.1, read on the forward strand.
GCGATCACCACCTCTGGAGGCTTATCTGCAGTACATAATACAGTGTTTCCCATGCTGGCTTGTGGCAGAATTTTTACAAACAGAAGTTCTTGTCCAACTCACACTTGTTCACTGTAAAAAGATTAAACAGTACTAGGAATGTATATAAGTCATGCATCTTAACCTAAGCAAAGACAAAACCAGTCATAAAATATATCTCGAGCATAATTGTAACTCCCACTATAGCAAGGCTAATGTAAACCTAGGAGACAACGGACTGTTTCTACCCAATGTTTTAGGAGTGCATCTGTACCAACACTTTGTTTCTTGCTATCTGGAATTCAAAATACTTCACATAGATGGATGGATGAAGAAGGAGAGATGGAGATGGGGGAATGTGTGTGTTTGTGTGTGTGTGTGTGTGTGTGTGTGTGTGTTACAGTTCTTTGTATGAAAACGTGTGTTCTATTATTTTTCTCCTGCTGAATGCAGTGGGCCCTTGGTATTCACAGGGGTTTGGTTCCAGGACCCCACATGGATAGCAAAAGACATGCACATTCAAGTCCCTGTTCATAAAATGGCATGGAACAGCAATGGAAATGCCACCAGACACACATTCCTTTGGCTCCCCCACTTCTGGGGAGCACACCAACCACTTGCTTCTCCTCTTGAAGCATCGGCTGCAGTGCTTCTGCTCCTTCCTTTCTAAAGCAGAAGTGGGCAGCTGGTGGGCTCCTCAGGGGTGGGGAGACATGAAGAATGCATGCCTGCTGGCATGCCTGTTGGCACACCTGGCATCCGAGGCTTGCCGCTGCCTCTATAGCTGCCCCATGCTATTTTATTAATAAGGTACTTATAAGGGAGATTTCCTGCCCCCCCCCAATACTGCGTTGTAGTCTGATGTCTGAATCTCCTTGCTTCTCCCTTCCCTTCCCATTCAAATCTCTCTGCAAGCCTTGCATTTGCGCCTCTCTGCAGCTTCTCAAGCCTCGCAAATGTGTTGTGTAAAGTATAGTACAGGTACTGTGTATTGTGTACAGTGTCATTTGAATCCATTATGGGTTGAATCTGTGGATTGTGAGCCCATGGATACAGTGAGCCCACTGTATATACAATTTCATTTATTCATTAATACAACAGTATTAATATAACTGGGGGCAAGGAAACATGAGACAGATTATGATGCAACTTCTATATAACTTACACAGCTTTCACTAAAGAAACTACAGGTTCAGTCTCCCTTACCCTGAATTCCGAAATCCAAAATATTCCAAAATGTCCACCCATATCTCAGGGTGGCTAAGGTAGTGACACCTTTGCTTTCTGATGGTTCAATGTACACAAACTTTGTTTCATGCACAAAATTATTAAAAACATTGTGTATAAAATTACAGCTGGCCCTCTGTATCCACGGATTCTACATCAATGGATTCAATCAGCTATGGCTTGAAAATATTTAAAAAATAATAATTCCAAACAAGCAAAACTTGATTTTGCCATTTTATATAAGGGACACCATTTTACTACACCACTGTATATAATGGGACTTGAGCATCAACAAATTGTGGTATCTACGGGAGGTCTTGGAACCAAACCCCAGTGGATGCCAAGGGCCCACATAAATTAATTTTGTGTTTAGACTTGGGTCCCATTTCCAAGATATCTGATTATGTATGGGCTTGTCTATATGAGGCAATAAAATGCAGATTGGTGTGCACTAACACTAATTTGCAGCAGCTTTCATTTTTTTTCAAGATTGCAGGCATGCAAAGCCATACATGTTTGTTGTTCAAATGGGCATGCCTGCAAATCAAGATAGTGGGTATAAGTATATCACTCACATTTTTATTGTCACCAGTTGCTGCCACCAAACAGTGTTTTTTTTAAAAAAAGGAAATCCAAGGTGCAGAAGTGTAATCTTCTGCTTACTCTCTCTCTCTGGCTTTTCTTTGCAAACGAAGATTCAGGAAGGACTCATCCCGTGCTTTCTGTAGGCGCGCTGATGACTAAAAAGGCCAATCCAAGATAGAAAAGTCCAGTTGCAGAAAGCACAGCAGAAGGTTTCCTTGGGTGATGTTTCCGGGTTGTGATTCTTTCTGCGCTGTCGTTTCTCTTCAAAACTTGTTCGGCGTGAGTTCTCAAATAAGTCTGCAGCATTGTGGATAGTGTGTCTCCATGCCTCCCGATGTGAGGCAGGGGCAGACCATTGTTGGTGATCAGTTTAGCTGAGCCTGAGATGTTGTTTCAGGGAGTCCTTGTATCACTTTTTTGGAGCACCCCTCTTACGCTGACCCGTGGTGAGTTCACCGTAGAGTACTATTTTTGGGAGGCGATGGTCCTCCATCCTAGAAACGTGCCCTGCCCAGCACAGCTGCATTCTCAATATCATGGCCTTGATGCTGGTGACCCTGCTTGCTCAAGGACAGCAACATTCGTCATATAGTCAGTCCAGTGTATATTTAGGATTCTGCGTAAACAGCGCTGATGGAAGTGTTCGAGGAGTCATAAATGGTGGTGATAGGTGACCCATGTTTCAGACCCATAAAGGAGAATAGACAGTACAATGGCTCTATACACACTGATTTTTGTGTTTCGCCTCAGGTGTTTATTATTCCAGACTCTTTTGTAAAGTCTTCCAAATGCGCTATATGCCTTTACTAATCTGTGATCGATCTCTTTATCAATCTTGGCATCTGAGGAGATGATGCTTCCCAGGTAGGTGAACTGCTGAATGGACTTAAGCACAGAGTTGCCGACGGCAATGTGGGGATGATGGTGTTTGTCCTGTGGTGCAGGCTGGTAAAGAACCTCCGTTTTCTTCAGGTTGACTTCCAGCCGAAACAGCTCTGCAGCTGTTGTGAAGCAGGATGTTAGGCGCTGCAGAGCTGCTTCTGTGTGGGCAACAAGGACAGCATCATCAGTAAAGAGCAGCTCATGGACTAGATAGTTTAGAGTTTTAGTGCGAGCCCTCAGATGGCTTAAGTTAAACAAGCTACCATCAGTACGGTAACGTATATAGATGCCGGTGTCTTCTTCAAGCTCTGCCATAGCCCTTTGGAGCATCATGCTGAAGAAGATTGTAAATAAAGTTGGCGCAAGAACACAACCTTGCTTCACTCCATTAGTTATTAGAAAGGGCTCTGAAAGAGCATCGCCATATCTGACTTGACCGCGCTGGCCCTTGTGTAGCAAGATAATCATTTTAAGGAATTTGGGGGGATATCCTAGTCTTTCCAGGGTCTGCCACAGACCTTTCCTACTCACAGTGTTGAAGGCTTTGGTGAGGTCAACAAATGTTACATAGAGACCCTTGTTCTGCTCTCTACGGTCCCATCTACACGATTTAAATAATATGTATGGTGTGTGGAAGTTCACGCTTCGGTACACACGGCCGTTTGGTTTCACATGCATCCAAAAGAAGGGGTGGCAGTTTTCCACCCTGAAATACACACATGCGGCGTTCGGGAGGGAAAGCGGATCGCGAAGAGAAATCCGTACGCCGTTCGGATGGCTGACGGGTCTGTACAGTCCGTTCACACACATACAAACAGGCTGTGTAATCTGATTGGCTGGCAGAGTAGAGGGGGCAGGGCTAGCATGGAGGGGAATTGGGAGTGCCTGCAATGTTGGATTCCCAGCTAGCAAGAGTCTGGTAAGTCCATGAATTATATATGTTTATTTTTATTTTATATTGTAAATAGGGAAAACCGACTGTCCGCAAAGCAGGAACCTTTAAAAAAAAAGCGGCGGGAGATTTTAAACCACCGCTTGGCTTGCTCGCTCCAGCCAGCTTGGGGAAGAGGGAGTCATACGAAGTTTAGGGGGGTAAAAAATCATGTGAGCGGTTCGTATGCATACGAACGACAGCCTATTCTTATTTTTTACCCCCCAAACGGATTTTTTTATGCTCGTATAGACGCACCCTACATTTCTCTTGCAGTTGTCTAAGGGCAAATACCACATCAGTAGTACTCCTATTGGCTCTGAAGCCACATTGGCTTTCAGGAAGAAGTTCTTCTGCAATAGCAGGAACTAATCTGTTCAAGAGTATCCTTGCAAGGATTTTTCCAGCTATAGAGAGCAGTGTTATGCCTTGATAGTTTGAGCAATTGGATTTTGCTCCTTTTTTCTTGTACAAGGTGATGATGACTGCATCTCGGAGATCTGATGGCAGTTCCCCATTTTCCCAGCAATTCACAATTCACAAAAAGAGACTCCAAGTCAACAATCTTCAACAAGCTACCATGAGAGACAACTTTCAGGCAAACCTGCAAACAATATTTGAAGACCATCCTATAGATCCTTCTCCTACAGCACTTTGGCAACATATCACAAACAGTATCCTCCAGTCTGCAGAAGAATCCCTTGGGTTCTCCCACAAGAAAAATCAAGACTGGTTTGATGAAAACAACCAAGACATCCAGGAGCTGTTGGCAAAGAAGAGAACTGCTCACCAGGCATACCTCGCCCAGCCAACTTGCCATGTAAGAAAAGCAGCTTTCCATCTCACGTGTAGTAAACTTCAACAAAAACTCCGAGACATGCAGAAGAAGTGGTAAATCAATATAGCAGAAAAGACACAACCCTGTGCAGATTTGGGTGATTCTAGAGGATTTTATGAAGCCCTTAAGGCAGTGTTTGGACCTACTTATCAGGTCCAAAGCTCCTTATACAGTACAGATGGTCACACATTAATTACTGATAAAGCCTCCATCCTGAATCGATGGGCTGAACACTATCAAAGTCTCTTTAGTGCCAACCGAGTAGTCCAAGGCTCAGCTATCCAACATATGATACAAAAGCCAATGAAAAATGAATTGGACATAGCTCCCACTTTGGAAGAGACCCTTAAGGCCATACAGCAGATGAAAAACAGCAAGGCAGCTGGGACTGATGGAATCCCACCTGAAGTTTGGAAGCACGGAGGTCATGTACTCCATGATAAACTCCACGAACTCCTCTTCTGCTTAAATAAACAGGAAAAAAGGGGGAAAGGCTGTTTCATCAATTCAGTGAAAATCCAATATAGCAGTTCAGGATGCTTGCCTTGCCAGCAAGTTTTGCCCCCTGTGTACGTCCGACCAATCAGCTTTCCATTTCCTCTCTTAATGGGAATGTGCAGCAAAGTAAATCAGTTGTCCCAAAGAGCAGGAATGCACATTTCCTTCTGAGTTTTTAAAAATATACTGGAAAAGTCACAAAGTATTTGGAGTTTTTGTCCCCCTTCCTTCCGAATACGGTGAAATGATGCTGAATCCCATTGGGAAAAAAGGTATTTTCCTCAAATTCTATGAGGAGCATTTTCGCCATATACACAAGCCCTATATGCAAGTATTCCAAATTCTGAAATATTCCAAAATACAAAATAACTCTGGTCCCAAGCATTTTGGATAAGGGAGACTCAACCTGTAATAGATTTACCAAAAATGCCTAGTGAATAGATGAAATGGGAGGGATCATAATTTTTTAAAAGTTATAGAGCTTGAAAATGTGACTTGCTACGGCCACTGTCCATTGTTTATTTTTATTTTTTTGTATTTTTAAAAATATAATTTAATTACTGAATTATTTAATTGTATTTTAAGGGGGTGGGATTGAGTGGTTTGGATGTATATTTTAATTGTTGTAAGCTGCCCTGATTGTGTTTCTTAGAGAGGCAGGATATACATAAATTTTATTATTATTATTATTATTATTATTATTAAATGGAAATTGGAAGAAGAGTCAGAGATCAATATGAGGAATAGTATCCGAATTTCTTTGGACCAAGTACAGCAAAGTTTGTACCTCTTTACTGATATACACTACAAGGTTTTGCCCAAGACTGAGAAGGAAGTAGTATACTTAAAGGAATAAAATGTGAAAGATGAATTTGGTATAGATTAGTCCATCCTTTTAGAGGACTTTCTGTAGCAGATCACAAGGAAATGAAGTCTGCATGTACAATACTCTAAGAAAGCAGCAAAAGTTCACTTCCTTTACTGTCACTGAGTACAAAGACAAAGAAGTCAGAGAAGGACATTTTGAAATATGTTAGGTTAATGCTACACCCAACTAATGCTGCTAACTGCTGACTGGTGGAAGCAAAAGAACTTCCACAGAAAATGCAGACCCCTTTGCAGCATCATGCTCAGTCATCAAAAGATGTGTTTCACCAAAATCTGTTACATAAAGATTAAACTGTGTGGCTAAAAATAAATATTTCTTGTTACTTTTAAATTCTGCCCCTATTCCACTGTCTTGCTCTGAACCTGAATCTACAGCAGGTTTGCCAAATGAATTATATAAAACCTTCTGTGTTCTAATGTTTTTAATAGACCAGAAATGCAACTTTGCAAGTCAATTGTTTTCTTTCAACATGACAGAAAGCATATATTTCAAAGCAATTCAGTAAAAACAAAAACTAAGGACAGAATCCAAAAGGGTTGCTCCACTGGTATAGTTGCTTCTGTCAGCAAAACTGGGAGGCAGTCAGCTGCCCCCCTACAGCCCTGGTTATCCTTGTTGTGTGTCTTCAAGTCGTTTCTGATTTATGGCGACCCTAAGGTGAATCTATCATTCAGTTTTCTTTGCAGGATTTGTTCAGAGGCCTTTGCCTTCCCCTGACACTGAGAAAGTGTGACTTGCCCAAGGTCACCCAGTGGGTTTCCATGGCTGAGAAGGGATTTGGTAGTTCCTTAAAATTTGCTCCAGAGGGCTGGAAAACACTCCAAGGCAGATTTTAGTGTGGTGCAGAAACTTGTAAATGAGAGAGGTCAAGAATGACAGCTAGCAGATATTCATGCCGGCAGTCAGGAACTAAAGCAACATTAGATTTAGACCTAAGTAGTATATTTCTTAGCAGAAGAACTGGAGAAAGACAGGATTATCATCAACTTTGCTGAGACACGATTACATTTACCTCTTCCATCCTTCATCTCAGAGTAGCCATTCTATTTGTATGTAGCAGAGGGATGGCTTTGCTCACGGACTAGCAACATTTGGCTATTCCTTTCTTTGAACTGTATACATTTCATCTTGTTATCTCAGAAAATTTGCCTGCCAAAACTGCTTTTTTCTCTCTTCCGTACAAATCTCTCTTCCAATCCCTTTTCCTTTTGTATCATACCATTTAGATGATAAGCTGAAAGGCAGGACACTGTATCATTAAGCTCTTTGTAAGTCCTTCTCTGGGCTTTTTTTTTTTCCTGAATAGCAGAGAAAAATCCTTTAAATAAATAAGAAGTATTCCCCCCTAAGTGATTCATTCCTTTGGACACTGCAGGAAGTGGGAAAGAGTTTGACAAAGAATACTTTAAACACTGGAAAATAAACTAAATTCTTCCAATATGCAGTAATACATTAGTCTTTGCTGCTTGCAGTCACAAAGCACACTAGTGGGTTTGGGGGGGGTGGATTTTGTGTAGTACAACACTAGGAGCGTTGATTCCAAAGTTAGTTCCACAGTGCTAAGTGGGGCTTCTTCCCAAGAAACACGTATGCATTACGATTGTAGCTTTACACTCTTTCTACTTTGCTTCCCTGCTCTAATTGTACTTGTGATGACAGAAATATATATATAAAATGAAAGGTCTAGTCTTTTCCTCTAATTCTGTAACATGTTTCATTGTATACTCTGCCCTTCTTTTTCAAAAGAAGAACAAAAAGCAATCAAAAACACAACTGGCTTCAAGCATGCCTCGAAGCTAACTGTAGGTGGATTTTGAAATGGAAATCTAGACAAGATGTAGGGCTTGTCTAGACAGGCAATATATCCTATCTTGCCCCCATCTCAGAGCCCTGCAGCCCATACAACACAGGGTGCTTGCCCCGTTCTGCCACCAGGCAGTCCTCACCACTCCTAGGGCAGATACAAGGCTGAGACAGAGGGAAGGCAGGGTAAGGCCTGATACGGTATTTTAGAAAAATACCTGTTTTAATCTGTTTCCACCAGGAGGAAACGGATCGGGCCCTGCAAGACCGAAGGAGTCCTTTCTGGCAGGCCAGCCCTCCTGAAGCTGCTGGTCTGCCTCACTCTCCCAGAAAGCAGGAAGGAGTCTCACAGCATGTGACCAAGGCTGGTCATATGTAGGGGGCCTTGGTCACATGTTGTGGGCCTTCTTCTTGCCTTCCAAGACTGTGAGGGAAATGGTGGTGGCTGCAGTGGCAGGCTAGCATGCCATCAGGACTTCCTCCCATTCCGTGGAGAGAACGGGGGAACAATGGGCTTGATCCGTGGCCAGGATACACCAGCAGGGAGATTGTGTATCTTCGCTTATGTAGATGAGCCCATGATCTATGCAAACCAACAAAAGGTACTTGGTTGTGCTTTTCTCACCTCTTTGCCAACTATTCTAGTCATTGCCATTTCTGAAAGTTAGGTCTGTATTCCCTTCTGCTATTAAAGGAAAGTTGTTTTATAATAGTTTCACGTGAGTCCCTATAAAAACCCCAGTGATTCAGTTATATTCCATCTGTTTGCCTTCTTGATTTGACCCAGATATTATACTAATGCCAGCAGCATCTTACCCAGTTTGTTCATGAGAACAGAGACACTAATACATGCAACAGACTCAGGAGCTAGGATACAAAAGACTTCAAAGAAATCCTAGCCCAATAGAAAACAAAATATTCAGGCTGAACTTTATTTTCTACTATTTTCATTCTTCTCACATCAAACCAAAAGTTAGGGCTTATCTGAACAGTGAAAAGACTCCTCATAGAATCCAAGGAGAACATCTTTTGTCCCATTGGGACCCCACATCATTTTGCCATATGCTATTTCACAGCTTTTCCCAAAGTTTTTCTTTAAAAACTTGATAGAGATATGCATTCCCACTCGTTGGAAGAACCAATTTGCTTTGCTGCGCTTTCCTGATAAGAGCAGAAGTGGAAAGCTGATTGGTAAGATGAGTGCAGAAGATGAAGCTAGCCGTCCAGGCAGTGCCCAGAACCACCATGTTGGTTTTCGCCATAGTGATCATGCACTAAGGCAATGAAACTCACGGTTCCGTGAGTGAAAAACAGCATGACTGCCTCCAATGCTAGCCGCAACACTCACGGACGACACCGAGAGAGAAACGGCATCGTCCAAAATGGACCCTTGCCACACAGCAGCCTCGTTACTGCTCCGGAGTCTGCTTGCGCGGCAAGAGGCTGATTTTAGCCATCTGAAAATCTCCTTAGTTTACCGTATGTTTGGAGAAAAGTTAAAGTAAACTGTAATAAGTAAAGATGTGAACATATAGTGTTCTGAAGAGAAAAGGGAATTACATCAATATTAACAGTTTTGCCTCCAAAACTCTTTCAGTTGCAGCTTTAGGGAAATAAGAAGAGAAATACCAAGGTGGGGAATGCCAGCAGTTAACAAAACACATGAAATTCTGGAGATTGCCCATCATTTAGACCCACAGAAGAATCTGAACTATTTGGGTCTAATTCAGGGATTCTGTTTTGGTCAGAGGCCCACTCTTGGGCTGACTCTCTATTCATTTACATCCTGTTAATATAACTGTTGATACAACCAAAGAGATCTATTGCAGATTAGCAAAGGCATATAGTGCATTTGGAAGACTTCACAAAAGAGTCTGGAGCAACAAACACCTGAGGCAAAGCACAAAAATCAGTGTGTATAGAGCCATTGTACTGTCTATCCTCCTTTATGGATCTGAAACATGGGTCACCTATCGCCACCACCTACGACTCCTTGAGCGCTTTCATCAGCGCTGTCTACGCACAATCCTAAATATACACTGGACTGACTATATGACGAATGTTGCTGTCCTTGAGCAAGCAGGGATCACCAGTATTGAGGCCATGATATTGAGAACGCAGCTGCGCTGGGCAGGGCACATTTCTAGGATGGAGGACCATCGCCTCCCAAAAATACTACTCTACGGTGAACTCATCACAGGTCAGCGTAAGAGGGGTGCTCCAAAAAAGCGATACAAAGACTCCCTGAAACAACATCTCAGGCTCGGCCAAATTGATCACCAACAGTGGTCCGCCCTGGCCTCACATCAGGAGGCATGGAGACGCACTATCCACAATGCTGCAGCCTTATTTGAGAACTCACGCCAAACAAGTCTTGAAGAGAAACAACAACGCAGAAAGAATCACAACCCAAAAGCATCACCCAAGAAAACCTTCTGCTGTGCTTTTTGCAACCGGACTTGTTTATCTCGGATTGGCCTTTTTAGTCATCAGCGCGCTTGCAAAAAGCGCGGGATGAGTCCTTCCTGAATCTTTGTTTGTGAAGAAAAGCCAGAGAGAGTGAGAGTGATACAACCAATACAGAAACACAGTCACCAGCTTCAATGAACAGCATTTAGGAAAATTGTAATCTGTATTAATAAGAATGGGAGCAATCACAGAACATCGAGACAAAAGTGCATTGAGGTTTAAACTACGTATAAAGAGAAAATTCCTGCACAGAATAATATTTATGAGCAGAATTTCATAGACACGTATGTATCAGGCTTATATCTCCTAACACAAAATGTATCAAGCTGCATGACAACTGAGCTTGCTTTTCTTCCTATACACAACATCACTGAAATAGAACACAGCCATAATAGTGACGGAGCTACAAAATGTTTTGGTATAATTTGGGGCTCAAAGCTTGTGTGCTGATAAAGTTATTGGGTTTTAGTTCCACTGAAATCAATAAAACAAGTTAGTCATAATGATCAACGAAAGTGTGACTAGGGATGTTACAAATAAGGGAAATAAACTGGATCCACTATGCATATAAAGATTCATATATTTTATTATTGCTGGGAAAGGGGTGTCATTCTCATCATATTGATGCACAGTAAAGAAAAATCTTCAATCACAATGACATATTTAGCCCTATGTGATAGCAAAAAGACCAGTATTTTTTCCATTAGAAGTAGCAACAGCACAAAAAAAGCAACAAACTTCCCCCCCCCCTTTTTTTTTTTTGCAAAACATTGCATTTTTCAGGGGAAAATGTTTGGTGAAAAAATGTTCTGAGCCCAATAAAATCATGACATTTTCAGCAAAATATCCCCCCAAAAAATCCCAAACAAAAATTAATAAAAAATATGAATAAAAGTTCTCACAATCTTATCCAGCAAGCAGAAAACTAAATTTTATCATTCTTGTGTGGGAGTGGGAAAAATAAACAAAGATTTACAGCTTAGGATCCACTGTAGCATTTTTAAACAAAGGCATACAATTCAAACATAATGGATCCAGACTTTACATATTACATATTTATTATGTAATTCTCTAAAGAAAGGGCTAGTCTATAATTGTCTACTGAGATTTCAGTGCATGGTGGAATTGGCTGGTTTTTGCTTCTGTGCAATCACTTCCCCCAATCATGACTCCTCTATTTTCCGCAGTGTTGCCACTGTAGCAAAGGACATTTTAAGGGGAAAAAAGGTGTATGAAGGGTATGGATATTTAGATGGAAAGAGAGTCCAGTGGGAGTCATTCCCCCTTCTCTGTATGCTCCAACCCTGATTCAGATTAGTTTTCCACCATTGCAGCTCTGTCTAAAATTAAAGTAAGTTTCCATATATGACCACATGGAAAACATGCTGCCTGGTACTAAAAGAGCAAAAGAAATATAAATCAGGGAACAAAACAACACAAAGAGAAACATCTTACTGCATAAACATGCCCAAAGAATAATTACTGAGGTCTGATGAGGCAAAGAATTCCACAATTTGGGATGTCACTGAAGAGAAGGCCCTGTTACACATTCCTACCTTATGCAGTCCAAGTAGGGGAAGGGAGACATATTGCAGAGCCTCCTCAAACTATTGCAGTATACCAAGTTGACACAGAACACATTACTGAAATCTAATCTGGAACCAACTACAGTTACAGCTAACTATCTAGGAATGGTTATATACAATCAGCAGACCTGAGAGAGAACAATGTAAATCAAAAATAGAGGAAATTTGGTCTTTCATAGATATTACCACATAGATATTATTACAGCATTAAAAAAAAAAAAACTACGACAGTATTAATGTCTAGGAAATTGCCATTCAGGGTGATCAAATGTATTCTCGGCACATAAAACCACAGGAAGTAGCTTTGTTTTGTTTCTATCAGTTATGCATTTCAGCTGGCATTATTCTGTTGGTTAGTCTCAACTAGAGTAGATGCATTCAATTAATTGTGGAATGTTAGTCAGCACAAAAAATCTAATAGATTCAGTAGATCTACTCTAGTCGAGACTAAAACAAAATTTAGGTCTTCATTTCATGTTCTCCTCTTGTGTTTTCAATAAATAGCCTAAGGTCTTGAAATCTTAAAGTGGGCTGTTCTGTAAGAGGCCGTAAATGAAGGATCTTTTCCCAATGTAGGATTTATACATCACTAAATTCTTCCAAGAATCTGTCATGGGGTTTTATTATGCTTAAGACATGTTTAAGTTCAAAGTTACATATGAATTTTTTCCGCCGTCACATAAAGTTGTGATATTTTTCTCAGATCATGTTCTATGTAATCTGATGCATACAGCTTTTTATAGAACTAAAAATGAAAATTATTTATTTTTCATTAGTTCATGGAATGGAAAAAATTAGTGATAACACCTTAACTTTTAGGGTTTTTTTAAGTTTAATTTAAGGATATGCTTGCTTGTTTGCTTGCTTGCTTTGTTGTCTATCATTTCATCAAATCAGTTTAGGCTTCTACTTTGGGAAAATAAGAGAGCTTATAAAAAGCAATGATGACAATTTAGCCCTCTGTCACTGTTGAATATATACAAATGAGAAGGCTGCTTTCTTAGCAAATAAAACACGAAAATCATTTCAGCATTAGAAATTGTGCAATTCTGTGATTCTGTTGAGAAAAAGGAGGCATTATCACTATCTTCTTTGGTCTCTGCCACTTGTCTTGCCAATAGTTGATAAATTGTGCTTTATTTATTTATTTATTTAGTATGTCTTTAAAATGACTTTATACTGTTTAATGTGGGGTATTAATTGTGTTTTTTAATTATTGTTAAGGTTTTTTATTTTTTAAAAAATACGGTATTTATTGTAAATGGATCGTTTGTTTATTGTCCAGGCTTTTTAATTACATTTTTGAAAGCCACCTCAGGTCCCAATCTCAGAGAAAAGTGGCATATAAATGAAATAAATAAATACGCAAGCTTTGTTACCCTTGTCAAAATACTTTAAATTTATAAAGTTAAGGGCCTCTTCTGCTTCAAAGATTAAAACATTCCACATTATTCAATTCTTTCTGTTCCGAAAAATCAAGGGTGCACCTGTTAAATAACATAAGGTTTCTGATTTAATAATAATAATAATAATAATAATAAATAAAAAATTGATTTATACCCTGCCCCTCTGTTAAAACAATTGGGGCGGCTTACAAAAATTAAAATACAATACAGATAAAAATCCCTAAACACCCCCACCCCCACCCTCCCCCATAAAAAATATTAAACAAATATAAATTAAAAAGCAATTGATCTAAAATCACATTTAAAAACAATAAATACAACAAATAGCCAGCGGACTAAACAAGGCCCGGATCCCCTGAGGCCAGGATCTAATTAGGAAAGGCCTGCCGAAAGAGATCCATCTTTAGTGCTTTTTAAAAGCTACTCAGGCTTGTCATCTGACGGATCTCGTTCGGCAGGTCATTCCACACTTCAGGGGCGATTACTGAAAAGGCCCTCTGGGAGGTTGCAGACAGCCTAGATTTTTGTGGCTGAAGCAAATTCCTCCCAGAGGACCGGAGTGCGCGGGGGGGCTTGTATGGGAGGAGGCGGTTCCGGAGATAATTATGAGATTTTTGTTGTTACCAACAGTGCAATCCTATGAATGTCTACTCAGAAGTATCATTCCGCATTTATTTGGTATTTACTCTTATTGCAACCTACAGCTCTCTTCCTCCCTCCCCACTTCTTTCTCACACACACAATCTCCCCATCCCTTTGGAAAGGATGGTTTGTGCACACAAAACAGCCTTGAAAATGTCTGGCAGGTCTCCCAGATGATTTGACATTGAGCTGTCCTGGTATCCTTTGATGGACATCATAGTGCACTTGGTGCTGTCGTGAATATATATATTGTACTTCATACTTTTCCTATTGCCTGTATGGCTTGTCAAAACTATCCACTTTCCATAGTTCCTTGAAGACACTTACTCAGATAGCAATACCATCAATGGTTCCTTGGGGTGGAAGAATATGTGTCAAAGTCCTGTAGATATTGTCAAAGCGAATGTCGCAATATCAAAGGATGTCAACATTTGTTTAATACTATACATACACCTAATACATCATGTTATATGCCAACTTTAAAGAAGAAACATGACATCTTAAACATCAGGAGAAGATAAACGGGTCATGTTAAAAGCCAGAAGTGTAACTCCATCTTTCCAAAATGTAAGATGGGATGTAATTCACTAGCATTTCTATCTACCCTGCAGTCTCTCTCTCTCTCTCTCCTCTGGCTTTTCTTCGCAAACGAAGATTCAGGAAGGACTCATCCCGCGCCTTCTGCAATACATGCAGTACATGAAGGTTATACTAAAAGTAGGTGTTGGGATGAAAGCCATTTCTAAATCATATCACGATTGTCAAAAGAAAATTACTACACTGAATGTGACTGTCAAACCATGCTAAAAAGCTTTCTCTATTGACTAGAGAGGATAATATCCAAATGATACCCCGTATAATCTTTGACTGTGACTGTGGACTTGTACACAGATTCCATTAGTTTAACATAAAATGAAGCTCATACAAGGACAGAAGAAGTCACTGAAACCTTGTGAACGAATAAATAGCTTGGCATAATCTCAGTTATCACTAGTGTGAATGCTGCTTGCAACTTGCTGCTGCAACACCTGAAATCAAAGTAGACAGCAGAAATCATAGACAAATACAGACTGACCTTTGTTTTTATGTTGTTTTTATTGTGTATGTTTTAATTGTTTTTAATTATGATTTTAATTTTTTGTAAGCCTCCTTGGGTCCCACTTTGGGAGAAAAGCAGCATAGAAGTGGCATAAATAAATAAATAAATAAATAAATAAAATACCACAAACCACGGATAACAGCGAATCCTATTAAAATAAAGGACTTCAGGTAAAAACATACCATAAAGTTGCACTGGAGGACCTAGAAGATGCCAAGAAAGGATGGCTCTCTAGGCATGTTCCAGCACAACTCTATGGTATGTATCCCTTATTTTGTGTCCTGCAGATAACTGGAACCACAGATGTTGGTTCTGTGGATGTGGGGGTCTGACTGTAAGCATTTTTCAGCTGTATCATGGGTTCTCATAGTAAACTAAGTATACCTACCCCCGGTAATGCATCTTGGAGGGGTTGCAGTGTCAGCTAGACATGATCTTGGACATTTATGATTCAGACTTTATTTTAAAAATGATTCTATCACTTGGATGAAGGAATAGAGGGTATGCTTATCAAGTTTGCAGATGACACCAAATGAAGAGGGGTAGCTAATACCCCAGAGGACAGGATCGGAATCCAAAATGACCTTAACAGATTAGACAGCTGGGCCAAAACTAACAAAATAAATTTCACCAGGGAGAAATGTAGGATACTACACTTGTTCAGTAAAAATGAAATGTACAGATACAGGATGGGTGACACCTGGCTTGATGGCAGTACATGCGAAAGGGATCTAGGAGTCTTAGTGGACCACAAGCTGAACATAAGTCAGCAGTGTGATGCAGCAGCTAAAAAAGCCAATGTGATTCTAGGCTGCATTAATAGGAATATAGTGTCTAGATCAAGGGAAGTAATAGTGTCACTCTGTTCTGCTTTGGTCAGACCTCACCTAGAATACTGTATCCAGTTATGGGCACCACAATTCAGGAAGAATACTGAGAAGCTGGAACATGTCCAGAGGAGGTCGACCAGGATGGTGGGAGGTCTGGAAGCCATGACCTATGAGGAGCAGCTTAGGGAGCTGGGTATGTTTAGCCTGGGGAAGAGAAGGTTGAGAGGTGACATGATAACCATGTTTAAATATTTGAAGGGATGTCATATTGAGGATGGAGCAAGCTTATTTTCTGCTGTTCCAGAGCCTAGGACACAGAGCAATGAGTTCAAACTACAGGAAAAGAGATTCCACCTAAACATTAGGAAGAACTTCCTGATAGTAAGAGTTGTTTGGAAGTGGAATACACTGCCTCGGAGTGTGGTGGAGTCTCTTTCTTTGGAGGCTTTTAAACAGAGGCTGGATGGCCATCTGTCGGGAATGATTTGATTGTGTATTTCTGCATGGCAGGGGGTTGGACTGGATGGTCCTTGTGGTCTGTTCCAGCTCTATGATTCTATGATAAAAGCAACTGTGGTGGTTTAGGCCTTTATGGTACTGCTCCCAAAGTCTCTCCATAGGGAAGCTAGAGTGGCTCCCTCATTGCTCTCCTTTTACGAACAAGTGAAAACTTTTGTATGTTGTCAAGATTGCAGACACTAACTGCGATGGGCTATTAATGGTATGCTGCACGGTTTTATTGGTTTGTATAGAGTTTGTTAATGAATTTTAATGGTTTTAACTTTATAAATGGTTTCACTGTATTTAAATAACCTTTATAGTGCAGGCATGCCTCAGTTAATAAAACCTCTAATGAAGAAGTTCCTTTTTACAAAGTTTTTTAATGCCTGCCCAGCCCCCTTTTCCTCCTGGTTTCGTCTATCTAGAATTTTTTTTTTTTTTACAAGCATCAGCACTGAGAAGATGGTGAAAGAGGACTGGATAAACATATACTTTCAATGTTGGGTTGCAGTAGGGGATCTGTAGGAAGCAATGCAATAAAGTTTGAGCTGCGAAAGAGTGAGATTTTATTTTAGCCAATCCTACTGTAGCTGAGTGTGCCTGCCCATAACAGGTAAGTTAAACACTTGCTGCCTCCAAAATCCCTTAATGAGCATGTGTGAACAGCACAATAGAGAGAAAACAAAAAAGTACATAAGCCTGCCTCACTAGTTACCCCCAGCATGTTTTAAAAAGCCTAAACCTGTAAGTCTGACCACAAAAAATGTAAATCATAAAAAAGTGAAGGCTGGTGAACAATCATCCCTGGATGCATTTTGGAAGAAGCATTCAAATGGCTTTGAGAAGGTTCAAAATGTTTGTGCAAGGCTTACCTGACCTGGTTGTTTCATTTCACATGTGCATATTGTTAGTTCTGAATAAAAATGTTGCTTAAAGAGACTGAACTGCTTTTGTGTGGTGTAGGAACCTAACTCTATTCTTTCCATGTTATTTCTGCCTCTGGTACCAAATTTTCTGTTAAAGAAGTAACACCTAGGACACACCTACTTTATTAACTGAGGTATACTTGTAGTTTTTAATCTGTATTGTTTTTAATAAGTTTGTGAGCTGCCTTGCATCCCATTATTGGGGGAAAGGAAATAAATAAATAAATAAATAAATACACACATACATACATAAATAAAATATTAATGTGTTACGCTTTCATTTTTTATTCTGTTTTTATTTAAAAAAAAAAAACTTGAAAAGAGAAAATCAAGAAACCATGCCCCCAAACCCTACAAAACCTGGAATAAGCACTGTTCCCATAGGCATGTTTATCCATTCCCAGTTAGGCTCTGAAAAAGTTTTTCTTTTCATGGAATTTCAAAGATGCATATATTAAGATAAACACTCCTCTGGAACACCCAAAAGGAAAACCTACAGAAGGCAGAGGTTGTAGTCCACCAGTAGAGCACATTCTTTCCATACAGAATGTCCTAGATTCAAACTTTATTTGCAATTAGTTACTTCCAAGCTCTGGGCAACATCCTTCTGATTTGGTGGGGTGGGGAAGCACAGGGGCAAATCCTTCTTCTCTCCCTATGATCTTTTGTGGGAATTCTGCTTGTCCCCAGCCAATGGTAGTCATAGAATCATAGAATTGTAGAGTTGGAAGAGACTACAAGGGCCATCCAGTCCAACCCCCTGCCACGCAGGAAATCACAATCAAAGCATCCCTGAATAAATGCAGGATATAAATAAATAGTCAAAGAAGCCATTTTCAGTACAGCTTTCCCACATCATGCAGGGCAAGACCAGATTTGCCATCAAGTTTCAAATCACACTGCCCCCTTGACTAGTGTACCTGTGAGAAATCAGACGCTGTCAATTTCACATTTTAAACTGTGCACCTAAAAAAAAGTAACACCTCATTTGCAAGTGTACATGTTAAAACATAATGTGTGAAGAGCTCCTGAGATCCTAGTCATTCTAGTCCACTGTTTAACTAATTTATTTCACTGGACATTCATTTCATGTATTGTTTATACAATCATGTTGATTATGTCCAATATATTAGAAAAGAAAGCTGCAGTCCTTGGGGAAACATACTCCTGCTTTTCTGTCTAGACATCTTGAGCAGAGCAATCTTAATGAAATGCTAAAGCATTCCACCTGTATAGCAGGCCACATCTACAGTTTTCAAAGCCACTTGTTTAATCTGCTCTCATAGTCTAAAAAGCCTAATGTTTAAATGGCATAGTAAAATATTCAAGGCACGGAGAGCACTAGAGAGGCCTGAACGCAGGCACAGCAAGCAAGCAAGCAAGCAGGCTACCTCTTGCTGGTAGAGCACAAGCAACAACTCTATACAGTCATGTCCATTACGACTTACATCTGTAGAAGGGAAAGCAAACACACCCATCCTGAAATAAGTGAAAGTAAACTGAGAACAACTGAGAATTAAAAAGTGTACACATACACCAAAGTAAATACTTGCTAAAATAGAAAGGACAGGAAGCATTCTGCCAATGAGCCAATTAGGGGCATTCCACTGATGAACACTAAAGAAGCTAAAAGGCAGAAAATTTCAAAACCAGAAGGTGGAGGAAGGGAAAGGCAGCGGGCCAATAACTGGTCCAAAGAATTATACTGGTTCCATTCCAGAGGAATCTTTTTACAGTTTAAAGAGTTGCCTTCCAACGCAAATAAGAAGGATAATCTAGCATCCCCAATCAAAGTACTGGATTTTGTGCCCCATCTTGGGAGAAAGACAGTATAAAATTAAGAAATAAATAAACATAAATGAAATAAATTCCCTGTTTAACTTAATACTCCTTTTGCAAACCATTTCCAAAGAGGATATTCTGGAAACCCTACCGTGCCCTACTGCAGGAATGGAGAAGGACTGGTCCTGCAGTTCCCATCATTCCTCACTATTGTCTATGCTTGCTAAGGATTTATGGGAGGTGTAGTCCAACAACATCTGTAGGGCCAAAGGCTCGCCACCCCATCCTACTGCAATTATATCTGTAACAAAAAGAAATCATTTGTATTTGAAACTGCTTACACCTACTCGTTACCTCCTCTGTTGCCTCTCCTCAGATGAGCTTTTTTGGATTAAAGGGTTTTCATTTTGCACTCTGAAACATCTTGTACATTGATGGTACTATATACACAATATTAATAACAACAATATTTATCTTTGGAATTGCTTGGCTTTATATTTGAATTCAATGGCATGTTTCTAGCTAAGAATATAACTGTTATCATTGCAGAATAATGACTCACATGAAACCAGCTTTCTTCCATTATCACAGACTACAAAAGCAACGAGGCTGACATTCACAATTACCTGGCTTGATATACAAATGTGTCCATCTCATAATACTCAGCTTTATTATAACTAACGTGTTATTTCCCCCAGATATTGTTGTTGGTTCTGAATGTAACATGAGTCTGTGCAAACATGGATAGCATTCAACATCTCAGACACCCAAGTAAGTTGTTTGGAACTACATAATTTCTGTAATCTCTGGCTTCTCTTCGCAAACGAAGATTCAGGAAGGACTCATCCCGCGCTTTCTGCAAGCACGCTGATGACTAAAAAGGCCAATCTGAGATAGACAAGTCCGGTTGCAGAAAGCACAGCAGAAGGTTTCCTTGGGTGATGTTTCCGGGTTGTGATTTTTTCTGCGTTGTCGTTTCTCTTCAAGACTTGTTCAGTGTGAATTCTCAAATAAGGCTGCAGCATTGTGGATAGTGCGTCTCCATGCCTTCCGATGTGAGGCCAGGGCGGACCATTGTTAGTGATCAATTTGGCTGAGCCTGAGGTGTTGTTTCAGGGAGTCTTTGTATCGCTTTTTTGGGGCGCCCCTCTTACGCTGACCTGTGATGAGTTCACCGTAGAGTAGTATTTTTGGGAGGCGATGGTCCTCCATCCTAGAAACGTGCCCTGCCCAGTGCAGCTGTGTTCTCAATATCATGGCCTCAATGCTGGTGATCCCTACTTGCTCAGGGACAGCAACATTTGTCACATAGTCAGTCCAGTGTAAATTTAGGATTGTGCGGAAACAGCGCTGATGGAAGCGTTCGAGGAGTCGTAAGTGGTGGCGATAGGTGACCCATGTTTCAGACCCATAAAGGAGAATAGACAGTACAATGGCTCTATAAACACTGATTTTTGTGTTTTGCCTCAGGTGTTTATTACTCCAGACTCTTTTGTAAAGTCTTCCAAATGCGCTATATGCCTTTGCTAATCTGTGATCGATCTCTTTGTCAATCTAGGCATCTGAGGAGATGATGCTTCCTAGGTAGGTGAGCTGCTGAATGGACTTAAGCACAGAGTTGCCGACGGCAATGTGGGGATGGTGGTTCTTTGCAATTTCCAACACCATGCTTGCCTAAGACACCTTTCCAGGATTCAGAGTTCTTTCCTACTCTGGCATTGAAGTCACTAAGGATATCTTCTACAGGGACTTTTTGTATGAGGTGGCATACGTCTGTGTAGAATTTGTCTTTCTCTACAGGGTCGGCTTGCATAGTTGGGGCATATATACTAAAGGGAACAACATGTGGGAGGCGTAAGGAAATAATGCGATCAGAGTGTCCTGTTGGCAAGGTTTTGAGTTTGGAGGTAATGGAGTTTTTAATCATGAAGCCTACTCCTGAAATATGTTTTTCAGTTTTGGGTTTGCCAGACCAGTAAAGTGTGTAGCTGACGCCGTGTTCTTTAAGGCTGCCTTCCTCATGGAGACGAACTTCACTATGAGCAGCGATGTCAATATTAAGTCATGATAGTTCATGGGCTATTAGAGCAGAACAACGCTCAGGCCGTCCACTATCTTCAGAGTCTCACATGGTTCTGATGTTCCAGCATGCAAGCGTCAGTTTATTTATACCTTTGGAGGCCGGTGTGCACCTTTGTTTCTTTGCCTTGGTTTGACCGCATCAGAAGATTCCCGTTGGCCATGGCTAGCCAACCAGGTAGTTGGGGATGAGCTTTCGTTAGGCCACCTTTTCTAGGCCCCTCTCCATATGGAGCAAGCAGTGCTCTCCTTTAAAAAGGCTGCTTGGTTGTTCAGGATGCTGCCGAACAAGACTGTCATCTCCCGGGTCAACCTCGAGCGAGCAAAGTCCTGAACCGCCCTCATGCAGGGTTGGGTCTGCGGCTTCCAGTGCATATTTACACCTGCCGTTTCTTCCCTTGCCTATCGCTACAGGGCTTTTTTTTTTTTGAATTGGATTTGTCCTTCGAGCCTGTGCAATGGATTTTTCTCATGGAGCGCAGCGTGCACAGAGCTGGCCTCACCCTTTAAACCAAAGGTTCATCTGTTGGCCTTCCAAGCATGGATGGTAGCAGTGAGGTCCTCAGGCTGTAGGTTTGATTAGAGTTTCCTTCTCTTAGATGGTTGACCTTACAGGGTTGGATGAGCACCATCTGCCCGGGTTTGGGATTAGAGTTTTCCTTCTCCTAGGACGGTTGCCATAAGGCTAGAGAGCCCATCCTGCCCTTTGACGCTCTTTGTCAAACTCTTCAGTTTTGACCTGTCTGGCATGGGAGACCCTACCAGTGGCTATTGTGCCACCGCCAGCATAGCTCAAAACATCATTAGGGTACGCAAGCCTCTCTCCCATGACAAGGGGGTATCAATTAATTTCTGTAATATTAACTCCTTATTCTCAATTATTTTAACTTCTTACTCCTTACTCTCTTTAATGACTGTAAAAGTATGTTGCTGCTTTGTATGTACATGTGCGGTAGTTCTTTATTATTCATTCCTTACTCTCTGCACACTATGTGATCAGACCAACTGATCTATGTGTATTTTTTAGAATTAGATCAAAATTCTATTTTTGAGATTGTATTTTTGTGGCAATATTTTATGTGGTTGTCTACTATTTAAAACTTTCTCCTGGTTCCAAGAAAGCATGTGAGTTAATGAGTGCCTGTGTGTGTGTTTCCAAGTGGTTCTTCAGCACAATTTATATATTATTATTACTACTATTACTGTTGTTGATGATTATGATGATTATATTTATTTATATCCTGCATTTATCCCAACAATGGGAATCAAGGTGGCTTGTTGTTGTGTGCCTTCAAGTTGTTTCCGAATTATGGCAATGGGGTTTTCTTGGCAATGTTTGTTCAGAGGGGATTTGCCCTTGTCTTCCTCTGAGGCCAAGAGAGTATGACTTGTCCAAGGTCACCTAGTTGGTTTCCATGACAGAGCAGGAATTTGAACCCTGGTCTCCAGAGTCATAGTCCAGTGCTCAAACAACTACACCATACTAGTCAGTTTCTTAAAGCCTGATGACATAAGAATGTTTTGACTTGCTGGTGGAAGAAGAGTGAGGAACCTCCCTAGAGAGGGAACTCCAAAATCTGGGAGTAGTCAATGAGAAGGCCCTTTCCCTTGGGTTGAGTGGGTTTCTCAGCCATAGAAACCTACTGGGAGACCTTGGGCAAGTCACACCCCATCTCACAATCTCCTCTCCCATCACCATCCCAGCACAATAACCCAACTTTTCACTCATACCTTGTTTGCACGATGCTCCCTCCCCCTTGGCAGCCCAGGAGTGAACAGAGCTTTCATGATTCCAATAAGAATTAAGAGAGCAATCCTGTCTGGCCAGGATGGCCATGGTTCAGCTGAATTCAAACCCTGCCCAGTTGAGGAATGTTGGAAATTACTTAGGACGGGGTTAGGCAACTGCTGCAGGACTGGGGCCACTTTTGAGGTTGGCCAAGTGTTCCAGGGCTACATTTTTAAAAAAGATTTTAAAAACCTTTAACAACATATATATTTGCTTTTAACTCTGTTAACTCATCAAATTTCTGATAGTTAAGAAATGAAAATGCCCCACCACCTATACTTAATCAATTATCTTTTATTGCATCAAATGTGATTCATTAAATTCATTATTTCCTAGTGTTAAAAAATAAGTTAATGCTCAAACCCATTAAGATTTAATTATTATTATAATGAAGTTTCTTAGTGTTACGATGTAAAACCATCTTAATTATTTTCAATATGTTAAAGACTATATTTATTATTTAATTATTGGAACTTGAACTAATACAGTATTGTCTAGAATAATGACTAGGGAATGTGATACTCTGATACTAATTAACATCAACTACACTGCATTTTCTGTAGTCAGTGACTTGCCCTTGAAATTCAGTAACAATCTACATAGTTTAAAAAAAAAACAACTTTTGGGAGCACCAAGGAACACTGAGAGCTGGGGGGGGGGGAAGGGCTTGGGGGCCACATGCAGTCCAAGGAACATATTTTTGATCATCCCTGATTTAGGACTACCTTCATCCTAAACTAAGTTTATGCTGGCACAGTGGTAGAGTGAAAACTGGAGGTTAAAGCTTCTCGTAACTTTAGTGGCTGTGTAGAAGAGGGACTTTCAGTAGATGTTGCTTGTTACCTGTTTTTGTGACAACTGTTAAAAATACAGAAGCCCTCCAGTTTTCAATCTTGCAACTCTACATAGTAGCAATGTCCTTGGGCTTGAAGAGGTTTGGATCTAATATTACTTGACTCCTCCCGTTCCCATCCACTTCTTTACTTCTTTTTTCAGCTTTCCTACTGGCAGACCTTGGGCTCCTCTATACAAGGAGATGTAATACTCATTTAAGTGTATTAACTCACCATCACAGCAGTGTTTATTTGTCTCCACGGTTTTTCCTCAAGATTGCTACTCTGGAAAGTTATCCGTTTTGAAGTTCACGCAGAGCAAGCACGTGAATAAAGATGGTGGCTGCGATTAAATCACTCACATTATTATTCCTGAAAAGTTCCCACCATTGCACAGTTGTTGTTCTTTTTCTCATTAAATCCAAGATGTGGAAGAGCAATCTTCTGCTTCAAAAACTGTGTTTTACCCCCCACTTTACAGCTCCAAAATTGTGCACAATCAGTAGCGCGAAATTCAACAAGGGCGGTTCTGGTCACTTTGTCACCAGCAAGCCTGCACCCAATGCATGCTGACTCATAACATTTGGCCTTCTGGAATGCGCCGCACTTTGAATTGCTTGTCTAAACGGGTGAGAATGTGCATTTCTGTATATTTTTTAAAAGTGGCACTAAAAAACATGAAGGCTGTTATCGTGTAGTACATGGAGTTTCTGCTCCCCCTGCTTTCAAATATGGCAAATCCCTGTGGGATCTCATCAGGACAAAAAGTATTCCCCTCACATTCTGTAAGGAGTTTTCCCGTCTTCTAGGCAACAGAGAGCAGTTTTTCTGGCAGATACTTCTGCTGACAGATACCTGGGTTCAGCTGGCAAAAGGGTGGTCTTCTGGCAGAAGAGCATTACTAACAATGGAAGAGACTGATGCCAACTCCTATTCCTCTACAGTCCAGTGATTTTTTAAAAAGCAGATATTCAACTGTGCAAATTCACCATTGGACAACCCACACTAAAACACACACATGGAGCTCCCAGCTTACACTCTGTATCAGTGGCAGCTTCTTCACAGTAGCCAGTAGTTCTTATCCACTATACAGCAAAAATTCATTTATAAATCTGCTTTAGTTCATTGATTGATAAGACAGCCTGACAACTACTGCAAATCCTAACTTACATGCGAGGGCCATTCCTGCTGCCTCATCTAAATTATGGTGTGTACATTGATACCTATTCAAACTAGGATTCTCTTGTTTTCACCAAGATTGCCTGACAGCTTGTCTTAGCTCAGCTGACAGGTTAAAACTAGTCCATTTTACAGTGCAATCAATTGGGCTGACAGTATAGTGTAGTAATATATGCCAACTGGCCAACAGTTCTGCATTGGCTGCAGAAAGAACACAGGGTGTGAGGTAGGTCACAAGCTCAAAAACAAGAGCACTTCAAGGGCATTTACAAAGATAAGACAAAAGTGTTTTGTGACCCCAAATAAAGGTGAAAACAAGGATGGGTATGGACAAAAAAAGAAGGTGTTTTAGAGGTTTATCACACAAGGGTTTGTTGCACTACCCAAATGGTGTGATTCCACCAGCAAGTGTCTCTGATCGCATGATGCCACCTCCCTTCAGTTGTTGGTTCAAAAGCAGTGTGTCATCGTTGTGCGATTTTTCATTCATGGCTAATCCCTGTCAATGAAATCAATAGCGCCGTAAATGCACCATGTTTCTTTGTGCAGTTGTAACACTATGTCACTACTGCATGATTGGTGGAGCACATGCCGGGGAGTGGTCGTGTTTAGGGCCGCCCCAAAGTTTTCGCTTCTCTTTATCTAACTGCTTCCTCCCACTCGACTTCTGGTGGCATCTCTCTCCAATCTAGCCGCACTAGACAACAATCCCATTTACTTTCTTCTGCTTTTGCATTTTGCGACTGTTCATTATTTCCCTGGATTTCTAACTGTGGCTCTAAAATAAAAGTTCATCTCCATGGCTGTGAGTGGTGTGAGAGAGAATGACATTGGGGGAATGTATGGAATGGAGGGGGGGAGGCGGGCAGAGAAAGAGAACAGGGACATTTAGTAGGATTATTTCTTGCCCTCCCTTCCTATTGGGACTCTCCTTGCATATGTAGATGCACAGCCATTAATAAAGTTTAAAGTCTTTTAACTTGAAGCTGCCTGCCTCTTTTAGTTTGGGTTCAGGGCAAAGTCATGCTTTTAAGCTGCACTCTTCTACAAGAAAGTTAACAAAATGAGAATTGGAGGGAGGGAGGGAGGGAGGGAGGGAGGGAGGAATTAGGAACCGCTATAGTTATTAGCCTTAGTGGTCAAAGGTTTTTTTTTTTTAAGTACTCTGTGTGTGTGTGTGTGTGTGTGTGACCATAAACCAAAAAAAAAGAAACCCCCAATAGGCCTGTGGGGGGGGGGGAATATGCAAGCAAGGAGTGAGCGCTGAGGGAGTTTGCAGGGCATTTGGTTCCTGTTTGAGGAGGGGGGGAGAGGGGGGGACTCATTCCAGGCGCCTTGGCTTGACAGCTGAACTGAGGTGCTTTTCTGGAAGTGCAAATGGAACTGAAGGCTTCCTCAGCTTGGCTCCAGCACTGCTGCTCTGTTGGAAAAGGGGGCCCCTATTAGCTACTGTAGCCAGAGCTGTGAAAATCCCTCACAGCAAATGGGGAGAAGGGAGAAGACTGGTGGATGAAAAGAGCATGGGGGTGGTGTCTGCTTTCTCTCTTTCTCTCTAAAGTTGTGTGGTTGTGAGAAACCAAGGAGAATTCCTGAGATTTTTTTAAAGTGCTGTGCGTGTGTGTGACCATAAACCAAAAGAAGAAACCCCCAATAGGCCTGTGTGTGAGAAAGCAAGCAAGCAAGGAGTAAGCACTGAGGGAGTTTGCAGGGCATTTGGTTCCTGTTTGAGGAGAAAAGTGGGGGGACTCATTCCAGGCACCTTGGCTTGAAAGTTGAGCTGAAGCCCTTTTCTGGAAGTGCAAATGGCACTGAGTGAGGGGGGAAGGGAGCTGAGTGATGTCCTCACACAAATGAGAGGTTAAGGCATCGCGAGACCATGCAATTGTGTGGATTTTTCCTTTTTTAAAAATACAAAAAACACCATGCATGTGCACCCCCAAACCAGTTAATGACAAATCAGCAGGGGGATGAGGTTTGGAGCCTGGAAGAGCTGGAAGGCCAAATGT
This sequence comes from Gambelia wislizenii, assembly GCA_030847615.1. Classification (NCBI taxonomy): domain Eukaryota; kingdom Metazoa; phylum Chordata; class Lepidosauria; order Squamata; family Crotaphytidae; genus Gambelia; species Gambelia wislizenii. Next base: position 41,779,675 of record JAUMIR010000001.1, read on the forward strand.
GGTGCACTTGTAGTGGTTTCAGATGCTGCTGTAAGAGTATAAACATGACATAGGGCATAGCATCTGATACCTTTGGCTTGCATCCAGGAGGAACACATCCGCTTCCTTATCAAGCGGAACGAAGCGGAATGAAGGCACAGTGTGGTAAACCTCTCAGTATGGTTTCGGCAGTTTGTTTTGAAACTGAGTGCTAATCTATGTGCATACTGTCCTTGTCATTTAAGTGTATAATAAATACTTAATAAGCACAATGTGTCGAGTTTCTATCACATTTTCCAAACTTTACAACTGCATATTTTTTTCCAACTGCACAATTTGTGTCCATACTAAAAAAGAAAGGGAAAAAAGCCCTACATGGACTTCTTCAAAATCAAGTAGGTGACCAGGTTCAGTAGGAAGGGACAGGACAGCTGTGGTTTTCCTGTCCACTTTCCAGCTTTGTGTGTTTCTCATGCAAGCCATGACACCAAATATGAATACCTCTGACTGCTCTTTAAATCATACCTCTGACTTTACTAAAATAAATATTTTAGCTCTATCATCCACCAAAAACAAAACAAAATTGAGTACCTTTGCCCTGAGAAACAGAAACTTTCCTAACATATATTGGACAAATGCTGCCCAGAGAATAATGAACAAAACCCCTTTCTAAAGACAAATCAGATTGTTTTCAAGAGATCCCATCTGGTATAGTTTATCTGTATTAGAATGTCTGCCTCTTCTTCAGTTTGAAAAAAAAAAGTGCACTGGGTGACTTGGGATAACTAATTTGCAATCAATTCCTTGCAAGTGAATAAATAAAAAACCTACAGCATGCTTACTTAATACCAATCAGATTTAACAATTCTATCAATCAGCATCAGTTTATCAGTGACTACAATCCAATTAAAATGCCATTATCTCAATAATCGGATGGAAATTGTTATTATGGAATGTGCTTTCTATAATAAATGTTTCACAGATAAAAATGAAAAGGGCAGAGTGAAACTCATAGAATCATAGAGTTGGAAGGGGCCTCACGGGCCATCAAGTGCAACCCCCTGCTCAATGCAGGATCTCCAGCTAACGCATCCCCAGCAGGTAGCTGTCCAGACTCTTTTTGAAGACGTCCACAGAAGGAGACCTCACCACCTCTCTAGGCAATCAGTTCCATTGCCGAATTTCTGTTACTGTTATTCCTTTGCTTAATGATGTCTTCTCAAAACAGGCCAAGGATAGTCTAAAGCTTTAAAGGAGGCCCTAAAACAAAGTCAGGCAATATGTGAGCTTGCAGACTATGGATTGGAGGTCTTGCCAGCCCTATTTGGCATAGCCAATAGTAGGGTAGCCAGTTCAGGCTCAGCCCAGGCCTTGAAGTTTCCAGGTCAGAACCTAAAGCCTAGGGATGGCCCCCTGTTGATATCATTAATTGTTATACAATGAGTATCAACCACAGTTGATAATAGCTGGTCATTCAAACACATACATGGAAAATATTTTCCCGTTTGGAAATTAAGACAGAAATCTTAACTAAAGGGGCTGTTCCCAGAGCAAGGTGAAATGAGAATATTCCTTCTCACTTACTTAGGAATCATAGAGTTGGAAGAGGCCACAAGGGCCATCTAGTCCAACCCCATGCCATGCAGGAAAACACAATCAAATCATTCTTGACAGATGGCTATCCAGCCTCTGTTTAAAAACCTCTAAAGAAGGAGACTCCACCACACTCCGAGGAAGACTAGATAAGGAACATTTAATCTAACCCAGTTGCTCCTAGTCAGAAGGGGTATGCAGAACAGAGTGAAGGGTAATCCTTGGTGTGACAACTGGAAGGAAAGGAGTGATTTAATTGGGAAAACAGACAGACCTCCTAGAGAGTCTTTGAAAGTTCCAGAATACAGCTTCGGGACCTACCTGGTCCCGACGGCCAGCAGTTGCGTCTGGGGGGGGTCCCCTTCCGACCCCCGGACCGCATGGCGGCGATGGGCGCCGCCATCTTCCCAGGCTCCCTCTCTCTGGCCAACGCAGGACGGCCTGAGAGAGGGATAGCGCGCCAGCCAATGGGGAAGAGGCTGCTCCTCCCCGATTGGCTGGCTGGGAAGTGGATTGTCCAATCAGAGACTCAGGACAGCCTGAGCCTCTGATTGGACGATCCGGGAAGAGACTGCCCACGCAGTCTTCACTCAGGTCCGGCAGCCGGGTATTTATTTCCGGCTTTCTGCCGGACCTGGCCAGTTGGCTCCCGAGAGCCGAAGCTGCAGGAGCTCCTGGAGAGCTCCGAGAAGCCCGGGACAGCGAGGCCGAGGCCGGGGCCGCAGCGGAGGACGAAGAGGCGGCGAAGGCAGCGGCGGCGAAGGCGGCGGCGAAGGCGGCGCGGGCAGCGGCAGCGGAGGCAGCGGCGGGAGCAGCCGGGTGGCGAAGGCCGTCCAAGCGGGGGCTCCGGTCGAGGTGGAATCACTCGGGTGGGGCAGGCGAGGCGGCTCGTAGCCCCCCCCCCAAAGAGCTGAAATCACTTAGGACACAGGGCAGGCGAGGCGGCTCGTAGCCCTCCAGACACCAAGCTCAGGGCAGGCGAGGCGGCTCGTAGCCCTCCAAGATCGGGCGGCGCCCCCCCCCCAGTCGGAACCCCGTTGGGGACGGCTCACCCGGCGGCCGGAAGGAGGGGCCAGCGGGTGCCAGCAGAGGGTGCCCCTCCCCTCCCCCGCATCCCGGAAGAGCCGGGCCCAGCAGGGGTGCCCCACTGGGAGTGGGCCAGCAGGCCCAGGGCCGCGGAAGGGGGGTCCCCCGCTCAGGAGCCATCTCTGGGGGACCAACTGAGGGCCCCTAACGGTTCGGGGAGCGGTCGGCGGGGCAGCTCACCCGGTGACAGGCACAGGAGGGCACGAGACTCTGGGCCGGGCACCCAGCAAGGGCCGCCAGCCACCAGGAGGCCAACCTAGGCTAAGGGAGGGTTTGACCTTAGGCCACAAAGGGCTGCGGCGCGGGTTGGCCAGCCAGGCAGCTCGCAGCAGCAACAGGCCAACAGGCTACCCACCCCTACCCTTGGAAGGCAGATACACCAGGGGGCCCCCACTAACACCAGGTGGCCTACTTCCAGGCGGGTGCTGGTTGTAGGGGGCCCACCTGTAAGGGCAGACAAGGCCGTGAGAAGGGTTGGCAACCCCTAACCATCAGGGCGGACAAGCCAGTGGGCCGACAGACGGGGGGCTACCAAACGGCATGCCACCCAAGAAGAAGCCACAGCCCAACCGACCGGTCACCAGGGCCCAGGCTGGGAAAACACCGAGATCTTGGGCAGAGTTGGCACCCGGGGGGCGCAGGGCCAGAGCTGCCAGCAAATCCAATGGCCCCAGGGTGGCCAACTCCCCTGATGCGGTGCATAACCTCCTGGCTGGGACGGAGTCACCAAACCTGCAGGAGCTCACCCAGGCGGTCGCACTCTTGGCCGAGCAAATGGGAGAGCTAAGGTCTAGCAGGGAAACCAGAGGTGGTACCACGCAGGCTACCAGCAAGGACACCAGAGCACCACCACCTAGCAAGGCCATGGATACATCACAGTCAGCCAGGACCGCGGGAAGGCAGCGCAGACATCGCTCCCCCTCCGAGAGTGACATAAGTGTGGTATCCTCACCCGCTGCATCACCTGACCGACGCAAAGAGGGGAAGAAGGATAAGAAGAGACGGCGCCCCAAGCACAAGAGAAAGAGGGAATCGGACAGTGACGATTCATCCGGTGAGTCCTCGGAGGATGACATGGATAGGGGGGGTTACTGGGGGTCGGCAGCCCTGACTCCAGGGCTACCAAAGTGGGCTATCAAAGCGCGGAGCCGCGCTGGCTCTGCCTCCAACGATCCTACCAGGGCATGGCGGGAGGGGGGATCCCCTTCCAGGGCCCCTAGCCTGTTTCAGGATCATGAGGATCCGCCAGGGATCCATCTGGAGAGGAAGACAAGGGATAATATCCTGAAAGGATATTATGTCGATGTCTTCAGCCTCTTAAAGCCCGAGGGGGAGGTGGGTAGCACCCCTAAACAGGACAAGAGTGGGGACAAGAACAAACCTGACCCAGTAGAACGCACCTTTTCCAACTGGCTGGCCGGGTACACCGTCTTCATGGGAGTGGTGGGTATTGCATACCCAGACAGGGCATGGCACCTGGCAAACCACCTGGGAAATGTGCTAAAAGCTAGGACATTGGCGGGAGACTCGGCTGCCATCGAATACGATGCAGCCTTCCGTAAGCGGGCTTCTCGCAACGCTAGGGCCAGATGGGACCTCATAAACGACAAGCTGTGGCTGGTCATTGTGGGCTCTCATATTAAGGCAAAAACGGAGGCCACCAAGGCGCCTCGCAAGAAAGACCCCAGGCGCTTAGTTTGCTGGGAATTCAACGCCGGCAAATGCGCCCGCTCTCGTTGCAAGTTCGAACATCTCTGCGAGAACTGCTACGGGAACCACCCCAGGAGCACCTGCTCCCGGCCTGGGCCATCCCACCCCTTTCGCTCAGGACGCCCTGCCACCACCAGCGGCAAGAAGGAGGCAGGGTCTGGGAGCAGCGCTGGAGGCAGTAAGAGTTAGGGACCCCCCGGCCACCCCCCGCATGGCATATACGCCCGTGCGGCTAGAGGCCATGCTCCCTCTTCTGGCCATTTACCCAGACAGGCAAGCTGCCGACTACATCAGAGAAGGCTTCTCAGCGGGTTTCAGGATCCCGGCAGCCGGCCCCCGGACGGCTTCCGTATCCGGGAACCTCAAGTCGGCTGCTGAGATGCCCGGGGTCCTTGCAGCCAAAATTCAAAAAGAATGCGCAGCAGGGAGAGTAGCGGGACCATTCCCCTCCCCTCCCCTGGACAACCTCAGGGTGTCCCCTTTAGGGGTCGTGCCCAAAAAGACCCCCGGGGAATTCAGGCTTATCCATCACCTGTCATATCCTAGAGGATCATCTGTCAACGATGCCATACCAGCGGAACTATGCTCCGTTAGGTATGCATCGTTTGATCACGCAGTCAAGCTCGTTAGGGCTTGTGGTCCTGGAGCCCTTATGGCCAAGTGTGATATTCAGTCGGCCTTCCGACTCCTTCCGGTCCACCCTGATGACCACTGCCTGCTTGGCTTCACTTTTCAAGGGCAATGGTACTATGACATGGCGCTCCCCATGGGGTGCTCCATTAGCTGCTTCGCCTTCGAAGCATTTAGTACCTTCTTGGAATGGGCTCTGAGCCACCGTACGGGTTTTTCAACAGTCACCCATTACCTGGATGACTTCCTTTTGATAGGAAGGGCGGGGAGGGAAGATTGCGGGCTCCTTCTCCGGGCCTTCCAGGACATGGCGCTAGAATTCGGGGTTCCATTGGCACCAGATAAGACTGTGGGGCCATCCAGCTCCATCACATACTTGGGGGTTGAGCTCGATTCTGTGGCTCAGGTGTCTCGCCTCCCGGAGGATAAGTTAAGGGGCCTGGGGGAAAGGATCCGGTACCTGATGGGGAGGGAGAAGGCTACCCTCAAGGAGGTACAGTCACTGCTTGGCCACCTCAACTTCGCATGTCGGGTCATCTCTCCGGGCCGGGCCTTTTGCAGCAGACTTGCCAGAATCACCTGTGGGGCCCGATCTCCACGTCACCACCTGCGCATCACAAAGGCAGTCAAGGAGGACCTGAGGGTGTGGCTTCGTTTTCTGGAAGGGTTCAATGGGGTTACTTTCTGGCAGGGGGAGGCAGCTCCGGGGGAGGGACTCCAGGTCCAATCAGACGCAGCGGGGGGTATTGGGTTTGGGGTTTATTTTAACGGCCAATGGTGTGCGCAGCATTGGCCTCCCGACTGGAGGGACTCTGACATTATTCGGGACCTAACATTCTTAGAGTTCTTTCCCATAGTGGTAGCAGTCTGCTTATGGAAGAACGAGTTCCGGAACAAAAGGATATGCTTCTGGTGCGATAATCAGGCAGTGGTCCGGATTATCAACAGGCAGTCCTCCAGGTCTGACAGGGTCATGCGACTCGTCAGGGAATTTGTGCTCATTTGCCTGGCCGCTAACATCTCCTTCTCAGCCAAACATATCCCTGGTGTGGATAATGAAATCGCGGATGCCTTGTCTCGGTTCCAGGACGACAGATTCCGAACTTTAGCCCCGGACGCGGACCTGTCACCAGTAGCCTTCCCGGCCGAGCTCTGGCTCCTTGGGAAGGAACGGTGATCCGGGGGGTCATTGACTCCCTGGCACCCTCCACCCGGGCCAGCTACGCCAGGGCCGTTCAGCAATTCTTCGGCTTCAGAAGAGATCAGGGCTACGGGAGCTCCTGGCCATCTTCCGAACGCGAGGTCCTACACTACATGACCTATCTGAAGGAAAGAGGCATGGCTCCAAAAACTATCTCGCTTCACCTTGCTGCCATCTCCTTCTTCAGCAAGGTGGCGGGGCAGGGCGACCCCTGCGGCTCTTTTCTAGTACGCAGGCTGATCGAAGGATGGCGGCGAAACAGCGGTCACAGCAAGGACACCCGCCGGCCCATATCCTATGAGCTACTTTGTAACCTGATGACAGCCCTACGCAGCGTCTGCAGATCCAGGTACGAAACTGCTTTGTTCCGCACGGTTTTTTCCCTGGCTTTCTTTGCAGCACTCCGTATCGGGGAGGCCGTATGCAGCTCCAGACGGGATTCGCCCGGACGGGCTATCCAGTTGGGAGACGTGGTGGTCAGCGAACGCGACCTGCGGCTACAGATACGGCGCTCCAAGACGGATCAGCGGGGAAGAGGGTCGTGCCTGCTCCTACACAGAATAGCGGGATCCCCAGCTTGCCCGGTCGAGCTGATGAGACGGTACCTTGTCACCCGCCCCGATTCTCCAGGGACACTCTTCATCCACGAAGACAGGTCCCCCCTGACGCGATTCCAGTTCACCAGCGTCCTGAGGTCGGCCCTTCAGCTACTGGGTCACCCCGCTACGGAATACGGGGGCCACTCCTTCCGGATCGGGGCCGCCACCACGGCGGCAGGAGAAGGACTGTCGGCACTGGACATTCAGCGGCTGGGCAGATGGCGCTCCAGGACATTCACCACCTACATTCGGCCAGAACTCAAGCTCTAGCTGGTCATGTCCTAGTGAGTCCCTCCAGTCGGGTGGCCAACCCTGCGTGGGAGGAGGGCTGCCTGGGTTGGCGGAAGCCGAGAGGCTTGGAGGCCACTCGGCTTGGTGGCGGTGAGCATGGGGGCGCGGGATCCAAACTCGGGGCTTGGGGGTCTCCGGTGATGGGGCCAAGGTTATCTTGGTCATTAGCCACCTTGGATCACGGAGACCCAGAGGGGAACGGTCCCCATCTACCACTTTGCGAGTTTGGATCACGTGACTCGGTCATGTGACCAAGCACGTGATCAGTTAGCAGGCGGGCTAACTGATTATCAGTTAACCAACAGGCGGGTTGGTTAACGCCAGGGGACCACCCATGCTCATACGCCAACCAGGCAACCATCCCTCGCCGAGTTGTGGCCAAATTTTGCCAACTACTTTTACTTCTATGTTTGTACCTATTTTACCTTGTATCTATTTACTATGTATCAATACATTCTCTGAAAGTCCATTAATGGTTGTTTATTCTTTGGGGAAAAGGGGGTGTGAGAAGGGGGTGCCATCCCACCTCAGCACGCAATACAGCTTCGGGACCTACCTGGTCCCGACGGCCAGCAGTTGCGTCTGGGGGGGGTCCCCTTCCGACCCCCGGACCGCATGGCGGCGATGGGCGCCGCCATCTTCCCAGGCTCCCTCTCTCTGGCCAACGCAGGACGGCCTGAGAGAGGGATAGCGCGCCAGCCAATGGGGAAGAGGCTGCTCCTCCCCGATTGGCTGGCTGGGAAGTGGATTGTCCAATCAGAGACTCAGGACAGCCTGAGCCTCTGATTGGACGATCCGGGAAGAGACTGCCCACGCAGTCTTCACTCAGGTCCGGCAGCCGGGTATTTATTTCCGGCTTTCTGCCGGACCTGGCCAGTTGGCTCCCGAGAGCCGAAGCCCCGCCCCCCACTCCCTCAGTCAGGATTACCTATGTATTAGCTAGATTTTCCGGGAGTTTCTTCACTTATCTTTATCGTCACAACTCATGGTAGTTGGCGGTGAGCATGGGGGCGCGGGATCCAAACTCGGGGCTTGGGGGTCTCCGGTGATGGGGCCAAGGTTATCTTGGTCATTAGCCACCTTGGATCACGGAGACCCAGAGGGGAACGGTCCCCATCTACCACTTTGCGAGTTTGGATCACGTGACTCGGTCATGTGACCAAGCACGTGATCAGTTAGCAGGCGGGCTAACTGATTATCAGTTAACCAACAGGCGGGTTGGTTAACGCCAGGGGACCACCCATGCTCATACGCCAACCAGGCAACCATCCCTCGCCGAGTTGTGGCCAAATTTTGCCAACTACTTTTACTTCTATGTTTGTACCTATTTTACCTTGTATCTATTTACTATGTATCAATACATTCTCTGAAAGTCCATTAATGGTTGTTTATTCTTTGGGGAAAAGGGGGTGTGAGAAGGGGGTGCCATCCCACCTCAGCACGCAAACAAATCCGTTAAGCCTTGCAAATTGTAGCAAGCTGCTACTTTAATAGTTGAGCTAGAAATTTACACACAGTCCCTTCCTCTTATCTGGGGACTTTTTCAAACAGGGTAAAAAAAAAAAACCCTGAGGAGGTTGGGAGAAGAATGGGGCTGTCGCACTTACAGAGCCCCGTTTCCGACGATGCCGTCCAACTCCATTCTCCTCTCGACCTTCCCCTGTGCTGCAGGTTCTGCTTTTTATTGATGGAAAATCTCTGCCAATAAAAAGTACGGGGGAAGGTCGGGAGAAGGACAGAGGAGGACTGCGTCGTCTGAAACGGGGCTCTGTAAGTGTGACAGCCCCGTTCTTCTCCTGACTTCCTCGGGGGGGGGATTACCCCGTTTAAAAAAGTCCTGGATCAAAACTGGAGAATTTGTACCCTCATCTCCTGCTTGGAGAAGACCCACAAAAACAGATGGCTCAAGCCCTGCAATCTGGCAGCTCTAGCTTACAGTGAGGGATGATGTGAGTTGTAGTCCAGCAACATCTGAAAGGCTGCATATTCCCCAATCTAGTGTTCCTTAAAGGACACTAGATCAATTTCCCACTCTACCACAGCTCATTTATTGGGGGAAAGCTGATTTATCTCCTTATGTTTCATAGTTTCTTGTAAGCTTCTATAAGAAGGAGTAATCTGACATCATCATATAAGTATTTTCCTGGCTCGCAAGCAGTAGTCAAAGAAGAGGAGAGCAAAGCCATACTAAAATATTAATATCATAACAAACAGTTTTTCAATTTGTGCATTCCTGGGGAAAGGGGAAGGAGGTGATACATGATGCAACATCCTCCACACTTCTAGAAGAAGCTTGGGACTAAATCTGCAGAAAATGCAATTTTGGGCTGTATCAATAGAAGTATAGTGTCTAGATCAAGGGAAGTAATAGTGCCGCTCTATTCTGCCTTGGTCACACCTCACCTAGAATACTGTGTCCAGTTCTGTGCACCAAAATTCAAAAAGGATATTGACAAATTGGAGCATGTCCAGAGAAGGGCAACTAAAATGGTGAAAGGCCTGGAAACCATGCCATATGAGGAGAGACTTAGGGAGCTGGGTATGTTTAGCCTGGAAAAAAGACGGTTAAGAGGCGATATGATAGCTCTGTTTAAGTATTTGAAGGGGTGTCACATTGAGGATGGAGCAGGCTTGTTTTCTGCTGCTCCAGAGACGGAGCAATGAATGCAAGCTCCAGGAACAGAAATTCCACCTCAACATTAGGAGGAACGTTTTGACGGTAAGAGCTGTTCAGCAACGGAACACACTCCCTCAGAGCATGGTGGGGTCTCCTTCCTTGGAGGTCTTTAAACAGAGGCTGGATGGCCATCTGCCGGGGATGCTTTGATCAAGATTTCCTGCATGGCAGGGGGTTGGACTGGATGGCCCTCATGGTCTCTTCCAACTCTACAATTCTATGATTCTATGATTCTACGAAAATATCTACTCTTCATTGCTACAGCCAACTTCACACAAAAAGGATAAAAATCTCAGCTCTAGCTAATTTACTTGTCCTCAATTTAGTACTCTTTCTTTCAAGAAGGCATAATGAAACAACAACAACTTTCTTTACTGATAACTTAATTTTTTTAAAGTACTAGCTTTTTCTATTGGCAGGAGTTCAAAAAAAAGGTACATTACGCTGTGAAGATTTTCATTCGTCTCAGTCTCAGTTAAAACTTACAAACAAGCAGATAACAAACAGGATGATTAATTAGGCCAAAGATTTCCATGCTATATTTGAAGCCATAATACAGAAATGTCTTAACAAAATGGGTCATGCTCATTGCATGCTGCTAATTACAGTTGCAAAGCTGTACTTTGCAATTAAAGGTGCAAAGTTACATAACTGTAAAGCCTTTTCTGGTTTTCATCAGATTTCATGGGTTTCTCTTATCTTTCCTGCACCTGAAGAAATAGTTATAACACAATTTAACATGGAAAGCACTCTGTACTGTCTGCTAAAAATGATGCATAACTAAATCTAAGCCACACAATTTGCACAGCCAATCTCAAATACCTCTACATGCAACTTCATGTACAGTACTCAGCTAGATGGACTATTGTTGTTTCCAACTTATGGCAACCCCAAGGCAAACCTATCACTGTGGGGGCGGGGGATTGCATTCTGAGGGAAATTGCCTGTGCCTTCCTATGCAGCTAAGAGAGTGTGACTTGCCCAAGGTCACCCAGTGGGTTTCTATGGCTGAGCAGGGATTTGAACCCTGGTCTCCCCGTGTTCTAGTCCAACACTCAAACCACTACACCATACTGGCTCTCCATATGGACTGTACCTAAGTATAATATGCACACATTACACACCAGATACGAAAGACATATAGATGCATTTTCAGTGCATTTCCTTTTAAATCACCTGCTCCTGTATTGCCTGATAGGACTGTGCTGAATGTTCATCTGTTTCAATTTTTGAGTCACCAGTCATGCTTTTGGAGATGAGGAGTAAATGAAAACTATTCCCCACCCGAACTCTAAGTTATAAGAATATTCACCTTTTTTAAGTCCTATTTCCTATTATCTCTTTTTCCTGATGTTGTTTCAGTGGGTTTTCCCTGCTTCTGATTCTAGACTCACCTTTTCTCACAGCAGGACAAGACGTTGTTACCTTGAAAACAACAGGGTTCAGAATTCTATAGGCACACCAAACAACCAACATAAACTCTTAATAATGTTAGCTTTTGGGGAAAAAACATCAGAAATTACTTCTTTGTGTTGACAGATGGTGGTGAAGCTCCCATTCTTCACCATTGCCTATTCTGGCTAGTACAAATGTGAGATACACTGTATACCAAAGACATCTGGAAGGCCACAGTTGCCCACCCTGGCCCGAGCACAACCACCATTCCCAGGATTCCGTAGGAACCAATTGGCATACATACATATATTAATTTTATTGATTTTATTTACAAAAAACCCACACCTTTATGCCACACTTCATCAATATTGTTTACTAGGTGTTTTCATACTATATAAAACTGTGCGGGGACTGTAGTTTTACAAAACTTCTGTGAATTTTCTGTTAAACCAGCATAAAACAAGTCTGTAGTGTAGCATGCATGAGCATGAACTGTGCACTGATACAAATTATCCACATGTTTATAATTAAAATACTCCCAAGGTAGCAGCAAGACATGGAATGAAGTGGCACAGTATATTCAGAAATAAATCAGGTGCAAGATAGCTGACACAAGCCCACTTATAACATGGAATACTTAAATGCATGATACTTTACCCTTTTCCGCAAGTTGTATGTCAAAATGAGGTTCCTGGAGAAAGAATGTGAAAAGGCTGTGTAGAATTCCAATACTTTCTGTAAGGCATCCCTTTTAATCACGTGAAGGTCACAGTAAGTCAAAGCTCTTACATTAGCACAAGACTGGGCTAGAGTAGTTTCCTTCCAGAAGACATCGCCAAAAACATCTCCTTTGCCTAGGGTAAATAATAACAATAATATCCATAATCAAATAATTGTCAAAGTGTCAAGAATCAAAACAAAGACACCACAAACTATTTACAAAAAGGTCCTTTAAAACAATTGTGCCACTTATAGAACATGCATTTTTAACAATGTCCTCTGGACACAGTCCATGGCTCAGAACCAAAAATCCTTGTATGCTAGTACAAGCTGCAGGCAAAATGCTGCTAGTGCACATCTTCCCCAGTCAGTACTGTTGGGCCAGATTTAAATGTGAAGTCAAGAACATGTACTCTGTGTAAAAACATGTTCCCTGGCCCATTCCACATGGCCAGAATCTAACCTGCATTGTTACAGGTGTATTGTCCTAAAGATGTCAATGTTGTCCTTGGTAAAGACAGGACAGACAGTGGAGGGAACAGAAGCATTCAGGCAACACTGATCAAAAGATACGAGTCTGTAACAGTTTAGTAAGGTGTCTTTGTAGTCTCTTTATTATGATAGGGGAGAAAACATGATCATTTTGCACATTGTTTGCAGAGGTGGATGCTTCTCAGATATGCAGAATTTTGTATACAATGAGTAACAGAATGCAGTGGTTCTTAAAAGCTAGGCCTCTTTCCTCAGGCAGTCCCAGGACAGTTTGTAAATGTGAAATATATCCAAGCATAAATCCACTGAATCATTGAATCATACAAAGCTGCATACCTCCATTGGATACATGTGAGTTCATTTTGAGTGTCAACACTGAATTCAGTTTGGCAACAGGGTTAGCCAACTAGGGCTGAATCTGCACAAGGCCTGTGTAGCAGCCCTGCTGCATAGTATCTTGCCCTGGTTTGACTCCTTTACTGCACACATGCCTGTTTTCATCCAAACTGAAATCAGTTTGGAAAGCCACCCAGCATACCATCCTGTAGTCACCATCAATACAAGCGGTATTTCTACGGTGTGCATGTGTTCCCTGTATTGGTTTATGTCCAGTCACATGACTACAGTGGCTTCCAGGTTTGTTTGTTTTTTTCTGTTCCCACCATTCAAGCACATATTCACATAATCAAATAGCCTTTCTCTGTTTTCCGTCCTGCTGATCAGTTACCTCAGCCCTCATTTGTGTTGCCTCTACCCCCTTTAATTTGCTGCTTCATTTAAAAAATTTAATTTCCAGGAAAGTGGGTGTAGGACTGACAGCTTATGATGCAATCTTATTCCAGTCTATGCAGATATAAGTCCTACTGAATTCAATAGTGCTTATTCCCAGGAAAGTGTCTTATAGTGCTTGTCCCATGAAGACCCCCTTCCCAGTTGCTCTACCCAAAAGGACAAGTAAAGGCAAGCAAATACAGTATTCAAAGATCAAAGATTCACATATGTCTCGAGTGCAAAGAAAACAAAAAGAAAAAATGGTGCTAACCCTTCCAGCGCTTTGTAGGCGAGCAAAAGCCCGAGTGACACATCTGCAGTGACTCTGTGCCACCCACCCAACAGCTAGTCATCACCCACCAACCTGTCCCTCTCCCCACACCCCTGATTTCACTCCAATCCTGATTTGAGAGTCAAGCCACACTTTTAAAAAATGGTTCTTCCCCAAAACAGCAGAGTAAACTGGAGGTGTTTTTTTAAAATCACATTAAAGCCCTCCAACATCAAAAAGAAGTGTTTTGACGTCAGAACGAGAGGAATGTTGTGTGTTCCAACAGGAATGAGCTTGAATTAAGGACACATTATTTTGCCCACAGAGATAACTAACTCCTAAGAAGCAATCATGCTTAATCCATTCAATTTAAAAAGTAGAGTGTTGTCAGTATTCTATATAGCTCCAATCAACAAAATCAAATTTAAAAAAAACAATCAACATATTTCAGGTTCCTTGTAAGAACCATGTCTCCTGTGCAATTCAGTCAAGAAAATGAAGTTTTCTTAGACTTTTTCAAAATGCCACTTCTGTTAAACATTAATATTTAATTTGCTAATTAATTAATTACACTAATTTGTGCAAAGTAGGATAATTAACTGGATAACAAAATCTCAACTGTCAGCTTTCTATTAAAACTTCAGAAATAATATCTTACAACCTAAAGACATTCAATCTCTTTTTGTTTCTTTTCTTTTCCTGGCTCGAGAGTTTAATTGGCAAAGTGGAAAAAGGTCACCCTGAGATTTTGATGTCCCACTAATTTTCTTTCCATGTAATTACATCTGAATTCAAGTAGTGCACCTTGATCTACAAACTGAAGGGCAGTTTGTCCCTAAAAAATGCAGCTAGATGTCATTTTTAAAAAGGTATTTTCTTCATTCATTCAAACCTAGCTGGATTATTTCCCCTTTACTTTCACATGAAGAAATGCCACATGGCAAACATGTTAATCAAGGATCTCATCAACAGAAATATAGTGTCCTCAAAATCTGAAAGAGGAGTTCTAGTATCAAATGGTCATTTTCACAAGACAGAAATCAAAAATACTGTATTTATTTTGCTAAACACCTTAGACATTTAGATAGATAGCAAAGGACCAGTTGATCAAATGACATTTCACAAATGTCTGACTCATCTGGCATAATGGATTACAGACCACATACAGACAAACACAGCTATTGTGACGCCTAAGGCTTGTCTATGTGAGGCAATAAAGTGTAGATTGGTGTGCACTAACGCCAATTCACAGCAGTTTTCATTTGTCTCAATTTTTTCCCCCAAGATCGCAGGCGTGCAAAGCCATATTTATTTGATGTTCAAACGGGCATGCCTGAAAATCAAGATGGTGGGTGCGAGTGAATTACTTGCATTTTTATTCTCACAAGTTGCTGCTGCAAAACAGTATTTTTTTAAAAAAAACAACAAATCCAAGGCGTGGAAGTGCAATCTTCCGCTTTAATAAACAGAACCAAAAAAAGAGGTTGTTTCATCGCCTCAGCGCATGATCGCTACAGCAAAAATCCAATATGGTGGCTCCCTGCACACATCTGACCAATCAGCTTTCCACTTCCGCTCGGAAAAGCATAGCAAAGCAAACTGGTTGTCCCAATGAGCAGGAATGTGTATTTCCTTGGAGTTTTTTTTTAAAAAAACTTCAGGAAAAGCCACAAAGGTTATTTCTTGCAAAGTATTTGGAGTTTTTGGGGGGCCCTCCTTCCAAATACAGCGAAATGATGTGGGATCCCACTGGAACAAAAGGTATTCTCCTCAAATTCTATGAGGAGTATTTTCACCATCTAGACAACCCCCTAGAGAGAAGCAGTATTATAAACTAAAGAAAAGGAGAAAAGAAGACACCAATATATTCAATTCCAAAATTTGAATACTAGCCCAGCTAACACTGAATCTGTAAAATCATTAAATATATACTAATGGAAGTACAGTTTGAATGAAGGTTCAAAGTAGTTACTAAATTGGGCATTGACAAATATGTTGTCTATATGCGAATGATAATTTCTTGTCTGATGTGCGCATCAGTTTCATCCATACACCCTGCCCTCTCACCACCCATTCTCGCCTCTCTTCTTGGTGTCCTTGGTTCATCATGGAAATTTTCAATCAACCATCATCTCCTGTTTTATCCAAACCAGAAAACTATGTTTACAAGGTTCAGAAAAAGGCAGAATCTTAAAAAATATTTTGAACTTAGATCCAATGAAATGAGAAGCTATGGTTAATTGAGGATTTCTGCTTTAATTTCTTTATACTGAGAAAGAAGACGATGGTATATGTGTGAAAAAAGACAAAACTGTATGGTTGCTCAGAACAAAATGGTGTATTTATATAGCTCTTATATTTGCTGTTCTTGTACAATATTTTTCTAAATATAATGGGTTTTTTTCTTTCTCTCTATGTAAATGGTATGAGTTTAACAACAATTTCTATATACAAGTCAACCCCCGTATCCATGGGGAATATATTCCAAGACACATACATACACACCTTGTGGATACCTGAAACTGTGGATAATAGGGAATCCCATTGTTTTCAATGAGATGAATGCCAAAAGTTGACCATAGAATCACATTGCAGGACCTAGAAATGCCTAGAGAGAACATATTATGAGGGGCATGGATAAGTGAAATGGTGGATACTGAATCCGTAGATACGGTGGTCAACATGTACAAGTGAGCTCCTCATTACTGTAATAACAACTTAATTGTTAGTTTCCCATTATATTTCTACCATATTTTCTCCTGATTTTGAAATGCAGAGTCTGTCATGGAAGAATAGTTGATTATTTTTTTTAAGGAAGCAACCTTTTTAACTCCCTTTTGAAAACTAACACACCTCTGCATTCTTTGTATCTTTAGTATTCTGCCCAAAGTAAGTAAATAAAAACGAATACCAATGACACATTATGACCTCTCTTTCATATTCTAGGACTTACATGATTCTGAATGCATAGGAAAGATTAACAGGGGTGGCAGACATCCAAACAATTTCCTTTTAACTCATATCTTTCAAGAAATTGTTCCTGGGCACACATTCAGATACAACTGCCAGACATTTGTTTCCCAGATAAATGAGAAAGGCTCTGCATATTTGCTTCATGAAGAAATGAAATTTTGTTACAGAAACTTAGGATTCTGCCCACCAAACTAAAAGTGTCTTTGTTCCCACTTCAGAAAAGTCCACAGAGTCTCAAAAAGAAAAGGTGATTATGTAAGCAGCAATACAAAAGCTTAGTTTGGAATGAGGATCTACTAAGAGTATAAATTACATTGAGAAAGCACACAGGCCTTTCCTTTATATATGAATGGTAAAGTGTAAGGAAATCAGAGTACAGGTTCCATCAGACACCAATAGTTTGAAATATTGTCCAAGTTCCCAATATGAATACAGCCGTGGTCACCACTGTGCCCATCAAAAGGCTCCCTGTACCTTTTGATTTAAAAAAAAAAAAAAAAGCAAATTTAACTGGGATGCTTGTGGTATTGTTGTTGCTGTTATTCATTTATATCCTGCCTTTCTCCTGCCATTGGGACCCAAGACAGCTAACAAAAAACAATACAAACTAAAAATAATACAAAAGTAAAAAAGAATTACACTATAAATATAAAATTTTAAAAAGAATTAAACAATTTATAAGTTAAAAGGATTAACAGTAAAAATATTAAAATGCATTAAAAACTGCATAGAAAACCCCTAAAATATTTTAAAACTGCCTTGTACAGCCAGCCTTACAAGCCTAGCCCTTGTCAATTCATAAAAACCTGGCAGCATAAAAATGCTTTAACCTGCATCCGGAAGGAGAACAAGGATGGGACCATCCTAGCTTCTCTGAGGAAAGAGTTCCAAAGTCTGGGAGCAGCCACTGAGAAAGCCCTCTTCCTTGCTCCCACCAAACCAGCTTGAGATGGTGGTGGAACAGAGAGAACGGCAAAGCAAAGTATAGGTGTCCATTGCCTTCTTTCCATTCCTAATATTCCTCCAGGATCTCAGCCATCTCCTCCAACTGTCCTGCTTTGGCAGGGGCAGTCCCAATTAATCCTCTGTCATCCCACTTTTTTAGCTCCATTTAAAATGTCCCAGTTTCTCTCTCCTCCTACCATTTCCATAACAGGTCTGGGGGCTACACGTTCTCGCACACTGGAGAGGATGGTACCTCTCTTGTGCCATTGTTTTAAAAAATACCAAAAAGGCTGCCCCCCCCCCACAACAGTTTGGGAAAATGCTGCCATGTTTGGAGGAAGGAGAACTTGACCTGTTTCAGGGCCAGGAAAATTCTTCTTGTCCAAACAGGAAATGACCAAAAGTCACTATTAGTTTGGGAAAAGGCCCTTCTAGGCCTACAAAGGCCAAACCCTCATGTGCCAAACTTGCCACCATAGCCGCTTTGGTGGGAGATTGTTTGGTTTTTTAGTAAAATACATTTATTTATTTATTTATTTACCTTTAACTTGTATCTGAATATGAAATCCATCTAGTTACAACGTTTGTCACCATTGACTTATATGGAGAGAGAGAGAGAGAGAGATTGAGAGAGAGACCATGGCACCTAGAAGGCAGGACAGCATGGCAGGGGACTAGACTGGGAGTCTAGTCTGGCCACTCCTACTTTCTAAGCAGGAGTACTCTGGCCATTCCTACTTTCTCAGTAGGAGTACTCTGGCCATTCCTACTCTTTAAGCTGAGAAGGAGAGGGCATTTGTCAGTGATGGAATTCAGCTTCCCTTTGTCATTAACTGACATTAAATCGACTTCAATTTATGGTGACCCTATGAATGAGAGGCCTCCAAGCTACCCTGTCATCAACAGTCCTGCTCAGGTCTTGTAAACTGAAGGTCATAGCTTCCTTGACAGAGTCTATCCACCTGTAATTCAGTCTTCTTTTCATACTGGATTTTACCTCACCAAGCATCATTGTTTTTTTCTAATAAGTCATGTCTTCTTACGCTAAGTTCAAAGTACAGCAGTGTCAGTTTCGTCATCTAGTTCCTTCATAGATGGCTTTCTAAATCCTGGGCTTCAGTTAAACGGCAATTTTTATTGCGGTAATTTGCGCTTTATCGCTGTTTCGCAGCTGTAGTGCATCGTTCAGATGATATATGGCTTAATTGATCTATCGCTTTTGTTTTCAGCTGTGTTCGCTTTGATATTCACACACAGACTGAGACGGGGCGTGGCCTCCCAAGCACATCCTCTGATTACCACAGGAATGCCTGAGAGGAACATTCACACACGCACACAAGAGAGACTGGAAAAGGCTTGCTTAATTCTTCAGATCATAGCAGCTGGGCACAAGATAGCATGGAGGGAGGGAGAGAAGAAAAGACGTCTTTTTTGTGGCTAAGCACAAGACAGGGAGAAGGGTTGAAATGATCGCAGGAGGGGAGATTAGATCATTCACACACACTGAGACTGAAAGTAGCAAGGCGGGAGGGAGAGAAAGACACACACACAATGGGAAGCTAGCACACAGTCTTTCGTGGCTGGAAACATCTTTCCTCCATCCCCTCCTTGTCCAAACCCCTCCCTGATGAGTTCAACCAATCATGGCAAAGCTCTGCTGTGAATTTATCCGAAAGATTGCTGGTAATTCACATGCACGTAGTGTGATGCTTGTTCAGACTATTGAAAATGCGCTACTTTTCAAAAAAGTCGGGAAAAGTCCCGAAATCCTTTATTGCGTTACTAATGGGTTTTTGAGCCCCCCTCCTTCTGAAAGAGGCTACTTTGTGCTGCAATGCATGTAAACAATTAGGAATCTTGGCGAATTCTTCACGGGTTTTTTTCACCATGTAACCAAGCCCCTGGTCTTCTTATTTCTTGACTGCAGCCTCTGCTTTGATTAAGGACTGAGCCAAGATATAGGAAATCTTTGACTATTTCAATGTCTTTATTGTGTACTTTAAAGTTAGGTAAATCATATGTGTCATTATTTTTGTTTTCATTCATGTTCATCGGTAACTCTGCCTTCGCACTTTGCACTACAGAAAGGTAGTACCCACCACTGCACTACCTTTATGTGGTCATGGGATTGCATGTTCCCGTGAGGGAAGAGGCTGTTTTGATGGTAGCACTGTTGTTAATAGGGTCTCCCACGTCAGACAGACTTTTGCTGAAGAGCCAAACTAAATGTGTCAAACAGTTACTGGGCAGCAGTATTTGGGGGGAGGGGAAAAACTGGCAGAGAATCTCTCAGAGACTACAGCAGTTGCACCATAAGTAACACCTGCTAATATTGTGTAGAAGAAGGCACCATAAACCACTTTTGAATGTCTTTAACCTTGAAAACCGTATGATGAAATCAGCTTTCCTAGTCACTCAGATTTAACTAGGCACATCTGCTAGATTTGCAAACCTGAAGTACTCTTAAGACTAACTGCTATGCTTGGAAGCCTAAGCACAGTGGTAGCCAAGAGTATTTTTAATGAAACCCACCCTCTTGTATTTTTGGACAAGTTTTATATATTCTTGTTCCCTATTCTTAATCTGTCCTAGTGGGATGAGACTATTACCTTCTGGCACCTCTATGTAAATGATGTCCTTATGAGTAAAGTAATAAACCAAAGTCATTGCAGGAAAACATTACAAGAACTATTCTGGCTATATACTTTAAGATTGCAATCAGATAAAATTAAACCAGCAGGATTTTCTCTCCCTAGAGCAAACGGACCATTTAACACCCTCCTTCGACACAACAAAAGATACATAGAAATTTTCATAGGCGTAATGTGTTGGTTTTTTAAAAAAAACTTCCCCAGGGATTATGACTTTGGAGAGCTGAGGACATATGAGCTGTGCCTTCCTTCTGTGCAATGTCTTACCTTAATCAGAATAAATAAATGAAGCAAACCGTCCCCTGGCAATAGTAAACAAATTACAGCAGCCAGGTTTGCGTCACAAAATCTATGCCTTTCACAGCTGCTCACGCCACAGTCATAATAATTCCTCTTATTCATAATGCTTTATGATTAAGAGAAGAATTTTCAACTGTGATTTGCTGGTTCTTCTCCAGGAGAAACTTCAGCAGAAAAAGTAAGAGATAATGGTATGGATCCTAAAATAGATTAATTAAAGAATATCCACAGACTGAATGCTTCCTATGCCCCTCACCACTATTTATCCACCTGTAACCCACCCCCAAATTTCTCTGAAGGTCTGTGAAGGGGCTCTCCTGAACAATGTAAGACAGGGATGGGTAGATTGTGGTCCTCTAGGTGTTGATGGACTACATTTCCCATCAACCCTAGTCAACATAGTCAATGGTGAGGGCTGGTGGGAAATGCATTCCAACAACATCTAAAGGCCCACAAGTCACCTATCTCTGAAGCAGGTTGAAAAACAAGCAGCTGCTGGAGACAAGAGAAATTGCCTCAAACCAAGCTTGGTTCCTAAAATACATTAATTTAGACTACAATCACTTCCTCAAGGGACAAGACCCCTTGAACTCAATGTGATTTGCTTCTGAGTATGTAGAGAACTACATGTAGAAGGAAAATCTCCAGTCCTCTCCTCCCCACAAAAGTCTGTGGCCCATTCCACATTGTTTAGGTGTCTCAGCACAGATAGGAATGCATGACTCTTCAGATATTGTTACACTGAAACTCAACATATATTGTTAGACTGCAATATCAGCTTTGGCAAGTATGCCTTAGCCAACGGTGAGGGATGATGGCAGTTGCATTCTAGCTGTATCTGGAGGGCAACACATTTTCTCTGTCCCTGGAGTACACTGGTACAGGAAGGGACTGAAACCTTACTTTCTGAGAATGTTCTTATCTTAGAATCCAAAGGGAATGTTTTTCCACTTTCATTAATCCAGCATTGTTATCAGTGTGAAAATACTTTAGCAGAGATCTATTTTCTAATCATGGAGATTTTCCATATTGCCTTTATTAAGGGGTTTGTTCTAGTTATAGTACAGATTTGTGAGCATCTATCTGTTAACTTTTGGAATCAGTGACCAGGAGAGAGAAGGATTTTCTACTATACATCTTCTGTTAGATGCTTCAGTTAGACTCTCAGGAGGGTATCATTTCACTATCCCTGCACACAGCTTCTATCCATCACTTCTTTCTGTCTAGGGACTTCTGTCACCAGCAGGTTCAAAATAAATATAAAACCATATCTGAAATTTGCTTTCCTGAATAAACAGAGTCTTATACAATATGTATATATAACGCTTACATAGTGCTTATATTCCAGATGTTTTTTAAATTGGGTTTAACAGAATATTTAAGATACTTATAAATTCATTCATGCTCCCCCAAGCATGGAAATGGTATGCTAAGACACTACATAAGAAGTATTGTCTACCGTTTTTGATCTCTGACTTTCAGGATGTATGTGTTCTGACTGGCGCTGGATGAAGAGCGAAATTATTGCTTGAACATACAACTTCTGTTTCTCCCCCCTCTGGCACAAACAGAGATGTGAAGATCCAACAACTCTCCTTACCAGCAATAATCAGGAAAAAGATTTCTACCCATTTTGGAGAGTGGGATCTGTTCTTTCCTTTGTTTGCCCAAAGGAAACAAAGGGGGTGCCTCACATCTCTAGGTACCAGTATCTGATCTGTGTAGCACCAAGCACAATATAACATAAAAGATGCAATCCCATATCTGTTTACTTAGAGGCTGAGTCCAGTAAATCACCTAGAGTAAATCCCATTGAGTTAAATAATACTTAACTCTGAGTAAATATTATAGGATTGCAGTATATATCTGGTAATATTAAAAAGAAAGAAAGGGAGGGGAAGCGGGGGGAAGGAATGTAGTGGTCCCTGTAAGACTCACTGGGTTTTATTTTATCATGAGCTAAATAGTTTCTGGTAATAGTTTCTGTTAAAACTAACAAATTTTGGCTTTGGAATTTCTTCCATCGTGGTCTGACATGCAATTTCCCCATCTTCACCATTTAAAAAACACCATTTAAAAAACAACTGAACAGGTAATTTGAAGAAAAATGTACATGAAAACCTGATTGCTATTTTATGGCATTTTATTTGGTGCTAACAAACACTATCTTACTTCTTGTTGTATCTTTCAAGTCATTTTCAACTTATGGTTAACCTAAGGAGAACCTATCACAGGGTTTTCTTAGCAATATTTGTTCGGAGGAGGTTTGCCATGGCCTTCCTCTGTGGATGAGAGAGTGTGATTTGCTCAAGGTCACACAGTGGGTTCAGAGTCATAGTCCAGTGCTCAAATGATTATACCATGCCAACTCTCACTATTGTATTAACTTGCTTTATGTTCAAAAGAACCTGCTTTAATTAAGATACTTAATTCTTTGAACTTCTGTTTATCAACCATTCTTACTACTCAGTTCATGACAAAATTCTGTTGGATAATCCCCCCCCCGCAAAAAAAAATCCAGAAATCTCTCAGACACCCAGATTCTCCTCACATAGTCTTCCAACTTTTATATGAAAACACAAGAACTGGCTACATTTTTAATCCAACAGCATATATGGTCTCAGAGTTTAATAAAATTACTTTTTGGGACTGCAGGTTCCAACCAGTATGCCTGTTGGTCAATGGCTATGCCAGATGGAGAATTCTGGGAATAACTGTAAAAAAAAAATACACCCCAGTAACAGTTCCAAATTCTGCATATGCTAGTTGAGACTTGAGAGATAATCATTATCTAAGGTCACCCAATGGATTTCATGAATGAGCAAGCAGTTGAATCCATGGCTGTCTCATCTAAATCCAGGTTTAGAAGCAAAGACCTCAATCCAACATGGTACTGATACTGCATCACCAAGTTGCTGGAATTTCCTTCAATTCTTCTCCCCCTTGCTGCCCAAAAATAGCTCTATAGGTTTCTGAGCTCTGTGGAGTAGGCATTTTTGAGATGCAGGGAGGGGATCAGCAGTGGGAAGAGATCACCTGCTCCTGCTCCTGCTGGTATCCATTGTTCTACCAGCAGAAATCCAATGTTGCACCCTGCCCAAAAGAAGCTATCTTATATTGTGTCAGATTTTGGATCATCTAGTTCTGTCTTGTCTACTCTGCATGGTAGTGTCTCTCAGGGTTTTCAGGCAGGAATACTTTTCAATCCTACCTGAAAATTTTAGAGATTTCTAAAAATCTTACAAGAAAAACACTTTTTAAAAACATTAAATTTTGTTTTAGACCATTTGTTCATCTAGCACAGGACTGTGTATCCATTTTCCAACAAGAGTCTTCTTCCCAGTCCTTTCTGGAGTTTGTAGGGATTGAACCTGTGACCTTCAGCATCCAAACCGTATGCTCTGCCATTGAGCTATTTTATCAACTCAACCACATTAACTCTCAAGTATATCCTTCCATCACGGTGAATATTATTTGGAACTGAATGCATGCTGAGAGCTCTAAGGTACTGGGGAAACCTGATTTATGGTAATGTTATAATGCAAGAGAACACAGTGTATTTAGCAAGCCAAGAGCAATAAGCTCTCTAAATGAAATATTGTACTAGGAGGCACAGCTTCCTAATTTCAACATAAAGTTAGCTGTAATGGCATTTTAAAAAATATTGCTTGTACATTCATTCATATCTTTTAAGACGAAAAGGATAGTTTACCCTCAGTTACACAGAGGATTAAAAATCAGTTTAAATCTTCAGAGTGATAAGACCATAGTTCCTAACATAAAAGCATATTCAATTAAAAATAATTCGGAGAGGATATGATAGCTTAGCTGAACACCTCCCCGCCGCCCCTTTTCTGACTCTGTTTTCCTACAGATCACTACAGAACATTGTTATAAGATAATCAGAATTCAAACATATTCAAGAACAGATTAATATTGTCCTACTTTTCATTAACTGATAAACAGTTGATCAGCCATCTATTTGAAGGATCACAATGTAATCCTTCAGCAGGCATAAGACATGGTCACTATGTTGTTATTGTTGTGTGCCTTCAAGTTGTTCCTGATTTATGGTGATTCCAAGGTGAACCTATGATGGGATCTTCTTGACAAGATTTGTTCCACGTGGTTTTGCCATTGCCTTCCTCTGAGGCTCAGAGAATAACTTACCCAAGACCACCCCATGGGTGCCCATGGCTGAGTGGGGGGGGGATTCAAAACCTGGTTTCCCAGAGTTCTAGTCCAACACTCAAACCACTACATCATGCTGCCTATGTCCAGCCCACATTTTTATTACTATCTGCCTAGATTGCAATCCAATACACAGAAGAAGGTAATTTGAGGAGGGACATTATTTCATCTGTTGCCATTTATTTTACCTCTCCATTGATGCCCCCTTGTCGTGGGAGAGAGGCTTGCGTACCCTAATGACGTTTTGAGCTATGCTGGCGGTGGCATAATAGCCACCGGTAGGGTCTCCCATGCCAGACAGGTCAAAACCGAAGGGTCTGACAAAGAGCGTCAAAGGGCAGGATGGGCTCTCTAGCCTTGTGGCAACCGTCCTAGGAGAAGGAAAACTCTAATCCCAAACCCGGGCAGATGGTGCTCGTCCAACCCTGTAAGGTCAACCATCTAAGAGAAGGAAACTCTAATCAAACCTACGGCCCGAGGACCTCGCTGCCACGTCCATGCTTGCAAGGCCACGGCAGATGAATCTCTGGTTTAAAGGGTGAGGCCAGTTCTGTGCACGCTGCGCTCCACCAGAAAAATCCATTGCACAGGCTCGAAGGACAAATCCATTTCCAAAAAGGCCCTGTAGCGACTGGCGAGGGACGAAACCGGCAGGTGTAAAGATGCACTGGAAGCCGCAGCCCCAACCCTGCATGCAGGCGGTTCAGGACATTGGTCGCTCAAGCCTGACCCGGGAGATGACAGTCTTGTTCGGCAGCATTCTGAACGACCAAGCAGCCTTTTTTAAGGAGAGCACTGCTTGCTCCATATGGAGAGGGGCCTAGAAAAGGTGGCCTAAAGAAAGCTCATCCCCAACTACCTGGTTGGCTAGCCGCGGCCAACGGGAATCTTCTGATGCGGTCAAACCAAGGCAAAGAAACAAAGGCACACACCGGCCTCCAAAGGTGTAAATAAACTGACACTTGCATGCTGGAACATCAGAACCATGCAAGACTCTAAAGATAGTGGACGGCCTGAGCGTCGTTCTGCCCTAATAGCCCTTGAACTATCACGGCTTAATATTGACATCGCTGCCCTTAGTGAAGTTCGCTTCCATGAGGAAAGCAGCCTTAAAGAACATGGCGCCGGCTACACACTTTACTGGTCTGGCAAACCCAAAACCGAAAAACATCTTTCAGGAGTAGGCTTCATGATTAAAAACTCCATTGCCTCCAAACTCGAAACCTTGCCAACAGGACACTCTGATCGCATTATTTCCTTACGCCTCCCACATGTTGTTCTCTTTAGTGTATATGCCCCAACTATGCAAGCCGACCCTGTAGAGAAAGACAAATTCTACACAGACCTACGCCAACTCATACAAAAAGTCCCTGTAGAAGATAAAATTATTATACTTGGTGACTTCAATGCCAGAGTAGGAAAGAATTCCGAAGCCTGGAAAGGTGTCTTAGGCAAGCATGGTGTTGGAAATTGCAATGATAACGGACGCCTCCTGCTAGAGTTCTGTGCAGAACAACAGCTGACTATTACAAACACAATCTTTCAGCAGAAAGATAGCTTGAAGACAACCTGGATGCATCCCCGATCCAAACATTGGCACCTCATTGACTACGTTCTAGTCCGTCAGAGAGACATTCGTGATGTCCGTCATACCCGAGTGATGCCCAGTGCAGAATGCCAAACAGATCATCGCCTCGTCAGATGTAAACTAAATCTTCATCTTAAGTTCAAACCTAAGAAAAATCAGTGTGTATAGAGCCATCGTACTGTCTATCCTCCTTTATGGATCTGAAACATGGGTTACCTATCGCCACCACCTACGACTCCTCGAGCGCTTTCATCAGCGCTGTCTACGCACAATCCTAAATATACACTGGACTGACTATGTGACGAATGTTGCTGTCCTTGAACAAGCAGGGATCACCAGCATTGAGGCCATGATATTGAGAACACAGCTGCGCTGGGCAGGGCACGTTTCTAGGATGGAGGACCATCGCCTCCCAAAAATACTACTCTACGGTGAACTCGCCACGGGTCAGCGTAAGAGGGGCGCTCCAAAAAAGCGATACAAAGACTCCCTGAAACAACATCTCAGGCTTGGCCAAATTGATCACCAACGGTGGTCCGCCCTGGCCTCACATCGGGAGGCATGGAGACGCAATATCCACAATGCTGCAGCCTTATTTGAGAACTCACGACGAACAAGTCTTGAAGAGAAACGACAACGCAGAAAGAATCACAACCCAAAAACATCACCCAAGGAGACCTTCTGCTGCGCTTTTTGCAACCGGACTTGTTTATCTCGGATTGGCCTTTTTAGTCATCAGCGCGCTTGCAGAAGGCGCGGGATGAGTCCTTCCTGAATCTTCGTTTGCGAAGAAAAGCCAGAGAGATTTATTTTATCTCTGTTGAGCATATTAAAGAACTCTAGGCTGATTAACTGCATGGGCTCTAATTGCTTAAATAAATTAATTAATTTTGCCTGTATTTGCACATAAACTTACTTGGGAATAAAAACCAACCCAGTATTTCTTAAGTAGGAGGGAAAGCATTTTTAAAACAGATTATTATTGCTTTAAAATAATATGAGCACAATGCTGCACTCTTAAACTATGTTTATTGTTCATAGCGTAGTGAAGTCCTTCAGTCACTACTATTAGTACTTTTACAACAACTACTTGATCCCACAGCTGGAGTTTGCTTATGTAAGTCTTGGTCTTTTGTTTATTCTCATACTGTTTATATTTTTCATTTATTCTCTTGCCATATATGTAATGTTACTTTTGGTTACACTGTATGTTATTTTTCACATTGTATGTTTAACATGATATTCATATTTGCTGTAAATAACATGCTGTTGGTATTTGCTACATATTAGTTTATGTGATGGTCGTGTGTGTGTGTTTTCCCTGACATATGCAATGACAGTAATATTCCATTGGGAAAGTTGTGTGTTACCTCTCTGGTTTTAAAGATAACGAACCCTAAGAAGGGAGAATACAGTGTTTAAAGTTGCACATCAGTAATCAGCACCTAGGGTGCAGCCTGAGAAAACGCACATATCTATGTGGCTCACAGTCATTTCCATTCTGGTGAGATGTCTTACATCGATATTTAAAGACCTACACATAGAAGTGAACATATCCAAAACATATGTCAATAAAAAACCTTTCTTGGCTTCATTTTAAAGTAATGCATATTTTCTTCTGAAGGTGTGGGGATACTGCAAAAGTTGTGACTTTACAATAGCATGATGAGCTTTTGCCAATTGTGGCTTAAAGTTAAATTTGTAGCACCTTTAGTTTCCCTTGAATAGGTAGTCATGTATTTCAAAGAACATGCCTTAAAATGTTGCCAAATTA
This sequence comes from Gambelia wislizenii, assembly GCA_030847615.1. Lineage (NCBI taxonomy): Eukaryota > Metazoa > Chordata > Lepidosauria > Squamata > Crotaphytidae > Gambelia > Gambelia wislizenii. The sequence continues at coordinate 41,807,512 of JAUMIR010000001.1, forward strand.
GACTGCAAATAGTCTGTCAGGCTCCTAGTTATCACAGGCACAAGCAACTTCACAAAGCACAAGGCAACTATTTGATGTTGTTATGGGCCTTCAAGTTGACTCCAACTTACAGCAACTTTATCCTAAGCCATTCTTGGCAAGTTTTATTCAAAGGAGATTTATGGTTGCCTTCTTTTAAATCTGAGAGTGTGTGATTTGTCCAAGATCATCTAGATGAGCAGGGATTCAAACCCTGGTCTCCAGAAATTCTAGGCCAACACTCAAACCACTACACCATGTTCCCAAAATAAAAAAGTGAAAAAGGAAAAAAAAACAAGCAAATGGTTTCCTGTGAAGCTATAGTCTGTTCTCTGATCCACCTGTAAAATTTCTTTTTAAGTGAAAGATGATGATTGTGCAGCTGCTGGCTACTTTACCATCCTAATGTGAACAACAGAAACCTGATTAAATCTCTTTGATGATGTACCTTATCGTTGTTTAAAAGTCTGGCAGAACGAAAGGATTAATATCATCTCCTCAAGGCTGGATCAGCCAGGTTGCTTATCTATATCTAGTGGATTATCACAGTCTTCTTTTCCTCATGGTGTTAAAGTGCACACACTTTTGTGTGTCTAATGCTTCACTATAATGCTGGCCTTTCTGGATAAAACTAAAAGATATCTACAGTCAGACCCCTGTATCGACAGATGTTTGGTTCCCAGACTTACCGTGAATACTGGAAACCATGGATAACAGTGAATCCTATTAACATAAAGGACTTCCAGTAAAAACATACCATGAAGCAGGCTGGACAACAACTAGAGCGCACCTGGCAGAAGACTTGACTCTTATCCAACAAAACCCGTCATTGGAATTTCCTTGATTCTTATCGAGAGGCGATATGTGCAGCGCAGAAGTCTTTCTCCTCTGCACGTATTGCGTCTGCACAGTCCCATCCAGCAGAACTGTTTAGGGTGTTGGGGTTGCTGACACAGATTCCACCTGCGCAGAACCCCTTACTCAACCCGACAACGGCCTGCTGTGACACGTTTAACTTCCACTTTGCAGATAACATCTCTTGGATAAGAGCTGACTTAGATGCCTGTGTTATGACAGAATCTATAGACGAGGTGTCCAGCAACTCCGTTGATGAAATTTTATTGGATCAGCTTCAATCTGTGAGTACTAATGACATGGACAAGCTCCTTAGTAGAGTGAGGAAGACGACCTGTCCCCTCGATCCCTGTCCATCTTGGCTGGCCACGCAAGGGGGTGACGCATTGAGAGTACTCTTTAGGGATATTATCAATGCGTTCTTCAGGGAGGGGCCCGTTCCATCCTGTCTGAAGGAAGCGGCAGTTAAGCTGCTCCTGAAAAAGCCTTCCCTGGACCCCTTTGACAGGAACAACTATAGACCACTCTCCTTGCTGCCTTTTTTAAGCAAGGTGATCGAGAGGGTGGTCACTTCCCAACTCCAAGCTGTCTTGGATGAAACCAATTATCTCAATCCATTTCAAACTGGCTTTAGGACGGGATATGGAGTGGAGACTGCCATGGTTGCTCTGGCTGACGACCTCCGCTTGGGTATCGACAGGGGTAGTGTGGCCCTGTTGGTGCTCTTGGACCTCTTAGCGGCCTTTGATACAATAGACCATTCCATCCTCTTGGTTCGCCTGAGAGGGTTAGGAATTGGAGGCACTGCCTTGCGATGGTTCTGTTCCTTCCCCTTGGGCAGATCCCAGAGGGTGAGGCTCAGGGACAGTTGCTCTATCAGAATAGAGCTTAACTGTGGCGTTCCTCAGGGTGCCATTCTGTCCCCAATGCTATTTAATATCTGTATGAAGCCGCTGGGAGAGATCATTCGGAGGCATGGAGTGCGGTGTCATCAGTATGATGACACCCAGATATACTTCTCCATGTCTCGGTCGTCAGCTTCGACTTCAGATGGCATCTCTCCTCTCAATGATTGTCTTAAAGCTGTAATGGACTGGATGAGGAAAAACAAATTGAGACTGAATCCAGACAAAACGGAGGTACTAATAGTTACGGGCCCGAAACCAGGTCTGGGAATACAACTTCCAGTCCTGGATGGAACTACGCTCTCCTCCAAAGACTGTGTTTGCAGTCTGGGGGTGCTCCTAGACCTGTCGCTCCAGATGTCTAATCAGGTAAATGCAACGGTCAGGAGAGCCTGTTATCAACTTCGGCTGATACATCAGCTGCACCCTTTCCTGGAAATCAGGGACCTCGAAACTGTGGTACATGTACTGGTAACCTGTCTTGATTTCTGTAATGTGCTCTACATGGGGCTACCCTTGTGCTTGACTCAGAAACTTCAACTAGTTCAGAACATGGCAGCCAGGTTGATTTCTGGTGTTTCCAGAAGAGAGCACATAACACCTGTGCTAAAAGCTCTCCACTGGCTGCCTATTAGTTTCCGGGCACAGTACAAGGTGTTTGTTATGACCTTTAAAGCCCTACATGGCTTGGATCCAACTTACCTCCAAGACCGCCTCCTCCCGTATGACCCTCCCCGCGCACTTCGGTCCTCTGGGAGGAACCTGTTACAACCTATGAAAAGAAGGCTGTCGGTGACCTCCCAGAGGGTCTTCTCTGCTGCTGCTCCCAGATTATGGAATGGCCTGCCGGACGAGATCCGTCTTATTACCACCTTAGACAGTTTTTAAAAAGCTATCAAGACGGATCTTTTCTGGCAGGCCTTTCCTGAATAACTATCCCAGCCCAAGACTCAGCTGTCCTTTCCCTCTGAGCTGCAATTGGATTGTTTTTTAATTATTGTATGTTTTAATTTTTTTCTAATTTAATATATTTTTAATTATTGCATGTTTTTAATCCTTTATAATTTAATATTATTTTAAGGGGTGGGTGGGCTAGGGTACTGTAATTATGGAGTTTTTATATTGTAAGCTGCCCCGATTGCATTGCAGAGGGGCGGCATAGAAATAAATAATAATAATAATTATTATTATTATTACCATAAAGTTGTGTTGGAGGACCTAGAAGATGCCTACAGGGGGATGCCTCTCTAGGCATTTTCCATCACGACTCTGTGCAATGTGTATCCTATTTTGTGTCCCACAGATATTGGTTCTGTGAATACAGGGTCCAACTGTATATTTAAGGTGATTTTGACTTTTATTTTTAGTCTATGCTTTCATATTCTTTAACCAGAGCTTGGAGAAATTACTTTTTTGGATCAAAACTCCCAGAATCCCACAGCCAGCATTACCAGCAGCAATGCTGGCTTGAGGACTTTGGAAGTCCAAGTAACTTACTTCTTCAAGTTCTGTCTTTATTGCATGGCTTGCTAACAAATCAGGACAATAAACCAGCACCACCATATCATAGTTTATGAGCTCATGGACAATCATATGAATGTAGCAAGAGTAATGGATATGGGAGGTTAAATATTCTGCATTTTGATTACTTCTATTTACAGATACAATCTTCCCTGGAAGAATTGTTAATTAAAATACTGTATTATCCAATAAATGTGTGTAAAAGACAACACATCTAAAATCTGCCAAGGTACATGCCTAGACCTCTTAATTCTAGGTCTACTTATTCTGCTCAATAATGCATTTTTTTTATTATTATCAGTATACTTTTTTTAAAAAATGCAGTAACACTGGAGCTGGCAAACAAAGAAAGCTGATTAATAATCTGCCTTTTGACATATTTTGTTGTTGTTATTTGCCATCAAGTCAACTTTAACTTATGGCAACCCAATCCCTCTTTACCCACTACTTTCCATTTTACCAAGAATTATCACCTTTTCCAATGAGTCACAACATTTCATGATATGCCAAAAGTATAACAGCCTCAGTTTAGTCATCTTAAATTCCATTGAGAGTTCAAACTTGGTTTGCTTTAAGACTAATTCATTTGTCTTTTTAGCAGTCCATGGTAACTACAGAAGTCTCTTCTAGCACCATATTTCAAATATTTTTATTTTCTTCCTGTCAGTTTTCTTCACTGTCCACCTTTCACATCCATACACAGAAATCAAAAATACTATGGCCTGGATTATTGTGGCACTAATATTATATGTGTTTACACTAAGGATCTTATCTAGCTTCTTCACAACTGCCTTTCCAAATCTTAGCCGTTTCCAGGTTTCTTGACTAGAGTCTCCATTTTGGTTAATGACTGAACCAAGGTATAGGAATTTTAAAAAGCTATTTCAGTGTCTTCATTACCCACTTTAAAGTTATGTAAATCTGTGGTCATTATTTTTGTCTTATTAATATTGAAATGTAGGCTTGCTTTTGCACTTTCTTCATTAATTTTCCTCAGTAGTCGTTCCAAGTCTTTGCTATTTTCTGCATGTAGGAGTGAGATGGAATGTAATAGGATCCAGAAAGTTGCAAACATGTCCCTTGCCCTAAATTTTCAATGGACAAAGACAACTTCAGGCAAGGGACATGTTCTGTGTCTTTTTCAATCCTATTATATTCTATTCCACCCCCACAACTGTGTAAATATACTTTAAACTTGAAAGTCCACAGCTGCATGGTATGTGGTAAACTCCTGCAGCTGTGAGAGGGTCTCTTTTGTCCTTCGCTGAGTGTAGCATTTCTTGGATTTTTTTTGGTTGGTCTATAGATTGTTTGGAGGTTGTGTTTCCTCATCAGTTTCCCTATTCTGTCTTTGACTCCTTTAATGTATTTTTACCATACATCAAAGGAGTCACAGACAGAATAGGGAAACTAATGAGGAAACACAACCTCCAAACAATCTATAGACCAACCAAAAAAAAAAAAAAACCCAAGAAATGCTATGCTCAGCGAAGGACAAAAGAGACCCCCTCATAGCTGCAGGAGTTTACCACATACCATGCAGCTGTGGACTTTCAAGTTTACATAAGGACCATTAAACACAGGGTACAAACACGAATCAAGGAACATGAGAGACACTGCAGACCGGGCCAGCCAGAAAAATCAACAGTAGCAGAACATGTGATAAACCAACCTGGACACAAAATGCTATTTGAAAACACAGAAATTCTAGACCAGGCCAACAACTACCATGTCAGAATGCACAGAGAAGCTATTGAAATCCACAAACACCTGGACAACTTCAACAGGAAAGAAGAAACCTTAAAAGTAAACAAAATCTGGTTCCCAGTTCTGAAATACAATAGAAGCAAAACTCAACACTTACAAAAGAATTCCACCCAGGGACAGGAGGATTCCCAGGAGGTAATGGCCCATCAACCAACCATTAGCCAAACAGACACTAACAAGCCTTGCATTTCTATACCCAGAAACTAACCAATCAAATACACAAATTTACATATTCTCCCCAACAGGGATTCACAGCATATAAACTCCAAACACACACCTACCCAACCATTCTCTGAAGATGCCAGCCACAGATGCAGGCGAAGCGTCAGAAAGAAACTATTCCAGAACACGGCTCACAGCCCGGAAAAAACCCCCAAGGAAAACTAAAGCCCCCATAAACTTCACATACTGGGAGACAGCTGAGGAAGGGAGAAGAGGGTGAGAGAGTCCTCCTCTGTTCCTCAGTCTCTGTGGGGCAGCAGTGGCATGGAGGTGGTAGGGAGCAAGGGAAGGGGGAGAGGGTGGCAGTCGCCCTCCTCCCTTCCTCGGTCTCTGTGGGGCGGTGATCCCTGATTGCTTGTTAAAGGCAGGAAAAAATGATGGCTGAGGGTGCTTGTCTGTAACCCAGGCCCGCCCCCTGCGCTCCTCCAGCCAATCAGTTTGGATTTTGTCTCATTTGGGCAAGTGAATCAGACCGATTTGCTTGTCCTAACGAGCAGAAATGCACACCCTCGTATTGTTTTGGGTTTTTTTAAGGTCAGGAAAAGCTGCAAAGGCTTTTCTGGTGAGGTTTTTGCCGGTTTTGGCCCCCCTCCTTCACAATATGGCAGAATCAGGTGGGATCCCATTAAGACAGGTAGGAATTTCCTCGCATTCTGTGAGGAGCTTTTTTCACCATTTGAATAACCCCTGGGAATGCAAGCACATGACATACTACTTACTTAACTGATATGTGTCCTTTGCCACGTTGGTATGTGTGGCTTCACTGAAGTAAAGTTCCTAAAAATAGGACTCCTGCGTACCTTAATATCTGGTGGTGCATCCATCTCCAGAATAAAGAAATCATGTTCATTACACCAATATACATGAACATTTGTACAGAAAGATATAATTTAGTAGGAAGACCTACCCAAAATTGCAACAACTTCATCATCCTGGATGACTTCCAAAGATCCTGAGACCACGAAGCAAAGATTGTCCACACTCTCTCCAGCATGGTAAATGAGATCCCCAGGAGCACAGTGCACAGTCTGAAATTCCATGGCAAGAGCTCGCAAGCATCCATCGCTAGCCAGCCTGAAGGCAGGATGTTCTTTAAAAACTTTCCGATTCAGATGAACACAGATATCTGCTCTCATATCCTTGGGGCAGATCTGTAAAACCTAAAACAACATTATCTGATTAGGCCTCTCTCTGCAAAACATTTAAACCTTTTACATCCCCTTTGCACTTCTGAATTCAAGTGACAGCCAGGTAGTTTTGTTTAAATCTTTTTTAGTTTGTTCTAATTATTTGGATAAAATATAACATCAGAGTTTCTGCTTACTTTTATTTAATGTTTCTGATCCCAGTTTTTTTATTTTGTACAAGAACATATGAATGTCATAATTTATTTGACCAAAACCTTATTTAAAACAATCTGGAGATGAACAAGAGAGGGAGAGCAATCTGGTGCAGGTTCATCCCTGTGACTACCTGCTCAGCTTTCCCTTGGGCGAAACACCTGACCCCAAGGGCAATTCCAAATTAATAAATGGGTTTGCTCCCCAGATTGTTGTTTTCTGGAAGGCCAACCTAGGTTGCTCCCTCCCAATATCCAGGACTTTATAAGAGAGAGCTGACCCCAGGCTGACCCCAAGGGCAGACTCCTTCCATGTATCCTAAGTTCTATAACCTGTGAAAGTACAGTAGTTCCAGAGCCCAACCCTTCATCAAAAGGGTGCCAAGGTCTACACCCAACTACAGAAATCTCCCACATTTACCTGTTTCACTTATTTGCTTCTGAATTTGGATTCTGCTCTGCCCTACCTATGTTGTGTAGATACTCTCTTGTACTGTCAAGCCAATGATATTTTGCTTTCCTGAAACGTCTCCAAATGCCTAGAGCGGTGATGGCGAACCTATGATGCGCATGTCAGCACTGACACATGTAGCCATTTGGGCTGACACGTGGCCGTAGGCCTCCTCCCCCCGCCCGCAACCTTACCACCCTCCCTAAAGTGGTGATTGGTTGCCACTTTAGGGAGGGTGGAGGAAAGTGGCGGGTGGGGCTACAAAGCCCCGATCATCACTTTAGGGAAGGGGGAGTGGAGCTCCCCACCACCTGGCCACCCCCCTGAGGCCTGCCGTGCTTCCCCAGAGCCACCTCGGAAAGGCTGGGTAAGGCAGCAGGCAGGCAGGCGGACAGGAGTCTGCCCGGCCTCTCGCCAGCCTTCCCAAGGGGGCTCCAGGGCTTTGAAGCCACCTTGGAAAGGCCGGAGCCACCTCAGAAAGGCTGGGGAAGGCAGCAGGAGGGAGGAACTCTGTCCAGCCTCTCCCCAGCCTTCCCGAGGGTGCTCTGAGGCTTTGAAGCCCCAGAGTCGCCTTAGAAATGCCGGGGAAGGCAGCGGGAGGGAGGGACTCTGCTCGGCCTCTCCCCGGCCTTCCTGAGGGGGCTCCAAGGCTTTGAAGCCCCGGAGCAGCCTCGGAAAGGCCGGGGAAGGTGGCAGGAGGAACTCTGCCCCGCCTCTCCTGGCCTTCCCGAGAGTGCTCCGAGGCTTCGAAGCCCTGGAGCCGCCTCAGAAAGGCCGGGGAAGGTGGCAGGAGGGAGGGACTCTGCCCAGCCTCTCCCCGGCCTTCCCGAGGGGGCTCCGAGGTTTCGAAGCCCTGGAGCTGCCTCGGAAAGGCCGGGGAGGAGGCGGGCAGGTATCTCCCCAGCCTCTCCCTGGCCTTCCCAAGGGGGCTCCGGGGCTTTGAAGCCCCGGAGCCGCCTCAGGAAGGCTGGGGAAGGCAGTGGGTGGGCGGGTGAGAGTCTGCCCAGCATCTCCCTGGCCTTCCTGAGGGGGCTCCAGGGCTTTGAAACTCTGGAGCCACCTCAGGAAGCCAGAGAAGGCGACGGGAGGGCAGGAGGGAGTCTGGCTGGCCTCTCCCCAGACTTCCCGAGGGGGCTCTGGGGATGGAGAGCCCCATATAGCCTCTTCAGGAAGGTTGGGAGGGGTGGAGGGAGCGCGGCGTAGAGGCTTTTCAGCCACCCGCACCTTCCCAAAGCTGCAGCAAAGCTTAGAAAGCTCAATAGCTTTGGGAAGGGGGGAGCTAAAAAGCACCTTTCCCGCCAACTCCCCACTCTCCTGGGGCTCGGCTCTCCCCCCCCCCCATGGAGCCGAGCCCCAGGAGAGCGGGTAGTTGAGCTCCTGGCTTGCTCAGCAAGCACTCCGTTTAAATCAGCTCCTCTCCCTTGAGTGGGAAGGAGAGAAGCTGATTTAAATGGGGTGCTTGCTGAGCAAACAGCAAATAATCAAAACTGCGAGAGTGAAAGCTGCAAATGTGGAGGGGCAACTGTATACATTTATATTATGTAAACAATAAATATCGTGAAATAATGTTTTTTCCTCAAAGTGACACACCACCCGAGTTATGCTCAGTTTTTTGGCGAAGTTTGACACACCAAGCTCAAAAGGTTGCCCATCACTGGCCTAGAGACCAGGTAGAGAAGAACTAATATCAACTAATACATGCCTGAGGTATAGTGGCAGCTTATCACTATACAGTAGTTTTGGTAATGACTGCAACAGGGAACTGTCAAGGGCTGCAAGGTTTGGAGAAAGAGAGAGCAGTAACAAAACCCTGCTTGACCCTGAACCTCGTACACTGTACTCTCAGTATCAAAATTAACAGCTCTTTGATATTAAGGCAATACTATGGTTTACATGCCCAGAAGGAAAACAGTACTTCTCTGGTAGATAGTGAACTTCCATGATACTAGTCAAAGGTTTTTAAAGACTGAAAAATAATAGAAACCTCATATACATAAATAGGCATATTTAATTAAGTGTGCACAGACAATTGCTTTAGGTGTTTCAAATGTTCAGAAGAGTCACAATTTTCCTTATATTGCTGATCAGAAAATGAATTAATATAAAATACACCATTTTCACTCAATTTGGCAATAGCAGAGATATTACCAAATTTATTTCCAGTCAACACACATGTAAATTAGTATGCACACAATGTTCATGACATTTATCTTCAAATTGCAGGATTTTCAAAGTTACTTTTTAAAAGCAATTCATTCCTTTAACCTGTTATAGGAAAAGGTAGTTATGCTATTCCTTACAACCTTACAGCTCTGAAATGTCCATTTTTATGTCTTACCATTGGACAGAGCATTGCCAGCAATACAGCTGCAGAACTTGGAACAGGCATAATTGGAATCTTTGAGATGAATATACTCCTTCATGGCAGGGAGACATATCTACCCAATCCACTCCTACCCCAAATCAAAGAGGTATTCTCAGAGGATGGTTTTCTAAACTAAGAAGTAGTGTCTGAGTTTGCTTTATTCCTCCTCTCTCCCAATCAGTTTTCCCTTAGTGTCCTGTTCAGATTATAAGGAACCATTCACACTGCAGAATTACAGCACTATTATTCTACTTAAACTCCCATGGTTCTGTCCTATAGAATCCTGGGATCTGCAGTTTAGGGAGGGGCATTTAGAATTCTCAGCCAGAGCACTCCAGCGCCTCACAAAACTACAAACTCCAGTGGGCCACTTACATGGCAAAATAAATCCTCTAAGAATTCGCAAAGAGTCCTAATAGTTCCCACATCTTTCGGATCAAAGTCGCCATATTCAGAAGGAGGGGGGGCAAAAAAACCCATAAGTCACTCAGTATCAGCTTTCGCTATTTTCGTCTTTTTTGAAAAGTAGTGCAAGTTAGCACACTATCAACTGTGTGAACAACAATTTCGTTTATGGCAGTGGGAACTGTCAGCAGTCTTTTCGAAATTGGCACAGCAGAACTTATCTGTGATTGGTTGAATTGACCAAAAAGGAGAGAGGGTTTGACTTGAAAGAGACGAGGCTTGAAAAGATCCAGCCAGCTGGCTTGCCTTCTAGCATAATTACTGTTCCTCTCTCCCTCCCCCCCCTCTCTCTGTGTATGAGAGAGAAAGAGTGATCGCTGGATCGTTCTTTTGTGTGTGTGTGTGTGTGCGCGCGCGCATGCCAGCATAACAAAAGAGGAGAGAGAGAGAGAGAAGCAGTCTGCTCAGCTGTCAGGGATTGCAGAGTGAACGGAATCTCAGCTGCGTCATTCGTGTGTGTGTGTGTGTGAGAGAGAGAGAGAGAGAGAGAGAAGCAGTCTGCTCAGCTGGCAGGGATCTCAGCTGCTTTCCTTCCCTCCTTTGTCATTATTTCTCTCCTCCTCCATGGTCTCCCTCCTTATTTGTTGCTTTATATACAGATGAAGCTCCAAACTTGCGGTCTCTTTCCCCCTCGCACTGCCCCCCTCCTTGCTTCCTCCCCGTCCCCTCCCTGGCTTTAATGATAGTGATCTGGAGGCCATGCCCCCCATACACACACCTTTGTCTGTGGACTTTTCTGGACAAACAAAAAATAACGCTAGCAGCCTCGCCAGGTTGCGAGGCTGCAGTGCTAGAGGGCGTCCATTTCGCATGACACCCCTTCCCAGCGGTACTGTTGCAGTACCGCTGGGACATTTGACCGTCATATTTTGCAGATTTTTACTCATGATCGTTGATCGTGAGTAAAAATCTGCAAAATATGACGGTCAAATGACGGTCAAATGTCCCAGCGGTACTGCAACAGTACCGCTGGGAAGGGGCGTCATGCGAAACTGACACCCTCTAGCGCTGCAGCCTCACAACCTGGCGAGGCTGCTAGCGTTATTTTTTGTTTGTCCAAAAAAGTCCTGTGTAAACTTAGAAAGGTGAAACTCACCGGATCTTCCAATTTAGCAATAAACTGTGTGAACTATGCACCGCTGGTGCAAAAGGACAGAAATATTTTATTCTGCCATGTAACTGGCCCCCAGGATTCCACAGGATGGAATCATGGCAGTTAAAGAGGAATAATAGCACTATAATTCTATACTGTGAATGGGCCCTAAGTCTGAGGGTCATGTCTATCTTTTTAACTGAACTTTTCTTGATCTTTATTGATCTGACAGCTTCTTTTTGGCTGAAGAGTGAAGTAAAAGTCTTCATGTGAACAAACAAAAAAGACTATGTTGGAAGTGGTAGATTCTTATAAGGCAAATTAATTGTGCACTCTATACTCCATCAAGCAAGTGAAGATAAAATTGTAGTGATGGCAGAGGCAGGGGATAAATTCACTTTCTACATACTTGCTTAGAGGGGTATGTGACATTGCACACACCAGTACTATCAGCAATGCAGACATGTCCGGGCTGTACATGATTTATTCATTTGACAATGTTCGTGAAGTTGTGTATGCATGGGAAATCAGTGAAGCTTGAGAACTGAACTTGAAAATTTATGGACTTGTACTCAATCTTCTATTTGTTATCCTTTCCCATCAATATTAAAGGGTTTCCCACTGCCAGCTGATATGTTCCACTGCCTATGATGCAAATGTGTCAGTTACTGAAAGCTATCAGAATATATCTTCTTCATATTCTAACAACTAAAGTTTTTTCATATGTATTAAACCAATTCATCATAGTGAAAGTACACCAAATGCCTGAACTGTTTGCATTTTCAAAAATAAAAAATCCTCCACATTTGGGGCAACAGATACAAGACAATATTTATTCGTGCAAATATTTAAATTCTATCTTTCAGCATTAAAGAACTCCCAAGGCAGCTAATGAACAAGATTTGAACAATAATTTCTTTTTTTAAAAAAGTGTTAAAAGAAGCTTATGGCACAGTTAAAATCAACATGGCCTATTTGACATTTAAGGAACTTACAGATTTTACTTTTTGGACTACAACTCCCAGAATCCCACAGATATAATGCAGGGGAAGAATGAATCTGTGGATATAATGGACAATTTTGCCCTCAACTTTCCTTAGAGGATGGAAAGAATACAACTGTAACCAGTTCTGTTTTCATATAAAGCAGCATGGACAATTTTTCTGCCCTTTTCACACTATACAGTTATATCGCTATGAATCCACTTGACTGCCATGGCCATAGCCTATGGAAGCACTGGAGCTCTCTGGCTGAGAATTCTAAGTATTGCACCCTAACAGCAGTGCTGTGAGATATATTTCAGAGGAAGGAACTGGCAAAATCACCTCTGAGTATTCCTTGCCTAAGAAAACCCTATGAAATTCATGGAGTCACCATAAATCAACAATCAACTTGAAGGTACAGACACACACACACACACACACACACAGAAACAAATCCCATGATTCCATAGCAGTTAAAGTGAAATGATATGAAATTATGCGTACTGTGAAAGAGCCTTGGTGTGATACTATTGTACCTGAGAGAACAGTGAAGTAAAATCATCCTGAAAATATTGCATGTTTGAAAAAGACTTGGAATAAAATTTATCTTCCTTTTCTGTGCTAAACCACTGCTTGAACTTCTTCTGTAAAGAGGATTTAACAGGTTCTAGCCATCCAAATATAGTGACACACATGCCTGTATATATTTCTGTAGTCACCTTATTATCTTCTATCAGCTTGTAGTAGGACTGGAGGAAGGGTGAGGGGAGCAGGCTGCTCCAGTGTAAAGAAAAGATAATTTGTCACACACCGAGTTGAAATTTTGCTCTGCACTCTCAGTTTGATTTAGGAAATTTTCCCAATTTTTGCCAATATTTTTCTGGGCACACAGGAAAATCCATGAGCCAATATGAGGAGAATTTTGAAGATGTCACTCATCTCTACACTTGACACAGTTTCAAATTAAGAAAATTAAGTGGACTTTAAAAAAAAAAAACATATTTCAACCCAAGAGGTATCATTGTTTAACTTCTCTGTTTTAAATATAATTACAGAAGGTTGGGACTGCAATAAACACTACCAGTTATGTGTAAGTCACAGCAAGAAAGCAATTTGATGGCAGATTTTCAATATCAAGACAACTCACCTTTTCAGTATCGATACCCCTGGACATTGACCAGGTAGAAACGATGTAGTCCATCACACGTTCACTCAAGCCTTTGGGCACTTGGTAGAGTTTCAGGAAGTCTCTGACACTGTTCAGCATTTCATGGTATCTGTTCGTGTTAGCATACATTTGCTGGAAGATAGTTGTCACATTACCAAAAATCGTTGCATATAGCAGAGCTGGAAACAGAAGGGAGGGGGAAACAAAGAACAAAGGTGGTGTTTTCTAAAGTCTTAAAAAACAGGAAGCCTGAGAACTACATCTGTACTAGGGTCAGAAAATGTACTGTCTGGAGCAGTAAGTAGAAGCAATTTCTTGAAAAGCACAACTAATTTTCTTGAGTATTACAAACTGATGCATTAATACCACTTATTGGCCTGTTGATACGTGCAGCATTTGAGTTCCTCCCAAAGAAGTTTAGATACTGTAAGGGGCACATCCCCTTGGCATAAATTCTCTTGTTTCAATTAAAGAATGCCAGTTTCAGTTTAGCTTCTGTTATATTAATCACAGGATAATTTGATGATTGAGTCATTACGCAGCTCACCTTATAACCCTCAAGACTGTTTATTCCATCTTTGTTCATTCTCACACTGAATAACTTCCTCCAGTTTGTTGAACTATAAACTTGCATAAAACCCCTTCAGCTGCAGAATCCAAATGGGTTTGTTCTTTATACCATTGCAAATTATCAATACTGCTGACTACTTATCACAGGACCAGTTTTTGCCACTCAGTCCCACAGCAAACTGCACAGTGACTGGAAGCTCAGGTTTCAATGGTGACTGGGAGTACATTTCCACAGTTAAAGCTTGGGTGCCAGCTGTGCCCATTCTGTGAGACATCAGACCTGGCCACCATGACACATGCCTTAGTTACATTCCATTTGGATTACTAGAACATGATCTGTGTGGGGCTGCCTTTGAAGAATGTTCAGAAACTTCAGCTGGTCCAAAGAACTGAAGCCAGATTGTTAACTGGGGCTGACTACAGAAAGCACACATCTCCCTTGTTGCAGCAGCTCCATTGGCTGCATGTCCCTTTTTGGGCACAAGTCAAAATACTGGTCTTGACCTATAAAACCCTATATGGCTTAGGTACAGGTTATTTGAAGGACCATATTTTCCCATATGAACCCACCCATGTTTTGAGATCTTCAGGGGAGACCCTTCTCTCTGTTTCTTCATCCTCACAGGCACACCTGGTAGGAACATATGAGAAAGCCTTCTTGGTAGCTGGTCCCAGATACTAGAACTCCCATCACAGAAAAGCTAGACCAGCACCCTCCCTAATATCTTTCTGTAGGAAGGTGAAGACATTTTTGTTCTAGCAGGCCTTTGCAAATTAGGTGTTTTTTTTAGAGGAAACAGACCTGTATAATGTTCTGAAGTTTTATTTCATAGACTCAGAAAATTTGAAGAGATCACAGGGGCCATCCCCTTCCCTCACTGATGCACTAGAAAAGGGAAGAAAGAATCAGCTGCAAGGAACTGGAATTGGGCAGCAGACACTTGGAACCTGCATCAAGTCAAGACACTCCTCTGCTTCTTCCCCGCTTTCCTTGGAATTTCCTTGAGTAAGGCTATTACCCAAATACATGCGGTCCATGGAGCCCACTCATGACACTCAAATTATGATATCAAATTGGTGAATGTTAATTTAGCTCAAAGGCATGGCTACGAGAGGCTGGGTAACGTATAGGACCTTTTCACCTATGTATCCCAGTACTAAGTGTTGACTCCAGTTCAACATGAAATAGAATGGTTTTTATTGGAAAATAGCACGGGAATATTCACACAAGCACACATGCACTCAAGAGAACCACACAAGGCTAACAAAGAAAGAATTGAAGCAGAAGAACTGGAGCAGAGGAATAGATTTGGGGAGTAAGGGTGAAAGTTTCCAGAGTTTTGTGTAGCAGGGAAGACTCAGATGTGGAATTGAGGGTGCCACAGCAAACTGACAGAAGGATAGGGTTAGAGGAACTGTGCACACATGTCTGTTATCTGGGACTAATATTTATTCCTGATTTCGTACACCGAAGGGCTGTTTGAGTGTAAGATACTGCTTAAAAGGGTTTCCCACTATTCAAAGGAAACGGACTTTGTTAATTGCCACTAATGGCTGAGATGTTGAGGTTGATGGGTTATGGCACCTCCTATGAGAAAGGAAGGGGAGAGGAAAAGGTGCTAGGTAGCATGTTCTTCAGGATTATGGATGTTCCGGTCACCATTTGATATGGAGAATAATTCACTGCCAGGAGCTTCCAAGAAGAGATTAGCACATTTCACCTTGATAGCTTTGTTTATGAATCTGTTGGGAATGTCTAGGACACCTTCTTTAGATTGTGGTGCCCTCTGCTTGGCCCTGTTTCCAATCAAGCCCAGTTTACCCAGACCTTGAGAAGCATCCAATATTGCCGAATTATGAAATATTACAGAGTGGTTATACAAGGCATTAAAAATGCAGGAGAAATGGGATGGTGAGGATGGTAGATGCAGCTTCCTTTTCAAAAGGAAACTGACTGTCCTCAAAGAAGTAGCCCTGCTAGTCTACTGCAGCAAAAGGAAAAAAGGAGAGGGAGGGGGAAAGGAATCTAGCACTCCCCTTAAGACTGACAGATTTATAATGAATTAGCACAAGCATTTGTGGATATCTGATGCAATGACTGAGGAAGTGGATGCTCATGCTCAGGGCCGGTTTAAGGGCCCCGCAGCACCTGCGGGAGGATGGCATCGTAACCCTCCTGCTGCAAAAACATTATTAGTAAAGAAGAAAAATGCCACCACAAGGGGGCGTCAAAATTGCAAAACTACAAGACCCAGGGTGCACTGCAATGTATTTCAACCTACTTTGGAAAGTGAAACCCTGGAGTACAGTTGTCCCTTCATATTTGCTGGGGTTTGGTTCCAGGACTCCCCATGGATACCAAAATCCGTGAATACTCAAGTCCCATTGCATGCAATGGCATAGCAAAATGGTGTCCCTTGTATAAAATGGCACAATCAAGGTTTGCTTTTTGGATTATTATTTTTTAAAGAATATTTTCAAGCTGTGAATACTTAAATCAGTGGATACCAAATCCGTGGATATGGAGGGGCAACTCTATTTGGCTGCTCAGTTTTGGTGGGAAGGAGCTGCAACTGGGCTGAAGCTGCAGCAGTGTCCTCCTGCTTCCCTCTCCCCGCCTGGGGTGAGTAATGAGGGACCTCTGTAGCATTCCCTATTCCTCCTCCCCCACTGTCCATCCAGCAGAAAGCCAGCTTTTAAGCCTTAAAGCCTGGCTTTCTGCTGCAATTTCTGATTTCCTCTCCTTGCATCAAAAAGAAGTAAGGTGGGGATTTGGAGGGGAAATAAGCCCTTCTGGATTTACACTCCTAGCAGCAGAAAGCCAGGCTGAAAAGAAAATCCAAAACAGGCTTATTTTCCCTCCAAACTCCCACCCCACTTCTTTTCTTCTGTATTTCCTCTCCTTACAGCAGAAAGAAGTGAGGTGGGGATGTGGAGGGGAAATAAGCAATCCTGTACTGTGAAAAGGTTAGGTTGACTTGAGATAAACATTGACTTGAGATAAACATATGGGCTCCCAAAATAAAGTGTTGCAGGCCCCCCCCAAATTCCTTAACCCAGCTCTGCTCATGCTAAAATATAAATAAATCAGTCTTTAAGGGGCTGTAGATTTCTCCCCCCCCACTCCCTTTTTCCTTTTCATTGGTCCTCAAATGTGAGTTATAATTTTCCTTCTTCAGCATCATTTCTTTCCTGCAGATTGGTGAGTAGTAGAGATTTTTGAGAGTTGGGGGGGCTGTCTAGACAGTGAAAAAAACTCCTCATAGAATTTGAGGAAAATACCTTTTGTCCCAACAAGATCCCATGGTGTTCCACCAAATTCGGAAGGAGGGCCCCCCCAAAATTCCAAAAACAATGCGGGAAAAGCCTTTGCGGCTTTTCCTTTATTTTTTTTTTTTTAGTATGTGGGAAAGTGCATTACTGTTCATTTGGACAACCAATTTGTATCACTGCACAGGGCGGAAGTAGAAAGCTGATTGTTTGGAGGTGTGTGGGGATGGGCTTGCCATCAATGAAGTGGCTGGAAGCGCCATTATGGAGTTTCACATTAGCGATCTGTGCTGAGGCAACCAAACAGCTTTTTTAAGCAGAAGGTCACACTTGTACACCTTAAATTTACATTAAAAAAGAACTGTGCAGCAACAACAACTTGTGGAGAATAATAATTTGAGTGAGTCACTCCTGGCCAGCATCTTGATTCGCAGGCATGGTTGCATGTGAACTTCAAACAACATATAGCTTTGCATAGGAGCCATTTTGCCAAAGGACTGTGGAGACAAAATAACACTGCTGCGATTTTGCATTAATACACAAGAATCAGCATTATATCCTCTTGTCTAGACAACACCAGGGTGTTATCCAAGATTCATATTGTAGGGTTCCCACATGACTGGATTGATCAAATTAAATCCAGATTCTACACATTCTACCCGGTACCCAGTTAAGACGATTAAGCTGGCCCGGATTCTAAGATTTCATTTTTTAAAAAGGATGTCCCTCAGCCCATCTGGAAGCAGAGGTAGACTGCAAAAAAGGAGAGGCTTCTCTTAGACAAGAATTTGATTTATTTAAGGGGCTTACAAATCATAGAGAAATAAACTTTAGCAAAAAAGAGCTTTTGCTGTCCCAGGATCCTGGGCAAAAGTTGCCAAAAGTTGCCATTTGGACATTGATAGGTTGGAGAAACCTGGTCTCTACAAAGAGTAGTGGCGTGTGGGTTGTTTGTTTTTAACAGAGCTATAGGCATACTAGCACAGAGTGCAAAGACATGGCAATCATTACAGAATTTCCAAAGAAAAAAGGGAAAAAAAGAGTAAGCTCTACGATGGAAAGGAGATGAGAGAAAGCCAGATACAGGATAGACAGATGCATAGATAGACAGACATATAGATGTTCACTGAGGACGAATGTATGTTTTACTATGGGTCTTAAAGAAAAAAAGTGCAAAGGCAGGGTTACAGGTGTTTTTTTTTATGGGCTTGATTGTATATACAACATTCAACAAAAGATCATTTTTGCTATCTGAGTTTCTTATCTGGCCATTGTTATTATTTGTTTCATATCATGATTATTATTTAAAGTGATTTTGTTGTGGAAGGTGATAAAAAAATGGTCCACACTGGGGTGTCAAATAAACTGGGTCTGCCATTGGTTGGATTTTTGTTTGTGTGTGTGATGCATCATTCCAGCAAATTGACGTTCAAGGTGGCTTATAAAAACTAAAAAGCACTACAGTGCTAAGAATATCTAATTAAAACAAAGACTACAAAAGCAACACTTAAGCTTGCCGCACTCCAAATTAAAGTGGCAACACAGCAGGAAGATTCTGTCTTGCATGCTGCCTTGCTGCACAGCGTTGTTCTTTTGTTCCGGTCCCATGGGAGACAAATGTAAAACTACATCTTTTTGCTAACCGTAAAAACCCATTTGCAAAAGGACACTGTTTTACCTTGGTCTCCCATGGGACTGGAACAGCAGAACACCGGAAGAATGACTATGTCATGCGGTAAGGCAGCATGGAAGACAGAATCTTCCTGCTGCATTGCTGCTTTACTTCAGAGTGTGATAAGCCCTTTAAACAAATAAGAACCAATAGTCACCCAGTTTCAAATTCAAAGCAGATGTCAAGTGAATATGTTTCGAAGAGCACATTTCACAATTAGGGAGCCACAACAAAACAGCCTGAAATCTGTGGTGCAGCTCATGTTTTCAGATTCTCTCTCTCTCTCTCTCTCTCTCTCTTTCTGTCTGTGTTGTTTGGTGTCCCCAACCTCTTCTGCTTTTTGCTAGCTGTACAATACAACACCCCATAAAGATGCAGGAGAGAGGAGCCACCTGTGTGACTCTTCTTCCTTCCTCTCCCATTGCACAGACCAAGTTAGCCCACTAACTTTCTCAACTGTTGCCTGCTGCTCCTTGTTAACTGCACACCATTCTACAAAGAAGCAACATGAGGTAGCCATTCATGTGTCCCTGCTTCCTCCTCTCCCTCTCATTGCCCTAAGAAACTAATCCAATGATCTCTGCCTAAGAAAGGACCCTGTGGCTGCACAAAATGACAGGAACATACTGGATCCCAAGAGGGGTTGCCTTACTGCTGCTAAAGGAATTAATTTTTCCGGCCTTTAGTTTGAGTTCCCACATGGCCAAAAAGTAGGAGTGGTCTCCGTCTGCATGAGATCCCTCACAACAACACAAGCAACATCTAAGGACTTTATCAGATGCGGCAAATATGGTGTCATAAGGACACCTAATGATTGCGAAAGGGAGCACATACCAGATGACGTTGTCCTTTCTCAATCATGTGCTGTTAATAAGGTGTACTTTTTTATTGATGGCCCAAGCCGTCAATCAATCTCCTGTGGTGCTTTTTTGCCAGCATTGCTGGCATTTGGAACTTTGCACCATTTTCCTCTCATGAATTGTGAGTCAATGCCAGAACACTTCCAGGTGAGATCGGGACAGCCGGTATGGGATGCTTTTTTTTTTTAACCTCCACAGTTGACTTGGGATTTTAAAGTGTGTTCCTGTGCTTGTGTGTATGTGTTGTCTCTTTATTTTACTTTACTTTTTGCATTTGCTGTGCTTGTGTCTTTTCACGAAAATCGGTGAGATTTGAAACCAGGAAGTGAACGGAGCTCCGTTCACTCACCGTTGGTGCCTGGGCTGCCTGAGCAAGGTAAGGTCTGGTGTGGTGGTAGGGTTCTTTTGCTGTCATAAAATGAAGTGAAATATGCCGGCAAAAGAACATTAATTGAGGATGGTCTGATAAAATCCTAAGACAACATGTAGGCCTGTGACTCCAACACTGTCACTTTTCTTTCCCTATTTTTTTAAAACATCTTTTGCCGGATGAAGAAGGCAGTAGAGCTTCAAAACTTGCATTATGTGTTCTTTGTATTTTGGTTGGCCAATAAAGGTATTGGTCTTTTGTGGATTCTGGATTTTGTTTTGTTTTCCTGCATAACCAACACGGCTACCTCTGGATATGTTTCCTGGAAGAAATCCTGTTAACATTACACTGAAAATTCATAAATTACAGCCATTGCAGGCAAAATAATGATGATGATAACACAGTGTCAACTCAGTATTGCAAAAAAGGAAGGAAGGAAGGAAGGAAGGAAGGAAGGAAGGAAGGAAGGAAGGAACTAGTTATCAAAGTACCTCATAAAAAAAATGAGTTGCTTTCTAGTTCCACTGCTGCCAGTTAGTGAGATTAATGGCCATATGAAGCATCCATATTACTGGTCCAATTAGCATAGCACTGTATAACCTGAATGGCAGCAGTTCTCCAGAATTTCAAACAATACTCTTTGTCAGGTCTACCAAGAAGTGTCAGAGATTGAACCTGTAACTGTTTGCATCCAAAGTATATGTTCCTGTACTGAGCTATGATAACCTCATCAGATTGGACTGAAACAGTATAAAGCAACTCTTAAAATAGCCAGAAGACTGTGTGCATTATGTTTGTATTAATCACAGAGTGTGATGCAATAATAGACTCTAAATGTTTTTAAATGCATGAATTGGCTTATCTTATGCAATTTGGTTGCAAACAATGCAGTATCAAATAGACTTTTGTCCTTTCTTTCCTGGCAGGAATGCAAGGGAGCACGGGTTAATATAAGTGTGTGGATCAATAACAGACCTTGGCAGAGAGAGACTAATCATTGAGGAAGGAGGTAGGAAGGCACTTTACAGTTATTCACCACCTTTCATGTAATATTTACACAGAGAGCAGTTGCTCCACTCCCATAATCACATTAAAATATAACAGAAAACACACACACAAATAAGATACAGGTTCTCTATAGTAACTTTCAGCCTCGTGGCAAGATTTTGTTTCAAATCTCAAAAAGAAAGAAAGAAAGAAAGGAAGGAAGGAAGGAAGGAAGAAAGGAAGGAAGAAAAGAAAAGAAAAGAAAAGAAAAGAAAAGAAAATCAAACTCTAGTCCTATTGACTAAAGGGTTTCTGCTATAGTCCCATTGAGTGTCACAATAACATGCAGCAAAATTACCAATAAACCTAACCATGCAGAAAGAGTAAAAGAATCCCATGATCCTTTTGTTGAAAACGGGATAAGCTATGTGACTGCATTGTGTCCTCTGCTGCCCTTTTCTTCACTCTAATTTAAAATTTACTGGTTTCTCTAAAAACAGTTTCCTTTGACATCTGAATTGGGAAACTGCAGTTTGTCCAAATGTTACAAACCAATACATCAAGCCAAGATCAAATTGCAGTCGGAGATCCTGGTTTGCATGAATCGATTAAATTAGTGGTTCTTAACCTGGGATCCATGGACCCTCAGGGGTCCGTGATGTCCTCATAGGGGGTCCGTGAAGGCTTGAAAGTTGCTTGGCCCACCTCCTCCCCACAGTGGAGTGGCCATAGGACAGGAGCCAAGGGAAAGACTAGCTGGCTTGGCTGGCATGGCCTATGCATTGCCATTCAATTAACTCCAGCCACAAACTTGCAGAGGAAGCAGAAGAAAAGTCTTCCCTACATTGCCTCTGAGGGAAAGTTTAATGGATGCTCTCTCTCTCTCTCTGTCTCTCTGTCTCTCTCTGTCTCTCTCTCTCTCTCTGGCTTTTCTTCACAAATGAAGAAGATTCAGGAAGGACTCATCCTGCATTTTCTGCAAGCATGCTGATGACTAAAAAGGCCAATCCGAGATAGACAAGTCCAGTTGCAGAAGGCACAGCAGAAGGTCTCCTTGGGTGATGTTTCCAGGTTGTGATTCTTTCTGCGTTGTCGTTTCTCTTCAAGACTTGTTTGGCGTGAGTTCTCAAATAAGGCTGCAGCATTGTGGATAGTGCTTCTCCATGCCTCCCGATGTGAGGCCAGGGTGGACCATTGTTGGTGATCAGTTTGGCCGAGCCTGAGATGTTGTTTCAGGGAGTCCTTGTATCGCTTTTTTGGAGTGCCCCTCTTACGCTGACCCGTGGCGAGTTCACCATAGAGTACTATTTTGGGGAGGCGATGGTCCTCCATCCTAGAAACATGCCCTGCCCAGCGCAGCTGTGTCCTCAATATCATGGCCTCAATGCTGGTGATTCCTGCTTGCTCAAGGACAGCAACATTCGTCACATAGTCAGTCCAGTGTATATTTAGGATTGTGTGTAAACAGTGCTGATGGAAGTGTTCGAGGAGTCGTAAGTGGTGGCGATAGGTGAGCCATGTTTCAGACCCATAAAGGAGAATAGACAGTACAATGGCTCTATACACACTGATTTTTGTGTTTCGCCTCAGGTGTTTATTACTCCAGACTCTTTTGTAAAGTCTTCCAAATGCGCTATGTGCCTTTGCTAATCTGTGATCGATCTCTTTGTCAATCTTGGCATCTGAGGAGATGATGCTTCCCAGGTAGGTGAACTGCTGAATGGACTTAAGCACAGAATTGCTGACGGCAATGTTGGGATGGTGGTGTTCGTCCTGTGGTGCAGGCTGGTAAAGAACTTCTGATTATCTTGCTACACGAGGGCCAGCGTGGTCAAGTCAGATATGGCGATGCTCTTTCAGAGCCCTTTCTAATAACTAATTGAGTGAAGCAAGGTTGTGTTCTTGCGCCAACTTTATTTACAATCTTCTTCAGCATGATGCTCCACAGGGCTATGGCAGAGCTCGATGAAGACAACGGCATCTATATATGTTACCGTACTGATGGTAGCTTGTTTAATTTAAGCCGTCTGAGGGCTCGCACTAAGACTCTAAACTATCTAGTCTGTGAGCTGCTCTTCGCTGATGATGCTACCCTTGTTGCCCACACAGAAGCAGCTCTGCAGCGCCTAACGTCCTGCTTTGCAACCGCTGCAGAGCTGTTTCGGCTGGAAGTCAACCTGAAGTAATGGATGGTATAACTGTGTTGTTGTTGCTGCTGTTGTTGTTGTTATTATTGTTGTTGTTGTTGTTACCACCAGGTAGGTGTTGTTGTTGCTGTTGTTGTTTTAAATCTTGAGTAAGGCTTGGTGGTCCACAGCAACAAAAGATATTTAAAGGGGGTCCCTAGTAAACAAAAGGTTAAGAACCACTGGCTTAAACCACTGTTTTTTGGTTCAGATTCTTTCATTATCTTTAAGGTCACAAGAAGGCTGTATCCCAGGTATAAAGGACTAGGACAGGATGTTGGGGAAGCTGGTTATTGCTGTGATTAGAACTGTGTGCAGAGGCAGGACACTGCTCACTGGTCCCCTTCCCACTGAACCTCTGCAATATGGTTCTGTCAGCTTCCATGTGTTCTATGTGCATGGGGATTTTATTTATTTATTTGTTTATTTATTTAGGTATTTATACCCCGCTCTTCAGCCACAGAGCAGCTTACAAATTGTTTAAGCAATAGCAATTTACACATCTACACCACATTAAGTGGTTTCCAGTGTGTGTTAGCTAATTGTCCCCACAAGCCAGGTACTCATTTTACTGACCTACGAAAGGATGGAAGGCTGAGTGAACCTTGGAGCCTTCTGGGACTGAACTTGCAACGTGGTGGCTTGCAGTACTGGATGTGTGTAGAGGATGTGTAGGGGAAGTCAAATTATGAAACAAGGACTATAATTCCTAGGGGTCCCTTGTTCTAATGAAAGGTTCTACTACTGAATTACTTTTGAAAGGCTTCTTCTACTGAAAGGCTTGCTTTGGCCATTAATGGTTGCCAATGGAAGGCTTCTACTACTGAACTACTTTTAAAAGTTTTTTCTACTGAAAGGTTTGCCTTGGAAGATTTTCAGGGATTAATTGGATACACAGACTGTAACCAGTAAACATTTATTGTGGTCAAAGACCGTATTTACCACTTTGTATGAGACAATAGTACCAATTGGAATACTATATATTCAGTATATGTTGCAATGTACTAATTAGGTATTTCTGTTGTCAGTAGAAGTAAAGATTCAATAATGTTTGTTTGGGTATATGTAAACAAGTGAATACAACCTACAATAAGGATTTTCATGACATTTCATAGAATCATAGAATCATAGAATCATAGAATTGCAGAGTTGGAAGAGACCACGAGGGCCATCCAGTCCAACCCCCCTGCCACGCAGGAAATCACAATCAAAGCATCCCCGACAGATGGCCATCCAGCCTCTGTTTAAAGACCTCCAAGGAAGGAGACCCCACCACGCTCCGAGGGAGTGTGTTCCACTGCCGAACAGCTCTTACTGTCAAAAAGTTCCTCCTCATGTTGAGGTGGAATCTCTGTTCCTGGAGCTTGCACCCATTGCTCCATGTTCCAGTCTCTGGAGCAGCAGAAAACAAGCCTGCTCCATCCTCAGCGTGACATCCCTTCAAATACTTAAACAGGGCTATCATATCGCCTCTAAACCGTCTTTTTTCCAGGCTAAACATACCCAGCTCCCTAAGTCTCTCCTCATAAGGCATTGTTTCCAGACCTTTCACCATTTTAGTTGCCCTTCTCTGGACACGCTCCAATTTGTCAATATCCTTTCTGAATTGTGGTGCCCAGAACTGGACACAGTATTCTAAGTGAGGTCTGACCAAGGCAGAATAGAGTGGCACTATTACTTCCCTTGATCTAGACACTATACTTCTATTGATTGATTATATATCACTACCCTTTCTCTTGGTCAATATTAGTTTTCTGTTATTAGGGAATTACAGTGATTTGCTTACGTATAGATATGTAGGGGAAGCCTGCTTTACATGGGTAGGAAACCCATGCCATTTAGAACCTCTGCACCTCTAGATGTTGTTGGATTACAAGTCCCATCAGACTTAACCAGTATCCTTGTGCATGTCCAAACATTTTGCCCAATCCAGGTATCAAAGCTGGAAGCCCTAGGAGCAAACTACCCATGGAATATGCAAATGCACACAGTGTCCTTAGTTTTTTAAACAGGAGCCCTCAATGTGGGGGCCATCCAGATCTTGGCCATCAAAAATTGTGTTAATCCTCCTCTAGCTGAAAATCGCCTCCAGATGCTCATTGTTTCAACAAGTACATATGGGCATGCATGTTTTTCCAAGGAAACAGCTGAGGCTGTTGTTGTTGTTGCTGTCACTATGTGCTTCAAGTTGACTCTTTGTCCTTGTTTTTCATAGCATGCACTAGCTCTCAACTATGCCATAGCTTAGCGAGGAGTGCCTCCTCCTGAGAACAAGACAAAAAGCATACAGTCTTCATCAAATAACTAAGGGCTTGTCTAGACAGGCAATTTACCCCATCTTATCCCACAAGTCCTCACAAGCCCTGGGGCAAAGATGAGGCCAAGATGGGAGGACATTCAAGCACGCCGGCCCATCGCTGCAGCACCATCTGCCATCACTCTTCCACAGCCAGGAAGCAGGCCTGTAGCATGTGACCAGGCTGGTCACATGCAGGGCCTTCCTGGCTTCAGAGAATGTGATGCATACAGAAGCAGCAGCGGCTGCAGAGACTAGCCAGTATGCCAGTCTGGACTTCCTCCCATTTCATCCAGTTAATGGGGAGCAATGGGCCAGATCCACAGGCAGAATAACCAGCCGGGAGCCAGGGTATTCTGGCCTGTGTAGATGAGCTCTTAGTCATGCTATCATTCAGAAAACACATTTATTATAAGCATAACATAGTAGCTACTGGTGGCTTTTTGTGCCAAGTCTTCTTGTTTTAATGCAGATTCAGAGTCCTGGATCTGAATTTAAGAGAAGTTGTCCAGTAATGTAAGTAGCTGGTGGTATGACCAATCAGTGGCAACTGATTGAAATTATCCAATCCAATATTTGTGGTAGAAATTAGTAAGTTGTAAGAGCTCATTGCACTATGGATTTGGAAAACTGAAAGATGAAAACTGAGGGAGTGGGTAGCAGTCCTGTGTCATGCACACAGAGGATTCATTCATATTGTCTCTAACGTTCATTCAAAATGAGAATTGTCTATTCTTGGGGTAGTGGGCCTTTCAGTAGTCCTGATTCCTAAGAGTAATGCCTTCTGAAGTTAGCAGCTGTGACTCAGGATATAAACTGCAGTGAGGCATAAAATATTGTTCATCAATACCCTATGGAAACCTATCAAAAGATGAGTGGGTGCATGGATCAAAATTCATTGGAAATCTTTCTTCAGGCACATTTCTTAAGACATGTTTTGCTGTTACAGAATGAACTGTTACTATGTCATCCTTTTGGAGCGATGTTTCTTGCTAGTTAATAAATCACACATTTGAGAAATTTTAACACATTCTTTTTGTGGAAAGTAAAATGTGTAAAACCTCTTTCCAGTATTTCTGCTTTTCCACAAATTGACATTGCAGGTTATCTGCAGAATCAAGCATGTAAATATGTGATCATATGCATATTGTTATCTGCAACTTCTATAACTGTACATCATTTTTTCCAGTTAAAACCACTGTGCATAAGCAGTATGGTTCAAATTTAAATCAGTGTTGTACACTGTAAGATTAGCTGTGCATCATACTACACACTGAATTGCTCCTATACTTTTCAAAGCTGGCTAGAGTAAACTGCTACCTGGTTTAAACCAGAGATTAGAAAAATTACTTTTTTGACTCTAGCTGCCAGAATCCCCCAGGGATTCAGATAATTGTCCATAAAGTAACTTCTTCTAGTTATGTTTGAGACACATATCTGCAAAGCAAGTAGGCATTTTTCCTCAATCAGGAACAAAAAAACCCATGCAGAATCCCCAAATAAAACCAGTTACTGGAATCCAACACCAAATTAAGTATATATTTAAGCTTTTTGGTTTTTATTTTAATGTCTTTCCAACACAATTCCTGCCATGTCTACTCAGAAGTAAATTCCACTCATTACAATGGTAGTTACGCCCAGGAATTTATTTACAGGTCTCCCCCGTGGTCTCAGTTATCCACGGCTGAAAAAGTAGGAACACATACCATAGAGTTGTGCTGGAAAATGCCTAGAAAGATGTCCTCTCTAGGAATCACTACGTCCTCCAACTCAACTCTATGGTATGTTTGTACCAGAAGTCTTTTATTTTAATGGGCTTCACTATTATCCACGGTTTCACTTACAGATGGTATATCCAGGAACGTTTCCCCCATGGATATGGGGGGGGGGTGAACTGTATAGAAATATAGCCTTAAGCATTGCTAGCTCTGTACAGGATCATGACATATAGCTCTGAATTCTGTTCTAGCAAAATCATGCTTAATTGAGCAACACCCCCTCCATCTAATGCCTACTTTTGATCAGGGCACTCCAAATATTCATTCTGATTGCTAATTACAATTCTACACTTCATAATTGCCCTTGCCAAAAAGGCACAGTATTCCTGCATACATGAATATATGATTAATATATCCTAAACCTTGTGATCTTTAATTTGTCATTACTTAGCTATGGAAGGTTTGATAATAGTGAGAAACATTCATCAACATATTAAAATAATAACTTGACCCACAAGGCTTTTGAATAAGGTTATTAATTCCATGACTTCACAACACAGAGACCATCATCAAGACCTGCACATATTTAAAGCAAACTTTTAACTTTTAAAAAACTTTTCCATTGTTGTTATTTCTTAAAGATACAATAGAGAAGGAAATCAAACATTACGAGAGAAAGAGAAGAGGATGGGAAAGGACCTACCAAGTCCAAATATCCCAAAACACATAAAATGCAATAAAATAAAACAAGATATTAATGAAAAACACAATATACCTCTGTACAGTATTTCTTACCAATTGCAAAATTTAATGCTAATCACAACAAAAATCTGTTCTAACAAATGCTGTGTTTCAATTTACTATTACAAAATACCATAAAGCACTCAACTATGAAACAGCTCTGTCAATTGCTAACATAATTCCAGGTCTGACATGTTCAGCAACTGCAAGTGTTGTTACCTGCCCTGAAACCCCCACTCTTTTAATAATTCATTAATTGGCTATATTTCATATATTGGCTTATTATTGGCATTCCACATGGTTGGTAGAAGACCAGGGACTCCCAAGTACAAGAAATCTAGGTACGCTCAGAAAATCTAAGGAAGTAGCCAGCCCAAATTCCTAAAAGGCATGCTCGGATAAGGATTGAATGAACACCCACCCACCCTCCAAACTAGTGAGGAAATGGGCTAATTCTCCTGGATGTGCATAGAAATGAGTCATTCAATAATCTAATCCAAGTAGCTGGACACTCATTGCCTTGCAAAACTGGTTTTTCCTCTCACCTCTCCTAGCAGAATCGAGATTTGCCTGACACCCATCATTTTTAATGTGTCAACCACTAGTGATTGTTAACACATTCAGAGAACACATTGTTTAATCCTGAGAAACTCCAGCAGACATTGTATTCCACTCAAAACACCCCTTCAGGGAGCATATCATATATAAATATCACCCCAAAACACCACCAAAGCATGCTCAGTTTCCCAGAGGCTGTTACTCTGTTGGTTTGCTGGGTCACCCAGCACTCCCAGATGGTCTTCTCTGCATGAATCTCTGCTGGTTGGACAGGTATAGTATAACCCATCATTCCAAACTCTATTCCTCTATCCCAGTATTTCCTACTTTCTTCGATAGCCTTGTATGAGTGCTTGAAGCTGGCATGTATGTATGCATGCGTTCCCCTGATTAATTTTTTAAATAAAAAACATTTTTATTTTATCCCTCGGCTTGGAGTCTTGTCAGTGAGTACCGGTATACACAGGTTGAAAAATCCTGCTGACCTCTCGCAGCCACTATTTGAGCTAATTAAAATTCCCAATAGAATTAGTGGGTTTTGGTAGACACGCGTGGGATTTCCGCGGACCTCAGTAATTTAAGTAACAGTGTAAATAACTATTTTTTTTACAAGATTATATCATTCCATAATGTAACATTCTGTCAGGCAAATTCTACATACTGTCCCCACATAAGGTATATAATTTTAATCAAAAGCACAGTGGCATGGGAATTCTGTGACTAATAATAATGATTTTGCTATTTTGTGCTCTGCATATTGAAGTCAAGAGTTAAAATGTGTTAGAAATAAACAATTTAAAAGGTACTTGTCTGTTAACAGACAAGGAAATATGAGGTGCATGGGCTTTATGCCTGGCTCCAAGCCAGCTTAACTGCAAGTCAGTTAACAAGAGATAAAAGACTCAGCTGTTCTCTTATTAAAAAACAGAATAGGAAATGACACTGATTCTTTACAGAACTGTAATCAGAGATGGACTTTCAGAGCACTGGGAAATGAGTGACTTCCAGATACAGTATGGGGAAATACCATATTAGGGTAACAGGGAGCAGTGTGTGCTTCTCAAAATCTCCAGCCCTCTCTCACCCCTGCTATTTATAATAACTCTAGAAGTATTAAATAGAAAAATAAATAAAATTAAATAATAAATAAATAAATAAATTTTGATCAGGCAATTAAGGAACCAAAAGTACAAAATAACGAGTACAAATACAAAGCGTTTGCTGATTATTTAGTTTTCTTTTTGTTAATCCCAAAGATAGTATAGATAAATTGATGAGGACAATAGAAGAATTTGGCTTACTAGCAGGATTAAAAATTAATATGGAAAAGGCATCGATAATGACTAAGAATCTAAATAAAACAGAAGAACAAGAATTGCAAATATGATAAATTTCAAGCTAAAAAAACAAGTTAGATATCTGAGGAGAACTATAACTAGTAGAAATTCAGAACTTTTATGAAAATAATTACATCAAACTGTGGTCTAAAATTAAAAAGACTTAAGAAGGTGGAACAAGTTAAATCTCTCCCTTTTGGGGAGAATATCCTCAGTGAAGATGAATGTCCTTCCCCAAATAATGTATCTTTTTCAGAACATTCCCATTCTAGTTAATGACTTACCGTTCCATAATTGGAATAAAGATTTGGCCAAGTTTATATGGACAGGGAAAAAAGCCCAGAATTAAAGGGACAATACTACACGATTTAAAAGAAAGAGGAGGTTTAGGCCTGCCCAATCTTAAATTGTATTTTGCATCCCCCTTACATGGATCATGGACTGGATATATTTGGGTAATAATAGACTTCTACAGCTAGAGGGATTTAATCTCAGATTTGGGTGGCATGCCTATATGTGGCACAATAAAACTGCCTTTCCCAAGGAATTAAACCACCACTGTATAAGAAGAGCCTTAATGAGAGTATGGATGAAGTATATAAGGAAATTATATTTAAGAATTCCACTCTAGGTTTCCAATCATGAGGCCTTTTATATAAAAGAAAATGTATATAAAGACAGATGGTTGACCTATGAAATTATTTTGAAGAAAAGAAGGAAATTTGTTGAAATGAAAACTCAGGAGGAATTAAGAGAGGAAGGTTTCTATATACACAACTGTTGGAAAAATTTAGAATAGACTCGAAGCTAGAAGGCATAGTTAGAAAAATTTGAATTTGACTTATTACTATGAGGAGACAAGAATAAGACGATTTCCAAAATGTATAAACTACTCCTGAAACTTAATTTAGAACAAGAGATAGTGAAGCTCTATATGATAAAATGGGCACAGTATATAGGTTGTGCAATTAAAATAGAGGAATAGAAGAAAGCCTGGATTCAGAACATTCGCTTCACAAAAAGTTATGCTATAAAAGATTTTTTTTACAAAATGATCACTATGTGGCATTTTACCCTGGAAAGAATGGCAAAGATTTATAAAAATGTACCTGACAGCTATTGGAAATGTGGAAAAACTAAGGGAACTTATATCCACATTTGGTGGAACTGTCAGAAAACTAAAAAAATATTGGAAGAAGATTCACAACTTATTAATGAGAACGTTAGGGGTAGACTTTCCACTTCAACCAGAATTTTATTTACTAAATATACTCCATAATCTCTCTGGCTTTTCTTCGCAAACAAAGATTCAGGAAGGACTCATCCCGCGCTTTCTGCAAGCGCGCTGATGACTAAAAAGGCCAATCTGAGATAAACAAGTCCGGTTGCAAAAAGCACAGCAGAAAGTCTCCTTGGGTGATGTTTTTGGGTTGTGATTCTTTCTGCGTTGTTGTTTCTCTTCAAGACTTGTTCGTCGTGAGTTCTCAAATAAGGCTGCAGCATTGTGGATAGTGCATCTCCATGCCTCCTGATGTGAGGCCAGGACGGACCACTGTTGGTGATCAATTTGGCCGAGCCTGAGATGTTGTTTCAGGGAGTCTTTGTATCGCTTTTTTGGAGCGCCCCTCTTACGCTGACCCGTGGCGAGTTCACTGTAGAGTAGTATTTTTGGGAGGCGATGGTCCTCCATCCTAGAAACGTGCCCTGCCCTGCCCAGCGCAGCTGCGTTCTCAATATCATGGCCTCAATGCTGGTGATCCCTGCTTGCTCAAGGACAGCAACATTCGTCACATAGTCAGTCCAGTGTATATTTAGGATTGTGCGTAGACAGCGCTGATGGAAGCGCTCGAGGAGTCGTAGGTGGTGGCGATAGGTGACCCATGTTTCAGATCCATAAAGGAGGATAGACAGTACGATGGCGCTATACACACTAATTTTTGTGCTTTGCCTCAGGTGTTTATTGCTCCAGACTCTTTTGTGAAGTCTTCCAAATGCACTATATGCCTTTGCTAATCTGTGATCGATCTCTTTGTCAATCTTGGCATCTGAGGAAATGATGCTTCCCAGGTAGGTGAACTGCTGAACGGACTTGAGCACAGATTTGCCGACGGCAATGTGGGGATGGTGGTGTTTGTCCTGTGGTGCAGGCTGGTAAAGAACTTCTGTTTTCTTCAGGTTGACTTCTAGCCCAAACAGCTCTGCAGCTGTTGCAAAGCAGGACGTTAGGTGCTGCAGAGCTGCTTCTGTGTGGGCAACAAGGGCAGCATCATCTGCGAAGAGCAGCTCATGGACTAGATAGTTTAGAGTCTTAGTGCGAGCCCTCAGACGGCTTAAGTTAAACAAACTACCATCAGTACAGTAACGTATATAGACGCTGTCATCTTCTTCAAGCTCTGCCATAGCCCTTTGGAGCATCATGCTCCATAAGATTGTAAAAAAAGTTGGAGCAAGAACACAACCTTGCTTCACTCCATTAGTTATTAGAAAGGGCTCTGAAAGAGCATCGCCATATCTGACTTGACCATGCTGGCCCTCGTGTAGCAAGATAATCATTTTAAGGAATTTGGGGGGACATCCTAGTCTTTCCAGGATCTGCCACAGACCTTTTCTACTTACCGTGTCAAAGGCTTTGGTGAGGTTGACAAATGTTACATAGAGACCCTTGTTCTGCTCCCTACATTTTTCTTGCAGTTGTCTAAGGGCAAATACCATGTCTGTAGTACTCCTATTGGCTCTGAAGCCACATTGGCTTTCAGGGAGAAGTTCTTCTGCAATAGCAGGAACTAATCTGTTCAGGAGTATCCTTGCAAGGATTTTCCAGCAATAGAGAGCAGTGTTATGCCTCGATAGTTTGAGCAGTCGGATTTTGCTCCTTTTTTCTTGTACAGGGTGATGATGACTGCATCTCGGAGGTCTGATGGCAGTTCCCCTTTTCCCCAGCAATTCACAAGGAATTCGTGGAATTTTTTGTATATGCTGCCACAACAGCGAGATTAGTGTTTGCAAGGAAATGGAAAGGAGATAATATCCCTTCAGTGTCAGAATGGATCATGAAAACATGTATGATATGGACATGTATGATATGGACAGGTTGTCTATAATATTAGATGAGAAGAAAACACTAAAATATCTTGATGATTGGCAAACTATATTACCCCTTTAGGAAAATCTGGGGGTGAATTAAATACCATAACTACTCAGCATATATTGTAATGGGAGGTAGGCGCATCACAGTTATGAGATAATTAGATGGGAAACGATACAAATGAATATATCAACACCTGATAGAAAAGGGAGAGAAACGAAGTTAATTTGGTTTTATGTAAACAGTTTATGTTAGTTTTATGCTATATGTAAAGTGTTTATTTAATACCTTATATGTTCTTGTTTGTTTTGTACTATGTGTATGTTTTACTTTTGTATATGGTTGATGTCATTAATAAATATTGTCAGGGAATGATAGGACATTCAATCCCCGGCAGAAGCCAAAAACTGTCTCAACCGACTTGGTAGAAACCCTTTCCCAAGAATACTCACACACAGAGTGTTTGGCGTCCAGAAAACAGGAGGTGCTTTAATCTTCAAAGTAGTTTCAGCTATTCACAAATATTTACAGCCGTCAGTCAAAGTGCTACGCCAGGCATCACACAATCACAGGAAGAGAACGATCTCTGTTCTATCCCACTTATATACACATCAGCAGAGCATTGGCTTATTCAACCACATGGTTACATTGCATCAGATTTCACCTACATGGCTTTGCACTCTAGTAACTCTTCTCATGCAGCTGTGGCATGATTAGGCATGACTGGCAGTTCATGGAGTCATGGAGTCAGTCCTCATGACTCAGCATGATTTCTGCAGTTGTTCGGCCATTTTAAAACTTAGGGTTCAGTCACCACTTCCTGACATAAATAATAATATGTCAAATAATTTTTCAAAATCTGCAGCTTAGTTCCTGCTATTGCAGAAGAACTTCTCCCTGAAAGCCAATGTGGCTTCAGAGCCAATAGGAGTACTACCGATAGGGTATTTGCCCTTAGACAACTGCAACAAAAATGTTGGGAGCAGAACAAGGGTCTCAATGTAATATTTGTCAACCTCACCAAAGCCTTCGACACTGTGAGTAGAAAAGGTCTGTGGCAGATCCTGGAAAGACTAGGATGTCCCCCCAAATTCCTTAAAATGATTATCTTGCTACACGAGGGCCAGCGCGGTCAAGTCAGATATGGCGATGCTCTTTCAGAGCCCTTTCTAATAACTAATGGAGTGAAGCAAGGTTGTGTTCTTGCTCCAACTTTTTTTACAATCTTCTTTAGCATGATGCTCGGAGCGTGGTGGGGTCTCCTTCCTTGGAGGTCTTTAAACAGAGGCTGGATGGCCATCTGTCGGGGATGCTTTGATTGTGATTTCCTGCGTGGCAGGGGGGTTGGACTGGATGGCCCTCGTGGTCTCCTCCAACTCTGCAATTCTATGATTCTATGATTCTATGATGCTATGATGCTCCAAAGGGCTATGGCAGAGCTTGAAGAAGACGACAGCGTCTATATACGTTACTGTACTGATGGTAGCTTGTTTAACTTAAGCCGTCTGAGGGCTCACACTAAGACTCTAAACTATCTAGTACATGAGCTGCTCTTTGCTGATGATGCTGCCCTTGTTGCCCACACAGAAGCAGCTCTGCAGCGCTTAACGTCCTGCTTTGCAACAGCTGCAGAGCTGTTTGGGCTGGAAGTCAACCTGAAGAAAACGGAAGTTCTTTACCAGCCTGCACCACAGGATGAACACCACCATCCCCACATTGCCATCGGCAAATCTGTGCTCACGTCCGTTCAGCAGTTCACCTACCTGGGAAGCATTATCTCCTCAGATGCCAAGATTGACAAAGAGATCGATCACAGATTAGCAAAGGCATATAGCGCATTTGGAAGACTTCACAAAAGAGTCTGGCGTAATAAATACCTGTGGCGAAGCACAGAAATCAGTGTGTATAGAGCCATTGTACTGTCTATTCTCCTTTATGGATCTGAAACATGGGTCACCTGTCGCCACCACCTACGACTCCTCGAACGCTTTCATCAGCGCTGTCTATGCACAATCCTAAATATACACTGGACTGACTATGTGACAAATGTTGCGGTCCTTGAGCAAGCAGGGATTACCAGCATTGGGCCATGATATTGAGAACACAGCTGTGCTGGGCAGGGCACATTTCCAGGATGGAGGACCATCGCGTCCCCAAAATAGTACTCTACGGTAAACTCGCCACAGGTCAGCATAAGAGGGGCACTCCAAAAAAGCGATACAAGGACTCTCTGAAACAACATCTCAGGATCGGCCAAATTGATCACCAACAATGGTCCGCCCTGGCCTCACATCGGGAGGCATGGAGACGCACTATCCACAATGCTGCAGCCTTATTTGAGAACTCACGCTGAACAAGTCTTGAAGAGGAACGACAACGCAGAAAGAATCACAACCTGGAAATATCACCCAAGGAGACCTTCTGTTGTGCTTTCTGCAACCGGACTCGTTTATCTCGGATAATTGGCCTTTTTAGTCATCAGCGTGCTTGCAGAAAGCGTGGGATGAGTCCTTCCTGAATCTTTGTTTTCGAAGAAAAGCCAGAGAGAGAGAGTATTCGACTTTAACTGCTGTGACTGCCTCCTGTGGAATTCTGGTGTTTGTAGTTTAGTGAGGCCTAAGAGGTCTCTGGCTGAGAGTCCTAAATGCCCCTCCCTAAACTGCAAATCCCAGGAATCTACAGGAGGCAACCCTAGCAGTTAAAGTGGAATAATAGCGCTATAACAGTTTGGTGTGATAATCTCCTTCACCAAAATCTACTGTAGAAACTCATCCAGGATCTTATGCCTTTCTCTTTTAAGTGGAAATTTTCAGTCTGGGCTATCGCTACATAAGGTAAAGCAGAGAAAGCCTTCTTATACAACATGAACAGGTTCTCTTCATGGTTTGTATTGTTCTTTTATGACACCTCTTGCTACAGCTGCAGATTAAAAAGAAATATTTTCAGTGGATGTCATC
Source organism: Gambelia wislizenii (assembly GCA_030847615.1). NCBI lineage: Eukaryota > Metazoa > Chordata > Lepidosauria > Squamata > Crotaphytidae > Gambelia > Gambelia wislizenii. The sequence goes on from JAUMIR010000001.1 coordinate 41,843,271, forward strand.
TGATGCACAAAAATCTCAGTCAAGTCCTAGTGTTTGCCTTATTTTCTTTCCCAATTATGTTTTCTACACCTAAAATACAGCAACCTGCCCATGACAGTATGGTGACTCATTAACAACACAAGTCCACACTGCCTCCTTATTTAAAACAATGTTTCTTAATAACCTCAAAAATTAAAAAAGACTGGCATTGGCAAAATCACTTATTCCTACAAGTGAATTCAGAAGGTCACAACCAAGTGGGAAAAGGTACCAAATAATATGCTATTTTAAAGACAGTTTTTAAAAGGAAAAAAAAGAAGGATCAAGAGACACACAAGCAAATCCAGCAAAAAATCATGTTAGTTATTACAATGGAAGACAGCTCCTTTAAAATATATTATTTTAATTCCTGCCTGGGTTATTTGCAAAGTGCTCAAGCTTTATAACTGAGGTTGTAAGTGTTGAACAGTGACAAATGTTCCAAGTATGAATCATCTCATTTAGCCAAACTGATTTAGAGTACGATCTTTTAAAGGGCGAGCTCTCATTTTAAAAACAAGCATCCACATGGAAAAAGTGGGGGAGGATTTGCACTATGGCTGTGAAGTGTCTGACAAGGTTTGGCTGAGTTGGAGTGGTGGCTTGAAAGATTTGGTTTTTCAAAGAACTAAGCAATTTATAATCTAAATTCTGTGAGGGAAGGGAGAGTAGTCTGTTAGGCTGCCATTAACATATACAATAGTTGTAGCTTTAGGATGGAAAGAAGCTAACTGGTCTAGAGGCAGGGAGCTTAGAGGCCAAAAAAAAAAAAAGCCAAAAACAAAACCAAGCCTGAAGAAATGAATACATGAAAAATGGTGGAAGAAGAACTACAAGGAAAACTACAGGGCTTCAGGAAAAGGTCAGAGGAGATGTTGAAGAAATGCCACAACAGTTAAGGTCAGGAAGGGTCCTAGGTTATCTGTGAGAGTGAAGGCGAAAAAGAGAAAATGGATAGTAGAGAAAGTGGTCAACAAATCAGTTGCTTAAAGAAAGCAGCACAGCCATTTTTAATAGGGACTGCAAATGTGTGGTGATGCTTTTTAAGTCCCTAATAAAAATGGTATAGAGCAGCAGCAGAGGTGGTAGCAAGCTTTGCCAGCTGCCCGCTTCTGCCTTGTGAAGGAACCCCACTGCCCCAAAAGTATCTGCAGTGGTTTGAATCTGCAGATCATACTTTTGTATGTGTTAAATATGGTTTGGTGGGCCTAGAGATATTTTCAGTTTATCCACTTTTGCGGGGGTCCTGCGCCCCTAACACCAGTGAATGTGGAGGGCCAACTGTTACATCTAGTTACATCTAGACCTTGTTGGGGAATTTTGGTAGTTTTGTCATCTACTGTGATTGCAATAGAAGGAATGGGCGTATTTCCATGTACAGTTGTCCCTCCGTATCCACAGATTTGGTATCCACGGATTTAAGTATTCACAGCTTGCAAATATTCCTTAAAAAATAATAATCCAAAAAGCAAGCCTTGATTTTGCCATCTTATAAAAGCGACACCATTTTGCTATGCCATTGCATATAATGGGACTGGAGTACTGTATTCACAAATTTTGGTATCCACGGGGGGGGGGGGTCCTGGAACCAAACCCCAGCGAATATGAAGGGACAACTGTATACTGATTTGACTTCTTGTTCCAGAACATACTGAAAAATACAGTGGAGAAAAATGTAAAGTAGATATGGAAATGAGAAAATCATCATCAACACTCTGACCATTTCTCTCATTCATAATTGGATATATGTTTCTGGAGGTTTCTGTAGTTCACTTTTCTGTCCTACCATACCCATAAACTTCAGGGCGCTGTGGGCCTCAAACTGTAAGGATTCCCCATGGGGGGGATCAGCTCCCCCCACTGCCACCAGGCAGCCCGTGTCAGACATGCTCACGTAAGAGACTCAGTTATAATAACAGCAGCTGCAGCACAGAGCTGCCCCATCCCCCTCTAGTGTCATACTACAATTTCGATGATTCTTTGAGGCTTTATTATATTTGCCTGTGTTTGTCTATTAGTGTGTTTATTAAGAATGTGCACCCTGCCTTAAAGGGTCTAAGAGTCACAATGTGGCTTAGAGCAATGGTTTTCTCCTTTGGTCCTCCAGATGTTTGGGGCTTCAGTTCTTAGTACTCCTAACCCCTGGTCTTGCTGGCTGGGGCTTCAGATAGTTGTAGGCCAAAATGTCTGAAGGATAAAACAGTGGTTTAGAGCCCAATCCTATCTCACTAAGATGGCTGGGCAAGCCAGCTGAGATCAATCAATAGGTAGAGGTTGTGCCGGCATAAACACAATCCAGACAACAAAACTGGATGGCCCTTGTGGTCTCTTCCAACTCTAAAATTCTATGATTCTATGATGATTCTATGACTTTAGGATTGTGGTCATAGTTTGTAGGCTGTCAGAAATAGGGAGAAGTGTATAGCATCTGTGGAGCTGGCCTTCTGCTGAATAACCTTCTTCTGACTGATCTCAGAGAGATCACCAGTAGAGGGACCTGACACCACAATCCTCTGCCAACTAAGATCAGTCAGCAAAAGAGACAAAAAGTGGGGAGAGGAGGAAATAGTTCAGGCTGAGAAAGAGAATGGCTGGCCCAATAGTGAGTATCATGACTCACTGGGGGCACAGGCCTCACAGTCCCCATCCAACACTCTTACCACTACACCACATTGCCGCTTGGCCCACTCCAGCATTATCAGATAAAATGGTAATTTGTTATGCAGAAGGGATCTTATCTTGCTGCCTCCTTAACAAGCTAGTTTTCATGCAGGGTATCTTTCATGCTGGGGCATCGGAATATGCAAAGTTTAGTGCATGGCTTTCCATAGTGCATGAGCATTAAAAATCAATTATCAGATTGTTAAGTATACACTTTTAGAACTGTCATTCATAATTCCATTACTATATATTAATAGAAAACTTGATTGACAATTAAAAAGGATCACTCAATCTGTCGTTCTAATTTTGATAGCAGTATCACCATTATAAACGTAACACAGACTTAGAATACATGTAATAGCATGCAGCTGGAATAATTTCCAACTTCAATGCTGGGTTTTTAAAAGTCAGCTATGATTATAAATTTCAAATAATAAAGTTATACAGTTCCAAAGTTTGTTTGCTACCTCAGCCATCTGAAATACATCCATCCTGTTAAAAACAGTGTACAACTGATTCAGTAAAACTACTCAACCAATATCTATTGTTTGGTAAACTATTGTTTACTATTGTTCAGTAAAACTACTCAACCAATATCTAACCAATATCTATTATAAATGCTCACATCCCATAATGTAGATCTGTTTTTGTTTTTTGTTTTTGTCTTTTGCTGATGAATCAAAGCAATGTTGTTTACAATATATTGTCACAAGCTGGCAATACTGAACATGATCCATCTGAAGTTAAATTAATTCTTGAAAGGCTTGCTAATTTCTAGTGGAGAGTTAAGGAAACACTTCAGATCACTTCCACTGAAAACACTTAATTAAAAATGGATCATGACCCACAGCTAAGATGCAGGTCATACTTTATCAGGAAAATCCCCACCTGTGCCAGTAAAAGTGTGGGCATGCTGGAGTTAATCAGTCTAATTCTTCTTCAATAATCCCCTCATAATAAAGAATTCAATGAATGTGGAGTTCTGATGTCTAGAACATGAGTAGAACATGTGGTCAATATCTAGAGTTGCATGAGGTACTTCTACTGCTGTAATGAGACCTTGCTTTCCTCTTTCACCCCTATGCACCTTCCCAACTCCACCCAGATATGCTATAGAGCCCCACTTATACTGGGAATGCAGTACAGGGTTGCAAATCACCACCATGGTCCAGAACAAGGCCTCATGGAGCTTCTTTACTTCCAAAATATAAGTAGGCAACTTAAGCATGCTTTTTGAAAATTGTTAATAAGGTAAAAGTTTGAATGTATCCAGGGATACATTATAAAATAAGCAGGATTTTATTGGGGGGCTGCCTACATTAGAGAGGCTGGCCGCAACACTTGCTGCATGAGCAAGGACTCCTTGCACCCAGGAGATACTATTGTTTCTTAAAAGTGGAATTACCTCTCTTTCCATATGGGCAGCAGAATATACACCATCTATTGTAACTGTTATGTAAGTCTTGTTCAGATGATGATTATGCTGAACAAGGTTCAGTACTGTGAAGTCGAAGGCTTTCACGGCCAGCATCCATAGATTTTCCTTGTTTTTTTCCAGGCTGTGAGGCCGTGTTCTGGAATAGTTTCTTTCTGACGTTTCACCTGCATCTGTGGCTGGCATCTTCAGAGAAGGGTTGGGTACGAGTATGTCTGGGGTTTATATGTAGGGGAGTATATATAAATTTGTGTAATTGAATGGTTAGTTTCTGGGTATAGAAATGTAAGGCTCATTAGTGTCTGTTTGGCTGATGGTTGGTTGATGGCCCATTATCTTCTGGGAATCCCCATGTCCCTAGGTGGAATTCCTTTGTAAGTGTTGATTTTTAATTCTATTGTATTTCAAAACTGGGAGCCAGATTTTGTTTACTTTTAAGGTTTCTTCTTTCCTGTTGAAGTTGTCCAGGTGTTTGTGGCTTTCAATAGCTTCTCTGTACATTCTGACATGATAGTTGTTGGCCTGGTCCAGAATTTCTGTGTTTTTAAATAACATTTTGTGTCCAGGTTGGTTTATAACATGTTCTGCTACTACTGATTTTTCTGGTTGGCCCAGTCTGCAGTGTCTCTCATGTTCCTTGATTCGTGTTTGCACAGTGCGTTTTGTGGTCCCTATGTAAACTTGTCCACAGCTGCATGGGATGCAGTAAACTCCTGCAGCTGTGAGAGGGTCTCTTTTGGCCTTCACTGAGCATAGCATTTCTTGAATTTTTCTGGTTGGTCTATAGATTGTTTGAAAGTTGTGTTTCCTCATCAGTTTCGGTATTCTGTCTGTGACTCCTTTGATGTATGGTAAAAATACCTTCAGTTTGGGTGGCTGTTTTTCTTGTTCATTCCTATGGTTTTTTCTGGGTCTGGCTGCTCTTGTGATGTCTGATCTGGAGTAGCCATTAGCCTGTAGGGCCCAGTTTAGGTGTGTCAGTTCATCCTCCAGGTAGTGGGGTTCGCAGATCCTTTTTGCACGTTTACCAATGTTTTTATTGTGCTTCATTTTTGTTCTGGGTGATGATTGGAGTTCTTGTGTAGGTATCTGTCCATGTGTGAGAGTTTTCTGTATACCCTGTGGCCTAACCGTTGGTTTGGTTTGCGGATGACTAGGACATCCAAGAATGGCAGTGTTCCTTCCTTCTCTTTATCTATCGTGAACTGGATATTTTGGTGGATGCTGTTCAGGTGGTTCAGGAATGAGACCAAATCTTCTTCTCCATGGTTCCAAATGGTGAAAGTGTCATCCACATATCGGAACCACTTGTGGGCTTTTTTGGTGCTGTTTCCAGGGCTTGCTTTTCAAAATGTTCCTTTAAAAGTTTGCTGTCACTGGGCTCAAGGGGCTGAGACCCAGAAAAAACCACAGGAATGAAGAAGAAAAACAGCCACCCAAAGGGAAGATACTTTTACCATACATCAAAGGAGTCACAGACAGAATTGGGAAACTGATGAGGAAACACAACCTCCAAACAATATATAGACCAACCAAAAAAATCCAAGAAATGCTATGCTCAGCAAAGTACAAAAGAGACCCTCTCACAGCTGCAGGAGTTTACCGCATCCCATGCAGCTGTGGACAAGTTTACATAGGGACCACAAAACGCAGTGTGCAAACACGAATCAAGGAACATGAGAGACACTGCAGACTGGGCCAACCAGAAAAATCAGTAGTAGCAGAACATGTTATAAACCAACCTGGACACAAAATGTTATTTAAAAACACAGAAATTCTGGACCAGGCCAACAACTATCATGTCTGAATGCACAGAGAAGCTATTGAAATCCACAAACACCTGGACAACTTCAACAGGGAAGAAGAAACCTTAAAAGTAAACAAAATCTGGCTCCCAGTTTTGAAATACAATAGAATTAAAAATCAACACTTACAAAGGAATTCCACCCAGGGACATGGGGATTCCCAGCAGATAATGCCCATCAACCAACCATCAGCCAAACAGACACTAACGAGCCTTACATTTCTATACCCAGAAACTAACCATTCAATTACACAAATTTATGTATACTCCCCTACAGGGATTAACAGCATATAAACCCCAGACATACTCCTACCCAACCATTCTCTGAAGATGCCAGCCACAGATGCAGGCGAAACGTCAGAAAGAAACTATTCCAGAACACGGCCTCACAGCCCAGAAAAAAAAACAAGGAAAATGTAAGGTTCAGTACTGTTGAAGTGGGTGGCAAACAGCAAATTGGGTGCTGCCTGTTATGTCTTGTGGACTATTTTCAGATACTTGATCCTTTCTTCTGTCCTCCCTCCTCCTACACAACCCTGCAGTTTTATGCATGCAACCTTGTTCACCTCCATAGTTGGCATTTATTCAATACATTTTTTCTTCATGTTGTGGATAGTATCAGTCAAAATATATGGGTTAGTTCTGCAGCAACAAACCCACTGCTGTTTTGCCTTTTCCTAAATGGGACTTCCAGGTGACATTCTTTGAGAGGAGGAAAGTGGGTTCTATAGATACAAAAGTAACAGTAGGTATAAGATTGGCTGAAGACATTTTACAGTGAAAGTGAAAGCCACCTGACATTCCCATAAGAAATCTGACCATTAAATCTTGCTTCAAGAATGCTTATGGCATTTGTCCGCCAGTGTGTCTGAGGACGTAGCTTGGAAAACCTTACTGTTTGGGATAACACATCCCAGAATCCCCCAGCCAGAGAAGAAAGAATGGGTGGCTACTGCCTGAAGAACTATCATCGCTTCACAAAATTCTCCTCCATCCCCCCAAACCACTCATCCTGGGCTAGCTTTCATACAGCTGTCTTGGTAGCTGGTGGTGCCCTTGTTGGAGGATGAATCTTCTCTGAATTTTAGTCAGAACTTTCAAAATCCAGGACCTATGTTGAGGATAGGGTTCAGCACCATGAACAGTTCCTTTAAGATTCAAATTAAAGCCCAGAGTAAATTCACCATCTCACCAACATGGAAATTCCCAGCTGCCACTCTGCTGGGGAGTTAAAGCAATATATATTTAATGGGGGTGGGGGGAAGCAAATTTGCACTGAAAGGTCATGGGAAGAAAATGTGCTACTAAAAATTACTGTAAAAAGGTGAGATGGCCACGATCACCACTGATGAAGAACAAAAAATAATGGGCATCAAAAGTGGCAATGAAGGCCAAATGTCACTAAATTCTCAGCTTGGAAGTTTTCCCTCCACCCCCAGCAGTTACTAAAAACAAAGAACACACTGAAATACTATAGCATGGTAGTGCAAAATGCAGTCTGTGGCTACCTGCATGGTCCTCAACTCAATACTCACAACTGAATGTGAGGTAGGAGTACAAGACACCATAAGCTTGTGATATTCCTCCCCCACCATTTTGTGAAACCATGCCCCCTAAAAATAAAGGTGACTAAAAATTGTAGATACACCACAAGTTATCCCTTGTAATGTAATACAGGTGTCCCTTCATATTCGCTGGGGTTTGGTTCCAGGACCACCACCACTCCCCGTGGATACCAAAATCCATGAATACTCAGGTCCCATTATATGCAATGGCATAGCAAAATGGTGTCCCTTATATATGATGGCAAAATCAAGGTTTGCTTTTTGGATTATTATTTTTTTAAGAATATTTTCAAGCTGTGAATACTTAAATCTGTGGATACCAAATCTGTGGATACGGAGGACAACTATATATTTATATTGTTACCTGGCCTTACACCCCTCCTCCCTCCAATAATTTGTAATTTGGCTTATTAGACACTTCATGTGGTTTCAAGTAGACCAGGGCAACCCAAACATAGGGGCTAGTGGAGGTCACTGGGGCCTCTGAAGGTGTCATTCGAAATTCTCCAGAATTAGACACGCCCAGGACATGATTAAGCAAAGCCCCGCTTAGACAGTCATTAGGGAGGAATGTGCTCATCTTTCCTGGATGTACCTGGCAGTGAGTCTTACTCCAAAAACAAACAGTGACTGGAACACCCATTATCCCCACTCATCCCAGTAAATGTCCTTCACATCTTTCCCCATCCACAGTACAGAGGAAGCCATAAACCAATCAGCCTCAATGTTCCAATCTTTAGCTGCAATCAACGAAACCGGAGCTCACATTGTTTAAAGCTGGGAAACTCATCCAAGCATTGTTTCACACTCAAAACACCCCCTTAAGGGTTCAATATTGGGTATAAATATTACCTCAAATCATAACCAAAGTGCATACAGTTCCCACATGCCATTACTCTGTCTGTTTGCTGTGCAACCCTCAGCTCCAAATCTGAGAGGTAGTCCAGATGGTGAAAAAAACCCTCTTAGAATCTGTGGGGAATCCCATGTATCCAAATGGGACACTGCAGCATTCTGTCCTTTCTGGAGGGAGAGGGAGCAAAAGTTGTGGAAAGTCTGTGGCAGAAGCCTCCGGGACTTTTCCTGAGTTTTTTAAAAACCCCGACGGAAATGCGCACCCTCACCTGTTAGGACAGCTGAATCACATTGTATCTCATTGCTGAAGAGGACAGTTGATTGGTCAGCCATATGCAGGGGGAAGAGCCTGATAAAACAGCAGATTACGGAACCGCCATGTTGGATTGTCATCGTAGCAATTGTGCACTGAAGCGATGAGACAGGCTTTCTTTCCTTTTTTAAAAAAGATTGCTCTTCTGCACCTTGGAGTTAGTTCTTTTAAAAAAATATTGTTTGGCAGGGGCAAGTTGGGAGTACAAGACCAGGAGTAATTCACTCACGGCTGCCATCTTGATTCGCTGGCATGCCTCCATGTGAACAGCAAATACGGAGAGCTTTGCACACCAACGATCTTGCCAAAAAATAGTCGAGAAAGATGACAGCTGCTGTGAATTGGTGCTTCTGCACCCCAATCCAAATGTTATTCCCCCATCTAGCCCGGCCCTCAGTCTTTCTTCACTGCACAAACCACTGCTCTCTGGACAGGTAATTATAAATTCGTCTGTCTTTTCCCTTGAGCTGCCATTGAATCATTCTATTTTTTTCTCCTTTTAATTATTGTATGTTTTTAATCCTTTCTAATTTAATATTGTTTTAAGGGTTAGGTGGGTTAGGGTACTGATGTAATTATGGAGTTTTTATGCTGTAAGCCGCCCCAATTGCATTGCAGAGGGGCGGGATAGAAATATATTATTATTATTATTATTATTATTATTGCCCATTCCCCGAAACTATTCCTCTGTCCAAATACTTCCTCCTCGTTCTTCATTAGTCTCATGTGATCACTTGTGAACATGAGAGTATGTGTGAATTCTTTCATGATTATTTTCCAATAAAAACATTTTTTTTCTATTTTCAGTCTCCTCAATGAGTACTGGTATACACAAATGCAAGGTCCTGTAATTTACCCTGCCTCTCATAGCCATACCTTTGAGCTAATTAAAATTCCTCAATATAATACAGTTGTCCCTGCACATTCGCTGGGGTTTGGTTCCAGGACCCCCCGTGAATACCCAAATCCATGAATACTCAAGTCCCATTATATGCAATGGCATAGCAAAATGGTGTCCCTTATATAAGAAGGCAAAATCAAGGTTTGCTTTTTGGATTATTATTTTTAAAAAAATATTTTCAAGCCATGAATACTTAAATCCATGAATGCCAAATCCGTGAATGTGGAGGGACATCTATATCATAATTCAAAGGTCCTAAGTGGGTCCCATGGACCCCATGCAATTCGAGTAAAAAAATCTTCATTGGAAAGGGGAGGTTATTACAAATAACGACTTATTTGTAACTCGTTATTTCCCAGCTCCACCACAGAAACATCCATACAGGAACATCATAGGAATCAGAATGTGTCACCAATCAGGTTAGAAAGAATGGGGGGGGGCATGGAAACCTACGCAGTGCAACAGGCTTGCTAATAATGTGCTGCGTAAATTTCACATGGGCCAGATATTACCCCAATGATGGGGCGGGGTGAGAGTACATAGCTCCAGGTGAAGACTTGTTTTAAAGTATTTTTAGCCTTGCTGTTATTTATGAGTTCACTTTAAGAGTAGCAGTATTATAGATTGATCCTGGAGTATCAGTCCCTTGAAACATAAAACAGTGTCTCCATCTTGACAGAAACTGAAAAATCTGTAGCTCATACACACATATTTTCTTTTTTAAAACCCATGAGAAAAATCTGTACTGTTTATCTCATTCTGATCTTTAAGCAACCTAGGGTGCATTCACACTGTAGAAATAATGCAGTTTGACACCACTTTAACTACCATGGCTCCTTCCTATGGAATCGTGAAATATGTAGTTTTGTAAGGTACCAGCACTCTTTGGCAGAAAAGGCTAAAGAACATGTGAAACTTAACAAATCCCAGGATTCCATAGGATGGAGCTACAGCACTTAAAGTCAAACTGGATTATTTCTACCTTGTGGATGTATCTCTAGTCATTATCTTTGTCCACAACTCTGGGTCTACAAACACAAAAGGTCCTGTCATTCATCCAACTTCTATAACATTTACACATGAATTTAGCTCAATCAGAGATAAATGTGGCTAATGTATTTATTGAGATAGAATTTTCCATTGGGGGAGATCGTAAAATTTCTTGAAATTCTGTACCTTTTAGGAGGGAAAGGAATGTTGACATGTTGTTTTGAAAAATCTTTATCTACAGCAAAATTAAATCACCTTGAAAATTAAAATGGGATTTTCATTCCCATTTCACACTGCTAATGAACAGGTCACTACTAAAATGAAGGCAGAGTCATTTAAGGGTATCATTTTCCTTCTGCAATTTATAGCGAGTAATGCTTGGTCCATTTTCAATTACATAGCTGAAATTAAATCTCCAGTGAGAGCCGCTGTTTTGATTATTCGTGCCAAAAAGCCTGACTTTTGCTTTGAGGTTTGTCGCTTTCCCCAAGCTGATGAATTTAAAGGGCCAGTCTGAAATTACAACTTCCCACATTATTTTTAAAACCTTATATCACTCTGGACCCAAGTTTACCCTATAATAAGGAAATAGTGTCTCCTGCTCTCAATAATACTCTGTTGGCATAATTTGCATTTTTGTTGCATGATAGAAGAAAAGATCATTTAAGAAGAAAATGTGAATTACAGTACTAATGCATTAAATTTCAGAGAGAAACTGGTTTCATTGAGTTTGCTTTCTAGTTCTTCAGGGCTTAAATGGTGTATGGGGAGGTCTTCTTTTGCTAAAGGAGAAGCTGGGAGTTACACATTACAAATAACACAGCTACTTGTACTGAGGGTAATGGTGGTAACAAGGGCAAAGTAACATTCCAAAAGTAATGCAATAGGTGGGAATAAACTTACCTTTAAACAGCATTAGTAGAGGCATCTTGACAGGAATTTTCCAAGTTTTATTAATATTCTAAAAAGGGAGGGAATTGTGTGGCCTTCCAAATGTCATTGTACTACAACTCCCAACAGCCCTAGCTAGCAGAATCAATAGTGAGGAACACTGGGAACCGCAGTCCGACAATATCTGGAGCCCCACATGAATTCCACTCCCATTTCAAACTCACAGCAATTAATTACCTCTAGAAGGGAGGTAACAGTCAACTGTAAGTCAAGTTTTAACCCAATCTACAAAAAGGATGTACACAGTTGAGTGAGAATTTCATTTCAATTAATTTTTGACAAAAAAAATATTACTGAATGCCCCCAATGTTTCAGTTTCTATTATAATCAGGTTTTTTTTTAAAAAAAAAAAACTCAATACTATTTGTAACCTGAACCTTCATAATTTTTTTTCATATCAAGTTGGAAAGAGAGTTTAAAAAAAAAAGCAAACAAACCTGGAAATCACAGATTAGTTAATCCAGTCTAAATGAATGTGTTGAATGCATAACTCTTAGACGTTTGTGTCTGAATCCTTGTGGATTTTATCATCCCTATATGTGCACATGCAATTGATGCTGGTTCTGTAAGCCAGTCTTTAGAAACAAGGCAATCACTGTCCTAAATCCAATTCCTGGTTCCAAATAGAGTATACCCTTGGATCAATGGAACTTACATAATGCTGAGTTACCATTCAATCATTGATTGAGTGGATCTCCTCAAACTAGAACTAGCAGTTGGATTTAGGCCTCTGGCTGCTTCCCTCTCCACTTTTCCTCATCTTAAAAAGCTTCAACATATTCACCCAAATCAGACACCCTCTTATTTAAGATCTGTAACAAAATGCTAATCTATAGTCTCTGATACTCAGCATTTCTGATGTTTTAAGCCTCTTGCATTTTCTTCCTCTACACCATTTAAATGGGAAGCCATTCAGAATGGTTTGCTCTTCTTTCGTCTTGCAGGATAATATTAAATCTTTGTTATGGCTTGAATCTCTCACTGTATAATTGACTAATAAATGATGGATAAATGCTTTGGAGAAAACATTCACAGAGTATCCCACAATTGGGATGTTTTTAGTTCTCATTTTTGTGCTAGCGTTAAGGACTCTATAGCTGAGCTGTTTACTGTCTTTGATATCCCTCTGACAGGCACATCACCTCTAACACACAATACTGAAATATCACTCAAGGTTTCCACTACCATTATGAACAATGTCAACATTACATAGCTAATGTGCAATTGATCAACACAATTTATCAGTACAGCACTGTGAGACGTTACCTCCACACAGACACCCCAAAAAATCTCTTGTAATCATATTTCTGGCTTTGAAGTTGATAAATTATGAAGCAACGTACATATACTCTAGCATATAACAGTATGTGATAAAAGACATGTCTATGCCCAACTCAAGACTTGAAAAGGATATATATTTTCTCTGACCACACATCCTAAATTTTAGTCCTCCCTCAGTTTTAGAAAGAAGCTTGACAGTGAGCATTCCTAGCTAGTACACACACATTTTTGCCATCTAAGTAATGCTTGCTACCAGAAAACAATTAGTCTAGATAGCATACTTAGCTCTAATTTGCTACTGTAATCAAACAGCAGGTAAGCATGGAGTTATTAAAAATATTTTCCTACCATGCTCCCTTATGATTCCCATTGCTGCTCCTGATTCAAAGCATAAATTTTTACTGTTCTATTATGAATTTGTATGACCTGAGAATCACTGCGATCACTCCAGTGAAAAAGCAATCAAATATATTTTTAGAAGAATTTTCCTTAAACACACTGGCCAATTTCTAACATCAGAGAGCACCAAAAATTGCGGGGTGGGGGGAGCTAATATCCCAGAACTGTTATTAAGGTAGGTGGGCTCAACACTGGCAAACAATGGTGGTGACTTCATGGTCAGCAGTTATATTCCTGTAAAATCTTGTTCCAAAGTCCCATGGGATTTAATTAACCTGTGAGACTCCAGGTGAGACTTGGAGAGGGAACCATGCCAAATCCCACATGAAGTCTTCTGATGGCCTTGCTAGACTTCAATGGTGGACATCCCACATGGCTGCATGGGGAACCCAAAGCTATGGTATCTGTCCCAGGAGCTCCCGGTGCAAACAGTCCCCCTCTGGGATCATCAGGGTAGGTACTAAGGTGGGTAGGCTCAATGTTGGAAGACAGGTAATTATTAATTTTGACTAATTGCAGGTAAGTTTTAACAAAAGAATGAAAACACAATACACTGCACAAAAACAGTTCTATTGTTTTTGTCAATGTCATCATCATCATCGTCATCATTAGCCAAAGGAAGCTGACAGCAATCTGAATGCTATGAATATAATAGCAAAATGATGATTTAATATATTTTGACTGATAGTTCCTGAACAGGTTTGATTGCACAGGAGTCTTTGTGGCCCAAGTTTATCTGTTGATTGTGTGTGTGTGTGTGTGTGTGTGTGGGGAGGGTCCTCAGCTCACCCTACCTACTCTTGAGGGGGCTTGAGCTTCCCTGACCCACTTTCCAGAGTCCATAGCCCCATCTAGAAACTCCACCTTCCCTGTCAGATGTTGACCAATCAGTTAGGCTAGGAGGGGAAAAGAAATGGTAGTGGGCTCACAGTGTACCTCCTTTTGGTGGCCAACCATGGAATAACAGACACAGAAAGTTTGGTTAACAAGGGCCACTTTATTTTGGCCTATATCCTATTTAAATTAATTGAACCTGAGAGAAGCAAGAAAGGGGGGAGCAACCTGGTGCAGGCCCAGCTGAGGCCAGGTGTCTACCCTAGACTACCTCCTCAGCCCTCCCTTGGGTGCAACACGTGATTCTAGAGGGCAATCCAATGCCTGGGTTGCTCCCCAGCCAGCCACTTACTGGGAGGTAAACCCAGGGCACTCCCACTCAAGTCCCAGGATCTTATAAGTGAGAGCAAAACCCCCAGGTCTGCCTCAAAGATAGACTCCTTCCCAACTCACAAGGTCCCAGGATGTGTGGAGGCTGTTCCAGAGCAATACCCTTCACCAAAAGGATGCCAAGGTGTACACTGAGCTCTTAAATTCTCTCCCCGCTACCTGTCACGGACAAAGGACAAGCGTCTGCTTAGTTCCTTTCCCCCACCAGGCCAAGCTCACCCTTATTGCAAGTCTCCCAGGGAAAATAAAATTATTTAGATTCCACATAAACATTAGGAAGACCTTCCTGACGGTAAGAGCTGTGTGACAGTGGAATGTGCTGCCTCGGAGTGTGGTGGAATCTCCTTCTTTGAAGGTTTGTAAACAGAGACTGGATGGCCATCTGTCAGGAGTGCTTTGATTGTGTATTTCTGCAAGGTGGGATTCTATGATTCTTCTGACAGGTGAATGCCATCAACCCTGTAGAGCTCTGGCCGAAGAAAACAAATATCGGGATGTGTAAGAAAGTGGCCCAAGCCTCTGTGTAAAGCATTCCTGATCTCTCTGTTAACCCTTTTCCAGCCTCTATCCAGACATTGTGGACCCCCCTCATCACTAAATTTGGTGTGGCAAAATGGCTGACCAAAGCAGCATAACCCCAGGCCACCTAGCCAGAATGGTATGGAAATCATGTAGCACCTACAAAATGAGGGCCTTACCCTTGAGCAAGCCCAAATCTCATAGCATGGAGGCCATCAAAAAGTATCCTCCCTGAAGTGTCCTCACCACACTGGTCTAGATATACAATCTCTTCCCTTTGGAGCTATATCAGTTGAGTATATTCAGTACTCCCTCTCTCTTCCCCATTGGTGAGCAGTAGCCAACAGCCATGGTCCTTCTCTGGCCTTAACAGTTCCATGGTAGGCGGTGGGCAGTTGAGCATTGTACAAAGGGCTATGGAATAGCACCTTGTGCTTTACCAGAAAAGAGACATACAGTAACTATGCATAATCCACACATAACAAGCATGCATCTTGCCTAAAAGAATCCCAGCCACTGCCAGAAGTATCTTATTTTATTTATGTGTTAAGAGTGGTTAAGTAGTTAACTAACTCAATCGCTTCTACATCCTGGTTTCTCATGGGCCTGCATTGTTCATGTATGAAAGACCCAATGATTGGTCCAAGACATTTTGCTGCCTAAAGCAAACCTATTACACATATAGAACCCAAAAGAACTGGCAATGAATCTTACTTCAAAGCTCTGGTCATGGGAGATAGTTCACTACCTGGAGGCAGTAAGCCATCTTTTAGGTCACAGGATAGGCTAATATTAGGAGACTGATGGAAAATCGTGGGAGTGCTCAAGACAATTGCCTTGCTCTTGTATACCTAGACCAAGACAATTGCCTTGCTCTGATTAACAGTAGGGCCAGCTCATAACAGTAGGGCCAGTAGAGACATAACAGCAGGTCCAGAGTATATCTTTTCCATCATCAGCTCATCCACCTGCAGAGAAAAATCTTGCACATAGTGCCATAAAGGGCACAAGAAAGAGATTGGGAAGGCAGGTCATGTACAGTTTTGCACAGCCATCCCTCATCACTCTCTTGACTAAATTCTGCTACCCATTCTGAATTCATTAGTTCCCCAGCCAACCATTTCAATTATTATGCTTCTGTTTGTATGTTTACTGAAGTATCATGTCTGATTTTTTGTGTGTATGGATAATTTGAATGGGCAATTATTTGTTTTGTTGATAATGATTATTTGCATGGTTGATCATCTGCATCGTTGATAATGGTAGCTTTGCAGACTATTTTATCATGATTCACTTTTACTGTTTTAATTACCATATATACTTGTGTATATGTCGACCTCATGTATAAATCAAGGACAGGTTTGAGGGCCAACATTATGGATTTTGCTATGACCCATGGATAAGTCAAGGGTAAAGCTTAGGGGCATGTAACAAACAAATCTTTTCATCTCCTTTTAAAAAATGCATGGAGGGAACATACTTAGGAAGAGCTAAAGGGGAGCAGAGAATCTGTTTATTTGAGGGGTTACAATTGGAGAGGTGTAAATTGCATTACTGATATTAAAAAGTCTACATCAATACAAATACTGATAGGGAAAGGAAATAAATGAGGAAAACCAATGAGAATGAGGCCTGAAAAAAAGGTAGGGGGAGAAATGTTTCCGACTTACACATGACTACTGTATGTATGGTAAGCTTATGTATTAATTGAAAGCTTTGTTTTAACCCTGCAACTTTACCAAAAAGACTCCCACTCTGACTGAAAAATATAAAAAATAGGAAATTATCTTCATAATCTAAAGAAGTGGCACCAAAGGAAAAAAGGCTTCAGAGTGAAAAAGAGGGAAACAGCAAACTCAAGCTTAAATGTAATTGTTAGTCCTAATTTAAATAGACCCACTAAATCAATGGAACCTTGGTAGGTCAATTATACCACTTATAATTAATTATTCCTGACGTTTTGCCTGCATCTGTAGCTGGCATCTTCAGAGCTCCTGGTCCAGAGTTCTTCCAGTCTCTGGTGTCTTGGAACAGTTTCTCCCTGTAGAGATGTTCAATGTGAAGTCGAAGGCTGGAAAAACTCCGGACCAGGATCTCTGAAGATGCCAGCCACAGATGCAGGTGAAACATCAGGAATAAACTCTTCCAGAACACAGCCTCACAGCCCAGAAAGAAAACCACAGAAAACCTTGCCTTTATTCAATAGACACAAATCAATAACTCTCTTACTAATGTTCTTCAGCATTTTAACCTGTCCCTCTGGTTTCATCTTTCAAAAAGTTTCAGAAGTTCACTCCTGCCTTCCATTATCCCTATATCCATCTTTCCTTTACAATTTATAGCAGTATGACACAATATGAAGTCTCTGTAAATTCTTAAACAAAATAAACACAGAGAGGTAACCTAGGAAAACAAAGGAAGAGGCAGACTCAAGTTGTTAATTCTTGAATGGTTTTAACCAGCGTGAATAATGACATTCGGGCACCTATTGAGTTCTGTCTCTTTCTTTTATTCTCCTTTTTTTTTCTTTTTCTTTTTTTTTGGTCTTCTTCCACCTTGCCTCAACTCAGTAGGGGGAAAGCATTTTCTTCTGCCTAGGTCTCCTTGGGCCATTCTGTAGTAGAAATGTAAATAATTCAGTTCAAATATGTAAGTATGAATTCATTGGAATGCCCTCCACAAGCCCAACTGGTGAGATTTTTCAATGATTTAGCACACTTTGGATTTTTTTTTCTTTTTGCAAAAGATTCATCCATCCATCCCTTTATTTCTATCCTGCTTTCCTTCCAGGCTGAGACTCAAGATGGCTTACAAAAAAGCAGAATACAATAAAACACATACAGTAAAAAAAAACAAAAAAAAAACATACAAAATCATGATTAAAACAACATTAAACAGCAACAGAATGAAAACCAATCAAAATCTTACTTTAAAACATATTAAAACTGGTACAGCAGCATAAAAGCCATTTTTACCACAAATCATTTGTAGTTAAAAAAAAAAAACTTGGCGTTTGGACAACAAAACTAAACATTGTGCAAAATATACTATCTTCTGTGCAAAAAAAAATGTTATGTGAAAAACCCAATCTTTTGTGCAATACAGCAAAGGTTTTGAGCAAAAAACCCCAAGGTTTTTGCACAGACTTTTTACAAAAAATCCCAAAGTGTGAAAAATCTTGCACTGGGTTCACTATTGTCTCAAAATGCTCTATTTCTTTGATGATGAGGAAATACATATGCACTACACTTCTACTCTCTAATAGGACTCAATCCAAACAGTGAACAGTTTCCAAACATCCAAACAATGGCCCAATAAGGCAGACGGAATAGGACCTGCTGAACTGGATGACACATGGCCCAGAGAAGAGGTCTACAGAACTTCAGTGCCAAGAGTCATAAGAATGTAGGACTAGAGGGGTATAACCTATTTCAGAGAAATAGACCAGACAGGAAGGAAGGTAGAGTAACATTATACATTAAGGATGTGTACACCTGTGAACAGATCCATGACTTAAATCCTAGGAGCCAGGTTGAGAGCATCTGGGTAAAAATCAAGGGGGAGAGAAGCAGCAGGAATTTCATGGTGGGGATCTACTACAGACCTCCAAGCCAAAATGAGGACTTGGATGATGCCTTCCTAGAAGAGATGACCGTACATTCAGAAAGGAGAGATGTAGTAATAATGGGGAATTTTAACTATCCTGATACTTGTTGGAAGTCCAACTCTGCCAAAAATTTAAGGTCCAACAAATTCCTCACTTACCTTGCAGACAGTTTTATTGTCCAGAAGGTGGAAGAGGCAACAAGGGGATCAGCTATTTTAGATCTGATCCTAACCAACAGATATGATCTGGTTAATGAGGTGGAAGTGGCGGGATCCTTATGGGGGGAGTGACCATGTTCTCCTGGAGTTTGTTATATAAAGGAAAGGGAAAGCCAAACATGGTCAGACATGCATTCTAGACTTTAAGAAAGCTGATTTCAGTAAACTTAGGGAATTACTGGGGGTGGTCCCATGGTCAGGAATACTAAAAGATAAAGGAGTACATGATGGATGGGAGTTTCTAAAAAGTGAGATATTGAAGGTACAACCTTTAAACAGTTCCAATGAAGAACAAAATTAATTTCAACAGGGAGAAATGTAGGATACTACACTTGGGCAGTAAAAATGAGAAACACAGATATAGGATGGGTGACTGATGGCAGTACATGCAAAAGGGATTTAGGAGTCTTACTGGACCACAAACTGAACATGAGTCAGCAGTGTGATGCGGCAGCTAAAAAACCCAAAGTGATTCTAGGCTGCATCAGTAGGAGTATAGTGTCTAGATCAAGGGGAGTAATAATGCCACTCTATTCTGCTTTGGTCAGACCTCACCTGAAATACTGTGTCCAGTTCTGGGCACTACAATTCAAGAAGGATATTGACAAGCTGGAACGTGTCCAAAGGAGGGAGACCAAAATGGTTAAAGGTCTGGAATCCATGCCCTATGAGGAGCAGCTTAGGGAGTTTGGTATGTTTACAGGAAAAGAGATTCCATCTAAACATTTAGAACTTCATGACTGTAAGATCTGTTTAGGCAGCAGAATGCACTGCCTCGGAATGTGGTGGAGGCTCCTTCTTTGGGGGTTTTAAAAGGAGGCTAGATGGCCATCTGTCGGGAATGCTTTGATTGTTTATTCCTGCATGGCAGGGGGTTGGACTGGATGGCCCTTATTGTCTCTTCCAGATCTATGATTCTATGAAAGAAGGCTTGTAAAAAAGTTAGGTAGAGACAAGCAATGTATCAACAAACTCTGTCACAAAAGCAATATGAATGATCTGTACCCAAATGATTTCTACATGGAAATGTAAGCGCTTGCCGTCTCATTCTCATATCCAAGAATAAGAAACTATATTTTTTTTCTCCTTACCTGCAAGACAAATAAGATTTTTCCCCTGTCATTCCCCAGAGAGTTTTCACATTTGTGAGAATTATTTTTGTGCCAATTAAGTAAACTGAGCCAACTGTGCAGCCACACTATGAAAACTGTTCCTTTATTGCATTAACTTTTTAACATTAGAAAACCTAGATGGGTTGTTTTATGTCTTTTTGATCAATTGATTAGTCCCTCTGTGCTTGCTCTGTGTGTAGGCTTTTCTTCACAAAGAGAGAAGATAGTGGTTTCACACAGAGACATTTTCGCACAAAATACAGAAACCTCAACAAAAAGCAAAATATTCCTTGCCTCATTCTCACATTGTAGGAGAGCACTGTCACAGAGACTGTCTCGAGAAACAGGGATGGGAAAACAACATCTCTAGTCAAGAACATTTTTTCCCCAAATGTTCTTATCTCTATTTTTATGGTTTCATCTTCATCCAGAGCAAATATTTGTTCTCTTCTTTCCCACATATATTTTAGTCACCATAAAGTCTCCAAGCTCATTTTAAAGGAATAGAGCCAGAAGAAAGTCTGCAGTCTTGACTAAATGAGCAGCACAATCTCTGCACGAACCAACAATGGATGAAGCCTCAGAGGATAAGTCCATGCTGGCCACTTAAATCTGGGGCCAGTCCGCAGCATTATGCTGGATAGACCACAATGGTGGCCACATGCACCAGGTCGAATCTGGTGTGACAGACATCATTGTCCACACGGGCTAGCCAGGCCAATAATTAGTATGGAGCAAAGTCGGGTTAAGGGCAAACAAATGCAGTTCCTGGGAGTAGCCCTATGTTCTCTGGACTACCAGCACTGGATTCAGGGTGAGTCTCCATTTTTTTGCCAGTGTAGACATGCCCTTGGCTAAAAGAGAGCCCTTAAGTAACATGATGGGGAAAAAGCAACTATGCACGCTATACACAGCCTTCCATAAGACACAAAGTCCTAATAAGCATAGACTGGCAATTATACACTCTTCACCCACTTCCACTTTAAAATACTATCTGTCACAAATATATGGTCCTCCTATATATTTATATACATATAATAAATTAATGCATATCAGGGTTGAGTAATGTGTGGTCATCCAGATGTTGTTGGACTGAAACTCCTAGTAAGATCAAATTGAAAGGACTTTGCTCAGGACATCTTTTTCAGTGAGCACAAGAGACTTTGGTTAGCCTTGACCTCCATATTTCACCCAACAATGCAGATATATGCTGCAAACTTAAAATAAAATCTGCTAGGAAATCAGGCAGAATGATTGCTTCCTGGCCAACAACATGTAAACCATTTGGTAAACAGCACACATACATTGTATAAACAAATTTCCACTCATGCAACAGGATTTCCCTTTCTCTCTCTCGCTCTCCCTCTCTCTCTCACACACAATGTATGCTGTATGTCCAATGTATGTCCTCCTGTTGGAAATTAAAGCACCAGTGCTGTAACAAGTAGCCTACACTATAGGAAGCAGAGACTAAGCTGACAGCATATCCTTCAACAATCCCAGTTTAACAAGGACAGTCCCAATTAATCCTCCGCCAATTCTCAGCTACTTTTATAGTGTCCCAGTTTCCGTCTCCTCTCCCTGCCCCTTTGTCCTCAGCTTACTTCAGTTCCTGCAAACTAAGTACAAAGTGCAAAAGCAGTTTGTACTCAATTAACTCAGCAGGAGGGAGAGATATGAGGAGAAGTTTGAATCTTGCCCTTCCCAGTAAACTCAGGCAAAAGTAAAATGCAGCAGCCTCGTGTAGCTTGTGTGTTCTTTCTCATTAATTAGTTTTGCCATCTTGACCACATTCTGATGTTACTGGGCTACATGTATTCTAGTTTTCATCTTTGAAAAGTTGGAGAGTATGATGTTTTCCTTGCTGTTTTCATTTTTGATGGTTTTTGAATGCATGGCAGATTTATGTGTAGACTAGTAAACAGGGTTTACATCCTTCCTCCCTCTCTGGAAGCACTTGCTGCTTCTTTTTCCTCAAGGCTGAGAGAGGCAGGCAGCATATGCAGTCACCATAATGGCTGCTGCCTGAGCACAAACCTGGAAGCCAGCTCCCAGTAAATCAACTGAACCCAAGACATGCCAGTACCTCAGGCAGTGCACCATCTCTCCATGGAGAGACATATAGACATACAAACTAGTAGGCCTCCCTTAAGTAAATAGTTCCACTGATGGAATGCCATTCCAAAGAAACCTCTAGATAGCAGCAGGCCATGGGCCAATAAGGGACGCACCTTATGCTACCCCATCTAGAAGACTCTCAAATGCCTCAATGTTCAGAGCTTCTTTCTGAAATCTGTGTGTGGTTGCTTTGTGTACTAAAGCACTGAACTGCAGTATCCAGGGTTTTCAGGAAGAACTTTCTACACCTGTACTAATCTGAGTTTCTGCCCCACTAGTGTCTGAGCATAATGTTAGATTTGGGGCCCAGTCATATTACACAATTATAGCACTCTCATTCCACTTTAAGTGCCATGATTCTGTCCTATGGAATCCTGGGATCTGCAGTGTAAGGAGGGATGTTTAGATTTCTCAGCCACTCCAGAGTCTCACCAAACTACAGATCATAGGGTGGAACCAAGGCAGTTAAATAATAGCACTATAATTGTGTAGTGTGACCCTAGATAAGTCTTTTGATTAGATCCAACATTGCTTTTGATTAGAACCAACATTGCTTCACGTTCTTATATTCCCCTTAATCCTGCCCCTCCTTGCTTGCCTCAGTTTTGAGTTTTCCTTCAGTGTTGACTTATGTCTTCTGCTCCTCACTCCCCTCAGAATGAAGCTCACACCCCAGCCTGCTCATGCTCAGAACTCTAACTGCTATAGACTCCAATGAAGAACCTAAAAACGGAAGAACTAGAAATCATAGAATCATAGAATTGGAAGAGACCTCAAGGGCCATCCAGTCCAACCCCCTGCCATGCAGGAATACACAAGCAAAGCACTCCCGACAGATGGCCATCCAGCCTTTATTTAAAAACCTCCAAAGAAAGGAGACTCCACCACACTCCCAGGCAGCGTATTCCACTTCCGTACAGCTCTTACTGTCAGGAAGTTCGTCCTAATGTTTAGGTGGAATTTCTTTTCCTGTAGTTTGAACCCATTGCTCTGTGTCCTAGTGTCTGGAGCAGCAAAAAACAAGCTTGCTCCATTCTCAGTATGACATCCCTTCAAATATTTAAACATGGCTATCATGTCTCCTCTCAACCTTCTCTTCTCCAAGCTAACCATGCCCAGCTCCCTAAGCCACTCTTCATAGGGCATGGCTTCCAGACCTCCCACCATCCTGATCGCCCTCCTTTGGACATGTTCCAGCTTCTCAATATCCTTCCTGGATTGTGTGGTGCCCAGAATTGGACACATCTTGTTTATATCTCTGTTTGTGTATCCCTGATATGTGTTTACTCCATGCTTGCATGCAGAGGTCACTTCCTCCCCTTTGCCCCAAGATGTTTTAGTATTTACAACCCTTTGTCTCAGAAGCAAAGAAACCATCATGCACGCATGAGAGTCAGCCTACATTTTAAACTGGAAGTCCCATTATTTTCAATGGTGTTCCCTATTATCCACAGTTTTTGGCATCTACGCCCCCCCCCCAGAACCAATCCCCAGCAGATAAGGGGGTCCTACTGTACAACAATTTCTCAAGGACAGATACTCAAAATATAGGAACATGTACCAATAGGTAGGTAAACTCTAGAAAATCTCTCTCTCTATCTCTCTCCCCCTACCTCCCCATATAGATCTCACTTTATCTCTTGTTTTAATATACTAAAACAGGCTTTTAATCCTAAGACGCTGTATACTGTAAGTGTAGGAGCTCATTAAAGACAGTTCTACACAAGAACACTCAAGGCAAATGCTATGCAGCTTTGTTTCGCTCTAGTAGTCATTCTCAGTCACAAGAGATCCGGCTGCTTGAATGAAAGAATAGGCTTCTGGGGGCTTGTTACCCTTCAGCATTTGGGGGAAATATTCATAGCAGAGGCTTCATCTCTTCAAGATGCATCTCAATTTTGAGAAGAATGCAACATGGAATGTTGATGTTACAGGGCACTCAACAACTCTCAGTTGCCAAAAAAGGAAGACCACCATCCTATTCCTGCAAAACACAGGGATGCTTGGATCATTTTCCTCCCTCACAGACTGATTTCTCAACAAGAAGCTGAACTGATCATAAATCAAACAGTTTGATCATAAGCAATTGCCATTATTTTGCAAATACCAGGCTAAAATACCAGGCTTTCACTAAAAGCAGTATGTTTTAACATTAGCATGTAACTAAAAAGGACACCTGCAAATGTTCATTAAGCTCTTTTGGTGATAAAGTCACAGTGCCACTGAACAGAAAATTGAAGCAGCACAGTGATTTCCATCACTGAAAATCAAGATTTATAGAATCAAAGCACTGGACTTATCTGAAGCCCAGTTCTTATAGATTAAAAAGTAAATTGGTTCTTTGTGGACTGTGAGCTTGTCTATACTGGTGGAAAAACCCACACCTACCACGTAGCCACAGTGGATTTCGTTGATCTGCAGTGCCCCCCTAATCACCACACACACTGGGCTTGTCCGATTGTAGACCAAATTATGCCAGCACACCTTAATCCGCATCAGAGTAAAAAGTGGTCCTATGCTAATCACATGTCCTATGAGTCGTAATATTTCTGACCACACAGACAGGGCTACTCTGTGTTTTTTTTCTTTTCAGTTATGTATGCAAATAAGCAAATGCATGTAGTCCCAAAGTACTATATTACTGGATAAGGCAAGATTTTCCAGAAGAAAAATAAAATAAAAACTTTAAAAGTGCCAGAACGGAGTCCCATCTGAAGCCACCACACAGCCAAAATTCCAGGTTTTCCCTTCAAATACAGAACAAACTGCAAATCTTACAGAGCCAGAAAATGTGAATCATCAAAAATGTTGTGTGTCAGCTGTGGCACAAATACAGGGTGAGTACGAGTTAATTTTTTCCATGTAGACAAGCCCCGAACTATTTCAGGTTGCAAGGATGGCTTCATATAGTTGAATGTTATCCTCATATTTAGAGAGCCAGCATGGTGCAGTTTGAGTGTTGGACTACAACTCTGGAGACCAGGATTTGATTCCCTGCTTGGCCATGGAGACACCCAGGTGACCTTGGGGAAGGCATATTCTCAGCCTCAGAGGAAGGCCAAGGAAACCCACTCAGAACAAATCTTGCCAAGAAAACTACATGACAGAGTTGCCTTAGGGTCACCATAAGTCAGGAGGCACACAACAACAAACGAACCTTCATATTTAAGAAAATGCCATGCATGTTGAACAAATTATTATAAAAAACTGCTACGACTGAGGAACATTCAGCCATGTGAACCCTTGGCTGAAGTGCATCCACAGATTTACTTCATCAGTAAAAATTAAGCCAGAGCAAATAGGCTGATGCATCAGCCAAGCCAGCTGCCACAGGAAAGGTGAACATAAGAAACCTCCTCAGATTAAGACCTTGGAAAAGTTACTTTTTGGGGGGCCTTCTCCCAAGATCTCCTAGCCAGCAGCGACCATGTTTCTGAGAGATTCACAGATAAGAAATACATAAGAGTCCCCCCCCCCACTGCCCAAGCTACAATCCAGGGAAGGGAACTTTGATCCCCTTCAGATGTTACTGGACTGCAGTTCCCAGAATTATTCATCAGTGCTATGTTAGCTAGAGGGGTTGAGAGTTGTATTTGAACAACAGCTGGAAAGGCACACAGTTACCATCCTGGTTCTACTCATACAAAAAGTCCATGAGTCTAGTACTCTGAATATTAATTGAGCCAAGCTTGAATTTTATTTAGAGATAGTTCAGGGGGTTGCAGTACACAGGGTAGAGATTTAATTCGTCACTAATTTTCTTCTCTTCTTGCAGGAAGCAACAAGTAATTTTAGTGATTTTCATCCCATTGCAAGCAAACAGGAAGAAAATTTGAAAGTTACTCGAGGCTGGTTTGCATAGAAAACAGTATTTTCTGCATAGGAAACAAGTTTTTAACTATTCAAAAAATAGTATTTATAAACAGAAATATTACTGTATTTTCTGAGCAGAAAAGATTGGTTTCTGAGCAAAAAAGATTGTTTTCTGTGTAGAAAATTTTGTTTACTGTGGAGATACAGCTATTTTCTGCACAAAACATCCATGTGCAAATTTTGTGCAGAGTAAGTAACAAACTGCAAAGATTCTCATCAGTTCAAGATTCTTCTCATCAGGGTTTCTTAACACCTGAGAAAAATTTTTTTGACCAGTTTTGAATATTTTCTAATATTACTTCCACCTATCACACAGGAAGGAAGAGTTAACCATAGCAACCCTAGATGTGATCTCCACTCTCACTTGCACACAAATTCTGCAGAATGTTGGCTCACAAACAATCCCTCTTGCCTCTAGTTTTAATTGTTTTAAAACTGTATTGATTTTAATGTTTTCTGTGAGCTGCCTTGGACCCCACCCTGGGAGAAAGGAGGCATAATTAATTAATTCTAGTCGGAAGCTTTCCGCAAGCCTAACAGTTGGGGGGGTGAGGGGAACTATGGGTCAATCAGAGAGGCCCCCATAAAGAAATGCTGCAAGAATGCCTCCAGGGTGAAGCAGCTATTTGACAGACACAGCATTGTGCAATAAATATCACCCAAATACATTATTATGCAGCAGAAATAGCACTATACCACCCTTGTGCAATAAAGTCCTTACTATGGGGACTGCCCTGCCTCCTCCTCTACCTCACTTTCAGGAGACTGATAGGAAAAGTCCAGGGAGATGACCAAGTGGCCCAGAAAAAGCCCTAGGGAAGGGAAAGGCCAGGGAGGGATGGGGAGGGAAAGGCCAGGTCCAAAAGGCAGCTCCTTGGGAGTAGAGGAAGAGGTGCACTGGAGCATTTCCCAGGGAGCCCAGAGACATCAGGAGGGAAAGAGAGACCTTAATGGAAACAGCAAGGGACCCTCAGGTATGGCTGAACCAGAGACTCCAGCCTCCAGGGACCAACCTATAGAACTTTCCTTCCACCTGAGCCTGAAAAGCAGAGAAAAGTGAGTTTGCTGCACTGGGGATTTAAATTGTCTGTCTAACTCTGAGTGCACATACTTTCAAGTCACCTGCCGACTTATGACGACCCCATGAATTTCAGAGGGTTTTCTTTGACAAGGAATCCTCAGAGGTGGTTTTGCCTGTTCCTTCCTCTGACATTTAGCCTACAGCAGCTGACATTCGTTGGTGGTCTCCCATCCAAGTGGTAACCGGGTCTGATCCTGCTTAGCTTCCAAAAACAGACAGGGTCTGTTGCCTTATGGCATTTAGGCCTAAATTGCCTATCTATGGCCTAGGAACTCCACCTGCTGGGGGAAACGGCCCATTGCATGTATGTTAAATATTGTTTTTGGACACTGGGACTTTGCTCAAGGGAAAAGAGGGTGCCAGGATAACTTTCCCAAGGTGGAGTGTGGCGGTAGGCAGCTTGACAACAGCAAACTGGGAAGGATCTAGGAAAGTCAGATTCCACATAGAGGCCTATGAGCATGTCTGACAATCTACTCAGGAGACAGAATGCTGCAGATACTACTAGTAGTAGTAGTACTACTAATAATAATATTTATTTATACCCCGCCCCTCTGCTAAAAACAATCGGGGTGGCTTCCAACAATTAAAACATTATAATAATAACTAAAAACACCACCCACCCCCATAAAAAGACATTAAACACTATAAAATTAAAACCTTCTAACTAAAAACACATTTAAAAACAAATATATACATAATTTTAAAAAGCCAGGAGACTGAGCTCCTGAGGCCGGGATCTAATCAGGAAAGGCCTGGCGAAAGAGATCCGTCTTTAGTGCTTTTTTAAAGCTACTCAAGCTTGTCAACTGACGGATCTTCCATAAATTGGGGGCAATTACCGAAAAGCCTAGATTTTTGTGGCTGAAGCAGATTCCTCCCAGAGGACCGGAGTGCGCGGGGAGGATTGTATTATACTGGAAACTGTACTGGTTGATCTCAGAACCACTCCCCACTCACCGAATCCTGATCCAGAGGCCACTTATAGCAGGAGTAGATAAGCTCCTTTCCCCACTCATCTGCATAGCATACTACACGGCTATGGGACATTCAGCCCTGGGATCAGGACTGCAGGGGGACTGTTTCTGAAGCCCTGAAGGTTCAGCCTAGGGACTGCATGGAGTTCCATGCCATCTGCTTCCAATACAGGAAACCATAGCAGTGCTATTTCTTGGTATGAGTGGTTTATTGATTCAAGCTACCAGTTACGATGTCCCTATCCTGATGGTTCACACATGTGGCTACAACACTAAATGTATAAGATAGGTGACACCTGGCTTGACAGCACTACATCCAAAAGGGATCTAGGAGTCTTAGTGGAACACAAGCTGAACATGAGACAGCAGTGTGATGCAGCAGCTAAAAAGGCAAATGTACTTCTTGGCTGCATTAATAGGAGTATAGTGTCTAGATCAAGGGAAGTAATAGTGCCACTCTATTCTGCTTTGGTCAGACCTCACCTGGAATACTGTGTCCATTTCTGGGCACCACAATTCAAGAAGGATATTGACAACCTGGAATGTGTTCAGAGGAGGTCAACCAGGATGGTGGGAGGTCTGGAAGCCATGCCCTATGAGGAGTGGCTTAGGGAGCTGGGCATGTTTAGTCTGGAGAAGAGAAGGTTGAGAGGTGACATGATAGACATGTTCAAATATTTGAAGGGATGCCATAATGAGGTTTGAATGTTATTCGCCATAACACACATACGCATGCCCACAAAACCTGAGAAGAGGTCTTTGTAATTTCCCAAACTCAGACATGCCCAGGAAGTAATTATGCAGACCCTCCAAGGAAGGAACGGGAAGGAATTAATGGTATAGTAAGTGAGAAGGTGTGCGTATGTGAAGAAGAAGAGGAATGTGAAGAGAAGGTTGAACGGTATGTAAGGTGATATAAGAAGAAATAGAAGGCAGGAGGAGTTGAAGTAGAAGGGAGAAGGAATGAATGTAAGGAGTGAAAGGCAATGTAAGAGGAAATAGAAGGTATAAGAAGGAAAAGCAGAAGGGGAAAGGATGAGAAGCAAGACAAAGAGAAAGAAGAGAGGATGGGTGAATTAAGGAGGTGAGAGATAAAAGAAGGAAGAGATATAATATTCTGTACTATCAATATCTAGTCTGCTCAAAACAATTAAGAGAAGACAATGGAGAATGGTGTATCTATGTATGTATATAAGTATAAATTTTTAAAATTATTTTTATTTTATTTCAATAAGAATTATATTTTTTTAAAAAAAAAATCAATGACGGGAATGGAACGGGGGATCTATTGATGGCTTCTCCCATCAATAAAAAGCAACACCAGCAGAACAGCAGTAGAATGGGTGCATTACGAGGGGGGAATGACGTCATCTGAAAAGGGAGCCCTTTAGCAATCTCCTGGCGTTGTTATAATACCATTTTTAGCACATCTGATAATCTCCTAAAACAGGGTTGGGAAAAGTGTAGCCCATGGGCTGCATGTGGCCATACGGCTGTTTTATAATCCCCCTGAGGGCCCTCATACCTCCTTCCACTCCTCAAATTCAGGGTGGTTAAAACATTATTTTACTCCCACAATGGCCAGGGATTGGACTAGATGGCCCTTGTGGTCCCTCCCAACCATAAGATTCTATGATTCTATGAAATACATGTATACATACATACTTACATACATAATAGGCTTTTGTGTACAGGTCGCCCCCTGTATCCACGGGTGATACACTCCTGGACTTACTGTTTATAAGTGAAACTGCAGATAATAGCAAACCCTATTAAAATAAAGGACTTCCTGTACAAACATATCATAGAGTGTTGGATGACCTAGCAGTTCCTAGAGATGACACCTCTCTAGGCATTTTCCAGCATGACTCTAAGGCACACGTCCTTATTTTTTCAGCCAATGGAAACTGAAACCGTAGATATTGGTTCTGCAGATACAGGGAGGTGACCCATATTTGATAGTTCCTATTGGCAGGAGGAGATTAGAGGGTCCAACAGCAAATTGAGCTGTGCCATAACACTGGGTATTCATGGGTTCACACAATCACAAGATCATAGGAAGGAATGACAAGGTTAATTAAGTCCATTATCATGAGAAGACACGAGCATGGAAAATTTGAAAAATTAAGCAAGGACAAACACACACACACACACACACACACAGAGTTCACACAAGCACAAAGAAACAAATTTAAAGTCCCAGATACGGGGGGTCATTAAAAAGAGCGTCCCCTACCTGGCTGTCCCGATTGTACCCGGAAGTGTTTGCCCATTGATTCTGCATTCATGTGAGTACAATGGCATGTGGATTCAAACACCAGCAATGCTGGCAGAAATGAGCCACGGGGGATCAATTGACAGATTGGCCTGTCAATAAAATAGGACAACTTTTGGACTTTACATGATCGCGAAAGGACGAAATCATCTGTACGCGTACCCTTTTGCAATCCTTAGGCATCCTTATAATGCCATATTTGCATGGTCTGATAAAGTCCAAAGTCACCCAACCTCTTTTTTAAAAAAAACTTGAGTGAAGGAGAGTGGAATGTGCTCTTCTCAGTGCAGATGAAAATCTTTGCACTACTTACCTGTAACTATGTCATAATATT
Source organism: Gambelia wislizenii (assembly GCA_030847615.1). NCBI lineage: Eukaryota > Metazoa > Chordata > Lepidosauria > Squamata > Crotaphytidae > Gambelia > Gambelia wislizenii. Next base: position 41,873,782 of record JAUMIR010000001.1, read on the forward strand.
ATCCCTCAGATGGGGAGGTATAAAAGTCATACAATACCCTGCCAGAAGACACTGGCCTTGCCTGGCAAAGTTTGCTTATACTACCTCATAAGAGATTCACACCAGGGATCAGTGTGGGTGGTGGCTTCCACGTCAGGGGGGCAGTGAATCCACTCTGGTCAATGGAGTGGTGAGTCTGCTCTGGATTCTAGTATGAATTTTAAAGGAGCTACCCAAGTGGCTGAGCCCTATCTCTAAAAGAGGGTCAGCACTCTGGACAGCTCTTTTAACTGGGATACCATTGTGCCTGGCAGTAATGTATCCATGTTGAGGGATTGTATGGAGGCATTCTCAGAAGCAATTTGCAAGTATTGATGGGGAAACAGTTATCCTTGCAGGGCATTGATACAAGTGAAGGAGATATCCCAGGACTCAAGATTGTGATATGATGTACAAAGCTGATGTTAGAAAGGGCACCCAACTGGTGAGGTCATTAAGCATGATACATCAAGCATCATCCACAACTGCACAGAGTATACCATTTATATATAAAACCACCAAGTCTAACAAATGAGGAAAATATATTTACATGCTTTTCATGGCAGCATTTTCACCTTGAGGTTCCTCCCCATTGCCCTGAAGCCAAAAAAGAATGTCCAGACCCTGAGATCTGGGAACTCGAGTTGAAAGGCAACATGCCACATCTAGACCACACACTACTGTTTTCCTACACCAGATCTAAAAGAAGTAGGGCAGGAATATGTAGGGCTCCCTTCCCTGTCTTGATTATGTGATACATTTATTTTATGCCGTAGAACAAAACAAAATATGCAGACATCATAGGTGCCATTAAATCCCTGTCATGTCCTTTCAACTGTAACAAACACTTTGTGTGGTTGCTAGACTTTTACCATTGAGATTGACACACAGACTGCAGTCCTTATCAGACAAGTTCTGTGATGCCTGGATGTGTGATCACCCCTGATATCCTTTGAAGGTGAGTTTAAACTCCTGGATTTCCCTGCCTGAGCCCTGAAGTCAACTACAATGCTACTGAAAACCATTTCTGAAGTTCAGATCGAGGGTGAACCATTCTAACAGATCTATCACCCACAATATAGAGCAGTGGCTCTTAACCTTTTCTTTACCAGGGATATCCTTTAAATATCTTTTTTTTTTCTTGTGGACTCCCAAGACTTAACTCAAGATTACTCAAACCCTAATAACAATAACAATAATACCTGATGATGATAATGAAGATGATACAATTATGCCATCTGTTAAAACTTCCCTCAGAAGCACTGGAGGGGGTGGGGAAACTGTTCTCCTGCTTCTTCCTGCAAGTTTGTGGCTTGATAGGATTTAACAGCAATGTACAGGCCAAGCCAGCCAGCCAGCTTTTGCCTTTGCTCCTGCCACAGGGTTGCTCCACTGTGGGGAGAAGATGAGCCAAGTAGCTGTCAAGCCTTCACGGACCCTCTGTGAAGACATTGTGGCCCCCTGGGAGTTTGTGGACCACAGGTTAAGAACCACTTGTATAGAGAATTTATTGAGGGGGAGGGGCTGCAAACTCCCAGCATCTCCCAGCCAGCATTACCAGTGCCAGCTAAGGGATTCTGGGAGCTGTATCCAAAAAGAAAAAAATCTTAGCTCTGACCCTAGGTTTGCAGTGAGGCATAATTACTACAAGCTGACATCTCATCAGGTAACATCTGAGTTTTTGAAGAAGTCTGGCGTATGCTGCTATTCCCACATATATTGTATATGTCAAACATACAATCCCATCAACTGCCCTGCAGGAAGGATTCCAGGAGCAAGCGATGAAGGCAGGCAAGGACAATACAGTACAAGGTGCCTAAACTTGTTCAAGTGAGCTCTTCCCCCCCCCCCCCGACACTTACAGCTTCATCTACCACAAGCTGTCCGATGGAAAAAAATTCTGGTGACTTCTAATATGTTAAATATTGCTTACTGCGATTTTTACCCATATATTTTCATGTCACTTGTCAAACTCCTTGGAAAGGTACATGTCTTATAAAGTAGAATATAAATAATGTTAATGCATGGCTCTGTCCTTTAGCCATGATTATCTCATTCTCCTCAGTAAGATCTAATAAAGATAAAGTAGCCTCTTTCATTCTCCTTTTCTTAAGCAAATGTTAAGCCAAACAATATAGTGGCACCAATACAGATGAAGACCAATGTAAATAGATTATTTTAGGACAATCAAACACAGGCAGCTTTCTGATTTAATACAGGTATTCCCAATTCACCCTATGAAACTCTCATCTTCCTCAGAAGGACAAATGCTGCCATCTGTCTAGGACACAGAAACATTTGTGCGGTAGGAATAATTATTTTCAGATCACCTGTTTCTTATTGTTAGCAGCATTGTTTCCAGACCCATCACTTTGCTGTTCTGTGAACCGTTAGCCACAAGCTATTTAGTACTCTACTTACCATTCAGCATCACCTCACACCCTTGAAGTGTCTTTTAAGATCAAAAGGGCTGACAACAAGAGTAGCACACTAGCAGAAAAAATCAAGCTGTTAAAGGAATATCAACTGAAGCAAAACAAAAACAAAAGCCAAACACACACACATACACAACAGTATCAAATTCCACTTTTCCCCCCCTAGCCTCTGTATGATTTCAGAAACTGAAGAAAATCAATGTGTACCATCCTTTATCCTGTACCCTGAGACCACTAGGAGCATCCCCATGTAAAAGTCATTGCATCAGAAGACCTGAACACTCAGCTCTGCATTACTGGAGATTTTACCAATAGCATTGCCCAATTCAGAAATGGAGAAATGAATGTTTTTAAAGAAAGAGCTTTTAACAGTATACCCTCCAAATGTCCCAATAAGGCAGGGACAGTCCCTATTAATCCTCTGTCCTCTCACTTTTTGAGCTGCTTTTAAAATGTCCCAGTTTCTCTCTCATCCTCCCACTTTACTGTCAGGGGAACAGTCTTTGCCAGCAGAAGCCAAAAACTATCTCAGCAGACTAGATAGCAACCCTCTCCCAAGAATACTCACACACACAGAGTGTTTGGCATCCAGAAAACAGGAGGTGCTTTTAATCTTCAGTAGTTTCAGTATGTACAGAGACAAAGTGCTACGCCAGGCATCAGAGGATCATAGGAAGAGACTGAACACTGATCTGGCTTTCTTATATACAACTCAGCACACCATTGGCTTAGCCAAGCACATGGTTACATTGCATCAGATTTCCATAGTCATGGCTTTGTACTCTAGTAACCCTTCTTCTGATGCAATCCTTCTCATGCAGCTGTAGCATCATTAGCATGACTGACAGTTCAGGGAGTCAGTCCTCATGACTCAGCATGATTTCTGCAGTTGTTTGGCCATTTTAAAACTTAGGGTTCAGTAACCAATTCCTGACATTTACCCCTTTGTTCTCTGCTTACTTCAGTTGCTACAAACTGAATTCAAACTGCAAAAGTAGTTTGTACTCAGTTAACTTAGCAGGAAGAGGAAAGGAAAGGAGAGGAGAAGGTAGAATCTTGCTCCTTCCAGGAGACAGGCTAACTCAAACTGCTGCAGCCTCTCCTAGCTTGTGTGTTCATTCCCATTAATACATTTTGCCATCTTGGCCACTTTCTGATGCTGCTTGGTCCGATGTACCCTGATTTTCATCTGTGAAATGACAGCTACTTATAAAAATCACCATAATGATATCTAGATATGTCAATTCAGGATTTTTCCAAGCCCTGTAGGTTCCAGGTCAAAACCAGAGCCCTAGGGATGGCTCCTGATGGTGTCATTAAGCATTATGCATTAAGTACCAACCACCGTTGCTCAGAGCTTGTCATTCAAGCACACACACACACACATTTTCCTGTTTAGAAATCAAGAAAGAAATCTTAGCTAAAGGGGCTGTTATTTCTTCTCACCTATGTAGAGAGAGACAAGAAGGAATATTTAATGTAGCATATTTGCTTCAACCCAGAAGATGGATGAAGAGTAGAGCAGAAGGCAAGTCCTGGCATCACAACAATAGGAGGAAGGAGGAATCTAAGTAAATATATACCCCCCCCGGAGAGTCTTTGCAAAGGCTTGTCTAGATGGTGAAAACACTCCTTGTAGAATTCGAGAATACCCTTTGTCCCAATAGGATCCTGCATCATTTCACCAAATACTCCACAGGAAAAACGTTCGTGGCTTTTCCCAACTTTAAAAAAAAAAACTGAAGGAAATGCAAATTCCTGCTCATTGCTTTGCTGCATTTTCCCAATAAGAGCGGCAGTGGAAAGCTGATTGGTCAGATGTGCACAGGAGGTGGAGCTTGTTGGTGAGGCAGTGCCTGGAACTGCCATGTTGGATTTTTTCCATAGTGATAGTGCACTGAGGTGGCAAAACAGCCTTTCCCCCACTTTTTGTTTGTTTGTTTGTTTATTTAAGTGGAAGGTCGCACTTAAGCACCTTGGATTTGCTTTTTAAAAAAATACTGTTCAACAGTGGCAACAGTAAGGGCAAGTAATTCACTCACGCCCACCATCTTGATTTGCAGGCCTGCCTGTTTGAACAACAAACATGTCTGGCTTTGCATGCCTGCGATCCTGAAAAAAACATGGAGACAAATGAAAGCTGCTATGAATTGGTGTTACTGCACATTGGTCCACATTTTATTGCCTTGTATACACAAGCCCCAAGTTGCAGCAAGAAATCAATTAATGCTGCGAAGTGTAACAAGCTGATGCTCTACTAGGTGAGCTGGAGATCTGTACAGACTTTTCCTCTTGCCTGGAAATGAATCACCAAAACTGAAGAATTTGTATCCTCATCTCCAACCTGGAGATGATTCATGAAAACTGGAGGCTTTGGGCTGGACCTTGAGATCTGGAAACCCTCACAGTGGAGGGCAGGGGCTGAAGCAAGCAAGCAAAGCAGCAAGAGTGGCAGAAATAACCTGTTACTTCCCTACACTGGGCTCAAGGGGCCACTGGGAAAGGGTCTAGAGAAATTTCAAGTCATGGGGGGGGTGTTTTTTATTTTATTTTTATTTTTTGGAAGAAAACATTTCCAAAAACAAATTTGAAAAATGCCACATTAGTTCCCTTTACAGATTGAAAGTCACTTTGTTACTTTAGGAACATAAAATGCATTATCTATAACTTGGTTTGGCATAAAGTTATTGTGTTTGATATATTACAACTACACTTTATTCAGCACAGAATTACAAATTGAACTTACTTGTTTAATTTTATATTTTGATTTTTTGTTACAAATGGAGCTACAATGTCCTGAACTGTAAGGAATACCTGAAGCTCTTTGATTTTGTCAGTTTTAGGAGCAGGCAACAAAACCCAAACAAACAATAAAAACAGAAAAAAATCATCATGATAAAACAAAGAAAATTATTTTGTCTCTGCTAGTTGCCCATAGTGTAAAGCACTCATTCGCAGAACTCCTCACTCGCCTCACCCACCTTGCAGTCATGATCCTGGACTGTGTTATCTCCCTCAGCCGGGTCCCATTCCTGCCAAGACACCACTACCCACTCACATAGCTGCTGGGACTCACATAACTGCTGGGATCAGACCAACTATCATGTCAGAATGCACAGAGAAGCTGTTGACAACTTCAACAGGAAAGATGAAACCCTAAAAGTAAACAAAATCTGGTTGCCAGTCCTGAAAAGCACTAAAATCAAAACTCAGCACATGCAAATGAACTCCACCCAGGGACAGGGGGATTTCCAGCAGATAATGGACATTCAACCAACCATTAGCCAAACAGACACTAATCCTCCGTGCATATCTCCACCCAGAAACTAACCACTCAAATACACAAATGTACATATCCTCTCCAACAGAGGTTCACAGTATATAAACTCCACACACACTCCTATCCAACCATTCTCTGAAGATGCCAGCCACAGATGCAGGCAAAATGTCAGAAATAAACTTCAAGAACACGGCCTCACAGCCCAGAAAAAAAAACAAGGAAAATCTATGCTGGGATGATGCTCCAGCACAGGCCAGACTCAGAACCTATCCCCTCACTGATGGTGATTGCCCCCAAAATCACCTGTTCAGTCCGGCAGCACCTGACTCTCTAACATGAGAAGACTGAAGAGTACCTGGCCCAGCTATCCTAATGTGCATATCTAGTCCCAACAAAAGAGGGAAAATAATGTCACTCATGATTAGATTTTCCTTGGGATTTTTCTGGGCTGTGAGTCCATGTTCTGGAATAGTTTCTTTCTGACATTTCGCCTGCATCTGTGGCTGGCATCCTCACTCATGATAGTTTATATCTGCAATGGAACGGAGTGGGTTTGGCATGCCACTTCCCACAGTGGGGGGAGGAGTGGGCCATCCACACCTGAAGAAATAAAAGGTGAAGATTAAAAAGAATTTATTTTCACCCACTGCCAGAAATAAAGCAAGGCAGTGCTAGGCAAGTCTTTCTGGGAAGTGAGTCCATCATTTAATAAAACAAAAACAAAAACCTAAGCTAAGCTTTCTGGCACATCTAAGGAGATTTTCACACGCCGAAAATATTGCCGCCAGAAACCGGGACAGAAATATTTCTGTCCCGGAAGCAGCGCCGCGGTTCGCACGCTCACCTCCCTCTCCCGTTGTTCCGTCGTCCTCGCTTTGGGTTTTTTCCTCTCTCTTCCGGAATATTTTATTAACGGCAAACTCCCGTTAGTAAAATATTCCAGAAGAGGGAGGGAAAAACCCAAAGCGAGGACGACGGAACAACGGGAGAGGGAGGTGAGCGTGCGAACCGCGGCGCTGCTTCCGGGACAGAAATATTTCTGTCCCGGTTTCTGGCGGTGATATTTTCGGCATGTGAAAATCTCCTAGGACTGCATTATCACAAATTAGTGTTGCCAGATTTTCAAAATAGCAATAAGGGACAGCTGAAATTCATGGTATGCAGGATTGACAATCAGAGGTTGTGTGTGTATGTATGTGTTCAAATCTCCTGTCATTTTTTGGTAACCCCATGAATTTCATAGGGTTTTCTTAAGCAAGGAACATTCAGAGGTGGTGTTGCCAGTTCCTTCCTCTGAAATATAGCCTACAGCACCTGGTATTTGTTGGCAGTCACTCATCCGAGTACTAACCGAGTACTAACCCAGTGCTGACCCTGCATAGCTTCCAAATCAGACAGGAGCTGGTGCCTTTAGGCCCTAATTAGGAATTAGCTAATAACAATTCCTGTTAGCTAATAACAATTGTGTTCTAGTTAAATACCAAATGAAAGTATCATTTCACTTAACCTAGCCATCTATTTCTCTGTAAAATTAACATATTGTCCACATGCATACATTACATAATGCACACTTTTCTGTCTTTAGGTTCGGCCCACACCCACAAATACAGAACTTTTTGACATCTCATTCAGGCCTTGTCTGCACTGGCCAGAATATTCCGTGTTCTGGGGCCAGAATACTCCGGCCAGTATTCTGGCCCCAGATTCTCCCTGTTACCTTGCGTTCCATGGCAGGAACAGGCACCTGCCCACATGCACGTGCTCTGCTGTATCAGTGGGTGCTGTCACCACTGGTGTCGCTCATCATGGATGGAAATGAGGCACCCAGCTTTGATCACATGCTGGGGGCCTTGTTGTGACCTCAGAGAGTGTGATGCTCACAAGCAGTTGTGGTGCCTGCCAATATAGTGGAGGGAATGCATGTGTACAGCTGCCTGTTCTTGCCATGAAACATTCTGGTCCTTCCCACAGGGTTTTCCCAGGTATTTTTAAAGCCATTTTAAGGGGTTTGCCCTGGCTTCTAGTCAGAACTACCTGAAAGTCATCTGGACTAGAAATGAGGCCAAAACCCTATGTCATCTGGACAACTGGGTATGAGAACAAAGAGAGGCCGTTTCATTTGGCCTGTGTGGATGATGCCTCAGTCTATATAAAAGGAAAAGCTTTCCATCCCTCAACTAGGGGGACATCCCTTATAATAATGGACACATAGCAGTCCTATAAGGAACAAACTTTCTGGTCCTCAAATAAGGGACATCTCTTATAATAAGAGACACTTGAAACTCCATCACAAATCCTGTCCTCAACTCCACTGGTTCAATGTAGCTATTGTACTAAGTCATGGAAGGATGTTATGTTTCAAGGAAAATGATTGGGAGATTATAAGATTTGAAAAAAATTGCACAGATTTATCATTTGAGCTTTATGAAGGAAAGCATGGAATTCATATGGATTCTACTTAATCATTTCCTCAGCACCTGCATTTGCATGTTATGATTTAACAGCATTTTCTTAGTAAGCTCCACAGGTTTCTTGGGAATCATATGGCTCTGAATTGCTATTCCAATTTTGAATTATTATTCCAATTTTATTCTGAATGCTAATTGCCATTGGGGTGGATTTTTACTAAGATTCACACCTGGGATTTAATTTTTTAAAAAACCAATGACTTGATTGCTAATTACATGTGTAATTCAACCACATGAAATTAGTAACTGGGATATTAAAGAACTTATTATACCTGAAGTATAACATTATTATGTTATACTTTATTGGACATATTGTGTCCATAAATATAATTCAATAATGATTAAGGTTTAGTGCTTAAATCCATTGTAAAGCAAGTATAGTCATTTGATAGTATAACATAAAATTAGGAGCCAAAGTTGTGCTGTAAAATTTCCTTGTCATAAAACATGTGATTTAACCCTAGAGGTGTTATGATTTCATTATATAGTGGTTGATTTCTCACTGGATTTTATTTAAGCATTTTTATGATACCTTGATCGCCAATGTTGCAAAAAAGATAATGCTTCTAGGAAGGTTATCATCTTTATAACAGTAGCTCTCACCAATGACAAAATAAGTAGTTTAGCTCAGCTCTTCATTTCTTATTAAGCTTTATGCAGTACAGTACTCATGTATTATTATACTTAGCTAAATTATGCATATTATATGAAAAGTATCCCCAGATCTCTTGTTTTGATCCTGATATAAATTCAATCTCCACTTTCATTCATCCTCCCTATTCAAGAATAGGCTTGCAGTAAGAGTTTCAAAGGCAGACTATAGCTCAGTGGTAGCTCATACATCTCTGATGCAGAAAGAACCAAATGATCGGAAAAACCTCTGCCCAGGAACTGGACGAGGGCTGCTTTCAGCCAGAGCAAAGCACAATTTGGAAAAGCTACTTTTTTAGACTATAGCTCCCAGATTCCCCTAGCTTGTATGGCTACTAGCTGTGCCAATTAGTGAATTTTGAGGGTTCTGTACTATCCCAAATGTTCTCCACCCTTTTGGATGGGGCCCTTTGAAGCAAACCTTTGAACAGCTACGTTTTGGACTATAACACTTCCAGAATGCCTCAACTAGAGGCGATAATGCCTGGGGCATGGTGAGAGTTGTAGTCCCCCACAAAGTATCTTTCCTAAATTCTGGAGAAAACAAGTCTGGGCTACATGGGCAAATTGTATGTGCTGCTATAAAAGAGCTTTCTATATCCCTTCATGTAATCCCAGAACTGCTTAGTCCAGGTATGAAAAACTCTCCAACTTGATCTGATCGCATTTCTCTAAATTCCAACTGCATTCTCATCCCAATCTTTCTTCACATTAGACTTTATCTGAATTCTAACATGGATATAGGTTTGTTTTTTTTTTTGCATTTTTCCTAATGCATGTATTTCTGTAGGCATTTTTTGTTACAAAATTGTATGCATTTTCCCATTATGTTTATACTTTTAAGGCATTTTTAAAATGCACATATGGTTTTCTGCTTATTTCATTCCTCCAGAATGCACCAGAAACCTCACAAATGTGCAAATTTCTGAGGGAAGTTGCATTTTATCTTACGACAAGTCTCAGGTGGTACAAAATGGATACTTTCCCAGAGAATCTCATCTCCAACAAAAAATATTTTTTCCTAAGTACCCTGCTTGTGGGAGCAATTAGCTAACACACATTGGAAGCTGCTTCTTGCAGTGTAGATGTGTAAATTGCTATTGCTTAAAACAATTTGTAAGCCGCTCTGATAGCCTTATGGCTGAAGAGTGGGGTATAAATAACTAAATAATTTTTTAAAAAAAATCTAGCACAGTGCAGCAGAAACAACACCCACTGAGAGGGGGGGGGGAATCTCTTTTGTTCATATTAAAAAGTGCCATAACTTCATCCTATCAACACTGGTTAAAATTCCACAAGACTTTCAACAGAAAAGTTTGAAATATCTCAAAGAGCTACTACCACAGTAGGCAGCCTTTTAGGTGAGCAGCTATATGACAGATCAACAGCTCCCTGTCCTCCCACACTGATTTCACACTCCAAAGACCAGCAGGTTTCAAAGTTACCTCCACTGAGGGACAGCCCAGCGGCAAAAAAAAAAGATTACATGGCTCCTGTCCGAAACAAGAGTTTAATTAGATGTTATTCACACCCTAATGAGGTTAATTGCAGTATGCCAGCATCACCAATTAACTCATAACTGCCAAACCCATTCATCCAGCCATCACATTGCCTGCAATTAGCAGCACACTACATTGGCCCCTGTGTGTCTCACATCTGTGGCAGAAAATGTAAAAAGACCAAACACCCCTTTTCAATCATTAAAGCAGGATTGCAAAAATTGAGACGGCATGGAAATTTGGAAAGTCAAAAAGCAAGAAAAAGGGAAGGTGACAGTTATGGGGGGGATACAAAACAGGGGTAGGGAAGGAAGGAACCCACATGCACCCTCCCCTGGACATTTTTGAGGCATTCAGGACACCCAGGACACCCTACAAAATTTTGTGATTTTTTTTTCAAAAGGGTGAGGGACTGGGGAGAATATCCTCATGTGACTTACCTAGCGTGGGGGTGATTTTGCCATGTTTCTGCCCCACTGGACTCAAAGAAGCAAAGAAGCATGAGAAGGCCCTCCATTGTTCCCACCAAGATCTTAGAGCTCGAATGGGTTCATATAGGGGGATATGGTTCTTCAAATAGCCTGGACTCAAGCCATATACTGTAGTTCCACAGCCTGGGATTAACCACCAAGAAGGCAGCTATGTGAGGTAAACAGCAGCTTGGAAGGGGAAAATTATCATTTAAGTGACACAGCAGTAAAGGGTTAAATATTACCTTGCACTGTCCCCACTGCTGCAATGGGCTCCCTCTTTCCTGTAACTGCAACTGAAAAAAGAAAATGCTGGGGGATTCAGTCACCCACATTATATGTAGTTTGGACCTGATGTTTTTGAAGTTACAGCTAAGCAAATTGTTTTCTACCTCACTCACCAGCAAAGGCCAAGCTGGGTTGGTTAACATTCCTTATAATGTATGTGTAATAGTAATGACCCATTACCATTTCTGAATAGTTTGTACATTAAATAGCAGCCATGCTGTGCATAGCACTCAGAAAACTAGAGGGCTTACCGCACTCCAAAGAAAAGCAGCAGTGAAGATGCCAGCCACAGATGCAGGTGAAATGTCAGAAAGAAACTATTCCAGAACATGGCCTGTTTTACCTTGGCCTCACAGCCCGGAAAAAAACCCAAGGAAAAGCAGCAGTGCAACAGGAAGGCTCTGTCTTCCATGCTGTCTTTCTGTACAACATCGTCATTCTTTTGTTCTGGTCCCATGAGAGACCGAGGTAAACCCACATCTTTTTGCTAACGAGAAAACCCCATTAGCAAAAAGACACAGTTTTACCTTGGTCTCCCACAGGACTAGAATGGCAGAACACAGGAAGAATGACAATGTCATGCAGTAAAGCAGCATGGAAGATGGAACCTTCCTGCTGAACTGCTGCTTTTCTTCGGAGTGCAGTAAGCCCTATACAGTACTCTGCTAATGAACCACCTTTCAGAAATAATCCAACATTTATAATAAATTCGGGTCCAGACAGTCTAAAAATGGAGGATGGGGAGCAGAGGAAACTAGAGCCCCTGCCTAAAGGTTGGTTGCCTGGGGAAACCCCTAAGGCCTGCAGGAATGATAAGGAAAAGAAGGCTGTTGTTGCAGTCAAAAGTGATAGAGACTGTAAAGGGAGAGATTGAACCTCTTCTCTGGGTTCACTCCATGCATCTGAAAAAGTAGACCTAGGACTTTTTCAGACAAGGGTTACCACACAAGAAGCTTGCAGAAGAGGTACGGCACTGTTGTGCAGCAGGGGGTCCATTTCGGACAACGCCATCCCTCTCTCGGTATTGTCCATGCCATTTCCGTGTACGATTGAAGGCAGCCGCGCTACATTTTACTCACGGAAGTTGTCTGCAAAGTTGAACTCAAAGCCACTGTCCATCCCATCGGGGATGGAGGACCTATTAGAATGGTCTGCCCTCGAAGGCTAATGGAACCAATTGGATTCCAGAAAGCCTTAGAAGGTTCATTGGTTGGTAACGCCGGTGATTCTGTTGAAGCCATGGTCAATACCTGGAACACCGATCTGACCAAGGCTATTGACACGATCGCTCCCAAGCATCCTCTCCAACCCACTTCAAATCGCCAACCATGGTATACCGAAGAACATACGAAGTTGAAGCAGGTTGGACAACGACTAGAGTGTGTCTGGTGAAAAACTTGGCTCTTGTCTGACAAGACTCTTCATAGGAAATTTCTTCATTCCTACAGAGAGGCAATACGTGCTGCAAGGAAATCCTCCTTTTCTGCATGTATTGCATCTGCAGAGTCTCGCCCGGCAGAGCTGTTTAGGGTGGTGAGGGAACTGACACAGGTTCCACCTGTGCAGAACCCATTGCTAAAACTGACAACGGCCTGCTGTGATGCATTTAACAACTTCTTTGCAGATAAAATCTATCAGATAAGAGCCAACTTGGACGCCGGGGTTGTAGCAGATTCAATTGACGAGGTGTCCAGTAACTCCGTTGATGAGGTTATATTGGATCAATTTCAATCTGTAAGTACTGATGCAGTGGACAAGCTCCTCGGGAGAGTGAGGAAGACTACCTGCCCTCTTGGCTGGCCGTCCAGGGCTGGTCAACCTTCATGGCTGGCCATCCAGGGGGGTGATGCCTTGAGGATGTTCCTTAGGGAACGTCATGTTCAATCTTGCTTGAAGGAAGCAACAGTTAGACCGCTCCTAAAAATACCTTCCCTTGACCCTCTGGACATGAAGAACTATAGGCCAGTCTCCTTATTACCTTTTTTGAGCAAGGTGATTGAGAGGGCGATCGCTCTCCAACTCCAAGCTGTCTTGGAAGAAATCGATTATCTAGACCCATTTCAAACTGGGTTTACAGCGGGATTTGGAGTTGAGACTGCCATGGTTGCCTTGGCTGATGACCTTCGCCTGAGCATCAACATGGGTAGTGTGACCCTGTTGGTGCTACTGGATCTCTCAGAGGCTTTTGACACAATAGATTATGACATTCTCTTGGATCGTCTGAGAAGGCTAGGAATTGGAGGCACTGCGCTGCAGTGGTTCTGTTCCCTTCCTCTCCGGCAGATTCCAGAGGGTGATGCTCGGGGACAGTTGCTCTGCAAGGAAAGAGCTTAATTGTGGCATCCCACAAGGCACCATCCTGTCCCCGATGCTATTCAATATATACATGAAGCCGCTGGGAGAGATTATGCAGAGGCATGGGGTGGGGTGTTATCAGTATGCTAATGACACCCAGATATATTTCTCCATGCCTCAGTCTTCAGCTCTGACTTCAGATGATATCTGTTCTCTTAAGGATTGTTTTAAGACAGTAATGGACTGGATGAGGGAAAACAGATTGAAGCTGAATCCAGATAAAATGGAGGTACTCACAGTAGCAGCCCCAAACCCAGGCATTGGGATACAATCTCCTCCAAGGACTATGTTCGCAGTCTGGGGGTGCTCCTGGACACGTCGCTCCAGATGATGAATCAGGTAAATGCGATGGCCAGGAGTGCCTGTTATCAGCTTCGGCTGATATGCCAGCTGCGCCCTTTCCTTGAAGTCGGGGATCTTGAGACTGTGGTACATGCTCTGATAACCTCCCATCTTGATCTCTGTAATGTACTCTACATAGGGCTGCCCTCGTGCTTGGTCCAGAAACTCCAACTAGTATAGAATACGGCAGCCAGGCTGGTCTCGGGTACATCTAGGAGAGACCATACAACACCGATCTTAAGATCACTCCGCTGGCTGCCCATTAGTTTCCGGGACCAGTACAAGGTGTTGGTTATCACCTTTAAAGCCCTAAATGGCTTGGGTCCAACCTATCTTCAGGACCGCTTCCTTCCATATAATCCTCCCCGTGCACTCAGGTCCTCTGGGAGGAATTTGTTACAATCTTTAAAAACTAGGCTTTCTTCGACCTAGTCGAAGGCCTTTTCGGTTATTGCTCCCAGATTATGGAATGGCCTGCCAGATGAGATCCGTCATATTACCACCCTAAATAGCTTTTAAAAAGCTCTTAAGATGGATGTCTTCTGGCAGGCCTGTCCTGAATAGATACCCGGCCATCAAAAGAAAGGAAGGAAGGAAGCAAGGAAGGAACGAAGGAACGAACTGAGCTTGTCCCAATCTTGCCACGACCACAGTCCATTGTTTATTTATATTTATTTTTATTTTAAAATTTAATTTTATATTTGTATTTTTTAAATATGTTTCAATTCTTAAATTATTTAATTGTATTTTAAGGGGGCGTCGGATTGAGGGTCTGGATGTATATTTTAATTGTTGTAAGCCGCCCCGATTGCGTTTCATAGAGGGGCAGGATATAAATAAAATTTTATTATTATTATGCTGAGGTTAGAATAGGGCACCCACATAATCAACAAGATGTTTCTGGGTTGTGATTCTTTCTGTGTTGTCATTTCTCTTCAACACTTGCCCTAAACTGATTTAGAACCACATATGCTGTGGCCTAGGAACAGAGCAGCGATATTGAGAGTTAATATTATGGGGAGAGAAGGAAGAGAGAAATCTGAGGTTGAAAACAGTGTTTTTCAGTACAGTCAGAATCCTTTTGGGGTTTATTTTTTAATTTTATATTACAACCTCTCCCTCCGCATTTTGCAATAATGTAAAGACAATAATAAAACTGAAATACAAGTGCTATTTACTCAGAGATAAATTGATTTTTGCCTCTATATCAGTCTTCCTAAATTAAGTGCCCTCCAGATGTGTTGGACTACAATCCCAAGTGTAATCCAAAACTTTTGGAGGATACCCAGTTGGGGAAGGCTGATCTGTATAATTCACAAGAAAATGACACTGGTGCATGATTGCTCAGATGTAAGACACATTCTGTTCAATAATGCTTACTCCCAGGCAACTGTGTAGAGGGCTACAGCCATACAGTCTAAGACTATTCATCTCTAGTCAGAGGTAGGCCCCACTGAACTCAATGGGACTTTAGTCCCAAGTACAGTAAGTGTGCAGTTACTCTATTTGTTTTGCCCCTGTCCTGCATTCTGCTGTTGTGAAGCAAAATACTGTAGCTTCTGATGGTAGACTGTATTTTCTCTCTCTCTCTCTCTCTCTCTCTGGCTTTTCTTCACAAACGAAGATTCAGGAAGGACTCATCCCACGCTTTCTGCAAGCACGCTGATGACTAAAAAGGCCAATCTGAGATAAAACAAGTCCGGTTGCAGAAAGCACGGCAGAAGGTTTCCTTGGGTGATGTTTCTGGGTTGTGATTCTTTCTGCATTGTCGTTTCTCTTCAAGACTTGTTCGGCGTGAGTTCTCAAATAAGGCTGCAGCATTGTGGATAGTGCGTCTCCATGCCTCCCGATGTGAGGCCAGGGCGGACCACTGTTGGTGATCAATTTGGCCAAGCCTGAGATGTTGTTTCAGGGAGTCCTTGTATCACTTTTTTGGAGTGCCCCTCTTACGCTGATCTATGGTGAGTTCACTGTAGAGTACTATTTTTGGGAGGCGATGGTTGTCAGGCTCCCCCTGAATTCTGGGGTTTAGAGTGGAATTCATGGAAGACCCTAACATGAGGCTGCCTCTGGCCTGTTTTCCTTGCCTAGGCCCCTGAGGCTTTGGAAAGGTGCCAGCCTGCCTTGTTGGCCTAGGAACGCTGCTCTCCACAGCGACTCAAGGTCAATGCTCCAGGTGCGGGCCAGGCTGTTCCTCCTTCCTAGATGCCATTCTCATGCTGTGGGGGTTTATCTGGGGTGTGTGTGCTAGCCTGTATTCAGTTTCAGCTTTGTTCTATGTTCCTGACACACGTTTCCTTACCAATAAAGAATTTCTATTGAGTGAATGCGAGTGTGTGTTCTTGGTATATCACAGTAAGCCGACACTGAATTTTAAAACTTAACTATTTGAGGGGTTCTACCCACAATGTCAGACAACACGGAGGCTGGAACCCAGATGGAGAAAGATCTGGCCGCAGGCGGCAGCCAGGGGGCCGGAGCACTGGGGGATGGTGCCGGCATGTCGGGGGATGCTGCAGGAGTGCCTGAGGAAGACTGGAGCCATGCCCACCAGAGGGCTGGAAGGCTTACACATCCCTTCAACCTAATGGAGCTAGGAGCCAGACAAGCCCTGGGGAGGGGCAGCCTACCCCACTCTGACATTCCAGTGCGTGGAGCTGGAACGGCCATGGGAGACAGCTGGCTCTGGTCAGACCAACGAGGCTGGAAGGGGCATAGGTCCTGGCGGTGGGACAAACCACTAGCCGAGGGGCACCGAGAGCCGGGGGTGCGGTTTTCACTTGCAGAAGTAGGAGCTAAGGTCCAGCAGTTAAAGCAGCAGAGGAGGTTATGCAGACGAGCCTCCTGGAGATCCTGCAGAGACTACCTCAGCCACCAGCTGCCCCTGGAGGGGCCCAGCCTCCCCAGAATAAACCAGCACCAGCACCGGTACCCGGGGGAGGGTACCTGCTGTGCCTGCGGGGGTCCCTGGCCTGCCGGCTCCTGGACCAGTACCCCCTGGGGGAGCTGGTCCGGTCAAGCCGTGGGAAAAACCGCGGGGGCTGAAGCACTGAGACCTAAAGGCAACCTTTGATGGAGATGTGGCAAAGCTACCATACTTCCTAAGGTGATGGGGTTTATGTCCCAGTGGGATGAGGAGTTCCAGGCAGAGGCCGAGAAGGTGCAGTATGTGTCCAACCAGCTAGAGGAGAGGTGGCGCAGTGGCTGGTGGGGCTTTACAACATGGGGGCTCCAGAATTAGGGAGTTTCCATGACTTCATGATGGCCCTACGGGCTCAATTCGAAGACCCCCTGAGAGTGAGGCGGGCCCGCACAGACCTTCAGCAATTGAGGCAAGGTTCGAAGTCAGTGGGTGAGTATGCCTCTGAATTTCGCCGCCTGGCCAGCCAGGTCCCTGACTGGACCGAAGCCATCAAGGTACAGTTTTTCCAGGATGGGCTGAATGCAGACATCCTTGAATGGGCGTTGTTCCAGGGGAACCCCGAGACCCTCTTGGGATGGGTGAGGCTAGCTGGAGAAGTGGAGACGCTGAGGCAAAGCGTCAAGCTGGCTCGGCACAGGCAGGGATCTGAGGGAAAGGCCACAGGGTCCACCGGGAAGAAAAATAAGGCAGCCCGACGAGGCGGAACCACGACAGGGGAGTTGAAGAGGGAGCGAAGGATGAGGAAAGGCTTGTGCTTACACTGTGGAAAAGGGGGCCACCGCATAGCCGAATGCCCAGAGAGGAGCCCTCGGGAACTAGTGGCAGCTGATAAGCCCCAGAGGAGCGAGGGGAAGTTGACAGCACCTAAGACCTCATCCAAACTCAAGCCCAAAGCAGCGGTGCGCACCTTGGTACCAGGCCACATGGCAGGGGAGTCTTCGGATGAACCAGATGACAGAGGCTCTTCCTTTTCCGACATGGAGCCAGCGGGAAACGGCTCCTGCCTGCCCTACTAAGCGCCTGAGGGCGGGCTAATCCTGAAGGGCGCCCAAGTGCTGTGGTGAGTGGGGTAAAAGGCTCTTTCTTCATAAGAGCCAAAATAGAGGTTGGAAAGGGGGGGTCATCCAAAAAGTAATGTTAATGGTTGATTGTGGATGTACCCAAGTACTAATTCACCCTCCCTGGTCAATGAGCTTGAAGTTAACACTATCAAGCTGGACAAGCCAGAGATGATGAAGGGGGGCCCTGCAAGGCTAATGACTGGTCCAGTACACATGAGAATGGGGAATCATCAGGAGGAGCTACAGTTTGTGATAGCCCCAGGTTTAGTTCCCACTGTAGTGGTGGGGCTAAACTGGCTAAAATTCCACAACCCCATCATAGACTGGGTGAAAGAGACAGTGACTTTTGCAGATCCTGTGTGTGTACAGGAGCACGGGGTGGGTGAAGCTTCCCCAGGGGGGTGTCCCTCTAGAGGCCAACTCATGGAACTGCACAACTGCTCTAGTCCAAGGGGAGCTGAAAGGGTTACCGGTGGAATACAAACCATGGCAATATGTGTTTGAGGAGAAGGAATGTGACATTTTGCCTCCCCACCGACCCTTTGACTGTGCCATTAAGATACTTTCCGAGACCAAGCTACCCAAACCCAGGATTTATTCCATGATGCCAGCTGAGATGGATGCCCTCTGGGAGTTCATAGATAAAAACTTGGCTTGCGGTTTCATCTGGCCCTTGACCTCCCCTTTGGGGGGCCCTGTGTTGTTCAGGAGTAAGTCAGATGGGGGCCTTTGTCTTTGCCAAGATTACAGGTCCCTGAACGTGATCAGCATGTCTAATCAGTACCCCTTCCCCTTGATGAAGGACATACTGGCCCATTTCGCCAAGGGGAAGATATTTACCAAACTGGACTTGAGCGAGAACTATTATAGAGTGAGGATCAAGGAAGGGGACAAATGGAAGACTGCTTTTAATTGCCTCCTGGGGGCTTTTGAATTTTTAGTAATGCCTTTTGGACTAAGTGGAGCCCCAGGAATTTTTCAGAACTTAATTAATGATTTACTGAGAAAATTTTTGTACAAGGGGGTGTTGGTGTATTTGGATGATGTACTTATTTATTCTGAGGATTATATGCCCCATGTGAAACTGGTGAAAAAGGTGCTTACTAAGTTGGGGGACAACTATCTGTATGCTAAAATATCAAAGTGTGAATTTCATCAGAGCCGCTTAGATTACCTAGGGTACTGCATCTCAAATAAGGGGATAGAAATGGACCCAGAAAAGGTAAAGGGGGTGCTGGCATGGGAGGCCCCTAGGACCAGGAAGCAGCTTCAGAACTTCCTAGGGTTTGCTAACTTTTACTGGTCCTTCATCCCTGACTTTGCTACGGTAGCCCTTCCACTGACTAACTTATTGAAGACCAAAAGGATGGGTGAAAAGAAATGAAAGGGAACGGAGAAGGCCATGAAACCTACCCAAAAGATTGTATGGTCAGACCAATGCCAACAGGCCTTTGACAAGCTGAAGAAACTTTTCACCTCTGAACCAATTCTTAAGCACCCCGACCCCTCCCAACCTTTTGTGGTCCAAGTTGATGCTTCAGACGTAGCAATGGGAGGGGTGCTGTTACAACGGGGTGAAGAGGGGGAGCTTAGGCCTTGTGCATACCTGTCCAAAAAAATTTAATGTGACTGAGCGAAATTGGCCTGTATGGGAGAAGGAGGCAGGTGCAATCAAACTGGCCTTAGAGGCTTGGCACCACCTGTTGGAAGGATCTTCCAAACCTTTTGAAGTTTCGACAGATCACAAGAACTTGGAAGCTTTGAAAACCCCAAGACGTTTGAACCCCAAACAGGTTCGGTGAGCCATTTTCTTTTACCGGTTCAATTTCACCCTGAGGTTTATCCCAGGACAAAAAAAAAAAAATCCTAGCTGATGCTTTGTCCAGACTCCCCCAACATGACAGCCAACAGAAGGAGGTGATTGACACAGTCTTCTCCCCCTCCCACTTGGGGTTGGCAGTCCTAACGCGCAGCAAGGCCAAATGTCAAGAGCCCCCAGCAAGCTCCTTTTTGGAGCCAGGGTTGGACTCTAAGGCAACTGGAAATGCCGGCCCTCCAGCAGGGGCCTCAGATCCCAGTATGGCCCCAGCCACGCCCATTTGCCATCCCCTTTCCCCGCTTCCCGGGATGATGGGGGTGGGTGGCGAGCCAAATGGTGGTTTTTGGCTCACCCCAGGGAGGTGGTCCTCTGAGAGGGCCTGGCTTGGAAGGGGGAGCGCCTATATGTTCCAGAGGCCATGAGGTCTGCCATCCTTAAGCAGTGCCATGATGTTAAAAGTGCTGGACATTTTGGATATGTGAAGACCTTGCATTTGGCACGGAGGCAGTTTTGGTGGCCAAAAATGAGGAGGGAGGTGGAGGAATATGTCAAGGGGTGTTCCACGTGTGCAATGGCGAAAGGGGGGGGAGGCCAAAAGGCTTGTTGCTGCCTTTGCCTACCCCATCCAAACCTTGGGAAGTCATCAGTATGGATTTCATAGTGGAACTACCTGAGAGTAGGAAAAAGACTGCTATTTGGGTGGTGACTGACATGTTTTCAAAACAAGCGCATTTTGTGGCCTGTAAGAAGCTCCCGACTGCCCCCCAGTTGGCCAGCTTGTTTCTGCAACATATTTACAGGTTGCATGGGGTTCCTGCTAAGATCGTTTCTGACCTGGGGGTTCGTTAACTTCCCAGTTTTGGAAAGCGTTCACAAAACTTCTGGGAGTCGAATTAGGGTTAAGCAGCTCCCATCATCCCCAGAGCAATGGACAAAGTGAACGTGTTAATCAGGTTTTGGAACAATATTTGTGGTGTTATGTTAACTTCCAGCAATCCGACTGGGTGGACCTTTTGCCTTTTGTGGAGGTTGCATATAACAATGCCACACACCAGAGCACTGGCTTCTCCCCTTTTAAGATTGTTCCCGAGCAAGACTTTAATCCTCTACCTTTAGGGGAGGGGTCTTCAAAGGACCCGGTCTCAGTGACCCAATGGAGTCAGAAGATTAGAGAAGCTTGGCTGAAAGTTGTATCAGCTTTGGACTTTGCAAAAGCGCGTTATAAACATCATTCTGACCAGAAACGGGACCCCACCCCGAAGTACGCCATAGGGGACTTGGTATTCTTGTCCACCAAGTTCCTTAAGAGCCTTCAACCCTCTAAGAAGTTGGGGCCTAAATATATTGGTCCTTTTCCCATTGTTAGAGTGATAAACCTGGTGGCTTTTGAACTGTCGCTACTCAAGCTGTACCGTAATGTCCATCCTGTGTTTCATTCTAGCTTGCTCAAGCTGGTGTGCCCTCCAGATCGTCATCATCCAAACCCTGAACCCGCACCCCATCCTATCTTGGTCGACAAAGATCAGTATTTTGAAATATCTGGTGTTTATCTGGGGTGTGTGTGCTAGCCTGTATTCAGTTTCGGCTTTGTTCTATGTTCCTGACACACGTTTCCTTACCAATAAAGAATTTCTATTGAGTGAATGTGAGCGTGTGTTCTTGGTATATCACATGGTTCTCCATCCTAGAAATATGCACTGCCCAGCGCAGCTGTGTTCTCAATATCATGGCCTCAATGCTGGTGATCCCTGCTTGCTCAAGGACAGCAACATAAAGTGTGTTAAGGGTTTGGGTTTTTTAAACATTTGGTTCAGCATTCTTAATTACCATTGTTATTGATTTTAACATTTCATCAGACAGTCAGAGGATAAAGAACTAGTATAAATATCTGTCAGGAATTCAAAGGATAGGAAGACAGATTTTGTAAGAAGACAGCTGTAGAGGAGAAACTGACATTTACTCAGCTCTTCAGCAGCTCCTACTGACATAAAGGAATTAACAGCTCAATATGAGAACTATAGTAAGTCCAACAAAAGGGTAATATACATGTTATCACTTAAGGCAGATAGCTATTGAAGAAAAACACCAGAACATTGCTGTAACAGCACAAATTGTGTGTGTGTGTGTGTGTTTGGCTCTGCATTCCTCCCCCCTCCCCCACATGCCAGGATCACAGGAATTAAAGGATATTATCTGAATCTACTCCACTTTTCCCCTCGCCTCTTTCTGTTTTGAATTCTAGATTGTAAACTCTGAAACCAGAGAAATGCAAACTCTCACACACTTTTATACTGCTAAATAACAATTCTCCACATTTTCAAACATCAAGATTACTCAGTAGAGAGAGAACTACCACCAGTTCAAGCCATGATACAAACATTGTGAATCAGAATCCTGTTGTTCTTCGGAGCCTGGTGATTAAGGAAAGCCATATTTGCTTGGAAAGTTACTTTTAAGAAGAATGAATGAACAGCACCTCAATACTTGACGGAGAGCCTCTCTCCATATGTAGCAGTCCAAGTAAGCCTCTTTGCCCACAACAGCGGGAGTAATCCACTGTAGGAGGACATGGCAGAGGGATTTCTCTACCATGGAATGCCCAATGCTCAGAGGTCCAATTAGCAAAGACACTGACACCAACTAAAAACATGGTTTTTTTCCCTAAAGCCTTTGGGGCCTAATTTAGTTGATCCCAATTTGCACATGATTTCACATACTTTCAACCTGTTTTAACTGGTTTTAACTTGTCTTAACATGTAAAATTGCTTTTGATCTGTTTGAATTATTTCTGTTGTCTCAAATAGTTTCAAATTTGTTAAAGTGATGTTATTGTATGACACACTGAGATTCTGTATAGAGTGGGACAGAAATCTTTAATCAAATAAATAAATAAATAAATACAGTGGGACCTCTGTATCCACTGATTCATTATCCACTGATTCAATTATCCACGGGACACAAAACAGCACACCTGCCATAGAGTCTTCCTAGAAAATGTGTCATCTCTAGCCATTTTCTAGGTCCTCCAATGCAACTCTATGGTATTTTAAACTGGAAGCCCCATTATTTTCAATGGCATTCACTATTATCCACGGTTTTTGGTATCCACAGGCCCCCTCCCAGAACCAATCCCCAGCGGATATGGAGGTCCTACTGTAAAATGGCTTGCTGAAGACATTCATGAGTAACCAGTGGTAGGATGATGACCTGGGTCACATTTTTCTTTCTTTTCTTATTCGTTTTTCTTACAATGTTCCATATTCTACTGATTTCTTGCCTCTGTCTTAAAGTTATTCCCCTATGGTCCAAGGTCAGTTGTACCCTCAGGCAGGTTTTAGGGCATCAGTGACAGCAGCCACATCGCCGATTCTTCTTCCTGACATCCCTAGTCATGTCCCTTTAATTGGCCTACTGTCCTCAGTTGTGGTGAGGATGGAATGCTCCACTGGAAGCCAGGTTAAACCTCCAGCCAAAGTGGAGCCTCTCTGCCTAGAATGAGTGCATGGATTTTGTCCTTTGCGTCTCTCTCCAAAACATCTTGGATTGGCCCTGTCCATACTCCTTTTTTGCATTCCATTGAATATCACATCTTCAAGAATTAGCTCTGGTTTTAACTACAGCAGTGGGAAACCTTTGTCCTTTTTGTTATTTTGGCTTACAACCTCCATCAGCCCCACCCATCATGTTCTGGAGCTATAGTGCAAAAACCCTTGGATGGTAAAATGTTCTACACATTGTTCAATGACTTCTCCATCTCTAGCAGCTTGCAGCTTCATCAGCCTCTTGAATGTAATTATTTGACAACCTATCAAGAAATGTTATTTTGTGTTTCAGTATAACTGAGGAGGAATTTGGCCATATCATCATTCTGGTGTTCACCCTCTTGTGGGCTTGAAGTTCAAATGAGGGATGAATTAGTTGATATGTTATGTGAGTATATATGTTTAACATGTGTCAAGGCTTGCTATGGGAAGCAGTCTGGAGCAAGTCAGGGGAAGACCTTGGAAAAGTTACTTTTCTGGACTACAGCTCCCAGCATCTCCTAGTCATCACAGCCCACCAAAAAAGTAATGCTTCTGAGCAATGGTCAAGAGCCGGGAGCTGAAAGTCAGAACCAAAGAACATTCAGGATCCAAAGGTAAACCAAAATACAGGACCAAAGGATCATGGGCCCTTTCACACTACACAATTACAGCACTATGATTTCACTTTAACTGCCATGGCAACATCCTATGGAATCTTGGGGTTTGTAGTTAGGGAGTGGAATGTAGAGTTTTCAGACAGAGAGCTCTAATACCTCACTAAACTACAAATCCCATGATTTCAGAAGATACAGTCACAGCAGTTGAACTTGAACCATAGTGCTATAATTATGTAGTGTGAGAACCTGTTCAAGAAATACTCTAGTACTCCTTCCTGCCCAGAAGGAACCAGAGGCCACCCTGAACAGACAGAATCAGTCCAGGTCTTTACCGAGAAGGTGCTAACTGAACATTCAGTGGTTCTACATACTGGGCAATCCATTTCCCAGACTTTTATGCAGTGTCACTAAATAAGGCAGTGGCAGCTAATGGTTTCCATGTCAGTGGTGAATCCAATCCAGACCAATTCTGACCAAACTTTAAAGAAACTATCCAAGGTATTGAACCTTATCCCCACAACCAATTCAGCATCTTGGACAGCTTCTTTAAAGTTCAGATTAAAACCTGGAATGGATCTACTGAGCCATTGACATGGAAGGCATGACCTACCACTGCCTCTAAGTCTTAAAGGCTTCAGACTCCAACTATTTTAGCCCTCTACACAGGATACTTTGGCATGGATATATGATTCTCGACCTCAGGCCAGCTATCTAGCATCTTCATTGTGAAACAAGGGAGCGATGGCCATTGTTTCCACTTCAGCCTTGGTAGAAGCACTATTTATAAATAACTTGGATTTCTACAGATTTTTCAAAGAGTATGCAGTGGAAATTATATAACCATTAAATGAAAAACAAGCTAGGCTGTACTGATGTTAAAAACTACTGTTTCCATGCTTCTACATGAGATGCTACCTTCTAACTGCAGGCTAAGGCTAAGACATTACTGTTATTGTTCGCTGTAGCCCTACAGATCCATCCCTTGTAGTTTGACCCTTGTCATCAACAAGTCACGTGGCTATTATACTTTAATGTTGCAGGGCAACAAGTTCTATACACAACAGAAGAATCAGTGTGCCTCACCAGCTAATACTCAAACAAAAAGGACCACCAACCAAAATAGATTAGTTAGAAATTCCTAAATAAATAAATAAATAAATAAAGCCAACCTCCTCCCCTCAGCCCCCTTAACATTTTACATTTTCTTTAAATCCTCCTGGGAGTTTGACTCCTTTTCCATCTCCTTCTATTCAGATTTCTCAGGTATCCTTAAGCCTCTCCCACAGATCCATCTAGGTCTTTCCCCCCTTCCTTCTTCTAGGGCTCCCACCCCACAAGGTCTCCCAAACTCAAGGATTGTCATCCTCCCAGTGGTGTGTCATCCTCCACTTCATCCTCCCCACTGCAATTCAGCTGTTCCAGACATCTCCCCTTCCCTCTGTTTCACCCTCTCCACCTTCTCTTATCTCTGCCCTGTTCCCAATCCTGTCCTTCACTTTTCAACTCTTACAGCCTTCCTCCCCCTTCTGACCTCTGTTTGCTGTTTCTCTCTCTGCTTTCTTCCTCCCATGTCCTTCTCTCACTCACCTTCTTGCTTGCCTATCCACTCACCTTTCCAACTGATCACTTTCTTCTTCCCCTCCTGCCTCCCCCAGCCTTCTTTTCAATTCCCCACAATGTCTGTCAACTCCACCCCCACTGCCATTTCTTCAGCCGCTCTGCTCCACAGTGCAGCTGTTCTGGCTGCAGCCATGCTGTTGGCCTTCACCTTGTTTCTTCTGAGGTCCTCTGGAGCCTGTAGGTAAGTCAGAAGAAGGGGGCCTGCCGGAGGCAAGCAGCCTAAGACCTCCTCTGTGCACGACACTGGCTTAACCTCAGCAGCCAAATGATGGGTAAACACAGCAGAAGTAAGCTCAACTCAGTAGGAAAATCAGTTGCCCACAAACCAGAATAGTATCTAAATCCTCTTTCAAAGTATCATAAGTGTCAATCTCTAGTTCAGACTCAGTTTGTCCCATAACTGCTTATATTTATGTTTTTCATCTATTTGTTCAACCTTTCTTAATCCTTATGCACTATGATAATTAAAAAAAAAATTAGCACTATAAGAAATAAAGTATCTAAGTGTCAAATATTGGCACTTCATTAAATGGATACATATGCACCAAAATGGACACAGCTTCAAATGCACCAAAATGGATCCATCTGGCTAGGCACAACTGATCACATATACTCTTACATTAAATATATAGTGAAAACTCATCAGTGTGCTATGGGATATAAACCTCTTTGTTAAATAATACAACACTATGAATTCTTTGTACTGGCAACATGCAGCAGCCTTCTATATAGAAGGGATTCACAGTTTTCGCCTGCCTCACAGAGCCCTGTAAGGACCTACCAGGCCACACCCAGCATGTGTAGCCTGTGTTGTTCACCTCTGAATTAGAGAAAGAGTAGCAATAAAACATGTTTTGCTAATGTGACTATAATAATAATAATAATAATAATATTTATTTATATTCCGCCCCTCTGCAAACAATCGGGGCAGCTTACAACAGTAAAATAGTACACAGTATAAAACAACTCAAAATCCCTTCCCCCCCTTAAAACATTATTAAATCAATACAAATTAAAATCAGCATATAATGCAATTTATTAAAAACCCTTCCGAGCGAGCAGCATCAGTTAGGAGTAATGGATGGACTCAGAATATCTGAGTAAAAAAACAAAGGAATATTTAAGCAATGCATGTGTGAATATGGTAACAAAAAAAGTAGCTACCTTTGAGACTTATTTTCAAAAATTAATTGGAAAACAGATCACATCTTGTACAACATACCATACTAGGGGTACCAGGGCAGAACTACCCCAGTCCTTCATATTTCAGGGCCAAAACTTGAGACTCTTTGTGATATCATAGTTGACAGGCTCTAGTTATGACATGAAGCGTATCTTAAGAGTCAATGGCAGTTGCACAGAGGATGCCATTCATATCAAAAATACCATGTCTAACAAATGAGGAAAATACACACACACACTTTTCAAGGCAGTGCTTTCATCCTGAGATTCTTCACCCCCACCCTGGGAACCAGAGAAGAGAGTCCAGGCCCTGAAACTTGGGCCAGACCCTGACATCTGGGAACCTTATTCAATGCACAGATCAGAAATTATACCAGAGATGCTGTTGTTGTACAAAACTGGAACATAATGTCTATAATAACAAACCACTATTCTTTCATTTATCTACTCAGAATGCTGGGTGGATATCATTGAACACAGATTCTATACTGTTCAGGCCAACTGAAATTGCAGTCCAATTTTTTTATTTAGGGGTTCAGCAATATATCTTGAAGCACCCTTTGCTTTACAAATGTGTTGTTTTCCTCGTGATAACCATCCAATCATTTCCTGGACCCTCTTACACATATCAGCAGCAACATGGAGGCCCCAAAAACAACTGTGATCCCAAAGTGATGTGCTCTCAAATAATAATTTAGAATATTTTCCCTTGATAGAGACACATCTCATAAGGTATTGGGAATAACATTGGTGCAGCTTCCTTTTTGTTCGTTGAGCAAATAACCCTCTCTTCATTTCCTCTCTCACCAATCCTGCCTCAGAGAACGTCCATCTATTTGTTGGCTCTATATAATATAAATGGAAGCACGAGCTAAGCTGGAAGAATAGAGAGATGAACTAATTCACACATTCAGTCAGTTCTGAACTTGGAGAAGTTACTTATCTGGACAATTGTCAGAATCTCCCAGTCAGCATGTCTGCAGTCCAAAAATTAACTTTTCTGAGCACGAGTGAACCTCAGGAGCAGGGGAAGGTTTCAGTGAACCACTGCTTCTCTGCTATTGCTATTACATTTCACATTACTAGGGCCACTGCCATCCCACAGGCTGCATTCATCTGGAAGTCTGAACAGAGCTTGTAGTGGGAAATCTTTGGACCTCCAGATATTTTGGCCTGCAAATCCCAGCATCCACAGCCAGTCAATGATCTGGGATTGTGAGAGTTATGGGGACCAAACATTTGGAAGGCCACTGATTCCCCACCACTAAATTACCATTTGCACATTTTATGTGCATGATGAGGATGTAAGCCTTTTGCAAGGTACATGGGTAGGTGCTATTCAGACCATCAGACCCATAGTTGAAAAGAGAAAAAATGGGGAAGATTTAGATTCATTCTGATCTATAAGAAAAGGACTGTGAAAGGAGCCTTGATTTCCTTTCTAGTCAGTGCTTGAGGTAAAGAGAAGGGAAGGAGCACAGCCTACTTATACATTTTTCTAGACTGAAGCAATATTTATCATTTTGTGGGGAAAGATAAATATTGCAAGGCAAAAAAAGAACATTGCAAAATATTCTCCCCATATACTCCCCTTGTATATGTGTGGTAAGCACAATGTTCCCCGTTGAATTTTTTAAAATCTGTCATCTTTCTTCCTTTCTTTCAGAATATTCCTGAAGACATTTCTCTCTAAATTACTATTTTTCCCCTACCAAAGAGTTCAGATATTTTGGCAGCCACAACAAAGCTGTACAGCATCTTACATAGAAAGAAAACTGCATTGGACTTTTAAACTTCACTAATATAGGTGCAATTCTTTACAACCAGATAAAGGTTTGATGTATTTCTAGGCATATCAGTGGGATTAGACTCAGAATATGGGAAAGAAGCAGCTTTTCTATTGCAAAATAGTTTCTACCTATCCATATCCTAGTTAAAGCCCTCTGCTGGCTGATACACACATTGCTAAATTCTATGTGGAATCTAGCTGTTGGACAGAATGCCCCTGTCATAACACAAGTGACATAGCTCTTGTTTGTGTTCAGGTAGTCTTGGAAACTAAGCAGGGTTAGCCCTGGTTATACTTAGATGGGAGACTGCCAATGAATAACAGATGCTGTAGGCTATATTGCAGAGGCAAAAACTGGCAAAACCACCTCTGATTATCCCCTGCCCAAGAAAACCCTATGAAATTCTTGGGGTCACCATAAATCATTAACCTCTTAACCATAAATAACCATAAATTTATGGGGTCACCATAAATCGACCAGCGACTTGGAGGCATATATACAGACAGTCTCTACTCCAGACATGTTGTACATTGGCACATTCTAAGATTTGGTTCTGGGCTTGACCTACCATTAGGCAGAGTCTGGCAACCGCCTAGGAAAGAAGATGCTGAAAGGTGACAACAAGGTATTGGAAGAAAAATAGGGTAACCATATTTTGAAAAGCGAAAAAGAGGACACATTTACCAACTGACTACTTCAGAACAACTGATTTCTATGACAGCTCTCACTTTAAATACAGTTAATAAGGGAGATATTAGATTGCTGGCAATCTAACTCAGCCAAAACTTCAAGGTCTAGCAAATTCCTTACATGCCTGGAAGACAATTTCATGGTCCAAAAGGTGGAAGAGGCAACAAGGGGGTCAGCTATTTTAGATCTGATCCTAACCAACAGAGATGACCTGGTTAATGGGGTGCAAGTGGTGGGATCCTTAAGTGAGAGTGATCATGTTCTCCTGGAGTATGTTATACAATGGAAAGGAGAAGCCAGACATAGTCAGACATGCATTCTTGACTTTAGGAGAGCTGATTTCAATAAACTCAGGGAAATACTGGGGGTGATCCCATGGTCAGGAATACTAAAAGAGAAGAGACCTCAAGAAGGATGGGACTTTCTCAAAAGGGAGATACTGAAGGCACAATTTCAAACAGTACCATTGAGGAAGAAAAATGGGAGGTGTCTCAAGAAACCAGGATGGATGACTAAAGAAATATCAACAGAGCTAAGTTTTAAATGGAACATGTATAGGAAATGGAAAAAGGGGGAAATCACCAAAGAAGAATTCAAACAGATAGCGAACACGTGTAGGAGTAAAGTAAGAAAAGCTAAAGCACCGAATGAGCTCAGGCTTGCTAGAGAGGTTAAGAACAATAAAAAGGGTTTTTTTGGGTATGTCCGCAGCAAAAGAAGGAAGAAGGAAATGATAGGGTCACTACGTGGAGAAGATGGCAAAATGCTAACAGGGGAAAGAGAAAAGGCAGAATTACTCAACACCTTCTTTGCCTCAGTGTTTTCAGAAAAGGAAAAGGAGGACCAACCTGAGGAGAATGGAACAGAGGACACAATAGGGGAAACCCAGCACAGAATAAGCAAAGAGGTAGTACAGGAATACCTTCTTAATCTAAATGAATTTAAATCTCCAGGACCAGATGAACTACATCCAAGAGTATTAAAAGAGCTGGCAAATGTAATCTCAGAGCCATTGGCAATAATCTTTGAGAACTCCTGGAGAACAGGAGGAGACCCAGCAGACTGGAGGAGGGCAAACGTTGTACCCATCTTCAAAAAGGGGAAAAAAGAGGATCCCAACAATTATCGTCCAGTTAGTCTGACATCAATACCAGGGAAGATTCTAGAGCAAATCATTAAACAGAGAGTCTGTGAACATTTAGAAAGCAATGACATAATCACAAAAAGTCAACATGGGTTTCAGAGAAACAAGTCATGCCAGACTAATCTGATCTCTTTTTTTTTGATAAAATTACCAGCTTGGTAGATGAAGGGAACACTGTGGACATTGCATACCTTGATTTCAGTAAGGCCTTTGACAAGGTTCCCCATGACATTCTTGCAAACAAGCTTGTAAAATGTGGGCTAGACAAGTTAACTGTTCAATGGATTTGTAATTGGTTGACCGGCCGAACCCAAAGGGTGCTCAACAGTGGCTCCTCTTCGTCTTGGAAAGATGTGACCAGTGGGGTGCCACAGGGTTCTGTCCTGGACCCAGTGCTATTCAACATCTTTATCAATGACTTGGATGAGGGAATTAGGGGCATACTTATCAAATTTGCAGATGACACCAAATTAGGAGGAGTAGCTAATACCCTAGAGGACAGAGTCAAAATTCAGAATGACCTGGATAGACTGGAGAGCTGGGCCAAAGCTAACAAAATGAAATTCAATACGGAGAAATGTAAAGTACTGCATTTAGGGCGGAAAAATGAAATGCATAGATATAGGATGGGAAAGACCTGGCTGAACGAGACTACGTGTGAAAGGGATCTAGGAGTCCTAGTAGACCACAAGTTGAACATGAGTCAACAATGTGATGCGGCAGCTAAAAAGGCCAATGCGATTTTGGGCTGTATCAATAGAAGTATAGTGTCTAGATCAAGGGAAGTAATAGTGCCACTCTATTCTGCCTTGGTCAGACCTCACTTAGAATACTGTGTCCAGTTCTGGGCACCACAATTCAAAAAGGATATTGACAAATTGGAGCGTGTCCAGAGAAGGGCAACTAAAATGGTGAAAGGTCTGGAAACGATGCCTTATGAGGAGAGACTTAGGGAGCTGGGTATGTTTAGCCTGGAAAAAAGACGGTTAAGAGGCGATATGATAGCCCTGTTTAAGTATTTGAAGGGATGTCACGCTGAGGATGTATCAGGCTTGTTTTCTGCTGCTCCAGAGACTGGAACACGGAGCAATGGATGCAAGCTCCAGGAACAGAGATTCCACCTCAACATTAGGAGGAACTTTTTGACAGTAAGAGCTGTTCGGCAGTGGAACGCACTCCCTCGGAGCGTGGTGGGGTCTCCTTCCTTGGAGGTCTTTAAACAGAGGCTGGATTGCCATCTGTCAGGGGTGCTTTGATCAAGATTTCCTGCGTGGCAGGGGGGTTGGACTGGATGGCCCTCGTGGTCTCTTCCAACTCTGCAATTCTATGATTCTATGATTCTATGTGTTCCTGGGCTTTACTTCTTTAACAGAAATGTTGGTACCAGAGGTAGAAATAAAATGGAAAGAAAGAGAGATAGGATCCTACATCACAAAAAAGAAGAGCAGGTCAACACATTCCAGTGCACTTTTTATTCAAAACTACCATTATGCACATGTGAAAGGTCGGGTAAGCCTTGCATAAGTATACAAAAATATTTTGAAACTACTGGGGAGCACTTGAAAGCTTCTTCCAAAATGGAGCCCAGGATCATTTTTTCTTTCTTTAAACAGTTTCCATTTTTTGTATGATTTCCATTTTGATGACAAAACTTATAGATCTCTGGTTTTTTAACATGCCAGGGTTGCTGTTGAGACAGGCTTATCTGCTTTCCCCTTTTCTTTTGCTCTCATATGTCAGCTGTGACTTGCCTTACTGGTCTTACATCTAGGATAAACTTTGCATGCTCTCTTGCACAAGAGGGGGAGGCGAAGGGGCTAGCATCCCTTTCCGTTCTCCAAGGCTGTTAAGGAACATCAGTAGCTGCTTGGCCAGCCGCTCGGAGGGTGGGGGAGAAACACCCCCACCTCCCTCTCCAAGCGGCTAGCCAGGCTAAGGCGATAAATCAAGATGGCGACACCAGGTGCTTGCCCTGTTAGCAAGCCCCGCACCACACTCATCTGGCCAATCAGCTTTGTGCTTCCTCTTCTCTGGGAAATAGATTCAAAGTGAATCGCTTGTCCCAACGAGAGGAATGCGCCTTCCCCTCACTGTTTTTTAAAAACTCCGGGAAAGCTGTGAAGGCTTTTCCTTCAGAGTTTTTGATGTTTTTGACCCCCTTCCTTCTGAATAAGCCAATACAATGCAGGCTCACATTAAGACAGTTAGGATTCTTCTTGCATTCCATGAGGAGTATTTTCACCATTTAGACAGCCCCATAGCTACAGTAGGATCACTTAGAGTAGAGTTTTCTTTCCCAGGCCAGGCTTTATTGCATTGTTTATGGCAAACACACTGCTGCAACCCAATACTGAATGTCTGCCCTTCTCCAGCCTGCCTTCACCATCCTCCCCAATGCCTATGCTGCAAAACAAACAAACAAACAAACAAACGACTTCCAGCTAGACAAAAGATAAAAAATGGGGGTGGGGTGGGATTAACTCCTGTAAAAAGACTCTGTAAAAAGGAGCTTCTTTGTCAGAGGCTTTGGTAACTGAGGTAGGCCTCTACCTCTACTATACAAAGGTTATAGGGAGCATACGACTCCCTTGCTGAAACAGCTTTACTGGCTACCAATCTGCTTACAGGCACAATTCTAAGGTCCTGTCCAAATGGTGAAAAGTATCCAAATGGCATTCGCATGGAAGGTAACCTGTCTAAACAGACATTTTCATCAATAAGTCTCATTCAGAAGGGAGGTAGCCAAATCCACCATAAAGCTCCGAAGGGAACCCTTTGGAGCTTTTTTCACAGTTTTTAAAAAGCTCTGTAAGGGCATGTGAATGTGCGATTGTTAGGACAGTCACATTCACGTTGCTGCGACCAGGTATAGTAAGCTGATTGGCTGGACAAGCATGAGGACAGGGCTAAAAAACAGGGAAAGCGCCTGCTGCTGCCATGTTGGATTTTTGGCTAAGCGAAAGATTGGTAAGGAAATAAAATGGCGATCTTTCTCTCTCTCTCATTATTTTTTCTTTTGTAAATATGAAGTATTGCTTCTGTGTACCATTGTAAATAGTTTTTCTTTTTTAATTGGGCAGCAGCAGATTTAAAATGGTGAGTAAATAACTTGCAGCCACCATCTTGGCTGGGAGGCATGCAAAGTTTAAGGGAGCTCTTTTGACCATTAAGACAGGTCGCAGTGCTGCGAATTGCTGTTTCTTCAGAGGAGATCATATTTTCTCCCTCATATAGACAGGACCTAAGTGATGCTTTTGACATATTAAGCTCTATATGGTTTAGGTCCAGACTACAGTTAGCCCTCTACATTCATTGGGGTTAGGGGGACAGGGCCCCACAAAAGTGGAAAAAATACAAGTATCTCTAGTCCCCTCCCAACCATATTTAATACACAAAAAGTATGATCTGCAGATTCAACCCATCATGGATGCCTTCTAGGTGGCAGGGTTCTTTTGCAAGGCAGAAGCAGGGAGCTGGTGGGGCTTAATGCTGCCTCTGCTGCTACCCTATGCCATTTTTATTAGGGACTTATAAGTCTCACTGCATGTTCTCAGTCTCATGAGACTTGCAGTCTTTATTAAAAATGGCATAGAGCAACAGCAGAGGCAGCAGCAAATAATCCACGAATAATCAAATTTGCAAATGTTAAACCCACAAATGTGGAGGGGCAACTGTATTTGAAAGTCCTTATCTATTTACACAAGCCTGCCCAAGTCTTATGATATACAAGGGGTGGCTTTCTCTACATCCCACCACCCTCCCAGACTTGGTTGGTGTAGACACAGGAGGGAGCCTTCTCTGTGCCTGCTCTTAGGCTTTGGAACTCCCTCCTGAGCAAGATTCAATCTGTCCCCTCTCTCTTGTTTTTTGTTTGTTTGTTTGTTTGTTTTTGCTGGCAGGCAAAGACCTTCTTGTTTAAACAGGCTTTGGCTAACCAGAGTGGAGTGATGTGTATGCTGTTTTACTGTGCATTGTGTATTTTTAAGAGTTTGAATTGTTTTAAATTTTAATGTTTTAAAAATAGTGCTTTAATTGAATGTACTATTTAATGCTTTTTAAACTTTTGTACTTCATACTGTTTTAACTGCTCTGCTTTAATTTATGCTATAAGCCACTTTGAATCCCATTCAGGAGAAAAACAGGATATACATAAAATAAATAAATAACAAAATAAGCTGTGGGGATTGTGTATTTAAATAACAATTTTGCCTCCCCCTTCTCCACCTCTTCAGACAGCAGCCTCACCTGCTCCACCAAGCCGTTCCATCACCCCCACGCGGTTGGAGGCTTCCTCAGCTGCCTTGCTTGGCCAGCTTGCCTTCCCCTTCTGGGTCTGTCTCTCTTCTACCTCTCACCCCAAGTTGTTGTCTCTCCCTCCCCATCTCTCTCAGCATTTGGTTGGGCCTTCTCCTAGTGGAGCTCTCAATGGAACCAGCTAGACCGAGATGATAAGGAGGCATCAATGGGCAGGATACTAAGCAGCAGCAGAGATTTTAAAAATCCACCTGAACAGAAATTTTAGCTCTGGAGGGCTATTTTCTATGAAGTCCCCTTCTTCTGCATCCCCTTACCTACCTTGCTTAGGTCAGCTCCACCTGGAATACTTCAAAGTAGAAATATCAATAGCTAATATAACATAATGGCTAAGAGGCTAAATTACAGATCAGGAAGTAGGCAGTTTGAATCCTACCTATGCACTGAATTCACTAGGTTGCTTTAGACAATCTAGCCTCCATCAGCAACAATCCACCGCCTCTACCATCCTCCATCTGTAATAAGAGCACTAATAACACTGTCTTACTTTACAGGGTGGTTGTAGAGGTATATATGAAACACTTTGAACACCTGGCAGCAATATACAAATGGCAAGTATTAAATGTTATGCATTTCCTCATGTTCAGACATAAACTCATTCTGGGAGGCTCATCAGGGAAAAGCTTGGGAACAGGTACAAAGATTGCAACTTATTGGAGTACAACTCTGAGAATCCACCAGTCCAGAAAAGCAACTTTTCTTAGCTCTCCCACACACACACACAAACACACACACACACACACGGAGGGAGGGGGGAAGGAGAGAGTAATCCAGGCCACAATGTGCTATTTTATCCAGCTTGCAAGTTCCATATATTATGTGAAAATTACTAAATATCTTTTATAATATTGCAAATTTATTTGTTTAAAAACATACGTGGCTAGAAATTCTGTCAAATTCTTCTTTTTCACAACTTGATCTTCCAGGGTCAAGGATGAACTCTGATAAACTGCCCTTCTCTTTGGACTTTGCTATATCTCTTGTCTCTGCACCCAGTTTAGGGTCTCTTGTTCCCTCCACTGAATGCCTCAGACATGTCCTCATTTCTCAGCCTTAACGCTTTGTCTAGAACAGTGCTATTCGAAGTGGTGGTCTATGGACCGGTGATGGTACCTGAGCCATCAGCTGCCAGTCCCTGATGAGTTTCTAAGAAAGAAAGAAACAATTGGAGCTAACGGGTACAAATATGGTACCAGTTTCTGGCACACTGGAAAAAAACAATTGCTGGTCCCTATGTCAGACAGCTTGGGAAATACTGGTCTAGAAACAAAAGCAATAATAATTGCCTGTGTTACAATTGCTTCTGTTTCCTCGCCATCTTTTCTTTCTGCCTCTCTCTGTGAGAGATTATTTCTGCCTCTTTCAGTGAGATTATTACACTAATGTTAACATTTAATGAGGTCAGAAAGAGGAGAGTCTATTTTTGGTTGTTTGGGGTTTGTTTGCATTTTCCCCTTTGTTTCAAAGACACTGTTTCTGAATGGTATTGTTCTGACCAATATATATGTGTTTCTATGGCTGATGGTTCAAACCTGCATTTCTATTGCTTATAACCTTTTCCTCATTGCCTGTAAACATTGTTTCTATGGTTGTGAAATTTGTGGTTATTATCTTTTTATTGTTTGCAAACCTCAATTTTGTCTCCTTCATTTGGATTTGTCTCTATATATTATTAGTGAATTCATAACATAGCAAAAACAATGGGGGATTAGGAGAGAGATCCATAAATGTGGCCATGACTCAAACAAGAGTGTTCTTAAAACCAGGATTTTGAACTCTGTCTGCTACAAAAGGAGAAACAACAGAAAGTCCAGGGCCTCCTCCACCTCTCCCCAGCATCTCCTACCTGAAGCAGTTGCCTCACTCTGCCTAATGACAGAACTAGCTCTGACCTTGGCATTGCAAGAAATGACAATAGAAAATGGCATTAGGATATTAGGATGCAGTTCAGGGGGTTCTACAGGTTCTCCCATTGAGACACTGAGCTTTTGCCACACAGTTCACATACCCACCAACATTTCACAATGAAAATCAGGACATGTATGACCAACATCACAGTTTGGTCAAGATGGCAAACATTATTAATGAGGAAGGACGCACAAGCTAGGAGAGGCTGCAGCAGTTTGCTTTTGCCTAAATTTACTGGAAAGGACAAGATTCTGCCCCCTCCTCTCCTCTCTACCCTTGCTGAGTTAACAGAGTACAAATACTTTTGCACCTTAAACTCAATTTACAGCAACTGGAGTAAGCTGAGAACAAAGGAGGAAAGTGGGAGGATAAAAGAGACACTGGGTGATTTTAAAAGCAGCAGAGGAAATAGGATGATAGAAGAGTAATTAGGATTGTCCCTGAAAAATCAGAACAATTGGAGGGTATGAGTTTATGTTGTATGGACACCATTTCTGAAGACAGGGAGTCTGCCTCCTCAGTCTCAAGCCACAGAGATGCCTCACCTAAAATAGCTGCAAAAAAAAGTTCAAAGTGCAAAAGTCATTTGCTCTCAATTAACTCAGCAGGAGAAGAGGAATGGAGGAGGTGGAGTCTTGCCCTTCCGTATAGGCACATCCAAAAGTGAACGGCTCTGGCCAATCCTGGCTGGCCTTTTCTTCCTCATTAATAATTTTGCCATCTTGACCACATTCCGGTGCTACTTGACCACATGTGCTTCAGTTTTCATCTGGGAAATGTTGGAGGGTATGCAACAGGCAACTAGAAATTGGATTTAGGCTTCTATCTCTCTCTGGCTCTTGAGGTATTTTTTAACAATGGTTTTAATGGGACATAGCTTTGGTTGACTTCTGCTAGATTGTGGATAATGTTTCTTAAAACAGAGACCAGGCTTTCAACATTGCTGGAAGTCTTGCATCCCTCTACTAATAGCTTTTTGTTCGCACTATCCAATGGGTGGTATATTTATGGCTCTCCAGATGTTGCTGGATTGCAATTCCCATCAGCCCTAGCCAGCACAGCCAATGGTGAGAAGTGCTCAAAGCTGCAGTCCAACAATATCTGGAGCAGCATATTTTGCCCACCACTGCAATACCTACTGAAGCCTGAAATTATAACCGTCTTCTTACAGCACGACATAGTGGTTTGAGTGTTGGACTATGAATCTAGAGACCAGGGCTCAAATTCCCGCTTGGCCATGAAAACCCACTGGGTGACCGTGGACAAGTCACACACTCTCAGCCTTAGAAAACCCTGTGATAAATTTGCTTTAGAGGTGCCATAAGATGGAAACAACTTGAAGACACAACAGCAACAACAATTCCTTATATAGGGTTCCACTTTAACTTCAGCTGTGAACAAAATATGGGAGGAAACCACTGAGTATTTTTGAAATTAATGTGTCAGACCATATGCAAACTATAATCACACTGAATAAATATTAACAACAGAATCATAATCATATTCATTTGTATTCAGCTGGACTTATTTCCATGTAAGTGTACATAAAATTGCAGCATAATTTATTGCTCCTATTTCAACTGGTGTATATGCAAGCTGGAATACATTAGTGAAATTCATCCTGAAAAACTAAGCAAACAAAAGAAAGCACCAATCTTTTAACCTTCGCTTCAGAAAATTCCACTCAATCAACGTCAGTAAATAAGATTTGTTGCATAGTACCTATCCTATCAGAAAAAGATTGCACAATTACCACATACCATTTCACATGCCATGTCCTGTGCTGTAATTTGTGGGGGAAATAGCAAATCAAAGGTCCTATTAGCACTTATTATCTGTAAAATTTGAAAGAAATGGCATGCACTGTGTCCAGTATAACCTCAACACCAACCTCCTTAAAGACCTCCAAGCCCAATTACACCATCAACTTGGCCACGGTTCATTAAAAACTCAAGAAAACAGTGGAACAGTTTACAGATACAGCCTGCAACCCAGCAAACCCAAAACTACATGGCACGAAACTACATAGATTCCAGCTTGTTCAGTACATCAGTGCAATTTCATCACTAATGATACCAGCCTCATACACTCATAGCTTTGTAACTGACAAAGTCCTTCTTCCCTTTTATTTTCCATGGACAATTGGAAGGAAAGGAAAGTATGTCAGATGTGTCTTGCAACCATATTAAGTTAAAATGTTTTGTGAGCCTCTTCATTACAGTGTGACCTCCAAAGGTTCACAGTGTGATAAATGTTCAAAAGTCTCAGCTTGAAAATAAGCAGCAATCTTTTCAGTATTACACATAATAACAAGTTGACTTAACCTATATCTTTGAAGACACAGGACCCTGTTAAACCATATGTAGGACTGGTGTCCTGTAACAAGGTCATGAAAAGTATTGATTTCTTTGGAGCACTTTACAGTGACCAGTGATGATGAAGTGAATCATGATAAGGCTGAGATCCTGCATTGCTGGGAGCGGGGAGTAGAATTTGTTTATTTTATTTATTAAAAAAAATATATCCCACCCTTTATCCAAAGAACTCAGGGTGGCTTACAATAAAATCAATTTAAAACAATAAATAATTACAAAATAATTTTAAAAGATTAAAAATATATTAAATAGTTTCTCAATTAAAAACTGACAATTTAAAACCAGTTAAAACAATTTTCAGTAATAAAACCATAAAACATGTGCAGCCTGAATAAAATAAGTTTGGCCTTTAATAAAACCTTTAATAAAAAGCCAGACTTTAACTTGGCACTGAAATTATTCCAATGTTGGTGCCAATCAGGCCTCCAGGGGGAGAGAAATCTATAAACTGGGATGCCACCACAGGAAAGGCCCTCTCCTATGTCCTCTCATAATATATTTCCCCTACTGATGGGACATGGAGAAGGGTGCCTCCAAAAGATGTCAATTTCATGCAGGTATACATAGAAAGAGGTGCTCCCTCAAGTATCAAGGTCCCAAGCCACTTAGGGCTTTAAATGTTATTACCAGCATCTTGAATTCAAAACAGAAACATATTGGCAGCAAATGCAAATCCTTTAGAACTGGTGTTATATGATAGCTGAATGGAATTCCAACAAGCAGTTTAGCTGCTGTATTTTGCTAGAGCTGCAGTTTCCAAGTCATCTTCAAGAACATGTTACACAAATTGGATGGGGTCTGTGAGGACCCCACTAGTGTCCAAAATTAATATGGGGAATATTTAATTAGCTCAAATATGGCAGCAAGAGGCTGGATAATGGCAGACTCTCTTGACCTATGTACACCAGTAGCAACAGAAGAGACTCTAAGCCAGAACTTACAATTAAATAATCTTTATTGGAAATTAATAGCAATAGAAGTGACACAAACACTCAGGCTTCAAGCACTCACACAAGGCTATCAAAGATAGTAGGAAGTATTTGGATAGAGGACTAGACTCAGGGAATTGTGGGTTATACTATGCCAATCCTGTAGAGCTGAGATTGTGAAGTAAACTGACAGCGAGGAGGTCCTGAAGACAGAATGGTGACACAAACTGACATGGAGTTGAAAAGCAGGGGATTTGTTCACTTTGGTGGTGTTCTAGGGTGATATTTATATATGATAATTCCCCTGAAGCGATGAGATGTAGAGTGGAATCTCAGAGGCTCCCGGGATTAGGCAAAGGGTGCTCCAGAAGAGTTAATGATTGTTAATGGGCTACATATTTAGAATTGAATAGGAGCAGGCAAAGTCTATTGTTGGAAATGGAGGGGAGAAGAAAAACCCAGTTTGCAAGCACCAAGGACTCTGCTATCTTTGAGTGGATTAGTGGATGACTGTGACTCATCTCCAGGTGTTAACTCTGACCTGAGTATTACATGTTTGCGAAATTTCCAAAGGCCCCTCCCTTGGTTATACTCCAACCCTGGTATCTGGGGGTCCATGGTATACCTGCTAACCATATGGAAGGCCACATCAAGCCAAATTATTAAATATTGCCAATTATGCAATATTCCAAGATGGCGGCTATCAGGGTAGGTAACAAGCAGTCTCACACAGAGTGCATAAACACACAGTTCCAACCAGCCCTTGGGCTCCCAGGGACACAAGCCTACAACACATGGTCTCCCTCAGCCATTTAATGCCTGTGGGAGGGTGTGGCATGCTTAGGAACCACGCACCTGCTCTTCTGCCACTGTAAACAAATAGCAGTTGTCACCCTCCCAGATGCCCAGATGCCCAATGAGTACACTGAACATCCAAAAGGAAGGCAGTGGCTCTTTTTGGTTTCAAGGTATACCCCATACCCCTCCCCCAGGCACTAAATCACCCTTCTTCCTGGCCACTAAATAGCTGAAGGAGCCCACACGTGCCCTTTGCAGAAGGCTTACAGGGCAGCAGAAAGAAACATTGTGTAAGGATCTACTGAATAGCTCCTTACACAATGATCATGAAAGGACTGCACACTATGCAAAGCGCACCTATGTCACTAAAAGGATATTGGCCGTAATCTTTATTTTTGTGTATAATTGGTATGTCATTAAGATATATAAGCAGATTATTATTCTCGACTAACCTTATGGTGAAAAAACAAGGTGACATTTCTTCGAACAACTAAACCAATAAATCAGGATTTAGCATGAGGGCAATACACTTCATTTGGGAAGGACTGTAGCTTATACTAATTTATTATGTGGGATAATCCACACAGTGGGAATCCATACAAGCCTAGGCACTCAAGAACTCCAGCAATGGTCTGCATCTACCTGGATGAGACCTGAGAAGAAGTATGGTAAGCATCAAACAAACATCCTTTTTCTTCTACAAACATCCTTTTCCTTCTACAATCCAGAAACTTCTAACTAGCTTTCCTTTCAAGAGTGGTCTGGTATTATCCACAAATGCTCATACCTTAGCGAGTCATGAGCTTCATGCTTCAGATCAGCTTATATAGAAAAATTGATGGCTGTATCTGCAATAAGTGTGAGAAGTTCTGGAAATCATTTCTTACACAATTTCATTAACACTACTACTGCTTTGTTCCCTAGATCAAGGAAGCTTGTTTTCAAGCTAGAGATGTCACAAGGCTCTGAGTGTACGCAGCTGAACCATTTCCCT
Source organism: Gambelia wislizenii (assembly GCA_030847615.1). NCBI lineage: Eukaryota > Metazoa > Chordata > Lepidosauria > Squamata > Crotaphytidae > Gambelia > Gambelia wislizenii. The sequence continues at coordinate 41,915,276 of JAUMIR010000001.1, forward strand.
TAACATGTTATATAACTTGATTCTATTCTACAAACTATCCTTTTCAGTTCTACAGTCTAGTATTCCTCAAACACATGCACACACACAAAAACCTTTTTTCCTCATCTGCCTTGATTCCATTGAGAACATCTTTTGTAGCATTACAGTCTTTTATTTTCTTTTACAATCATTATACATTTCAGCACCCTTCAAATCTCCATCTCAAATTTGACAGAAGTATATCTAACCATCCTGGTATTGCATGAATTGCTCATCTTCATGACTTCAGTGAAATATTTAAAGCTTGTTCTGTTTCTCATGACTACTCCAGTTAAAATACAAGATTTTATACAGTAAAGCGTTGTCAGCCGCAGAACACTGCAAACACAGAATCAAAAGGTCATGATGATTACGTATTAAAACAAACACTTTTAATCGAGACAGATGTGCGCCTGGTTGTTTTATACATCACTGTTTGCTGAACAGCCTATTATGCATTCTCAAGGGAGTGCTGCAGAAACCAGTTTTTTGTACAATAGCGCTGTGGCTGAAACCATTTATTTTAATAGGGATGTTTGAACACTGGAATTTAAAATATAGTTTTAAAACACAGATAAAAATTATTGTCCATAAATGAGGAAAGAAACCTGTTACTTTTCCATTTATAATTTGTTACCTCACCATCTTTCATATAAGGTAATGACACAATGTGCTAAATGTTTGCACACAGCAATTACTTTGTGGATATCAGCTGAATCTTCATTTTGTAGGGAAAAGGTGGGCAGATTTCAGACTTCCTGGCTCTATGTTGTTTTTTTATTAAGCCCCTGAGATCCACTAACCAAAGCCTGGTACAAAAGACATATATTTGCAATAGGTATTGCAATATATTTGCAATATACCTAAAATTAAAGTATAGAGGAAAAATAAGAAAGAATAAAAGCCCATGTGGCGTAGTAGTTTGAGCATTGGATTAGGACTCTGGGATGTCAGAGCTCTAATTCCTACTCAGTGAAGGAAACTCAGCCATAGTGGAAGGCAATAGCAAGCAACATCATCACCAAACAATTCTTCCCAAGAAATACTATGATAGGATCACCATAAACTGGAGTTGACTTGAAGGCACGTAAGAACATTACGAGAATTAAAGGAATCTGAGCTGAGGAATTTCTTCTCAGTACCAGAACTAAACAGAGCTCAGTCCAGCAGCAGCTGGTGGCTTCCATATCAGAGGTGCAGGTTTTGTTTAAGATGTTAAAGGAACTATCCAAGATGCAGAACCAATTTTGGAGATAGGACTCTGTGCCTACGACAGCTTCTCTACAGTGTAGGCTAAACCTCAGAGTGACTTCACTGCACCTCTTACATGGAAGTGACTTGCCACCAAAGAAGCTCACAAAACTGCCAAACAAAAATGAATCAGAATCATAGAGTTGGAAGAGACCACAAAGGCCATCAAGCCCAACCCCCTGCCATGCAGGAAAACAAAATCAAATCATTCCCAACAGAAGGCCATCCAGCCTCTGTGTAAAAACCTCCAAAGAAGAAGAGTCCACCACACTCCCAGGCAGTGTATTCCACTTCTGTACAGCTTTTACTGTCAGGAAGTTTTTTCCTAATGTTTAGGTAGAATCTCTTTTCCTGTAGTTTGAACCCATTGTTCTGTGTCCTATTCTCTGGAGCAGCAGAAAACAAGCTTGCTCCATCCTCAGTGTGACATCCCTTAAAATATTTAAACATGGCTATCATGTCAACTCTTAACCTTTTCTTCTCCAGACTAAACATGCCCAGCTCCCTAAGCCACTCCTCATAGGACATGGCTTCCAGACCTTTCACCATTTTGGTCACCCTCTTCTGGACACATTCCAGCTTGTCAATATCCTTTCTGAGTTGTGGTGCCCAGAACTGGACACAGCATTCCAGGTGAGGCCTGACCAAAACAGAATGGAGTGGCACTATTACGTCCCTTGATCTAGACATTATACTCCTGTTGATGCAGCCTAGAATCACATTGGCTTTTTTAGCTGCCACATCACAGTGCTGACTCATCTTCAGATCGTGGTCCTCTAAGACTCCTAGATGCCTTTCACATGTACTGCCAACAAGACAGGTGTCACCCATCCTGTATTTGTGCCTTTCATTTTTACTGCCCAAGTATAGTATCCTACATTTCTCCCTGGTGAAATTCATTTTGTTAGTTTTGGCCCAGCTTTCTAATTTGTTCAGGTCATTTTGGAATCTGATCCTTTTCTCTGGGGTATTAGCTACCCCTCCTAATTTTGTATTATCTGCAAACTTGATAAGCATACCATCTATTCCCTCATCCAAGTTATTGATAAAGATGTTGAATAGCACTGGGCCCAGGAAACAACCCTGTGGCACCCTACTAGTCACTTCTCTCCAGGATGAAGAGGAGCCACTGGTGACTACCCTTTGGGTTTGGTCAGTCAACCAATTACAAATCCATCCAACAGTCACATTATCTAGCCCACAGGTTACTTACTACCTTTTTTGCAAGAATATCATGGGGGACCTTGTCAAAAGCCTTACTGAAATCAAGATACACTACATCCACAGCATTCCCTTCATCTATCAAGGCTGTAACTCTATCAAAAAAAGAGATAAGATTAGTCTGGCATGACTTGTTTTTGAGAAATCCATGTTGACTTTTAGTGATCATGACACTCCTTTCTAAGTGCTTCCAGACTAACAGTCTGCTCTAGAATCTTTCCTAGTATTGATGTCAGGCTGACTGGGCAGTTATTATTTGGGTCTTCCTCCCCCCCCTCCTTTTTAATGATGGGGACAACATTTGCCCTCTTCCATTCTGCTGGGACTGGAAATGTACTCCTGATTACTACCAAGCTTCCTTAATTTTAGCAATATTGTTTAGGGCAGGAAGGATTTTAATGCTGCTATTGTTAAATAACTGGGAATAAAAAAAAATCTTGCCAATCCAAGCTAACCCAGGGCTCAGTTACACGACAGTTTTTATCCTGGGGTTCTCCTCATCCTCATCCCGAGTTCATCTCTTATTGTTTACATGATTTGTCCCTAGACAAACAATATCCCAGGATTGTTGTTTACTTTTTCTGTGACAAAAGCAAGATCCCGAGACATAGTATCCCATGGTTTTCTTGTTTACATGGGAAAAGGTTCTGGGATATATATATATTTGTATATATTTGTAGGTGTCAGTTAAGGATGTAATTACTCATTTTTTCACAAACTTGGTGATGTATTTCCTGTGGAGTTTCCTGCCATGAGCAATGCTATTGGCTGCTACAAATGTTTGCTCAATCTTCTGCATTGGTCAGAGAAGGAAGGCGAAGGCAACCCCCACTGCACAATTCCTGTAAAAAAAATCCCCTGATGGGCTTGCCACAGAGGTTAATGCCAAATAAATGTAAAAATCCATTTAAAAGGGTGACTGACAGCACACACACAAGCCTTTAAAAAACACAAGCCTCCATGCAGGGGAGTTCAGGGGAAGGAAAAGGAACAGACTATCTTGGAGCCAAGAGGTTGCCAATGTAAAACTCCATTTAAAAAACAGAAGCCTCTGTGAAGGGGAGGGTGGGAGGAAATGGGACAGGCTATCTTGGAGCCAAGAGGTTGCCAATGAAAAACTCAATTTATAAAACACAAGCCTCCGTGCAGCGGAGGGGAGGGTGACTGACCCCTCCTTCTCTAAACTCTGTGCCTGCCCCTGCACACCTCAATTTCCAGCCATCACCTGCTCCCGAGATATTTTGTCCCAACCTGTTCACATATCCAATTTTCTGCAACCTCCTGAGACTTTTTTAAAAACACGGGACAAACTGAGTGATGGGAAGTCACGCTCCTTGGAGGATATATGGTGGCCCCCCCTTCTGAAAAGCTCGAGATAGTCATGCTAAACATGTGAACAACCAGAATTCATCATGAGTTCATCCCAGGACATTTTTGCCATGTAAACAAGCCCCCAGAGACCAACCATTAAATCCACATCTACCTTTAGCCTGTTGCAGAAACTAAATAAATTCTTAAACAAACACAAGTGAAACCAGCAACTACCTCTTTTATTTTCTTTGGAAATATTAAGAAAAACTTTGAGCGTATGCAATCATTTACATGATAAAATCTCATATCTTCCCTTTATCTTAACCTCAGAAGAACTTCATTATCTCACCAAGGATAGTTTCATGGTATTCCATAAATACCAAGACGAAGACACTTAGCAATGGACTCAAAGTACAGGAAAAGAGATTCCACCTAAACATGAGGAAGAACTTCCTCACCATAAGAGCTGTTCGGCAGTGCAATGCACTGCTTTGGAGTGTGGTGGAGTCTCCTTCTTTGGAGGTTTTTAAACAGAGGCTGGATGGCCATCTGTCGGGAATGCTTTGATTGTGTTTTCCTGCATGGCAGGGGGTTGGACTGGATGGCCCTTGTGGTCTCTTCCAACTCTATGATTCGACTATGAGTGTCTGGGAGAATTCATTCTGTAAAATTTCAGAGTCAACCTACCACTGTCCAAATCTTCTCTGCCATCATTTTGCTGAAAGCTTTATTGAATTCATGTATAATATGAAACTGACTCCAAAACAGACACATAGTGGTAACTAATGTAACTAATGTAACATAAACAACACACATCGCTTTACTTTTTTATAAAAAAAGCATCACCTACATGTGGATGAACAGATTTTACTATGAGTTTAGTAATCTGTTCTGTAAGAGAATACTTGTACTGAGAAAGAAATGTGTATAGCCAATTGTTATAAGTCACCCTAAATTAGTAAAAGACTAACTTGTTTTAATTCTATCCAAATGTGAAGTGAGATTTCCTATTCCTAATTTGCAGCATTAAAGATCACACTAGGTCTCTATACAGCTTCAGTTATCCCTAATGGCAAGTGAACCACAAAGAATATTTCATGCATATAATGAGTTAGGTCCAGACACACTTCCACAAAAAGGAAGAGCTCCATCTGCTCAAGGACTGAGATTCAATGAAGGCTTCTACTGGGTGAATTGGGGAAAGGCAACTATTGCCAAATTATCTTCCTCTTGCAGTCTCTGGTTCCACTTTCCATGCTGTTCCAGACAGTCCCGCAATGCTATGGGGGAGATTTGGGGAAGATGTAAATATGTGAAAATCATTCCCTCCTCCTTTGCATCTAAGGGAACATGCACTACGTGGAACCACACTCCAGATAACTCTGAATGCAACCTAATGAAATAATGACAGTTTGCAGAAAAGCATGCAGCCTGAAACACTGTATATTAAAAATTAATACTCATACTCACATCCAATCATCATCATAGCAACAGCAAATATCTTCTCTCCATCTGTAGTTGGTGCAATGTTCCCAAATCCAACACTTGTGAGGCTTGTCATTGTAAAGTATAATGAAGAAATATAAACAGAATCCTTGCTTGGTCCTCCTTCCCATTTTCCAGTTGTCATGTTCAATTGATAAGGTGATCCTATAGACTCCCCTAGCTGGTAGAGCCAACTTTCATTTCTTATTGTGTTTTTATCCTCATTGATAACTTCATAATCCCCGATACTGTACCAAATGCAGGCCAACCAGTGGGCTGCAAGACCAAAGACGCACACCAACAGAACTAAGACAGCTGCTCCATACTCAATATAATGGTCCAGTTTCCGAGCCACACGACCCAGACGAAGCAGCCTGACTACTTTAAGGGAGCTGAACAGACTACTGATGCCCTAGAAGAACAAAACAAAAATAACCCATTAGTACTTGGCATTAAATGATTTCATATTGTCTGACAAGAATAACCTGAGCAAAAAAAAAAAAAAAAGTCCCATTATAAGTCCAAAATTAACTCCAATGCAGATAAAATGCATCATTTATCTAAAGCTGGTTTGGCCTCTAATCCATTCTTTGAATGAACAGAAAGATTTATGACCAGTTGGGAGAAAGCAAGTGTGTTTCAGGTCCCATTGAAGCTGATCACTTAAGAGGTAATGAAACGGTTTCATTGATTCCAATAGGATTTATGAATTAAAATGTTCACTTAATTGGGACATAAGTATCAACCAAATGGTGGGAAATTTCTTTAGAATGTTATACACATACATGCAGTCTCAATAGTGTTGTAAGTTAAAGGCACTGCATAAATTGTCCATACTCTAGCAGGTTTCCAGGAACTCCATGTCACTTTTTTGTTAAAGTATCCTAAGAAACAGATTTAACATGGAAAATACACCTTCTCTTTCTTATGCCTTATTTTTAAATCATTAATAAAATTTTATGTGTTTTCTCAGGCCATTAAAACATCCTCCATTTTCTAACCCTGTGGTTGCATTTTGGCCAATATAAGTTATAAAATAAATAGTTTCATTATTTCCTGGAATTAATATTGTTTCCAAATGAACACAGCTCATACCTGTATGCTTACAGTCAATGTTATACATAATACATTCCCAGAAATCTCTGCTGAAAAGAAGTAACAGGTTGTGATCTGTACAAACACTGTGTATACATTGCAGTGGCAGCAGGTGGGTACTATGTCAGTGGGACAGCAAATCCACTCTGAGTTTTAGTCTGAGGTCTAAAGGAGCTATGCAAGGTGTTGAACCCTATCCCCAAAAGGTTCAGCGCTTTAGATTAAAACACAGAGTGGATTCACCAGCCCAATGACATGGGAACAATATGCTGCTACTGATAGATTGTTCCTTGCTCCAAAACAGGAAACAGCAATCTAGCAACTCCTATCAAAACAGGAAAACATTTTTTTAAAAAAAAAATCCCAAGTATTAAATATATAATCAATATCACTGATGTCAGAAGACACTTTAGCACAATCTCCTCCAGAGTTTTACATCAGAGATTAAGCCCTCACCTACAGGCCAGAAGGTCTTCACCTGACTGGCAAGCATCTTCTTTTATTGTCTTTGATCAATGATCAGAGACAAGATGGTTTTATAACTATTTATTCTTTAAAAGACTTCCACAGAAATGAGTTGTGCTTTGCGTACAGGAAGACAGTTCCATGGAACTCCTGAGCACACACCCACATAACTGAGCTGTGCTTTCTATACTTAATGGGAATAAATTGGTAACTATTAAATTCAGCTCTGCCACTCTCCTCTGGCTCCACCTATGCTGCACTTGGCCCTGCCCACTGCAGGAATGAAGGCCTCAAAGCCCTTATTAAATGGGAATTTAGATCCTAGTCTGAAAAAGGTTCTCCACCCCAGACTGAAATGAAGCAGGTGTTGACAAGCAGAATCACCAACAAACTGCAATCCTTGTATAGTGCCATCCCAAAGACATATTGCTCTCTGAGAATTAGATGCTGGCGGCCCCTTACTATTCCACATACAGAAGGCAACTCTGGACTGGCAGATGAATTTTACTTTATCACTGATGATTTTTTAAAATTTTATTTTATTAATTTATATGCCACCTTTCTCCCAGAAGGGACTCAAGGTGGCTCACAAAATATCACATAAAATACAGTTTTAAACCATTAAAAACATCACAGTATAAAAATATAAAATTACATTAAACATATAAAAGTTAAAAGATTCAAGTAAACAAAATAAGAATAAGAATAAAAAATACATCCCAATAAAAAGTCTCCAGCCAGTGAGAGGAAGACAGGGAAGGGGCCAGCCTAGCCTCCCATGGAAGGGAGTTTCAAAGGGTGGGAGCAGCTACTGAGAAGGCTTTCTCTCATGTCCTCACCAGGCGAGATTGTGATGGTGTCAGGACAGAGATAAAGCCTTCCCCTGAAGATCCTAGAACCCTTGAAGGTTCATAGGGGGAGATATGAGTCTTTCAAATAGTCTGGACCAAAACCATATAGGGCTTTATAGGTCATGACCAGCACTTTTAATTGTGCCCAGAAACAAACTACCATAGTCGCCAGTGAAGCTGTTTTAACAATGGAGTTATATGCTCCCTATAACTAGCTCTGGTTAACATTCTGGCTGCAGCATTCTGGACCCGCTGAAGTTTCCAAACAGTTTCCACATAGAATGCTTCACAATAGTCCAAACAGAATGTAATCAAGGCATGTGTCACCATAGCCAGATCTGGCATCTCAAGGAATGGGTGCAGCTGGTGCACCAGTTTTAACTGTGCAAATGCACTCCTGGCTTATCCAGTCCACTGCCAACAACAGACACTGGTTCAGTAGTGAGACAGCTTCCTTAGAATCAGATGGGAAGGAAAGATACAGTTGGGTGTCATCAGCATCCTGGTGACACCAAACCCAAAAACTCTGAATGACCTCTCCCAGCAGTTTAATGGAGATATTAAACAGCATGGGGGACAGGACAGAACCCTGAGAGACGTCATAGGCCAACAGCCAGGGCATCGAACAGGAGTCCCCCAGCACCACCTTCTGAGTTATCTGAAATGTTGCTTCTCCAAGGAAGAACTGAATGTTGTTCCTCCAAGAAAGAACTGAACCACTGCATTACAATGTCTCCAAGCCCCATCCCAGAGAGGCGGCCCAGAAGGATACCATGGTCGATGATATTGAAAACCACTGAGAGGTCCACCAGAATCACCAGAGACATACTTCCCCATCCAGTTCCCTGCATAGGTCATCTATCAAGGTGACCAAAGCAGTCTCCATCCCATAACCAGACCTGAAGCCAGATTGAAATGGACCTAGATAATCCATTTCATCCAGAAACCCCTGGAGCTGGGAGGCCACCACATGCTCCAGAACCTTGCTCCATGTTAGAGACTGGCTGATAATTACTCAGAATAGTGGGATCCAGGGAGGTCTTTTGTTGTTTAGGGGCCCAAGAAAAAAACATATGACATACATACTTCTATCTTCCAAAATGGGGACCAGTCAGGGATTCCTGGCCTATGTAACATATAACTCAGGTTGGAGGAAGCAACATTTCAGATTTATATATAGGACTCACTAGGATTCAACTGACCAAAAATTAGCTAAACAGACACGTTGCAAAAATGTGCCATGTTGATGGTGAGCTTTGAATAAAGCTGAACAACAGGTGCATTTACACCTCCAATAGTGGGCATTTTGCCAGTATCTGGTTTTTGCAAAGAGAATGTCAAAGCCAGGTGTGGTGCCTGAGAAATAGAATTTATCAAGCCAGATCTTCATGTAAAAAAATTTCCTAGTATTGTGATGAATTTTAATTCTCAAGAACGGCTTTTAAGACAAGGAAAGAGAAGGCTGAAAGGGAGTAGTCAAATGGGGGAAAGTGGTCTCCAGAGAGTGATCAGCAATTCTTGCGCACAAACATGCTGAGAGGCAAGCTCATTTGCAATTCTAAATGTTCCTGAGCTGCATGGAGAGAACATCTCTTCTGGCATCTTTTGTATTGTATAAGATAGACCACACACTGTGATCCAAATGCGCAGTTTCCTTGTATTCCAAAAAGTTGCAGACTATAAGGCAGTTACAGCTGCCTTTGAAAAGTATTTGGAAATTTCATATAGTCCAGAATGCTCAGTAGAGTCAGGGGCTGTCTTTGGAAGCTGTTCAGAAACAGCAACAGATCCAAAACATTGCAAGCAAGACTGCTAATTGGGGCTGGTGACAGGGAACATACAACTCCCTGTTGAAACAACTTCACTGGCTACTGGTTTGTTTCCAGGCACAATTCAAAGTGCTGGTTATAACCTATAAAGCCCTATAGGACTTATGACCAGACTAGCTGAAAGACCATATCTCCAAATATGTACTTTCTCATATGTTAAGATCCTTAGAGGAGGGACTTTTTCAGACTCCCCTTACCGTGCAAGAAGCCTTCCGTAACAGCAATGAAGCTGCTGCGCGGCAGGGGGTCCGTTTCGGATGACGCCATCCCTCTCTCAGTGTCATCCATGATTATTTCAGGTAGGATTGAGGGTGGCCGTGCCATTTTTTGTTCACTTCTGTGAGTAAAAAATGGCGCAGCCGCTCTCAATCCTACCCGGAACAGTCACGGATGCCGCCGAGAGAGGGACGGCATCATCCAAAACGGACGCCCTGCCGCACAGCAGCTTCGTTGCTGAAGGTTGTAATAAATTCCTCCCAGAGGACTGGAGTGCATGGAGAGGATTATATGGAAGGAGGCAGTCCCAAAGATAGGTTGGACCCAAGACATTTAGGGCTTTAAAGGTGATAACCAACGCCTTGTACTGGGCCCAGAAACCAATAATGTACTTGGATGTTCCTCATTATGTATTATATTTTCAAAACTGTTTTTAATTACTGTTTTCAATATGAAGCTTTATTTAATTACTTTTTAACTTGTCTGTTAATCATTGCTTTAACTGTATTTTTTCACTCAATTTGTGAGCTACCTTGGGTTCCATATTGGGAGAAAAACAAGATATTAAATAGTTAAATAAGTAAATAACCCATTCTTAAAGCCAACAACTGTTCAAGAGCCCCATAATGATAAATAAACAAATAAAAAGAAAAATTTAAGGTGCAAGAGCTTGAGTTATAATCAGTTAGCAATTTTATCATTTATTAATTTTCCAGTGTATCTGTTGTTGTTTTTTTAAGTCTGCCACCCCATAATCTCCCATCCCAAAACCTGTTTCCCATCCAATGACCTGATAAGGTCCATACATTGTTACTGTCCACAATGCCACATATTCAGAAGCTCTCACTGGGCCCCATATGTATATTCATAAATTAGTGTGAGTGTGTGTGTGTGTGTGTGTGTGTGTGTTTGCCTGGGGTGAGAGTAGGGTACAGATGGGCCATTTATTTCTCATTGCCCATTTCTCATTGACTGAAAGCATTTCACATCTTTGAAGACACTGTACCTCTGACCTGGAAACAGCACTCAGTCATACTTGTTGGGTCCATCCCAACGTCCATGAGTTAAGCAAAAGATGAGATTCAATCCATATATGTACACATATGTACACAGTGTACAGCCCCAGTGGGCACTGCTGATTCCGATGTCAGTAAAACAGTGAATCTATTCTAGGTTTAGTTCTGAACTTTAAAGGAGGTGTCCAAGGTGCTGATCCCTATTCCCCCCACCAAATGGATTCAGCACCTTGAACGGCTCCTTTAAAATTCAGACTAAAACATAGAGTAGATTCATAGCCCTATTGGCACTGGAACCACATTCCTCCACTACAGCAATATCTGCACAGTACCCCATGCCCACTTTCTACTTAATAAATGGGAAAAGAATTGCTGCCAGGATCTGCCATCCTCGGGCAGCAGCCAAAACCCAACGCTTCACCAGAAGCCACCACCAACCCCTATACCAGGCCTCTCTTGAAACACTGTTTTCATGTCTGGCTTTCCAAGCAATGCTAAACAGCTGGTTCTGGCTACCATTTTAATTTGCAGCAATGATCCTGACATAACATAGCTGTAATGATATTTTTGCCTGTGAGCGCATCAAACCTAGATCTACCCTGCATGGAAGTCAGAGGTCGGATGGCAGAGTACAATCTGAGCATAGGGAAGGTGATAGCAGGGTATCTGTGTCATACTTAAAAGTCCGAAAGGTGCATAAAGCGCAAAAGGTGCTGCCTGGCTTGTTTCTGACCAGCATTAACTGTTCTCAAGTCCCCAGGCTTCACTGCTTTCTCTGACTCAATAGAAACCTCCTGCTTTGTGGGTAGGCATGTCATTAATGTGCATTTGTGCACACTGAAAGTACAGTCAGCCCTCTGTATCCATAGATTTGGCATCCACAGATTCCACCATCCACGGCTTCGAAATATTAAATAAAAAAATAAATTCCAAGAAACAAACCTTGATTTTGTCATTTTATATAAGGGCACCATTTTACTATGCCTTTGTATATAATGGGACTTGAGCATCCATGGATTTTGGTATCCACGGGGAGTCTTGGAACCAAACCCCAGCAGGGCCCACTGTACACACACGTGCCACACCATTATGACGATATAATTGTTTTAGTTTTCAGCAGCTTGAACTACCACATATAAGCAGAGCTCAAATATAACTGGCTACCTATATCTAGTTACTTATAATTAAATTATTTTTTAAATAATGGAGGTTATTATGCATACCAAGTGTAACTTAACAATGGATAACTTTTCTCCTTTTCTTGGTGTAATATAATTATAAGTTACTTTTATAGTTATATTATAGCTTGAGGAAAATGTTGGACGAAAATCACATAGTTCAAATTCAGCCACACACCACTTACAGTATTATTGTAGAGTATGAAAAATTAATAGCAATGGTAGGGAAATGGTAGAAAATATTTTGGGCGAAGTCCAGTGTGTATAGGTGAATTTAAGAATAGTCTTGATAGGTCTTAATGCATTAAAGATTTAAACAATAGATTGTAGTTACTATTTAAAGATGTTTTAAGAAAAGAAAAACTCAGCATATTTGAGAACATGACATGAATACATTATAACAGTAACGCTTATTCCTATAGTAAATTAAATTTAAAGTGTCCTGTTCTAATGAATATTTTAAAACAAATTATTGCACAATTCTGGTCATTAGTTTTTATGGAAAAGTTTGTTCAGTCATGCTTAAATATCATTTCCTCCAATGTTTTCGTTTAGACTTAACTAATGTAGTGGAAAATTTCGCTATTTTCTTAATATGTATTTTTTATATTAACATATGTCTGCAGAAAAAGAGAAATGCTTCATTTTCCTTTATAATTCATGTATTTGTCATAATTACATTTCATCAAGTTTTTTTTAAAAAAAAACATATGTAGCTTCTGTTGGATGCTTAAACAAATCATAAAAACCTCCAGGATCCTGGTTAATTGAGCACAAGAAGATAAAAACAACGAGTCAGTAAAGCAGGGTAATTTGTAGATATTCAGAAAAATGACCTACAGCTATGAGAAACATGCTGTCCTGACACTAAGTAAATAAGCATGTGCATTAAACACTAACCAATTTCCAAAATGTATTGTACATATAATGCTCATTTTTTTAAAAAAAAATATTTTAGCTCCCTATTTTAAACTCTTGGCTCCAATCTGGAAATCATCTACTTCCCATTACATAAGTCCCTTTGGTGGAATAAGAAGAGTCTGGATTTGCACCAAGGGTCTCATTACAGAAAGTAAACTCATGCTAAAGGGAAGCAGATGAGAAATATCCTTAAAATCAGGGACCTCTGAACTGTTTTTAAGGTGAGAGGGTTCAACACTAGCAGGCAGGTTAATTTTGACCAATTGCAGGAATGTTTTTAGTAAACAATGAAAACACAATACACTGCATTAAAACAATCACCACCATCACCATTATCCAGCAAAAGCTGGTAACAATCTGAGTACCATGAAAGCAATAGCAAAATAATAATCATTTAGTATACTTCTGAGTGATCATTCCTGAGGTGGCTCAATTGCTCAGGAGTCTTGGTGGCCCAATTTTGCCTGATAATTTGGGTAGGGCTCACCCCTGCAGCCTACTCTTAGGGGATACTTGAGCCCCCCGCCGCCACCCTTGTTGCATATTATACAAGGCCCATTGCCCTTTGAGCAATCATTCCTCCAAGGCCTGTCAAAATGGGGGAGAAAGTCTCTACCTCCCTGCAGAAAGACAGTAAGGAAGGTGTCAGTATACCCTCTCTGGGAAGGGAGTTCCAGAGTCTAGCAGCAGCCACCAAGGAGGCCATCTCTCATGTTCCCACCAAATGTACCTGTGAGGGTGGTGGGACAGAGAGAAAGCCTCCACTCAAGACCTTCAAACACAAGCAGGTTCATATGGGAGAATATGGTCCTTCAGATAACCTGGACCTGAAGCATACAGGTCTTTATAGGACATAAACCATTCCAGAGTCCATACTTACAATACCTAAGAATATAGGAAAATGCCTTATACTTACTATAAGTTGCTATATAACCAAGTTTTTTTTTCCCTAACCCAGTGTTTTCTGCTGTGAAGAACACTAACCCTCCAGGGTTTCAGGTAGAGGCCTTACTTATCCCCTGATGTAGAACCTATTGTTTTCCAGATGTTTAGGGCTACAAATGAATTGACCTGGAACTACTCCATGCCCTTCCCAACAGATGTACATGTAGTCAAGACTAACATGAACCACTGGTGTGAAAGAAGATTCAAGTAATGATTTGTGGATACAATAGCTCAAGCATTTATTTATACTGAGATAATCCAATCCTATGCTTGACCACTCTTCTATGGCAACTTTTTTTTAAAAAATAATCTTGTTATCACACCCAGAAGATGTCAGACTAGTCTTTCTACCATTTTTTGAAAGACCAGATAGATGCACTTAGATCATTGTGCGTATTTCAGAGTTCCTTTAATCACTCAAAAAGCGCAAAACATTTCACACAACTAAGCAGGCACAAGCCAAAGGTTGTGTCAGAGAGTGACTACCATACTTTTAACTTCTAGGTTGAGCTGTAAAAAAAAAAAAAAAGACAGAGTACAAATATTATGTCTAGGAACTGGGACAGGGGGAAGCTGCTTATGAGCTCCAAAACCTCTATAGACAAATTTTATCAGTAAAATAGTATCTTAGTATAGTAAACATAATCAATCTCTGATGTCAGGGTTGCTTGGCATACAGTATCTTGAGCTTTACAGGCAATACACCCCATTTGGCCCTCATCTCAGAGCCCTGCAGTCCTGACAATGCAGAGCATTTGCCCCATTCTGCCCCTGGGCAGTCCTTACCTCCTTGGGGAGGATACAGGGGGGGGGAAGGCAGGGTAGGGCCCAATATACTGTTATAAATGATACCTGTTTTATTCTGTTTCCACCAGGAAGAAACAGATCGGGCCGCACGAGACCACAGGAGCCTATCCCACCAGGCTGGCCTTGCTGCAACTACCAGTCTGTCTCGATCTCCCAGACCAAGGCTCATCATATACAGAGGGCCTTGGTCACATGTTGCAGGCTGGTTTCCTGCATTCAGAGACAGTGAGGGAGATGGCAGCAGTGGCTGCAGCAATGGACCACTGTGCCCATCTGGTCTCCAGCCCATTTGGAGGCAGTAACAGGGGAGGAAGGAGCCTGTTCTACGGCCAGAATACACCAGCAGGGAGCCAGCGTATCCTGGCTCATGCAGATGAGCCCCTTGTCAATTACAACTTTGGTCTCTCTCTCTCTCTCTCTCTCTCTCTCTCTCTCTCTCTCTCTCTGGCTTTTCTTTACAAATGAAGATTCAGAAAGGACTCATCCTGCACTTTCTGCAAGCGCGCTGATGACTAAAAAGGCCAATCCGAGATAAACAAGTCCGGTTGCAGAAAGCACAGCAGAAGGTCTCCTTGGGTGATGTTTCCAGGTTGTGATTCTTTCTGTGTTGCCGTTTCTCTTCAAGACTTGTTCGGCATGAGTTCTCAAATAAGGCTGCAGCATTGTGGATAGTGCATCTCCATGCCTCCCGATGTGAAGCCATGGCAGACCATTGTTGGTGATCAATTTGGCCAAGCCTAAGATGTTGTTTCAGGGAATCCTTGTATTGCTTTTTTGGAGTGCCCCTCTTATGCTGACCCTATTTTTGAGTACTATTTTTGGGAGGCGATGGTCCTCCATCCTAGAAATATGCCCTGCCCAGCGCAGCTGTGTTCTCAATATCATGGCCTCAATGCTGGTGATCCCTGCTTGCTCAAGGCAGCAACATTCGTCACATAGTCAGTCCAGTGTATGCAGTCATGATAAACTAACTCTATGGGATAATTTAATTTGAAGGATGCAAGACAATCAATCCTTTTTATGAAAGAAATGGATTGATCCAGAATTTGCTCTTCTTTCTCATTATTGTTATTGTTATTAATTTATTAATTCATTCATTTTATATCTTGCATTTTTCCCAATAATGGGACTCAAGGCAACTTCTTAAAAATTACTCATAGTGCTCTGTGGCAATATTTGCAGTTGTCTGTATAAGAACCATCAGCTATGAAAGCCTCAGACAGCCGAGCTATGTTGGAAACATTAATCATATCCTCAGAGAAATGGAAGCCAATAACGCTGCTTTATAAATGTTTGTTGTAAAGCACTAAATTTAATGTTATTGAAGTTAGTGTTGAAAGGAATAAGGAGTTACATTGTCCTGTGCAAATTACACAATGGAAAACTGACCTAGCTTCTCTTTAGACCTAAAACTATGTTCAGTCCAGCAAAAATGGATATACTGTATACCATTCTGCTTTTTTAGAGAAACTCTCTGCTTCCACTAAACATTGCCAATGTAATGCAGATAATGCTTCCCTGTGGTATATGATTAGTTAGTTCAGTGGTTACTCCTATTTGGCTGGATGTTACAATGATCTGATTTTTTATTAGAAAAATTTGTGACGTTTGTAGATGCACATGTTCTCTTAATTAAATTCCAGTGACATGGAATGTAACTAAGGGTCAATGTTGTGCACTTTTACTACTGCAAACTTGAACTCCAAGACTAGAAAGATAAACAGTCATGATCTATTGTTCAATGGTCAGAAAATCTTACTGTGTTAGCTACGTATGAACATCCTGTTTCTGGACAGAAAAATATATGGTAAGCAATATGACCTGATGAATTATTAGTATTCATCATACAGATGTGAATGGCTTGAAGAAAGGCCATCCAGATATTTTGGTCTACAACTCTTACCAGCCTCAGCCATTATGGCCAATGGTAGCGAATTGTTGGAGTTGCAGGCCAAAACATCTGGAAGGGTAAACATTCCCCATCATTGGTCTTAGATCCAGGAGAAAGGGGATGTGCCTTCAGATTCCAGCAGGTTCAGCTCCCTGACTTGAGAAATCATAATGAACAAGGTGAAGACTCTGATAAAGTGCATGGATCACAGTTTGGGGGACACAGAGCAATTGTAATCTGCTGACTCTGATTTATTACTGCTGCTACTACTACTACTACGTCATCACCACCACCAGCACCATCATCTTCATATTATTTTACAGCATGTTGGTTGTATTTGATTGCATATTATATGCAGCCTTAGGTGTGTGAAAATACAGCAAGGTGGGATATGAAATGAACTAAATGAATTGATATGTGCCATAAATTATGGCTCCATGCCTGGCATGAAATCATTTCCTACAAGAGCCTGCCTGAATCTTTCATTCTTCCCTTGAAGCCCAACATTCATTACCTGAGGTCCACAGAGGGAAACAGACTTTTCTCGACCTCATAACAACATAAAACGAGTCCTGTTCAATCAAACCAAAGGCCTCTCTAGTTCTACATTCTGTTCCTACAGTAGCCAACAGAGTTTCCAGGTCAAGATTATCCCAGATCCTGGGAATTCAGGTTCAATATCTGAGACTTAAGGAGTTGTGACGTTACAAGGAGTGTATCCTAGTGCTGTTTCAAGACTGACATTATAAGGAACAGCCCTGGTGATATTATTAAACATAATAAATTAAGCATCTACCACGGCTGCTCAGAGTGTGCCATTCAAATCAAAATAGCCATTTACAACAAAGAAGAAAATGTATAGATAACACTTTTCAAGGCAGTTCTTCCACCTCAAGATTCCTGCCCCTTCCCTGCAGGCTGGAGAAGTGTCAGGTTCATCCCTGAATTCTGGGGTTTGGAGTAGAATTCATGGAGGACCCTGAAATGAGGCGGTTTTCCCCTGGCTGGGCCTATTGGAGTTTTGGAGGGTGGCCAGCCTGCCTGGTTGGCCTGGGAACGCTCCTCTCTCGGAGACGCTCAAGGTCAGGGCGGCCAGGTGCAAGCCTGCCCCTCTCACTCCCTGAATGCTTTTCTCACGCTGGGAGGGTTTATCTGGAGGGTTGTTGTGCCTGTGTTCAGTTTCAGCTTTTTCCTATGTTCCGACACATGAATCCATGTCAATAAAGCAATTTATTGAATGCATGTGAGCGTGTGTGCTTGGTACATCACAGTAAGCTGAAACTCCTCTTTAAAACCTTTTCCTTTTGAGTGGTTCTACCCGCAATGTCGGATGATGCGGAGGCTGGAATCCAAACAGATAAAGATCTGGTTGCCGGCAGTGACCAGGGAGCCTGTGCCTCTGGGCTGGAGGCCGGCGCAGCGGGAGGTGTTGCAGCAGCTTCCGAAGAAGACCCGAGCAGGTCCCGCCGAAGGGCTGGGAGATTTACTCTCCCCTCCAACCCCTTGGAGCTGGGAGCCAAGCAAGCCCCAGGGAGGGGCAGCATGCCGCTCTTCGGCACTCCAGTTCGAGAAGTCCTGGCACCCAGCTGGCCCTGGCCGAGCGACCGCAGCTGGGAGGAACGTCAGTCCCGTCAGTGGAACAGGTCCCTAGGCAAGGGGCCCCGAGAGCCAGGAGTAAGGTTTTCCCTGGCAGAAGTGGGAGCAGAGGTCCAGCAGTTGAAGCAGCAAATGGGGGAGGTGCAGACGAGTCTCCTAGAGCTCCTGCAAAGGATGCCACCGGCTCTACCCGCCCCTAGAGGGGCCCAGCCTCCTCAAGCCCAACCAGTGGCCTCCCCTCACCTGGGGCCCCAGCCCTGCCCTCCTGAGGTCCCTGGTCTGCCGGCTCCTGGGCCGGCCCCTCCTGGAGGGGCTGGGCTGGTCGAGCCGTGGGAAAGACCCCAGGGCCTGAAGCACCGGAATTTGAAGGCAACCTTCGATGGAGATGCAGCGAAGCTTCCATACTTTCTGACCCAAGTGGTGCGTTTCATGACCCAGTGGGATGAGGAATTTCAGACAGAGGCTGAGAAGGTGCAGTATGTATCCAACCAGCTAGAGGGAGAGGCGGCACAGTGGTTGGTGGGGCTCTATGACATGGGAGCACCAGAACTGGGAAACTTCCAGGAGTTCTTGCTGGCCTTACGGGCCCAATTTGAAGACCCCTTGAGAGTGAGGAGGGCCCAGGTGGATCTCAGGCAACTGAAGCAAGCCTCAAAGACAGTGGGAGAGTATGCCGCTGAGTTCCGCTGCCTAGCCAGCCAAGTGCCTGAGTGGTCGGAGGACATCAAGGTGCAGTTTTTCCAGGATGGTCTGAACTCTGACATCCTCGAGTGGGCGTTGTTCCAGGGGAACCCCGAAACCCTCTTGGGGTGGGTGTGGCTTGCCGGAGAAGTGGAGACACTGAGACGGAGCATCAAGATGGTTCGGCAACAGCAAGGATCCGAGGGGAAGACCTCTGGGTCCACCGGGAAAAAGGGTAAACCGGCCCGCCCAGGTGGGAACACAACTGGAGAGTCTGAATGGGAGCGGAGGATGAGGAAGGGCCTCTGCCTGCATTGTGGAAAAGGAGGCCATCATGTAGCTGAATGCCCAGACCGGAGCCCTCGAGAACCAGCTGCAGCTGACAAGCCCCAGCGGAGCGAAGGGAGGTCGGTGTCTTCTAAGACCCCACTCAAGCCCAAGTCCAAAGTAGCAGTACGGGCTGTGGTACCAGGTCATGCAGCGGGGGAATCATCGGAAGACCCAGATGACAGTGGATCTTATTCCTCTGACACAGAGCTGTCGGGAAACGGCTCCAGCCTGCCCTACTAAGCGCCCGAGGGTGGGCTAACCCCAAAGGGTGCCAGGAGGCTGTGGTGAGTGGAGTAAAAGGCCTTTTTTCATAAAAGCTAGGATTGGAGCTGGAAAAGGGGGGGCCACCAGAAAAATAATGTTGATGGTTGATTGCGGGTGTACCCAAGTCCTAATGCATCCTTCCTTCGTCAGTGAACTGGACATTAGTACTATTAAGTTGGACAAGCCAGTGTGGCTGTCACAGATGGATGGGGGAATGATGAAGGGGGGCCCTGCCAGGCGAATGACAGGTCCAATACACATGAGAATGGGGAACCACCAGGAGGAACTTCAATTTGTGATTGCCCCAGAGCTCGTTCCCGCAGCAGTGGTGGGTCTAAACTGGCTAAAATACCACAACCCCTCCATAGACTGGGTGAAGGAGATACTGACTTTTGCAGATCCCGTATGTGTGCAGGAACACCAGGTGGGGGAAGCTTCCTGAAGGGAGGGGTCCCCCTAGGGGCTGAGTCACGGAACTGCACCACTGCTTTAGTCAGAGGGGAGCTGAAAGGATTGCCGGTGAAATACAAACCATGGCAATATGTTTTTGAGGAGAAGGAGTGCGACATTTTGCCACCTCACAGGCCTTTTGACTGTGTCATTGAGATACTGTCTGAGACTAAACTACCCAAGCCCAGGAATTTTTCCATGACACCTGTGGAAATGGATGCACTCCAGGAGTTCATAGACAAAAACTTAGCGCTGGGGTTCATTAGGCCCTCGAACTCACCTGTGGGGGCCCCGGTGATGTTCAGATGAAAACCAGATGGGGGTCTTCGTTTGATCCAAGACTATCAGGGGTTAAATGCGATCAGTGTCTCTAATCAATACCCCCTGCCCCTGATGAAGGACATACTGGCCCATTTGTCCAAAGGGAAGATATTTACTAAGTTGGAACTAAGGGAGGCTTATTACAGAGCGTGAATCAAGTAGGGGGGGCAAAGGAAAACTGCGTTCAATTGCCCTTTGGGGGCTTTCGAGTTCAGAGATATGCCATTTGGGTTAAAAGGGCCCCCCGGAATATTTCAGAACTTAATTAATGATGTTTTGAGAGACTTTCTGTACAAGGGGGTATTGGTGTATTTGGACGATGTATTGATTTATTCTGAGGACTATACGTCCCATGTGAAACTGGTGAAAAAGATGCTTGCGAGGTTGTGGGGAAATCATCTGTATGCTAAGATGTCAAAGTGTGAATTCCACCAAAGCCACTTAAGACTACCTGGGGTACCGCATCTCAAACAAGGGGATAGAAATGGACCCAGAAAAAGTCAAAGGGGTGTTGGCATGGGAGGCCCCTAGAACTAGGAAGCAGCTGCAAAGCTTCCTTGGATTTGCTAACTTTTACTGCTCCTTCATCCCTGACTTTGCAACGGTAGCCCTCCCTCTGACTGATTTCTTAAAAACCAAAGATGTGGGGAAGAAAACTCAAAAGGGGTCAGGAAAGGGGGAAAAGCCGCCCCAAAAGATAGTGTGGACTGACCAATGCCAACAGGCTTTTGATAAATTGAAGACACTCTTCACCTCTGAACCAATTCTCAAACACCCCGACCCCTCCCAACCTTTTGTAGTCCAAGTGGACGCCTCTGATGTTGCAATGGGAGGGGTGCTGTTGCAAAGGGGGGAGGAGGGAGAGCTCAGGCCGTGTGCATATCTATCCAAGAAATTTAATGAGACTGAGCGAAATTGGCCTGTGTGGGAAAAGGAGGCGGGTGCAATCAAACTGGCCTTAGAAACTTGGCGCCACCTTTGAAGTTTGGACAGATCACAAGAATTTAGAAGTTTTAGCCACCCCTAGGCGTTTGAGCCCAAAGTAGGTTAGGTGGGCCAGTTTCTTTTACCGGTTCAACTTCACCCTGAAATTTATCCCTGGAAAAAGGAATTTCCTAGCTGATGCTTTGTCCAGACTCCCACAACATGAGAGTAAATGAAAAGAGGTTATTGACACAGTTTTCTTCCCCTCCCACTTGGGGCTAGCTGTCCTAACACATAGCAAAGCCAAATGTCAGGAGGCCCAAGCCAGCCCCCTTGTGGGGCCAGGGCCTGAGCTTAAGGCAGCCACAGATAACGTCCCACCACCAGCAGACGCTGGGCCCCGTGAAGCCCTGACTACGCCAGAGCACGCTCCACAGCTCCTCCTTCCTCGGGGTGATGGGGGTGGGTGGCAGTCCCAACTGGTGTTGGTCCTGCCCAAGGACCCATGGCTTTTAGCCCACCTCGGGAAGGTGACCATAAGGGAGGGCCTGGCCTGGAAAGGAGAGTGTCTGTATGTCCCAGAGGCCATGAGGGCAACTATCCTCAGGCAATGCCATGATGTCAAAAGTGCTGGGCATTTTGGGTATATTAAAACCTTACACTTAGCCCGGAGACAGTTTTGGTGGCCAAAGATGAGAAAGGAGGTGGAAGAGTATGTGAAAGGTTGTTCCACGTGTGCAATGGCAAAAGGGGGGGGCAGGGAAGCCAAAAGGTCTGCTCCAGCCTTTGCCTACCCCGACCAAGCCTTGGGAAGTCATCAGTATGGACTTTATAGTAGAGTTACCAGAAAGTAAGAAAAAGACAGTTATTTGGATGGTTACTGATATGTTTTTAAAACAAGCACATTTTGTAGCCTGCAAGAAACTTCCAACAGCTTCCCAATTGGCCAGGATGTTCATTCAGCATATTTCCAGACTACATGGAATTCCTACCAAGATTGTGTCTGACTGGGGGGTCCAGTTCACTTCCCAGTTTTGGAAGGCATTCACGAACCTCCTGGGAGTTGAGTTAGGACTCAGCAGTTCCCATCATCCCCAGAGTGATGGGCAGAGTGAATGCATTAATCAGGTGCTTGAACAATACCTGAGAAGCTATGCAAACTTCCAACAATCTGACTGGGTGGACCTCTTGCTTTTGCAGAAGTAGCCTATAATAATGCCACTCACCAGAGCACTGGCCTCTCCCCCTTCAAGGTTGTCTCAGGGCAGGATTTCAATCCCTTGCCCCTAGGGGAGGGGTCCTCTACAGACCCGGTCTCAGTGACCCAGTGGAGTCAAAAGGTCAGAGATGCCTGGCCCCATGTGGTCTCTGCCTTGGACTTCGCCAAAGCCCGTTACAAACATTGTCGAGAAGCCAACTTAAATAGCTGATAAGATCGCCCGGCTCAGCAACAACTCAGTTGAAAAGCACAGTACCTGGTGTTGTCAGTAGCAGTCCTATAGGGTCAGAAGTACACACACACACACACAGAGAGTGAAGAACGAAGAGGCAGTCCGAGGTCAAAAGGATTCCGGCAGGTGGGTCAACAAAGGCAGTCCATGGTCAAGAAATCTGAAGTCTCAAGATAGCAAGGTTCCAAGAAGCAGGAGAGTCACAGGCAGAGGCTTCCTCCAGGAAACGCAGACTGCTTGAAACAAGGAACTCAGCATCCCCCATCTGCTTATGTTGGCCCAGCTCCCACTCCCAGCTGCGGGGTGATTGATGAGCTTCTGTCTCTTAATCTCCGGGAATGACGAAGCCACGCCCTCTCTGCTCTCCTTTGGCTAAAGGTAGGTACCTGCTCTTCTACCTCTTGCTCTTGTTCTACTATGTCTCCCAGGCTTGGACCCTGTGCTGGGGGAGGGCTAGACTGTTGAGCCCTGGGTTCTTCAGGGCTAGACTCAAACTCAGCCAGCTCTTCTGCTACTGGCTCAGTCTCCTTGCCTTCTGAGTTCTCAGAGTCCTGGCTGACCATGACAAACATCATGCAGACCAGAAACGGGATCCCTCCCCGGGATACGCCGTTGGGGACTTGGTCTATTTGTCCACCAAATTCCTTAAGAGTCCACAGCATTCAAAGAAGTTGGGGGCCAAGTACATTGGTCCCTTTCCTATTACTAGAGTGATAAACCCAGTAGCTTTTGAACTGTCTTTACCAAAACTATACCGAAATGTTCATCCTGTGTTTCATTCCAGCTTGCTCAAACCAGCGCGCCCTCCAGACCGTCACCACCCAGATCCAGGAACTGCGCACTGCCCTATTCTGGTCGACCAAGATCAATATTTTGAAATTTCTGAAGTGTTGGACTCTCGGGTTCACAGGGGTGTTTTACAGTACTTGGTGAAATGGAAACACTTGCCGTTGGGCCATGCTGAGTGGGTTAATGCTGATCATGTGAATGCCCCGCACTTGTTGAGAAAGTTCCATGCCCACTTTCCCGACAAGCCGGGTTAGGGGAATGGGGGGGTTCTTCGGGTGGGCGGTATGTCAGGTTCATCCCTGAATTCTGGGGTTTAGAGTAGAATTCATGGAGGACCCTGACATGAGGCAGTTTCCCCTGGCTGGGCCTCTGGAGTTTTGGAGGGCGGCCAGCCCGCCTGGTTGGCCTGGGAACGCTCCTCTCTCAGAGACGCTCAAGTTCAGGGCGACCAGGTGCAAGCCTTCCCCTCTCACTCCCTGAATGCTTTTCTCACACTGGGAGGGTTTATCTGGAGGGTTGTTGTGCCTATGTTCAGTTTCGGCTTTTTCCTATGTTCCTGACACATGAATCCATGTCAATAAAGCTATTTATTGAATGCATGTGAGCGTGTGTGCTTGGTACATTACAAGAAGTGGGCCCAGGCCCTGAGATCTGGAAAACCTAGTAGCAAGGGTGTGGGAAGTGTGGCCCACAGACTATATGCATCACTCGAGGCCATTCTGGGATCTCCAGGATCCCCAAGCAGCTTTGGGGGATAAATTAATTAAACATATCCCCCATGCCCTTGGGACAATTTCCCCATGTTTTGAGGTCTTCCTGGGCTAGATGCTCCCTGGGCTTGAAGCCCCTCTGAACAAATCTTGCCAAGAAAAACCTGTGATAGGTTCACCTTAGGGGTATCATAAATTGTAAATGACTGGTAGGCATACAACAACAAATGAAATGGAGCCAAGGGAAGCCTAAATACAGAGTGAAAGTGCCTCCCATGGCCTCTATGGGGCACAGATGACCTTTTCAGTGGAAAAAATGTAAACATTTGTGGGCATGTGGCACAGGGGTGTAGCCACCAAGATCCAATGGGAGATCAATCTGCCCCCACAACTCTTGGCAGTTCCCCCCCTCCATGGACAAACCCAAAATAAGACATGAAAAAACAGCAACTTCTTGCTTGTGTACCTCAGCAACTGGTAAACAAAGGGATAATGCTTCTGGCAGGGAACGACGGAGTATATAAGCACTGTAACTAGGAGCCACTGGCAGCTGTATCATCTCTCAATTGGTCCACCACCACCACCCCTTTAAGGGAGCCCTGGTGGCGCAGTGTCAGAGTTTTGAATGTGTAGCCCTTGGAAATTTATGTCATAAAGAGATACCATATATTCCATTTATCTCTAGAGGACAAAGCTGAAGGTTAAACAGCTGTGCGGTTAGCTAGGCAGCTGATAGTGGACGGCCTGAGCATTGTTCTGCTCTAATAGCCCATGAACTATTGTGACTATTGACATCACTGCTCTTAGTGAAGTTCGTCTCCATGAGGAAGGCAGCCTTAACGAACACGGCACCGGCTACAAACTCTACTGGTCTGGCAAACCCAAAACTCAAAAACATCTTTCAGGAGTAGGCCTTATGATTCAAAACTTCATTGCCTCCAAACTCGAAACCTTGCCAACAGGACACCTGATCGCATTATTTCCTTACGCCTCCCACATGTTGTTCTCTTTAGTATATATGCCCCAACTATGCAAGCTGACCCTGTAGAGAAAGATAAATTCTACACAGACCTATGCCACCTCATACAAAAAGTCCCTGTAGAAGATAAAATTATTATCCTTCGTGACTTCAATGCCAGAGTAGGAAAGAACTCTGAAGCCTGGAAAGGTGTCTTAGGCAAGCATGGTGTTGGAAACTGCAATGATAATGGATGCCTCTTGCTAGAGTTGTGTGCAGAACAACAGTTGACTATTACAAACACAATCTTTCAGCAGAAAGATAGCTTGAAGACAACCTGGATGCATCCCCGATCCAAACATTGGCAACTCATTGACTATGTTCTAGTCTGCCAGAGAAACATTCGCGATGTCCGTCATACTCGAGTGATGCCCAGTGCAGAATGCCAAACAGATCATCACCTCGTAAGATGTAAACTAAATCTTCATCTTAAGTTCAAACCTAAGAGGGGTGGCATCTTAAAGAAGAGATTCCAAGTCAACAATTTTCAACAAGCTACCATGAGAGACAACTTCCAGGCAAATCTGCAAACAAAACTTGAAGACCATCCTACAGATCCTTCTCCTACAGTGCTTTGGCAACATATCAAAAACAGTATCCTCCAGTCTGTGGAAGAATCCCTCGGGTTCTCCCTCAAGAAAAATCAAGACTGGTTTGATGAAAACAACCAAGAGATCCAGTAGCTGTTGGCAAAGAAGAGAACTGCTCACCAAGCATACCTCGCCCAGCCAACTTGCCATGCAAGAAAAGCAGCTTTCCATCTCACATGTAGTAACAAAAACTCCGAGACATGCAGAACAAGTGGTGGATCAATATAGCAGAAAAGACAATGCTGTGCAGATCTTGGTGATCTTAGAGGATTTTATGAAGCTCTTAAAGCAGTGTTTGGACCTAGTTATCAGGTCCAAAGCTCCTTATACAGTACAGGTGGTCAAACATTAATTACTGATAAAGCCTCCCTCCTGAATCGATGGGCTGAACATTTTCAAAGTCTCTTCAGTGCCAACTGAGTAGTCAAAGGCTCAGCTATCCAACATATGATACAAAAACCGGTGAAAAATGAACTGGACATAGCTCCCACTTTGGAAGAGACCCTTAAGGCCATATAGCAGATGAAAAATGGCAAATCAGCTGCAATTGATGGAATCCCACCTGAAGTTTGGAAACACGAAGGTCATGTACTCCACAAAAAATTCCACAAACTCCTTGTGAATTGCTGGGAAAAAGAGGAACTGCCATCAGATCTCCGAGATGCAGTCATCATCACCCTGTACAAGAAAAAAGGAGCAAAATCTGATTGCTCAAACTATCGGGGCATAACACTACTCTCTATTGCTGGAAAAATCCTTGCAAAGATATTCCTGAATAGATTAGTTCCTGCTATTGCAGAAGAACTTCTTCCTGAAAGCCAATGTGGCTTCAGAGCCAATAGGAGTACTTCAGATAGGGTATTTGCCCTTAGACAACTGCAAGAGAAATGTAGAGAACAGAACAAGGGTCTCTATGTAACATTTGTCGACCTCACCAAAGCCTTCAACACTGTGAGTAGAAAAGGTCTGTGGCAGATCCTGGAAAGACTAGGATGCCCCCCCCCAATTCCTTTAAATGATTATCTTGCTACACGAGGGCCAGCGCGGTCAAGTCAGATATGGCGATGCTCTTTCAGAGCCCTTTCTAATAACTAAAGGAGTGAAGCAAGGTTGTGTTCTTGCTCCAACTTTTTTTACAATCTTATTCAGCATGATGCTCCAAAGGGCTATGGCAGAGCTCGAAGAAGAAGACAGCATCTATATACGTTACCGTACTGATGGTAGCTTGTTTAACTTAAGCCATCTGAGGGCTCGCACTAAGACTCTAAACTATCTAGTTCGTGAGCTGCTCTTCGGTGATGCTGCTGCCCTTGTTGCCCACACAGAAGCAGCTCTGCAGCGCCTAATATCCTGCTTCGCAACAGCTGCAGAGTTATTTGGGCTGGAAGTCAACCTGAAGAAAACGGAAGTTGTTTACCAGCCTGTACCACAGGACAAACACCACCATCCCCACATTGCCATTGCTCAAGTCTGTTCAGCAGTTCACCTACCTGGGAAGCATCATCTCCTCAGATGCCAAGATTGACAAAGAGATTGATCACAGATTAGCAAAGGCATATAGCGCATTTGGAAGACTTTACAAAAGAGTCTGGAGTAATAAACACCTGAGGCGAAGTACAAAAATCAGTGTGTATAGAGCCATTGTACTGTCTATTCTCCTTTATGGGTCTGAAACATGGGTCACCTATCGCCACCACCTATGACTCCTCAAACGCTTTCATCTGTGCTGTATATACACAATCCTAAATATACACTGGACTGACTATGTGACGAATGTTGCTGTCCTTCAGCAAGCAGAGATCACCAGCATTGAGGCCAGGGCATGTTTCTAGAATGGAGGACCATCGCCTCCCAAAAATAATCTACAGTGAACTCGCCACGGGTCAGCGTAAGAGGTGCACTCCAAAAAAATGATACAAGGACTCCCTGAAACAACATCTCAGGCTCGGCCAAATTGATCACTTACAATGGTCCGCCCTAGCCTCACATGGAGGCATGGAGACACACTATCCACAATGCTGCAGCCTTATTTGAGAACTCACGCCAAACAAGTCTTGAAGAGAAATGACAACGCAGAAAGAATCACAACCCAGAAACATCACCCAAGGAGATCTTCTGCTGTGCTTGCTGCAACCGGACTTAATCTCAGATTGGCCTTTTTAGTCATCAGCGTGCTTGCAGATAGCATGGGATGAGTCCTTCCTGAATCTTCATTTGTGAAGAAAAGCCAGAGAGAAAGAGAGAGAGAGTGATGCTTTTCTGCCCTATTATCTCTTAGTATGACTAATAGAAGCCAGAGATAACTTACTAGGGATGATGTCAGATGATGTCATGAGTCACCAATTGAATGAAGGGGAGTTGCTAGAACTTGCTAGAACAGCTAGGAAACCCTATATAAGTCATGGTGCAAGGCAACCCACTTCACTTCTTCAACTGTCTTCTTCAACTGACTTCTTTGACTGCTAACTGCAAGCTTAGCTATTAGAGCAATGATTTTGTTTGTAGTTTAGGATGTAAACAATAAAGATTGTTAGTTTTTAGACACTAAATGTGTCCATCTACTCATTGAACATTGAGCATGCTAGAAGCACCTGGACCAGGCTTTTGCTACTCTGCTAACCTGATTGCTGGCTGGACTCCTGAACATAGACTCCAGCAGGCTATAACATGACAGCTAGGGTGTGGAAAGTGTGGCCCACAGACTATATGCATCACCCGAGCCATTCTGGGATCTCCAGGATCCCGCAGCAGCTTTGGGGGAGAAATTAATTAAACATGTCCCCCATGCCCTTGGGACAATTCCCCCTCCATGGACAAACCCAAAATAAGACATGAAAAAACAGCAACTTCTTGCTTGTGTACCTCAGCAACTGGTAAACAAATTGATAATGCTTCTGGCAGGGAACGAGGGAGTATATAAGCACTGTAACTAGGAGCCACTGACAGCTGTATCATCTCTCAGTTGGTCCAACCCCCCTTTACGGGAGCCCTGGTGGTACAGTGGTTAAATGCCAGTACTACAACTCACCACGTTTCAAGTTCGATTCCAGAGGGCTCCAAGGTTCACTCTGCCTTCCATCCTTTCATAGGTTGGTTAAATGAGTACCTGGCTTGTGGGGGCAATTAGCTAATAGACATTGGAAACTGCTTAATGCAGTGTAGATGTGTAAATTTCTATTGCTTAACAATTTGTAAGCCACTCTGATAGCCTTTGTGGCTGAAGAGTGGGGTATACATACCTAATTAAATTAATTTTAAAAAATTTAAAGCTTTTCTGTGCTCCCTAAGAAAGTTCTCTATTGATACTTCTGATGTGTTCAGCTGTGGTTGTGTTTATCGTTTGTCATCCAGCTGACTTCGACTTATGGCGACCCTATGAATTAGAGACCTCTAAGTGGTCATCAATTGTCCTGCTCAAGTCTGGCAAAACCAGGACTATGACTTCCTATATTGAGTCAATCTACTGTGTGGTCTTCCTCTTTTCCTTCTACCTTCAAATGAGTCACATAGTCTCATGATCTCTCCTAACTATGACAGCCTTAGTTTGGCATCTTGGCTTCAAATGAGAATTCAGGCTTGATTTGTTCTAAGACTCATTCATCTGTCTTTTTAGCAGTGCTTTCAGGCTACCAGACAAATACCATTTTCTTTGCCCTTTTTTCTTGTTAGTTCATTGTTATCATTCGTGTTGAGCTTTGCTGGATTTGAGTGTTTTTTTTCTGGCCTCTATGATTTTATTCTTATTGCTTTAAAGATTGTATTGCAGTAAAAAAAAAAAAAAAAGTACATTGTGCCCTGATAGCCCTGTTAGTGACAGCCTGCTTTTAAACCAACTAAACAAAGAAACTAAGATACATTATGAGCTAGGGCAGAGGAACTCTTGAAAACAAGCAAACATTTTCTGAATCATTCCAAAGAAAACTCATAGATAGCTGAGTTCATTCAGAATCAAGCCAGGCAATGGTTGCCTATAACAACTATTATAAGATCAGTGTCTAAATGACCATTCCATATTATATATAACTACATGACCATTGCATTTCTCAGCAGATATTCCTATATGTACATTCTAAGTTGCGTGTCTGGTTTGCTTTATGAAATTGGGCACATGGGAAAGAGGTGTTGAATCTGTCCTTTCCCACAACCTTGGCTAATTTTTAAGGAAGGGAGAAAATTAGCAAACTTGCTTAGAGGGGGAAGAGGAGGTTGTATATCTCTCCATCCAACCCCTCCAACAATAAGAAGCTTTCTCTCTTCTTTTTCTTGGACCACCAATGAATAACAGGTGCCATTGGCTATATGTCAGAGAAAGGAACTGGCAAAACCACCTCTGAATATTCTTTGTCTAGGAAAACCCTGAACTCATGGGGTTGCCATAAGTCAACAGATGACTTGAAAGGGACATACACACACATGCAGAGGGATGTGATACACTCAGCCAGCTAGTGAACTAGTGGATGTGGCTACCGCTACTAGATTGGCACTAGCAGTCACAACCACACCATGGCCAACTGAGTAAACTGCTTCCCCACCTGCACACAGTGAAGGAAGAGTGGAAATAAGAAGCTAGCAATAAACAATCGATCATTTATCTTGTTGTATGAATATGATTTAAAAGCTTTCCTCGCTGGAATGAGTTTGCTAATTTTTCACCATCCACTAAAACTAGCAGGGCATACCCTCTTGCCATTCATGTTTGAAAATGTCATGGTCAGTTTAAAGGAGGCAATTTGCAATATTCTAGACCTTAGCAAAAATGTACTCCTTAAAAAGAGCACCTAGACGTTTTACCCTAAAAAGTACCCTTTGAACTCTCTTTTCAATATGAAAATGTCCCCCTCTACTGCTTATCAGAGAAACCTAAAGACTTTTAATAAAATTATAGAGTTGGAAGAGACCACAAGGGACAACTAGTGCAACCCCCTGTCATACAGGAATACCTAATCAAAGCATTCCTGAAACATGGCCATCCAGCCTCTGCTTAAAAACCTCCAAAGAAGTAGACTCCACCACACTCTGAGGCAGCACATTCCACTGTCAAACAACTCTTACCAGCAGGAAGTTCTTCCTAATGTTTAGATGGAATCTCTTTTCCTTTAGTTTGAACCCATTGCTCCATATCCTAGTCTCTGCAGCAGCAGCAGAAAACAAGCTTGCTCCATCCTCAGTATGACATCTCTTCAAATATTTAAACATGGCTATCATGTCAAGTCTTAACCTTCTCTTCTCCAGGCTAAACATACCCAGCTCACTAAGCTGCTCCTCATAGGGCATGGCTTCCAGACCTCCCACCATCCTGGTCACCCTCCTCTGGATACGTTCCAGCTTCTCAATATCCTTCCTGAATTCTGGTGCCCAGAACTAGACACAGCATTCCAGGTGAGGTCTTACCAAAGCAGAATAGATTGGCACCATTACTTTCCTCTATCTAGACACTATACTCCTATTGATTCAGCCTAGAATTGCATTGGCTTTTTTAGCTGCTGCATCACACTGCAGACTCATGTTCAGATTGTAGTCCACTAACTCCTAGATCCCTTTCACATGTACTGCCATCAAGCCAGGTGTCACCCACCCTATATCTGTGCATTTCATTTTTACTGCCCAAGTGTAGTATCATACATTTCTCCCTGTTAAAATTCATTTTGTTAGTTTTGGGGCCAGCTTTCTAATCTGTTATGGTCATTTTGGATTCTGATCGTCTCAACTGGGGCATTAGCTACCCCTCCTAATTTGGTATTATTTGTAAACTTGATAAGAATGCCCTCTATTCCATCATCCAAGTCATTAATAAAAATATTGAATAGCACTGGGCCCAGGAC
Organism: Gambelia wislizenii; assembly: GCA_030847615.1. Taxonomy (NCBI): domain Eukaryota; kingdom Metazoa; phylum Chordata; class Lepidosauria; order Squamata; family Crotaphytidae; genus Gambelia; species Gambelia wislizenii. Next base: position 41,946,722 of record JAUMIR010000001.1, read on the forward strand.
AGAATCCTGTGGCACCCCGCTAGTCAATTCTCCCAAGGATGAAGAGGATCCATTGGTGAACACCCTTTGAGTTTGGTTGGTCAACCAATTACAAATCCACCTAACAGTTGCATTGCCTAGGTCACATGTTACTAACCTTTTTGCAAGAATATCATGGGGGACCTTGTCAATGGCCTTACTGAAATCAAGATACACTACATCCACAGCATTCCATTCATCTATCAAGTCTGTACTCTATCAAAAAAAAAAAGAGATAAGATTTGTCTGGCATGATTTGTTTTTCAAAAACCCATGGAGACTTTTAGTAATCATGGCATTCCTTTCTAAGTGGTTACAGACTGTCTGTTTAATGATCTGCTCTAGAACCCTTCCCGGTATTGATGTCAGGCTGACTGTGTGATGATTATTTGGGTCTTCTTTTTTCCCCTTTTTGAAGATGGGGACAACATTTGCCCTCCTCCAGTCTGCTGGGACTTCTCCAGGAATTCTCAAAGATATTTTTCCTTTCTGTTTTTATCTTATGTTAAGGTTTATTTTCTAGTTATTTTATCTGATATAGTTATTTTATAGAGTTATATATTTTATATTGTTATGCAATAGAAATCTCAAAACAATTATTTGTAATTGTGATTGGTTACTATAATCTGCCCTTTAGAGGGATACTCTAAAAAGCAAGATCTTAACTATATTAAACAATACATAAATACATATGACTAAGTGCGTATAAATAATTATGAATAAGGAATGCTATCTTGGATGTAGAATTAGTAATTAATAAGAACCATTAAAATCTTTGGGATCCCTGTCGGTCATAACCTACTATTTTTATATTAATGCAGCAAATAAATATAGAAAAGTGTGCAGAGACAGTACCAATAAGGGTACAATAGACAAAATGTCCCATGGATTGATCTCAATCTTTTGCCTATATAGTAAAATGTTAATGTGGGATAGTCATGTACAAAGCTAACAGAGTGACTGTGGACAAATCACTACCTCTTGGGACAACCTTGGGCCCTCCAGGTGAAAACAGGTTACTGCTCCCATCATGCCTTTCCACTGACTAGCTTCATCATTGTCATCATCCTCATCATCTTATTTGCTTATACTCTGTCTTTCTCCCAGCCCTGGGATTCAAGATGGTTTACAAAGTTAAAACAGGTACAGACAAAACTCCACCAGAAAAAAAAACACCCACCTCCACATCTTTAAAATGTAAAAGGCTCACAGAATTACCATGAAAGCAATTTTAAAACATACCCATTTAGACAACCATTGCACACAATACAGCACATATCAAAAACCTTTAGTCAAAAGATTTTTCCCCATGGGAAGTTATTTCCTAAAGGCCTGTTGAAACAAACAAACAAACAAACAAAAATCCTTGCGTACTACCAGAAGTATACCATGGCTAGAGTGGATAAGTTCAACATCTGGAGAGTTATAGAATGATGTTTGAGCCCTGTTGCAGATGAACAGGCTTCTTGAGTAGATAAAATGAGATGACTCCTGTACATACAGCCTTGAGCTCCTTGGAGGAAGTCAAGGATACATATTTAAACTAAGTGGTTCTGTAGCACATCAGTTTTATATCTGGATTTTAGACATAAAGAGCTCCATGGTATTCTGCTTTACCATGATCCAGCCACCTCTGAAAATCAATTATCTAGAGCCTATGAAGTGCAAGCCATTTCCAGCCTTGCTATTTCCAATCCCTTACCTGTATGAGTCAGAAAATGAATCTAGCACTGCATCCGTCAAAACACATGCTCCCTATGTTGATATCCCCTTAATTAATTAGATCAGTCACTCTTCAAAGCGTATGAGCATTTTTTTTGTGAAAAAGATATTAATGAACATGGGGATTTGAGACACTAATGCCCAAAGGGACTAATGCACCAATATGAACAACACAAAGAATGGTTAATTTGGAGCTATTAAAATGTTTTTTTCCATGGGGCTTTGAAAACCAAGGCTACAAACAATATCTAGCATTTATATAATGCATTTCAAATACTCAGAGTGCTACCCAGACGTTATCTCAGCCACCTTTGGGGCCTGGGGAGGGCCATAAAAATTGGCATAAGATTTCAAAACAATCATCCTAACAAGAGCTGCAGAAGGTAAGCAGTGGGTTGTTATGCATGTGTTTTTTTCTTATGTGGGACATGTGCTCACTGCATTAGGAAAAGGAGAAGCAAAAGCTCATTCCCTTTATTGATGAAGGACCAGTTTTTTGCTTTTTGTCACAGACTCTTCAAACATATATGACAGGATCCGAAATAAGGGTTGCATAGTATAAATCTCCACATGTGGAGTCACACACCTTGATTGTGCTATGCTACCTTTGGACTAGATGAGAACATTGCATAACTGAACACACACTCAAAGGTGCAACAAAATGCACAATCAAATTAGCATCTACATTAACAAGGGCACTGCATATGCAATTCCATTTCTGTAACCTTGAACTAAATATGGATATTCCACATGAAACAAAAACAAACAAACAAAAAAAAGCCCAACTGCTTTTGTAAGGGAACTTCTGCATGTACAAGATACCCAACTGGATTCCCGCTATTAGAAAAGCTTGCAAGTGTGGCTGTGGTTTCACAGCCGAGTGAATGCACTTGGGGTTTTAAAGAAACTGTTCAAGGAGCTGAACCAGTTTTGGGGGTATGGTTCAGGACCCCAGATAGCATCTTTAAAGTCTAGACCACGCTTGGATCAGGATCCACTAACATGCAAGCAACCAACAGCTTCAGAATTATCCCAAAGTAGATTCTGTAGCAAAATTAAGCAAGAAGCATCCTGTTTTCATCACAAGCAAAACCACCATTTGTAACAACAGGATGAAGCCCAAAACTCAATGGATGGATGTTGTGATAAGAAAACAATAGCATCAAGGACAAGCTGCCTTCTATCTGACCTCTTTCCTTATGTCAGGACCAATAAAATGGAGTTGAAAGGAAGCATTAGAAAGGCAGAGAAACGTGCTCCATTTCTGTTTCCCTTCCCACCAGTACTTGCCTTTCCACACTTTGTTGAGCCTACTGCCTATGGGAGGGGTTCATGTTGCTTTACATGAGGAAAGTACCAGATTCAATCTCAGTTCAATTCCAATTCCACCTCCAGTTTAAGATTATTATTATTATTTTTAAGGAAGCAGAGGAAAAGCCTCTGTTGAGAGTCTTTGTTCGGATCATCATCATCAAGTTCCTGAACCATCACCCTGTCCTATCCTGGTGGACAAAGATCAACATTTTGAGATTTCTGATGTGTTGGACTCTCAGGTGCACAGGGTTTTTTTTTTGCAGTATCTGGTGAAATGGAAACATTTACCTTTGGGCCATGCTGAATGGGTTAATGTTGAACATGTAAATGCTCCGCACTTATTACGAACGTTCCATGCCCATTTTCCTAATAAGCTGGGCTGAAGGCGGGGGGGAGTTGCTCTTTGGGAGGGCAGTATGTCAGGCTCATCCCTGAATTCTGGGGTTTAGAGTGGAATTCATGGAGGACCCTGACATGAGGCTGGCTTTGGCCTGTTTTCTTTGCTTGGACCTCCCTGCCTTTGGAGAGGTGCCAGCCTGTCCTGTTGGCCTGGGAATGCTGTTCTCCACAGCAGCTCAAAGTCGCGGCTCCAGGTGCTGGCTGGGCTGTTTGTTCTCCTTCCTAAATGCCATTCTCACGCTGTAAGGATTTATCTGGGTGTTGTGCTAGTCTGTGTTTAGTTTCAGCTTTGTTCTATGTCCCTGATACATGTTTCCTTACCAATAAAGAATCCTTATTGAGTGAATGCGAGCCTGTGTTCTTGGTACATCACAGGCAGTCTATTCCACTTCCGAATAGCTCTTACTGTCATGTCACAAAGTTCTTCCTAATGCTTAGGTGGAATCTCTTTCCTGTAGTTTGAACCCAGTGCTCCATCTTCTAGTCTCTGGAGCAGCAGAAAACAAGCCTGCTCCATCCTCAGTATGATAGCCCTTAAAATATTTAAACATGGCTATCATGTCAATTCTTAACCTTCTCTCTTCCAGGCTAAACATACCCAGCTCACTAAGCCGCTCCTCAAAGGACATGGCTTCCAGTCCTCCCACCATCCTAGTCGCCCTCCTCTGGACATATTTCAGCTTCTCAATATCCTTTCTGAATTGTGGTGCCCAGAACTGGACACAGTATTGAAAGCAGAATAGAGTGGCACTATTATTTCCCTTGATCTAGACACTATACTCCTACTGATGCAATCTAGAATCACATTGGCTTTTTTAGCTGCTGCATCACACTGCTGAATCATGTTCAGTTTGTGGTCCACTAAGACACCTAGATCCCTTTCGAATGTAGTGCCATGAAGACAGGTGTCACCCATTCTGTATCTGTGCATTTCTTTTTTACTGCCCAAGTGAAGTATCCTATATTTCTCCCTGTTGAAATTCATTTTGTTAGTTTTGGCCCAGCTTTCTAATCTGTTATGGTCATTTTTAATTCTGATCTTGTCCTCTGGGGTATTAGTTACCCCTCCAACTTTGGTGTCATCTGCAAACTTGAGAAGCATGCCCTCTATTCCCTCATCCAAGTCATTGATAAAGATGTTGAATAGCGCTGGGCCCAGGACAGAACCCTGTGGCACCCCATTAGTCACTTCTCTCCAGATGAAGAGCCACTGGTGACTATCCTTTGGGTTCAGCCCATCAACCAACCTTTGTCCTTCAGCTTACTTCAGTCACTGAAAACTGAGTTCAAAATGCGAAAGTATTCTGCACTAAGTTAACTCAGTGGAAGGAGAGGAGAGGCGGGGGTGGAATCTTGCTGTTTGCTATAGGCTCAGGCAAAAGCAAACTGCTGCAGCCTTTCCTATCTTGTGTGTCCTCCTTCGTTAATAATGTTTGTCATTCTGACCACATTTTGATGTTGCTCGGTCACATACTGTATGTCCCGGTTTTCATCTGTGAAATGTTGGCGAGCATACTTATGTTCTAAAGGAGAAATGAGCAAATTGTGACCATTTCTTACCTCAGGACTCCCCAGAGATTCCTGATATCCAGCATAAAAGTGGCCAATGGTGCCTCCAGATACCTACTGGAAGCACAATTGGCCAATTAAAGCTCTTCACCCCTGACCCCGGCATGCCTGTTTAGGCCCAAAATAATATTTTTTTTTTAAAAAAAGTCTAGTTTTGAAAAATGGGAGTATGTGGTCCACTGGGATATAGGGGAAGGTGCAATTGGTCCCTGGACTGTCTGAAGTTCCTGCCCAGGAATGGGAGGATTTCATTCTATTCATTGCCATTTCTTGCTGCCTTTTTTTTAGTAGCGTCTCTGTAGACTCTACCATGTGCTCTGGTACTTATGTCCTCTTGGGAATGCAAAGTGCTGTACTTGCTGCAAAACAGCCTACCTGTGTCCAGTTAGATTCAATACTATTGAAACATATTGATTTAGATTATGATTCAAGTATATAAAAGAAAAAGAAGTGTAGATGTACCTGCAGCTGTGTTATCTATTACACCAAAGCAAACTGAAGACATAAATCATCACAAAGCAAGACAAAGACTAGGGAAAGTCATTAAAAAAAAAAAGAACTAAACCATATTTTAAAACACGCAACAAAAAGCATTATCTAATCCCTTCAGTGCATGACAGAATATGAGCAATTTTAGGGAAGTATGGAAACAGAAGACTATTTATATCTTTCTTGAGCCAAATTAAAAGTGGCAAGCCTATGACAGATTTACATAAGTTCACATTCTCAAGCAGCTTTTTCCATAAACATAATATAGAAATATGCTCTTCTTCCAATTCTATACACCAGGGACTAGCTATGTTTTGCCCTCATTGTTATTTGTTTTCTGTTGAGCATGTTTAATGGGCGAAAATGCTTCACACTTCTTGTCTCATTCATCTCTCTTATTCCTCACAACTTCAGCAGCAAAGGGCGGGGGGGGGGAGTTCTGAAAAGTTCCCAGTAGGTCAACCAAAGGATGAACTAAGACACTAAACATGGATCCCCCGTGTTTAAATGCTACATTTCATTCAGCAAACCAGTGGCATTTTTGTTGATTTGACCAACTATAATTATTTTAATTTAATTTTTTTTGGTAATTTTCAGTAGTGGTTTTGTTTAATTATTACTTGCCAACATTTTGTTTACTAACCTTACCATATAACACCCCACATGGAATGGCATTTTTTAATTTTACATCCTTACACTAAAAAAAATTGTTTTACTTTACAGTATGATTTGTTTTTTCTTGATTGAATTGTTGTAGGGTGTCATTCTGGTTGTATATTATTTAGTCATTATGATGGGTTACAAACAGCCTTAAGTATAACAAGGTGATAAAAAAGCTAGAAAGGTGAAATAAATTTTAGAATGAAATGAAAAATGATGCTTCCAATATTAATCTAGTTAAAATTTTCTCTGATCTTTAAGGGCATAAAAGGATAATTCTTAATATGTTCCTCTTTTTCTGTTTCTTAAATCATCTGTGATTAAAACAGCACCAGGATTTAGTATCGACACATGATGAAATACAGTTCCTCCTTCTATCAATTGTCACTTGACAGCAGCCATTCCAGGAGGGTGCAGAAGAAGATAAAGAAAGCTGGAAAACTCCATCACCTCTTCTGAGACATCACAAGTTTTGGGTTGAGTTTTTTTCGCTCTCTTCATGAACCATTTCCCATTCCAGCTGGTTATAAAAACTGGATAACTAAAAACTAGTTCCCAAGTTTGCTTCCCCCTCCCCCGCTTTTCCCTTCCAATCCAATTTCCTTTTATGTCAGGTCTATTATTGTCATCTAAAACTTAACATGGCAAACACAAAACTACTTATTTTTCCTCCAAAACTTTCTTTACAACATACATTCTCCATCACTGTTAATGATGTTCCAATTTATCCTATGAAGGAAGCACAGAATCTTGGCTTTATTTTTTACACTTCTCTGTCTTTTGTTCTTCACATTGAGGCTGTAGCAAAGTCATGTTGATTTTTTTCTTTATAACATTGCCAAAATCAGACCTTTTCTTTTTGTTTGCCCTGCTAAGACCTTAGTTCATGCCTTAGTCATTTCCTGCCTTGATTATTATAATCTTCTTTTGGCTGGTCTTCCATTATTTTACCATAGTCCTCTGGCTTCCATTCAACATTCTGCTGCTAAGATTATCATTGTTACACCACTTTTGATATTTCTTCACAGGTTACCCATCCTTCTAGGACTCAGTATAAGTGTCTTGTTTTAACATCCAAAGCCCTACACAAGGTAACTCTCCCCTTTCATCCCTTATTTCTTTTTATCTGCCTGCTCGAGAACTGCATTCTAGAAATTCTAGGCTTTTCACCCAATCCAGGTTTCTTCTTCCTTGGTTTGGCTTTGTCCTTTCTCACTCCCTGCCCCGTACCCTTTTGGAATTCCCTCCTTGAACATTTGCAGACTGCTCCTTCCCTTGTCTTTAAATCTCAATTGAAAACTTTTGCTTTCCAAAGCTTTTGGAACTTCAGTTTGATATTGTTTTATAATCTTGTATTTTTTGAGAGCCAATGTGGTATAGTGGTTTAAGCATTAGACCATGGCTCTGGGGACCAAGGTTCAAATCCCCCCTCAGACATGAAAACCCACTGAGTGATCTTTGGCAAATCACACTCTCTTAACCTCAGAGAAAAGCAATGGCAAATCTCCTCTGAACAAACCTTGCCAAGATAGGGTCTCAATAAGTCAAAAACGACTTGAAGGCACACAACAACATTTAGATTGCAAGTATCAGTCAGTTTTTCCTTGGTTTTTTTCCGGGCTGTGAAGCCGTGTTCTGGAATAGTTTCTTTCTGACATTTCGCCTGCATCTGTGGCTGGCATCCTCAGAGAATCCCCATTCTCTGAGGATGCCAGCCACAGATGCAGGTGAAACGTCAGAAAGAAACTATTCCAGAACACAGCCTCACAGCCTGGAAAAAAACCAAGGAAAATCTATGGATGCCGGCCATGAAAGCCTTCGACTTCATATCAGTCAGTTTGCTTTATATTGTGCACTGTAGCTTTTGCATTTCATCTGAATGATTTGTTCTGCAATTGTATTGTATAGTTTTATACTTTATTATTCCTTTCTTCCCTCTGTATGTGTATATACATATATTTTAGATTGTACATCTTTGGCAGGACCCACTGTTTTTGGTTGTTTTATTGTAAAGTGGTATGTACATTGATGGCACTATATAAATAAATGACAACGACGACGACGACGATGATGATGGAAGATTCTAAGCCTAAGGGTAGGAATTATCTTATGACTGATCTTGCATTTCAGTGGTTAGTAGTTTAGAGTCCACCAGATAATTTAATCTAAATATTATTGATATTCTTTAATATTATTTAAATGACAATTTAAATGTGAATTGCAATATGAAATCCAGGAAAGCTAAAGACACAAGAAGTTGTGGGCAAAGAGTGCCCCGGGACTGAATGTGGCCTCAAAGGCTGCTTTTGCAGTTCCCACAGCCAAACCTGCAGAACTCCTCAGAACACCCTTTCTCTGGCAAAAATGAGGGGAGTATTTACCTCTCCTAGAAGCCTCCAGGACAACTGATTCACCTTATAAATGCTAGCAATAGAAGAACACTTAACACTTAAAAGATTTAAAGGTGTCTCCAAGGGAACAGCAGAGATAGGGTTAAGTAATTTCCAGTGATCCAAAGTCTCCTCAGGCCCATTCACACTACAATTATAGGGCTATTATTCCACTTTAACTGCCATGGTTCCATCCTATGGAATCCTGGGGACTGTAGTTTGATGAGGCACTGGAGCTCTTTGGTTGAGAGTTGTAAATGCTCCTCCTTAAACTGCCAATCTCAGGATTCCACAGGATGGAACCACGGCAGTTAAAGTGGAATCATAGCACTATAATTCTGTAGAGTGAATGGTCCGATCTCTCTTATCTTACCTCTCTAAGACTTATCAACTTATCCTTTCAGAGAACTTTCCCCCTCTTCTTTTTCTGGCCCCTTATATCTCCCGCTTTTACTGTAAGTGAAACCATCTTAGCATACCCAACTGTCCCAGTTTGCCAGAGATGATCGTGATTAATCCTCTGTCATCCCACTTTTTTCAACTGCTTTTAAAATGTCCCAGTTTTGCTCTCTTCCACCCACTTTCCACTTTTTCCTCAGCTTACTTCAATTACTGTAAATTGAGTTCAAAATTCAAAAGCAAGGGTTGCCCAAATGGTGAAAAAACTCTGCATGGAATGTGAGGAGAATCCTACCTGTCCTGACAGCATTCCATGTGATTTCACCATATTTTGAAGGAGGGGGGCAAAAAAGGCCAAAAACCACACCGGAAAAGCTTTTGTGGCTTTCCCCGTATCTTTTTAGAAACAGCAAGGGGTGAGTGAATTCCTGCTCATTAGGACAAGTGAGTCGATTTTATTCACTTGTCCAAATGAAAGGAAGCACAAACCTGATTGGCTGGATGAGTGCAGGGGGCAGGGCTTGCTAACAAGTCAAGCACCTGCTGCTGCCATGTTGGATTTTCATCTTAGCAGGCAAGTGCCAAGGCAAGAAAACAGGGTGTTGGGTGTTTTGTTTTGTTTTGCTTTTGTGTTCAAGTGAAAGATTGCTCAATCACACCTGGGACATCATTTTTTAAAAAAAAGGTAATCAGCAGCAAATTAAAGTTAATGCAAATGCGAGTAAATGACTTGTGGCTGCCATGTTTACTATTGGGCATGTGAAGCTTATGGGGGCAAAAAAATCCATTAGGACAGGTCACAACTGCTGCGAAATGTCATTACTGTGAGGCACTCCTTTTTTAATGGGCTTGTATAGACTGTAGTTTGCACTCAGTTAATTCAACAGGAAGAAGAGAGGAGTTGGTGGAACCTTGCCCTTTCCAGTAGATTAGAAGAAAAGCAAACTGCTGGAGCCTGTCCAAGTTTGTGTGTTCTTTCTCATTAATAATTCTTCCCATTTTAACTACACTCTGATGTTGTTTAGCTGCATGTGTCCTAGTTTCATCTGTGAAATGTTGGAGGGCATGCCTTAGTTCTATGTTAGCTTCTCAGCCTTAGAGAGCTTTCCTATCTTGAATGAAGTTCTTAAAATAAGGTTTAATTTGATTTTTTTTTTAGTTACTGATGCCTTTACTCCTTAGTCAGAATTGCTAGCCCCTCCACACATTTGTTCACCATCAATAAATAGGATGCAATTTCCCCTCACGCTGTTTATCATTTTTAAAAAACAGCTTTTTAATACTAGAAGTGGACTTCTGACCACTTCTGGTTTTGTTTTGTTTTTCTTTTGGGGGCATTTTTGTAGTCCATGAGGCCCCCAAAGTCCTTGGGGCAAAAATTGCCTCCTGGACCACTGAAGTTGCCCACCTGTGAAAAAGGAGAAGGAAAGAGGGAAACAGAACACCAAAAGCAAATTAGTTTGCCTGAAGCAAGACAAAAGAGGAATTCTACCTTAACATGTCCAACACTCCCTGAACACTGAAGCAAACAAGAACACTGACCCCAATCTTCTAGCCAAATAGTGGCCAATTTGGGGGACAAGTGCACCAAAGAAAGAACCACTATATTGAGCCCAATGTGGATTTTCACACTGTGCTGGTATAGTTTTGCCTCTACATCCAGAGAAGCAACAACAAAATGTTATGAGATGTAGGCTTGATTCTATGGTCTAAATGAGGCCTCTGGATGGAACTTCTTGGTCATGTTCAGTAGTGCCACAGCTTACTTCTGCTTCTTTCCTTTGTGGCACATAGGCTTCTAGGGATGGATAATCACTCTCCTATATACGGTACATTGAAAGGGCTGAGACTTTTCAAATATTCCAACCAAAAAAATCTCACAAAGCTTCAAGAACTATTTCAGTGATAAGAGCTGTTCAGAAGTGAAATAGACTGCCTCGTAGTGTGGTGGTGTCTCCTTCTTTGGAGGATTTTAAACAGAGGCTGGATGACCATCTGTCGGGAATGCTTTGATTGGGTATTCCTACATGGCAGGGGACTGGACTGGATGGCCCTTGTGGCCTCTTCCAACTCTATGATTCTATGGTCAACTACTCAAACAAGGTTCCTTGAGCTATACTGGTCTTCACCAGAGACACAATGGGGCAAGGAAGGTTGATAGTCATCCCACATGGGTTGCTACCACCAATGTTTACTCCTACCGAGGAATATGTCCCAACAATGTCAAAGCCTGAAATCCAGATCACCCCTTGTCTAGAGCCTAGCACTTCTCTTTCTTTCTGTGGATTTTTTCCTGGCTTGTTGAGAGACCAGCATGGGGATCTGGGTTTCTGATATCCAGGGGATTGGATCTGGTTCAGAAGTCCCTTTCCTACTCCTGATGGGTTCTGACCCAGGTCTGGTCATGATGCAAAGGATCTGGCTGGTTTCCAGCATCTCAGCTTCTGATGCTTTCTTGGATCAGCTCAGACTAGAAATCTCTCCATAAAAACTATGGTAGAGTCATATGATTGGGACAATTGTGATACTTGTCTCCTTCTGATTCCTCTCCCACACTGTACTCTCCCACGCTAAACTGCTGTAGTTTTCAAAGTGGTTTTAACTGTTGCTATGTTTAATATTGTTTAAATTATGTGTGCTTTTAATCTGAACATGTTTTAAACTGTTTATATTGTATGACAACCTAAGATTCTGTGATAAAGGGTGGAATAGACATATTTTACTTACTTACTTACTTAAGTAAAATGTCCCTGCTACTCATGCAGCCTGGGAGCCACATGTGCTCCTTTCTCTTTCACCTCTGAGGGCACTTGAAACACCCCTGAATAATCAGCCACTGCTATCTGCACCTCTGCAGTGATTTTCCCATTTCTATTGCTTCCCTTAGCAACTGAAAATTAAAAGACACTCTGTCCTGCAGTATGTGGGGAATGCTATCATACTTTCCTCTACCACAGAGAGTTGCTATATATTTTATTGATTTGCATTAGTAACTATAGGTGCAAATTCAACTGAAGATCAAGCCCCAAATGCTCTAGAAAGGTTAGTGTAGTCCAGTAATTCTAGGAAGTTGCCCAGTTCTGATCTTCACAGACAAGAAGTGAGGTCAGACCTCACCTAGAATACTGTGTCCAGTTCTGGGCACCACAATTCAAAAAGGATATTGACAAATTGGAGCGTGTCCAGAGAAGGGCAACTAAAATGGTGAAAGGTCTGGAAACGATGCCTTATGAGGAGAGACTTAGGGAGCTGAGTATGTTTAGCCTGGAAAAAAGACGGTTAAGAGGCGATATGATAGCCCTGTTTAAGTATTTGAAGGGATGTCACGCTGAGAATGGAGCAGGCTTGTTTTCTGCTGCTCCAGAGACTGGAACACGGAGCAATGGGTGCAAGCTCCAGGAACAGAGATTCCACCTCAACATGAGGAGGAACGTTTTGACAGTAAGAGCTGTTCGGCAGTGGAACGCCCTCCCTCGGAGCATGGTGGGGTCTCCTTCCTTGGAGGTCTTTAAACAGAGGCTGGATGGCCATCTGTCGGGGATGCTTTGATCAAGATTTCCTGCGTGGCAGGGGGTTGGACTGGATGGCCCTCGTGGTCTCTTCCAACTCTGCAATTCTATGATTCTATAAGAATGCTGGGGAAGCAACTACTGACCCTTTTTGCCTCAATCATATTGAAAGAACTGCCATGTGCCACCCAGCAACTGCTGAAAAATAGGCTTCTGCCTCAATGCACTGGCCATAGAATAAGGGTATTAAGACACATATTCCTCTCTAAGCAGTTTAAAGTGTGGTGCCAACAGCCATTTTCCAAAGTAATGCACAACTTAACAAGATCAATTGCTCATCTTTGACAAATGATATTACCATATATTATCCCTAGGATGTAATTTAGTCCTTAATTCTTTCAGCTTTCTATACTATAGCTTGAGAAGCTTATGTGGGCTGCTTTGCTTCATCCTATCATGCAATAATTCATTGGAAGCATTTCTTTAAAAACAAAGTAACCTTGCCAGTTGATTTAGAAATAGAACCTTTGTTTAATTGCAACCCAAAAAGAAACCACCTTTTGTCTGCAATGGGAAACATGGTAGTGGGGAAATTAAAAGTTGTGCTGCTCATGACACCACCAGTAAGGAAAGTGAGGCAGCAGATTTTGGGTGTTATGAAAGGGCAGCAAATTGTTAGCTATTTACTTTGGTATTATGATATTTGCAGTGCCAATAAGGGAGAGAGGCACATATATGATATTCCTGTTTACTCAAAGTAATTTGAGTAGTAAACCTTGTCCAAGTGCATATCAGACATAACAAAATAAATATATTTTATTTTTAATATGCCCCATATCCTTTCATAAAATTTGGAGTTTCCTAGGGTTTGGACAAGAGTAGAATTGCCTGCCGAATAAACAATGGGGTAAGAAATAAAATTTCTTCCACCTTAGAAGAAAATAAAGTTATTTTATTAAGACTTCAGCAAACTAGTTTCCACTTGCTTACTTAAGCAAGTTTAAACTATTCAAATTTGAATAGAGACAATTCTATCAACTAGACCTGTGAGAAAAGTAATGTACTGCCCACTCTGCTAAAACACTAATTTTGCCATTCATTCAACAGTTCTTTCCATCTTCTGCTCCACTCCCTGATCAGATTTCAACTGCTTTCCTTTTCTTAGAGAGCATAATATTTATTTCCTGTGCTTCTCATTTGCTTGCTTGTTTGCTGTGCCTCTTCTTCATTAGTTTCAATTGGACTAAACATCTTCCTCAGCCAGCATCAAACGTTTCTCTAATTTATTTGGTTAAGCAAAAGTCACTGCATTTATATTTAATATCTCTCCCCTGCAGTTCTTCAAGGAGGCATGTCTGTATCATAAAGGCTAATAAGAATGAAGGACAGTTCTCAATTTAGCTAACATCAGCAAGACATAAAGTAGTGTGGCTCATGTCAGAGCAGCCTGAGTTTAAAAAATAAAATAAAAATAAACAGCCAGTCTCCTCAGAAGAAAGAGCTGAATCCAGACTTATTTATGCTTAGAAGTAGACTCATGGAAATCAGTGGGGCAAATCAGTTAGGAATAACTTAAAGTCCATCTATTCTAATGTAGCTACTCTAACCATGATTACATTTGGGTCCAACCCAATAAAGAACTCCAATTGAGGAAAAGTAAGCTTTCAAATGATGATAGTTTCTCAAGTAAAATTTTGCCCTCTAACAAGGGTGCAACCTAACTAGGAATTAATCAGATGGCCAGAAATTCTATCGTACAATTGAGGATGGATTCACATGCACAGAGGAGCATATCAAGGTTGCTAACATGCCTCACCATCTTCCTCTCAGCGTGACTCAAGAAACAGATGAGACTTTGGAGGAAAAGAAGGGTCTCATTGCTGTGTGTAATATGTATGGCAGGGGTGGACAACCTCCTGGCTTGTCAGTGGGTGCAATTGAACCCCGCCCCCAACACAACAATGTCTGTGCCACCTCCATGAATGCCAAAATTGGAAGGCTGCTACTGTGATAGTTGCCAACACAGCTGCTACTTAAATTTGATGACAATTGGAGAAGTAAAGGAGGGCAGCAGAGAGTGCAAAAATAGCTTGAGATGTGCATGCATCCCATAGGCTACATGCTTCTCCTTCCTGACCTATGGAAGTCCAGAAAAATAGTGGAAATTGACAAGATCACCCCCCCCCGCATGATTACCTAAAAAGATGCTCCACTCAACAGAGGTTGCAAACTGGGGGGACTTACATGCCCTTACTGGTTATCCCAGCCTTCTCCAGTTCCTCCAAGCCCTACCAGATCACCAGAGTTTCCAGTGCTAAAAAAGCAGAGTCAACACAATGATGATTGAACACATTAATCAATGACACAGTGAAGTGTAACAGCAAGAGCGCTAAATCTATGGACCTGGTGATAAACTCAAAGCCTCTACTAGTTCCAGACATTTTTTTTTAAAAAAGGAGCAGCCTGTTAGCTTAATAAACAAATAAAAATGTGAGAAGAAAACCCACTTAGAATCATTACAGTTGAAGTTAGATGAGGCACAAAGAAAAACATGTCTGTAACACATTATTTAATCATGTAAATTTTCAAGGTTATTACTGAGGGCAGCCCAAGAGATTCTGCTGTCTGAGGCAGTGAACAAGATGGTCCCGTTCCATGTACAAAACTTCACTGGACAAGAAACTGAACCTTTTTTTCATGCTGGCAATGGAGCAGTGTCCTCCACTGCACCTGAAGGGGGCACAAGGAGCACTAAATTAATGACACATCACTATCTCTCTTCCAAAACCTTGTTGTCATCTCGCAGTATCAGACGCTTAAGGTGACTCCTTCATTCTGCCTAATTGTAGAGGTCACCCTAATTATCATCTTGCGTATAAGGTCAGAAAAATTACCAGCCTTCACAAAGTGTTACTAGCCTACTACAAGCCTAGTAGCCAACATATTTATTCTTGTTGCCAGCACAGAAACACAAGCTTATGAAAAAGAAAAAAATAGACTTTGGGCTCACTTACACCAGGCAGGATATGCCGTCTCTCTACTGCCATATCCTGCCTCTAGAGCTGGCCCATTTCCACCCCATTACCTGCAGAAAATGGGCCAGAGTCCAAATAGGATGCTGGCCCATTGCTGAAGCTGCCACCGCTGCCATTTTCTTACTAATGTGGAAGCTAGAACATGTGACTGCAGGCCCCCTGCATGTGACCAGCCTCAGTCACATGCTGATGGACCCCTGCCTGGCTTCTGGAACAGCCAGGGAGCTGGCAGCGGAAGTGAGGAATGGCATTCTGGGACAGGCTCCCATGGACACACGGGGCTGATCAAATGGTACCAGATTAAACCAGGCATTTTCTTAAAATGTGGTAAAGGGCCCTATCCCAGCTTGCCTATGTTCCACCCCATATCTGCCCCAAGGGTCATTTGGACTGCCTGGGGTCAGATTGGGATAATGCCCTGAATCATTTGAACTACAGGGCTCTGGAACAGGGGCCAGCCGGGGTATTTAGCTGGTGTAGGCAAGCCCTAAGAGAAGAGAAATAATACAGTCAATGACTCATCTGCCAGCCCTCTTCCTTTTCATGCTGGTCACAGAGTAAGGGGACTTTCTTTATTCTACAGCTTATATGAGAATCAAAAAGAGTGATGGAAGAAGGATATAGTGATCTGTCCCTCCACTGTCAGCCTGCACAGTCATCTTCATGGAATTCCTGGTTGTCTATGGCAAGAAGGTGAGTTTTAAATAAAAGCTGCCATTAAAGCCAACAGGATCAGAGGTGTTTGTGTTGGTGGAATGCTCTACAAAGTACATCAGCCACATTCTCCAGGGTCCTTCACATATAAATGACAGCTGATTTTTAAAATGAGCTGGTTTGCCAAGAAGATTCTTTACTGACATTCACCCCTGAGTAAAGAATGATTAGATCCAAAATTATTCAGCTGGCACTTCCTGTGGATGTTGCAGCACAGTAAGAAATAAGCTGCAATTGAGGAGGCTGTTCCTTCATGCAAGAGGCCTGATAGGGGATTGGGGAAAATGCCAAAGGGAACAGAATGTGATTTTATGGCTCTTGCTTCATTTGACTAGTATGATTGAAACTTGTGTCACTTCCCCTTCTGATCATATTACCCTCTAAAATTCCTTTTTATAACATAAAAGTACTACATGATATGCCTACAAAAAAGCAGTTTCTGGATTTTGAAGAAAAGTTTTTTCACTCTGACTTGCAACAGCATTCCAACAAATCAGGGGAAGGGGTTTCAGCATAATCACTTTATCACCAAACCAAAAAGTCAATTGGAATCATGTCTGGCTGTGCTGAAGAGGCTGGAAATAGAAGTCTGTGTTGGGTTCTGCTTCTGTGCAGAAAAAAAAAGCAGGAGTAACAGATTCATTTCAAATGTGAAGTCATATTCAATTAATCGTTATCACATATAAATACATGATTTGAAGCAGACTAGTGCTTCTCAAACCACCTGATGTAGCAAACCAGCATTTTCCCCCTCGCAGTATGCTAGGGACTGGTACCAAATTTGTGCCATATTATTATTGTATTTGCTTTCTTTCCTATCAACCTGCCATAGACTGACACCCAATGGCTTGCTGATAACTGCTGATCTACAGACCAGTACTGTAATTTAGACAACAGTCTCCTGCACCCCCCACCATATGGAACTGTTCTCAGATTATTAACAGGGTCAGGACTTAGGATGTTATCACACGAGCCTTTTAAAACAGAATTACAGCTGGATAATAGTGCCTTTGGTGATACTTATCTCATGACGTAGCCTCCAAACTGTTGCTGCTGTGCCTCCAAAGAGTGGTTAGAGTGTCCCTTGCCATTGACAGGGAACACCTGTCAATATGCTCTTAATCACGCTGCTGTGCCATGAATCCTCAGGTGCGATAAATTTCTCCAGTCTCAGGCCCAAGATTGGGCAGGCATGTGGTCTCAGTCTTCTCTTCTCTTCTCTTCCCCTCCCTCCTCCCATCTCCAAACAAGCTAGTTTTCTTCCCCTACCCCCACTTTCCTTCCTTTTCTTTTCTCTTTGTTTCACTAAATTGCATTACAACTAAAAATTAAAGTTAAAAAACCCACAAAAGGCATGCAGGGTAGGGCAACAGGGCAGGGAAGAGAGAGTCTCGAAGATAGCCGATGGACCGTCAGTGGCTGAAACAGCTCTAGGCATGCTATAGAAGGAACATCTGATAATGGTTTATGTCCATGCACTTTTGCAAATGCAAGTGCAGTGACAATGGGGCTCATGTGATAATGTCCTGAGAAAAGTTTTACATACCAGTTTAAGAAAGGGGTGGAGGAAATGTGCCCCACCCATTTTTGCAGCTCTTGAAACTCCCCACAAGTTGCTGAAAACCCCTGAAACCTCTTGTTTTAAAAAAAAAATGGCATCAATTTGACATAAAAAATCACCCAGAAATTCTAGTCAAAGCCACCCATCAGTGTAAATGTGCAAAAAAAAAAAAACCCAAAAAACACTTCCCCAGTCCCCCCCAAACCTATTCAGAGCCCCGACCTGCTTTTAAATACCTTGTTTTCCTTCCATTTGTCTTTCAAAATGGTGACAGGAAGTGAGGCAACATCATGTCCCACTGGTATTTTGAAGCAGAAATGGGAGGAAAAGGGGTATTTTGGCATGCTTGGGTGGGGGTGCAGCCTGAGGAGTTATTGGGAATTGAAAAATGCCACCCTCACCCCTGTGCAGTTTTTCCCATCTCTGGTTTAAGACATTTATGTCAATCTATTTTCCCAATATTTTTCTGCACCATGCATACAGATGTCCTCGTGAAAACACTGGTGTGAATTAAGGAGCCCAGAGTAGATTTCACATTGTAATCCAGGCATGTGACCTGGTTCCCATTCATGCTACAGAATTATGGTGCTATGCTTCCAAGCACAAAAATCAGTGTGTATAGAGCCATCGTACTGTCTATCCTCCTTTATGGATCTGAAACATGGGTCACCTATCGCCACCACCTACAACTCCTCGAGCGCTTTCATCAGCGCTGTCTACGCACAATCCTAAATATACACTGGACTGACTATGTGATGAATGTTGCTGTCCTTGAGCAAGCAGGGATCACCAGCATTGAGGCCATGATATTGAGAACGCAGCTACGCTGGGCAGGGCATGTTTCTAGGATGGAGGACCATTGCCTCCCAAAAATACTACTCTACGGTGAACTCGCCACGGGTCAGCGTAAGAGGGGCGCTCCAAAAAAGTGATACAAAGACTCCCTGAAACAACATCTCAGGCTCAGCCAAATTGATCACCAACAGTGGTCCGCCCTAGCCTCACATCGGGAGGCATGGAGACACACTATCCACAATGCTGCAGCCTTATTTGAGAACCCAGCCAAACAAGTCTTGAAGAGAAACGACAACACAGAAAGAATCACAACCCAAAAACATCACCCAAGGAGACCTTCTGCTGTGCTTTTTGCAACCGGACTTGTTTATCTCGGATTGGCCTTTTTAGTCATCAGCGCGCTTGCAGAAAGCACGGGATGAGTCCTTCCTGAATCTTCATTTGCGAAGAAAAGCCAGAGAGAGAGAGAGACCTGCCCTGGTTCCATCCTACAGAATTCTGGTGTTTGCAGTTTTGGTGAGGGGTACTTAGAATTTTCTGCCAGGTTGCTCTAATGATTCACCAAACTACAAACCTCAAGACTCCATCAGATGTTGCCATGGCAATTAAAGTGTAACCATGGAGTTATAATTGTGTAGTATGAAAGGACCCTCAGACTTTTAAAATGTATTTATGTTTGCCCAGTGCCTTCGATGAGAAAGATCTGAGTTTTGACTTTTCCCATTCCATACTGAATGCTTGAATGAGATACTGGATCTCCAGTTTGCATGCCTTGAGACATCTGACACAGTAAAGGGGGAAGTGACACACAGCTCTTCCTCTATATTGGAGGCCTTGGGGGCACTCATTGTGAGCATCTGGAGCTGTGCTAGGTCCCTATGTAGCATATTATTTGGCTTCTGCGGTAGAGAGGGAGAGATTAAAATAGCATAGTTTACTTATTGACCCATTGTGGATAGGATTGACCTCATCCAGCATTCAGTATTCTGGCCCAGATGATGGGAGGGCAGAATTTAGCAACATTGCTAGGAGATAGGTCTGTCACAGCTTAGAACAGAAAGACAACTGCTAATACAGTATATTAGTTTCGATTGAGTTAACAGCTAAAAATAGAACTTGCCACATTTAAGAGTATCGGAAAATCATTTTTGGCAGAGAATACTAATGCATAAGATTTTGCATTATAACAAAATAATGTGACTCTGAGACAGAAACAACTTTTAGAACAATGTAGTCAGTTTGAACCATATCATAAACAAAACAATAACTCTCAAAATGCTTTAAAACACATGCTGAAATTTCTACAGTAAGAATGGATGGAAAAGGAATTTAAGAGGTTATAACAATTGTGGCATGACTGATTAAAATAGGATTAATTATGTTAATTTAATTTAGATAAACCTTATGAAATACTATTTATAAAATGGAAACAATAGCTACTATTGTACTGTATCATATTGTGTTGTACTGTATCTGAATGTGTTTATTTACACATTCCACTTCTTGCCCAGAGCTGAATAAAATAAAATAAATGGGAGTTTAAAAAATAGAGAAAAATATACAAAAAGTAATTTTTAAAATGCAATTAAACTATCCCTAGAATTAAAAAAGCATTTAGAATCTTTCCATTAAAAGCCAAAAGATTTTTAAAAGTACAGCACACTAATAAAGTTCTTCCCTTGTAAAGTAATCAGTTCCCAAAGGCTTGTGGGAAGAAAAAGGTCTTCACCTGCTGATAGAACAACAGTATGGAAGAGGCGAGTCTAGCCTCTCTAAGGGGTTGTCTATACAGCAGAAAAAAATCCTCACATGATTCAAGGAGAATATTATTTGTCTAAATGAGAACCTGCATCAATCTGCCATATTCAGAATGAGGGAGCCAAAAACTCCAAATACTCTGTGAGAAAAGCCTTTGCAGCTTTTCCTGTATTATTTTTTTTTAAACTCAGGGGGAAATGTGCATTCCCGCTCATTTGGACAAACAACACCTTGATATGCATTCCCCATAAGAGCAGAAATAGAAACTGATTGTTCAGACGGGGGTGGAGCTTGCTGGCAAGGCATGTGCCCCGAACCACCATGTTGGATTCTTGCCATAGCAATCATGCACTGAAGTAATGAAACAGCCTTTTTTTCTCTCCCCACCCCCCACCCCCACCCCCGTTTATTTAAGTAGAATATCACACTTCCACTCCTTGGATTTGCTTTTAAAAAAAAACTGTTCGGTGGCAGCAACTATTGGGAATAAAAACATGAGTAATTCACTTGCGTCCGCCATCTTGATTTGCAGGCATGACCATTTGAACAACAAATGCAGATAACTTCACATGGCTGCAATCTTGCCAAAAAAATGTGGAGACAAATGAAAACTACTGCAAATTGGCATTAGTGAGTATCAATCCACATTTTATAGCCTCGTATAAACAAGCCCTAGGAAGAGTTTCAGAGAGCAGTCAACCTCTTGTATTTCCACCCTCCCCCAAAGTTGTCAGAAATCTGACAGGCTCTTGTGGAAGAATATGATCCCCCCACAGGGGGTAACTAAGGGGAGAGCAAAATGACAGCATTGCCCACCTAAAAATTATCCCCACCCAAAAAAAAATAAATCATTCTGTTCCCAAATTTCTAGCATCACAGAAAGTGAGACATTGAAAAGCATTTACATCTAGTTCTATTGTATTTACTGTATTCACATTCTCTTAGTAATTTTGCCTGCCCCTTTTCTATGGATGCTTAAGCTGTTTTTCTAAACTATTGGCTGAATCTTCGTTTGCGAAGAAAAGCCAGAGAGAGAGAGAGAGAGAGAGAGAGAGAGAGAGAGAGAGAGATTGAAGTGTTAAGTTACTGCAATCTTAGAAACTTGGGGACTGAAGGAAAATTTCAGGGGAGGGGAAGGATTCTTATTTGAGAAAGCAATGTCCACATTTTGCCTCCCCTGTAGCTACATTTCGTCCTCCTATATTGTGGTTTGACCATTAATTTGGTAAATTAATGACATATTTCTATATTTAACTGTATTTCTGTCACTCTGTGAATGTGAATTGTCTTTTTAAAAACTTGTGTATGTTTGTATGTGTCCATGTATTACTAAAAAAAAAAATGCACAAAAAAGACAATAAATCACAGATTAAATCACTACCAAGCTAAGTGGATAACTACAGCTTTTTAAATATATATTTTTATTCCAGCTGAGCATTGCATTCTAGCAAGAAAAATAACAGCCTATTCACCTGTCAATTTTCACAGGTATTTTTAAATGGCTTTCAAACTGACCAGTTTCCTTCTATTTTAAAAATTAGTTACTTGTTTTAAGAATATCCAGTAATGAGCCTAGAACAGGGGGTGGGTAATATTTCAGCATCAATAATGCAAAGAAACACTCACAAACCCAGCCAGGGCAACACCACAGTGGTTGGGGAGAGGGTGTCATAGCCTTGCCCATTCCTGCTTTAGACCCACTGCCACTGCCATCAAGATTAAGCAACTACCACCGAGACGCAGCTACAACTATACTCTGTGGTGCAAAGGGACAATGCAAAGTATGTTCTTCCTTTCCAGAAGGAAAGGGAAGAGGAGGGATGGGGTATTTTGTAAAGTGGCACCATATATCACAGATGCACTTGTGTCACCTGGAAATTGTTTGTAAGAGATTGTACTACTTTGAAGCAATGATACCTTCTGGAGAATTGAATCAATTAATGATTGAAGCATGGAAAGGTATTACCATAAGCACATATATAGGTAGACAACTAATATGAAGCCTACAAACTGATTCCTGTAAAGTAGCATATGAAAACAAAACTGGACTCACCTCATCAACATTCTCAAATGCATTGATCACATCATATGGCAAACAAGACAGAAGGTCAATGACAAACCAGGTCTTCAAGTAATTCATGCGGATCAGCTTTGGGTCTGAAATTACCTCTCCAGCGGGGCCGACAAAAGTGGTATGGAAGTTAAGCACAATGTCTACCAGAAAAATAACATCAACAATGCTGTCCACTACCAGCCAGGCCACATTGTTCTGTTTGGTTTTAAACGAGACGTTGTAAGGGACCAAAATAGCTGTGTAGAAGGTTAAAATCAGGATGACCCAATCCCACGTGGTCTTAAAAACACAGTAATGTAAAATGATATGTGGTGGAGTCTTTGGTGCCTCTTGCTTGTACTGTGGAAGGATTTCAGAGCCCAGTTGTAGAACCTGCAGAAAAGGAAAGCAATAAGGGAAAAGTCCTGTCATAGGAAAACCGAAACTCTCTACTTTTATTTACTTACTTCAATGGGCCATGTTTCCTAAAACCCTTACAACATGACTTAGGGTATGGTTAAAGCTGCAATCCTATACCCACACACTTAGGAAGCCCTACTGAACTCAACAGAACTTACATCTGAGTAGACATGTAGCATTGTGTGATAAAATACTTAGATATATAAAAATTAAACATCAGTCCATAAGAAGAATAAAAATACTAAAAAGAAGTAGGCATGATCCAGACTAATATTCCCTCCAATTGTCCCAATGTGGCAGGGACAGTCCCAATTAATCTTCTTTCATCCCACTTTTTCAGCTGCTTTTGAAATGCCCCAGTTTCTCTTTCCTCCACCCACTCTTTCCCTTTGTCCTCAGCTTACTTCAGTTGTTGCAAACCAAGTTCAAAATACAAAAGTAGTTTGCCCTCAATTAGAAGGGAGGAAAAGAGAGGAGACAGTGGAATCTTGCCGTTCCCAGTAGACTCAGGCAACAGCAAACTGCTGCAGCCTCTCCTAGTTCCCTCAGTAATAACTTTTGTCATCTTGACCACACTCTGATGTTGCTTGGCCACATGTCTCCTGGTTTTCATCTGTGACATGTTGGAGAGTATGAAATTTGTACTTTAAGGTATAAGGTATAATCAATATTGCCCATTTGCCAGCAGAATGGAAGTGACTGGCAGAACAAATTTCCTTGCCCTCTTTTCTGAAGTAGGGTAAAGAGAAGAAAAATAAAGAAGGGAAGCTGCATTGCTGAAGTGGAAATTTCCCTTTTGTACCCATTTGTTCCCACTGAAATCAATGGCACATAAGTTATCACTAACATTTCACATTGATTTTAATGGGGTCCAAACTAACTTATTCTTGATCTACTTCTGTATACAGATCAACCCCTGTATCCACAGATTCGATATCCACAGTTTCACTTATCCACATCTGAAAAAATATGTTCTCTCTAGGCATTTCTAGATCCTTCAATGCAATTCTATGGTCAACTTCTGGCGTCTGTCACATTGAAAATAATAGGGTCCCTATTATCCACAGTTTCAGGCATCCACGGGGGAGAGGGGTGTGGAACATATTCCCATGGATACAGGGGTTGACCTGTATTTAAAACTGGAATCAACTGTATAGCTTGAATAACATTAAACTATGAATGTTTTTAAAGCCAAACATCTGTTCATATATATATATGACATAGTTCTTCGTTGTTCCACTAAAGATTAAGTAAAATTGAATTTTAACTTAAATTGATCTTTTGCTAAAATGTAATAATTCAAGATGTGCTGTGTGTATTTTTGTATACTTTTTGTGCAATTCTTCAAATATGAGATAACTGTGCAATCAAAAAATAAGATGGTATCTATTAAAATGATGTACAAGATTTTAAAAATTAAAAGTGGCTTCTGAATTTCAGGTTAAGTTATGCAAGCTCTTCTCTCTCTCCTTTCTGGCTTTCTTCGGAAACAAAGATTCAGGAAAGACTCATTCCGCACTTTCTGCAAGCGCGCTGATGACTAAAAAGACCAATCCGAGCTACTACTGAGCATAAAAATGCTGGTCGCTTCTCAGTGTAACAGTAACATCGTAAATGGAATACAATGCAACACAGTTGAGTTTTATAAATGTAGGCTAAAATGTATTTTTCCACTCAACTTGTTTGCATGGCAGTATTCATAAGGTTATTATAGTATGTTACTTGTGTTATTAAGACCTTTTTGCCATTGAACTAAAAAGCAAAGCAAAGCATCTGTGGCTACATTTAATTTACCCTCAAGCATAACTACGTGAGCTTTTAGAAAATCTATGCACAGCCAGAAGTGTCATGTAAAGG
This sequence comes from Gambelia wislizenii, assembly GCA_030847615.1. Taxonomy (NCBI): domain Eukaryota; kingdom Metazoa; phylum Chordata; class Lepidosauria; order Squamata; family Crotaphytidae; genus Gambelia; species Gambelia wislizenii. The sequence goes on from JAUMIR010000001.1 coordinate 41,971,384, forward strand.
AACCTATAAGCCTGAAAAAAGACAGGTTTACAAGTGAAAGCTTTCACTCAGCCATGTTGCCAAGGGAGGCTGGAATGCAGCTCATTTTATTCCCCATCAGATTGCACTTAAAAAAAAATAGAGGGGGGGTGTCACACTTTTCTTCATATAAAACTAGATGGTTTCATTCGATCCAGGCCTCATTTAATATATAGTGTCCAGTTCTGTGCAATACATTTTAAGAAGAGGTAGATAAATTGCAAAAAGTTCAGAAGAAGGGATAAAAGAAAGCTGGTGGGAATCATGCCCTGTTAGGAAAGAGAGCAAAAAGTGTATGTACACTACACAGTTATAATAGTGTGGTACCACTATTAATGTGATGCCTGCATCCTACAGTATCCTGGGATTTATAGTTTGGTGAGGTACCTAGAATTCTCAGCTAGACAGATCTGGGGCTCCCTAGCAGAGAACTTTAAGGGCCAGTCCAGACAGTGAAATGAATCCTCATAGAATCCGGGGGGAATCCCATGTGTCCAAATGGGATCATGCAGCAGTCTGTCATTTTTGGAGGGAGAGGAGCCAAAATTCGGGAAAGCTATGGGGGCACATCCTTTGGGGCTTTCTCTGAGTTTTTTTAAAAACTGCAGGGGAAATTAGCACTCCTGCTCATTAGGACAACTAAATTGCATCACAGTGCATTCCTGAAGCAGATAACTGATTGTTTAGACAAGTGGAGTGGGGCAGAGCTTGTTAACAAGGCAGTGCCTGGAACCACCAAGTTGGACTTTCACAGTAGCAATTGTGCACTGAGACAACAAAACAGCTTTTCTTTCCTTTTTAAAAATTTAAGTGGAACATCATTCTCCCACACCTCGGATTTAGTTTTTTTTTTTTTAACTATTTGGCGGTTCCAAGTTTGCGAGAATAAAACTACAAGTAATTCACTTGTGCCCACCATCTTGGATTCACTGACATGCTTCTGTGTGAACAGCAAACATGGATAGCTTTGCACACCAGTGATCTTGCAAAAACAACAACAACCACCCGTGGAGACAAATGAAAGCTGCTTTGAATTGGCGTTACTGTGCACCAATCCACATTTTATTCCCTTGTGTAGATCGGCCCTAAGTATCCCAACAAAAAACTACAAATCCCAGAATTCCATAGGATGGAGCCATGGCAGGTAAAGTAACAGTTTAATGTAGATATACTCAAAAGTAAAGTGCTCTGCTGACCCAGAAGTCGGAACTACAGAAGCACTGCAATGGTAAAAACAGCTTGACTATTAAACCAATTACCTAAGGTAGAAGTAGGTTTTCCATCACTGGAAGTTTTCAAATGCAGGCTGGACAGAGCTTGGAAAATTTAATTTTTAGTTCTACAACTTCCAGAAACCCCTAAATTTTGGACTAAAACTCCCAGAATGCTGGCTGGGGGTTCTGGAAGTTGCAGTCCAAAAAGGTATTTTTTCTAAGCTCTAAGGCTGGTATCACATATTTTCTATAAGTAGAAGAAAGGCATGTATGTAACACTGGACAGCCACCACTCACTTTCTCATACTAAGCAGTGGATCGCCTAGATTAGTGCTACTCAAAGTAGTGGTCAATGGATTGGTGCTACTACCCAAGGCCCTGGCAAGTTTGCAGGAAAGAAACAGTAGTAGCCAATGGGTCAAAATAGTATACCAGTCCCTAGTATATTGGGGAAAAATAACTTATGGTCCCCCACATCAAACAGCTTGGTCTAGATGACATATAAGCAGAGGCAGCCAGTGAATATCTCACAGTCAGTGGATTTTACCACAGGTGCTCCAAGCTCAATGGTAGCTCTGCCAGTGTCAGATGCGGGTTCAGCATCAGCAGAGATTCTGTCCAGCTCAGCATACCTAAGAGAGAACAGGTAGGAAAATCCTGAGCAGATTCACCATCCCTGTGCTGGCAAATCTACCAGCCATCACTGCTTACAGCCCTTCCAGTTTTATGATTATGTATAGGGGCCCTTTCACACTACACAATTATAGCATTATGATTCACTTTTTAACTGTCATTGTTCCATCCTATGGCATCCTGGGGTTATAGTTTAGGGAGGGGCATTTAATATTCTCATCCAATGAATTCTTATACCGCTACAGCAAACTACAGACTTCAGGATTGCACAGGATGTAGCCCTGGTAGCTAAAGTGGAACCATAGTGCTATAACTGTGTAGTGTGAAAGGACCCTAGAAACAAAAAAACAAAACAAAACAAAAAAGCCAAAAAAACCCCTGCTATTCAAAGAACTCCTAAACCTAGGGCCCATCTAAACAGTGAAAATACCTCTCATGGGATTCGCTGGGAATCCTACCTGTTAAAATGGGATCTAGCACCAATCCACACTATTCAGAAGGAGGGGGGCCCAAAACAGCAAAAACAATGTGGTAAAAGCCTTCGCAGATTTTCCCATACTTTTTCAAAAACTGCGAGGGGGGTGCGCATTCCTGCCCATTTGGACTATCCAATGACAGGAAATTCAAAAGGAAGCACAAAACTGATTGACTGGTCGAGAGCAGGGACGGGGCTTGCTAGCAAGACAAGTGCCCGTTGCCGCCAGGTTGGATTTTCCCCTTAGTGATTGCTCACTAAGGCAATAAAACAGGATGAATATTTTCTGTTTTGCTTTCCTATAAAAATTGGAATTATCACACCAGCACACCTTGGGATGACTTTTTTTTTAAAAAACGGCAGCGGTGAAGAACTAAGACCAGTAAATCACTGATGGCCGCCATCTAGAATACAAGGCTTATGGGGGTTTAGACATGTCACTGCTGTTGTGAGATGCCAATACTATGAGGTACTTTGGATTTTTTCCCCTCGTGTGGGCCCATAGATTCATACTAGAGTAATGTGGCAGCAACATTTCTTTCAGTTGTCACCTGGGGACAGCAGTCATTCCATCAAGTGAAAGCTGAGGGAGAAAACAGAAGCAGGGGTATTCCCTGAGAGACCAGGAATAATTGGCTGCCTGAAGTGTTTCAATCCCACTTCATAAATGTAGGAATGAATGCCTGACTTTTCTGTCTTTTTTCCCTTCCTCCACAAAATCCCCTTTCCTTTTGGTGTTATCTCTTTTACATTGCTTGAAGGAAAGGACCACTATATGACTGATCTTTGTAAGCCACTTTGTGACCTGTCAGCCAAGTTTGCCTCAACACACATAACCTGGCTGCCTGTCACTGCCACCTTATTTCAGTCCCCCTTTTAAAATCTCTTAACTGGACTGGGGCTGAATCTCCAGGTGACCTTTCCTGTGGAAAGATTAGGTTTTAGTGTGATTTCCTTCTGGTAGTGTGTCTATTACCTTTTCTAGTGAGTGTAATAAAGCACAATGAGTCTGTGAACAATTAACAAAACAAACTGGTTGGTTTATTATCTTCAAGGTTACAAACTCCAACTGTTCAATACTCTGTATATAACATTATTCCTTTTCTTAGTTTCATTTATTGTTACTCTTTAGTAACAGACTATTTCTATAACCATATATGTTAATGCTTTAGTCTTTTGACTAAGTTAACCAAATTGCCTTCATACTTGACACTCTCATTGTCTCTCAGACAACAGATTCATCCACACTTTCTCTCACAACTCTCAATTTCAACTCTTAACTTAAACTTTCACTCTCTTAACTCCAACTGACATTCACTCAGATCATACTCTCAGAACTTCCTCCCATCACAGTTTCTGGCACTGGGATTGGCTCCCACATTCTCCCATCTCATTCGCTCAGAGGCCCCTCTCATCACAGCTCCCTGTGTTGGGATTGGTTCCCTAATGCCTTCATTTACATGCTTTCCAGCTCTGCCTCTCCAGAACTCTGAGAACTATTGTTGGATAAAGAGGAAGGCTTAACAAAAAGTAATAAATAAAATTACTTGTGTCTCCACATAGGTCTCTATATATAGGTACCATGATTTGTATAATCATGGCCAATACCACACCATATCTGTTTTTTTCAAAAATTTACTTGTGTACTACAATGCCTAGAATCCCCCTGCCATGCCAAAATGTTGAGTTCCAAAAGTAATTTTTCCAAGCTCTAGTCCACCATCCCACACCAGCAAACATTATAAAATTGTCTTCAGGCTGCAAATCAATGGATTCTCCCACAATGCAGAGCTTGCAAACGTATCGCAAAAAGCTAATGCAATGGTGCTAACTTTTTAAAAAAGTAATTTGTTACTCATTCTGAACATGGGTATATGTCAGTTCTTAATTTAATCACTTAAAATTCCCCAAAAGTTAAAAAAAAAACCCAAAAGATAAAATAAGTTTTTTGACATAATATTTTGTAACCAATTATTACTTCTTATACCCCACACCTACCAATGTCAGTTGTTGGATTTTTCCCAAGTAACATTGTGATGCCCTTTTCTTTCCCAAATTAATGTGTTCCAAGTAATATTGCTTTTTGTAACACATTACTATACTTTCAAATTCTAGACAATTATGGGTCAAAGGGAAACTGTGAGCCTCAGGAGTATCTCAGCATGATTAGAATGTATCTGAGACACATCTGTTCCCTTTCACGGCTTCCTTGTAGATGGTGAAAAAAATATAGATGTTTTCCTTTCAAAATCCTTTATAATCCTTATACAATATTCATGTCATTGTTCTTTTTTCTTAGTCTTCTCTGAGACATCCACTGATACCAGCTGTGTTATAATGTACTGGAGCTTAGAAATAGGTACAGTGGTGGTAAAATAATGAGTGCAATATTTAACTGGCAATTAATAATACACATTTCATATGTTTAGAACGTGCTCTTGACCTTTATTATTTATAATTAACTCACCAGCTGTCGGGGTTTAAATTCATTCATAGGCTTTCAGATGAACCAGCTAACATGGAATTCTCTAACAGATAGCAAATGAGCAATTTAAAACTGAAGCTGAACATCAGCAATATCCCCTATGAAAAAGGCAATACCTTGACAGTTTCCCTGGGTATCAGAGTATCTACTTTATGATTTTAACTGGTAGCAAAGTATCAAATATTTAGACCTTTAACCAACAGATTCTAAGACTCACTGCACTCAGACTAAGCAGATAAGTTCTGAATAGGCTTATATCAAAAGCGACGCGAGTTCAAAGCCCTAAAACATGAAGTTATAATCAGCACCAGAAATGTGTCACCATAGATTTGCATGCCTTGGGCTGCTTCCTGAAGAGTTCTATGTCCATAAAAAGGAGGAAGAGAGGGGGAGAAAAAAGGAAAAACCTTTAAAACTAACTGGTTTTTATTTTAGCATGAACTTCCATGGCTATAAACCCACTTCCTCAGTTACAGTACAGAGTGCTAGTAAAGCCTCAGGTTATAAAGCAAATTTATACAGTTGTGGGAGTGGGATAGAATGAAAGACCTGTATCACCTCTCCCAGCCATTTGAAAATTTAGGGCAAGGAACATGATTTGCATCTTTCTGGATTCATTCATTCATTCATTCATTTAAATATTTATATCCCATGCTTTATCTGAAGATCTCAGGGTGGCTTACAACAAAATCAACTTAAAACAATAAATAATTATAGTACAAAGTTTAAAAGATTAAAAATATGGAATGCAGGACTGAGATATAAGCACATTGCACACACTGCATTGCTATGCTTCAGCTAGATGGCTGCTGTTTTGTCTGAGCTTCCATGGCATAAGCAGATTGACAAGGATGCTATGCTCACCCAGCAACAACATCAAAAACAGATTATTAAGAGCAAGGAAGAAAAGAGGTGATGTAGCAAAAATGAAAGCCATGCCTAAAATGAAGGTTGGCCTAAGACTTTTTGCATCCAGTGACTGAAAACAAGATAACATTGTCTCCCTTTCCATGTAGAAAAGATGACTGATAGGACAAGATGTTCCACATTACCTGAAGGAAGCATGCCTGCTTAGAGAATGCAGACAGGCTGCATGACAAATAGTTGTCTTCTCCAGCACCTTGCTGCTGCCTCCTAATATCTGTTCCAAGAGGTACCTACCTCGGTGTGCCTCACAGTAGGACCTCTGGCATCAGTAAGGTTGGTGTCATCCCTCTCCCTGCACTGATAGTGTCACCTGGTGCAGGTCAGCCTCTCCACATACTCCTAATGCCACCACTGAGTAGGGCCAATCTGTCCACAGAACCTCAGTGACTATATTGGCAATCACAGGACTTTATCAGACTATAACTTTAAAGTGTTCTTTTGCTGGCATTAAAAATGCATTTTTAAGCCAGCAAAAGAAGCCCCCCTCCCAGCACTTACCTCCAATCCCGGCAAAGGCAGCTCCAGCAATGAAGAGGAAGTGAACGGAGCTCCTTTCACTTCCTCCTTTGAAATCCCGTGAAATATTGCAAGACTTCATCGCTCAGGAAATTTAAAAAACAAACAAAAATAACATGAAAAAAAGTTTTTAAAAGCACAAAAACACATTTTAAAACTTACAAGTAACCCAGGAAGGGTCATAAAAAGTGTGTCACTTACCATACAACTTGCCATACAACAGGCAGCAAAATTGCCCTTTTACCAGACCTATAGCCAGAAATAGTCATTAAAAGAAAAGCTGCTATTCCACTCAAAACAACCAGCCAGTCCATAGCCAACTGGTTAGAAACCTGCACATGAACCAATTGACTGCAGAAGTTCTCTTTACTGAACAATCCTGTTCTGGTACTGCTTGTTCCATAAAGACAACAGTTCCATAGAGACAGTTATACGCACAAGAATTTGGAAAGGGGCCCACTCATTCAAGGATTATTGTACACTGCAACAGTTAGCTCACCGAAGGGAACACCACAGTCTAACTGGCAGCTTAGTGTGGAAGAATGAAGCTTCCCCCTCTGTAGTTCAACTATGCAGGCACAGCCTTAAGTGAGCCACAACATAAATCCCTTAAGAGATTTAGTATCAATCCTATCCTCTTCAAGTCAGACCAAAGAATATAATTGCATTGCTAGACTTATTCAGAGATCACAAAGGGGCAAAAAGTGAGTTTCCAGGTCCAGCAGTTAAGGAGAAATCATATACTGTAGCTTGAAATCTTTTCATTTAAAAATATAAAATAAAAATCACTTGCAAAGGTAGATAATAGTTAATTCCTTTGTCCACGCACCCACTTTCCACCTCTGATATCCATAATCCTTGCTGGTCTGCCTTATCTGAAGTCCACATACCCACCATCCATACAGCTGGCACATGCACTGCACACAGATGTTTTGGGAGGTTGCATAGAAGTAGTATCTCACTCAATCACTCTTCCTTCTCCCTCTCCCCCAAACAACTGCTTGTGCCCCCCATCCCCCCCCATTAACTTGCACTGACAGCAGTCTCTTCTCTAGCACAGCTCATATTTTTAATGTGTCATCTCTCTCTATCTCTCCCTTTTCCTCCCCACACACACTTCTTGTTGCTGGCTCCTTTGCGACTTACACAACACCCTGCCAAGAAGGAACACAAAGTGGCCACCAATATGACCTTTCCTCCTCCCCTTCCCATTGCTCAAATAGAGTCAGAACATATAAACTGTGGAAAGAGAAAATATTTTTCAAAATTCAATAATGTCATTTTTAAACTTAATCTTAAATGAATTCTAAATTTAGTACAAAGGTATTGCAAGACCTGCTACCAAACACGCTGAATTAGAATCTTTTTTTGTAAAGCAGGGAGAGGCAGGAAGAAATATTTGACTTCTGATACTAAGTATTATAAATATAATAGGACATGGATTCATTATTCAGCGCCAAAATGGTGTAGTGGTCTGAATGTGAGACTATGACTCTAGCAGCCTCTAGCAGATTTGAGCTCCTACTCAGCCATGCAAACCCACAGGGTTTCTCTCAGTCTCGGAATAATGAAACGGAAAACTCCCTCTGAATAAATCTTGGCAAGAAAACCCTTTAAAGTCAGAACCAACTTGAAAACACACAACAACAGCAATTCATTATTGTGGCAAATTATGGATATTTATGATTTTATCAAAGAGCATGGAAATTTGTTATTTTCATCTAGTAGAGAAACAATATTTTCATTTAATAATTCCTCATTTAGCTCACAATCCTGCATACTCAACTTTGTACTGGACTTTAGACTTTGTTTTTAAATAAGTGTGCTTCTTTGTGTAAAGAGAGCTAAACAGATTTCAGTTTTCTTCTTCATGATTCTGAGCAGACACAGTTCTATAGTATAAAAGGCATACAGGCTGAGCAATTTGTATGATTTGATTATACTCTTATATACTATAAAGAATGCATTTAATTCATCTTCAGCTATTCCCACAAACAGGTATCACTGTTTAACGCCAACAGGTAATCTGTTCTAAGAGTTGGGTACTATTTATTCTATTCTACTATTCAGGTGGAAAATAAAGCAGATGTTACCTCAGCAAGTCGGGAATGTTTATGAACATTTTCTCCCTTCTGTACACTTGGAGCAAGTTGCTGAAGGACTCCGCGACTGCTCGTGAGTGCACGGGTTAAACGAGCAAACTTTCCCCAGCCTGAAAGCAAGAAAAAACATTGCACAACTGTTACAACAAGGACCACATCTTATTTTAACAAAAAATTCAGTTTCTTAAGCAATGCTATGAAGAAAGTTTAATCTGACCAAAATTTTATAAAATCTTAACTTCTTTTCGGGTAAATACCAATTAGAAAACACATTAGGTTCAAGAAAAGATTTCAATTATCCTTTCAGGTCCACCCCTATTTCCCTAGAACAGATGAGGGCAACTTCTAGGGGTTAGGAATCTGCAGTAGAGGCCTTGGATGGTTGCAACTCCTCACCACTCCACTATCTCCCCATCTTGTCCCTTCCCTAGCCCAAATTTTGAAGCGAAAAAATTGCCTCCTTGAGCCAATAGTGCCCTAAGCCTCTGAGACCACTACTGGCCATTTGCGTATCCACTCAGTATAGGCTCACTGAGAGGCACCTGGCACAGCCTGGGGATGAACTAACCCAGGAGTAGCCAGACAGCAGAACTGCATAGCAGAAAGGGCACAAAAACAAAGGCTTCAGCTAGCAGCTGTTTCAGAGCTCTGACCCACACACAAAAAGACTTACAGGCAGCGAGGTTCGTCCAAAGATATCTGGAGGCCTTCATCTTCAGTTGTAGTATAAACAAACACAGTATATACACAGCAAACCTTGTTAATAAGCTCAACAGCAATTTCTCCAACATCCACCAACACTCCTCTATCTCCACAACACCAACCCACAAACAATGCATCTTGTAATTCAAGTATATAGGAGTGTTTGATTGTCAGCCTTCTGCCTAGCCACAGCTGTGATCAAACCTACTTCAGCTGTGCTAGTCTGTGGTCTGTTGCTCCAACTTTTTTCTTTTTGCACTTAAAGCAATATTACCCTGGGCATTTGGGCCCAGGGTAACCCTCCTTCACATCTTTAGGCCTATACAATATTTTTACAAATGGGACATAATCACAGCAGGATATCAGATCATCCAAACACCTGAAATCCAATCAAACTTCCAGAGGCTTGAGAGGTGCTACTAGACATTTAGGGGCAAAAATATTTCCACCTGTCAAAAGATCTGGGGGATGGGAATCCACACATTGCCAAACCCTGTTTTAGACCTACTCTACTGCACTTTGCATGAGCATATGCATGAGCATAAAAACAGATTTCACTGAGTGACTTGGGAGGGGGGACAGATATTTTCTTTTTTTTTTTTCCCCGCAATATTTTTATTCCAGTAAAATACATGGATTACATAAAATACACTAAACATTTTACCCACAATACATAACATAAACACATTAGACTACCAAAAAAAAGACACACATACACCTAATACATTAATATACACACATTTAAACATTTATACTTCCAATTCTGTTTTTTTTATATCTTGTTAACTTTATGATTTTTTTTTTGAACCCGACTTTCCCTTTTTACTTTTATTCATAATTTGCTTCCTTACTGATTATTTTCTTATGCAATATTTAATATCGCTTAATGCATTCATAAATCTATTGTCGCTAACTCCCCCCATTCAGATTTCCATAATGGGTTTAATATTTTCCATCCCTGTAAGTCATTTAACGTTTTTCTTTCATCCATGATGATTGTTAACTTATCCATTTCGTACATTTCATATAATCTAGTTTTCCATTCCTCAATCGTAGGTATTTTTTGACTCTTCCAATTTTTTGCTATCGTTATTCTTGCGGCCGTAAACATATATATTAGGATCCTCCAGTATTTTGTTTGTACATTCCTTTCTACTTTATCTAACATATTCAGAAGGTATATTTCCGGATCACATGGAAAATTTGTATCTAGCAATGATGTTATCGTCTTATGTATTCTTTCCCAGAATTTTTTAACCTTCTTGCACTGCCACCACGTATGATAGTATGTTCCCCTATCTTTCTGGCACCTCCAACATTGATCCGGGCATTTTTTATATATTTTTGCTAATCTACTTGGAGTTAAATACCATCGGTACATAACTTTATAGATATTTTCCCTTATACTATTGCTTCTTGAAGCTGTTACATTCTTTTCCCATAGCTTTTCCCATTGTTCTAATCTGAGTTCTCGTCCTATGTTCTGAGCCCAGGTTATCATATAAGGTTTAACTATTTCTTGCTCCAAGTTCAGTTTCAATAAAACCTTATATATTTTTGATATGATCTTTTTTTTATCTCCGAACATCAGATCTTCAAATTCTGATTTATCTATTTCTATATCCTCCAACTTTTGATCTATACCAAACTTTTCTTTTAACTGTCTATACAAAAACCAATGGCAAATAATGTTTTGGTCTCGGAGCTCTTCTTGAGTTTTGAATCTATAATTCTTCCCCTTATTCTCATCTGTTCTTATCAATAGCTCTTTATATGTTAACCATTTATCTTTAAAGATATTTTCTTTACTATAGTAAGCTTCATGGTTTGAAAGCCACAAAGGGGTTCTGGGGCACAGCTTCTTCTTATATTTTAACCAAACTCTCAATATGGTTTTTCTTATAAAGTGATGTTTAAATTCACTATGTACTTGAGCTTTCTTATGCCATATATAAGCATGCCATCCAAACCTTAAATTAAACCCTTCCAGTTTAAGAAGTCTGGTATTTTCTAGTCTTATCCATTCTGTCATCCACGATAAACAACAGGCGTGATAATAAGTTTGTAAATCGGGTACCGCCAAGCCTCCTCTCTCTTTAATATCGATCAGAATCTTTCTGCCTATCCTGGGTTTCTTTCCCCTCCATATAAAATTTGTTATATCCTTATCCCAAAGTCTAAATACTTTGTCATTTGTCACGATAGGTATGTTTTGAAACATATACATCATTTTGGGGAGCACTGACATCTTTACCGTTGCTATCCTTCCCAGTATTGAGAGGTCCAATTTATCCCATTTGTCCAAATTATCCTTAATTTGTTTCCAAGTTTTAATATAATTGTTTTTAAACAAGTCTGAATTTCTCCCTGTTATTATGAACCCCAAATATTTAACTTTTTCCTCTATCTTGAAGTTTGAGATTTCTGCCAATTCCACTTTTTCTTGCTTTGTTAAATTCATTGTTAACATTGCTGTTTTATCTCTATTTATTTTTAAGCCTGCTAATTCTCCAAACTGTTCAATTATCTCCACCAAGTTTACTACATCGCTTTTTGGATCGTCCAGGAAAAATACTAAATCATCGGCAAAGGCCTTGTATTTATATACTTGGCCTTGCCATTTTACTCCTTTGACTAATTGGCTCAACCTTATCTTCCTGGTCAATACTTCAAGAACCATTATAAATAACAAGGGGGACAGGGGACACCCCTGTCTTGTACCCTTTTCTATCATACAGGGTCTTGTCCTCTCCCCATTAACTATAATTTGTGCTTCCTGTCTACTATATATCTTCATTATCCAATCCAAGTATTTCTCCCCTATATTTATTTTCTCTAGTACTTTAAACATGAATTCCCATTGCAAATTATCAAAAGCCTTTTCAGCGTCAATAAAAATCATCGCCAATTTCTTTTCGTTATGTTTCTCATAGAATTCAATTAGGTCTATAAGTGTTCTTAAATTGTCTTTAACCTGTCTATTAGGGAGGAAGCCATTTTGGTCCTCATGGATCCAACCCGATAATATTTTTTTAATTCTTTCTGCTAATATATTTGAAAATATTTTATAGTCTATATTCAATAATGATATAGGTCTATAATTAGTAGTTAATTTCGGATCTTTTCCCTCTTTTGGAATTAACGTTATATCTGCATTCCTCCAAGTCATGGGACAGTTACCTAGATTTATTTCATTGAACAATTTAAAGAGGGGGTCTACTAGTTCTTCCTCAAATATTTTATAATACATCACTGAAAATCCATCAGGGCCAGGGGCCTTCCCACTTTTCATTTTCCTAATGGCTTCTCGTATTTCCATTTTTGTTATTTGTTTATTTAACTCCAATCTTTGTTCTACTGTAATTTGTGGTAGATTTTCCTCTTCAAGATATTTTTCAATTTTATTTATTTGCACCTTCTCGTTCCTATTCGCATAGAGTCCTACATAATATTCATAAAATATTCTCTTTATATCTTTTTGTTTTGTATAATTTTTCCCCTCCTTACTAATTTCCGTTATTATCTTTTTCTCTCTCTCCTTCCTTAGCCTATACGCCAGCCATTTTCCGGGCTTATTGGCGTGTTCAAAATAATTTTGTTTAGAATATTTTAATTTCATAGCCATTTCTGTCGCCATCTCAGACTCTTGTTTTTTTTTCAAAATTGTTAATTCTCTTATAATTTTCCTATCTGTGGGGCTTATTTTTAAGTCTCTTTCTTTTCTCCCTATTTCTTCTAACAGTTCTTCCTCTTTCTTCTTTTTCTCTTTCTTACTTTCTATTTCCAATTGTATTAAGTAGCCTCTAATAACCGCTTTTCCTGTGTCCCAGATGATATCCGTTGTTGTTTCCTTTCCTAGGTTTTCATTAAAGTAGTGTCTCATTATCTCTCTTATTCTTTTTACAGTTTCTTCCTTTTTTAACAATATATCCTTTAATTTCCAATGATATTGTTTAATATTACTTCTCAGTTCTAATACCACTGGAGCATGGTCTGATATCACTTTTTGCCTTATCTCTATCTTCTTTATTTCTTTTAGCATATCTTTTGATGCCATGATCATGTCCAGTCTAGACCAAGTTTTAAAACGCTCTGAAAAGAAAGTGAAGTCTCTCTCTAGCCTATGGATATATCGCCAGGTATCCACTAGCGACCATTGATCTAATAATTCCCCCACTATGTTTGGTAATTTCCCCACTTTTTTCTTTTTAGCTGTTTTTGTTGATTTATCCAAATCCAGATCAAAGACTCCATTCCAGTCTCCTGCCACAATTAGGTTCTCATATTCGTAATTCGAAATTCTTTGGAATAATTCCTGAAAGAACGCCTTTTTATTATTTTGTGGTGCATAAATACCAATCATCAGGATTTTTTTCCCTTGTAAAACAACCTCAACTCCTAAATAATATCCTTTTTTATCATTAAATATTTCCTTTGATTCATATTTGGGATTTACATATATCGCCACCCCTCTTTTCTTTTTATTATAATTGGTTGCATATAATTCTCCTAATTTATTGTTTTTCAGTAATCTCTTATCTATCTCTTTGATATGTGTTTCTTGGATACATATAATATCCGATTTTTGCTTCGTCAAGTAATGAAATACCATACGTCTCTCATGAGGGCTATTCAAACCCCTCACATTCCATGTTATTATTTTCCTTGCCATTTTATTATTTTAATATGTCCTTTTCCTCTTAATTCTATTTTATATACCCCCTGATGCTCCTAGTAATTCTTCGTCCGACTCTTCTCCTTCGTCCCTTTCCTGTGTTGCTTCTTCTTCTTCTTCCCCCTCAGCTTCCTCTTCTTCGCTCTCTCCCTCTACTTCCTCTTCTTCTTCTTGACTCCTAACTTCTTCTTTTTTTCTCTGAATCGTGTCCCTCTCTCTCTATTTGCCCTTCCTCTTTATCTTTCCTCTTTTTTATCCTACCTATATCTGTCGCTTTATCCCCTTGTTCTATAGATGCTCCTTCTCTCCTTATTTCGTTTCCCGTTTCTGTTATTCCTTTCTCTCTTTTTCCATAGTTATTTCCTTTACTTTTCTCTATATCATTCCTTCTTTTTTCCTCCTGCAATCGTGTTAAGAAGTCTTTTGCTTTATTTATTGTATTTATTAAATATATTTTGTTATTATATGTGACTGTAATCCCTTCAATTCTGTTCCATTTATAAGATATTTGTTGTTTCCTCAAAACCTGAGTTATGAAACCATATTCTTTCCTTCTTTTTAGAATTTGAGGGGGAATATCTTTAAAGATCTTAACTTCATGTTCTTCTATCACACGTTTTTCTTTATATCCTTGTTGAATCACTAGATCTTTAACTCTTTCCCTTAGGAAGTATATTACTATATCACGTGGGAGTTTATTTTTTTTTGCAACCCAGGAGTCCACCCTGAACAGTTTATCAATCTCAATATCCATCTGCTCTGGATTCCAACCTATAAACTCAGCCAGATCCGGGATCACTCTTTCTACTAGATCCTCACCTTTTTTTTCTGGTAACCCCCTAATTTTTATGGATTTCGCTCTATTTCTTATATCCTGATGTAATCTTTGTTTATTTTCATGTTCTACTTTGACTTCTAGTATCTTGGTCTTTTTTTCTAGCTTATCTTCTTTTATTTGAAGTTCTTGTAATTCATTATTTAGTTTTACCATATCCTTTGTAACTGTTTCCAACTGGCTCCCAAATTTGTCCAATTGAGTTTGTATGTCAGCTCTTATCTCTCCTTTCAATTCTTTCATTTCATTTTTTAATTCCTTACTCAATTTTTTAAATTCTTGTAATAGTAACTGGCTTGTATCTCCTATTTTTGTAGACAATTCTACTGATGATCTTCTCGACCCGGGTATATTCGTTTTCATTTGCGCCATTGTCCTCCTCATTATAGGCATATTACCCCTTTTATAACCAATACTCTTTGTATGTCCTAGTTATATATATTTTCTTATTCTTCCCCACTTTTTACCAATTTTTTTTCCTTTCTCCTTTCCCCACTTTTCCCCTCTTTACTTCTTCCTTTCTTTTCCTCCTTCTTAGGTACAGTCACTCTTTTTGATATATATTCTCAATTCTTAATTTCACCTTTATCCCCCTATATTAGAGGCAATCTGTATCTATCAGCCACTTTCTAGAATTGATTATTATCCACAAATTTAACCATACCAAATGTAACCCCAAGAAATCACAATCCTTAATATTTCTTTTCTCCAATCACCCACAACAAGTTCATCAGTGTCTTATCTTCAATCAAGTTCAGTAATATAATTTCGCCAAAATTGGTTCCTCAATTACATCAATGTAAAATCCTCAATTACTTATAACAATATCATCCCTTTGTCAAATTAATTCTCCAGTTCAATTAGCTCTCAATTCATTCTCAATTCAAACAGTCCTCAAATTCATCATCTAATTCTTTCACTGTTCTTATAAAAGTTGACAGCTTTTTCCCCCCCTCCAATCTTCTCTACCCCCAATTTATTATTCCCTTTCATTAACTTGATTATTCCCTTTTGTTAACTTAATTAATTCATTAGCTTTTCTTATTTAATTTTCTTATAATGTTCTACCTTCAATTTACTATATTCAATATATATATATATATCTTCATCTCCCATAAGTATACAATATACAATCTCCTAGGTCAAGCAAGCCTTAAATCTCATCTTATCTCTTACATCCAAAAGTGTATATTCCATATAATTATGTTTTTGTTACACCCTTAAAAATCGCCTTATCTTCTCCTTTCCTCCCCAAGTCTCTAATTCGAATCTTCCCTTGTATGCTTCTCTTCCTCTTCATTCAAGCTTCTAGAAAAATTTTAAGCTTCTTGTTCTTCTTCTTTCTTCTTCTTTCTAACTACTGTCTCCAAGGGACTTTTTCCTTTTTGGAGCTTCTCCTCCTCTTTTTTCTTGATCCTTCTTTCACCTTCCAAGTCTTATTTTCCTAGTTTCTTTTGATAGTCTCGTTTCGAACTTCCGGTGGCGAAGGCGTCGGGGAGAGCAGGGTTTCGGCGAGCTCCGGGACTCCTGCTGTTTAAACTTGGGAAAAAACCCCAATATGCTACCAGATTTGGGGGGCAACTGAGCCGAAGGGAAAAGGCTAGCAGAGGAGGCGACAGAGACCTGATTGCCAGATCAGAGAAGCGGAGGGGAGGGGGAAACCCCAAACCCGAGACGCGGAGGATCTGAAGAGGTCGACGCCATTTGCACGCCCGGGTTTATACCGCCGCAGAAAAGCGGCAGAGCGACGCCACCACTTTTAAGTTTGTACTTTACTAAGCTGCAAGTAAGCATTGCTTCTGTTTTTTTTTCCTTATCTGTTAAAATCCCGAGTGGGGAGAAGTTGCCTCCTTAAGTGAAGCAAGGAGGGTCCGAGGGAAGGTGGTGAAACTGAAAGCAGTCCTCGGCGTGACGCGGAAATGGAGGTGGAGGTGTGAAGCTGTAAGTCTGTGAGTTTGGTCATTTTGCGGAAATACTGAGAATAAGACTTAAGATTTAACTGGGAATAAGAAAGAATAAGTACTGAACTAAAGAAAAGGAAATAAAGAGGTAAAGAGAAAGAGAAAGAGAAGGAGGAATAAATAGCTTAAAGGCATAAGTAACAGACAAACGGAGAGGACAGAAAGCGTAGAGAGGAAGGAACAGGAGACTCCAGATAAGTTCGAAACGGGACAGATATTTTCTGATACCAATAAGAATTCCAATTAATTGAAGGTTGGGACAAGGTCAAGGTCAGGCAGTAATATACTTTCTTTGTATGTCCTGATACTAGTGAAAATCCCAATGCCCCCCACCCCCATGAGACTAGCATACTGATACCCAGGACACCCAGTCAGTAAGACTTCCTGCAGAAATTACAGTCTTTCCACAATTTCCCAGGGATGTGGAATCCCTATATACCAACTCCCCACATAAGGATGGACTGCATGCTGTCAGGAATATCATTACAAATGGGATCACAGCAGACCTAGCCACCAAGATCTGCCCTTTTGTTCTTACACGTAACTACTTCACTTTTAATAATAACATATACCTTCATGTTAACGGTACTGCCATGGGCACATGCATGGCACCACAATATGCAACATCCTCATGGCTAACCTGGAACAATGCTTCCTTAACGCCTGCACCCAAAAACCTCTCCTCTACCTGAGATACACTGATGATATCTTCATAATTTGGACTCTTGGAGAGGACTCACTCAAGACATTCCACCAGAATTTCAACAACTTCCACACTACCAGTATTCGCACCCTGGAATTATCAACAGAACAAGTTCACTTGCTGGACACCACTGTATAGCTACACAATGGACATCTAAGCACTACAGCCTTTGTGGCTGAAGAGCGGGGTATAAATATCTAATTAAATTAAATTAAATTAAACTAAGCACTACACTACCACTGATAGTCAAAACCACTGATACAACATGGTTCCAATATGTGGATGACACTTTCACCATTTGGAACCATGGAAAAGAAGATTTGGTCTCATTCCTGAACCACCTGAACAGCATCCAATTCACAATGGCAAAAGAGAAGGAAGGAACACTGCCATTCTTGGATGTCCTAGTCATCCGCAAACCAAACCAATGGTTAGGCCACAAGGTATACAGAAATCCCACACACATGGACAGATACCTACACAAGAACTCCAATCATCACTCAGGACAAAAAAGAAACACAATAAAAACATTGGTAGACTGTGCAAAAAGGATCTGCGAACCCCATTACCTGGAGGACAAATGGAGGCACCTAAACTGAGACCTACAGGCTAATGGTTACTCCAGATCAGACTCACAAGAGCAGCCAGACCCAGAAAAAACCACAGAAGAAAAACAGCCACCCAAAGGGAAGATATTTTTACCATACATCAAAGGAGTCACAGACAGAATAGGGAACCTGATGAGGAAACACAACCTCCAAACAATCTACAAACCAACCAAGAAAATCCAAGAAATACTATGCTCAGTGAAGGACAAAAGAGATGCTCTCACAGCTGCAGGAGTTTACCGCATACTATGCAGCTGTGGACAAGTTTACATAGGGCCCACTAAACGCAGTGTGCAAACACGAATCAAGGAACATGAGAGACACTGCAGACTGGGCCAGCCAGAAAAATCAGCATTAGCAGAACACGTTATAAACCAACCTGGACACAAAATGTTGTTTAAAAACACAGAAATTCTGGACGAGACCAACAACTATCATGTCAGAATGCACAGAGAAGCTATTGAAATCCACAAACACCTGGACAACTTCAACAGGAAAGAAAAACACTAAAAGTAAACAAAATCTGGCTTCCAGTTTTGAAAAACAATAGAATCAAAACTCAACACTTACAAAGGAATTCCACCCAGGGACATGGGGATTTCCAGGAGATAATTGCCCATCAACCAACCATTAGCCAAACAGATACTAATCCTCCTTGCATTTCTATACTCAGAAACTAACCATTCCAATACACAAATTTACATATACTCCCCAATAGGAGTTCACAGGATATAAACACCACACACACTCCTACCCAACCATTCTCTGAAGATGCCAGCAACAGAGGCAGGTGAAACATCAGAATTAAACACTTCCAGAACACAGCCTCACAGCCCCGAAAAAAAAACCCAAGAAAAATTCACTGACAGTTATTTCATCTCATTTCGGTGAAATTAACAGAAGATATACACTATCAGCATTTAGCTGGTTACTTCATTTGTAGTTCTTATGAGCTTAACTCATGTACCAGAATGGGACATTTTAGACTCTCAGAGTTATAGTTTGTTTCAGAATTCACATTGAACTATATAGTTTTTGAACACTGAATGTGCGGGATTGGAACAACACGTTGTCTTTTGTCACAGGCACAAAAATATTTTGGACCAGCACTGCCAGTATTTATATTTTTCTTTTCCAGTTAAATACTGTAAGCATTCAAAGCTTCTTTCCCTCCACCATCAAGGCTAAATTTGCAGAACAGCACCCAAGCTTTCATACTATTACCACCAATGATATAGACATAGTGTGCTCAAAACTGCAGTGTTTGAAGCACAGATAAAGTCTAGAGATGGGATTGTGTCTTTGCCAGTTTGTGGAATCATGAACTGACTAAGTTAGCCCATGCTTATGAAAAGTAGAACAGATTTGTAAAGTAAGTTGAGGTTATGAGCAATTTGAGAAATCCTGAGGAAATCTGAAAAAGAAAAGGGAGGGTAAAAGCAGGCAGGTTGAGAGTCAGCATGGTATAGTGGTTTGAATATTGGACAAGGATTCCATAAAACCAGGGTTCAAATTCTCACTCCTCAGCCATGACAATCTATTGGGTGACTGTGGGCAAGTCACTCTCTCTCAGCCTCAGAGAAAGGCAATGGAAAGTGCCCTTTGAATAAATCTTGCCAAGAAAATCCTATGATAGGGTCACCTTAGGATTGCCATAAGTCAGAAAGGACTTGAAGGCACACAACAACAATGAAATAATAGTCCCTCATGTACCACATATATACGTGAGTAAACCCAAAAAAGGAGTTTTACATGAATGAAGGCAGATCACAGAGTATGGTGGAGACTAACTGCATTTCCTCCTTGAACAATTGTAATAGAATTACTCAGAGTTTAAATGCAAAATGGATTAAAATATCTTAGCTTTCAAACATATGAAAATTACTGTGCCCATGTGGAAAGGAACTTAGGTAAACAGCTTATCACAAAAGATCAGCTCCCACACAACTGTATTTTCAAATAATTACATGTATAGTTTCATGTGTGAATTTAACCGAAGCATTTTCAAGCTGATTACATGTGTGTAAACATAGACTAAGAACAGTAATGAACAATTAAGGCTTGTGTGCTGGCCATGGTGCTGAAATGAAGGATGGCTTTATATGCCTTTATATGAGAGTGTTGTTGCATCTGTTCCTTTTACTAATGTTTCTAGGAATGGCTTTTCTTAATTATGTTAATACTGTTTTCTTATTTGCATCTTTGTACTATTTATATCCATCTCTTCTTTCCCTCAGTAAACTCAAGA
This sequence comes from Gambelia wislizenii, assembly GCA_030847615.1. NCBI lineage: Eukaryota > Metazoa > Chordata > Lepidosauria > Squamata > Crotaphytidae > Gambelia > Gambelia wislizenii. The sequence goes on from JAUMIR010000001.1 coordinate 41,991,486, forward strand.
TTAAATTGTTTTAACCTTTTAATCTGTTCTAAAATTATTAAATAGTTTGATATGTTTTAGTCTTTTTAAATTATTTCTGTTGTTTTAAATTCTTAATTACTTTAAACTGTCTAAAATTATTTTAATTGTATGCCACTCTGAGATCTTGTGATAAAGAGTAGGATAAGCATATTATACTAAATAAAATGAAATAAAATAAAGTAGCATACATTGCTTTTCTTCCTACTTTATATTTCCAACAACCCTGTGACATTAGTGAGGCTGAAGGAGACCAGGTGTGTTTTATAGGTCAGTGAAGACTAGAATCTTGATCTCTCAAGTCTCAGTGCAGTTCTTTAACCACTAGACTACACTAACTCTGTTGTTGTTGTTGTTGTTGTTTGCCTTCTCCTCTCCAGCGCTGTATATACACAATCCTAAATATACACTGGACTGACTATGTGACGGATGTTGCTGTCCTTGAGGAAGCAGGGATCACCAGCATTGAGGCCATGATATTGAGAACACTGCTGCATTGGGCAGGGCATGTTTCTAGGATGGAGGACCACCGCCTCCCAAAAATAGTATTCTGCGGTGAACTCGCCACGGGTCAGCGTAAGAGGGGCGCTCCAAAAAAGCGATACAAGGACTCCCTGAAAGAACATCTCAGGCTTGGCCAAATTGATCGCCAACAATGGTCTGCCATGGCCTCACATTGGGAGGCATGGAGACACACTATCCACAATGCTGCAGCCTTATTTGAGAACTCACGCCAAACAAGTCTTGAAGAGAAACAACAACGCAGAAAGAATCACAACCCAGAAACATCACCCAAGGAGACCTTCTGCTGTGCTTTCTGCAAGCGGACTTGTTTATCTCGGATTGGACTTTTTAGACATCAGCGCGCTTGCAGAAAGCATGGGATGAGTCCTTCCTGAATCTTCATTTGTGAAGAAAAGTCTGAGAGAGAGAGAGAGAGAGAGTTTGCCTTCAAGTCATTTCCAATTTGTGTTGACCCTAAGATGAACCTATTGTGGGGGTTTCTTGACAAGATTGTTCAGAAGGGGCTTGCCTTTGCCTTCTTCAGAGGCTGAAAGAGGGTGACTTACCCAAGATCACGCAATGGGTTTGCATGGCTGAGCAGGGATTTGAATCTTGGTCTCCACAGCCCTAGTTCAGTGCTCCAACCACTGTGCAATGCTGGGTCTCTTACTCTTTTACAATGTTTGTTTTCAGGTTGTTGAGTGACATGTATTTTTATATACTGCAAGACACATATACTACTTGATATTTTATTCTGTAAAATGTCTTGAATTCGTTTTAAAAGAAATATAAGCTTATATTACATCATTTGGGGAGTTGTGTTAAATTAACATCCAATTCAAAGAAACATAAAGCAGCTGTTTTCTTTTTTTAAGACTCTTTTTGCTATTATGGCATGACTTCAAATATTATAAGTGAGTTCCTGTTCTGAAAACATTATCTAAATACTTTATCTCTCTATGGTCCCTGTATAGTACTGCCTCATTTTAGATAAGTGACAGGCTGGAATAATGTAGAACAAATGAGAATAACCATTTTCTTGGTGCATATAAAACAGCAAGAATGAAGAGAGAAGGAAAACCAGAGGGAAGACAAGAATAATCTATACTGGAACAAGAACTGAGAATGTCCCATTGCACCCTCGACTGAAGGAATCCATGTTTACATCCTCCTAATCTTATTAGAACATATCACTACAGAAGCCTGAGGAGCTTTTTCCTGTACATAGACAATAGACAAGGACTGATTATTCTCATTAGGCAGTGAAGGAGATGAAAATGCAATGGACTTATCTACAGCACAGAATGCAAATGGCAGGCAAAGGATTTCATTTGGAAAATTCTGTTTAATGGCAAGATGATATTATGAAGAAACACAAAACAAAAGACTGGGGCTCCTTAGGCACAAAATCTGTGCCTAAGATCTAAAGGTAGAGCACTTTCTCTGTATTATGTGACAATTAGAGAAAGATTTTTTTCTTTTATGGTACCCTGTTTGTGGGACATCTTCCCCACAGAGATGTAGCTGGTGCTGACCTTGTTAAGGAAAATGCAACATGGGACATGCAGTGAAAGAAATAAAACATGTATGTGAAAGTCACAATGACTAAGCAAGAGCAACTATGAAGCTACACAGGTGAAACTGCTAATGTAATCTAGAAGGCCTGAGAGCCAAGGACAGAGTTACTGAATGCAGATTGGAAACACCTGAGAATCATTAAGTGTACAAGGTGAAATGTTGAAATACATGGGTTGGTCTTAAGCATGGATGGAACTATGTGGACCAATCAGAATGGAAGTACACACCCACTGGGTGGAAACTAGCTAGTGGGTGGTGATAAACAATGGCTATAAAATTGCAATGTTTGCCAATGTATTGTGGTGGAGTAGAGTTGGAGTAGTTTGGAGATATTGTGGAGTAGTGTGTAGAGATTGTGATTTGTTGACCATATAGTATATTTATATAGAAGAATAAAGTAGGTTTTATATAAAACTACTGAGTTGCCTGAGTGAATCCTGGAGACGTTTGGAGACACCTGGAGAAGAGTGAGAAGGCTTGGAGAGTTTGTCAGGATCTTCAGCCTATTCTCTGAAACTCTGCTGCTTTGGAGAAAAGCATTAACCACTGATCTAAGCTGGTTGGCTCTGCTGTATAAAAAGGTGGTGAGTTTGAGCCAGAGGTGAAGAGCTACAACTCCCATCATCCCTGACAAGGGTTATGGGCCCAGTTACTAGAGCACCCAGCATCCACAGAAGCTGAAAGTTCCAGAAAGTGGAAGAAAGCTTTGTGGACGACAGATCAGAGCAAGTTGTTTGTGCTGCACTGATAAGCCTCGTGAGTAAATCATTTTGTGTTTTGCTTAAGCCCAGACGGGTCGGCTGTGCATACTCAGAAGGACTGTGTCAAATTGAGTCACTGCACAAATCAAGATGGAAATTCTAAAGTTTAGTAAATTAAATAGAAACAACTACTCTACCTGGAAGATTTATGCCCAATCTCTACTAGTAAAGGAAGGTCTGTGGTCAACAGTTGAAACAGGGCTGGCAGCTGATGCTAATGAAGCCACTCAAGAGAGAGATAGTAAAGCAAAAGCCTGTCTTTATCTCATGCTTGAAGAAGACTTAATTAATGACGTCAGAGATAAAACGTCTGCCAAGGATGTGTGGGATACCTTGCAGAGATTACACACTCCTTCAACTGCTTTTGCAAAAATGCTATGGTCTAAAAGAATATATAGGCAAAAAATGGCTAAAGGCCAGTGTGTGATAGAACATTTAAAAATAATGCAAGATTTGTTTGTGCAAGCTGAACTGAGGGGAGTGCAAATTAGCAAAGAGCAGCAATGCTACATTTTAGTAGAATCGCTAGACTCTTCGTGGGACAACATAACGAACAGCTTGCAGAACTTGCCAGAAGCTGAGCTTAATAGAGACTTAATTGTGGCCAGAATACTGGAAGAGAACCAGAGAAGAATGTCTGAGCAGGGTGACTCAGCAAGTTTAAAGACTGTGCCAAAACAACGAACAACTCCTGACTGGCGAACGCAGGAGGAAGCAGCCTCTACAAGGGAGCAACGGAGGTGCTTTTATTGTAAGAAGATTGGTCATCTGCAGAGACATTGTAAACATTTTGCAGCTGAGAGACGCAAGCAAGCAGAGAGCAGATGGCAGCCACGGAAGTATCAAAAACAGTCCAGACCTCCATTTTTGAGGGACAATGGTAATAAAAAGGGGGTTGCAACCATGATTAAGGAAAAACAAAATGCAAATTCTAAATGGCTAGTTGATTCAGGAGCCACATCTTTGATGTGTAATGATATAAATTTAATAAGTAATAGAAAATCAGCTAATGTAAATGCTGTAGTTTTGGCTGATGGGAAAGAGCTAAGTACTGTAAATCAAATGGGTACTGTGTACATTCCAGGGCTAAAAGAGAATTTTAATGATGTCTTACATGTAAAGGAGTTAGAAAATAATTTGTTATCAGTCAGCAGATTAACAGAAAGAGACTACACAGTCATCTTTGAAAAGAACATGTGTAAGATAAAACTGAATGGGGAATTGCGTGGCATAGGTTTGAAAAAGGACAAACTTTATTATTTGGAGGACAATATTGATAGATACAGGGTTGAAGAAGCTAATAACATAGAAAATATTCCAATCCACAAAGACTGCATACACGAGCTTCACAGAAAATTCGGCCATGCAAGCTTCAAATGTTTAAAGAATTTAATCAGTATGTGTCCAGATTTAAAAGTTACTGAATGCAAAAACCACTTAGATTGTACGGTATGTCAACAGGTAAAGGTCAGAGCTTTTCCAGTAGCTAAGAAAACAAAAAGAATTGCTCAAAGACCATTTCAGTATGTACATGCAGATGTCGCCCAAGCTAATTGCTTGTCCTTAGGGGGAAGCAAGTATTTCCTAGTAATTGTTGATAGGTATACAAGGTTTGCATTTGTGAGAATAATGAAAAACAAATCTGACGCTGGGCAAAGTTTAAAAGCATGGGTAAGAATGGTGGAAAGACAATTTGATAGCAGAGTAGGCACCATTATTACTGATAGAAGAGGAGAATTTTTAAATAATCAATTGTTTAACTGGTTTCAGAAGGTGGGAATAAGGCATGAAACTACAAACCCTGCTTGTCCTAGTGAGGATGGGTTAGCAGAAAAGAAAATACAAGATATAAAAAGAATTACTGCTTGTATGATGGCAGATGCAGGGGTGAAAGATAGTTTTTGGGCAGAAGCAACTTTGACTGCAATACATATCAGTAACAGATTGTATCATTCAGAAATTGAAGACATTCCCTACAGGGTATTGTATGGGAGAATGCCAAATTACAAGTACTTAAGGGTTTTTGGACAATTTGCTCATGTTTACACACCTGCTTGTTTCAGGAGGAAAGGAGAACCCAAAAGCAAAAGGCTTAGGTTTTTGGGGTATTCTGGAAATAGCTACAAGTTTCATTTGGATGGAAAACAAGTGCAGTATTCTAGGTCTGCAAATTTTGAGAGACATGCTGGTTGGGACAAACTGCATGCCAATAAAGAAGTGTTTTTGAGATTAGGGAGTTCAAATGAGCCAGAAGCACAAACTGAACCAACCTCAGGAAACGGAGGGGTTACAGTTAAGCAGGAAGCATCACCTAGCAGCAGTGGTAGTTCTTCTGATGATGAGATAGCATCTAGGCCTACTACTACTCGAATGACTGAAGACAAGAGATTTAGTCATAGAACTACAACTCCCAGTAGAGAAAGTGAGGATGAAAGAGACAGAACAGCAGATTTTATTCCCAGGCGTAGTCATAGAGTTAGAAAGCCTCCAGATAGGTTTGTTGTGACAAAGGCAAGAGCTTGTTTAGCAGTAGAAGAGCCTGAAAGTTTTGAAGAATTGGAAAGTTATTCTAGTGAAGAACAGGAAAGATGGTTTGATGCAATGGATAATGAGTTTGGTTGCCTGGTAAATAAAGATGTTTTTGAAATTGTTGACAGACCCAAAGACAAGAAAGTAATTGGTTGTAAATGGGTATACAAAAGGAAAGAAATGCCAGATGGAAGTATCAAATATAAAGCTAGGTTAGTGGCTAAGGGTTTTGCACAACAGCAGTATGAGAACTATGATAAGACATATTCTCCAACTGCAAAGCCAGAAAGTCTGAGAATGGTTCTAGCTGTAGCAGTAAAAAGGAATTTAGTTGTAGAACATTTTGATTTTGAGACAGCTTACTTGAATGCGGTTCTGGATGAAGAAATATTTATGGAACAGCCACAAGGTTTCGAAGAAAATGGTAGTCAGAGAGTATATAAATTAAAGAAAGCGTTGTATGGTTTAAAGCAAAGTGCCAGAGCGTGGAATCTGTGCATCAATGATGAGCTAGTTAAGCTAGGTTACAAGAGGAGCATTGCAGATGCTTGTGTTTATACAAAAGGAGACATAGTATTAGTGATTTATGTAGATGATTTGTGCGTAGCAGCAAAGTCAAAACAGGAAATTGAGTCAGTAAAAAGAGAATTGTCTAAGAAGTTTGTTTTGAAGGACTTAGGTGTATTAAAGTCTTATTTAGGTATTTGCGTTGAATGGACAGAAGAAGGACATTGTTTATTAAGTCAGAGAAATAAAATTGAAAGACTGATTGAAAAGTGTGGATTACAGAATGCAAAAATAGTAAGAGCTCCAATGACAACTGGTTTTGTGTCTGAGGAAACAACTAGAGCGTTTGAGGACAAGACTTTCTTCAGAAGTATAATAGGATCTTTACAGTTCATATCTTGCCACACCAGACCAGACATTTCTTATGCTGTAAATGTATTGTCTAGAAGGGTTAATGATCCAAAAATTGAAGACTGGACAGCGGTAAAACATTTATTGAGATATTTGAAAGGAACCTTAGATAGGAAATTGATTATAAGAAACAATAGTTCAGATCTAGATTGTTATGTAGACAGTTCATTTGCATCAGAATTAGGAGACAAGAAGTCAGTTACAGGAATGATAATTAAATATAGTGAAAGTCCAATAGTTTGGAGAAGTAGAAAACAAACTAATGTAGCGTTAAGCACAACAGAAGCAGAATTCGCTGCTTTGAATGAGATAGTAAATGAGGTACAGTGGATTAAGCAATTGTTAAATGATTTAAATGAAAGTTACAAGATACCAGTGGAAATTCTGGAAGATTCACAGTCATGCATAGCAATGGCTGAAACTGAAAGTTTGAAGAACAGAACAAAATATGTTGGTGTAAGATATCAAAATGTGCGAGACATGGTTCAGAAGGGTGAAATAGAATTGAGATATATAGAAACACAACACAACATAGCAGATTTGTTCACAAAAGCATTGACAGCAGAAAAACATGAAAGGCTGACACAAATGGTTGGAATGACATTGTAAGACACATACAATATTTTATTTCGGAGGGGATTGTTAAGGAAAATGCAACATGGGACATACAGTGAAAGAAATAAAACATGTATGTGAAAGTCACAATGACTAAGCAAGAGCAACTATGAAGCTACACAGGTGAAACTGCTAATGTAATCTAGAAGGCCTGAGAGCCAAGGACAGAGTTACTGAATGCAGATTGGAAACACCTGAGAATCATTAAGTGTACAAGGTGAAATGTTGAAATACATGGGTTGGTCTTAAGCATGGATGGAACTATGTGGACCAATCAGAATGGAAGTACACACCCACTGGGTGGAAACTAGCTAGTGGGTGGTGATAAACAATGGCTATAAAATTGCAATGTTTGCCAATGTATTGTGGTGGAGTAGAGTTGGAGTAGTTTGGAGATATTGTGGAGTAGTGTGTAGAGATTGTGATTTGTTGACCATATAGTATATTTATATAGAAGAATAAAGTAGGTTTTATATAAAACTACTGAGTTGCCTGAGTGAATCCTGGAGACGTTTGGAGACACCTGGAGAAGAGTGAGAAGGCTTGGAGAGTTTGTCAGGATCTTCAGCCTATTCTCTGAAACTCTGCTGCTTTGGAGAAAAGCATTAACCACTGATCTAAGCTGGTTGGCTCTGCTGTATAAAAAGGTGGTGAGTTTGAGCCAGAGGTGAAGAGCTACAACTCCCATCATCCCTGACAGACCTTGCAATGAAATCACTGAATCAAGGCATTTTGAGTATCTGCCCAATTATATTTTTGCTCTCTTAATCTGCCTAATTATATTTTTGCTCTCTTCAATTGTGGTTTATAATTGTGCTTTATTGTCTTTATTACATTTTACAGCTGTGACCATTTTATTGTATTTATTTTTCTCTACTGTGATATTTTTGGAAGGGTAGTTTATGAAAATCCAAGTAAATAAATACAACAATAATAATTAAATTTGGTCCCTGTTGCATGGTATGCTCTGGACTGAAGCAATTATGAAACTGTGAAAATATAGGCTGTTCTCAGAACATAAATGTCCAAAATGTCACCGAGCTATTACAAGTCCATTTCATGGAACTCAACAGAACTTTGGCACCCAGATTGATAACATACACAGTAATAAAATTGAAAATGCTTCCCCAGATATCTCACACAGAACACTGACCCTCACTGATAATTTTAGATCTCATTAACTGTTGCTGTTTTCAATCATTCCTTGATTAGAACTAACCAATGGGGAAGGGTCATTGCCCAGTGGTAAAGCATGTGCTTTTCACACTGAAGGTCCCAGGTTCCACACCATGCATCTCCAGAGAGGACTGGGGGAGAACCCAGCCTGAATCCCTGAACTAACAGCCAGGTACCTGGGATGATGGACATTATAATCGCTTTGGCAAATCTAAAGCCATACCTGTTAACATTTCAATGGGGAAGCTATTCAGTTGCTAGGCCAACTGCTACCTTTGGTTGCATTGACTGTAATCATAGTGAAGAGACAGGGAATCATAGTATCACTCTACTCATCACTGACTTTGCTACAGCAGAATATTGTATCCAGTTCTGGGTTTGCATTGAAAAGAGCCTGCACTAAAAGATTCAAAGGAGAACCTTTGAAAAAACAAAACAAAACAAAATCCTTGAAGAAAGTGGCAGCCATTTTGGATCCCAGTGTGGGGAAACAACAGGCTATAAATCAAATAAACAAATGGCATCTCTGGTGTTTGTAATTATTTTAAAGATTTACCGTATATTCCGGCATATAAGACGACCCGGCGTATAAGACGACCCCCCCAATTTTAAGGAGAAATGCAGAGGTTGTTATATATTCGCCCTATAAGACGACCCCCCTCTTCCAACGGAAGGTGGGGAGAGGGGGCGAATCGCGGTTTGGCTGCGCAGCCTCCGCATGCCCCTCCTGCGCTCCCTTCCAGGAGGGAGCGCAGGAGGGCGATCCGGAGGCTGCACGGCCAAACCGGGCACGTTCGCCCCTTCTCCTCGCCTTCCAGGAAGGTGGGGAGAAGGGGCGAATCGCGGTTTGGCCGCGCAGCCTCCGCATGCCCCTCCTGCACTCCCTTCCAGGAGGGAGCGCAGGAGGGCGATCCGGAGGCTGCACGGCCAAACCGGGCACGTTCGCCCCTTCTCCTCGCCTTCCAGGAAGGTGGGGAGAAGGGGCGAATCGCGGTTTGGCCGTGCAGCCTCTGCATTCCCTTCCTGCGCTCCCTTCCAGGAGGGAGCGCAGGAGGGCGATCCGGAGGCTGCACGGCCAAACTGGGCACGTTCGCCCCTTCTCCCCACCTTCCAGGAAGGTGGGGAGAGGGGGCGAATCGCGGTTTGGCCGCGCAGCCTCCGGATACCCCTCCTGCGCTCCCTTCCAGGAGGGAGCGCAGGAGGGCGATCCGGAGGCTGCACGGCCAAACCGGGCACGTTCGCACCTTCTCCTCGCCTTCCAGGAAGGTGGGGAGAAGGGGAGAATCGCAGTTTGGCCGCACAGCCTCCGCATGCCCCTCCTGCGCTCCCTTCCAGGAGGGAGCGCAGAAGGGCGATCCGGAGGCTGCACGGCCAAACCGGGCACGTTCGCCCCTTCTCCTCGCCTTCCAGGAAGGTGGGGAGAAGGGGCGAATCGCGGTTTGGCCGCGCAGCCTCTGCATTCCCCTCCTGCGCTCCCTTCGAGGAGGGAGCGCAGGAGGGCGATCCGGAGGCTGCACGGCCAAACCGGCCACGTTTGCCCCTTCTCCCCACCTTCCAGGAAGGTGGGGAGAAGGGGCGAATCGTGGTTTGGCCGCGCAGCCTCTGCATTCCCCTCCTGCGCTCCCTTCCAGGAGGGAGCGCAGGAGGGTGATCCGGAGGCTGCACGGCCAAACCGGGCACGTTCGCCCCTTCTCCTCGCCTTCCAGGAAGGTGGGGAGAAGGGGCGAATCGTGGTTTGGCCGTGCAGCCTCTGCATTCCCTTCCTGCGCTCCCTTCCAGGAGGGAGCGCAGGAGGGCGATCTGGAGGCTGCACAGCCAAACTGGGCACGTTCGCCCCTTCTCCCCACCTTCCAGGAAGGTGGGGAGAGGGGGCGAATCGCGGTTTGGCCGCGCAGCCTCCGCATGCCCCTCCTGCGCTCCCTTCGAGGAGGGAGCGCAGGAGGGCGATCCGGAGGCTGCACGGCCAAACCGGGCACGTTCGCCCCTTCTCCTCGCCTTCCAGGAAGGTGGGGAGAAGGGGCGAATCGCAGTTTGGCCGCGCAGCCTCCGCATGCCCCTCCTGCGCTCCCTTCCAGGAGGGAGCGCAGGAGGGCGATCCGGAGGCTGCACGGCCAAACCGGGCACGTTCGCCCCTTCTCCTCGCCTTCCAGGAAGGTGGGGAGAAGGGGCGAATCGTGGTTTGGCTGCGCAGCCTCTGCATTCCCCTCCTGCGCTCCCTTCCAGGAGGGAGCGCAGGAGGGCGATCCGGAGGCTGCACGGCCAAACCGGGCACGTTCGCCCCTTCTCCCCACCTTCCAGGAAGGTGGGGAGAAGGGGCGAATCGCAGGTTTGGCCGCGCAGCCTCTGGATGCTCCTCCTGCGCTCCCTTCCAGGAGAGAGCGCAGGAGGGCGATCCGGAGGCTGCACGGCCAAACCGGGCACGTTCGCCCCTTCTCCTCGCCTTCCAGGAAGGTGGGGAGAAGGGGCGAATCGCGGTTTGGCCGCGCAGCCTCCGCATGCCCCTCCTGCGCTCCCTTCGAGGAGGGAGCGCAGGAGGGGGATCCGCAGACTGTGCGGCCAAATGGGGCACGTTCGCCCCTTCTCCCCACCTTCCTGGAAGGTGGGGAGAGGGGGCGAATCGCGGGTTTGCCTCGGCCGCTGCAGAAGCGCTCCAGCGTCGGCAGCGGCAAACCGCAATGTTCGCCCCCCTCCTCTTTCTTCCGTTGCTCCCCAAAGGGGGATAAGGCAGAGGAGGGGTGCGAATGATCTTCAAAACACTTTGCTTCACCCCCCTGCCCCATCTCCTGCCTCTTCGCTCCATTTGTGAAGAGGCAGGAGATAGGCAGGTGGGCGAAGCAAAGTGTATCCGGCGTATAGGACGACTGTCAATTTTGGAGGGCACTTTTGAGTGCTCAAAAGTCGTCTTATACGCCGGAATATACGGTATATCCCACATATCAAAACCCTTCCTAAGGTAGACCACTCAAAGTAGTAAAAGAAATAATATAATAAAACACAAATGGTTTTAAAGACAATTCACAGAAACTGACAAAACATTAAAACCAGTAGCAAAAATAAAATTGTGAAAATGTATGGGGAAATTTTATGAAGTCTTTGCCTGGTGACAAAACAAAAACAGTGCAAATGCTAGAAGAGCCTCTCTGGGAAATGCATTCTGTCACTTAAGTGCCATTACAAATAAAGGACTCTCTGCAGCTGTGATGGTGAGAATATCTCAACAAGGTCCTCTCACATATACCTCAGTGAGTGGATTGGCTCAGTTACATCTTACAGTATTTGGTTGCTGCAGCCCACCATTCTTACAAGAAGGAGCCATAGACCAAATTACATGGTTCATATAAAATCTATAACTGGATTTGTTAACATTTTTTTATAAACGTAAAAGCAATCATGGGCAGAATTGACTTGGTTTGGGACAGGGCCCTGAGTAAGAGAATGGCCATTTCCATGGTTTACATTCCACTTTCTGAAGCTGCTATTCCTCTAGTGGGAAGAAACAACAAGTAAAAGATATGGACTTGATGTGAGGGGGGGGGTCCTACTCCAGCAGGGCTAATGCTAGATTAAAGAGTGTAGTTTTGCTCTCTGACTGACATTTTAGCCTTGTTTGATGGCAGCTTGGTAGGGGCAACTCTGTTTATACTCTTAAAAGGCCAGTAAAAACAGCTCCTTTGGGAGAGATCATTTGCCTTTTTGTGTCTCGATCTGCACTCATCATTTACTTAGTAGGTAACTGCTTTTAGCTCTTGCTATGATGCTATCGTATTTTCATTGAGAGTTATTCATTGTGACTATTGATTTATACCATACTTTATTATTAAGCTCAAGTCTAGAAAGTGATCTATAAATTTTAAGTTCAATAATAGTAAATAGTTTTTAAAACTTGTGAGGTACACATTAGGTTAAGGAAGAATAACTTCCTTAAAGCCATCCAAGTCAGCTTCATAATTAGACAAGGTTGTGAATGCAAGTTTCTTCTTCGTGGTCTCTGTGAATGCACACAATAGGTTAATCCTGCGCCTGCACAGAGCACTTCGGAAATTTCTAGCAACTCATTTAGAACTTTTGGGCAGTAGGACTGCCCCCCTCTCCCCTGGTGTATATAAGCCCATCCCTCTCACCAAGTGCTCAGTTCCTTTCTTTCCACCACGTGGAAAGCACTGACGGAACTTCTACTAGCCTCACTCTTCTTTTTTTCTCCAGTCTTGCTGCTTTTGATCACTTTTTGCTGACTTTGGACTGGATTTCGACTACCGTTTAGCCTATTCCCTATGGAATTGGATTCTTGAATCGCAACTAGCTTTGACTCAGATTTGCTTGCTGGAGTCGTCTCCCTCATCGGATTCGATTCTCAAGACTGATCTACTGCATTTGACCTCATGTGGAAGGTACTGTACTTCCCCCTCTTCTAAAATGTCTGGGGTTGGCTTCTTCAAGCATTGCTCCCAGTGCTCCGCTAAAATGACTGAATCCGACAGTCATTCTAAGTGCATCTTTTGTCTCGGGGAGAATCATGATGTGCAGTCATGCAAGAATTGCAAGGCCTTCACCCCACAGGCCAGATTGAGACAAGAGGCGTAAGGCCTTGGTATATGAGAAGGCCCTATCAGCTTCAGGAAAGCCCTCAGGTTCGGGATCCATCGCTAAATCTCCAGAAGGCCCTTCTAAAAAAAAGCTCAGCCTCAGTAGCAGCCAAAGCCTCCTCTAAATCTGTCCCGATGTCCACTCGAGCGAGGGACAATGGTACCAGTCAATCCTGTATTGATGATCCCGGGACTTCTTTAGGAGCAATATCAGTACCAGAGCAGTTGGTACGGAAGTCTCCTTGAAAAGCTGTACCGAAGAGGGCCAAGGCCACCGGGAGGAAAGAATCTCCCAAGCGAGGCCGGTCTAGGGAGCGAAAGAAGGCCAAACAACAACAACAGGACCCTAAGGCAAAAAGGTCCAAGGGTGAAATGGAACCAGGCTCCCCGGTTTCACCTCCAGCGAAAATAAAGTTGGTGATACCATCTCCAAGGAGGCACTGAGATGAAGAGTCCACATATACCTTGGCTCGAACAGATGATGAATCATCCCTCGGTGTGAGGATCATCAGAATCTCGCATTTGAGATCTCTGTTGGCCATCGGTTCCACATCACAACAGCGTGGTCGTACCCGATGCCGATCCCCATCCCCATCCCAGCCGATCTCAGTATGGTCTTGCTCAGCCTCTCGGTCCTGTTCAGGCTCCCAACACCGATCCCGGTCCTTACATCGGTCACAGTCCCTACTGGATATACAACGGGGAGTCTGTTCTCAGTCCCGGTCAGTTTAGGCTCGATGATCTTAATCTCCGCTAACACAGAAGCCATGCTCCTGTTCACCTCGTCGGACCCCAATGCCTTGTTGGACCCCAATGCCCCGCAGGACTCCAACCCCTTGCTGGACCCCAACACCATCATCTTGCTGAACTCCAACCCCAGATGTATGGAAGACACCTTCTCTGAAACAGACTGCCTTCCAAGTCTCCGGTACTGGGATCCTCGGGACGGTTAGGGTCATTGGCGCATAGGCCTCACAGGTCATGCTCAGCCTCTCGATCACAGTCACTGAGACCTCACACACGCCACTCCAGATCTCCGTCATCCACTTCCCAAGACACAGACGAAGAGTCGCTGTGGTACGAAGATGAGTGGTGGGATCGTTTTGATAGGTACCGGTACGAAGCACCACACCCGAGAGGCTTCTATATTGACTGATACTACTGGGGTCCCGACTACCAGTATAGACACCTAGACGAACCCTCATTGGTACCGTACACAGGACGGTACCATTATGATTGCTCTCCTCAGTACTGTAAGGAGGATCAGGATAGACGAGGTCGCCCTTGCTCTCCAGAGGAGCACCATCGACAACACAAATGCAGTTGTCCAGTGGTTGTGGAATCTCCTCGGAGGCCTAAGTCTCCACATAAAAGGGTCCCGATAGATCCTCTCTCCAAATTTCCTGCAAAGAGAATACCTTCTCCAAAGTCTTCCAATCCAGGAAGTCTCTGTCCCCGGTACCGGAAGTACAGCCTAAACACACGGTACCGTTGATTCAGGTACCATCAGATAATGAGTCAGAGGAGTCAGATGAGGACACTACTTCTCCTAAGCTGTCTCCCCAAAGGAAAGCCTAGGAACCAGGGTCCCCAACAGATGACGTTCGTTCATTTTCGAAGATGGTTAACAGGATGGTGGCATCTCTGGGCTTAACTACATCCACCCCAGACATGCATGTAGATGACCCACAATCTCCAGAGGCAGGCCCCTCCCCTGCCTTACATTCCTTTCTTGACATTCTTAACACAAATAGCCAGAACAACTTGGATTGCTCCTTCATCGGTACCTCCAACATCTAAGAGACTTGAGCATCTCTACAGAATCTCTAAAGATGCAGTTCCGTGGCTGGGTGCACACCCCAAGCCAAACTCTATCATAATTGACGCAGCTCAGATGCGTACTTCTCACAAGATTCATTTTCATCACCCACTGAGCGTGAGGGCAAGAAGTTGGACACTGTGGGCAAGACGTTCTACTCCTCAGCTTGCTTACTGATGAAGATAGCCAACTACATTGCCTGCATGGGGGCCTACCAGAAACACCTTTGGGACATTGTGTCCCCCTTTGTGGACAGAGTTCTGCAACAAGACTTGGAACTTGTCCAAAACACAAGGAATGATAGTGTCGCACTGTCTGAATTCCAAAGGCAAACAGCGAAGCATGTAACGAACTGTGCAGGAAAGATCCTGGCTAGTGCTATTGCTGTCTGCAGGCATGCCTGGATTGGTTCATCTGGTCTCTCGTCCACCACCAGACCTGTGATTGAAGGTCTCCCTTTTGATGAGGTTGGTCTATTTCATTTGGAAACAGACACAAAGCTAGAGCACACTCACAAGATGCGCACAACAGCAAAGCGCTTCAGTATCCCCCCTCCTGGTCAAGCCTCACGCTCGCATTTCTACCCAAAGAGATTTCCACCCTCCTCTCGTAGGAGGTTCAGTCTAGTGGCCACTCACTCTCAGCAGTATGCCCAGCACTATGCTCCATACCAAAGGAAATTCCAGGCCCCCACCAAACATAAGTCTCAGTTCCAGAAAAAGAAGCCGGATCCATCTCAGCAGAAAGCCTGAATACCTACCTCCACATCCCCGGCCTACAGCCCATTCCCCTTCAGAAGGGCTTCTTGCCACATATCATCATTGGTGCACAATCACCACAGACACATGGGTCCTCAACATCATCAGAAATGGCTATTTCATAGAATTCAACAGCCTACCCCCTACAGGGTCACTAAAGTCCACTCCACCTTCCATTCCTCTCAAGGAAGAGGTCCAATCATTATTGAGGAAAGGAGCTGTGGAAGAACTACACTAAGACCAAAGAGAAGAATCCTTCTTCTCCTGCTACTTCCTCACCAGTAAAAAAGATGGAGGCTTGCGCCCTATTTTGGACCTTTGAGAGGTGAACCGCTTTGTCACCCCCAGGCATTTCAAAATGGTCACCCTCTCTTCTATCCAGCCTTTCCTCCACTCAGGAGACTGGTTCGCCACCACAGATCTAAAGGATGCCTACTTCCACATCGCGATTGCACAGTCTCACAGAAGGTTCTTTGCCTTTGCGGTGGGTTCCAGGATGTATCACTTCAAAGCTCTGCCATTCGGCCTGTGCACAGCACCGCAGGTATTCACCCCGGTTGTCGCTCATCTCCGAACAAGAGGCATTGTGATTTTTCTGTACCTAGACGATTGGCTAATCATAGGACCTATGTGGGAGAAGGTGGCAAGAGATGTGGCCTCCACTATCTCCTTACTCCAGGACTTGGGCCTCATGATCAATGTGAGCAAGTCACACTTAATACCGATGAAAACCATGAAGTTCATCAGGGCACAACTAGACTCCTCCAGGGGAAGGGCCTTTCTTCTAGAAGATTGCTTCAATACATTATGAAGCATGGTGTCCTACTGCACGCCACACGGAGGAGAGTGACAGCGCACTTCATTCAGACTCTCCTGGGCCACATGGCCTCCACTACAGCAGTGACACCGTTTGCCAGACTGCAAATGCGCCCCCTACAAATGTGGTTTCTCCAATGCTTCAACCCGCTGTGGGATGACCCCACAAAATGGCTGTCAGTCCCACGGCCAATACTCAAGAAACTGAATTGGTGGTCTCTCCCTCACAACGTAAGGTGCAGTTTGCCCTTCGAGATCCCACATCCCTCCAGGTCTCTAACCACAGATGCATCCACAACAGGATGGGGAACCCACTCCCACAGCCTGACCATCCATGGCCATTGGTCACTTGCAGAGACGGAGCTTCACATCAACGTGTTAGAACTCCTGGCAGTGTTCAAGGTGTTGAAAGCCTTCGAGTCCTCCCTTCAGGGCAAGGTAGTCCAAGTAGTATCAGACAACACCACCACAGTCTTTTACATCAACAAACAGGAAGGAACCAAGTCCAAAACCCTTCTGGACCTGTCAACCCAGATATGGGACTGGTGCATCACCAGGGACATATTCCTGATGGTCATCCATCTAGCAGGAGACCAGAACGAGATTGCAGACTTATTGAGCAGGACAAGGAGCAACTGCCACATCCTGTCAACAATCTTTGCGGACTGGGGTCAACAATCAATAGACCTCTTTGTGTCCCCTCAAAATGCCAAATGCAAACTATACTGCTCACAGCAACAGTCATCCCACAAGAATCTGGGGGATGTGCTTCTATTCCGATGGACAGGGTCTCTGCTGTAAGCCTTCCCCCCCCCGTTCCCACTCCTCTCCAGAGTTGTAGCCAAGCTCAGGAGGGACGGATCGAAGTGCATCCTGATAACGCCGTGGTGGCCCAGGCAACCCTGGTTTGCCCCTCTTCTCCTTCTCTCCAAGCGCTGATTTCACCACCTTACCCTGAGGAAGGACCTTCTGTCAATGCAGGATGTGCAAGTTTTCCACCCGGACATGGAGACAATCAACCCAACAGCATGGCTAATAGATCGCTAGATGGACTCTCGGACTCTGCGCACACTATCCTGCAGGCAGCTCAACACCCCTCCATGCTGAGGTCCTACAGCTACAAATGGCAGAAATTCTGTGAATTCCTGGCTGCCAAAGGGGCTTCACCAACAGAAGCATCGACACCACTCCTGCTCGACTTTCTAGCCTCCCTGTCCCTGAAGGGCCTTTCCCTTTCATCCTTACAAACCTATGTAGCAGCCATCTCCTCTAACTTCCAGAGTCTGTGTAGAGGCTCCTGCTTTGCCGACCCACTGGTCAGGCGCTTCCTTCAAGGATATAAGAACCTGCACCCACCAGTGGCTGGCCCAGTCACTTCATGGGATTTACAGCTGGTCCTCAGAGCGATCTCTCATCCCCCCATTGAACCTCTAGATACAGTGGACATTCGCCTCATGTCCTTCAAGACAGCCTTCCTGGTTGCCATCACGTCAGCCAGACGAGCCAGTGAACTTTGTGCCCTCAGGGCTGATGCTCCCTACACGCCAGATGTGGCATTCTTGCCCAAGGTAGTCTCCTCCTTCCACCTCAATCAGGACATTGTGCTCCCATCCTTTGAGACCACATCCTCTCTGGATGCTAAGTCTACATGCCACCCCTTAGACGTGCGTGAGTCGCTGAAGATCTACATCAGTCGGACTGAGATATTTAGGCACACTAACAAACTTTTTGTTTGTTATGCTGGCCCCAACAAGGGCCTTCCTGTCTCATCTCAATGCTTCTCCAAGTGGGTAACCTCAACAATAAAAATGTCATATGAAGCTGCAGGTGTACCCTTGCCCTCTTCCATCCGAAGCCACTCAACTAGAGCAAAAGCTACCTCAGCGGCACTCCTGAAGGGCATGCCATTGCCAGACATCTGCAGGGGAGCCACATGGGCAACACCTCTCACCTTTGTAAAGAACCACAAACTGGACTCTGCCATTATGGATGGTGCAGCCCTTGCGAGGGCAGTTCTTGCACACTCATCAATGGATGATTGAGTTATATAATAGTCTGCCTCTCTTACTATATAGTTTTTTTGTACTTAGCATACTGTGTGGTGTTTTTATTGGTCTGGATTCCCCTTCCATCCTTTCTCCTGAGCTTGTTAATCTACCCATTGTGTGCATTCACAGAGACCACGAAGAAGAAGAACGGGTTACTTATCGTAACTATAGTTCTTCGAGTGGTCTTCTGTGAATTCACACAAACCCACCTTCATCCCCTCTGGTGTCCTATCTCTCACCTCTTTCTTTAACATGGCTAAAAGGAACTGAGCACATGGTGAGAGGGATGGGCTTATATACACTAGGGGTTGGGAGGGCGGTCCTATTGCCCAAAAGTTCTAAATGAGGTGCTAGGAGTTTCCGAAGTGCTCTGCGCAGGCTCAAGATTAACCCATTGTGTGAATTCACAGAAGACCACTCGAAGAACTATAGTTACGGTAAGTAACCCGTTCTTCTCAAGCACTATACACAGTCACTAGACAACTTTCTCTTGGATGCCGCTATAGAGCTAAAATTAGTAACAGTATAACATCTGTGTATAACATCTGGGCATTTTTTTAAACTTTCCTGCTTTTCCCCCCATGCCCCCACTGCCTCTTACATAATTTTTTCTACCATCAAGCATGAAGAAGAGTTTTGGAGAACTCAAAAGCCTGCACACTTTTGTGGAATTTTAGTCAGTCTCTATAAAGGTAAGCAAGGTAATCTTGTAGCACCTCTCAGCACTAACTGAGAGAAACTGTAGCATAAGCTTTCATGTTATCTAGATGGTAAAAACAAATCCTCTCAGATGTGAGGGAAACACCTTTGTCCAGATGAGCTCCCACAGTAATTCTCCATATTCAAAAGGAGGGGGGGGCGAAAACTCCAAGTACTTTGCAATAACAGCCTTCACTGTTTATTGAGAAGTTTTTAAAAAAAAATACACGGAAATGCACATTCCAGTCCGTTTGAACAACCAATTCAAATTGGGGCACATCCCAAAAGTCAAAATTGGTCAGATGTGCACGGAGGTGGGCTTGCCAGTAACAGTGTCCAGAGCCACCATTGTTGGTTTTCATGGAAGCGATTGTGCGCTATTTTTGAATAGCACAGCAAAACAAAAAACAACAACAAATTGAAGCAGAAGATCACTCTTCCATGTTTTAACAAGGGGAGGGAGGGGGAAATGGAGGGAGGCTTGGGGGAATAATAATGCATGTAATTCACTCATGGTCACCATCTTTACTCGTGGGCATGTTCCGCGTGAACTTCAAACACAGATAGCTTCCCATGCCAGCAATCTTGTGAATGTATCATGGAAACAAATGAACACTGCTGCAATGGTGAGTTAATGAGCAATTTTCCACAATTAATTCTCCCATCTAGCTGAGCCCTTGGTCTGCTTTCTTAGATGCATGGAGTGAACTGGTGCCTAGGAACAGACCTTATAAGCAGGCTGTTGAATAGCTATAGAAATGAAAAATTAGTGGATGTGGTAAGATCAGTTTAACAATTGTTGTTACATAATGGTTGACCACCTGTAGATTTTGGTATGATTTTCTACTCATGGAGCAATATTTATATATACCAGGTTAGATTATCTGTACACCTATCCCTGTACTTTTTACACTGAATGGCAGTAATTTCCTGGGAGGAAGAGACTGTCTGACACAGAAGTCTTTCCTATCATCTGCAGCCTGAGCCTTTAAATCTGGGATGGTTTTCATGCAAAGCTACAGTCCCTTCCCATTGTATTACAAGGAGTTTCATTGTAGCTTATTGCCTCATGTGTATTGCCTTATGTGACTCAATTCTGAATGGACGCCTATGCTGTCAACCCTAAATTATGCTAAACAGAAATAAAGACTGACAGGATTAGTGATAACTAAGGCGGAACATATATACACACACACATTAATTAACATGGGGAATTCTAGCCATCTGTGAGGAAATATGTAAAATTGTGAATGTTCTCAATAACAGTATGGATCAGGCACCATGGCCAAGGTGGCTGACCATTAGCAGCACAATTTGCATGTTCCTCTAGCTTTGCAGGACATATCATTATCTATCTTTAAGCATATAAAGATACAAAAAGATTCCACAAGGGCAGAACCACATGCTTCTGGATAAAAACCCCAGCTCAGGAGTAGGGTGGGGAGCCATCTGGTAAAGATGCAAGCCCTGGAAATTACATCATTCCCCACTGCAAAGCTCTGAAGAATCACAAAGATTCATTAAGGTTAGCTAGACAGAAGCTTCTCCAAACATTTATAATATTAGCAAAGGATTTTGGATGGTCAATGCTGAACAGAGGAGATGTATTATGCTTGAGTGAGGACAAACAATTTGCATTGTAAATACAGGTTGAGCCCTGTATCCAGGGTGGATACATTCCAAGACCACCACCACTCGTGGATACGTGAAACCATGGATAACAGGGAACCCTATTATTCGTTGCATATTCGTTGCAAAAATGCATTTTGCATTTCTATGGCTATTCTGCTGTTCGTTTCAATGAGACGAACACCAGAAGTTGACCACAGAATGACATTGGAGGACCTACAAGTGCCTAGAGAGAACATATTTTTTGGGTGTGTATAAGTGAAACCTTGGATAGTGAATCCGTGGATACAGAGCCTGACTTGTATTCAAAGTCCAGTCTCCACTGTAAAAGTACTGAAAAGTGAAACTAACTGTTGAGAGAGCATAGCAATCAAAAAATTGAAATTAAATTGAGTAGCAGTTTGGACTGGAACTAAGAAATAGATTTGGTAGCTCCAAGATTCAAGCAATCAAAAGGTTTCTATGGAAGCCATATTTCAAAAAAGTGGAAATAAATATTATCTCTGATGATGGAATTTAAGCAAAGAGTGATTTATAAGACATCATAAATATGGCCAATAGAAAAACGTCCAGAGTTGGAACAGATGAAACTGATCCTATGCTTATTAAAATTCAAGCCTCAACAGCCGAGATGTCTAACCAGATTTTGGATTTGAATAAGTGTGACAGAAAGTGATAGGAATTTAGAACAGAAAACTGGATTTGTTAAGATTACAGGACAAGTAAACCGTTTTAAAGAGCTTGCTGAGAAACAATTCAAAGAGATCACAGTGTTAGTTCAGAATCTCACAGCTACTACACACAAACATGAATAAGAGATATCTGATAATTAAAAGGGAATGGCCATTTTATAGAAGGATTTGGATAAGGCACAAGATAAAATTATGATGCTGAAGTATAAATCAAACAAAACACAAATTAGGCTATTTATTTATTTATTTAATATGCTGCCTTTCTCCCAGAATGGGACCCAAGGTGGCTCACAAAAACGTAAAATACAGCATTCAATAAAAATATATTACAATCAAAAGTTAAGAGCTGTGTCAGAAGAGCTGACTGATTTAAAACAGACATTTTTAAATGCAATGACGGATCTTACAAGCAGCTCTATTGAACAATTTAATAAGAAGACTGAAGCAATATATAGGCAAAATTCTGCGTGTGCATAGAGGAAAAAACTTCTAAGAGATGTGATAAAAGTGTCAGAGGTGAAACATTTAGAGCACACTTTAAGAAAAGGCTTAAAATAAATGAGAATGAAATAATTATTTTTAAAGAAATTCAAGAAAGAATGCTGAAGAAATGTAGAGATTATAAATTCTTGGTGGAGGCACTCAGAAAAAAAGACATAACCTATCACTGGATAGCCCCAGAGGGTATGGTAACCACTTATGCAGGTGAATCCAGAAGAGGATAATGAATTAACTGCTTTTTCAAAGTTTAAAGTGGAAAAGGGGGAATTAAATATTTAAGAGGCACAATTTTGAAAAACAATGGTTCATTACTCCAAAACAACTACGAAAATGTTTGGAAAAAAATTAAAAGAGATTTAGATAAATGGGGAAAGTTAAATTTGTCCCTTTGTAGTACAAATGCAGTAATAAAAGCAAATGTTTTGCCAAGGGCTTTTATTTCTCTTCCCAACCAATCACTGTTATAAGAAAAGGAATACTATTAGTGCAGTGGCAGAAAGAGATTTCTAGATTTGTTTTCCAAGCAAAGAAACCCAGAATAACCTTAAAACATTGTACAACACTAAGGAAAGGGGCGGTTTGGAAGTCCGTAATGTCAAATTGTATTACGAGGCCTGTTGTTTTGTATGGCTGAAGCAATGGATATTGCTTAGAGATGAGAGACTCTTAGAACCTGAATGTCATAGTTTAAGATTTGGGTGGCATGATTACCTTTGGTATGATAAAGTTAAGGTACATGCTGAATTAGAAACCATTGCATTAGAAAGGCTCACATACAAGTTTGGTGTGTGTGTGTGTGTGTGTGTGTGTGTGTTCATTCCTAAGATAATTTTAGCCACTTCACTGCAGGAAGCCTTTTTCTTTAAGTATCGGTTAAAAATTGGAGATTGTTGCTTTATGATGTTTTTTTGTACTTTGAACAAGACAGCTGGAAGTTTAAATCAAGAGAGCTGCTTCTTAAGGAAGGCAGAGATCTTAACTACTGTAGTTTGCTTATTTGCAACTAAAATGTAGATTTAATAATAAAAAAAGAGAGAGAAATGTAGCCATAGAGGTTGTAGAGAATCAATTTTATGTAAAGTGTAAAGACAATGAGCATGTAATTTTTAAAGGGTGTAAATGGCTTTTGAAACTAGAGACAGAAGATGAACCTCTATAAGAATACATGACATGGTGGGCCCAAAATTTTAGGTATAATGTTCATATGGACGTTTGGGGGAAAATGTGGGTCCAAAGATACAAAATTTACTTTATGCAGTAATTTAAACCAAACCTGTATAAGATAATGTATTGGTACTTAACACCAACTAAGCTGTTGAAAATGTCCCACAATGTTTCAAATCAATGTTGAGTGTGTCAAGATAAGGAGGGTTCCTTTTTTTAATATGTGGTGGACTTGGAAGAAAATGGTCTAGGATTTATATGTTAATTCAAACAATTTTAAAGGTAGACTTAACAATGTCACCAGAAATGTTTTACTTGGGCATTGTGGATAAAGAACTGGACACTAAATATGGCTTACTTATTTTATACATGACAACAGCAGCAAGAATATTGTTTCCTCAAATTTGGAAACAGACTGAAGCACCGACAATGGATGAATGGATTATCAAGGTCACTTGTTATATACTCCCCCACACCCCAATGACAAGGAATGAAAAGGAACATCATATTGATATCATTAGGATGAATCAAAGATAGCAGAGGCCATGTAGGTGAAAGCTGTCAGGCTTACAAATGGACTGATTGTTAAGATCAAAAGGGCAGGAACTATAATTTTAGCAGGCCTCTGTGAAATGGCCAGCTTTTGCTGAGAAGCTTCCTCCAGCCTTGAAAAAACAGGTTTGAGGTAAGCAATTACGTTAATGAAGCCACTTCCTCCAACACTACCCTTTTGTGTCAATTTTCTCAACACAGCAAGGTTGTCTCAACACATTGAAGACCACAACCTCAACCAGATAGGATCAATTCCTTTGATCAAATACAGGAAAGGGTAACTGTTTTAGACTTACTGAGCCTTCATCTCTTTCTCCAGACAGGTAAATATAGCCCATCATCCTCGATCGCTATTCCCTTACTCTATTATTTTCCTTTCTGATAACTCTTGAAAGTTTATATTACTGATTGAATTCCTTCTTTTTATGTGCTGATTTCTCAAATAAACATAATCTTTTGTTACTTAGCTGGAGTTCTGACAGCTGTACTGGTATACATAGGGGGAAAGGTCCTGCAAGTTATCTAACCTCAAGCTGCCAATTATTTGAACTAATTAATTCCCCTAATTAATATCTGAATAAGAGCATTTTGGGTAACACACCAATTTAGTCTAAATTGCCAAATTAACATGGGCTCTAAAGGATAAACCAACTGATGACTTTTTGAAACACTGGAAATTATTTATGGACTTTTTGAACTGTAAGGAAGCTAACGATGTAATAATCTATGGTTCTGGTTATTGGTAATTAGTAAGATTATTTCGTTTGATCTGTAATAGTAGAATAATATATTTTTCTATTTTTCTTTTTCTAATTTTCTTTTCATTACAGTTATGATTAGGGGGTCAGAATGCTATTATGTTTTAGTTATATGCCCCTTTCCCCCCTTTTCTCTTTTTCTCTCTCTCTGTCCTTCTTTCTGTTTCTTTAATTTCTGTATATTACCTTGATTGTGAATTAGATGGTTTGTGTTTAAAATCAATAAATAGATAAATTAATTTTTTTAATAACATTATGGATCATTCTCTCAGAACCCTGAAGGTTTTGCTGCCTCTCCTCCCTCTACTGTCATCCAGGAGCCATTTCTCCAGACTGGGGAACCTTGTAGCATTAAGAACATGTGCCTAATTTTCCTCATTTTCCTCCCTACCCCTTATTCCTTTTGTGTCATTCCTTTAGGGGCTGTCTTGTCTTTTTTATTGGTATATAAGCCACCCTGATAGCCTTTACAGCTGTAATGTGGAGGAAAATAAAATATCATCATCATCCTCTTCATCTTTTATTTATTTATATAGCACCATCACTGTGCATGGTGCTTTACAAGGAAAAGACTAATCAATAACTTGGTTTCCTGCCCTCAGGCTTACAATTTAAATAAAAATGATAAAAACATAGACCATACACATTTGCCTCAATCTGAATCTTATTAATTGTTCTGATTAAAAAAAACCCATTAACAACTCTTTGAAATAAGGTAACTATAAATGCAAAATGCACAATGTATTTTTTTAATATATTTGTTAAAAAACACCCAACAAACCTTTGCATGAGTCATCCTCAATAGGCTGTTTGAAAGCTGTTATGTCACTGAAAGTGCAAAGAAACAAAACAACTTTGTCCTGTTCATTTCGAATTGGAGCAATTTTCACAAAGAACCAAACAGGAGTCCCTGGAGAAAAAAAAGAAAGAAAAATGGGCATACTTATCAATGACATAAAAACTGTACCACATGACAACCATACAAGAAACCCTTAAGTGTACCATTGCTTTTGCAGACTTGTAGAAGAAATAATGCTAAACTATCTTCAGAACAGCAGAAGGAATTTAGGAAGGTAAATCAACAGTCTTCTTAATTCTGTTTTCAACATTATGGGGCAAGTTAGGATTCATTGCATAATCTTTTTTTCCTGTTTGATATGGTGCAAATAAACTATCTAAATGTTCAAAGACTAACAGCCAGTTTACACTTGCATCGGAAGCAGGTAGTATGTTTCTGCAGGATTCATATCAGTTCAGTCTGCAAATGGGGAAATGCATGTTTGAACACATCCCCATGGAAAAGACAACATTAAACATGCTTTGTACATAAAGAAAGCTAGTACTTCATACAGGAAGGTTCTCACTCAACCTTTATTTATCTTATTAGTGTACTACCTTTTTCTCAAAACGGGGGCTCAAGGTTGTTCACAGCAAGATTTGTTTTTAAAAATATGCAAAAAAATCAAAAATAATGAATTACAATTTTGAAACACAATGGGATTAAAAATAACATAAAGCCATATCAATCAAAATTCATCACCAACCAATAAAAGCCCCTCCCCCAGCAGTTAGTCAGTTGCCCAAAACTGGCATAAATAAATAGATCTTTGATTGAAAATGAAAGGACAGCAAGGAGGGAGCCATGTTGGCCTCAACTGGAAGGAGTTCCACAGCCTAGAACAAGCAAATGAGAAATCCCTTTCCCTGTAGCAGGGTGGGGAATACATGGCCTGTGAAAAAAATGTTTTGAGGGAACCACAAGTCACTCCAACTTCCTTAGCGGCATGTGGGCAATTTTGCCATGTTTTTCACACACACCCCCTTGCCAACTGTTTAGGCCCAGGATATTCCTCTTTTAAAAAGAACAGGAAGTGAACTAGTTTTTTTTAAAGACTTTTCCTAGAATTATAATGCCCCAGGGTGACAAAACCATGGTGAAATTGCTCCCCACAAACCTATGAGATGTGGGGGCAGGGTACCCGGGGCCAAAATATTCAGAACAAAGTTTTTTTTTAAAAAACAGGCACAACAGGTGGTATATCTCCACAAACTCCCATGGAGTGCCAATGTGGTCTCTCAGCCCCTGGCATCTGACTACCCATGCTCTCTAGCCTTCTCCCTGTTCTGTTATTTTTTGTATGTACAGGAAAGTGGAGGGGGTGGAGAGACACATTCAACCATGCGATCAGTCCAGGAAAAGGTAACGGCACAGACTTTTGCTGCATGTTTACTTTCATCACTATTTGGTGATTTTTCAGCAAGAGCACACTTGTGTCCTTCTGATAACCAACAGGAAGACAAAGGGGTTGTCTAAATGGAGAAAATTTTCCTCATAGACTGCGAGTAGAATCCTACCTATCTTAAAGGGATCCCGCATCATTTCACTGTATTCAGAAGGAGAGGGGCTAAAAACATTAAAAACTCCAAAGGAAAAGCCTTTCCTGGATTTAAAAAAAAAAAACAGCAAGGGAAATGTGCATTCCTGCTTGTTGGGACAAGAAATTTGCTTTGAATCGCTTTCCCATATGAGTGGAAGGACAAAGCTGATTGGCCAGATGAGTGCAAGGTGTGGGGCTTGCTAACAGGGCAAGCACCCAGCACCACCATGAAGGATTTCACCTTAGCAAATGAGTGCTAAGGCGATAAAAAGGGGTTTTTTTTTCCTTTTTAGTAAAGGCAAAATATTGTTCCAGTGCACAGTTGAAATCGTTTTTGTTTTGTTTTTTTAATTCAGCAGTGGCAGATTATGGTAGGTGAAAACGCAAGTAATTCACTCACAGCCGCCATCTTGACTGGCAGGCATGCAAAAATTTTGGGGGCCAAAAAACTATTAAGACAAGTCGTGCAAAATGCCATTACTGCGGGACACTCCAGGTTTGGGGGGGGGTCATATAGACAGGCCCAAAGGCGCAAACAATATTAGTCCTCTTTGGTCTTACTGTTTCCCTGAAGCTGAAATCCTAGAGTTTTGCTTTTGGGAAGTAGGCCAATACTACTGCAGTTTTCTATAGTGTTTGAAAACAAACAGGTCAAAAACCTGTTTGGACAGAGACTAGAATGGAACTTGGAAAAGTTTTGGGTTTTTTTGTTTTTGTTTTTTGTTTTTTTGTTTTTTTGTTTTTTGTTTTTTGCATTGCATTGCATTGCAGCTCCCCAAATCCTATGCAAACTGGGGAGAGGGGTTCTGGAAGTTGTAGTCCATGGCCAAAATCCTGCTGGAGCACTATGATGGTGTTACTACACTGGTATAGGCAACTGATAGCAAAAAGCAAAAGGCCACAGAGTAGCAACCGTGAAGGAAGGCAGGGGAAAGTGCAATGACTAGCATAGTGCACCAACAGGATTCGGACATCCCCTGCTGAATTTCATTGAGGCAAATGATGCTTCTCTCCTATCACTTTCTACTATCTTCAAAACTCCCTTTAGCCAGAATAATAAACTGCAGAAATTCTTATTGTAAAATACTACTGCTGAAATAACAATTGTTGGAAGCTCTTTGACCCCAGTGGATACTGTATTCATGTAGCCAAGGCTGTGCTGTACTAAACAAAAGGAACCTCTGCACTGAGATAATCCAAATTCTCTCCCGAGAAAATCAGACTCCGAAACAGTTGTATAAATTATGCCACTTATTTTACACAACTTACTCTGTGTTGGCTCATTATGAGGAGTAGAAATGGGTTTTATAAATCCACCCACTCCCCACCTTCTTTGGTTTGGACTGACATCCATAGGTCAGAGACAAACTCCTATCTTACCCACAAACACTCTGCATGTTATAATGACTGGGATTTTGCTAACTCATTGTTATTATTGTCATCATCAACCTGATTTATGCAGAGCTTTGCACACACACATGCAGCACCTTAGACTTTTATTTATTACAGAAGTTACATCCCACCTTCTGCTTTTATAAGATTCCAAGGCATTTCTCAACTCTACAGGGAAAAACAGTACGAAAACATGTTTAAAATACAAAACAGTACTAATGTAAAGTGACACAATAGCCAAGCAGATCAGGTTGAAATAATAAAAACCAACAAACAACAGCTCCCTCAGAGATTAGAAGCTAAGAGATGAAAAAGCCTCTCCCACCCCCACATATCTAAAAGCCATTGCATTTGATGGCAAGCAAGTCTGGAGAGGAGGGGCATTCCAGCCCCAGGATGATGAAGATCCTAGGGCTGAATTTTGCAGTGGCTCCTGAGGGATGGAAAGAAAATTGGCATCGCTGTTTGGAAAAAGTGAAGGAGAGGGTGGGCCTCTGGCAGAGATGGAAGCTGACCATTTATCAGAGAGCCGCTTTTGTAAATACCTACCTGCTTCCGGTGGCAGCCAACTTGGCGGCTGTTTTCCCACCTCCGGATTCAGTGATTAAAGAAGCTGATCGAGTTCTCTTCAAGTTCCTTTGGGGAATGGCCATGTTCCCCCTGGCAAGGGCAGTGGTTTATGGGCAGGTAGAACAAGGGGGCCTGGACTTCCCAGCCCTGGGACCTAAGTTCATCACCATCTTTTCTGCCCAAAATTTTGGGAAAGTGTCTCTGTTGCAAAAGGGTCAGATTCAACCTCAGGCTTGGCTAGTTTTGTTTTGTGAGTGCTGGATGGGGACTAGATGGGGAAAGACTTGGTGGGAGGAAGGCTCATTAAGTTTTAGGTTTTCTTTGCCTGAAAAATTGAAAGCACCAGATTATTTGAGAGACTTTGTTTTTTACATGAAGAAATATAGAATTCATGCTGAGGAATTGAAGGGGGAAGACAGACCAGGTCAGAGCATCAAGAGCTTCAAGAGAGGTTTGTACAGGAAAATAGTGGAAGAGATTTACGTTAACCCATGTTTGCAAAAACGTCAGGCCAAACTAGATTCATCAGAGTACCTAAATCACCAGACTAACCCAATTGAGTATTTCATGGACAAAAGGGTCCCCAAAAAGTTGTGGGACTTGAGGTGGAGACTCTACCATCAGGTTCTTAATCTGAGGGGAAGGAGACCATGGACCGCAGAGGATGAGCAGACTTGTCCTCGTCTGAAATGTAAAAAGGCTGAGATTTTGAGTGGCGTCACACAGAAGGAGATGATCAAGCATTTTGTCCAGGACTGCCCGAGTGCCCGGGAAACATGGGAGGAGGTGGCCCGGGTCCTGGATTGGCCAGATTTGGCACAGCTGACTTGGGAGACAATGCTTTGGGGAACTGAACCTCCAGAGGGTGTCAGGGGACCCAGAAAGTCAGTGGGCCAAAAGAGGAAGAGGAAGGAGTCTGGTTCCGTGGCTGAGAGTTTTTGGAAAGTGCCCTGGTCCACAGTGCGCCTGGTAAACCTCTATGTGATGTTAGGGTTAGTTTTCCAAAGACAAAGGGAGCTGAAAAGTCAAAATCTGCAGGATGTAAAAGGCACTGCTTATTATGTCAAGAACGTAATTGAAAATTTAGCTCTGAGTGAAAAAGAGAAATTGCCAAACCATTGTTGGAAAAAGTGTTGGCCATGATTTAGTGAGACAACCCCAGTAATAACATAAAGGGATATTTTAAATAAATATTTTATTATTATTATTGTATTTTTGTATTATTTTGTATTTTTATTAATCTTTTATTGATTTTTTCCTGTTCTAAATAGGTATAATTGAAATGTGTAAATATAATGTGATTATAGTGCATTTAGATTAAGAGGAAAAATGTATTAGTGTTAAGATAGATAGTTTTATTTTTGTATTAGTAAGAAAACAATTATTATTATTTTTGCAGTATTGTTACAGCCTTTTGCGGTCGGGTGTATTTTTCAGTAGAATGGTCTTATTCCAATAAAAAATTCCGATCTCCCAGGATGCCAAACCTGAGAGGCTCTTCTCCCTTATTTTTAGCTGTGTCACCTCAGACAGGGGAATCCAGAGATTTGCAGCAATCCTGATTTCAGCAATTGAGAATCCTCATATGAGAGCATCCTTCAGATTTGTATGTTTGTTTATATCTATCCTACTCTGACATACAGCCCAGTGTGGCTAACAACTTGCATTAAAAACAAAGAACACAATTCAACGCACACACAATATTTAAAAACCTAATTATAAAGAACAAAACTAAACAATCACATGTAATAAATCAAATGGAGTCATTATGTGCCTTCAAGTCAATTCCAACCTATGACAACTCTATCATAGGGTTTTCTTGGCAAGATTTATTCAGAGGAGTTTTGCTATTGCCTTCCTCTGAGGCGGAGAGAGTGTGACTTGCCCAAGATCATCAGTGGGTTTCCATCCCCTTTTCCTGTTAGTTCATGCACAGTAACATTCTGTACTATTTGCAACTTCTGGATGTCTTTCAATGGAGATCCCATGCAGAAAGTATTGCAATAATTCAATAAGGAAGACCATGGGCTCATGTTGTCACAATATCTTAGTCCAGAAATAGACATTGCTAGCAAATAAGCAAATAAGGACTCCTCACTATTAGGTCACCTGGGTTTCCAGTAACAGCTTTGAATCAATAAGCAAGGGGATCTTGTAGAGTGACAGAGAGTGTCACTCTACAAGAGTAGAGTGAGAGTGACAGAGAGAAAATTGTAGCATAAGCTTTCATAGACCTAGGGCCTGTCTATACGAGCCCCCTAAAAATGGAGTGACCTGCAGTAAAGACAAGCTGCAACTTGTCTTAATGGCCCTTACATCCAGGATAAACTTTGCATGCCCTCTTGCGTGGGGGGGGGAGCTATTGTCCCTCTTCATCCTCCAAGGCTAGAATGGAACATCAGTAGCCACTTGGCCAGCCGTTCTTTCTCCAAGTGACTAGGCAGGCTAAGGCAAAAAATCAACATGGGGAAGCTGGGTGCTTGCCCTGTTAGCAAGCCTTTCCCCCATGGTCATCTGATCAATCAGTTAGCGCTTCCTCTCCTGTGGGAAAGCAATTCAAATTGAAAAGCTTGTCTGGACGATCAGGAATGTGCCTTCCCTTTGCTGTTTTTAAAAACTCCAGGAAAAGCCATGAAGGCTTTTCCCTCTGAGTTTTTCACTTTTTTGGCCCCTCTACTTTTGAATAAGGTAATATGATGAGGGATCCCATTAAGACAGGTAGGATTCTCCTCGCAATCCATGAGGAGTATTTTCACTGTTTAGACAGCCCCTTAGTCTACTTCCTCAGATGCTGCAATAGCTCATGCTACAATTTTCTCTCTGTCAGTTAGTCTCAAAGGTACTACAAGATCCTCATTTACTGATATTGCAGACTAACATGGCTATGACTTTGAATTCTACAGCTTTGAATCAAGAAATACTCCCAGGCTATGTACCAGCTCCATCAAGGAAAGTGCTATACCATTCAGAACTAGCTGTTTACCCAATTTCTGGGACCCACCTACATATCCTGGGAACCTGGGATCCACCTACATATAGAGCCTCCATCTTATTGGGATTTGGGTTCAGTTTAGTAGTGCTCATCAAGCCCACCATTGTCTCCAGGCACCAGTCCAGCACTAACACAGTTTGTCCTTATTCAGATGGAATGGAGAAATAGAGCTAAGTGTCATCCATACTGTAGATGTGACCTGAATCCCTGGTTGACATCCACCAGCAGTTATATAGGTACAGCAAAACTGCCATGGAGCTCAGCAGAAGTCCCACAACTCATAAGAAGTCTCTGATGGTGGCCCTGTGGGCAGAAGCAAAACCATTGTAGCACAGTGCCTCTTATTCCCAACTCACTGAGCCACTCCAAGAGGATACTGGTATCAAGAAGAACCAAAAGGGTATGTGATGGGATATGTTATCTCAGGGCCAAATTAGACATAAGATGTTAATGGTGGGACTGCACTTAACGTGTATGTGTGTGTGTGTGTGTGTATACGTGTGTACCTTCAAGTCACCTGTTGACCTATGGCAACCCCATAAATTTCATAGGTTTTTCTTAGGTAAGGTATACTCAGAGGTGGTTTTGCCAGTTCCTTCCTCTGAAATGCAGCATCTGGAATTCTTAGGTGGTCTCTCACTAAGTACTAACCTGGGCTAACACTGCTTAGCTTCCAAGATCAGACAAGATCTGGTGCCTTTAGGATATTTGGGCCCTATGCACTTAACATATCTACAGTAGAAACCCTGTATCTGCTGGGAATTGGTTCTTGGGGGGGGGGCATGGATACTGAAAACTGTGGATAATAGTGAACACCATTGAAAATAATGGGACTTCTGGTTTAAAGTAACATAGAGTTGCCTTGGAGGCCCTAGAAAATAGCTAGAGAAGACACATTTTCTAGGAAGACTCTATGGTAGGTGTGCTGTTTTGTGTCCCATGGATAAGTGAATCAATGGATAATGAATCAGTGGATACGGGGGTCCTACTGTATGTTCAAATTAGACCGCAATTTTCACATGTTTGAAATTTAAGTATCTGTTGCATAAAGTCTGCTCAGCATCAGTATCCAATTCATGTGGTAGGAGCTGGGCGTAGCTCTTTTCCCAGACACTGAAATCCTGATGAAAATTTGACCACTCCTCTCCTAGAAACTCAAGAGAGAAATCAATATTGCTGTTACTGGGAACTTTCCCCCCAGTGTCAGCCAGCAGTGGGACTACTTATGGAGCTGTCTAAATAGTGAAAATACTACTAATGGAATGCAAAGAGAATCCTAAATGTCTTAATGGGATCCTGCATCATTTTGCTGTATTCAGAAGGAGAGGGGCCAAAAACATCAAAAACTCTGAAGGAAAAGTCTTTGTGGCTTTTCCCAGAGTTTTTAAAAAAACAGCAAGGGGAATGTGCATTCCTGCTCATTGGGACAAGTGATTTGCTTTGAATCGCTTTCTCATAGAAGAGGAAGCGCAAAGCTGATTGGCTGAATGAGTGGGGGGGGGCTTGCTAACAGGGCAAGCACATGGTGCCACCATGTTGAATTTTCACCTTAGGGAGCGATCACTAAGACGATAAAATAGGGTGTTGTTGCTTTTTCTTTTATTCTACAGGCAAAATATTGCTCAAGTGCACAAAGGAAAATAGTTTTTTTAAAAAATAAAAGTTCAGTGGTGGCAAATTAATGCAAGTAAAAACAGGAGTAAATCACTAGCGGCTGCCATCTTGATCAGTGGGGATGTGAAGCTTTTGGGGGCCAGAACACCATTAAGACAAATCACAGCTGCTGAGATTTGCTATTATTGTGGAGCAATGGGGGGGGAGGGTTGTCCTGTATAAACGGGGCCTATGTGTGAACTGTACATGAAGGAAGAACATCTTAAAAATAACTTGTCATAGACTAGTCTTGATCATGATCCTCCTCCCTGCAACTTCTATTTTCATTTTAAAACAAATGCAAAATTAATGTAATGTCTACTTCAGCCTGCCAATCCTTATAGCACCACTTCAGAATGTGAGGCTCAAACCAGCTCCTCTAAGTTCAGAGATCATGCTCAGGTACTCTGTCCTGTGGATGTTGAGCACAAAAGGGCTTTCTCAAATAGGACTGCAAGCTTAGTCACTAATGCTGCCTCAGCTAAACACACCACCCTTCAGATATTTTGGACTACAAATGTCATCAGCCCCAGCCCATATGACCAAAGGGCAGAGATGATAGGTGCTCCAATTTAACCATACCTGGAGAGTGTCAGGTTGGGGAAAACTAAACTGTACTTTGCCTGCTAAAAATGAAAAGCCTAGACATGTGTCACCTTCCCCTGGATACAGCAAAGCCCAGAGCAGAATTTGGGTTACATAATAGTTACAGCTGGCTTTAGAAACTCTCTCAACCAATACTACACTATTATTTTTTAATGCTGTTGCTGTATGTGTTACAAGAGCCCACATATTCCGCCCTGGATTAATTAGGAAGCAAAATGAGTTTGGGGGGGGTGGCTAGGTTAGGCAAGTCATGCTATTGATACAAAGTTTTTACACACACACAGTGTGTATATATACATACATTAGTCATGTGATGACTTCTGCAGTTAACTTCATTGACAGCAGGAGGCAGAGAGGAAAACATAACGGCCTATATGCAGCCTCATGGGATGAGCCCTTAGTATAAAGCATACATATTGACAGTGCAGAAATACTAATTCCAATGTCTTAAAAATTGCTGCCTACTACTGAACCCATCAGTGGGCTAGGTGGCAAGCAGGTCAAGAGGTTAGAACTTTATATGTTAAGATACAGACATTCTGTTTTAGTCCCCAAGGAAATGAGGTTAGTCTGCTGAAGAAAAAAATTGAGAAGCAATTAAAGAACAGAACTCCAGCCGAAGAGTGATTTTGATAAAATGCATGGATTATCTGGTTCTTTGCTAGGCTTTCAAAGGTGCCCAAATGAACAGAAGGAAAGGAAGCAGTGGGTAATTTCAAGATTTTCCTTACATGTTTCCCATGGGGGGCTGGGGGGGGCTAAAATAAATTCTTGGTGGGTGTTGTACAATCAGTTTAAACTAGGAGTGTGCGATCTGTGGACTTCGACAGCCTGTTGAACTGCATCCTCCTCTTTCACTATGGGCTATTTTAGCTAAAGTAGATGGGAGCTGCAATCCTACAACATATGGAAATTGCCCTCCACTGATTTAAACTAACACAACAGGACCTAGCAATTGCCTGTTGAGTTCACAAGCCAGCAGAATGACTGTTCCCTGCTTTCTGCTTGTTCCCAAGACATCAAAAATGAATCTGGAACTTTAGCACAAAATTCAGTGAAAAGTATTGTTACAGCCACTAATAGTAGTACAGTAGTTGTTGTTGTTGTTTGCCTTCAAGTCATTTCTGACTTATGGCAACTCCAAGGTGAGCCTATCACAGGGCTATCTTGACAAGATTTGTTCTGAGGGGGATTGTCTTTGCCTTTCTCTGAGGCTGAGAGAGTGTGACTTGCCCATGGTCACCCAGTGGGCTTTCACAGCCAAGTGGGGATTCATACCCTTGTTTCCAGAGTCGTAGTCCAAAACTCAAACTGTACCATGCTGGCTCTCTAAATATGAGGATACATTCAGCTATATGAAGTCATTCTTGCAGCCTGAAATAGCACAGTCCACAAACAACCAATTTACCTTCTAATCTGTAAGAACTGAGTTGTAGTCTAGCCCTCAAAACAACAACACCATTCTGGCTCTCTTACTGTTTATTATCTATCAAACACATACATGAAGTCCAGAACTTGGAATGTTACTTTTCAAATTAATTTATTGCTGCTATTGTCATCATCATCGCTACTACTACTTCTGTTACCAATATCATCACCACTATTATTATTCTCAGTCCAACAGCATCTGGAGAGGCACACATTCACCGTTTCTGCACACAACTAGCTAGAAGAGTCAAAGCAAGACTCAACAGACTGACCAACAGACTGACCAACAGACTGACCAACAGATAAGGCAGATTCTTATGAAAATGGTAAGCATGATATGAAATTCCAGGTGGCATGTACCTTACAGTACATAAGAAAGGGAATCAAAAGAATCTGTACGATGCTGCTGATGGTTCTGCTTTTTACTAAAGACTGGCATTGACCACTTTGCCCTGCAGGACTGCTCAAAGCAGAATCCTGTCTCAGAGGTAGCAGCACCTCAGGCTGTACTATAATAGGCAGGAAGGGAAGAAGCTGAAGACAAATAAAATATTATTCCAAAAAAGGCAATGATGCAGTACAGAGGATCACTCCGTTCTTGTAAGAGCATGTTGAGTCTTTGAAAACTGGCAAGCAACCTAATAGGTCACCTAGCAGACCACCAGACAGCCAAAGATAAGGCTTGTAGTCAATGCCAAAATGAATGAAAAGTGAATTTGATTTCCTCTCCTGGCCAAGTCACATTATAACTACATGGCAATCTTTACAAGGAAGCCAAATCTTAATTAACCTGGAAAATTCTGGTAGATCCATTCTTTGTTGCTCTTTAGAAGCTTTTAAGAGGTTGTCTATATGGCAAAAATACTCATAGAATTTGAGAATACGATTTGTCTTAATGAGATCCCACATCAATCCATCATATTTGGAAGGAGGGGGACAAAAATGCCAAAAACTACAACATTTTTTAAAAAGCTCTGCAGGAAATGCGTGCTCCTGCTTGCTGGGAAAAACAATTCACTTTGATTTGCATTTCTGATAAGAGTGGAAGTGGAAAGCTGCTAAGAAGATAAGCGCCCGAAACCGCCATGTTGGATTTTCACTGTAACGATCATGCACTGAGGTGACGAAATAGCCTTTTTCTTCTTCTTTTTCTTTATTTAAGCAAAATATCGCACTTCCGCACCTTGGATATGCCTTTTAAAAAAAATAATGTTTGGTGGCAGCAACTGGTGACAATAAAAATGCGAGTAATTCACTCGCGCCCACCATCTTTAGTCATAGGCATGCCCGTTTGAGCAACAAACACATATAGCTTTGCATGCCTGTGATCTTGCCAAAAAATTGTTGAGATAAATGAAAGGTGCTACAAATTGGCATTAGTGTGCATCAATCCACATTTGATAGCCTCGTATAGACAAGCACTAAGTTTGTAATTTGTGTTCCAGAGAATCCTGAAAGTCCATGAAAACATCTTCTCCTAAAATATGCCATCATAGAAAACTGTTAGGAATGTTATAAAGTTACTGTGAGCAAAACAGCACACCGTTACAAGCTGCATGCATGCTCCCACTTGGCTTCTTCTCCTCCAAGGTGTCTTCATCTTTGATTTGTTTAGTGCAATGTTTAGAGTGATGAATGAGCCAGGAACTCTGGCTTCTCCCTCTTCCCAAGTGAAAAACAAACTCTGTTTTATTCTACTAATTGTACCCGAAAAGTAATTCCTTGGGAGGGGGGGATTGAGGAACTTGTCTATTCTAGACAGTTTTGCAACCCTTCAGAAACAAGATTCATCCTGGATTCATCATTATAATTCGAAAGGCAAGTGACTTCTGAGACACCTATTAACAGCTCTGGCTGGTATACCAACAATGCCCTTCCTGGGCAGGGTTAGCTTGCCCACAACAGTCCATGTACTGGTAGCCTTAGGTTTAGATTATTCTGGTGCACCTTATGTGAAGCTACACCTGTGCTTGGTCTCAAAGATGCAGTTGGTGGAGAATGCATCTGTACTTAAGCATCTGAATCACCTGCCTATTAACTACCAGGTCACATAAGGAGACTTAATAGATTGATTCCTCTGATACAGAGCTGTGTAACTGATAAGATTACTAGAGCAGACTTTCATACAGATTTCTCTTTAACAGCAACCTGACAGCTGGGTCTCTCTGTGGTGGTGCCCACTTTGGAATGCCCTCCCAGATTCAAAAGTATCAACTACAGTGTGCTTTTGCCTCCTCTTCACCCAAGACTTCTCTGACTGATTGCACTGCACTGGTGTGAATGTTTAGCTCCTAATTTTCATTGTTTTAATTAAGATTTGTATATTACCATTATGTCTTATTTTTTAATGTCTGTTTCAGATGCTGGTGAAGTGCACCTTCCAGCAGCCCTAGGCTGTCAATGGTGATGCATAATAGGAGCTGTAGTTCAGCAAAATGTAGATGGCCTCATTTTGCACATCCCTCCTATATACTGTTTCAAGATAGTTCTCCAGATATAGTATGTGATCTCTAAATGGTTAAATAAAAAATCAGAAGAATGGATGAATGAATTTGGAGTAAAGAATCAGAAGATTGTGAAAGTGTTAAGACAGTTACTGCTTCCTGTGCCTAAATTGTTCCTTTCGGTATCTAAATTGTTCCTTCCCTAACAACTTTTCATGTCTTCTTTTTCAAGGTTACGCAGAAATACATGGAATACATGATCAAGTCAACTCCATGTTAGGGCCTACCAAAGCACTTTCCACTGAGCCCTTCCTATGTTGGTGACCTGTTGTTGTTGTTGTTGTTATTTGTAGCCTGCTTTTCTCCCAGGGCTAGGACCCAAAGCGGCTCACAGGTTGTTGTTGTTTTTTAAAAAAAAAAACAGAATTAAAATAGTTACATCGCTAAAACATCAAGATATTTAAAAAATAAAATACACTTTAAAGTATTAAAATCTAAACAAAAAATAAAAAGTTTTTAAAAACATCCCCACAAAACCACACAGCACCCTCCAACCTGTTCTTTAAAAAGCCTACCTGAATAGAAAGGTTTTGGCCTGCTGCTGGAAGGATAACAGTGAGGAGGCCAATCTGGCCTCCCTGGGGAGGGAGTTTCAGAGTCTAGGGGCAGCCACTGAAAAGGCCCTCTCTCATGTCCCCACCAACCACACTTGAGATGGTGGTAAGACTGAGAGAAGGGCCTCTCCAGATGATCACATGGCCACCTGACAATTCCCCACTCCATGAGAGGCAAGTTCATACAGCTGTGGCAGTTCAGCCTACAGTGCCCCAGAGAAATATAACATGTCATATCATCTGAAGCACTTAAAGGAGATTTAAAATTGTAGACAGCATTGTAGACTCAGCTGTTCAGGTAAAATAAGCCCATGTCAGCAGTAAGGATGGAAATCTCAGTTTCTCCAAGTCCCGACAGGTGTCCAGAACAATGAAGCTTTGAGACACTGGGGAATTATTTTCCCCACAATAATGGGAAACTGTGCAGTTTTCCCACAAAAGCTGTGGAGCTTCTCCAGAAAACTGCACTTTTCCAGAAACTACGCAGCTCCTCTTGAGAACTGTGCAGCTTTCACTGGAAACTGTGCAGTTTTCAGTATAGAAAGAACTGCTTTCAGGCAGCCATGTGTGTGTTTTGTGCAAGATTCCTTTTTTTACATAGTAAACAGCAAATTGGCCCAGCCTTGGACAAAAAGCAGGTTATAAATAAAGACAATAACAATAATTTCAGGACAGCAAATCTCACAGGAGTCGCAAGACAAGCCATGTAACACACACACACAGTTCTTCCCTGCAAACATTTGGTACTGCTTACTAACACCCCACAAGCACCTGGAGAGGCTCTGAAAGGATTTCCAGATCAAATCTGAATTAAAGAGAAAGAACCATAATAACAATGGAGAAACAGGGACTTCATGGTTGCTAACCAACTCAGCATGTGGACAACAATATGAGTAGGCATGGAGGTCACTGGGTCACAGTCTTCTTGTCTTCCTGTCTTTCTATTTAAATTAAAGCCATTATTTCTATGGGGGCCCTGCAGATACCAAAAATCATGGATAACAGTGAATGCCATTGAAAATAATGGGACATCCTGTTTAAAAATACCATAGACTTACCTTGGACGATCTAGAAAACGTCTAGAGAGAATGCCTCTCTAGGCATTTTCTAGGAAGACTCTATGGTAGGTGTGCTGTTTTGTGTCCTGCGGATAATTGAAACCATGGATATTGGTTGTGTGGATACAGAGGTCATACTGTACTAACCATTATTTTTAATCACTGTTCTTCTTTCCTTTGTTTTCCCTGATGCTTCTTTTTTGTCATTTACAACTGACATATCATATGCTTTATTTTCACGTATAAAAATCGCACATTCTGTGTTTAAAAATGTATTGGTTGGACCATGAAAGACTTGAGAAGCCACCGATTTTAGTTACCAGGCTAGGCTTCCAAAAACAGGTGGCTGTGAAGCACCCTCACCAACGAAAATACATGTATAATGGCCTGAATTGAGACTGGTGGATCACATGTACAGGCCTTGTGCAGATAAATAGGAAAGCATAGCCAAAGGGATTCCTAAGAGACCTCTGATATTAAAATGCTGTAAGAAAGCAATTTCCTACAGCCACTACCGCTGGTTATCATTGACTGTGTATCATCAGTAGCAATCCTATTACTGTATGCCAAGCAAAGTTATAAATCCCATCATTCACTCCAGCTGGAAACCTATTAGCGAGACTAGAAGGAAAAGAAATACCCTCAGTGCCATTCCCATAGCCGTGGCGATAGCCTATCAAGCTCGTCAGGTTAAGACACAGCTCCTAGTTTGCTTGCTTCCTTGTTTTGCTGTTTCCAGACTACATTGATGAAAATAGAGTGAAACATTCAACTTACTATTCTTCTTGTACATCAAGATTTCAAAGGAGTTCATCTCGTAGTTCTCAAATGTTTGCCGGACTTTATCTACTGTGTCTTTGTCTGTCAACTCTCCAAACATAAAACTGCAAGAAAATGGAAAGACGTTCAAAAAAGACTATGGAGAGCCATAAGCAGAACATATTGGCGTGATTCTATCTGTCTATAGATCAATTGATCTACTGATAGATCTATCTATCTATTTTATATCCCATCTTTCTCCCAATATGGGACCAATGCAGCTCAAAATCTGAGTTACAACAAAATACTGCTAAAACACAATGGAGAATAAAAAGCATTAAAAACAATTAATCAAGCAATCATGTTTAAAAAATTTAAAAGTGTTTAAAGAATTAAAATATAATAATAATAATAATAATAATAATAATAATACACAAATACAAGTACAAGTCACCCTAACTGAAAGACCTTCTGCAACAGACATTAACACTCAAGGACCTAGGTAAACAGAAAAGTATTTTCTTGCCAGTAGAAAGAGAGCAGAAAGGAGAACAACCTAGCTTTGAGTGGAAGGAAATTCTACAGTCTTGGACTAAACTTGTTTGTGAGAGAAAGCCCTCCTTCAAGATCTTAAAACATGGGGAGATACAATCTTGGCTGGATTCAAGTTGTATAGGGTTTTATGGATCATAGTCAACACTTTCAATTGTGTCTAGAAACAAAGCCAGGAATAGTAAATCTAAGAGACCTACTGTACAATTCTATACAGTACAATCCTACTGAGTTCAGTGGAACCTCTTCCAAGATATGTGTGTATTGGAATGGTGCTTTAAACTGGCTTAAGATTTCATAGAGTGTTTGAACCCACATGTCCAGATAATAAAGGTTGTTGGTTAACAGTGGTATATCCAATGGTGGTCTCCCAACAGACAGACTCTTCCTTTTCCCACCAGTCCCCTGGGCACCACACCTCAATATGTTCCTTAGGACCGTGGGGTATGAAGGGAGAAGATGAAAGGTCAGTCCTGTTGTATGAGTGGAAAGCCACTTCCATGATATTGGATATAACCCAATAACTGTTCTGCTGAAGAAGATACTTTTGATTGAAGAACATCAATATCAGGGATAGAAAAGGTTGAGTATTTTGTGCTTGCTTGCTTGTGCATGTGCCCATGCTTCAGCATTGATTGCTCTTTTTCTTACAAAACCCTAGGATTTATAGTACTGAGACTGGAGTCTAGGGAATTCTGCAGCAGAGAACTGTTAGCAGTTCATACATGTACAATCCCGCCAGCCCATCATTTGCATGGGGCAATGACAATTGAACGATATCAAATTAAAATACATTTGTAGCAGAGAACAGTACCAAAGTACCTATCAGTGCAAAAAAAAAAAGGAGGTTAAAACCAATTGCCTAGAGCTTGGCCATGCTAGTTGGGAGATTTAGTAAAGAAAAGTAAATTTTACAAGCTCTGAAACTGAGGTTTTTCCAGCTGCCACCTTTCCTCATGTGTACATCTTGTAAAATTAACCTATAGGTGTGGACACTATCAAAAGAAAGCAGTTAAGGCATCCTGTGTTGTACCAGGCAGAGTGAATTTACTTTATCATATCCACTTAAATGAAAGGTGGGCTAAATGTGACACATAGGCCACATGCACCTTCCCCCTCATGCCCCCAGTGCTCCCCAGTTGTTGTTGTTTTCAAAATAATAACATTGCAGTTTGTTACTGAAATTCAGTGGCATTCCACTAACTGATTAGAATGGAAACTAAATGCACTACAGACAACGGAACAGTCAATACTGTTAAATAGTACAGTGGGCTTTTTGTATCCGTTGGGGTTTGGTTCAAGAACCCCCTATGGATATAAAAAATGGATGTTCAAGTCCCATTATATACAACAGCAAAGTAAAATGGTATCCCTTATATAAAATGACAAAATCAAGGTTTGCTTTGGATTTTTTTTTAAATATTTGGATGCTTGAATCCATGGATGCAGAATCCGTGGATATGGAGGGCCAACAGTACATGTCAGGTTCATCCCTATTTAAATATAATTTTAATAATAGTTAATCAAGTATGGATGAGGGGTTTACTTGTTAATCATGAGTGGGGTGATTTATTTGTTAATTCTGAAATTTAAATGTTAAAATAAAACAGAAATAGAAAAAGAGTGTCCATACAAGGCCTATAAATGGAAAATCCTACATGCATGGGTGGAAACTGCACAGGCAATTCACATATTTTGATACTAGCATTATGCTAGATTTTGGCCTCTATAGATATATTGAATTCAGAGAGTCTCTACTTCTCAGACTGGCAACTGGATACAAGAGAAAGTGGTATGCCATGTTCCGTTTCTACATCAGAACAACAACAAAAGTCTAAACAGGCCCCAGGTTTGACAACATATCCACAAGAAGCTTAAGGGACCCCATGGTGTACATCCATGGACACAATAATTGCACCCCCTCTACAACCTTTTGTGCTAACCAAAACCCTGCTCTACAGGGTTTCCCAGTAATCCAAAGCCAATTAAAGAGTACACAGGGGCCTTCAGGGTGAGGGTGAGGGTCAACCTCTCCACCTCATACTGATAGAAGCAGTTCTGTCACAAATCCATCCCATTTTTTCTCTTTTAAAGAATCATAATCACACACACACACAACTGTACCACTTTCTAGACTAGGTCATCAAAGCTGTGGATCATGAAATATTAGTTGAAGATCAACAGCATAGCCGGTTGATTATTATATTGGATTGGGGCAAGAGAAACTCAGTTGCAACTGAGCTTTGAAGCTCACTAATGGATGAGTCACAACCCCTGAACATAACTAGATGCTATAATCATAAAAGGGGAAAACCTCTCCTCACACACCCATGCAACCACTCTGTTTAAACTATAAGAGCATGGTATCCATTCCATGTAGTTTTAATGGTATTGTATTTAATTCCCAGTTTTGGAAAAACTATATATATATATATATATATATATATATATATATATACATATATAGTTCTTCATCATTGTAATTATCATCATCCTCATCATCACCACCATCATAGTGTGGCTTGCTGGCATCAGATATAGTGAAACTGCACAATGCTAATTCTGCAAGTGTGGCTAGTCTCTCAGTCACAAATTGCCATTGCTGCTTTTTCAGCCTGGGGAGGATGGAATTGAAAAAATGGGATGAACACATTGTTGCTGTTGTTTTTATTTGGTTCAGACAAGGAAAAGGAACATTACAAGCTGTTTAACAGAAGGTAAATCGGCACTGAAATACCTGCAGGTGCTGCTTTTTTGCATAACTTCTGCTCTGTGGTATCCTGACAGCTTGCAAAATCCATCATTGCTGTACACAATAGGCCAATCCACTATTTGGGCATTACCCAGGACAAAATTGGTATCTGTTTGAAACAATATATCAGTTAGACAAAAAGGCTTCACAGCACATTAAGAGATTATACAACAACCTTATCACCACCACTCCCCCCACATGCACATATATGCACACACATACACACATATTGGCGTGTGCACAGTCTTGATTCTTAAAGGTTCTCTCTCATTCCAACAACTGAGGTCTGAACCTGATATGATGTTAATTGTATGAATACAATTAATATGCATGTTTTAATCATGGAAATGGCAGGGCCTCAAGCAAAAGGGAAAGGGAAGAGCGCCATTAACCTTTCTCTTCCTGCCATGGTCCTGATGAAAGCTTCCCCCAACACCACCTGCTGAAGAGAAGCTTCACATTGGTTAAGCTAGAGAGAAGCTTCCACTGGCACGGGGTAGCCCTCTGTCCTACTTTACATAGGACAAGCCTGCTGGTAGATTCACTAAAGCACAGTTCTCCATTTGAGGGGGTCTTCAGTCCTGGATGAAGAACCATAGTAAGCAGGGAGTGCAGCAGCCCAGTGAAAACAGCCCATCCAGAGTAAGTGTCCTGGATAGCAGGCTGAGCAGGAACCCAAGTCATCTGGCCCAGTGTATTGTGGAGCCTCTCCTGGAGTTATCCTGGCTTGTTTTTGTTCTGGGTTTGTTCTTCTTGCAGCACGTCTTTTTTTAAAAAAAAAAACCTGTCTGAATACTAGGAT
The DNA here is from genome assembly GCA_030847615.1 of Gambelia wislizenii. NCBI lineage: Eukaryota > Metazoa > Chordata > Lepidosauria > Squamata > Crotaphytidae > Gambelia > Gambelia wislizenii. The sequence goes on from JAUMIR010000001.1 coordinate 42,035,604, forward strand.
TGAGAGCCTTACAGGGCCTCAACTGGGGTTGAATTAGGTTCCAAGGGGTGTACCCTTTGTATCCACACAATAGCCTTACATTGATCTGGGTTATGCTTGGGCCACACAGACTGCAATCTTCAAGTGCATCGAGTATATCATATTTAAGCATCAGGCATAATATATGTACATAGTTAGAGGCGGGATCAAGCAAAACTGGTTGGAGACAGGGTTTTGTTTTGCTTTTTTAATGGAAGCCTGGCTTAGAATGAGTTGATAATTATGAGCTGGATAAATGGGGGCAAGATACCTACAAATGCCTCTTCTGCTGTCAGATCACTCCTGCCCAATGGGAAACAATGGGTGGCTGGCCACCTCCTGGGAAAGTAGCTGCAACTGCAAGCACTGCCACTGCTGCAGCATCCTTACTGCCCTGGATCTCAGAAACAGAGCTGCTGCCAGGGAAGGAGGAAAGGACAAAGAACAGCCGCAGCAGCATGAGGAAATACATACACTCAAAACATACACACATACACTTGTCTCAAGAGTCCCACCACTGTAGGAGAAAGGCTCCCAACCCAGCTTCCTGTGTCCCCCAGTACCACCACTGCCAGGCTGTTGACAATCTGTTGTCAAGATTCAGAGCAGAAGGCACAGAGGAAGGGGCAAGAAATAGAGAAAAGGAGCAAAAGTAGGCAGGCAGAAGAACCCAAGCAACAAGATGTGTAACTGCTGGTAGCAGGAGAATGCGGTGGGAGGACGCTTGCCATGGAAAGCAGAGACAAAAAGAAAAAGAGTGGACTCCAACCTGACATACTTCCTCTTGCAGGATCAAGCCTGATTCCAACCCATGTGACAGAACACATTAAAAGAGGGTAAAGAAAAGTGCTTTGGGAAGAAATGAACATCATGTGTAAGGGTTACAATCAGGACTAAGCTGCAATTTTAACTTCATGTAGATTGGCCCTGGATGCAGCCTTCCCCACTGTGAAGTACATAAAAATTAACAAAAAAATTTGCACAAATCTGTACTCTTTCATCTTTTTTTTTTTTTTGGCTATGTAAACAGACACTCTAATGGGCAGCTCATTTAGTCCACAGCATGTTCTTCCTGGAAATTTGATTAGCTAACATTTTGATATATATTTTACATTAATATGTATTTTATTATAAATTATAGTTGTTAGTTGCTTTTAATAAAATGGATATTATGGACAGTGGTGCATTATTTTCATCAGGCCTTGTTGTAAAACACATTGCACATCAAGGTGGGGAAAGTGTGACCCACAAGCAATATATGCCCCCTCCCAGCCCATGGAGCCTCCCCCCAAAAAATCCCCAAAATTTCAGCATGATTTTTTTGGGTAATGTTCTGCCCAAAAGCCATGCCGAGCCAGCCAAAACCATCTACAAACATGGTAGTTTGCCCTTTTGCAACCCCTCCCAATTCTCCCAGAAAAGCTTTGTTTTGGCTATAAATCAGCCCAAAATGATTACTGGAACTGCCAAGTTGTCAATTCTGGTGCACTCAAATGTACTGGTGAAACCTACAGGAGGAGGCATAGGGACAAATATTGGCCACCACCCCATGCACAGTTGCCCACCCTTGGTGATGCATACAGAAAAGTATAGACAATACATGTACTGTATACACACACAGATCAGATCAGCTGTCCTAGTATTATTGCTTGTCTTGATCATGTGTGCCAATAGGGATGGCTGTCAAACCTCAAGCAGCCACAGCATTTTATACTGATGTGTGGGCATGGACACTAAATACACGGATATGCTGACATATTAGCACTGGCTACATCAAAAGCTTAGCAGACCCAATAAAGAAACTTTATTGACCTAATGTGACATGTAAGCCAGTAGGAAACAGACTTCTCTGGCATTGATTTTCTCATTGCAGCTTAAAATAGTAGCTTTTAAACTAAAACCTTAATAGGTGATCTTCAAGGATAAGATCAGTAATCACAAACAAAGTTTTCATGCAAGAAATGTAGCAACCTCCATCAATCTTCTCATCTTGTCTTACAATGTGCAACCAAAGAGAGCTGGGACATTGGGGTACCAGAAAACATTTGCTCAGAAAATAAGGACCCACTTAAAAATACAGACTCCTCCCCTAAACCTAATTTTCGTGCCAGCTATAACCACCACAGGGAAACAATGCTCATCAGTTTAAACAGAGGGTATTTCTTTATACAAACCTGGAAATTTGTCCTTTTGTGATGCTGATGTGGAGCATCATAAGTTGGTAGCATGGTCTTCTAAAAAAATGAAGGTGATGCTACAAAGCCTCAGCCCAGTGTGGCAACATCATTTCTGTGGCTGTATACATATACTAGTGATGGGTCCGTCCATCCACCCGCCTTATATTACAGATAGTATTCTGAACCTTTAGTCTTTCCTAAATGCTGCACATGGAGAATGCCTCGGCTGTGCTAATCCATGTTCTTTATGCTGATTGCAGGATTCCAATTTGTGCCAAAGCCCAAACATATATTTTGTGGCCAGCTTAGTCCTTGTCAGAACCGCATCATGCTTTGATAAAAGCCATGCTATCGATAATCATCTTATAATTTTTCTGGGAAATTATCAACAAGGCAGTCTTTACATAAGGACAGAAGGCGGGTGAGGGAGAGTAATGATTCTCAGCCTTTGGCCTTCCAGATATTTTGGACTTCAACAAAAAGAATCCTTGATCTTTGGCCATCCTGGCTGGGGCTTCAGGAAGTTGAAATCTAAAAGTTCTGGCACATGAGTACCACAGTGTACTCACTGCAAGAGAGTATGAAACTACTCCCAAAGACTTCCTTCAAATAACTTCACCATCTGTAGCCTACCAAAAGTCTTGGGAATGAAGCTCTGTAAAACCAAACTACTGATTACTGCTTAGGCCTCATCTCCCATCTATTTGCCTAGAGACCTATAGGGCTGCTTCCTCAACTGGAAGTCACAAACAGAAGTGGAAAACACACCAAAAGGAAATAGTGTGGTAGTGGCACCATGATTACCTCCACAAAGGCATGCCCACAGGGGACACAGAGAAAGATTAACACTTGATAGCAGGATCAATGAGGGAAATGTTAATGCAAGCATTAATTTCTGCAACAGATGGACTAAAATTCTGAGTTCTGTAAATAATTTTATCCATAAGCAGAATCTGTAGTGGAAAACAAGATTCCCCCCACCCAGGCATATACATATCATGGTTTTTGTGAAGTCGAAGGCTTTCACGGCCGGCATCCATAGATTTTCCTTGGGGGTTTTCTGGGCCACACACACTCCTACCTAATCATTCTCTGAAGATGCCGGCCACAGATGCAGGCAAAACGACAGAAAGAAACTATTACAGAACATGGCCTCACAGCCCAGAAAAAAACCAAGGAGAATCTATCATGATTTTTGTTGAAATGATCCCTCAAGTGGTAAAAAACATTTACATGTGTTAGCACATGACTTTTCTCACCAACCTTTCATTTAGCATGTTTTCTTCTGTGATTGTTCATTGGAAAGTAAACACGGGTTTAAAGGTATATCCACACTGCAGATTTATAGCAGTCTCACACCACTTTAAGTGTCATAGCTCCATCCTATGTAATCCTGGGATTTGTAGTTTTACAAGGTCTTTACCCTTCTCTGCCAAAGAGTGCTGGTGCCTTATCAAACTACAAATCCCAGGATTCTGTAGGATGGTGCCATGGCAGTTCTCTCTCTCTCTCTGGCTTTTCTTCACAAACGAAGATTCAGGAAGGACTCATCCCGCGCTTTCTGCAAGCACGCTGATGACTAAAACGGCCAATCCAAGATAAACAAGTCCGGTTGCAAAAAGCACAGCAGAAGGTCTCCTTGGGTGATGTTTCCAGGTTGTGATTCTTTCTGCATTGTCGTTTCTCTTCAAGACTTGTTTGGTGTGAGTTCTCAAATAAGGCTGTAGCATTGTGGATAGTGCATCTCCATGCCTCCCGATGTGAGGCCAGGACGGACCATTGTTGGTGATCAATTTGGCCGAGCCTGAGATGTTGTTTCAGGGAGTGCCCCTCTTATGCCAACCCGTGGCGAGTTCACCATAGAGTACTATTTTTGGAAGGTGATGGTCCTCCATCCTAGAAATGTGCCCTGCCCGGCGCAACTGAGTTCTCAATATCATGGCCTCAATGCTGGTGATCCCTGCTTGCTCAAGGACAGCAACATGTGGTGTCAAATAATTCTACAGTGTGGATACAATGTAAATCTCATTATTGAGGCATGCACATCTCTGAGGAAATCCCATTTTGAGAGAGAAAGTGAGTTAATTATAGGGAATACACCAGGGTTAAATCCCCGTTCAGCCATGGAAACCCACTGGTTGACCTCGGGCAAGTCAAATTCTCTCAGCCTCAGAGGGAGGCAAAAGGAAACCCCCTCTGCACAAACCTTGCCAAGAAAACCCTGTGATAGGTTCACCTTAGATTCACCTTAAGTTGGAAACAACTTGAAGGCACACAACAACAACAACAAAACAACATTCCTCTTAGGACTTTTTCGGATAAGTAAAATGCAGCGCAAGCAGCCTCGCCACGTTGTGAGGCTGTAGCGCTGCAGGGCATCCCTTTCGGATGACGCCCGTCCCTGCCGGTACTGTTGCGGTACCGCAGGGACATTTGAGTGGAATGATCGTGAGTAAAAATCACCAAAATATTCCACTCAAATGTCCCTGCGGTACCGCAACAGTACCAGTAGGGACGGGCGTCATCCGAAAGGGACGTCCTGCAGCGCTGCAGCCTCGCAACGTGGCGAGGCTGCTTGCGCTGCATTTTACTTGTCCGAAAAAGTCCTTAACACCTCACTTGTCCCAGAGAGAGAGAGAGAAAGAGAGAGAGAGAGAGAGAGAGAGAAGGGATGTCAGAAAGAGAAAAGGGAAGAGCAAAGAGCGAAAGGAGAAGGATGAAAGAGGAGAAGACGTAGAGACAAAATACACACACACATACACATACACTAAAAAATTTTTAAAAATATCTAAACAGTGCTAGATGCGTGCTTGGGTACACTTTCAATTCAGGCAGAGCACAAGTGAAACAGAGCCAGGATGGTGTAGTGTTAGACTAGGACTCTGGGAGACCAGGGTTTGAGACCAGGAAAACCCAATAGGTGACTTTTGGCAAGTCTTAGCCTCAGAGGAAAGCAATGGCAAACCCCTTCTGAACAAATTTTGCCAAGAAAATCCCATTATAGGGTCACTGTAAGTCAGAAACAATTTGAGGGCACACAATACACCCACCAATGAAACCCAAGAGCTTCCCATAGCTTCCCTTTGGTCATTAAGAACCATCTGTCACCCTCAGGGCTTAAACAGGAGAGCAAGACAGCCCTACCATTATGCAGATTTAGGCAAATGCCTCAGGCGGCTGATGCTGGAGGGCAGAAGTGACTGTCCCCCAACTGTTCTTCCTGAGTCTCAAGACCGTTTCTATCTCTTGGAAGACAGAACTGTCTTAGATCGTCTGTGACCCCTAAATTAGCCTTTTCTCTTCTGAGGTAGTGGTAGACACTGCCCCATTGCCACAGCCGAAGTAAGATTAACCTGCCAATCCATACATGGAAAGGAGGAGGAGGAGGAAGAGAGGAGGAGGAGGAGAGGTCATTGTTACCATTGTATTTTTTGCCTTAAGCATCAGAATGTCTTGAACCATCCCTGGTGACAGAATCCCAGGGTTTCCTCAGCAGATAGACTGCTGTAGAAACTGCGATCCACTAAATTAGAACATTTGAATCCTCCTGGGGGTTGTTTAGATGACAAAAAAAAAAATCCAGAAAGAATGCAGGTAAAATACCTTGTGTTTAGATGAGCTCCTGCTGGGATTTACCCTTTTGGGAATGAGGGGGGCTGAAAACTCCAAATAGATTGTGATAACAGCTTTCACTGTTTTTCACAATATTTTTTTTAATTGCGTGAAAATGCGCATAACAGGCCATCTGAACAACCAGTTTGAAAAGGGGCACATAGAAGAGCTGAATCTGATTGGTCAGACCTCGGCGGGGGTGGGTTTGCAAAGGAGGAAGTAGCCGGAGCTGCCACTGTTGTTGTTTTTGCCGGCTGAACAATTCTGTGCATCAGAGCAAAAGCAAAAAAAAAGTGGAAAATAGCTCTTCCGCATCTGTTATTTTTTTAAAAAAGGGTGGGGAGAATGGAGGGAGAGTTTCGGGAGGCAACTCACTCACAGCCACCATCTTTTTTCAGGGGCATGCTCCGTGTAAAGTGCAAACTTTAGGATGTCTGCTAAAGATCCATGCCAGTGATCTTGCAAATCTGTTGTGGGCAGAAATGGATACTGCTGCGATAGAAAGGTAAGGTGCTATTTTCCACAATTATTCCTCCCGTCCAGCTGAGCCCCTGGTCACTGGGCAAGCTGATAGGAATCACATAGTAAATGCAAAGATTCAGAAAGGTGCTTGTTCTCAAGTGCAGCTTCATACGTTCATAGCAACAAAGATGCAAGCATGTAATTCTTACACACTTCCACAGACACACTCCTCCATATCTGAGGGGGAGTTTTTTTGAATAAAAACTAAAAAGCCACCCACATAGAGTCTGGCAAAATATTTACTGCTATCATTAGCAATTTTGCCAAGTGAAAGACAAATAAGTAAAATTTAAATACTAGCTCCTATAAACTTTCACTCACTCCCCCACCCACTGACTTTTCCCACAAAAACATTAGTCATGCAATGAGTACTGGGGATTCAATTAAACACACCTTTTTGTGATGTATATCCTTTGGCCTATTGCATTTACAAAAATAAAAGGATCTTTATACTCCTCCTCAAGTGAAATATGGTGACAATATAACTACAGAACATTTTAACTGCTTTGTTTCTCACAACCTGTGTCAAATCCTTTGGTTTTTAATCAGTTTGTTGCTGTGGCATGTTCCAAAAACAATAAAGCATGTTAACATTTACTATAATTATTTCAGTCAAGCCCAATTTTTCCTCATTGTTTTCATGCCATACACAGTCCCTGGAGCTTTTGTTGTTGTGTGCCTTCAAGTAGTTTCCGATTTATGGAGACCCTAAGGTGAACTATCATGGGTTTTTCTTGGCAAAATTTATTCAGAGGGGTTTTGCCTTTGCCTTCCTCTGAGGCTGAGATTTTGACTTGCCCAAGGTCATCCAGTGGATTTTCATGGCTAAGTGCAGATTCAAACCCAGTTCTCCAGAGTCATAGGAGATTATTACATGGGGACAAAAAAAGTGTCCTCATCTTGCGATCGCCTCTCCTGCCCCCATCCTGCCATGATAACTCTAAGGAGATTTTCAGACTACACTATTATAGTGTTACTATTTCACTGTAACTGCTCTGGCTTCCTCCTGTGGAATTCTGGGGTTTGTAGTTTAGTGAGGCCTAAAATCTCTCTGGCTGAGAGTTGTAAATGCCCCTCCCTAAACTGCAAATCCCAGGATTCAAGAGGAGGCAGCCATAACAAATAAAGTGGAATAGTAACACTATAACAGTGTTGTCTGAAAATCTCCTAAGTTTCAGACTTACTTTGTTTACGTGATCCTCCCCTCCCCTTGGCAGCCCAGGAGTGAATGCAGCTCCAATGGAGCTGCATTCACTTCCTGGAATGGAAATCCCAGCCATTCACATAAGAGGATGATTGCACGGGAAATTCAAAAGTAAAAAGAAAACTACACTTTAAAAACTTAACTAAGCACCTAAATACACTTTAAAAATTACAAGTAACCTGAGGAGGGTTCAAAGAAGTGTGTCACTTACCTCAATCTCCCGATCACACCTGGAAGTGTTCTGGAATGGACCTCCCACTGACACTGGCATCATGCCAGCATAACGGGCACCTTTCCACTCAACCGTCATTCCGTGACAGAAATGGAAAGGGCAATCTATTGATGGCTTAGCCAGTCAATAAAAAGAAACAATGGTGGGACCTGCATGGAAGCATGACAACTCAGTGATGATGACGTCTGAAAGGAAAGCCCTTTTGCGATCTCTTGGTGTCGCTGTCACACCATATTTACAGCATCTGATAATCTCCATAGTCAAACACTTAAAACCACTGTGCCACGCTGGCTCCCCATGGAGTTTCTACTGTACTCCCTTATTAATTCTGCCCTCCATCTCATTATAATAAATATTGAAATGGCAACATTTAAATGAGCCAGTTTAAATTTGAAAATGTGCTCTTTATTAATATTTACCATCGCATCAATTGGGCCTATTGGTTTTAGGCTGTACACAGCATTCAACTCACAACACTGAAGCACAGTCCAAGAAGATTTAAGGACACTAGACCTCAATCCTCAACTACCTTGGTTGAAGCACATTTATAGGGACATTATTTCAAATGGAGAAGGGTAAGATTAAGAGTTTGTTTCTCAGTACAGGGAGAACAATATTTAGCAAAGCACTTAGGCCAGCTACTGGATGCATTCAAAGTTAAATTGTGAAAGCAGCATACTTCAGAAATCCAGCCCAATTCATTTTGCTGCCTGAGGAATAGCAGCAATTGGCCTCCTGCATTTCACCCAAGCCTTGGTAAACAACACTATATATCTATATATATCTAGATATATCTCAAAACCTTCAACATTTCACAGATGAAAACCAGGATACAAGCAGCCAAGCAACATCAGAGTGTTGTTAAGATATCAAACGATATCAATGAAGAAGAACACACAAGCTAGGAGAGGTTGCAGCAGTTTGTTTTGTCTTAAGAACTTATCTACTCTGGCTAAATACCCCAGTTTGCCCCTGTTCCCGTGCCCTGCAGTCCATATGACATAGGGCTTTTACACCAATCTGCCTCCAGGCAGTCTCCACTACCCCCCAGGGTGGATACGGAGCTGGAATGGGGGCAAGCCACGATAAGGCCCTTTACAGCATTATAAAATAATATTCAGTTTACCACGTTACCACTGAGATGGAACCGTCCCCGCATGCCATCCTTCACTGCCATCACCAGCTACCTAGCTCTCTCGGAAGCCAGGCATGGGTCCCTCAGCACGTAATCAAAGCTAGTCACATACAGAGGGCCTTCAGTCACATGTTGTGGGCTCCCTTCCTGGCTTCCAATTCAGCAGCGAAAACAACTATGGTGGCTGCAGTGATGGGCCATTGTTCTGTTAGGACTCTGGCCATTTTCATGAAAATGGGGACAGAACGGGCCTGATCTGGAGCCAGGATACGCTGGTGGGGAGCTGGCATATCCTGGCTGGTGTAGATACGTCCTGAATCTACTAGGAAGGGCACAATTCTGCCCACTCCTCTCTTCTCCCTTTTGCTGAGGTAATTGTGTGCAAATTATTTTTGCACTTTAAACTCAGTTTGCAGTAACTGAAGTAAGCTAAGGAAAAAGGGGAAAGTAGAAGAAGGAAAGAAAAATGGAGGGGGGATTAAAAGCCACTGAAAAAGTGTGATGACAGAAGATTAACTGGGACTATTCCCTACCAAATTGACAGTTGGAGGGTATTTGATCTAGTTATCTACACCAGTAAACTAGTGTATGACGTTTTATGCAAAACTGTCTTCTTGTATCCCCTCCTTGCTTCTCCCCCCCTTTCTTTTTTTATAATGCGGTTTCTTCTCTGTCAATGCATAAGTGGACACTTTATGCTTAAGACATCATAGAGATGCATGGATGAGTCCCTTGACCTAGAGGTGCCACTTTAACTGTCAGAGCATACTGTCTCTGTTCTAGTGGCATGGACTGTCAACCCATGGTTCAAAAATGATACCCATTTTACTGTAATATTTCTTCCTACCGACTCCAGCAAATAAATGTCCAAAGAGCCAAAGAAAAGTGTCATTAAAATGAAATAATTTTCTAGCAATATCCTAAAGATTTCTACTTTATGGCCTCTTAACTCCCCTCCACTCATGTTAATGGACTTGTGGCCTGGGCCATGCTCTCCTAGACTTCAGTCCCCACTAAAAGGTATATTTCCACTCCCATTGTTGGGGCTATCTGGACTTAAAACAGGAGTGTGAAAATTGCAGCACCCCAGATGTTGTTGGAATGTAATTCCCAGCATTCCTTATTATTTGGCTAAGGCTCCTGAGACTTGCAGTACAATTATATATGGAGGGCTGCACAATTCCTGTGTGTGTGTATTATGTGCTCTTAAACCATCTGTTGACTTATGGAGACCCCTTGAATTTCATAGGGTTTTCATAGGCAAGGAATACTCAGAGGTGGTTTTGCCAGTTCCTTCCTCTAAAATATAGTCTACAGCACCCAGTATTCATTGGCAGTCTCCCATCCAAGTACTAATCAGGGATGACCCTGCTTAGCTTCCAAGATCTGATGCCTTTAGGGTATTTATGTCCCTCCTACCCCTTACCTAAATGGTTCCCCTTTTAAGATCCATAGGAAGCAATAATATCAATGTGTAATAATAGCAAAGTGGGTAGTTTTTTCTTGTAGAAATAATCTTAATACAGGAGGAAATTCTGTGTGTAAAGAACCTCATAGACAATGGTCCTAGATTTACCTGTAGCAGCAAATAAAGACTTACGATTGGTTGAAAAAACCAATAAAAGGAAGCAGTAGTGCACGAGCTAAGTGACATTACACAGGCATGTAGGCCTGGGGACAAGCGTCACTGAGGCTCAAGTGTGGCATTTAATCAATTTCTGTGGGCATTTATCAATGTCACATTGCTTTCTTAAGAGCTTGAGACAAATTTACTGAGGGAAAGGTCTAATTTAACAGCTAAATAAAGTCCCTATGTACACGAAGTCATCATCCTTTGCCCTGTATGGTAACTTCCTGGTAAATCTTCCTGTCCACAGTGGAAACAGAGTGAGAGACTAAATAATAGTATTGAGATTCTTTACCTTCAGAAGCCTTTTAAAAGCAACTTATCAAGAGAAGAATCCCTAGACTTCTGCCACTGAATAGCTGACCACAAGCATTGCAAAAGAATCTGGATCATGTTATTTAGTAGACTTCCTAACCTGATGCTTTCCAGGTACACTGGACTGCAGTTTCACAACTTCTCCACCCACAGTGGCCATGGGCTGTGAGGGCTTGGAGTTGGATTTCAACAAATCTGGAGGACACTGGGAGGAAAAGGTGATTCTAGAATGCACTCAGTAAATCCTGAGGCAACAGCAAGATTCTAGGCCACATCATCACCTCAAGTGACCTAAGAGTACGACATAGAAGACACCAATCATTCTTTTATGGACTCACACTGTCAGGGACTATGTGTAGCAGCGAGCAAACTGTCCTTCAGCACAGCTTCTCTGCTGTTACAGATTTTCTCACTGAGGAAACACTGATAAGCCTATGAGAGCAGATCCCCTGGTTATCCTAAAACACACTTTGAAACCACTAGATTTGCTACACTAGCATGTTGGTCTAATCTAGCATGGCAATTGTCATGTTGTTACAGAGCTAATTAAAAGCAAAGGTAAGATCTAGCTAGGGGATACAGAATTTCTTAAGAGTATTCATACTCTGAAGAAAAAGAAGATATACAAGATGATGTATAAATGGGATATGACCCCGAACAAATTAGCAAAAATATATCAAAATGTAAATAATAAGTGCTGGAAATGTAAGAAACAGGTTGGGACCTTCTACCATGTTTGGTGGAAGTGTAAGAAAGTATGTCGATATTGGCTAAAAATTAGGAAAATAATAGAAAAAAATTGAAATTAAAAGTAGAACTTAAACCAGAACTATTCTTATTAAATATGATAGATATAGAAAACAAAAAAGAGAGAAAACATAAAATTTTGATAACATACTTGATAACAGCAGCAAGATTGGTATATGCAAAAAATTGGAAAAGTAATAAAATTCCAAAAATTTCAGAGTGGATAATAAAAGTATTTGAGATGGCAGAATTGGATAAACTTACACATTTAGTAAAAGGAAATTCAATAGAACATTGTTTAAAAATATGGAAACCATTTACAGACTATGTGAAGCAATATAATGGAGACTGGGTAACTTTTGGATTTGAATTATAACAAGAGAACCTATAGAGAATAGATGGAGATAATATGTTGAAGAGTTAGAAATTAGAGAGAAGAACTGAAATGTGTTTAACACTGTACAGCTAGAGATAACTTGGAAGTCTTTTTTAATGTATTAATTCTTAATTGTTTCTTTTTGTTGTTACCTTGTTATATATCTTTTCTTTTATCTTTTTTTTCTGTTTGTTAATTCTTTTCTATGTTGTGTCAATTGTATTTTTTTCTTTTTTATCCTTTTTCTTTCTTATTGAACTAAAATTTATTAAAGATATTTAATTAAAAAAAAAAGAAAGTTGGTTGAAAAGTACATTGAGATTACTACACCTTCAAGAACACACATGTTGCTGAAAAAATGCGAATCCTGCTGTGCAGGTAACAATATGGTAAAGCAAGGCGACATTCTGTTCTCTTACCCATGCTACTCTACTAAGATCAATGGACAGAAAGAAAGCACAAGATAATTGCTCAAAGAACATATTCTTTTATAATATTTCTTGGTGGTAAAATACCTTGAAGGAGATTGGTTTTTATATTCACTTATTTTTAAAATGCCCCTTTTCAAATGGAATGTTTGATCACAAAGGGCTAAAGCATCCTTTCTCAACCTTTTTACCCTGGAGGAACCCTTGAAATAATTTTCAGGTGTCAGGGAACCCTTGCCTAAAAAATTATTATATCTGCAGCTAGAAATATGTTTAAAAATCACATTTCTTGGGGAACCCCTAGTGACCCCTCAGGGAACCCTGGTTGAGAAACGCTGGGCTAAACAATGAAAATATGGGACCATCAGAAAGTGATATTACAACAAATCCTCACAGTTTCTACTGCTGCTGCTGTCATTGCTATTATGAGTACAGTATTGTGATTATTATTTTTATATACTGTAGCACAAGACTCAGACTTCAGAATATTATTATTATTACTACTATTATTATACATTTTATTTCTAGCCTGCCTTTCCTCTAAAAGTTGGAAATGGGGCCAGCTTACAATTTTAAATGACTTAAAAATATATAACAGATCAACATTAAAATAGAATTAAACTATGAAAAATATTTAAACTATTCAGAAACATACACTTAAATGATAACAAGCCATTTAAAAACAGTACAATTAAAACAATACAGCACCCTTTTAAAAGATCTTTCCTTTAAAAAAGTTCAGTTCTAAAAGCATGTCAGAATAAAACATTCTTTGGTATTGTCTAAACGGTGAAAATACTCATCATAGAATTCGAGGAGAATACAATTTGTCCCAATGGGATTCAGTATCAATCCACCATATTCAAGAGGAGGGGGGCCAAAAACGCCAGTCTGAAAATTATTATGTCTACAGCTCAACAAAAATTTGGGTTTTTTCCAATCACAGTATCTCACGGAACCCCTAGCAACCTCTTATGGAACCTTAAGGTTCTAGGAAACCCTGGTTGAGAAAGGCTGTGCTAGAGGGTATGGTTTTCTTGAGGCTCAAAACCTCTCTCAAGGAAGCAGAAAAGAGACATTTCAGCTTGAGAATGAAGTGATAGACTGAGGTTATGGATTGCACCACATCCACTTCAGACTGAAGAGGTTGGGGTGTCATTTTTTAAAACATTCTGTCATCTTTAAACAAAAAACCTAAAACCACATGACTCAGCTACCTGCAATCAGCAGTTTCCATAAATCCATAGTTCCACTCAAGCACTGCTTGATTGACATTACTATTACAAAAATTTCAATGTAATCTCCAAATATTTAACAACAACGTCTTATACTTTCAGAGGCACAGAAGTGGAAGGAGCAAGCGTGGTAGGAAAGGGGCTGTACTCCACAGGGACAGCCCACACACACACACCACAAAATAGCAGAAAGTCAGAATGACCCAACAATGTGTGGGAAATTATCTATTTGATAAATTATCTATTTATCAAATTAGTGGTGTATGGACCCATGTCAACAAGCTATTGACTACTGGTCTGCCGTGTTTCTAGGAAGAAAAACAGTTGGAGCCCATGAATGCAAATATGTACCAGTCCTTGGCATATTAGAAAGAAAAACTGCTAGTTCCTACATCAGAGAGCTTGAAGAGCACTGGTCTGGGAATTCTGGCCATTCACTGGGACAAACTGAATCCAAGGTGGCTTCTGGAATTGATAGTCTGAAAGAGTAGCTCTGGAAAGTTCCCCTGCTTTTCTTCCTCCACCACCATTGTGCTTCAAATCCTAAAAATCACAGTAACAAAAATAGGGCCCAAGTATTCATCCTTCATGCCACTGGACGCATATCTCTGGCAGTATGGGGAGGCACACACCTAGGGCACCAGTATATCCTGGAAACTTTCAGAGTATGATGGCAGCCTGGGTCCTCATGCTTACCCACTCCACAGAACTACCAGGCATGAGATGTTCTTGCTAGGTTGCCACACATGTCAGAGAACTTGGGGTATGGCAATGGGTTGTTCATTATATTTACCAGTTCTGTGAAGTCATAACTTTTGCTCACAGGTTCCATGTGTTACCACATACACATTCATACAAACTTTTGAGGTTGTGAGAAGCAAGTGGCCAGCCAATGAAGGACACCAGCTGCTTTCTTCCTGCAGTCCCCAACAAATATGGTGAAAGTGCCTGGGTGGAGAAAACAGTTGGAGCAAGGATTGGAGAGGAAGGTAAGCATGGAGTTTAGGAAATGGAGGATCTAAGATAGAACAAGTCTTAGAGCGGGATCAGTAAATGTGGCTGGAGGCACAAAAGACTTTGCTCTCTTTCCATTCCTTCTCCAAATTTCAAGCACACTGATTGTGGTTTTGTGATTCAAGGTAACAAGAAGGACACAGAACATAAACCAAGACAGCAAAAGACACTTTAAAAAAAAATTGCAAACATTTTCCCTAGTTAGCTAACAGAAAGGGATGCAAAAAACAAAAAACACCAACAAAACTGGAAAGCAATGGCTGAACTGGAGAAAACTCTTGTGGCTATCAGGCTTCTCAAAGCTACCATCTTTTTCGGGGGGGGGGAACCTTCAGTACAAAATACTGTCTATGCTGAAAGCTACAAAACAAAATGTTCAATGAAAAAAATTGGAATGAGGGCCTTGCTTTCAAAAATGCATTAGTCTCTTAACTTGTATAAGCACGCCATTCCAAATGACATACATCTGGGGAATGGTAACTTGTTATAAACATTTGGTGTTGCCTCTCAGTTCTTATCTGTACCGCAGCAGAGAGTTATCTACCACAGTAAAGCAGAAGAAAAAGTTGCTTAAGAAAGCTGCATGGGAATAGCTCCCTCTAGTGTTTGGTGTCGGGTTGCTGCACCCTCAAGATATACCTAAGGCCATAAATTACTTTTCAATATTGAACTTGCAGAAATCACTACTATTTTGAAAGGAAGGAAGGAAGGAAGGAAGGAAGGAAGGAACGGCATGTAATCTGATTTCATCTATTTTTTAAAAAGTATATTTGTCACAATTTAAGTTTTCCCTTTTGAGTTTTTTTAAATAAAACAGTTGAAGTGTTGTATATTGAAGAGCCAAAGTTCAGGTTCCTATTGCAAAATGGATTAAGACCATTCATAAGCCAGACCAAGGAGGTTACAAAAGCCCCTAAGATTAATTTTTCCACAATCAAAACTTTCAAATATTTAAATTAGGTTGAAACTCCCATCAGTTCCCAAATGGTTGGTTAGATATATAGTCGGCCCTCCACTTTTGCAGGATTGGCATTTGCGGGTTTTTCATGGATTTGATTAGACTCTCTGAGTCTACTCCATGCTTGCAGACCCTCAAGGAAGGAACACCTCCTGCTCTCTCTTCGGAGGGGCTTTCCACTGTGGCACGGAAAGTAGAGGACAATGGGGCTTCTTTCCAGCTCCCCAGGTATGGAGTAAGCTCATGGCATTTACTCCGTGCCCGGAGATGCTGGAGGAAGGCAAGCCCCCCTCGCTATGTCTTTGGCAGTGCTTTCCGGGCTTGCCGCTGTGGTGGAGAAAGTAGAAGATAGCAGGACTTCTACAGTTGGGAGAAAAAGGAACTGAAGGAGAGGGGTGGGAAGGTCTTTCAGCTGGGAAAGTCTTAAGAAGCAGATGGAGGGATCCAAGTTGCAAGCTGGAAATCTGAGTGAGTGGCTGAGGTTTTAGCAGAAGAGGAAACATTCAGGAGAAAGAGGAACTGAAGGAGGGGGGTAGGAAAGTATTTCAACCAGGAAAGTCATAAGAATAATAATTTGGCAGGAAAAGAATCTTTAGCATTCATGTTGGAGGAGGTGCTTATGATATTCACTTTTTTTCCCCACTTTCACAGTGGTGCTCCACCCCTAACCCCTGCAAATGTGGAGGGCTGACTGTACACCAGTAGGTCATAGAAACCACTGGGGAAATTGTTGTGCAGCTGGAAAAATTTTTAGAAGGGAGACTAGAACTCAGGATGATGTGACCCTCTAGATATTGTTGGATCCCAATTTGTATTGACCATAGCTAGATTGGCTAATTGTGAGGTAACTGGGGCAGTTACAGTTAGTTCAACAGTTTCTAAAGGGCTGATGTGGTCCCCCACGCCTGAAATGAGACACAAATCAATGAGGCTCCAGTTCAGTAGGCTGCACACCAAGAGAAGGTAGACATATCTCGGTAACCAATGGAGGCCCAGTGGGTTAAGGTTCCTGAGAGAAATAGAGAATAGAGTCACTCTACCACTCTCTTTGCATTGTCTCTCTTTTCACTCTCTTTTCAAAGGTTGCAGCTTTCTGGATGTGGAAGGCAATGTGCAATCTAATGTAATATTTTCCTGTCTCTCTGGCTGCAAGGAAATTATCTGCCTAGACAATGAAATAAATACTGCTTCCTCTTGTGAAAGTAAAGCAAAGAAGAATTACCACTCATTCTCCCTTATGCTGTGTGGGAATGGAAAATGTACTTTCTCCTGTACATAAATCATGTGTGGGAAGTATAAAATAAAGCAGAGTTCTCAGAATGACTCCTGGAGAAGCACCAATATAGTTTGCTTTTGGTCAGATGAACACGGCATTAAGAGCAGTAGAGCCACTATGGTTTATCTGGATTATTCTAGTGAACTATTGTCTGCTGAGGGAGACTGACTTTTTATGAAGCAATGCAAAGCAGTTGGTTAAGACAGCAGATTTCATGGAGGTGCCATTTTTTTGCCTTTATACTCTCCCGTTAATTTTTAAAAAGAGGGATGGTTCGGGGGCTGAAAGTATATTTTGCCACACAAACTGATCTCCTCACAGATGGTTAGGCTCTTGTTGGTATTTGGCACAATCTATTATTTTGCAGTTAAAGTGTGGATCATATCTGTCTCCCATTTCCTTTATGGGCTTGCCTATATGGGCTATTTACCCTGGCTTGCCCCCATCTCAGAGCCTGCAGTCCAGATGATGCAGGGTTTGCTCCATTCTGCCCCCGGGCAGTCCTTACAACCTCTGCGGCAGAAATGGGAATTAGATATGGGCAAGGTGGGGTAGAGCCCAATAACGTATTTTAAAGTAATATCTGTTTAAAACCATTTTTGCTGGCCAAAAAAAAAAATGGATCAGCAAGGAAAATGGTAGCTGCGGCAGCTACAATGATGAGACAATGTCCCTGTCTGGACTCTGGCCCATTTTGTCAAGAGAACTGTCGGGAGACATGGGCCAGATCCATGGCTGGGATGCATCCTGGCTCATGTAGATGAGCTCTATGAGTGAAAACTTTTACCATATTTTTTCTCCCTCCCCCCCCCTCTCTCTCTCACACACACACACATGCCATTGAGCTTCCAAGGCATATAAATAATGAATGGCAGTGAGAAACTGTTAATGGACCACTATTTGGCCACCTCCATTTTCAAATAAAAGGGCTAGTCTGAAGTGGGAATGGAATTGGAGGGTGGGGAAAATTAATGCAGTTGTTTCTTTCATAGAATCATCGAATCACAGAGTTGGAAGAGACCCCTCAAGGGCCATCCAGTCCAACCCTCTGCCATGCAGGAATACACAATCAAATCATTCCCCACAGATGGCCATCCAGCCTCTGCTTGAACCCCAGAATCTGAGTTACTGTATGAGATAAGTATTCTTAAACATTCCAGTTTTCCATACTGTGCAGCAACAAATAGAGGTGTGATCCCAAAGTCATCCTCAGATTCTATGCTGGCTCCTTGGTCAAGGAGTAGTTTCAGTATCTCAGGGTATCTCTTTCAGTAAAAGAATATTCTAGAACAAAAACATTCTAGAACAAAAACACTGGCACCAATGGGAGATTTTTTTTTCATGCAAGTAGCTTCAAAAGAGTAATTTTGTCAGGAAAGGGTTAAACTGCCCCCCCACACACACACACCTGCCGCAATTCCAATAATAATCAACCCCTGTGCTGTCAGGCTGTTATTTGCTTTTTTTCTTAAGAATACATAATGCAAAAACATATTTAATGTCATGTCTAGTTTGGCCTGAATGTGACTTGGCCTCAATTCAGCCATGCCAATGGGCAGGGAGAATCTTTTACGGTGTATCCTTTATTTAACCAAACTAAAATTATATACACAATAGTAAGTTCTGACTGACTAACTCTGTGATGTTTACTGGAAACTCAAAAGGGATTATATAAATACTGATGTCTCACAATCACAAATATAAAATGGTTAAGACAATTTTTAAATAAAATCCCGCTGGCAATTGTGTGGTTGTTTACAGTGGAACATTGAGATTCACAGATTGTTGTCCCTAAATAACATTTCCTATCCTTACAATGAAGGGATCCGTGTGTGCTTTGGCCACCCCAAACTTAGAGATAAAAACTTAGAGCTGTTAGTTATATAAATGTTATCTCAAAAAAGGGGGGGAAAATGTTTTACCTCACAAAAGATCTAAAAATCAAGAGCTTAACGCCACCATTTCTGATCAGACCTGGCCTAAAACATTTTGCTGCCTGGGATAAAGAACAAGAAAGATGTCACCTACTCCCATTCCACATACAAAAGCTAACTGGACTAACAGCTGAATCTTTCTCCAGTGCTGATGCGCCGACATTCTCTATTATTTCTGGAGGCAGCAGGATAGCTTCAGGGGCACACATGAGACATAGTTTGCTCCTCTAGCACCTTGCTGACACCTTGTCGCATGTACCACCTGAGCTGAATGCCTTGCTGTGCCTAGTAACAGAGCCAGGTCTGTTTCTAATGCCTTGAATATGTATCAGGCTTGAACTGAGTGGGAGCGTGTTGCTGTAGGATTACTGATTATCTACATGGGCCCCCAAACAATAGGTTCCTGGTTTGTTTTTAAGACACATGCATGTAGGCTTCTAGGTTTGTATTTCTTTGTACAATAAACACAGAGCTGTAACACTTTTGTTGCAGAGGAAGACTGGCATATGGTTACTGCTAAGTAGTTTTTTAGTCCCAGCAAGAACATATGAGTCAGGGAACACAAGGAGGTGCACTTGCGTCCTCTGGAATCTTACACTTAGTTATTTTTAAAAAAAAAAAAAACCCAGAGAGAGGAATACACACATCCAGGTACTCAGAAAAAATATTTAAAGAGATCTGACACTATTTATGTCAAGAATCAGGCTGCCAGACTTGGGGCTTGTCTACATGAAGGAAAGAAAACCAGACTGCTCCACAATAATAGCAAGTCGCAGCAGCTGAGACTTGTCTTAACGGTTTTACAGCTCCCATAAACTTTGCCTGCCTGTAGCTAAGAACTTTTTAAAAACATATATATAATAATTTCTATGGTGAGCACAAGCAATATTCCCCCTCCCCCTCCCCCCAAAAAGAGAGAGAGCACAAATCCCTGTTTCTCGCCTTAGCGATCAGTCACTAAGGTGAAAATCCAACAAGGAGGCAGCAGGCACTTGCCCTGTAACCCAGCCCCGGCCCCTGCACTCATCCAGCCAGTCAGGTTTACACTTCCACTTGTATGGGGAAGTGATCCATGTCAAATCACTTGCCTTAATTAGCAAAAATGTGCATATCGTTGGAGCTTTTTTAAAAAGTCGGGAAAAGCCGTGGATGCTTTTCTTGCATAGTTTTTCCTCTTTTTGGCCCCCTTCTTCACAATAGAATGAGACAATGCGGGATCCCATTAAGACAGCCCATTTTCTTAACTAATTCTGTGAGTTTTTTTCACTGTACAGACAACCCGTTGGACTCTGTTTTGGAAGAAAGCCTTCCTGGGGAAGCAGACTGCCCAGGCAAATGCCACTTGTTAGGACATAATGATATTGCTTCTGCAAATTTTACAAGATTTGAACACCCAGAAATACAGGTGGACCCCCATATCCACAGAACCAATATTCACAGTTTCAGTTATCTGCAGGACTCAAAACAGGGATAGATACCATACAGTCATCCTAGAAAATGCCTAGAGAGGTATCTTCTCTAGGCATCTTCTAGGTGTTCAAAGGCAACTCTATGGTATTTTGTTTTTACTGGAAGTCCATTACTTTTAATAGGGTTTGCTGTTATTCGTGGTTTCCAGTATCCGCAGTAAGTCTGGGAACAAAACCCCCGCAGATATGGGGGTCGGGCTGTATAATGAAAATATAGCTCCATGAGATAAGTTTACTTAAAAGGCACCATTTGTTATGGCTTTTACAGCAATGGGATGCAATAGACATTATGCTTTCCTTCCTGTAGTATATTCCTCATTTTACAATCTGGAAGCAGCAGAAGAGAGCTTACAACATGCTAACTACTATATTCATTGACTATGTTATCATGACAGTCATGGGCATTTATAGGATGAAGGTAAATGAACAGTACTGTAAATGACTCATAATCCTCTGATACCCAGTTTTATTTTAATTTTTTTAGCAAGTCTCCTAGAAATTGAGGTATGAATGCAAAATGTGCAGCCATAGTTGTAAGTAAATATGCCAGTCTCAAGACTCAGCATGGTGTAGTGGTTTGAGTGACTCTAGAGACCATCAGCCATGGATACCACTGGTTGGCCTTGGGCAAGTCACATTCTCTCAGCCTCAGTGGAAAGCACAGGCAAATCCCTCTGAACAAATCTTGCGAAGAAACCCCTATGATACGTTTGCCTTGAGGTCACCATAAGTCAGAAACAACTTGAAGGCACACAACAACAAAACATTATGAAAAATAAAGTGTATAGTGAGTGCATGCTTCTCCAAAAAACACAGACCTCAGCAACAATGTGAAGGTATACAACAGCAGCAGCAGAAAGTCTCACTGCATTTTCAGTGTGTTTATCAAATGGATGAAGCCATACTAATGATCCATACCATCTTTCTGGAGAAGGAATTTCAAGGATCATTTGAAAGCCATTGTCTTGGTCTTTCCAGGTAGAAAAATGACTGCTGCTCCATTAAAAAAAAAATCATAAATCTAGGCGCTTAGTGTAGCTGTAATTGGATAGTAGTGTAAACTACCCACTCTCCCCAAAATGGTAGCATCAAAGGCAGGAGTTTATGCTCATTTGAACTCAGGACTTGTTTGAACTCTTTTTTTCTGAACTTGCAAACAATATAAAATTATCCTACTATTCATGCAGATAAAATCCATCATTATTATACTATTATTCTAGGAGGCAAGGCTGTGATGGAGAGGTTGTGAGTTATGGCAGCCATGAAAAATGACCAACATTGCAATATCTTATTGGGAGTTAAGAATGTTCTACGAGAGTGGCTCTTAACCTTTTCTTTACCAGGGACCCTCCTTAAAATATATTTTGTTGCCGTGGACCCCTAAGACTTAACTCAAGATTTAAAACTGTAATAATAATAATAATAACAATTACAATAATACCTAATAACAACAACAACAACACACTTACACCTTCCATTAAACCTTCCCTCAGAGGAACTGAAGGAAGGGAAGACTTTTCTTCTGCTTCTTCCTATAAGTTTGTGGCTGAAGCAGATTGAATGGCAATGCACAGGCCAAGCCAGCCAGCCAGCCTTTGCCTTGGCTCCTGTCACATGGCCACTTTACTACAGGGAGGAGGTGGGCCAAGCAGCCTTCGTGGACCCTCTGTAAGGACATTGTGGACCCCTGGGGGTCCCCAGACCACAGGTTAAGAACCACTGTTCTACAACAACAGAATGTTTTAATACACCAAATATATAGTACCAAAAGAATATATACCTCAAAATTCAAATAATGCAAAGGCTCTTGTATGTTAGTTGATGTAAAAACTGCCCCATAACATTGTGAAAGGTATGACAGCCAGAGTAGTGTAGTGGTTTGAGCCTTGGACTAGGATTCTGGAGACCAGGGTTCCATGGCCACTTTGCCATGGAAACTCATTGAGTGACATTGGGCAAGTCACATGCTCTCAGCCTCAGAGGAAGGCAAAAGTAAACCCTGTCTGAACAAATCTTGCCAGGAAAACCTCATGATAGGTCCACCTTAGGGTCACTATAAATCGGAAACAACTTGAAGGTACATAAGAACAAAACATTGTGAAAAATAAAGTGTACAGAACATGCTTCTCTAAAAATCCCTGATACAAACACAGCACATTTTCTTTCCCCTGCCAAAAAGACAGCTGCAAAGATCTGCAGACTCTATTGCTACACTCTACAGAGTGTTTACCAATGATTCCAACATGAAATAAATCATTTTATAACACAGAGAGACCCTTTTCAAGCCATGTGAAAATGTCAGTGTTATAATAAAGGTGATGATGCTAGAAAATACCCAATACAATAATAAGTATTGTGGTCATCTGAGGTTTTTCCCTTTCTCTCCTGAAGGGCTTTTCCTCTTACTCAACATGAATGTTTGTTGGCGTTTGCCTCTTGTGTTCTGCATTGGTCAAATTATAAGTTCTAAGGATTTTCCTCCCACTGTTTGTAGGCTTCTTAATACCAGTGAATGTGACACAGGAAAATGCACAGTTGTTGTGGCATGCAGTGTGCACACAAGTTATGCTCACATACCACTATATAGCTTCTCTCCCCTCCCCCAGGGAAAAAAATCCTGTGGACACCCTTGACTGCACACATGCTGCAGGCACCTTGAATAGTGCCAGCTTTGAAAATTCAGTGGTAAAATATACTGGCTGAATTATCTGGATATGCAGCCAGATGCTGTGATTTGAAGCCACTCAGGATGCTAAGGCCCATGCCAAAAGTAAGTCCAATCTTGTTCAATTGGACTTATGTCCAAGTACACAAGACTGCACTTCTAAACAAAGAGGTCAACAGAACTTAATATTAAGTATTTTATATTTAGGATTGTGATGCTAGAATGTAACCACTCACAATGACTCTAATGGAAGGGCAGATCGAAAATGGAAGATGCATGTGCTCTTTGGACTGAGATTGTAGTATAAATAGCTCAAGGTCACAAACGATCCATGTTTGTTTTTTGCACAACACAATTAAGTTAATTGCATAAAGCCAGTGCTCCTCTTAGGGTTGGGCCATTTTGATCGTTCCACACCTTGCATGTAATCTGTATATGGTAATAGCAAAGTTCTTTATGGAGAGTAAGAGCCTATTCATGTGAATCTCTTCCTATTACTACCATTATGCAGTCTAAATTGAAACAGGAAATCGGTGAATTACTGACTATTTGCTCTTCTGAACATCCTTGTTACACCTCTTTCCAATGAACATTCAGTAAACGAGATGTGGGCAAACTATGGCCCAGACCACAGGCTGCATGCAACCCCCAACCCCCTTTTCGCAAACCCTCCAAACTTCCCAAGTATCTCCTAACTCCAAGCTCAAAAATCTGCCACCCAAATTTGGTGGCATCATCTTTCCCAATGTGGTTTCTACAGAAAACCACAATAGTCTATAGCCCATCTTATCAGTGGTATGACAGTGCCCTTTTCCCAAAGGAGGTGGCACAGCAGAGCTCATCTGCCTTTCCATCTACCTGCCCACCTTGGGAGATGAAGGACAAATGAAAACATGTGGTTGCCACTGCTGCCAGCAGCTGGCTCTGTTGTACAGAGACAGCTGCTTCCTGACTGCCTATAAGCCCATCTACACAAGGGGGGAAATCCCAAATACCTCGTAGTATTGGCATCTCACAGCAACAGTGACATGTCCAAATGGTTTTTCTGGCCTCAGAAGCCCCCATAAGCCTCGCATTCCTGATGGTGGCTACGAGTGATTTACTTGTGTTAGTTCTTCACTGTCGCCAGGCTGTTTTTTTAAAAAAAAGTCATCCCAAGGTCCGCTGATACAATGGAGCGATTCTCCAAAGCAAAACAGAAAATATTGATCCGTTTTAATGCCTTAGCGATCGCTCGCTAAGGCAAAAATCCAACATGATGGTAGCTTTTGGGGTCTAAATGATTTTACAAAAAGTTCCCATACACATTAAAACTGTTTTAAATTATTTAACCCTATTAATCTGTCTTTTAATTTGTTAATTGTTTAATAAAGTTTTTAGCTTTTAAAAATTATGTTAATTATTGATCACCAACAATGATCTGCCCTGGCCTCACATCGGGAGGCATGGAGACGCACTATCCACAATGCTGCAGCCTTATTTGAGAACTCAGCCAAACAAGTCTTGAAGAGAAATGACAATGCAGAAAGAATCACAACCCAGAAACATCACCCAAGGAGACCTTCTGCTGTGCTTTCTGCAACTGGACTTGTTTATCTCGGATTGGTCTTTTTAGTCATCAGTGCACTTGTAGAAAGTGCGGGATGAGTCCTTCCTGAATCTTCGTTTGTGAAGAAAAGCCAGAGAGAGAGAGAGTCCAAAAAATAATTTTTCCAAGCTCTGCAACAGTACCAGTATTTTTTTTTCATTCTTCACTTTAAAAAAAATCCTTTATGGATTAGCATAAGAACAAATGTCTGCTCTTAACTCATGGCCCCACTTATTAAAATTAGCCCCCACTGCCTAAACTTCTGCAAAACGAACTTAGATTTCATAATTGCAACTCCACCTAAATACAGCTGCAGCTTGATGTAATCCTTGAAGATGAGTGCAGTTCGACCTCAACAAAATAATAGGAATAATTTAACATGAGGCATATTTGCTCACAATTTAGCGATTCTGTGGTTTTCTCTCTATTTTAAATCAAAGTAATTTCCATGCCTACAGTAGCAGCCTCGTGTCCCTTTAGAAAAGATTTTACCTCTTGAGCTCTAGTTTTTTATTCAACAAGAACAAGAAAAACACAAGTGCACCTTTTATTCCTCAAGCTGATTCATGGGCTTTTTAAATATTAATTCAAGCACTCAGGCAAAAGATTGCCTAGAGTCCCTGTGCAAATTAACATTTCTACACAAACTATATTAAATCTGTAAACTGATGGGGGGGAGGTGGAATAGGTATGAGCGTTTACCTGGGAGCTGTTGCAGCATCAATAGGTTGATTGGAACCCAGAGATTCGTCAAGAGGTTCACAAGAAGTTGGAGCCAGCATGGCGTAGTGGTTTTTGTGTCCGGAGACCAGGGTTTGAATCTCTGCTTGGCCATGAAAACCCACTGAGTGACCTGGGCAAGTCACACATTCTCAGCCTCAGAAAACCCTGTGATAAGGTCACCTAAGGGTCACCATAAGTTAGAAACAACTTGAAGGCACACAACAACAACAACAACATAGGAAGTCACAGAAAATTCTATTTCCAGTTTTGCACTTCTTTTCTGCTGAAAAACTCATATGTGGGGAGACAGCTTTGCAATCCTAAAATGTAAATCCCTACCCAGTTTCAGTTTTGTTCCTATGAACCACTGGATGGCCCCTGAGCTGACTTTTCTCCAGGTTCCTTTAGCCATACCCCCAAGGAATGTCCAAAACTGCAGGTAGTAGTGTTGATACAAAGATCAACAAGAAGTTTTCATCTCCACCAGGAACAGATCTTTTCTAAAATGAAAGGGTCTAAATGGCCTCTTCAAGACCATGCCAGCCCCAAACACTTTGGATTGCAACAAGAACAGCTCACAGCACTACCAGCTACTGTGAGGGCTACAGCCAAAATCAGAAGGAACAGGGAATCCAGCAGAGAGGGGGAGTAACAGATGATCATCAGAAATTCCCACTGTTTTGATTCTCCAAGCCCTAGAACACCTCTCTCTTGTGTGAACTTGGAAAGACTTGAATTGGTCTTAGTAAACATGAACCAAAAATGCCTCCTAGCCATTTTGAATCTGTTTTTCCCAGCTGGGATCCAAATCTAGAAGTAAGCCCAGCCAGAAGGAAGAGATACTCTAGTGAGTATCAGTGGCATAAACTAGAAGGATTAAGCCACCTACCAACCATAGTGACAATTTTCCCTTCTGTATATTCTCCTTCTCCTCTCTTCCCAACGCCTCCCCCCATTACCCAGAAAACATGGATTTGGAAATACTGTATCTGTTTTCAGAGATAATGTCTATTTCTACTTCAAAATTTTGTTCTTCCAGCATGACTGATATATCCAACCAATCAAGTTTCTACATTTGTGGCTGTTGAAAAGCACAAGGCCATAGCTAGCAACCAAAGTTTGGAGGGGTGCACTACAACTCCCACACTCTCCCATTGGTCATGCTGGCTGGGAGTTAGCAATTGGAGATATAGTCTAAAAAATGACTTCCCAAAGCTCTGCTAATATCTTTACTGGCTCAATGTAGTATAGAGCCTCATAAGACTGAGATCATTCAGTATTCAGTGGGAGTTTCAGATAACTGTGGTCTCCCCGCCTATCCACGCAACTGGGTTAGCATTCACTTTCTCAGTTACTGAGTAGAAATGGATTACTGGTGTCATTCAGACAAAAGTTCAGACAAAAACCCAGAATGGATTTACTGTAATGGAAGCCACACACCCATAAACACACACACACACTGCTTTAATTGGAATAGACACATGGAGTCTATGCAGCTATCACTACTGTTCCATGTTATAATTACCAACTTGCAACCAATGTCATCCACATAGAATGATAGTTGGAAAGGCCATTTTGAAACTTAAGTGAACAAGGAATGCCCTTAACACAACATGAAGAATTAACAAGTTTTTTGGGGAAATTCAACTGCATTTGATTACATTTTGAAAAGGCATGTGCAGATAGCTGTGGAACTTACAGCATGGACTGGGGGCTGGAAAGTCTTTCAGAACTAAGCTACCTGAGCCATAAGGAGGCCCAGGACAATTTTAAAGATAGGGTTTTACTGATAAGGAGGTTAAACTTAAGAGGGAAGTTTTAGGTCACTCTAAATGGCACTCTAATGTACATTTTTAAAACGCACATTTATTTCAATAGAGAATGTATTTTAGTAAGAAATAGCAGATATTATTTAAGAAATTTGGCAATACTCTACAAAAGTATCCAGAATTCTGAAAGAATTTTTTTTCACCAAAATCTGCTGACATAGATCGCTGTTAAATTAATAAACCTGAAAATTAAGGAGAGTTTATTTCTGTGTGCACATGTGACTTTAAGTTGCCTGTCAATTTATGGTGACCCCATACATTTCATAGGGTTTTCATAGGCAAGAAATACTCAAAGGTGGTTTTGCTAGTTCCTTCCTCTAAAATATACCCTACACTATCTGGTATTCATTAGTGGTCTCCCGCTAAAACACTAACCAGAGGTGACCCTGCTTAGCTTCCATGATCAGACAGCCTTTAGTGTATTTAGGTAGGATTGTCCATGCCATCATATTTCGCATTTGTATATATGGCTGTGAAAGCTGTACAGTGAAGAAAGCTGATAGGAAGAAAATCAACTCATTTGAAATGTGGTGCTGGAGAAGAATTCTACAGATACTGTGGGCTGCTAAAAAGTCAAATAAATGGATCCTAGAGCAAATCAAGCCTGAACTCTTCCTAGAAGCCAAGCTGACTGAATTGAGACTGCCATACTTTGGACATATCACAAGAAGACATGACTCACCAGAAAAGACAATAATGCTTGGTAAGATAGCAGGCAGTAGGAAAAGAGGAAGATGGATAGACTCAGGACTTTTTCAGACGATCCTTGCTTTGCAAGGATCGAGCGGGAGAGTTTCATAGCTGCAGCACGGCAGGGGGTCCATTTCGGATGACGCCATCCCTGTGGCGAAATCGTCCGTGTCTCTTCCGTTTAGCATTGGAGCCTGCCGTGCCATATTCAGCCAGATTTTATTCACGGACAACCTCCGAAATGGACCCTCTGCCGTGCTGCAGCTACGAAACTCTCCCACTCGATCCTTGCACGGCAAGGGTCGTCTGAAAAAGTCCTCAGTCAAGGAAGGCATAGCCCTGAATCTGCAAGACCTGAGCAGGGCTGTTGATGATAGGGTGACTTGAAGGTCTCTCTCATTCACAGGGTAGCCATAATTTGAAATCAACTTGACAGCGGTTAACAACAGCAACAAGAGCTTATTTACTCACATATAATTTGGGGGCTGTAAATTTAGCAACAGATTTAAAATCTTCCTGTTCTTACTGAAATCATTATCTGCTTTTTTTTGTGCTTCTTCCCTCTTCTGCAACTAACTGACTAACTTGTGCGCAGAAAACTAAAGAATTCTAAGACATGTAGTCCTGGAGCTTAATTTCAAGCATGAAAGATCTGTGGCTCAGCTCTATCTAGAATTCACTCCTTGATCTAGAAGATCATTTCCATGTACTGTATTCAGAAAAGGATCTGAGCAGGGTGTGAGGAATTTCAGGAGTCTGCATTTTCTATAATGACCCAGTGGCAGTGAGCATTGATTCTGTGATTAGAGGACTGCATATGCTCAAATGCACCTCTTCTTCTTTGATTAAGATTACTTCACATTCTGTTCCAGAAAAGGTAGCATGACATTAAGGGGTTAGGAGAGCTATCAGAACCCATAAAAGTCATTTCTTCCTTCCATTTCTGGGGACAGACTAAGGAGATTATCAGATGACATTTTTAATCTGGAACAGGGATGACAGGAGAGCGCAAAAGGGCTCTCTTTTCAGATGATGTCATCCTTGTCCAGTTCTGCTTCTGTGCCCCCTCCATTCCCTTTCCATTCTCTTCTATTGATGGATTAATCTGTCAATAGATCACCCGTTCCGTTTCCATAACGGAATAAGGGGCTTGTAAAAAGGTGTCCCGTTATGCTGGCATTATGCCAGCCATGGTAGAAGGTCCCTCCCAAAGACTTCCAGGTGCAATCGGGATGAGGAGGTAAGTGGCACCCTTGTTTTCCCCATCCGGGTTACTTGTTTAATTTTAAGGGTGTTTGGGGGCTTAGTTTTCTTTTTTGACATTTGGTTTCCTTTTTATTTTTAAATTTCTCACACATTGTTCTCTCATGAGAACATGCAGGATTTGCTTTCCAGGATGTGAATGCAGCTTTACGACAGCTGCATTCACTCCCAGAAGACTGAGGGGAGGGGGAGCAGTTACTATCGTAGCATAAGGTAGGTGTCTGAAAATTTTTTTTTACTGGAACAGGGATGGGAGTGGAGCAGGAGTGGGGCAGGGGGGTAGCAGGACGGATACACTATCAGACAGTTCTTCTGATAATCTCCTAAAACTCTGCAGTGTCATCCACAACTGTTTGTGGATGTGAATGCATGGGTAGGTGATTTTTTCTATAGGAGAGGGGAGCTTTCTTCCTTTACTTTTTGTAACAGGTGCTGGGGTTCAAAGTTTTATTGGGTCTTCTTCATGGATGCAGACAGAACCTGTTCAACAGGTTGAAAGTCACTCCCCAAACTTAAAACTCCTGAAGAAAGGAGTTTTTGGCATGGATTACATGCAAATCCCTACATTGCCAAGTTTCAAGTCAATCCATTGAGCCATTTTCTAAAGATGAGCTAAATAAGGTAGTCACTCCCTCCCATCCCTCTGATTACATCACATGGAAACCAGTTCATCTGTTCATCACAGCTTTGATCTAAGGCTATGACTATGGCTGTATAATACACAATGGTCAAAATCCCATTGGGCACTCACACCAGCAATAGCATGAGAGCAGCAGAAGAAAAATGACCACAGCTGTAGCAGCTATGAAAGAAATAAGGCAAAGCCATCATCCTAGTAAGGAAATGCAACCTTCAGAAAGAATGATCTTGTTCTTTTGACTTCTTTAATTTAACACAGCTTTCCAAAACCTGGTGCCCTCCAGATAAACTTGACTATTCTTATGCCCAGATAGTAGGAATAGTCCAGCTCACTAGAAGGTTTCAAGTTGGGGGATTCTAAATGGATGAACTGGGAAGAAGGCAGAGATAGAGGAATTACCATAATTTTCCCTTTTTGTGGGACCTTTGCATAAGCGACAAGAGATGTTACTCTCCATCATGACTAAAAACATCACTAGATAACCATTTTGGGCAGGGCTGGTCCAGCATATTTTGCTGCTTGAGGCAAATGGCACCCCTCTGCAGGACTGGCACTTGGATTGGCAGCTGAATGCTACTTTGGTGCTAGCAATGAGATAGCACTATCCACCAGCAGCTAGTATTTTCTGTGTCAGTGCTCTGAGTTTTAGTCTGAACTTTAAAGGAACTATCCAAGATGCTGAAACCTATCCATAAAAGGTTCCACAACTTGGATACTTCTTCTATCCCAGCTACATCTTTAAAAGACTAAAACTGAGAGTCAACTCATTATCCCACCGGAAAATACCAAGAGGGCCATCATTTCTAGGCATCTTCTAGCTACTCCAACAAAACTCTGTGGTATGTTTTTACCAGAAGTCCTTTATTTTAATAGGGTTCACTGTCATCCACGGTTTCCAATATCCACATTAAGACTAGAAACCGAACCCCCACAGATATGTGAGTCCAACTGTACTATGCAAATACAGTCAGCTCTCTGTACCCACAGATTCTGCATCCACAGATTCAACCAAACATAGCTCAAAAATATTCCAAAAAAGCAAACCTTTGAGTTGTTCACCATTTTATATAAGGGACGCCATTTTACTACACCATTGTATATAATGGGACATGAGCATCCATGGATTTTGATATCCACAGGAGGGTCCTGGAACCAAATTGCAGTTGGGAATGAGATCCCCACTGTATAAAATGTATACAAAATAACCATGGAATTAAATGGTTCTTCTTGCCCTAATGATCTGGAAGCTGCTAGGGAAGTTCTATTTATTTAAAAAGAAACTTTAAAAAAAGAAATTGAACAAATTTCTAAAATCATAAAAGACCATTTTAATGCAATTATGACTATCTTGTAGAGCAGGTAATCATAAGTACATTAAATTGCCTTTTAACTAAAGTGCATGTGGGATCAAATGAAAATAAGTAAGCTGCTCTTTAGTTATCCCTGGTTGCCACCTCTCCTAACAACAAATGTATTGTAATGTGGATCTATGGCATTATTAAGGCCGGTATCACCCTTCCCTCTGATGGTGTCACCTGGTGTGGTTCGGCCTCTCCGCACCCCCCTACTGTTGCCATCAATGTGGATCTTGATGTAGGTAAAATAGCACCACCTACCTCAGAAGAACATTAAATTAGTAATGGGGGGGGGGGTACCAAGGAGAGAGAAAAGTGCAGAATACAACATTGAAGAACAGTGAGCTCACTGCCCATGGACTGTTGAAGGATGCGGCTGGTACTGGGAAAGTAGAATGGAGTTCCTAGAAGAGTGCATGGCATTCTGACCAGGAAACTGGCCCAGTTTGTCTATTCCCACTTTAAAGATTCAGCTTCCCTTAAGTATGTAGGATGTTTGGCTACAGCTTCATGCACCCATTGGGCTACATTTACCTGCTCCTATCCGTGATCTGTGCCTGGCTTCCTTTTTTGTTACATCCTTGTCTTTCCTTGCTTTGCACACAATGGCCTGTCCTAGACTGTGGCTGCTTGTGCCACAACAGTCTAAGACAGGATCAAGATGAACCGAGGATGAACTCTTATATAAGGCTATCACCATTATTAAAGTGAGTGGTTTTAAATGGTCCTTTTCCTGAGTTTAGTAAAGGTAGCCTGTTTTAGTATAAACTAATAAGCAGGATTAGTTTATGTGTACAATACCATCAATGTACCTTCAAGAGTTTTATAAACAAAAAGACAAGTTTCTGCCCACACCCAAATACACCCTATAATCTAGAAGTCCAATAGTGGAGAAAACACCAAAGGGAGAGGCAAGAAGACACAAGCAGCTGAGAATGAATCAAACAACTGCATACTTTGGTTCAGGTCTCTCTCTCTCTCTCTGTCTTTTCTTCGCAAACGAAGATTCAGGAAGGACTCATCCCGCGCTTTCTGCAAGCGCGCTGATGACTAAAAAGGCCAATCCAAGCTAGGACAATGGACTAAGGACTTAGGCCAGACTTCCCAAACTGCAAACTCTTCAAATGCTCCATACTACAAATTCCATCATTTTCTGCTCACCAAGTACATGTTGAATGGGGACAATGGAAGTAGTAATCAGACACATCTGGAAGACAGAATATTTGTGAATGTTGGCTTAGACCAAAAACTCAATGGATGATGGCAGTTTGATGAGAATCTGGAAGCAACAGTAGTGGATGTGGGGCACCACATAGGTGTTCCAGGTGGATGTTCAAGACATAAAGATGGAATAATTTAAGAGACAGAAAGACAAAAAGAAAGCCAAGAAGCTTAGTTTTCAAGTACATTTCATGTTTTAGTGTCTGAGCACATTTTCTGCATTCACATGCATAAAATGAATGCAGGGGGCCCTCTGGATCCACAGGCTCCATATCCATAAATTCAACCAACCATGGATCATCATCACCCCATATTATTAAATGGCAACGATGTGAATGCAGACATGCTGGAGCATGTGTGTTCACATTGCCACCATATGGGGCACAATCAGACCTGAAGGGCCCACTGTACACCCAAGGGGGTGGCATTATGGCAGCAAGATTGATGTTACCATAGCCCAGTGGGGGAATGCTCCTTTACATGCATAAGGTCTCAGATGGTTCAGCACCTGGGACAGTTCCATTAAAACTAGGGTTAAAACCAGAGTAGATTCATCACCCCACTGACAAGGAAAAGTGCCACTGGGTAGCAAGTGATAAGAAGCACTTCTATAGAAGATTCTGGAGAGCCACTGACAGAGTGGGCAAGAGTGGAGCACTAACAGTCTGACTTGCCAGAAGACAGCTTCCTGTGTGTCCTCCACCTTCACCCTACAGGGCCTGCGGCAAAAGACAAGATGTCATTTTCTCTCACACATATCCATTCAACATAGAGAAGGCAACTGAACTGGTGATTCTTACATCACTGATGAAAGGGAGCCACATTTCACTGCACCAGAGGACAGCAGACTACTTTATTGGCAGAGGACAAACTGTGTTGCATAAACAGACTAACATCTTGCCACTGCTTTGTGATTCCCAGCATCTGCCATCTATGGCAGCTGCCTCACTGTGCCTAATGGTAGGGCTGCCCCTGACAACCTATGCTCAGTCAATAGACCATCTGCAGGTAGCTCTCTCACACATACAGCTGTTTACACAGTGGGCTTTCTACATACAGCCAAGAACCTAACTTTCAGTTTAATTAACAAGTTAATTATTTGAAAAACACCTCTGAAAAGGTTTTGGTAGTTGAAGAGCTTAAAGTTACCTTTGGGGCCCAGAATCTTCCTCTGGGTGGTTGTGTGCTTTCAAGTCATTTCCAACTTATAGCAACACTAAAGCGAATCTGTCACAGGGTTTTCTTGGCCAGAATTGTTCAGAGGGGGGTTGCCATTGGCCTCCTCTGAGGCTGAATGAGTGTGACTTCCCAAGTTCACCCAGTGAATTTCTTTGGTTGAGCAGGGACCCTGGCTTCCCAGAGACTAACACTCAAACCACCACACTGGCTCCCTACAATTTTCTGAGTGAGGCCACAAAAGTGCCTGCACCTTTTCCTGGGTCACAAAGTAGTGATGAGGGAAGGCAGACAAACTGACAGCTCTAAGCAGCCTATTTCACCACCATCTTACATCCTTCAAAGCCGTCGTGCCCATGGCCTTATTTTTCCTGCAACCACCACCCACAAAATGCTGTCTGGGGAATTCTGGGAGTTGCAGTCCAAAAAGTAACTTTCCAAGTTTTGGGTAGATGCATGAAGAAGCTACCCCTGCATTAAGCTCCAGGTTACTATAAACAAGACATAGAAACATTTCACTCAAAAACAGCCCTTCTCTAGTATAAATTGGAATCAAGGAAGTATTAGCCTGGTTAACAATATTTCAGAATATATGCTGCAAAAAGCACTATGGTCCACTGGGTTTGCTATCTTGTAAGTACTATGAGAGAGTATATATATAAACTGGAACCTATTCAGCAAAGCTGGCCCAAGACATTTTACTGCCTGAGGCAAAGCAGTCACTGGCATCCTCCAATTACCACCTATGCACATCAAGGTGAATAGTACTCAAAGTCAGCCAAATTATTTTGGCACCTAAGGCAGAAAATCCCACACGTTTCTTCCTTATCTGGCAGTAAAAAAATACAACCGTAACAAATTAAATAACAGTTTGCTGTCCTTTGGGATAACAACCTAAAGCTGGATATCTGAGATGGCTGCACCACCCTGCCTAATGGAAAGGCCAGCTCTGCCATT
This sequence comes from Gambelia wislizenii, assembly GCA_030847615.1. Taxonomy (NCBI): domain Eukaryota; kingdom Metazoa; phylum Chordata; class Lepidosauria; order Squamata; family Crotaphytidae; genus Gambelia; species Gambelia wislizenii. The sequence continues at coordinate 42,069,990 of JAUMIR010000001.1, forward strand.
CCAGAACTTTGTAGCAGCCAATGAAAAACACTGATAATCGACAAATGGGAAGGAAGAATCAAAGGGAACTAAGAAGACAATTATCCCTGAAACCTTTCCTCAAAGTGGCATTTTAGACAATATTATTCACATGCCAAAGACAGGTGCTAGGAAGTTGGGTTTTTGGTATTTTAAATTTTTTAAAATCATTGGTGCTGACTGAATGGCATGTTCATCTGACAATTATGAAATAATCAGAGGAAAGAAAATCTCTAGCTGTTACAGAGTTAATGACAAATGACACTTCTGCTCTTCTCCCAAGAAAAACCTTTTACTTGGAAAGAGACTGGGGTCAGAAACAGCTAACTTGAATTTTAAAATGACACATGAGGATGTGCTAATGTTACTGATAAATGTTTTACAGGGATGACACCATAAAAAGACCATTTCCTCAACAAAATCACCTTTTAAAAAATGGCAAAGCATTTGTGGAAGTTATTAAAGTAGTATATCTGCCTTATCATCCTGTCGTTGAATCCCCACCCACCCACCAGCAAATTCAGTGGCAGCGTGCCTTCCCCATTTGGACTGCAGCCCTGCATCTCTCTCATCAATGCTTGTGCCAATAGCCCTTGTCCATTCAAGTAACTGCAATTAATCAAAATGAAAGGAGGAAAGGAAGGAACTGGGTCATATGCCTGTGAATGCTTAGCACTGCAACTAGCTTTTGAGTGAGCAAAGGTGGAGGAGGAAGGGGCTCCTGTACCTTTAAGAGTGCTATAGAAAAAGAAATTTGGACAGCTTGTCTTGCAGGGGTGGTAGAACCGGAACCTGCTGCAATTTTCTGTTCTCACAGCAGTTAAAAGTGCAGGATCCTGGTCTCACCACATGCTTTGCAAGGCAGTACACTTGCAACACACAACCCTTGGGCATGGCTATTGTGAAGGCCACTGAAAAGTGAGATAGAAATCTTCTTAATAAAACAAACAAACAAACCCAGACCTTTGCAGAAACAGGCACTCCAAAACTGGGTAAGGAATCAGGCTGAAAATCAGTTTAATTCAGTTGACTCAGTGCAATCAAACTAGTGTAAATGAGGTTTTAAGGTTCAAATTAAGTGGCACGTGGACCTTCCCATTTGCCTCAAGGGGGGGGGATACACCTACAAATCAGAGACTAAAATGTGTGCCCCCCCTCCCCATAGCTTTCTGCCACTCCAGCCTCTCCCATCTACCAGCTCTATTTATCAAGACATAGCACAGGTTGTTTGTCTGGTGCAAATGTGCAATGAAGACTTTTCTTTTCTTTCTTTTTTGTAAGAAAAACACCACCACTGCTATTCTTAATAAATAATTATTCTCAGAAATTTCTTCAATCCAGCACTTGGTAGCCCCTTTAACTAGAAATATTTAAACAATGGCATTAGCCAATTTGGAGTGTCCACTCTCCAAAACCATAATTCCCCCCCCCCCAAGAACAAATAGATACGACTTAGGAGACGCACTGGATTCTGTGATCTGGAAATCTAAAGTGTGCAACCGTCTTCTTCCATGATGGTGCCTTACTTTAATAGATAAAGAAAGCAGGGAAAGGGCCTGCCAGAAATTAATATTAGTCCATGATTACAATATACAGTACTGCCAATATTAACTTTCAAGAGTTTATTTATTCCCAGCTTGGGCAAGGAACCTCTTTTCCAGCCCTGGACTACACTGCAGAAGTATCTATATTCTTCTTTTCTTTTCTTTCTTTTTTTTTTTAAAGCAGCCAAACCAAACCTAGAAATCCCCATCGGTTCCTACAGCCTGACAAGGACTCAGATCTAACGGGCGCAACCAAACCCATGGCGGGAATCGTTTTTAATCCCTCGGCACTTCGAAATGTCACCGTGTGCGTGTGTAGCTGTGCGATTTTTTAATATGTATATATATATATATATATATATATATATATATTTGGACGGGTTATCCCTACTGGCACCTGCAGGGATGTGAAGTCTGGAAGGGAGCCCGTTTAGAGGCGAGAGGTTCTTCTCTTCCCCCCCCCACGTTCCCGCACCCCACCCGTGGCTTCTTCTCGCCAAGGATCCCCCTCCAGCCTCTGCAAAGGAGGACAGACTCCCAGGTCTGCATAGCACCAAAACCACGGAGGGAAGGGAGGGGGAAGCCCGTGGTTGAAAACGCTGAGGGGACGCGGAAAGGCGGGGGGAAGGAGAGAAGGTTTCCTCAGAAAAGGGGAACCCACCCCACCCCACACACATACCTATCTCCACACCGAGTCTGCATTCGGACCCCATCCCAGCACCCCAGGGGTGTAAAGATGGGGTGTTATAATTCCCTACACACACACACATACACACACACAACCTCCCACCACCATCCCATAAACCGACACCGGCTGAAGGCGGCAACCCCCCCCCACCTCCTCGCTCTCCTCAGACAGATTTGAGGAGCCTGGCGGGCTTTTCTCTCCCCCCCCCCCACTTCCTCACCCCCACCGCCCCCACTGCCCTGGTCCTCAGCCCTCTTCTCCCCCTCACGGAGCCTTCTCGGCCACTTTCTTCGGCAGGACTTTGAGGCGGCCTGGCGTGGCTCTGGGGACCCTTCCCGCCCAAAAAGGAGCCCACCTACCCACCCGGCGGAGCCCAAACCTCTCGCGCTTTTTCGCCTCAGTCACCACAAGCCCTCCAGGGAGCCTCGCGGGTTTGCTGGCTTCTACTCTATCCCAGACCCCTAGCTGGGGGGTGAGGGGGCGAGGAAGAGGGTCTTCCTGGACGGTGGGTGGGTGGGAAGACAGCTTGGCCAGGAGGTGGCTGAGGTGGCCAGTGGGAGCTGCGCTCCCACTGGCCACCTCAGCCACCTCCTGGCCAAGCTGTCTTCCCACCCACCCACCGCCCAGGAAGACCCTCCTTCCCCTTCTCCTCGCCCCCTCACCCCCCAGCTAAGACCACCACCTCCTCCTCCTTACCGTTGGACCTCCGCACAATATTCTCCAGGAAGGTATTCTGGGGAGCCACCAGCCCTCGCCTTCCCCCAGCCATAGTCCTAGGCTCTACCGGGGCCGGGCGAAGCTAAGCGCTGCCTCTCCCCAATCTGCTTCTTCTTCTTCTTCTTCTTCTTCTTCCCGCGCTGCCCTCCTCATGGTCCCCACCGGGCGTCGGGCGGCTTTGCAGCATCAGCTCCTCGCTGGCTCCAAAGCCACTCACTCACTCACTCGCTCACACCCGCGCCCGCCCTTGCGCTGCATCCCTACCGCCGTTCCGCGCCACCCGGCGGGAGACCTTGTCCGGCAGCGCCCTCTGCTGGTGGCTCGTCTACCTTTCCCCCTCCCCGAAAGGCGCCGTCCAAGGTATCTATTCTTCCCCGCTGCGATGGATGCAAACTCTGGATTTTAGGGACATGGAGTTTGCGGGAGAACTAGGGAGTGTGGGATTAGGAACTTTTTATTGGAATAAAACCATTCTAGGGAAAAATACAACCGACCGCAAAAGGCCGTAACAATAACGCAAAAATAATAATAATTGTTTTCCTCTTTTCTTACTAATACAAAAATAAAACTATCTATCCTAACACTAATATATTTTTCCTCTTAATCTAAACATACTATAATCACATTATATTTACACATTATAATTATAGCTATTCGGAAAAGAAAAAAATCAACAAAAGATTAATAAAAAATAACAATACAAAATAATACAAAAATACAATAATAATAATAACTAGGGAGTGTGGGGGGTGGCTGGATACCGAGGCTGAGTGGGGAAAGCCAGTGGACTGCAGCGCCCCCGTTTGGACGCTAAGAAAAAGGAAAGCAACGAAGAGTTCCGAGGCAAGTTTTCTTTGCCATTAGCTTTGTGCGGCTGAGACTGAATCGGTCGAGAGCTCAGTGAAAGCTTAGCCAAATAAAAACCTACTCATCTTTTAAGGTGTCGCAAGGATCTTGGCTGCAACGAAGGAACGCGCTTATCCGAGCCCCCTTCCCCCACGAAATAAAAGACGGGACGCAAATAAAGAATTGGAAGGGATCCCGAAGGACATCTAGTCCAACCAGGTACCCTGCAAGAAGACACAGATAAAATACTCCTGGGACATGGCCGTCCAAACAATAAAGGAGAGCACGCCACCCTCCAAGGCAGCCCCTTCCACTGAGGAGCATTTCTTTAGCCTCAGGCAAGTGGAGGAGAGGCAGTTGACTATCTGGTTGCACATGGAAGAATGAAGGAAAAGGAGGCAAGGGCCGAATTTAGACAAGTATGTATGGACTATTCTGGGCTTCTAGATAATATATTTTTGAAGATTTTATCTAGATGATGTCAATTCCCTCTCCAAGATGGTTTTGATTATGGAAAATAAAAAACTGGCTAAGCCAACGTGGTTGCAATTCACATGCCTTTGTGGTGTAGTCATGTGGGTTAGCATTAAAAAGAGGTGGCTTCTACTTTGTTGATTATGTATAGTCAGTTGCTGGAGAATGCAAGACAGAGGGTCCAGATGCATTCATGTCCTGCTCTATCTCATAGCAATGGGTTAACCACTGTACAAACCCTAAGTAGGCTTTTGATCTGATCCATCTCTTGTTATGTTCCTACAGAAGTGAGTCATGACTGTCTCCTGGAAAATTAGTTCCATAGCTTCCAACTAAAAATGTTAGGGTAATAGAATTAAGTCAGCCTAAATATCCTAGAAGTATCAGATCCTGTCTGCTCATGGTAGCTAAGCAGGGTCAACTCTGGTTAGTTCTTGGATAGGAGACCACCAACAAATACCAGGTGTTACAGCCTTTATTTCAGAGGAAGGAATAGCAAAACCACCTTTGAATATTCCTTGCCTAAGAAAACCCTATGAAATCCATGGTGTCTCACTATAAGTCAACAGGCAACTTGAAGGCAGACACACATACACACACACAGTTCTTCCTAACATTTGGATGGAATCTCTTTTCATGTTCTAGTCTCTGAAGCAGCAGAAGCAAGCTTGCTCCATTCTTCTACATGACATCCCTTCAGATATTTAAAGATGGATATCACGCCACTTCTCATTCTTCTCTTTTCCAGTCTATATATTCCTAGCTCCCTAACCCTTTCCTCATCGGGCTTGGAGATCAACAGAAATCTTAGCATCTTTGCTGCCATCTGGTGGACATGTTCTAGCTGGTCAATAACCTTCTTGAGATGTGGTGTCCAGCACTGGACACAGTATTCCATGTAAAGTCTTACCAAAGCAGAATAGAGTGGGACTATTACTTTCCTCTATCTAGACACCATACTGTGGCTAAAGCATCCCAGGGCAATGCAGTTGCATCCATCTTCTTCACTATATTTGTTCCAAATTAAATTGCCCTCAGTTCTCTTGCCCCAGTTCCCAAACATAAGAGTTTTGTAGAGTTAAAGAGTTAACAATTTGTATTCGGAATAAGCATTCATGGACTGCAGTTCATTTCACCAGATGCATGGAGTAGTGTTTGAGCTGGCAGATTACTATGCATATGGGTGGGTGAGTGGGCATCCTAGCACAGATGAACCAATTAAAACATGTGTTATGATGAAAATCCTTTGTTTCTGTTCAAGTCTTGATGAATTCTCATGAGTGGAGGACTAATCAGTGGAGTCAAAAGGAAATGAAATGCACAAAGGTACTGACAGTCAGAATTTCCTGAACACTGGCATTAACAGACAGTAAGAGGCTGGTAACACAGACAGACTTTCACTTATTAGGTAATTGACACCTAGTGGCCAGCATCTTGTTAGTGATATACACAAGTGTATGTCCACCCTTGTTGCTGTTTTGTGACTTTAAGTCATTTCCGACTTATGGCAACCCTAAAGTGGCCCTGTCATGGGGTTTTCTTGGCAAGATTTGTTCAGAGCAGGTTTGCATTTGCCTTCCTCTGAGGCTGAGAGAGTGAAACTTTCCCCAGGTTACCTAATGGATTTCCATGGCTGCGTGGGGATTTGAACCGTGGTCTCCAGAGTCATAGTCAAACACTCAAACCATTACATCATGCTAGCTCAGCCCGCACATATCCTTTTTCTTTTTGCTCACTGTGGAGACTGGCCATCTTTTCCCTCTTCTCCAACAACTAAAGCCTCCTTAGGACTCATGGTTTTTCCGTGATAGCCCCAGTGAATGACCATTCTATGTCTGGTGGAAAGCATGGGAAATCAGAGAAATATCTAGATGCATACTGATTACATCATCCATTAAGACCCCAGCAAACTCCAGCAGAGCTTGACAGCTGTGGTTAATGCTCAAGCGGTGCATAGTCACATGCTTCTCTGACCCCCCCCTCCCGCCCTCCACTGGCCATGGAATGGCTATTCAAAGGGGGCTGCCACAGCAAAAACATAGGTTCTTGGTGTAGTGATTAGGGTGCTATAGCTGAGTTCTGCCTATAGACCTCTTGTATTTGCTGTGCTTGGCAATGTAACGTCTTGATCAGTGAGAGCAAAAGCTTTGTCCCATTCAAGCCAGAGTTGAACTTTCTGACAAATTCCTGTTCAGATCCTTCCTTTTGAAATCTGTTAAATTACTTTATTCAAGAATGGCTAATATGAGGTCAGAGTGTATAGAGAGATGGACAGTTCCCCCCGCTGGTGTTTAAATACTGCCATTCATATGGTCAAGTGTATGTCAATGTATTCATTTACATATATTTTAACCTACAGAAAATAGTAAGTCATTGCTTGGAAAGGATTGGCATATATCTTTTGGCATATAAGCAGGTATATAAACCTCTGATTCTTGTGGATTATATTACTACAGCCTATGATAGTGTTGTCAGAAGAGACACGGGGAGTAGACATAGAGGTGCCAAACACAGTTGCATACCTCCCAACTGTCCAGATTTGACAGGGACAGTCCCAATTAATCCTGTTGCCCAATTTATTTGGTTGCTTTTTAAATGTCCCAGTTTCTCTGAACTCCTCCCATTTTTCCTCTTTGGCCTCAGTTTACTTCAATTGCTACAAACTGGGTCAAAGTACAAAAGCACTTTGCACTCAATTAACTTAACAAGGAGGAGAGGAGGCAGTGGGATCTTGCACTTCACAGTAGGCTCAGGCAAAAGCAAATTGCTGCAGCATCTCCTAACACAAGCTTTTGCCATCTTCACCAAACTCTGATTTTTTTCTTTTTAGCTACCCATGTCCCAGTTTTCATCTATGAAATATTGGAGGGTATGCAGTTAGCATCTGAATCTACCCTAGAGTCTTGTTCCTATGTCCTATGTTCCTATGTCTACATCTTTGTAGACATAGGCCTCCTGTCCATGACCCTAGACAATTAAAAAATGTCATGAATTAATCTTGGGTAAAGAGGAGGAGCTGCTCCAAGTCAGCCATTCAGATGTTGGCATACCGTAGGGAAAGGCATGCACCTGTGGCAGTGCCATTGCTCTGAAGATATGTGTTCTCTCCAAAGCTGAAGTAATAGTAAGTGTTCAAATCTCTGCTCAGCCATGAAAACCCACTGGGTGCCCTTGAGCAAGTCACACACTCTCAGCCTCAGAAAACTCCATGATAGGTTTGCTTTAGGGTTGCCATAAGTCAGGAACAACTTGAAGGCACACAATATAAAATGGTAACACTTCATGGATAGATGTGCTGCAGCATCAATAGCAATGATACTGTTGATGGCCTGTTTCCATGTTTGGAAAGATGTAAGTATAAAGGGCTTCAACATACATAGTTAAAATGGTATTTTCTGAAAGATTGTCAATGGATTGCAAGTTTCTCAGGAAATTAGTGGTATCCTTGACATAACTGATGTAAATTGGACTATTTGTTGCACGTGGTCTGAGAATGGAGTCCATATAACAGAGCCCCCAAATATGGTGATAACCGTGCCCAAAGCAATGTTAGATGGACAGGGTTGAGTATATATATTGTGTACAAAATAGAAGGTATTTGGTTTGAGTGTTGTTGTTGTTTCTTACCCACCACTCCCTGTGGATTGAGGCAGGGAACAACAAATTACCATATAAACATAACATTGGTTTTAAAACACAGTTAAAAACATATCCCAATTTAAAAGAACAAGTAAGACCAAGACATTTTAAAACAATCAATCAATACACAATTTAAAATTCACAGTTTAAAATCATCTGGAGCATGAAGTATGTACATTTACATTTGGTCCTGCACATCTTCATCAGACTATATAGTTACTTCTGGTATTCCTCAGTGGTATTTGATGATAGGACTTATAAAAGGTGGTGTTGGGAAGCTGGCCTTTTCTAGGCAGCCCAATCTGTTCATGATGACAATGTCTCCTCCTTTGTCAGTTTCTTTATTTACAATACTGGCATTGTTTCTGAGTCTGTGTATAGACAGTAAACTCTATGTGATTTTTAATTAGGTATTTATACCTCGCTCTTCAGCCACAAAGGCTATCAAAGCGGCTTACAATTAAAAACACAACACTTGCAAATGAACTCCCAGGGATAGGGAGATTTCCAGCAGATTATGGACCATTAACCAACCACTAGCCAAACAGACACTAATCCTCCTTGCATATCTCCACCCAGAAACTAGCCATTGAACACACAAATTTACATATCCTCCCCAACAGGGGTTCACAGTATATAAACTCCACACACACTCCTACCCAACCATTCTCTGGAGATGCCAGCCACAGATGCAGGTGAAACATCAGGAATAAACTTTTCCAGAACATGGCTTCAGAGCCTGGAAATAAACCTAGGAAAATCTAAGGCTTACAATTTGTTTTGAGCAATATCAATTTACAAATCTACACTGCATTAAGCAGTTTCAATGTGTGTTAGCTAATTGCCCCTATAAGCCAGGTACTCATTTTCCCACCTACAAAAGGATAGAAGGCTGAGTGAACCTTGGAGCCCTCTGGAATCAAACTTGCAATGTGGTGACTTGCAGTACTCGTATTTAACCACTGCACCACCAGGGGTCCCTGATAAATGAAGTTGTTTGCTGATTGCCTCTCCTTGGCCTCAGCAACAGAAACACTGTACAGTATTTAAAGATCTAATCCTGGTTTGGAGGCCATGTCAAATTCTTGATTTGCTATAACAGACTAACATGGCTGTTCTCCTAGAAACTGGGCTTGTCTAGACGAGAAGATTTAATGTGGATTGCTGCGAATTAATGCACAATCGCAGCAGTGTTCATTTTTCTCCATGTTTTTTTTTGGGGGGCGGGGAGTTCACTGGTATGCAAAGTTATCCATGTTTGTAGTTCACGTGGAGGCGTGCCCACGAATAAAGATGGTGGCCATGATTGAATTATTCATGTTATTATTCTTCAAAAGTTGCCACCAAAGGACAGGGTTTTTTTCACATTAAATCCAAGTTGCAGAAGTGCAGTCTTCCACTTAAAGAAACTGTTTTGTCACCTTACCACTAAAAAAATGCACATGATCACTACTGTGAAACTCAAAAATGGTTGCCAGCAAGCCCACCCCCCAGGCACATCCAACCAATCACCTTTCAACTTCAGTAATGCACTCTGCTGCAAATTGGTTGTCCAAATGAGAAGCAATGCACATTTCTGTGTATTTAAAAAAAAAAAAACCTTTGGGAAAAGCCGCAAATCCTTTTCTCGCGTAGTTTTTGTGGGTTTTAGGCCCTCATTCTTCTGAATACAGTGACTCACTACGGGAGCTCGTTAGGACAAAAAGAATTCTCCTCGCATTCCATCAGGAGTTTTTTCACCATTTAGACAACACCAGGATTATTTTGTTAGTAAATTTCTATTTCAACTATTTCTAATAAACAATTTTAAACAAGAAAATGGGAAACTTGTAGCCTTCTAGATGTTGTTGGGCCAGAACTTTTATCACTCTTCACCTTTAATTGTGCTGGTTGGGGCTGATGGGAGCTGTAGTCAAACAATATGTAGGGGGCCACAAGTAGACTTTTGCCTTAAACAATAGATAAAATAATGCTGGTGGGGACCTGTGGTGGAGGAACTGTCGCATTCAGTGCTCTGCAAACTTACTACAGCCAGGGCATGAGGTGAGGGCAACTTTTTTTCTTTCCCCCTCTTCCTTTTCTTCTTCTCCCCACACATACCATTGACTACAATGAGAGAAAATTAACTATGCCAAATCCAGGGCTGGCACAGTATGACTACCCTTTAAGGATATATTGGGGAAACAAGGAGATCTTGCAGATTCTTGGTCTCTTTTGAAAACAGGTTTCCAACAGATTCCTAGAACTCCCTGTTTTGACCCTCTACCTCATTGGCAGGAGAGTGAGAGGTGGGTGTGTCCACACTACACAGTTAGAGCAGTTTGATACCACCTTAACTACCATAGCTCTGTCCTACAGAATCCTGATATTTGCAGCTTGGATTTATAACATGCACATGGAACATTCCAGTACACTCCCCTGAACTACAGCATTAGACTGCTCTAGCAGAGAATTCTAAGTAACTTGCAAAACCAATAATCCCAGAATTCCATAGGCTGTCATCATGGCTTTTCAAGTGATATCAAAGTCCTATAATTGTGTAGTTTGGATATCCTCCAGCTGAGCTTTCTATTATGGCACCAAAGGAGACTTCCAACAATGGATGTAACACCATGGAAGTGGAGCTTTCTGGAACCACACCAGGTAGACTTCTGCCAATGGATGTGTTATCCCACCTCACCTGTAGACCTCCCTCCCCATTGGTGAAGCAGCATATGTGTACTGCCAGTAGCCCTTCAGCCACCCTCCTAGGGAATACAAGATTGCAGAGGAAGCACTTTACCAGAAGAGGGATCTTTTTCAGTATGGGATTACAAGAGGACTGCCTCTTCTGAGACAAGATTTTCTATCTCTAGTTTTATAATTATATTCAACATATTTAGCTGTTGAGTGATGAACCTGGGATGCCTTTTCAGTTAATTTAAAAGTGATATGATTAACCAATTCATTGATTAATTAACTGAAGTGTATTATTTCCCTTTCTGTAAGATACATTAAAAACATGTGCATTACATATTATATTTTATAAAATTGCCTCATGTCACAAAGAAAAGACAAACCACCCATGCTTTACTCTTAAGTCTTTCCCCCTTTCCTTTCACATTTTTAAATACTTCCTTTAAAGGTTTCTGCAAATTAAAATTTTCATGAATGGATGAACAGAAATAGTACTGTATTGTTCAAGCCCTTTGCCCTTTTCCATTTGCCATGGCAATTAAGTCATCAGCATCTATCAGTCACTGCAAGCCTGTTACAATACAGGGGCACATTTTCTAGCGATAATAACAATAACTATATTGTCAAACAGCAAACCAGAAATTCAACTGTGAGCAAGCCAATAAACACAAATTATTTGTAGGCTTTAACTGACAGGATTCACTCATTCTGAAAAGGGATTAAATTACTGCTGTTCTTATTTGCCTTTTCTCCATTGTTATGAAGACAAGGAGAAGTTAGCCCATATTCTCTGAAACAGGTCCTTCAATTAACTATGAGTTTGCTTAGATGTAACACAAAACTATAGTTTATCATTACACAAATGTGCTTCATACCTTCTGCCCTCATCCAGGATCCTCCAGCATGGATGTTAGAAGTCCAGAAGCTTCTAATCTTACATTAAATTAATCACAGTTTAGCATGTTGTCTGAGCCGTAAACTGTGTTTAATCTTAACAATGGTTAGTTGAAACAACCCAGCTTCCCACACAATAGTTTTGAAGCTGGTTTGCTCCAACTTAAAGTTTAACCACAGTTTATTTGGATTTGGAGAAGACAGCAATTTTTATAATAAAAAAGAGGGGGAGGTGGGGACACTCTAGCAGCACTTTAGAATTAACTTTTTAAATTTTAGCATGAGGTTTCATAGATACCTGAGGTGGTAGACACTTCTTCTTTGTTGACTTTGGTGCTGCCTGGATGGTTTGAGGAAGTAAAGGTCCCATGCCAGATCCCCTGTTCTTCACAGCTATTCTGTTCCTCACTGCTCAGACAGTACCACTCATCCTTCTTTCAGCAGCCTGATTTCAACATTCACAGCTCCTGACTCTACAGATTCACTCCACAGGATACCAACAACACTTTCTCCTCATCCACTTCAAATACCTCTCTTTCTCCCTTGTCCAAAAACCCAGTCTTCTACACACGCACTCTCTCTGGCTTTTCTTCGCAAACTAAGATTCAGGAAGGATTCATCCTGCACTTTCTGCAAGCTCGCTGATGACTGAAAAGGCCAATCCAAGATAAACAAGTCCGGTTGCAGAAAGCACAGCAGAGGGTCTCCTTGGGTGATGTTTCCGAGTTGTGATTCTTTCTGCGTTGTCGTTTCTCTTCAAGACTTGTTTGGCATGAATTCTCAAATAAGGCATTGTGGATAGTGCGTCTCCATGCCTCCTGTTGTGAGGCCAGGGTGGACCATTACTGGTGATTAATTTGGCTGAGCCTGAGATGTTGTTTCAGGGAATCCTTGTATCGCTTTTTTGGAGCGCCCCTCTTATGCTGACCCGTGGCGAGTTCACCGTAGAGTACTATTTTGGGGAGGTGGTGTTCCTCCATCCTAGAAATGTGTCCTGCCCAGCGCAGCTGTGTTCTCAATATCATGGATTCAATGCTGGTGGTCCCTGCTTGCTCAAGGACAGCAACATTTGTCACATAGTCAGTCCAGTGTATATTTAGGATTGTATGTATACAGCGCTGATGAAAACGTTCAAGGAGTCGTAAATGTTGGTGATAGGTGACCCATGTTTCAGATCCATAAAGGAGAATAGACAGTACAATGGCTCTATACACACTGATTTGTGTGCTTCACCTCAGGTGTTTGTTACTCCAGACTCTTTTGTGAAGTCTTCCAAATGCACTATATGCCTTTGCTAATCTGTGATCAATCTCTTTGTCAATCTTGGCATCTGAGGATATGATGCTTCCCAGGTAGGTGAACTGCTGAACGGACTTAAGCACAGATTTGCCTACAGCAATGTGAGGATGGTGGTGTTCGTCCTGTGGTGCAGGCTGGTAGAGAACTTCCGTTTTCTTCAGGTTGACTTCCAGGCCCAACAGCTCTGCAGCTGGTTGCAAAGCAGGATGTTAGATGTTGCAGAGCTGCTTCTGTGTGGGCAACAAGGGCAGCATCATCAGCAAAGAGCTGCTCTTCGCCGATGCTGCTGCCCTTGTTGCCCACACAGAAGCAGCTCTGCAGCACCTAACGTCCTGCTTTGCAACAGCTGCAGAGCTGTTTGGGCTAGAAGTCAACCTGAAGAAAATAGAAGTTCTCTACCAGCCTGCACCACAGGACGAACACCCCCATCCCCACATTGCCGTCGGCAAATCTGTGCTCAAGTCCGTTCAGCAGTTCACCTACCTGGGAAGCATCATCTCCTCAGATGCCAAGACTGACAAAGAGATCGATCACAGATTAGCAAAGGCATATAGTGCATTTGGAAGACTTCACAAAAGAGTCTGGAGCAATAAACACCTGAGGTGAAGCACAAAAATCAGTGTGTATAGAGCCATTGTACTGTCTATTCTCCTTTATGGATCTGAAACATGGGTCACCTATCGCCACCACCTACGACTCCTCGAGCGCTTTCATCAGCGCTGTCTACACACAATCCTAAATATACACTGGACTGACTATGTGACGAATGTTGCTGTCCTTGAGCAAGCAGGGATCACCAGCATTGAGGCCATGATATTGAAAACACAGCTGCGCTGGGCAGGGCACGTTTCTAGGATGGAGGACCATCGCCTCCCAAAAATAGTACTCTACGGTGAACTCACCATGGGTCAGCGTAAGAGGGGCGCTCCAAAAAAGTGATACAAAGACTCCCTGAAACAACATCTCAGGCTCAGCCAAATTGATCACCAACAGTGGTCCGCCCTGGCCTCACATCGGGAGGCATGGAGACGCATTATCCACAATGCTGCAGCCTTACTTGAGAACTCACGACGAGCAAGTCTTGAAGAGAAACGACAACGCAGAAAGAATCACAACCCAAAAACATCACCCAAGGAGACCTTCTGCTGTGCTTTTTGCAACCGGACTTGTCTATCTCGGATTGGCCTTTTTAGTCATCAGCGCGCTTGCAGAAAGCGCGGGATGAGTCCTTCCTGAATCTTCGTTTGCGAAGAAAAACCAGAGAGTGGTAAGATCATTCCTCAGGGAGGCTACCACTTCAGGAGAGGCCTGTCTCTGCATTGCTGCCAAACAGAAATCTACAGACTGCAAATCCACACTATACAAATTATCCCATTTGAACCTGGATTATTTGCCATGGCTCCTTCCTATTGAACCCTGGGACTGGTAGTTTTACAAGGTCTTTAGCCTCCTTTGCCAAAGAGTGCTGGTGCCTCACCAAACTACAAATCCCATGATTCCATAGGAAGGAATCATGGCAACCCAGTTTCAAACTGGATTATTTGTGTAGTGTGGAAATGGGTAACAGACCCTCCCCTGAAGATTGCAATGGGAATCTGGGCAGTTGGTACAGAAGGAGGTGTTCCTTGAGTCACCTGTTCCACCTGAGCTGCATACTGTAAAGCTTTCTCTAGCCAATGCCTTTAACCTACCTTCCTAGTAGATTGCCAGCCAGGGTACACCCTTTAGTGCAAGTGAAATTTATTTGTGGTTATTTATTTATTTTAAATAAAATATTTCTATCCCTCACCCTATATCTCAGGGTGGCCCAAAATCAAATCAAAAGTTCAACACTAACCAACATTTCTTTCCCCCAAGGGAAGCCCCACACAGTGTGTCCATAATCTATTTCAGGAGAAACAATGATAATAATTTAACATGTAAAATACAGTACCTATTCAGACCAAATCACCACCACCATCCTTGAATTATCATGCAGATCTCCTTTGACTCCCTTTCCCCTGATTCTCCTCTCTTCTGTATCTAAAAGTAGTTAATATGCCTGAAGGAGCCAGCATGGTGTCGTGGTTTGAGTGCTGGACTATAACTCTGGGGCCCATGATTTGAATCCCTACTCAGCCACGGAAACCCCCTTGGTGACTTTGGGCAAGTCACACACTCTCAGCCTCAGAAAACCCCATGATAGGTTTGCCTTAGGGTCACCATGATTTGGAAATGACTTGAAGGCATACAACAACAATGCCTTGAAGTCAGGGCCTGTGTTTTATTTTTATGTACCATGCCTGGTAGCAGCATAATACCCGTATACTGAATTTTAACAGCTATAAGCTGCTTTGGGAAACAGTTTTTGTCTGAAGAGTGGGGTACAAATGCAATATGATATTGAGAACACAGCTGCACTGGGCAGGGCACGTTTCTAGGATGGAGGACCATCACATCCCAAAAATAGTACTTTACGGTGAACTCGCCAAGGGTCAGCATAAGAGGGGCGCTCCAAAAAAGTGATACAAGGACTCCCTGAAACAACATCTCAGGCTTGGCCAAATTGATCACCAACAATGGTCTGCCATGGCTTCACATTGGGAGACATGGAGACGCACTATCCACAATGCTGCAGCCCTATTTGAGAACTCACACCGAACAAGTCTTGAAGAGAAACAACAATGCAAAAAGAATCACAACCTGGAAACATCACCCAAGGAAACCTTCTGCTGTGCTTTCTGCAACCGGACTTGTTTATCTCGGATTGGCCTTTTTAGTCATCAGCACACTTGCAGAAAGTGCAGGATGAGTCCTTCCTGAATCTTCGTTTGTGAAGAAAAGCCAGAGAGAGATGGGGGGTGGTACAAATGCAATATTTAACAAGTTAGCACTCATGAAGATGTAGAGATAGATTAACTATGGGCAAATCTCTCCCACAGTAGCTTCTCAGTATAAGGTGTACATCTTGACCTATATTTTGATTTTTTGGTCTCACTTAAGTCCCAAATTGAAGGACCCATGCCACATTCCGAGTTTCTTGTACCATTTACCACATCCTATTAAGTTTTTGTGGCAGTATGAGGATTGTTCATAGATGCATCCCTTGGTCTTCTTAAATGTGGTTTGTTTGTTGCTTTTATTTTTACTTGCAAAAGTCATACTTTCCTGCCTAGCTGAGATTTAAGTAGTAACCTCTACTTACCTGAGCCTTATGTACAGTAGGACCCCCTTATCCACTGATTCATTATCCACTGATTCAGTTATCCACAGGACACAAAACAGCACACCTACCATAGAGTCTTCCTAGAAAATATGTCCTCTCTAACCATTTCCTAGGTCCTCCAAGGCAACCCTATAGCATTTTAAACTGGAAGTCCCATTATTTTCAATGGCGTTCACTATTATCCACAGTTTTTGGTATCTATGGGGCCACCCCAGAACCAATCCCCAGTGGATATAGGGATCCTGCAGTATGCTGGATGGTGGTTGGGGTTAAATCATGAAGTATGTTAACCACAGTCTAGAACACGGAAACCATGGGGAACCTGAGGCCTACAGGCCTCATCCAGTCCATGTGATTCCTCAATTAGGCCCATTAATCTTCCTGCATGGGAACACCCATTACCCATACCCTGTCACTTCTCTTCCCAAACTTCCTGAAGACTTTCCTTATGACTAGCTTTCTCCAATTGAGAAGGGCTAGTGGCAAGCAAAGACATCTAGATTCAGGCTGCACTTTGAGTGTGACTCCTTGAGGCATCAACTGAGTTTGCTGTGGGTGTTGCCTGATCCCCAGCTGCCCTGATCAGGTAAGGCAAGGGATAGTTGCCTGTGTGTGATTTGGGTCCCTTTCACACTACACAATTATAGCACTATTATTCCACTTCAAATGCAATGGCTGCATCCTATGAAATCCTGGGGTTTAGGGAGGGATATTTAGAATTCTCAGCCAAACAGCTCCAGTATATCACCAAACCATGAACCCCAGGTTTCCACAAGATGTTTCATAGCAGTTAAAGTGTGAAAGGGTCACGGGTCTGTGTATGAGTGCATCCATGTGTGAAAAAGAGGGACGGAGAATTTCTGACTGTGCACACTATCAGGGTAATATTGCTTTAAGTGCAAAAAAGAAAAACGTTGAAGCAACAGACCACACTAGCACAGCTGAAGTGGGTTTGTATCACAGCTTGTTTATACTGAAACTGAAGATAAAGACCTCCAGCTATCTTTGGATGAACCTCGCTGCCTGTAAGTCTTTTGTGTGTGAAAGTGGGTCAGAGCAATGAAATGGCTGCTAGCTGAAGCCTTTGTTTTTGTGCCCTTTCTGCTGCACCATTCTGCTGTTTGGCTACTCCTGGGTTAGTTGATCCCCAGGCTGTGCCAGGCGCCTCTCAGTGAGCCTATACTGAGTGGACACACACATGGATGTGGCCCTGCTCACTTAGGTCCATGGCACTGCTCATTGCTGGCATGAAGCCCCTGACATGCTTACTCAGAATCATTTGGGTCAAAGGAGGACTCTCCACTGCTGCTGTAGAGCTGTAACGTTCACTATAATCATATTAATACAGGCTTTGTTTCCCCCCCTCCATATTTAGACATAGTTTATTGTGTGTGTGTCACATAGGTGTTTTTGCCTAGCTTAATAAATAGTTTATTTCTTTTCTTATTTATGGACTGATGTTTTGACTAGTTCTGTTTGTTTCCATCTAATTATCTGCAGCTGTAGAACAGTGAAATCATATTAATCTTCTAAGAGCTTGATCAGACCTTTATATAATTTTTCCAGCTCTTGCTTTAGATGTCTGTCTAAAGCAAAGGGATCTTGTAGCACCTTTGAGACCAAGGGCTTGTCTAGATGGGCTATTTACCCCATTTTGCCCCTGTCTTGAAGCCCTCCTGTCCAAATGACACTGGGCTTTTGCCCTGTTTCACCCCAGGCAGTCCTGATGACACCCATGGCAAAGACAGGGGAAAGACATGCTACAACTTCTTTCTCTCGGTCTCAAAGGTGCTACAAGATCCCAGTGCATACTGATATTCTAGTCCAGTGGTACTTAGCCTGTGGCCTGGAGACCCCCCAGGTGTCTGTGATGTCCTCACAGAGGGTCTGTGAAGGCTTGAAGGCTGCTTGGCCCACCTCCTGCCTGCAGTGCAGTGGCCACGTGACAGGCGCAAAGGCAAGTTGGCTGGCTTGGCCTCCACATTGCCATTTAATCCTTTCCAGCCACAAACTTGTAGGAAGAAGCAGGAGAAAAGTCTTCCCTTCCCCTCCAGTGCCTCTGAGGGAAGGTTTAATGGGTGGTGAAATTGCATTATTATTATCAGGTATTATTCTTATTATTAGGTTTTTAAATCTTGATTTAAGTCTTGGGGGTCTACGACAACAAAAGCTATTTAAAGGGGATCCCTGGTAAAGAAAAGGTTAAGAGCCACTGTTCTAGTCCAACATGGCTATGTCTTTGTACCTTTCATGGTTGTATTAAAATGAACCTCCATAGATTGTTTATTGATTTTTCTAAGCACTTGGCTGTCTGTTGTATTTTTTATGTCTTGCCTAATTATGCTTAAATGTTTTATTAAAGTCATTATCATATCGGTTGGTTAGTAAGGAGTATCATATTTTATAACTGTGCAACCACAAAAGTAAATAGGCAACAAGAATGCAGAACACTGGAAATAAACTGTTTGTAGGTATACTTCTGTGACAGTCCTCCTTTTTTGTTGCCTTTGCTTTCATAACACTTTAATCTTTAAACTTCCCCATCAAGATAAGGAGACCCATTATATATAGGTCAAGGCATTTTTATTTGCTCAGGAATTTTAAACAATGCCATCTCAGTATTCCTTTTAGTTTTGCTTCCTCTGAGCTCTGAGGATGGTTCCAAGTGGAGGGCTTCTAGTGCTACAAATCAAAACATATTGCCCAGATATTCCATGTTTTCCTCCTTAATTAATTTCCTGTGAAAAGAAAAAAAATTGATGGCAGAAATGATGGGAAAATCTGGAGGGTTACAAACAGAAGGCAATGATGTAGCCCTCACCTGGAATACTGTGTCCAGTTCTGGGCACCACAATTCAGGAAGGATATTGAGAAGCTGGAACATGTCCAGAGGAGGGCGACTAGGATGGTGGGAGGTCTGGAAGCCATTATGCCCTATGAGGAGCAGCTTTGGGAACTGGGCATGTTTAGTCTGGAGAAGAGAAGGTTGAGAGGGGACATGATAGCCATGTTTAAATATTTGAAGGATATCATACTGAGGTTGGAGCAAGCTTGTTTTCTGCTGCTCCAGAGACTAGGACACAGAGCATTAGGTTCAAACTACAGGAAAAGAGATTCCACCTAAACATTAGGAAGAACTTCCTGACAGTAAGAACTATTCGGAAGTGGAATACACTGCCTCATAGTGTGGTGGAGTCTCCTTCTTTGGGGGCTTTTAAGCAGAGGCTGGATGGCTATCGGGAATGATTTGATTGTATATTCCTGCATGGCAGAGGGTTGGACTGGATGGCCCTTGTGGTCTCTTCCAACTCTATGATTCTATGAAAAATTTGTTCTATGTTTGGATCCTCCCATAAACTTGTATAGATAAGTCAAGACAAATGCAAATGAAAACCTTGACTGCTGACCATTATTGTTTTTATCACATTGTATTTTACATGATTTTTAAAAAAAATACCAGACAGTATCTGATAGGATAAAGAGGAGCAGATAATTTAAATTAAATTAATTGTTACCATTTTAAAAAATAGGCATTGGCCAGGCAAGTGATCCCCTCAACAATAAGATACTTTATGCTTATTTTTCTCCAACAGCAGTCCTGGTTTAACCCAGGACAATCATACAATTCAGGGCCTTTTCACTCTACCCAATTATAGTACTACTAGCTAGACCTGGCGTACCATATGCTGTTGAACCCCCCCCCCCAAAAAGCCCGGTAGACCTCATGACAGCCCTTTAAGGTAGGCCAGTGGGTTTTTTAATTCCTCTTCCCCCTTCTCAGCATTCCACACATTTCCCGGAATTGCTGAGGGTGACTCGCTCTTGAGTGGCAGGAATCTGGGCCACAGACTGAGAGGCAGGAGTGGATTGTGAGGTGGAGAGGGAATTTTCCTGTGGGTGGTGATTAGTTGGGTTGGTTCCTGAGCAGCCAATCAGCACACTGGCAAAGGCCACGTGCCCAAGAGAATGATAGATAGATAGATAGATAGATAGATAGATAGATAATTCCTCTTTAATTGCCATTGTTGCATCCTTTAGAATCTTTCATCTTTGGATTTTCACTTTAAGGAGGCATGTTTAGAATTCTTAGCCAGAGAGCTTTATTGCCTTACCAGTCTATATATCCCAGGATTCTAGAGAGTATAGTTATGGCAATTAAAGTGGAAGCATAGTGATATAGTGTGGTATGGAACTAGTGTGGAAGAGCCCCCAAAACCATGAATATCAGGGAGAAGAGTGGAACATATGTCCTTTCCATCTGACATGTACTTTTCTATGCCCTAAACAAAGGGGAGTATTCATTTGTACGGTTTCCTGCAGCTGCCGTCTGGATTGCTAAATCAGCCACCCATCTATGCACATTTTTTTAACAACATAGTTAACCACCAGTGCACTTTTTTTTTTTTTGCCTTTTATATGAGACTGACATAAGAGAGCCAGTGTGGTGTAGTGGTTTGAGCATTGGACCACAACTCTAGAGCCCAGGGTTCAAATCCCCGCTCAGCCATGAAAACCCACTGGGTGACCTTGGGAAAGTCACTCTCATCCTCAGAAGAAGGCAAAGGCAAGCCCTCTCTGAACAAATCTTGCCAAGAAAACTCTGTGATAGGTTTGCCTTAGGGTCACCATAAGTCAGAAACAACTTGAAGGCACACAATGACAACTCACATAATTCTAGCTGACATGAGTCTAGCTGACATAAATCAATCATTTAAAGTGGCAACATTTGGAACACTCAGAAAACAGATGGGGAGCAAATCATTCTCTCCAGGTATTCTACACAAAAAAATGAAAGCAAAAAGCAAACACTGTAATGCCAAGACACCTTGTATACTGTATTCCAAAAATAAAGTTTTAAATGGAGACACCCGTTTTTCAGCTGCTGAGTCTGAGTGTGTATGATTGACAGAATGAAATAAACGAGGAGGAGGTGCACCAGAAAACTAGTATGTAGCCAATGTAATACCAATTTTTATAAAAGGAATCCAGAGGATCTTGAAATTGCCAGTAGGTATCTTTCACACCTCTCCGTTCCAGCACTTTGATAACATGTTAATTGCCATGGCTGCAGCCTGTGGAATCCTAGGATTTGTAGTTTGGTGAGGCACTAGGGCTCTCTAACTACCTCACAAAACTACAAATCCCAGGATTCTGTAGGATGGAACCATGGCACTAAAAGTGAGATCGAACTGCTATAATTATGTAGAGGAGTGGTTCTCAACCTGTGGTTCCCAGGAGCCCTCCGAGGTCTCACCTTGACAGCCAGGTGGTCCTCCCAGTCGTTAGTGAGGCTGTGAGTTCAATCCTACAGCCTCACTAATGACTGGGAGGACCACCTGGCTGTCAAGGTGAGACTTCAGAGGTCTCCTCGGAACTGTAGTCCAACAACATCTGGGGACCCACAGGTTGAAAACCACTGGTGTAGAGTGACAGCGACCTTAATGTTTGTTCAAAGTCAATGAATCCTAGAGCAAATCAAGGCTGAACTCTCCCTTAAAGCCAAGATGAATAAACTGAGACCATCATACTTTGGCCATATCATGAGAAGACATGACTCACTAGAAAAGGCAATAATGCTTGGCAATGTAGTAGGCAGCAGGAAAAGAGGAAGACCGCACTCCAGATGGATAGACTCAATCAAGGAAGCCACAATCCTGAGTCTTAAAGACCTGAGCAGGACTGTTGAAAATAGGGTAATTTGGAGGTCTCTTGTTGATAGGATTGCCATAAATTGTTTTTAAAAAGCCAGCTTGACAGCTGTTAACAATAACAACTTGTATTCTGACCTGTTTTGTATCATGCATTGAGTAGGAAGCCTGTAAGGAGATTTTCAGACTGGGCCAAAAAAAGTCCCTGTCTCGCAATCTCCTCTCCCGACCCTCTCCCATCCCCGTCACGGCATGGAAACAAAAGGTTTCATACCTACCTTTTAGTGTGATATTCCCTCCACCACCACCCCAGCAGCCCTGGAGTGAATGGAACTCAAACGGAGCCCCATTCGCTTCCTGGTATGGAAATCCTGGCTGTTCTTGCAAGAGGACAATTGCATGGGAAATTCAAAAGTAAAAAGGAAAATACATGTCAAAAAGTTAAACAAAGCACCTAAACACACTTTAAAAATTACAAATAACCCAGGGAGGGTACAAAAAAGTGTATCACTTATCTCATTGTCCTGATCCCACCCAGAAGTGTTCTGGTACAGACCTCCCACTGACGCTGGCATTGTGCCAGCATAACAGGGCACCTTTTCACAAGCACAACCTTCCGTCATAGAAACAGAACAGGGGATCTATTCACAGCTTAGCCCATGAATAAAAAGGTGCACTGGGGGAATGGAAGCAGCACAGGAGCATAATGAGACGGGAACGTCGTCTGAAATTCACGCCCTTATGATCTCCTGGCATTCGTGTAATGCCATATTTAGCCCATCTGATAATCTCCTCAGTCTCTCTTTAATAAGCAACTCTTTTTAACGGACATTAAAATAGCAAACGTTCCTATGTAAGCAATTTTTAAGTGATGCACATTAGGGCAAAAATCCTTAATGCATTAACTAGGGGGATGTGAGCTCTCAGTAAGTAATAAGGAGAAGGATCTTGGGACTGTTGGAATGCTCAGTTAAATGCTTGCAGCCCTTTTTAAATGCGGAAGGAGGAGACAAACAAGATATCATAAAATAGAGGCATGTAAAAGTATCTGTGGTGTGAAGAAAGTGGATAGGGTAAAATTGTTCTTCTTACATTTTAAAACCCACGATCATCAAATGAAGCTGAATGAAGGAAAATTGAGTACAGAAAAACTGAAGTATCTCTTCACACAACAGATGGATTTTAAAGCACTTCAGTTATCATTTGGGAATAACTTCTTGCTTCAGTTAATGCTAATTACAATTGTGTACAAGTTACTCTTTTTCTGGATTAAATGCAACATTCAAATTACATGGGGAAAACAGTCCCCTTAGCTATTGTTTTAAGAAAGTTAAACGGCAAGGCAAAGAGTAGTTTAGCTAAGGTTTTGTGGGAACGTGTCTGGGGATAAAGTTTTTAGATTTCATTAAGCCTCTCTCTACCCCCCCACCCTTACACTATAATTCATGATCAGTTTAAATGTATTGTGTTCAATTGCACAATATAGGACTTTATCAAACACAATAAATATGGTGTCATAATGATGCCACATAAACACGAAGGGGTGCACATATCAAACAACGTTGCCCTTTCACATTTATGTCCTGTCAAAATCCTGTACCTTTTTACTGACAGGTGAAGCCATCAATAGATCCCTTGTGTGATGCTTTAGTGCTGGCATTGCCGGCATGCAAAACCTTGGGCCATTTAAATCTCGTCATTGCAGTGAGAATGGAAGGTCTGGTGTGAACACCTCTGGGTGAGTTCGGGACATCCAGGTAAGTTTCGCTCTTTTTATAACCCTCCCTAGGTTACTCGGGACTTCTAAAGTGTGTTTAGGTGCTTTTAAAAATTTTAATGTGTTAATTTTGTTTTTATTTTTGAATTTCCTACACAACAAAGTGTATATGTTTATATGCCTTCAAGTTGCATGTTGACTTATAGTGACCCCATGAATTTCATAGGGTTTTCTTGAGCAAGTAATACTCATGTTACCTGGCCTTACACTTGTCCATTCAGTATAGGCCCACTGAGAGACACCTGGCACAGCCTGGGGACAAACTAACCAAGGAGTAGCCAAACAGCAGAACTGTGCAGCAGAAAGGGCACAAAAACAAAGGCTTCAGCTAGCAGCCATTTCACTGCTCTGACCCACTTTCACACACAAGAAAGACTTACAGACAGTGAGGTTCATCCAAAGATATCTGGAGGCATTTATCTTCAGTTGCAGTATGAACAAACACAGTATATACACAACAAACCTCAGTAACAAACTCAACAACAATAACTCCAACATCCACCACCACTCCTCCTTCTCCACAACGCCAACCCACACACAATGCATCTTGTGCTTTGACTATATAGGAGTGTTTGATTGTTAGTCTTCTTCCTAGCCACAGCTGTGATACCAACCCACTTCAGATGTCCTAGTCTGTGGTCTGTTGCTGCAACATTTTTCCTTTTGCACTTAAAGCTATATTACCTTGACAATCCCCTCCAAAATGTTGCAACTGACCATATACATTACATATTTACATTACATACATGTAGTTGTACACAGTTTACATTATCTTTGGTACATGTTATTAACCCAAGCATTGTCACATTTTTTTTGGTGTTTCTGACATGTTAATGCTTTCGTAAAGACGTCAGCAATATTCTGTTCAGACATACTGTGATACAGCTCGGAGGTTCTTCTGGCTCCTGAGAACTCCTAAGCTGCCCTTACCACTGCCACTTTGTGATGCAGCTTTTCCTTGGTGTGTGCTCGTGCACCTGCCTCTGAGGACTTTCTGCCTTAGTGAGACGCAGTCTGGGGTGGTCCTCTGCCTGGGAATTCCCTTTTTTGGTGCCTCCTTTGATCTAGCTGCCACCACCCTTTGAATTCTACACCCTCTTACAACACAGTCCAAAGGGAGACTGTGGGGTTTCCTTTTCTACTCCCTGCCACTTGCAGAGATTTAACTCCCCCTCCCTTCTACCCCAAAGAGGAGAGATATGATCGAGCAAAACAAGGCACATGTACGCATCAGCTTAAGAAAGATTAGAAAAAGCTTATTTATTCTAAGCAGAGTTCATACATGCAAATAGTTCTCATGGAAGGCTCCTCCCTCCCAGGTACATTCTTAGAAGTTACAGATACAGTTAAACATTCATTTAAGCATTCAGCCAAGTGGGAAAATAAACGTAATTCCCTAACACAATCTAGCTAATACATTTCCTGATCTACTCACTGCCCATGAAGTTCAGTTTGCTGGATTCGGAGGAGGCTGTGAGCCACGTGTCTGTGTTCAGACCAGTTTCAAACAGCCTTCCTCCAGCCAACATGAGGTCCCCCCAATCTCAGGACCTCTCCTTTGTTCTTCTCCCTGCCTCTTGGCCCAAGGCAGTATTTATTACCTCTTCTCCAAAGCACCTTGAAGGTTTGCTCCTCTGGAATCTTTGATTGGTCAGTGTCCCTTGTGAACTATGACATCTTGTGATGATGCTAACCCTAAAGGCGTCACCTTTTCCAGACCTTAGTTAACCCTTTGTTTACCTGATTGCGGAGCTGGCAGATAATGGGAAATGGGGTCTTCCCATTATCACACATACAATAATGTAACTTTATGATACCTTCCTGTACAAGATGTCTAACATTTACATAACGGTCTCCTATGTATTTAGTCCTACTCTTTAGGTTCTCAGTTTCTGCCTTTGCAATGCACATTTGGGAGTCTTCATTAACTTTGATTGGTCCCTCACACTTTTCTCCCAGATCATTTAACAACACCCCCTGCCTCTAATAATTCATAATCTGGCAATATTGGACATTCCCACAAGACCTGGGTAGACCAGGGCGAATCAAAATCGGGTTCAAGTGGAGGTCACCCAGGACCTAATGAAGATGTCTCTTGGAAATTCCCAGCAAACATGACCAAGATGGAATTAAATGGAGCCCCTCAAGAGTATGTTAATCAATGTGGAATGTGATAATCCCCTCTTAGCAGTGAGACATACTCCAAAAACAAACCATGACTGGAACACCCATTATCCCCTCCAAATCTCTGCAAATGTCTTCCTTCACACTTTTCCTCTTCCACAATAAGGAGGCTTCCATAAACCCATAAACCTTAGTGTCCTAACCATTAGTGGCAATTAACGGAGTTGGAGGTTCCATTGTTTAACTGTGGGAAACTCATCTAAGCATCATCCCAGCTGGGTACTCAGTTAGTGAGCAGGTAAGGAAAAGTGGGCGGAGAGGCGGAGTGGCTCTGGTTCATAAAAGCAATCTAACCTTAACCAGGAAGCCTATCCGGAACACAGTCCACATCGAGTGTATGTATCTAAGCCTGAGGACCAGGGATAGTTTAGGGATTCTGTTAGTCTCCCCGTTGTCTAACAGACTCCATAACCAAGCTGACACAGCTGGTCTCAGAGTTGCTGCTGGAGTCACCCAGACTTTTAGTTTTGGGCGATTTCAACATCCCACTTGAGACCAGCTTGCTAAATCTGACTGGTGCAGCTTGGGAGTTCATGGAATCCATGACAAACATGGGTCTATCCCAATTGGTTGTTGGGCCTACTCACTGTGCAGGTCATACCCTCGATGCGGCCTTTACGGAACAGGAATATCCATGGGCGGAGGTTATTAAAGCCTCTGCATTGTCATGGACAGATCATTTCCTGGTCAAGATGGAGCTAAGAGCCACTGTATGCCCCACCGGGGGTGGCGGACCCATAAGAATGGTCCGCCCTCGAAGGCTAATGGAACCAATAGGATTCCAGAAAGCCTTGGAGGGCTTGATGGTTGGTAATGCCAGTGATTCTGCCGAAGCTTTGGTTAATATTTGGAACACCGACCTTACCAAGGCTATCGACATAATCGCTTCCAAACGTCCTTTCCAGCCTGCTCCTAACCGTAAGCCCTGGTATTCAGAGGAGCTTAGGAAGATGAAGCAGGCTGGACAACGACTAGAGTGCACCTGGCAGAAGACTCGACTCTTATCTGACAAGACTCGTCATAACAATTTCCTTGATTCCTATCGAGAGGCGATACGTGCAGTGCAGAAATCTTTCTCCTCTGCATGTATTGTGTCTGCAGAGTCCCGTCCAGTGGAACTGTTTAGGGTGGTGGGGGAGCTGACGCAGGTTCCACCTGCATAGAACCCTTTACTTAACCTGACAATGGCCTGCTGTGATGCATTCAACAGCCACTTTGCAGATAAAATCTCTTGGATAAGAGCCGACTTAGATGCCAGTGTTATGACAGAATCTATAGACAAGTTGTCCAGCAACTCCGTTGATGAAATTTTATTGCGTCAGCTTCAATCTGTGAGTACCGATGACATGGACAAGCTCCTTGGTAGAGTGAGGAAGACAACCTGTCCACTCGATCTTTGTCCATCATGGCTGGCCACCCAAGGGGGTGACGCATTGAGAGTATTCCTTAGGGACATTATCAATGCGTCTTTCAGGGAGGGGTCCATTCCATCTTGTCTGAAGGAAGGCGGTTAAGACGCTCCTGAAAAAGCTTTCCCTGGACCCCTTGGACAGGAATAACTATAGGCCAGTCTCCTTGCTCCCTTTTTAAAGCAAGATGATAGAGAGGGTGATCGCTTCCCAACTCCAAGCTGTCTTGGATGAAACTGATAATCTAGATCCATTTCAAACTGGTTTTAGGACAAGATATGGAGTTGAGACTGCCATGATTGCTCTGGCTGATGACCTTCGCTTGGGTATCGACAGGGGTAGTGTGACCCTGTTGGTGCTCTTGGACCTCTCAGCGGCCTTTGATACAATAGACCATTCCATCCTCTTGGATCACCTGAGAGGGTTAGGAATAGGAGGCACTGCCTTGTGGTGGTTCCGTTCCTTCCTCTCAGGTAGATCCCAGAGGGTGAGGCTCAGGGACAGTTGCTCTACTAGAATAGAGCTTAATTGTGGCATCCCTCAAGGCACCATCCTGTCCCCAATGCTATTTAACATCTATATGAAGCTGCTGGGAGAGGTAATTCAGAGGCATGGAGTGCGGTGTCATCAGTATGCTGATGACACCCAGGTATATTTCTCCATGTTTTGGTCATCAGCTTCGACTTCAGATGGCATCTCTCCTCTCAGTTATTGTCTTAGGGCAGTAATGGACTGGATGAGGAAAAACAAACTGAGACTGAATCCAGATAAAACGGAGGTACTAACAGTTGCAGGCCCGAAACCAGGTCTGGGAATACAACTTCCAATCCTGGATGGAATCACACTCTCCTCCAAGGACTGTGTCCGCAGTCTGGGGGTGCTCTTGGACCCGTCGCTCCAGAGTCTAATCAGGTAAATGCGACGGTCAGGAGTGCCTGTTATCAACTTTGGCTGATACGCCAGCTGCCCTTTCCTGGAAATCAGGGACCTCGAAACTGTAGTACATGTGCTGGTAACTTCTCATCTCAACTTCTGTAATGCGCTCTACATGGGGCTACCCTTGTGCTTGACTCAGAAACTTCAACTAGTTCAGACATGGCAGCCAGTTTGATTTCTGGCGTTTCCAGAAGAGAGCATATAACACCTGTGTTAAAAGCTCTCCGCTGGCTGCCTATTAGTTTCCGGGCACAGTACAAGGTGTTGGTTATGACCTTTAAAGCCCTACATGGCTTGAGTCCAACATATCTCCGGGACCACCTCCTTCCGTACGACCCTCCCTGCACACTTCGGTCCTCTGGGAGGAATCTGTTACAACCTATGAAAACAAGGCTGCCAGTGACCTCCCAGAGGGCCTTCTCTTCTGCCACTCCCAGATTATGGAATGGCCTGCCGGACGAGATCCGTCTTATTACCACCTTAGACAGCTTCAAAAAAGCTGTCAAGACAGATCTTTTCCGGCAGGCCTTTCCCGAATAGCTATCCCGGCCTGAAGATTTGGCTGCCTTTTCCCTTAAGCGGCCACTGGATTATTTCATTTTTTTCTCTTTTTAATTATTGTACGTTTTTAATGTGTTTAATTTAATATTGTTTTAAGGTGTGGGTGGGTTAAGGTATTAATGTAATTATGGGATTTTTATGATGTAAGCCACCCCAATTACATTGCAGAGAGGCGGGATAGAAATAAATTTTATTATTGTTATTGTTATTGTCATACACCCAAAGCACCTCTTCAGGTACAAAACTGGCTATAAATATTAACCCCAACCCCAAATAATAGCCATGTTTGCACAGTTCTTCTCATACCATCACTCTGCCAGACTTCTGTGGCACCTGTCAGACTGCTGCTGCACAAACATCTGCTCTTTGGACAGGTATTTATAGCCCATTTCCCTGAATCTATTCCTCTATCTAAGTCTTTCTGCCTTAATTCTTCGGTAGCCTTGTGCAGTCTCTTGTGAGCGTGAGTTCATGTGTGACTGCTTAAGTGTTTACTTTCCAATAAAAAACATTCTTATTTACATTAAATGCAGAGTCTCTGCAGTGAGTACTGGTATACACAGTTGAAAAGATCCCACCAGTTGCTGGTTCTTTTGCAGACATACCTTTGAGCTAATTAAAATTCTCCAATTTAATATCCTATTTTTGTGTCACAAGTGGGTCCCACGGGCCCCCAACAATTCGGGTAACACTCCTAGGTGGTTCACTATTGCCTCTCTCTAAAATATTAGCCTACAGCATCTGGTATTTTTGGGTGACCTCACTTCCAAGTACTAACCAGGCTAGACTCTGCTTGGAGCCCTTTCACACCACACAGTTATAGCACTATGATTCCACTTTAACTGCCATGGTTCTGTGCTATAGAATTAGGAGATTTGTAGTTCAGAAAGTGATGCTTATATCTGATGAGGCTCTAGTGCTTCATCAAACTACAAACCACAGGATTCTGCAGGATACAGCCATGGTATTTAAAGTGGAATCTAGTGCTATAAGTGTGTAACATGAAAGGGCACATAAACAACCCTGGATTTGTTGTTATTTGCCATCATGTCAGCTTCAACTTAAGGAAACCCTATGCATGAGAGACCTCCAAGAGCCCATATCATCAACAGCCCTGCTCAGGTCTTGCAGGCTTGTGGATATAGCTTCCTTGACTGAATCAATCTCTAATGTGTCAGGGATGATGGGAGTTGTAGCTTTTCACCTCTGGCTCAAACTCACCACCTTGTTATGCAGCAGAGCCAACCAGCTTAGATCAGTGGTTAATGCTTTCCTCCAAAGCAGCAGAGTTTCAGAGAATAGGCTGAAGATCCTGACAAACTCTCCAAGCCTTCTCACTCTTCTCCAGGTGTCTCCAAAATGTCTCCAGGATTCACTCAGGCAACTCAGTAGTTTTATATAAAACCTACTTTATTCTTCTATATAAATATACTATATGGTCAACAAATCACAATCTCTACACACTACTCCACAATATCTCCAAACTACACCACCTCTACTCCACCACAATACATTGGCAAACATTGCAGTTTTATAGCCATTGTTTATCACCACCCACTAGTTAGTTTCCACCCAGTGGGTGTGTACTTCCATTCTGATTGGTCCACATAGTTCCACCCATGCTTAAGACCAACCCATGTATTTCAACATTTCACCTTGTACACTTAATGATTCTCAGGTGTTTCCAATCTGCATTCAGTACCTCTGTCCTTGGCTCTCAGGCCTTCTAGATTACATTAGCAGTTTCACCTGTGTAGCTTCATAATTGCTCTTGCTTAGTCATTGTGACTTTCACATACATATTTTATTTCTTTCACTGTATGTCCCATGTTGCATTTTCCTTAACAATCCCCTCCGAAATAAAATATTGTATGTGTCTTACAATGTCATTCCAACCATTTGTGTCAGCCTTTCATGTTTTTCTGCTGTCAATGCTTTTGTGAACAAATCTGCTATGTTGTGTTGTGTTTCTATATATCTCAATTCTATTTCACCCTTCTGAACCATGTCTCGCACATTTTGATATCTTACACCAACATATTTTGTTCTGTTCTTCAAACTTTCAGTTTCAGCCATCGCTATGCATGACTGTGAATCTTCTAGAATTTCCACTGGTATCTTGTAACTTTCATTTAAATCATTTAGCAATTGCTTAATCCACTGTACCTCATTTACTATCTCATTCAAAGCAGCGAATTCTGCTTCCGTTGTGCTTAACGCTACATTAGTTTGTTTTCTACTTCTCCAAACTATTGGACTTTCACTATATTTAATTATCATACCTGTAACTGACTTCTTGTCTCCTAATTCTGATGCAAATGAACTGTCTACATAACAATCTAGATCTGAACTATTGTTTCTTATTATCAATTTCCTATCTAAGGTTCCTTTCAAATATCTCAATAAATGTTTTACCGCTGTCCAGTCTTCAATTTTTGGATCATTAACCCTTCTAGACAATACATTTACAGCATAAGAAATGTCTGGTCTGGTGTGGCAAGATATGAATTGTAAAGATCCTATTATACTTCTGAAGAAAGTCTTGTCCTCAAACGCTCTAGTTGTTTCCTCAGACACAAAACCAGTTGTCATTGGAGCTCTTACTATTTTTGCATTCTGTAATCCACACTTTTCAATCAGTCTTTCAATTTTATTTCTCTGACTTAATAAACAATGTCCTTCTTCTGTCCATTCAACGCAAATACCTAAATAAGACTTCAATACACCTAAGTCCTTCAAAACAAACTTCTCAGACAATTCTCTTTTTACTGACTCAATTTCCTGTTTTGACTTTGCTGCTACGCACAAATCATCTACATAAATCACTAATACTATGTCTCCTTTTGTATAAACACAAGCATCTGCAATGCTCCTCTTGTAACCTAGCTTAACTAGCTCATCATTGATGCACAGATTCCACGCTCTGGCACTTTGTTTTAAACCATACAACGCTTTCTTTAATTTATATACTCTCTGACTACCATTTTCTTCGAAACCTTGTGGCTGTTCTATAAATATTTCTTCATCCAAAACCGCATTCAAGTAAGCTGTCTCAAAATCAAAATGTTCTACAACTAAATTCCTTTTTGCTGCTACTGCTAGAACCATTCTCAGACTTTCTGGCTTTGCAGTTGGAGAATATGTCTTATCATAGTTCTCATACTGCTGTGGTGCAAAACCCTTAGCCACTAACCTAGCTTTATATTTGATACTTCCATCTGGCATTTCTTTCCTTTTGTATACCCATTTACAACCAATTACTTTCTTGTCTTTGGGTCTGTCAACAATTTCAAAAACATCTTTATTTACCAGGCAACCAAACTCATTATCCATTGCATCAAACCATCTTTCCTGTTCTTCACTAGAATAACTTTCCAATTCTTCAAAACTTTCAGGCTCTTCTAGTGCTAAACAAGCTCTTGCCTTTGTCACAACAAACCTATCTGGAGGCTTTCTAACTCTATGACTACGCCTGGGAATAAAATCTGCTGTTCTGTCTCTTTCATCCTCACTTTCTCTACTAGGAGTTGTAGTTCTATGACTAAATCTCTTGTCTTCAGTCATTCGAGTAGTAGTAGGCCTAGATGCTATCTCATCATCGGAAGAACTACCACTGCTGCTAGGTGATGCTTCCTGCTTAACTGAAACCCCTCCGTTTCCTGAGGTTGGTTCAGTTTGTGCTTCTGGCTCATTTGAACTCCCTAATCTCAAAAACACTTCTTTATTGGCATGCAGTTTGTCCCAACCAGCATGTCTCTCGAAATTTGCAGACCTAGAATACTGCACTTGTTTTCCATCCAAATGAAACTTGTAGCTATTTCCAGAATACCCCAAAAACCTAAGCCTTTTGCTTTTGGGTTCTCCTTTCCTCCTGAAACAAGCAGGTGTGTAAACATGAGCAAATTGTCCAAAAACCCTTAAGTACTTGTAATTTGGCATTCTCCCATACAATACCCTGTAGGGAATGTCTTCAATTTCTGAATGGTACAATCTGTTACTGATATGTACTGCAGTCAAAGTTGCTTCTGCCCAAAAACTATCTTTCACCCCTGCATCTACCATCATACAAGCAGTAATTCTTTTTATATCTTGTATTTTCTTCTCTGCTAACCCATCCTCACTAGGACAAGCAGGGTTTGTAGTTTCATGCCTTATTCCCACCTTTTGAAACCAGTTAAACAATTGATTATTTAAAAATTCTCCTCCTCTATCAGTAATAATGGTGCCTACTCTGCTATCAAATTGTCTTTCCACCATTCTTACCCATGCTTTTAAACTTTGCCCAGCGTCAGATTTGTTTTTCATTATTCTCACAAATGCAAACCTTGTATACCTATCAACAATTACTAGGAAATACTTGCTTCCCCCTAAGGACAAGCAATTAGCTTGGGCGACATCTGCATGTACATACTGAAATGGTCTTTGAGCAATTCTTTTTGTTTTCTTAGCTACTGGAAAAGCTCTGACCTTTACCTGTTGACACACTGTACAATCTAAGTGGTTTTTACATTCAGTAACTTTTAAATCTGGACACATACTGATTAAATTCTTTAAACATTTGAAGCTCGCATGGCCGAATTTTCTGTGAAGCTCGTGTATGCAGTCTTTGTGGATTGGAATATTTTCTATGTTATTAGCTTCTTCAACCCTGTAGCTATCAATATTGTCCTCCAAATAATAAAGTTTGTCCTTTTTCAAACCTATGCCACGCAATTCCCCATTCAGTTTTATCTTACACATGTTCTTTTCAAAGATGACTGTGTAGTCTCTTTCTGTTAATCCGCTTACTGATAACAAATTATTTTCTAACTCCTTTACATGTAAGACATCATTAAAATTCTCTTTTAGCCCTGGAATGTACACAGTACCCATTTGTTTTACAGTACTTAGCTCTTTCCCGTCAGCCAAAACTACAGCATTTACATTAGCTGATTTTCTATTACTTATTAAATTTATATCATTACACATCAAAGATGTGGCTCCTGAATCAACTAGCCATTTAGAATTTGCATTTTGTTTTTCCTTAATCATGGTTGCAACCCCCTTTTTATTACCACTGTCCCTCAAAAATGGAGGTCTGGACTGTTTTTGATACTGGCGCGGCTGCCATCTGCTCTCTGCTTGCTTGCGTCTCTCAGCTGCAAAATGTTTACAATGTCTCTGCAGATGACCAATCTTCTTACAATAAAAGCACCTCCGTTGCTCCCTTGTAGAGGCTGCTTCCTCCTGCGTTCGCCAGTCAGGAGTTGTTTGTTGTTTTGGCACAGTCTTTAAGCTTGCTGAGTCACCCTGCTCAGACATTCTTCTCTGGTTCTCTTCCAGTATTCTAGCCACAATTAAGTCTCTATTAAGTTCAGCTTCTGGCAAGTTCTGCAAGCTGTTCGTTATGTTGTCCCACGAAGAGTCTAGTGATTCTACTAAAATGTAGCATTGCTGTTCTTTGCTAATTTGCACTCCCCTCAGTTCAGCTTGCACAAACAAATCTTGCATTATTTTTAAATGTTCTATCACAGACTGCCCTTTAGCCATCTTTTGCCTGTATATTCTTTTAGACCATAGCATTTTTGCAAAAGCAGTTGAAGGAGTGTGTAATCTCTGCAAGGTATCCCACACATCCTTGGCGGACGTTTTATCTCTGACGTCATTAATTAAGTCTTCTTCAAGCATGAGATAAAGACAGGCTTTTGCTTTATTATCTCTTTCTCGAGTGGCTTCATCAGCATCAGCTGCCAGCCCTGTTTCAACTGTTGACCACAGACCTTCCTTTACTAGTAGAGATTGGGCATAAATCTTCCAGGTAGAGTAGTTGTTTCTATTTAATTTACTAAACTTTAGAATTTCCATCTTGATTTGTGCAGTGACTCAATTTGACACAGTCCTTCTGAGTATGCACAGCCAACCCGTCTGGGCTTAAGCAAAACACAAAATGATTTACTCACGATGCTTATCAGTGCAGCACAAACAGCTTGCTCTGATCTGTTGTCCACAAAGCTTTCTTCCACTCTCTGGAACTTTCAGCTTCTGTGGATGCTGGGTGCTCTAGTAACTGGGCCCATAACCCTTGTCAGGGATGATGGGAGTTGTAGCTTTTCACCTCTGGCTCAAACTCACCACCTTGTTATGCAGCAGAGCCAACCAGCTTAGATCAGTGGTTAATGCTTTCCTCCAAAGCAGCAGAGTTTCAGAGAATAGGCTGAAGATCCTGACAAACTCTCCAAGCCTTCTCACCCTTCTCCAGGTGTCTCCAAAATGTCTCCAGGATTCACTCAGGCAACTCAGTAGTTTTATATAAAACCTACTTTATTCTTCTATATAAATATACTATATGGTCAACAAATCACAATCTCTACACACTACTCCACAATATCTCCAAACTACACCACCTCTACTCCACCACAATACATTGGCAAACATTGCAGTTTTATAGCCATTGTTTATCACCACCCACTAGTTAGTTTCCACCCAGTGGGTGTGTACTTCCATTCTGATTGGTCCACATAGTTCCACCCATGCTTAAGACCAACCCATGTATTTCAACATTTCACCTTGTACACTTAATGATTCTCAGGTGTTTCCAATCTGCATTCAGTACCTCTGTCCTTGGCTCTCAGGCCTTCTAGATTACATTAGCAGTTTCACCTGTGTAGCTTCATAATTGCTCTTGCTTAGTCATTGTGACTTTCACATACATATTTTATTTCTTTCACTGTATGTCCCATGTTGCATTAACATAATGTGCTCTTCCTCTTTTTTTTTTTTTACATCCTTCCACTTTTTCCAGAATTACAATCTTTTCTAGTGATGTATTTAATCTCTGATATATCGAATGTATGATAGCATCAGTTCATTCATCTTGGCTTTTAGGGAGAGTTCAGACTTGATTTGCTCTCAGACCCATTTATTTGTCTTTTTGGCAGCCCAGGGTATCCATAGAACTTTCCTCTAGCACCAGTTTCAGATGAGTTGATTTTTTTTTTCTGTAGCTTTCTTCATTGTGCAGCTTTCACAACCACTCATAGAAATTGGCAATAGTATGGCATGGACAATTCTGCACTTTGCATTTTCCACTTTAAGGTCTTACCTACTCCCTTCACTGCTGCCTTTCCAAGGCTTAGCCTTCTTCTGATATCTTGGTTGCAGTCTACATTTTGAATAATGACTGAGGAAAAGTATAGAAAATCCTTAATTATGTTGATGCCTTCATCACCAATTTCAAAATAATGTAAATCATCTGTGATCATTATTATTGTTTTCTCAATATTCAGCTGTAACCCTGCATTTGCACTTTCTTCCTTAACTTTAATCACTACTCGTTTAGCTTTTACTATTTTATGATTTTATGCTAGTAATATAGTGTCTCCTGCATATCTTAGTTTATGTTCCTTACTCCAATTTTCACACACCCTTGCTCTGAGCCTATTCCCACTATCTGTATGATATATTCCGCATTTAAATTAAATAGATAGGATGATAAAATGCAGCCTCCTCCAATCCCTTACCAATTGGAAATCATTATTTTTCTCCATATTGGGTCCTGACAGTGGCCTCTTGTCCAGAGTACTGTATAGATTACACATTGAGACAGTCAGATGTTGTGGCAAACACATTTCTTCTAGAGTGTGCCATAATTTCTCATGGTGTACACAATCAAAGCCTTAGCTATAATCTATAAAGCACAGGTTGATTTATAAGGCACAAGTTTGTTTTCTTCTGAAATTCTTTGGTGTGTTCCAATATCCAACATATTTTTTGCAATATGATTGCTAATGCCTCTTCCTTTTCTGAACCCAGATTGAAAATCTGACATTTTGTGCTTCATATATGCTAAAAACGTTTATTGTAAAATCTTGAACATCACTTTGCTTGCATGGAAGATCAGTGCACTAGTCCAATGGTTACTATAATCCCTGGTGTCCCCTTTTGGGGAGATTGGAATGTATCTTGAACACTTCCAATCTGTAGGCCATTGTTTTGTTTTCTATATTTGTTGGTAGAATTTTTTTTGTTGGAGTTGGAATAGATTCCATCTCTACAGCTTGGAACAGCTCTTTGGGTATGTGATCTGTTTCTTGTGATTTATTTCTCAGAAGTGTTTCAAGAGCCTTTTCCACTTCACTTTCTAAAACTGTGGGCTCATCTTCAAACGCTTCTTCCTTGAAGGAATCTGTCATCATTTCATCTTTATGTAGTTCCTCAGTGTATTACTTCCATCGACTGTTTATTTTGTCCTCATTCTTTGGCGTGCTGCATTATCCAGCATGTATTTGCAGTATGATCCCTAGCACTGCTTCATTTTCTGAAGCCAGCTTGGACACCTGGGATTTCTTGCTCCATATATTGTCAAGGTGATGGGATATACAATCACTGGAAATTTATACTGTAACGAGCTGGCATGGTGTAATATGCTATAGACTGCAGGGGCCAACAATGAGCAGGCTAAATGCAGCCGGTGAGCATATCTAGATTATGTCTGGGAGACAGATGTGGGAAGGACATGTGAAGTCTTATCTGTATGGGAAAATGTGTGTGAGAACTACTAACTGTATAACCCATGACTGTGCTGTGCTGTATAATTGGATCACCCCACTCACTGTCTCTGCACTTGTCTTGACTTGAATTCTGCTCTCAGCCTGTGTGCATTCAGTCTGGCCTGTACAGTGCAGGACTGCACTGTACTTTGTGCTATGTTATGTAGTCTGTATGCTAGGAGTCTCAGACTCATTGTAAATATTGCTCCAACATGCTTTAGCAAAGAGGAATAGTTTAGACTCATGTCTGTGTCTGCATGCTCATTTCTTCATCTGATGATTGCAACTCTGCTACAACAACTTTTGCTGCCTGGTCCTCTTGATATGCTTAGAGGTACCAATGCACTACTACAAAATTGCTGTTAAAACTTGAATATAACTTTGCTTGCATTAAGCTGAACCAATTCCAGATACAGATAGACCCTGTATTCATGGGACCTGTATCCACAGATTCATTTACCCACATCTGAAAAAATTATGGTCTCTCTAGGCCCTCCAGCATGACTCTATGGTATCTTGAAGCTCACCATAGAATCATGTTTGAGACCCTTGAAAATGCCTAGAGGTGTTCTCTCTAGGCATCTTCTAGGTCCTCCAGCGCAGCTCTATGGTATACTTGAGCCAGAGGTCATTCATTTTAATAGGGATCACTATAATCTGCAGTCTTCAGGATCCACTGTAAATCTGGGAATGTATCCCTCACAGGTACAGGGGTCATACTGTACTATCTATTAATGCTCTGTAGATAAGGATGTAAAAAATGTGTTTGTTTCATTTTTGTTGCATTTCTCCATATTCCAGTAGTATTATTGTCATCTCCAGGTTCTGTATCTGATGTGAATTTTTTCTCTTCTTCCAAAGAAGTGTATATATTTTGGTACATAGATCTCTTGGTGTATGTTTTTATTATGTGCATATATTTCCTACTGATTACACTTTAGTCACTTTAGTCTTCTATGCTGAATTATACAAAAAACCTATTCAGATAGCAGCAATGGAAGAAAAGATACATCGGTATTTAGAAAAACAGAAGGTACCTAAATTGTTGGAATCACAGAAAGAAATGTTAAACAGAGACATTATAATAATGGAAATAGTGGAAGCAGTTAAAAAACAGAAATATGATAAAGCACCAGGACTTAATGGTTTTACTGCAATTTATTATAAGAAACTTGAAGAAGAATTGCTCATTCCACTACAAAAAACAATCAATCAAATTAGGATGGATGGCATCCCAGATTCATGGAGTGAGACCTACATTTCGATGATTCCTAAATAAGGGGAAGAAAGAGCCAAGGAATTATAGACTGATTTCGCTGCTTAATTTGGATTATAAAATATTCATAGATATTCTGGCACAAAGATTTAAAAATATACTATACAGCATTATTCACAAAGATCAAAATGGCTTTTTGCCAATATCAAGAACAATGTAAGGACTGTAGTGGACATAATCGAATACAACGGAAGCCATAACAAAAAGAAGTTGGCTATGATTTCCTTGGATGCTGAGAAAGCTTTCGATAACATTAAATGGCCATTCATGAAAGTGGTGTTAAGGGAAATGAATGTGGGAGAGAAGTTCAGTAAATGGATAAATGTAATATATCAAGATCAAAGGGCACAAATATTGATAAATGGGGACAATGAAGAAGTTACTAAAGATGTGACATTACTGTATGTCTTTGTAACAAGTTGCATAATTACTTTTTTAAAGTAATTTCCAAATTCTAGTAAGGAGGGTGTCCAAGAGGGTGCTTGGAAGAAAAGCATAAGTATAAGATATAAAAGTATAAGAATATAAAAGTATATTTATATAAAAATATACATACATTTCATAAATTAAATAAATATTAAAAAATTATATAGAGGGAGATGAAGTTACCAAGTTTTAGGCTAAGTCCAAATGTGTACAACTCTTGTAAATAAATTTTTGAAAATGTTAAAAATGAACTTCAAAGTGCATCTGCTCACAGCTATCACAAAAAATTAAGGAAGATGAAATGTTACTGCAAACCCCATCAGCCTGCAATGCCTTCAACTAATTTTCAAAAACCTGATACAAGCACATTTAAGAATTAATTTCTGTCTTTCATACAAATGTGCATATACTGAAAGCAGAAAAGAAACCCAAAAGAGCTTTTAGCTGGTATGTGTGAAATTAAGTCTAGTCATTATCAGAATACCTCAATTTAATACATATGGAAGAAATGAAATAGCACTGCATCGGAACTCCTTTATCCATGCATACAGGTATTAGGACTCAAATCTTTTCACTCTTCGGTCCCTGATTTTGTTTATAATATATGGCTGAAGCTTGGTAAATATTGCCTTATCTGTGAGAGCCCAGTATAGAAAAGCATCACAAACCAGGGGGCATTTTTAATGTTGGTCAAGTGTTCAAGGACTACAGTTTTGGGGATTATTTGGGTGGGTGGGAGTTAAAGTTTTCTTAGTTAGAAATTGCATTATCCTACTACTGCCTACCAAGGTAGTCAGTTCCATTACAGAACAGGCCTGTCACTTCTTTGCAACACTACTCAAAATCTCCTTTTTTGAATCCATTTATTTGGGGGTTACTCTCTGTAGCAGCAGAAAACAAGCTTGCTCTATTGTTGGAACTCTTCAAAAATTTGAAAACAGCTATCATATCACCTCCTGTTTTTCCCTTTTCCAAACTAAGCATATGTACACAACTCCCACAATAAAGCTTGGTTTCCAGACACTTTGCAACTCTGTAACCCTTTTCAGCAAAGCTTTCAACAAGGTCCTCCATGATATTTTTGTTGACAAGCTGGTAAAATGTGGGTTAGATGACAGAGGTGGCTGGAGGCTCCTGTGTCAGTGAAGTGGTGAATTGGACGGTATAGTCTTTAAAGGAGCTATCCAAGGTGATACACTTATTGGGGACACAGGATGCATGAACTTAGGTAGCTCTTTTAAAGTTCAGTCTAAAATCTGGGGAGGATTCACTGCCCCATTGACATGGGAGCCATCAGTGGTCTCTCCCACTGCTAAACAATGGTACTGCTAGGTAGATTTGTAGCTGGTTGAGGGACCAAACCCAAGGACTGCTCATCAGTGGTCTCTCCTTCTGGAATTAAGAGCCTGATTATAATGGGTAAATTGGTGAAAATGATCCAGGCCCCAGTATTTTGGGAGGCCCTTGGAGGCACAGGACAATGAAGGGGAGCAAAAGCAGCAACTAATGAGTGCTAGAGCAGAGGGTGTTTTCTCTTTCTCCCCCCACCCCAACTTTCTGATCAAGCAACTTTAATACTGAAAGAGTGCATTGGTACCAAAGCTGGGGACACGTCTTTCAAGAAGGGTGGAGGGGGGGGGGAAATGGGCAGAGAAATCTCTACTCTTTTGTTGGTAGTGCTTGTCCCAACCCTGTTCCCTATCCCATCTTCTCACTGCATAGAGCGAGCTGAGTTCACAAGCAGCATTACTGCCTGTTTCTTCTCCCTTTGCTGCCCTTTCATTTCTGTTGGGCTCTGGGCAACACGTGCCTGCTGAAGGCTGACCAATCTAGAGAGAGAGAGAGAGAGAGAGAGAGAGAGAGAGACTGGTAAATTTTGAGCCCATGTAAAAGCAAAATGTTTTGCCACGGTCTGAACTTGTTGAGGTAACTACACATTAATCCCCGCCCACCCCCACTATTTAAAAGAGCTACATTATTCATGTATTTTACATTCAGCCTTAGTGCTTGTGTCTGCCTTACAGAAGGATATGCAATAAGAAAATCTATGGCTGATCATGCATTTGATTTTTACAAAAACTGAAAATTGTCAGATTTGTTAAGAGCAAACAAGAGACTTGTATTGGCCTCAGAAGTCGTGTGGTTCTAGCCTCCTTTGAGACCAATCCCATGCACTCTTATGCAGATGTAAGCTCCTAGCCTCTCTAACGTTGGATATCATGTGATACTTCCATTATTATGTTGTATGGATCCCATTCCTCCACAATTTTACATTTAGAGCCTCTTGCCTTAGTGCTGCATTTTATCATCCCATCTGTTTAACTTGTATGCTGAGCATATCATACATGAAACAGAATTAGACTCAGAGAAAGGAGGTGTGAAAATTGGAGAAAGGAACATCAACAATTTAAGATATGCACCTGATACCATACTATTAGCAGAAAATAGCAAAGATTTGGAAAGATTATTGAAGAAAGAAATCAAAGCAGAAAGTTC
This sequence comes from Gambelia wislizenii, assembly GCA_030847615.1. Taxonomy (NCBI): domain Eukaryota; kingdom Metazoa; phylum Chordata; class Lepidosauria; order Squamata; family Crotaphytidae; genus Gambelia; species Gambelia wislizenii. The sequence goes on from JAUMIR010000001.1 coordinate 42,111,231, forward strand.
AAAGGCAGGGTTACAGTTGAATATTAAGAAAACAAAAAATACTGACCACAGATTTACATAACTTTAAAGTGGATAATGAAGACATTAAAATAGTTCAAGATTTTACATACCTTGATTCAATAGTTAATCAGTGTGAAGACTGCAATCAAGAAATCAGAAGAAGACTAGGACTTCGAAGAGCAGCTATGAAGGAACTAGACAAGATCCTGAAGTGTCAAGAGATATCACTGAATGCTAATGGTAGGGTTGTCCATGCCATCATATTTACAATTTCTATGTATGGTTATGAAAGAAAGCTGACAGGAAAAAAATCAGCTCATTTGAAATGTGGTGCTGGAGAAGAGTTCTGCGGATACTGTAGAATGCTAGAAAGACAAGACAATGGGTTCTAGAGCAAATCAGTCCTGAACTCTCCCTAGAAGCCAGGATGATTAAACTGAGGCTATCATAAACCTACATGGTTTGGGTCCAGGTTACCTATGGGATCACCTTCTCCCATATAATCTGCCCTGTACACTCAGGTCCTCTGGGGGATATTTACTCCAGTCAGCCAGGACTAGGCTGGCATCGGTCACACAGAAGACTTTTTCTTCAGCCACCCTGAGACTGTGGAACGACCTGCCAGGAGAGATACAATAGTTGCACATACTGTCTGAATTTAAACATACTGTACATTAAAGGCAAATCTCTTCTGGCAGGCCTATCTGGATGGTTTTTAAACTGTTCATTTTTTTATTTATTATTTCTCTATTATCCTTGAACATTCCAACACTACATATTCATATTTACTCATATTTACTCATATAACAGTATCTGTAACAATATAGTAGTGGTCTTATGTCATCTTTTCCAAAGTTAAACTGTGAATTTTAAACTGTTTCAATATGTACTGGTTTTATTTGTTCTTCTAAATGGATATTGTGTGTTTTAATATATTTATGTATTTAAAATGCCTTTTGTTTTTTAAATTGATCAAGTTTTAACTGTTATGTGTTTTTAACTATTATCATGTTGATGTGTTGTTCCCCGCCTCTATCCTCAGGGAGAGGTGGGAAAGAAATAAATCATCATCCTCATCATCATTTTGTATGTATTTTTAACCAAGATGTATTTTAATTGATATTATTTTGTGTGGGTGTGTTGTTCCCCACCTCAGTAGATGGGAAGAGTTGGGTAAGAAATGATGATAATAATATTATTGTTATTATTATTTGTATGCATTTTTAACTAAGATATATTTTGATTTTTTGTGTGGGGGTGTGTTGTTCCCTGCCTTGATCCATGGGGAGAGGTGGGTAAGAAATAATAATAATAATAATAATAATGTATGTATTTTTAACCAGTATGTATTTTAATTGATACTAATTGTTTTGTGTGGGGATGTGTTGTTCCCTGCCTCGATCCATGGGGAGAGGTGGGTAAGAAATAATAATAATCTCTCTCTCTCTCTCTCTCTCTCTGGCTTTTCTTCGCAAGCGAAGAAAGCGTGCTGATGACTATAAAGGCCAATCCGAGATAAACAGGTCTGGTTGCAGAAAGCACAGCAGAAGATCTCCTTGGGTGATGTTTCTGGGTTGTGATTCTTTCTGCGTTGTCGTTTCTCTTCAAGACTTGTTTGGCATGAGTTCTCAAATAAGGCTGCAGCATTGTGGATAGGGCGTCTCCATGCCTCCCGATGTGAGGCCATGGCAGACCATTGTTGGTGATCAATTTGGCCGAGCCTGAGATGTTGTTTCAGGGAGTCCTTGTATCGCTTTTTTGGAGCGCCCCTCTTACACTGTCCTGTGGCAAGTTCACCATAGAATACTATTTTTGGGAGGCGATGGTCCTCCATCCTAGAAACATGCCCTGCCCAGTGCAGCTGTGTTCTCAATATCATGGCCTCAATGCTGGTGATCCCTGCTTGCTCAAGGACAGCAACATTTGTCACATAGTCAGTCCAGTGTATATTTAGGATTGTGCATATACAGTGCTGATGAAAGCGTTCGAGGAGTTGTAGGTGGTGGCAATAGGTGACCCATGTTTCAGATCCATAAAGGAGAACAGACAGTACAATGGCTCTATACACACTGGTTTTTCTGCTTCGCCTCAGGTGTTTATTACTCCAGACTCTTTTGTGAAGTCTTCCAAATGCGCTATATACCTTTGCTAATCTGTGATCGATCTCTTTGTCAATCTTGGCATCTGAGGAGATGATGCTTCCCAGATAGGTGAACTGCTGAACAGACCTGAGCACAGATTTGCTGACGGCAATGTGGGGATGGTGGTGTTTGTCCTGTGGTGCAGGCTGGTAAAGAACTTCTATTTTCTTCAGGTTGACTTCTAGCCCAAACAGCTCTGCAGATGAAAAATGCACAGCAGATGAAAAATGGCAAGGCAGTTGGGATTGATGGAATCCCACCTGAAGTTTGGAAACACGGAGGTCGTGCACTCCACGATAAATTCCACGAACTCCTTGTGAATTGCTGGAAAAAGGGGAACTGCCATCAGATCTCTGAGATGCAGTCATCATCACCATGTACAAGAAAAAAGGAACAAAATCCGATTGCTCAAACTATTGAGGCATAACACTGCTCTCTATTGCTGGAAAAATCCTTGCAAGGATACTCCTGAAAAGATTAGTTCCTGCTATTGCAGAAGAACTTCTTCCTGAAAGCCAATGTGGTTTCAGAGCCAACAGAAGTACTACCGATATGGTATTTGCCTTTAGACAACTGCAAGAAAAATGTAGAGAGCAGAACGAGGGTCTCTATGTAACATTTGTTGACCTCACCAAAGCCTTCGACACTGTGAGTAGAAAAGGTCTGTGGCAGATCCTGGAAAGACTAGGATGTCCCCCCAAATTCCTCAAAATGATTATCTTGCTACACGAGCGCCAGCGCGGTCAAGTCAGATATGGCGATGCTCTTGTTTAACTTAAGCCATCTGAGGGCTCGCACTAAGACTCTGAACTATCTAGTCTGTGAGCTGCTCTTCGCTGATGATGCTGCCCTTGTTGCCCACACAGAAGCAGCTCTTCAGCACCTAATAATAATAATGATGATGATGATGTATGTATTTTTAACCAATATGTATTTTAATTAATACTAATTGTTTTGTGTGGGGATGTGTTGTTCCCTGCCTCGATCCATGGGGAGAGGTGGGTAAGAAATAATAATAATAATAATAATAATAATGTATGTATTTTTAACCAATATGTATTTTAATTGATACTAATTGTTTTGAGTGGAGGTGTTGTTCCCGCCTCGATTCATGGGAAGAGGCAGGTAAGAAATAAATATTGCTGTTGTTGTTGTATAAATGCATAAGGCTGCAGTCCCAGACACGTCTTAATTAATAAGAATGATCCCCCTCAGCTCAGTCAGTGGCACTTTGCTTGGGAGGTCTCCCGTCTTTCGGGGCTGAAGCAAACCGGCCTGTGCGCCTCAGCCCCCGCCGCAGAAAGCGGCATCGCCTCAGGCCAGCAGCACCAAAGGCCATTCTCCCCCTGAGTCACCGCGGCCGCCCCCGCAGCGCAACTGCCCATCACTCTCTCTCGCCTCAGAGGCTGCCAAACCGGCCTACGTAGGCAGGGCGCGGCAGAAGACCAAGCACACGGCTGCAGCCTTCGGCTCCTTTCTTTCGCTAACGCCTCTAGCGCGCGAGGCTAGATCCGGCTGGGCCGCCGCGGAGGGATCCCCGACCCGTGGGTGGAGAAGGGGGGAGAAAGAGTGAAGGAGGAGGAGGAGAAGGAGGGAGGAAGGGAGGGAGGAGGCGGCGGCGCCGCGGCGGCCTGAGGGGGGGCGGGGGAAAGGGGCACCAACATGGCGGCTCCATCTTAACTCTCCCCCCCCTTCGGCAGCCGCTGCCACTGCCCGCCGCCCCCCCTCTCTTTCGCCCTGGTCGCCGTCATGCCGGGCATGATGGAGAAAGGAGCCGCAGAGCTCCTGGGGGGCGGCAAGAGTAGGGTGGCCCCCAACGGCACCAAGAACAACGGCGGCGGCGGTGGTGGTAGTGGCGGCAGCCCCGGTTCCAACGGGCACTTTTCCGAGCCGGAGAGCGGCGGCGGTGGCGGCGGCGGTGCTGGTGGCGGCGACAGCGGAGACGAGCACGGTGCGGGTTTCATCCTTCCCTCAGCCCCTTTTTGCTCTGACAGGGTCGAGTCGGGGCCTAGGAGTGTGGCTGCTGCTTGGCTGAGGGGGCGGCGGCGGCGGCGCCTCTCCATAGACTTCTCTGGATGTGTAGATTTGGAGGGAGGTGTGTGTGTGTCCGTGTCCGTGCACGCGCCCTGGTGCAAAGCGTGTGTGTCAAAGAGTGCGAAAGAGTGGGGTGGGAATGTGGGAGGGGGGTATGCGCGATCCCTTTTTGCTCCCCACGGGGGTGCGCAGTGTGTGTCTGTCTGTTTGTGTGTGTGTGTGAGGTAGAGAGAGAGCGCCCCCGCCTCCATCCATCCCGTGGAGAGTGGGTGTGCATTTTCTTTGCACACGTGTAATATGCGGCTCCAAGCCCGGGATGGCTTGGCCATGGAGGTGTACCCGGTTTGTGGGGGCAATTAGCTAATACACACAAACACACATTAGAAACTGCTTCATGCAGTGTAGCTGTGTAAATTGCTATTGCTTAAACATGTGTAAGCCTCTCTGATAGCCTTTGTGGCTGAAGAGCGGTATATAAATACCTAATAAAAACGGTGTGTGTACGTACTCCTCCTAGACACACACTTCAGCTGCATAAAGCTGGCCAACGCGCCTCAACGTGGAGGGATTGCCATGAACATGCAAGACTCTCTACTAGAAGTGCAGCGGTTTCTTTCTATCTAGTCTGGTCTGTGGCCTTTGATTTTTTTTTTTAAAGGTGCAACCGGGATGCATACAACACTCACACAACACCGTGCAGTGCTATAGTGCGGTAAAGTGAAGGACAGTTTCTCTAGGAACAGGTGGATTCCCTGTTCTTCCCCTTCTCCCCCCAACTGTAAAATAATGGTTCCTTGTTTGGAAAATTCTTGTCTACCTGGAGTGTGAAAGGGAAGCTGCCTTTTCTTTTTCTGGTGTATATGAGGTGGATTGGGGGAAGATATTCTCTCTCTCTTCACATTTACTCAAAGGGGTGGAGGGTTTATGGCTTTCCAAACAGCAAGGTCCACTGCTGTAGCTGTCTTGGACTGGATTGGGTTGGTTGTGATGCTTGGGGATCACAAAGCTACACAATTATTTTGTTGAAAGAGCACACTTTTGTAACTGAAGAGAAAGGTGTCCCTCCCCTCTAAATGATGCATTTATATTTCCTTCCATTGCAGATGTAGGAATGAGGGTCGGAGCAGACTATCAAGCTCGCATCCCTGACTTTGATCCTGGTAAATCTCTTTTTAAAATATGTTTCTATCGTATCTTTTTGGTTTGTTTTTTTTTTAATGATAGCTTATTGCATGTTGTGATTACAGCAAGAATGTGAATGAGAGTGCATTCATTTGAACGCATGTGTGTCTGAGTGTGTGCACACGTGTGTTTGTGAGGGAAGTGGGAACTTGAATTTGTGAGGGTTAAAGGTGTGGGATTTTTTTCTCTCACCCTCCTTCCCCACTTTGTATGCTTGTTCATAATCATTGAAGGGCCAGCATTTGCTCTATGTAAACTGGAGGATATAGGCCTCATATATGGGGAGGAAGGAGGCCCTTTGTAGGTAGAAAACAGGGTATGTGTGCATAAAGATTTTATATATCTATATATAGACAGACATACACACACATAGTATCTATAATAATTTGGTTGGGGTATCTTTTTCTGGGAATATTCCACTTTTAGCAATTTGTGTAGTCTGGATTTTCCAATATATTTAAATTTTGGATAGCTGATCTTTATTGTATAGTTCATGATGCATCTGTTAATCTTGTGATGAATGTACATACAGAACAGAATTCATCGACATTGACTTGTCAGTCTTGATTTGTATGTACGCAGCACAACATTAATATTATCCCCAAACATTCTTATTTTTTGCTGCAGCCACAAGGAAGCACTCTTGATTCTCTTGTTCCCTAGACCTCTATCCCATATATCAATTGATTCCTGCTGCCATAGTGATGTCCTTCTCTTGAAGTTGGAGTTTTCTTCATTGGAGATCTGTCCCTATTATGATTTTGTGAAGTCTTGGATAAGAAACTTCTTTTTAAGTTCTTACGAAGCTCTTAACAGTATAGGCTTTAATAGTTCAGCAAATTGTTTTTAAAAATATTTTTAGAATTTTAATTCATATTTCAAGCCCCTGTTGATCATATGCGTGTGCATTTACAATGTCAGATTGATCTCAACAATGAAATTATGTCTGATTATTCTAGTTTTTTTCCCATTGCACATGTTATATAGGCTAATATAGTGTTTATTTTCATCTTGGTGTATCATGTTTCATCATCCTGTCAGATGTTACTAGTAAGAAAGGATTTAAGTTCATTGGGTTTTTTTTCTTTCTTGATAAGGAATCTCTTTGTGGTTTCACATATATAATGTAAACAGAAAATACCTTGAAAATTACTGGTGTGAAACCAACTGTTGAGTAAAAAGAGCCATTGCAATCAAAATACTGTTCCTTCTCCCTATGTTGAATTTGTCTCTGTGGGTGATGAGACGTTTTCCAGCAGAGCTAGTTGTCATCTGGGTAAGAGGGGGCACTGAGCAAGCACTTTGTCTCTTCTTTGGCCAGTTAAAGTCTGGCAAATGCTGTTGCTCCACCCTGATGAGCAAATTCCCAGCTACTTCATTTCTTGTGTTCCTGGGCATAATCTGGGGCTGTTAGGTCTCTTCACAGATGTTTCTCCCCACTTGTTCAAGGACACATATGGGAGATATAATCCAAGTACTATCGTACTTTGGTCATATTACGAGAAGATATGACTCACTAGAAAATAAAATAATGCTTGGGAAGGTAGAAGGTAGTAGGAAAAGAGAAAGACCACATTCCAGATGGATAGACCCAATCAAGGAAGCCACAGTCCTGAGTCTGCAAAACCTGAGCAAGGCTGGTGAGGATAGGGTGACTTGGAGGTCTCTCATTCATTGAGTTGCCATAAATTGAAGTCAACTTGATGGCAGTTAACAACAAACAACAATAATCCATGTTTACATGTGCAATTCGCCAACAAAATTGATAATGGCTATAGGGTGAAGTACTACCTCATAATTGCCTAACTTTGGTTCTTCATGTTTTGGATCCTCTTGAGAAACAAATAATTATTTGAGAAAACTGTCGGTGCATAAGATAAAGCAACCAAAAAAGGCAACCCAACTGATAGCTTCTTATCCTTCTTGGTAGGAGTGCCTTTTGTGATTGGACCATTCTGTGATTGGCCATTCTGCCAGCAGCATGATAGAGTATTCCATCTTGAAACAGAGTACAGAGTATTATACTGAGCTCTTCACTCGTTTTCAGTTAAGAATAGACAATCTGAAGAGTAATATACAGTACCACCTGCAGCATTTTCCTCAGTCTTTAAAAACCCTAGTGCTGTTTTGAGGCCTTGCTCCAACACGGTTAACATCTTTAAAGGAGTTTTGTTGTGATTAACAATTGGTTTGATGGTCCTCACCTATAACAACCAAATATCCAATATCCTGACCAAATATCTATCTGACCCAGTCCTCCAGTGCTGACTGACCAAATACTAGACTTTTGGACACTTTCTGTTTTGACTTCTGTTATCTTTTGGCTAGACATATGGAACATGTAGTCTGTGCCTGAACATAAGCAGTCTAACATCTTGAACACTCTGCCAGCTTTAAGAGCTATCATGCTTGGTCTTGGTCTTTAGGTGGACAGAGTTTTGTAATACTTACTAACTTACCAGTGTTGGCTGGAATTGGCATCCTAATTTGGAGGTCTATTCCAGTTTATCCATTTTCTCTTTTTATTTATTTACTTATTTTTAAACAACCCAATTCTCATTTATTAGGATTCTCTTCCAGCCCAGCTAGCTCTAAGATGAGGGTGAGATGGACAAGGGATATTTTTCTGGTGTTAGCAAACTATTGCTCAAACAGATATGGGCAAATTGTTTATGAGAAGGAAAGAGAGTTAATTATCAGAATGGTGACTCTATTGTGGTATAGCCTAAATTAAATTTTTCAAGTTTCAAGATCAATGAAATAGAGAAACGAGTTCTTTCTTCCTTGAGAAGTTACCTTCTCAATCTTGAATCTGGCTGACTATTAATAAACACATTGGAATTTTCTAGTCAGTGTGGCAGGTCTGTTAGGTTGTTAAATTCCAGTAAAAGTTTTACCTGGAAATAAATGCAAAATGCATACAGTTTTTGTTTTGCTATTCTGGAGAGGTTTTGGGGTCCAATCACAAAATCTTATGGACAACCTCTTTTATAATGTGGGCAAGCTCATCCAGTAGACAGCCATTGTTTTGAGATTTGCTTGAGGAAATGCATAGTTCTATGCAGTTTTTGTAAATTGTTCCTGGTATGTGTTTAGTGGTTTTGTAAGTGTAGCTCTCTGAATCAGGCTGGGAGGATATTTATATGAATTGCTTGCTCTTTTTTTTTATTCATATAAAAAGAAACATAGATAATGTTGAAAGGGGCTACCTTAATTATGTACTGATTGCTTCATCAAAGAAGGGAACTTCCCACATTCTCATTTTTGTTGCATGACATCAATGTGTTCAGGTTGCATAAATGAAAACCACACAGACTGAATTTTCCTTTTCAAAAGATAATTTTCTACTGTGTGCATGACAGTATTTTCAAAAAGATAACTGAAAAATATATTTTTATTTTATATACCTTGAACAAATATTCAAAGATTGAACATTCCTCTTTTGTTAAACTTACATGCTCGCTAGATGTTAAAAATATAGCATCCTTTATCATGAGCTCAAAGTAATTTTCTTCTTTAAGGTCATGCCCATGGATTGGGTTTTTTATCTGTTCAACCCAGAATCTTGTTTCTTTATCTCCATCTCGGTATTAATTTGGGTCTCTCTGTTCAGATGACTTCCTGCTATTTAATACTTAGCTTGACCCCACCTGTGTCTCTGGAAATTTCTAGTAAATTGTTTCTTAGAAACGTCTAGGTTCAGGTCTTACATTGACATGTTCTCTGTCTTTGCTGACTGAAAATCAGAGCCCAAGCAAATTGGAAATTTTACTTCAGCAAAATTGTCCCTCCCGCCGCTTACTTGTGGGGTAAAATGCATATTGCTGCAATGGGATTAAATTGGTATTTAAATAGGAAAGGCATGGAACATTTATGTTAATCAGTGTATTTTACAATGCATGTAGGATGGACTGCAGTCATTTAACTCTCATGCTCCAGACAGAATAGTCCCACAAGTCATGTTTTGTTACAGAATCCACATAGAACAAGTCCTGCAGTGTAGTCATTCTCTGATATTGTCATGTGAAGAACAGTAAACAATTTCCCTTTGTTTTTGCCACTTTTTAAAAATTAAGCTCACAAAAAACACAAAGAAAACATTACCAGCTAATGCATAAAAAGGATCATTCCATACTATACAAGACTGATGATGTTTTTAGTCACTTGTCATACAGGATTTTGGGGTGGGGGGGTTCAAACAAAATATCTGAGACAAAATTTGTCCCAACAAATGGATTGCTTTTTGCCATCAAGGTCCTTTTATGTTCCAGCCAGTGTAATGCATTGAGACAAAAAAAAATGTCCCATGCTGTTATTTATTGTGCCATGATGCCAAGAAGCAGGCGTGACATACAGTACTTCCGTTGTTGGTAGGACCCATTTGGGGAGGGGAGGAGAAGTGTTGGAATTCTCAGTGGGTTAAGGAAATAGAACCTAATGTATACATTAAAAAGTACCACTAAGTCTAACCATAATGTTAACCTTCAATACAGTGGGTCCACCGGATCACAGATTTAACCAACCGCAGATTGAAAATGCAGAAATAGTTTAAAACACACACACACCTTGAGATTTAGTGCAGCCAGGCCAAGAAGCGCTCCCAGGGCAGCAGTGGAGGTGGTAACAAGGCCTGGCTGCCAGGTGTACATTCTTTGTGCTCCTCCGCTTCCAGTGAGCACACAAGCCGTCCACTTCTGCCTCGTGTGCCAGCATCTTGTTAGTGACTTAAATGTGCACAAGTACCTTTTCAGACAAGGCACAGAGGGCAATTCTCTCACCCTCGTGCTCTGTCCACAAACCTCCTACACACAACAGCCACAAACTTTAGGAGGGGTGGTGGAAAGACCTAGCCACCAAACAAGCATTCTTCATGCTCCCCTGCCTCTTGGGGAGCCTGCCAACCTCCCACTTTTGCCTTTGGAATGAAAGAGCAGAAGCTTTGCAGCTTCAAAGGAGCTTCTCAGTCTTGTCTGACGGGTTCCCCAGAGGCAAGGAAGCCTGCAGAATGTTCACCCAGTGGCCGGGGCTTACTACTGTCTCCAATGCTGCCCTGTTATTAATAGGAACTCGAGCTTCCATGTTTTTTGCTATCTGTAAGGGGTCCTGGAAGCAGCTACTAAGGGCCCGCTGTACATTGGTATTCTTAGTGGGGTTAGAAAATACCAGGGTTGGGGGGAAAAGACAGGTTTAAAAATAAAACAACCTCCCTTCTTTTTTGGGTTAAACTTGTTTGTTTAAATGGGGGGGATTGCATCAAAACCAATATAGAACTAAATCAGAAAAAGTAAGTAGCAAAATGCAGTTCATATGTTACGGCAGGAATTTGATCAGGAGGGCTTTAAACTGAGTCATATGGGGGAGGGAGACAGTATTCTGGAAGGCAAAAGGGCTGGAGAAAATAGTCAAACTGTCATAGATGTTGAATAGCACTGGGCCCAGGACAGAACCCTGTGGCACCCCACTGGTCACATCTTTCCAAGACAAAGAGGAGCCGCTGCTGAACACTCTTTGGGTACCGCTGATATGATAGCCCTATTTAAGTATTTGAAGGGGTGTCACATTGAGGATGGAGCAAGCTTGTTTTCTGCTGCTCCAGAGACTAGAACATGGAGCAATGGATGCAAGCTCCAGGAACAGAGATTCCACCTCAACATTAGGAGGAACTTTCTGACAGTAAGAGCTGTTCGGCAGTGGAACACACTCCCTTGGAGCGTAGTGGGGTCTCCTTCCTTGGAAGTCTTTAAACATAGGCTGGATGACCATCTGTCACGGATGCTTTGATCGTGATTCCTGCGTGGCAGGGGGTTGGACTGGATGGCCCTTGTGGTCTCTTCCAATTCTATGATTCTAAGAAAGTTTCAAGGAAAGAATATAGTAGAATTTTGCAAAACAAAATAAAACACCAAACATTAGTACTTCACAACTTACTAAAACATTGTACATCTACAAGGAAGTCTTTCCATGCATGTACACCTTTTATGCTGCAGGACTCAACTTTGATGCATCCACTGTTGTGTGTGAAAATGCAACTTTGACACATACACTGACAGCCTTGCAGTGTTTCATCAGAGAAAAACAAATCTTCGTTTAGCAATCTTCGTTTTCAAACATAATATATTTGAAGGTATTTGAAGTGGGCAGCATGGCACATTGGACTTCATTAGCATTTCAGATTATTATAGTAGGATGACTTGCACAATATGCATTTACAGTTGTCCCTCCACATTCACGGATTTGGCATTCACGGATTTAAGTATTCATGACTTGAAAATATTCTTTAAAAAATAATAATCCAAAAAGCAAAACTTGATTTTGCCATCTTATATAAGGGACACCATTTTGCTATGCCATCGCATATAATAGGACTTGAGTATTCATGGATTTGGATATTCACAGGGGGTCCTGGAACCAAACCCCAGCGAATGTGAAGGGACAACTGTACTTCATATTCACAGTTCTTTGTTTTAGACAACTCTTTTGCATTTGTAAAATACTATATTTTAAAGTGATTTCTTTTTTTAGAAGTTTCAGTAGTTTCTATTTAAAAGGCATTCATTTGAGGGGTTATTTTTTGTCATTACCTATATATTTTTTCCACAGAAAACATTTATAGTGAGTGACTGGTGTCTTAACACCTCTGCCCCCAAGTTTTTGTCTACCCTTTCCCCTGAAAACCATCTTGCTACATACCTGCTTCTGCGTGACAATAGGACACTGTCCAACATTTTATCATTACTCTTAATGTTAAGGAAAACTAATAGTACAGTATTTCTTTTTCTTCCATAGGTAAGGTGAATATACACAGAGATAGACTTTCACAAGGCAGATTCCCTCCCCGTCCCCAGTATAGTATCTTTGGTTTCCAGCCTTCCTTTTTTTTTTTTCCTACTTGTGGTTCTCTTCCTCTCCTTATTTGCATGTGCTCCATGCAGTTTTTAATGGTGTGCGTAGGAATGCTTTAGTAATGTGAAGGAGCCCAATAGGTACCTCACAAAAGGTGGGAGGGATGTGCAGTAGTGTCCCAATTATATTTGCAGAGCTAACTAGGTTTAACCAATATTACAAAACATATTTATTTTATTACCCCAGGAATGAACTGTGGCTATTTCACTTACCCAAGCATATGCATAGTTAATGTTCAACATGCAGTTAACTATGCTTTCCCAGGCATGATGGCAGAGTTTATCTCAAAACACATTCTCCTGATATAGATGAGAATGAACTGCATTTTTCCGAGTAGGGCGCCTCAGCATATAGGATTAGTTCAGCTGAATTAAGTTTGCTTACCATAAGAAAGTAAAGGTGCTATTCTCACATTGTCACCCATTAGCTCTAAAGCTTTGGGTACATTCAGGCCTGTACTACTTGAACCAATGTTCCACTGTGTCTCAACCCTGACTTTTATGTTCCAAGAAGATACAGAGTGAATCTGCCTAAATGCTTACACTAAAATAAAGATCAGTGGGCTGAATGTTGTTCTTGTATATGACTATTTTTATTATCTGTCATTAAGTTCTCTAAAACATTAAACAAATTATTTTTTCCTAGGAGCTACAAAATACACAGATAAAGACAATGGAGGGATGCTTGTATGGTCTCCATATCATAGTATTTCTGATGCCAAATGTAAGTTCTCTGTAGTGAATTCAGTAAAATTCTGGGAATTGTTGTCCATGAGAACTATGTCACATGTTACAGAGTTGTTAGATATAAAGCAGTTGATACAGGGATAGGGAATATGTTGCCCTCCAAACTCCATCAACTCGAGCTAGCATGGCCAAAGGTGACACGATGGGAGTCATCTAGCAGTTCTGTAGTGCTGCAGAAGGTTTACTATCCCTTTAAAAATATGAATCCTGCATGTGGGTCACAACATAATGCTTGTTCATGAATGTAGATTTTTGACTCAGACTTGAGTAAGTGAGCTGTGACTAGTCATAGAAAAATGAAGCCAATCAGTTATCACACACTACAGTCTGTGCTTGGATTTCATTTTTTTAAAACTTGGAACTTGTATATAATAATATTGTAAGGTTTTTAAACAGAGGCTGGATGGCCATCTGTTGCGAGTGCTTTGATTGGGTATTCCTGCATGGCAGGGGGTTGGACTAGATGGGCCTTGTGGTCTCTATGATTCTATAAAACAGCTCTTTAATGCCTTGTACATTTAGTGTTTCTTGAAGTTAAAGAAGTTCAGGTTGCCATTGAAAGATATAGAAAAAATACATTAAAAGATCTAGCTGTCTTTCTGACGCCTTTAAAACCTTACAGCACTTCCCCCATTTAAAAACAACAACAACAAGGCATATATGTTACTAACTATGTGTTACTAATGTGAATTTTCATGCATACACTAAGACTTATCTTTAAAAAAAAAAAACTTTCAGGGCACAAGTGTCAACTTGCAGTGATAAATAACCCAGCCTGGTATAGTGTTAAAATACATTCATTCATTTAGCAAATGAATTAATTTTACACATTGACAGCAGTATCAATATTGTTAGAATTCACACAGACATTCTGTTTCCATTACAAAAAGTGCTGTAGCAAAAAATATCTAGCGTGTTAACTAGCAGTAAATGCTGCTGCAGCAGAGTACTGCTGGATCATACCAAAAGTTTATGCAGTCGAGAATTCTGGTTCTTCTAGTGTCTTCTGAATCTGGAAGTTCTGTATACCCATCACAACTGATAGCCATTTATAAGATCTTTCCTCTATGAAAGCGTGTTCAAATTTTGTTGTGATATGAACACTTTAAGCCACTGTATAATTTTATACAGTAGCTAATATTTGCCTATTCTGGTAACTGGAAAGAGATTCTGTGACCCAGAGAGTCATGTGTACAAGTAGGAGTCTTTGGCATGCGCTTAGTGCCACTATATATAGTTTCTTCCCAGAGTTCTTTCCTTATTACTTGATAGCTCAGTTGAGAGACAGTATTCTTAACCTTTTCTCAAGTGTAGTGTCAGTTGAAAACCAAAGTGATGGAAATAGGAGCTAGTGAATAAAACTAGTTAGTTAAATGCAGAGAGTTAGATACCAGGAATCTTAGGTATACTAGAGGGCAAACCTTAGGGCACTCACATATGTTAGTAAGAAGTATCAGAAGGATATAATTTACTGGAAAGAAAGTTACAGCCCCTTGTAGTTGAGAGTCTTATTTGAAAGGCAAGAATGATAGGGCAGAAAAATTCAACATCTTAGATCTGTCAGTTTTTTGTTATGTAGAAATATTTTACTCAAAATACAAATTTTGGATAGGAGAATTTCACATAAGAGTAAGTGGGTCTGGTGCATGCATTTGAGTCAGTGACACAACAGGAACTTTGTGCTAGTCATATGATATAGCTAGCTTAGCTATTACTGTATGTTTTTCAGACACAAAAAGTGAAATAATATTCTTTTGAAAATCTACATTTATGGGAAACATGTTGTATGTTAAATCTGATGCAAACAGGCAGTGTGAACACCTCACATGTGTTCCAGATGATTGGATGGACAACAGTATTTTCTACTAGGCTTAAACTTGTGCTTTTCAGTTATGAAAATCAGCAATGCCAGAGCAAATTCCATCACCAATATCTCATCTTCATGGTATAAAAAAAGCATTTCCTCCTAAAAGGGGTGGAAAAATTTTAGGCTAATGCTGAAACTTCCCACGCCTCCTGTATTTTCACTGTGCCTTGCCGCTTGCTTCATGGCTGAATCAAATTCTTTGCCTTTCCCTGCTAATCCATCATTTAAAATTGGCCTTGTATCAGTGTCAGTGCTGTTGCTCCAACACACATACAAGTCTAAAGCTACACTGAGCTTCCAGGTATCATGTCTTAATTTGTATAAATAACTGATACTGGAATGGGTATTGTGGGAGAAGTTGAATAGAACCACTGACTAGCTTCTATGTATGTCACTGTTTCTTAAAACAGATTAGGATCAGGTTGCACTTAAATAACAAACTTGTTTCTTAAAGTACTGGTTGAAAGTGTTATTTATTTACCAAATTTATATTTATTTAGCTAGTTAGTTAGTTAGTTATACCCCGCTCTTCAGCCACAAGGCTATCAGAGCGGCTTACAAATTGTTTTAAGCAATAGCTATTTACTTGATATCCAAAAAGAATTTCAAAGCAGTAAGTAGCACCACATCAACTGAAGATGCACAGACACAGAATAGTTTTAACCCACTTGCTGAATGAGAAGAGTTTGTTCCATAGCTTTCCTACAGCAATTGACAAGGCTCTGCTTTTAATGGATGGTAATCTGGCCTTTGAAAGAGATGGAAGTTGAGGTGGGGCCACCTCCTGCTTATAGCTGGTTACTTTTATTTTAGTAAAAATTTATTTACTTCAGTTGAACTAAGTATGGTAGTCTAATTCTATACTGGATAGCACTCTTGCTCCAAAACGTTTTTTCTACAGAATCTCTAGATTCAGTTATCATTATTTACATGATTATAAAATATATAATAATGGATGAATGTATATGTCATAGGTGATGAACATAGTTTAGTGCTGTTGTTTTAAAGAAACGAGCTCAATGTGCTATCTGGCAATAGCATCAATTATCCTAAATTGGTCTTTACTATAACTGTATGGGGACATTAATTTTGGCATTCCTTTGTTACACAGTGGATGAATATGTTGCAATAGCCAAAGAAAAACATGGCTACAATGTGGAACAGGTAAGAGTTAAATAAAGTAGTAGGAGACATTAATTCAACTGTTTTTATGTCCCACCATTTTTTGTTTGAAGGGTGCCCAAAGTGGTCTACAGTGTTAAAATAATAAGATGAACCACATGTTTTTACTAATTTGTTGAAAAAAGCACAGAGCCAGCTTGGCTCCATTCTCTCCAAAAAGTCTCTGAAAAAAAGCAATGTTAACCTGTTTCTGAAAGGAGAGAAGAAATTGGGTAATCAACCCGTTTTAATAGAGGAATCTCAGGGCTAAGGGGATCATCATCAAATAGGTCCTGTTTCAAGTGACAGTTGACTTCTTTTAGAAGAAATAGAACAAGAAGTACCGGTAGATCTTGGATGAGGAACATGACGCAAGATCAAGGGCTCATCTGCACGAGGGGGGAAAAATCCCAAATACCTTGTTCTATTGGCATCTCGCAGCAGCAGCAACCAGACCAAACGGTTTTTCTGGCCTTGGAAGCCCCCATAAGCCTCACATTCCTGATAGCGGCCACGAGTGATTTACTTGCATTAGTTCTTCACTGCCGCTGTTGTTGTTGTTTTTATTGTTCCAAGGTGTGCTAGTGTGATAGAGCGATTCTCCAAAGCAAAACAGAAAATATTGATCCTTTTCTTTTATCACCTTAGCAAGGGATCTCTAAGACAAAAATCC
The DNA here is from genome assembly GCA_030847615.1 of Gambelia wislizenii. Taxonomy (NCBI): domain Eukaryota; kingdom Metazoa; phylum Chordata; class Lepidosauria; order Squamata; family Crotaphytidae; genus Gambelia; species Gambelia wislizenii. The sequence goes on from JAUMIR010000001.1 coordinate 42,127,938, forward strand.
AACATGGCGGCAGCAGGTGCTTGCCCTCCTAGCAAGTCCTGCCCCTGCTCTTGCCCAGTCAATTAGTGTTGTGCTTCCCTTTGTGGTTTTTATTGTTCAGTAGTCCAAAAGAGCAAAAAAACGCACCAGCCTTGCAGTTTTTGAAAAAGTACGGGGAAATCTGTGAAAGTTTTTACCCCGTTGTTTTTGCTGTTTTGGCCTTCCCCTCCTTCCGAATAGTGTGGATTGGCGCTGGGTCCTGTTTAGACTGGTAGCATTCCCAGCGAATTCCATGAGGGGTATTTTCGCCATTTAGATGAGCCCCAAGTAGTCCCAGGCTGTATAGGGCTTTGTATATTTAAATCAACACTTTGAATTGCATGTGGAAATTAGGGTAGGAACCAGTACAGCCATTTTCACTTGGAGTTTACATGTGTACTGCCAGTGCTTGTAGTAATCTACTGGCAATGTCTCCTGCAGAGAAGCTATTGAATCATTGGATGGAAATAGTAAAAGAGCATCATATCTTGTTTTAAAAGAAATCCTTGCTGTTAAAAAAAATATTATGAGGGATGGCAAATACGAAGTGAGTACAATATAAGTATAATGGAAGAGGAGCCAAAAAGATAATCTCTTTTGAGAAATACATGTGCTCTAACGGTGCATCATCCAAATTATATAAAACTATAATAGTCTCATAAAGTGTATCATGATAAAAATAAGATTTTTTAAAAACTCTTCAAGGCACTTGGTATGCTATTCTGGCATAAGCACAACATTGAGAAGTCCCTTGCAGATCTCCCAAATTTTACTCCTTTTCCGGATGAGTGGACAGTTGAAGATAAAGTCCTCTTTGAACAAGCCTTCAGTTTCCATGGGAAAAGCTTTCACAGAATCCAACAAATGGTAACCAAATTTTTGTATTATTGTTGCTTTGCTTCAGCTAGTCACTCAGTGGACAGCTGTGTTATAGTAACATTGTTTCTGCTCCAGTGGCGTTAACATGAAAGTTTTTCTTCTTCTTGAACACTTTGTATATACACATGTGGGATTCATGCTTACAGGGACAAACATCTTTAGAGGTTTCAGAGATAAAAAGAGGTAGGAACAAGTTTTGAAACCCTATCCCTTACTGGGGAGGTGGTTTTGGTATGCTGTGCATATAGTGGGCCCCTTTGGATCAGTTGGGGTTCAGTTCCGAGACCCTGCACAGATATGAAAAATGCAGATGATCACACCCTATATTATTAAATGGCAGCAATATGAAGGTGCACGCTTCAGCATGGCTGTGTTCATGTTGCAGCTATAAAGTAATATGGGGCATGATGATCTGCCGTTAGTTGAGTACACAAATCCAGAAAGCCCCTACTGTATTTTGAGGATCTTTCTATTCAGGTCTGTTTTGACAGTTACAGGAGCGTGCAATCTGTTTTGTATACAGTAGGTCCCCCGTATCTACTGATTCATTATCCATTGATTCGGTTATCCACGGGTCACAAAACAACACACCCACCGTAGAGCCTTCCTAGAAAATATGTTCTCTCTAGCCATTTTCTAGGTCCTCCAAGGCAATTCTGGCACTTTAAACCAGAAGTCCCATTATTTTCAATGGAAACATATAGTGAGAGAGGAACAATCGTAAACATTTTAAAGAGAAAAAAACTGTCAAAAGCTTTTGAATGAATCTCAGATGGGCGGCGGGGGGGAACAGCCTGTATAAATTCTGTGTCAATCGCTTCATCAGACAATTTCTGTGTTAATAAATTCATACAGTTTTTGCCAAATGTTGCCATATTTCATTGATCACTCTCAGTACTACACCTGTGTATTAACTGGTCATTAAGACTGTTATTTAATATAAAGGAATTAGGTGGCTACCTTATTAAACAAGTCCTTCTTTGTAACTGTAAATACAGCTCATAAGATATTCTATGTCACATTGGTTTTCAAGGATGAGGTGGACATTTAAACTGCTTGATTATGTCATTTATATCATACTTTCTGTATAGTGTTAAATATTATCTCTGTACATTAGAATATGTTCATGTCTGCAGTACTAAATGAATTATTTTAACACATACATTTCAAGGCAAAAATGTTTTTGTAAGTTTTTATTATAATTGGCAGAATTCAAAGACATAGCTGTGTTAGTCTGGAATATAATTGGTGTTTTTCCTGTGAAACATTTGTGTAAGAATGCGTTTTATTGGATAAGATTTATCAGCATCTTTTGTTTATCTTTTTTCACTTTTTAATTTTTAAAATTTACTTACATTCAAAAGGGATCTCAGTTACGTATAGTAATGTTTCAGCATAAGAAAAGCAGGAAGATAAAAACAGAAAGGAAGGAATAATAACCACATTAGCTATAAGTTTCTATGAAAGCTGACCAATGTTAAGATATATGTCCATTTGTAAATTTCATCTATACATCGTTCTTTCAGATGTTGCGAACATTGTTAGATTTTCAATCTGTTAGCTCATAGGCGGAGAAAAATTATCTTTCCAGTAATGACCTATTAATATAGCCAAAAGGGCACAAAAAAATCTACTTCCATTGGCCATTTGTCAATTTCCAAGAAACAGGTAGATAATTCAAAAGAACATGCACATCCCTGAATATCAAGGAACTTTGCTAAACCAAATTTACTTGTGTGATTATTTCCTCCTAAAATGTAGTTACTATGGGACAACTCCAAAACATGTGTTAAGTAAGCATTTGCAGTATTACATCTCCAACAGCTTGTTGCTTTAGAAACCCCTTTTTTGAATAAACGTAGTGACCAATGTAACCAAAAGAGCAATTTCTGCTGCATAAGGCATAGTCGGAGATCTATAGCCATCCTAATTATAGATGCTAAAACTGACAGACATTGATCAGTCAGAATTAGATATTCCAATTCTCTGTTCCATTCTATTTACATGTCATATTTATTTATAGATAACGGAAGTGTGTGTGTATATATACGTACAAATAAATTGTTGGTTTGGATATTTGGTTGGCCTGTTATGCCCTTATTCTGGGAGCCTAAACCTTTGATTCACCTCTGTATAAATGGGGGAGGGGAGATACTAAAGTTCTACCATATTTCATTCATAGAATTTATAATCATTGTATACATATTGTGTTGGAATGTTTAGCTTCCAGACAAGACTATTGCAAGCCTTGTAAAATATTACTACTCCTGGAAGAAAACCCGTTCAAGGACAAGCTTAATGGACCGCCAGGCTAGGAAACTGGCTAATAGAAATAATCAGGGTGACAGGTAAGCAACACTGCATCTTTTTAAAAAATATTAACATTAATTTGTTGATATATATAATTTTTTTGTCTGTTTTCATTTGGTTTTGCTTTCCTTTTTCATTTATTAATGAGGTGTATCTTATTCCATGCTAATTGTCTGCTACTGTTAGGCCAGTGGCAAATTGTTGGTACATTAGCGAGAAACCTTCCACTTCATCATAGTTAGGATTATCAGAATTATAGCACCAGTCCATTTTGAAGACTTTGCACACACAAAGACTTGCCAGATACAGCATGTAGAAACTGTCCTTCAGCACACACTCTCATAAGAGTGATTTCATGATTATGTCTTGTTGGCCCGGAAAACACTTCTGTGTAGAAATATGTCTAGGTAATTTCAATGATAGCTTATTAAAATACATCTGTACACAGTGGTTTACAGCTTCTCCCCAGTATGTTTATGCACAATTGCCTTTGTTTATGATGGTAATATATGGTGACCAACATTTGTGTTTCAGGCTATTACTATACTACCCTTTTTAGTTGAACTGGGACTTTGAAACCTCTTCTGAAGGTGTGCCATGTTCACAGTTTAGAAAGAAAACTTTTTGTATAGCTGCCATTACAGAATTTTGATGCCAGACTTTTTTTTTCTCCTCCCCAAAACCTTTTTGCTAGATATGAGGGTAGAGGCAAATATCCCTCCTCTGTCATGTTTCCCCAGGGTTTAGACTGACAAAGAGTTAAGGGTAATAATCCAGGGTGTAGGCCAGGGGTGGACAAAGTGTGGCCCTTGGGACCCCCCTGAAGTCCCTCAAACCCACCAGACCCTCCCCCATTTTAAAAATAATTTTGGGATGACTTTTTGCCCCCAAACCACCTCAAATATCCCAAAACTGTTTAAAAGACAACAGTTTGCAGTTTCCCACCCCTGGTCTAGGCTAATCATATATAGAACCTTCACGAGGCAGCAAAGGTGATCCAGGGTCAAAACCAGTGGAGGTCTCAGAGCATAGTACAGACTAGAAGTAGATGAGAGGTAAAGTTAGAAATAGTCTAAGGTTATTTAACAGAGTTTTAGGTTACGTTACGCAATATCCAAGAAACAAACAAGGGGTATAGCTAATCGGTCTAGGATCACACACAAGGTTGCCAACAAAACCGGCTAGGATGTCCAGAGCTGGTGAATACATTGTTCCAACAGCTTCTCTAGCTTCAGACTTAAGCTTTTAAGCAACATCTGGTAGAGCTCCATCCATAGTCCAGCTGCAGTGTATTAGAAACTTCTAGAAGTCCTCTTGGTGAGGAGATTCTTCCAAAGGAGGCATCTACTCATGAGATATCCTCTCCGCAGCCAGGCACTGTGGTTTGCCTGTTCAGATGCCAGTTCTTTGGGAGCTTGTGGGTAGCTCTGCTTCTTCCTTTGATACAAAGATCCCTTTTTCTGGAAATTATAGACCTCCAGCTATCTCTTCTAAGAGTCTGGTCCTCTTCAGGCAGATCCTGGGGGTTAATAATTGCTTGGATTTCTTGATCCTCTGCTGAAGAGGTGGTCTTCCAGTGGGGGCATGGCATAATTGGGACTGTATTCCAGATTGCAGCCTCTTTCTGAATGTGGGGCACAATGTTTATGGGATCAGGTGGTTCTCTTCTTCCTGCAACTTCTCCAAAGCAGTTTCTCTAGTGGCATTGCCTTCTGCTGTTACTTATGTAGTTCCATACAACATTGTGCATAGTGCATTGAATGCCTTCTAGTGATGTCGAGAAAAGGAAAAAGGCTGCATTAATCCACAATGACTGTTTGAAAATCCCAGAACCAAGCTTCATGTAGAACAAAAAAATGTAACTGAAACTTTCTGTAAAATATATACCTGCTTATGTGACAGGTTAAGGATCAGCACATTGTCAAAAAGTGGAAATTGTTGACATATTGAACCTGCAGTGCTCTGGTCCCTAACCTTCTGAATAGGCAGGGGATGCCTGCTCTGTTCTTCCTTTGCCACTTTTCCTTACTTGTAGCCTTTGGGAAATTGGGGGGAGGGCTGTCAGAGTGGGAATCCCCACAATTGCCATGGTTGTGCTTTGGCTGTGGAAAGTTCTGAATGAAGCAAGCTGAGATGAAACCACTGCTACTGCTTCAGGACTACTAGCCAGCCTGCGCGTTGACATCATACAGCTAGCACCTCTGACTCGACTCCACTTCCCACTGCTCAGCAGCAGTGGCAGTGAGGTGCTTGGTTCTTCCCCAGCTGTATACCAACCATGTGCAGACCCTCCCACATTCCCTCAACTGTTCTCTTCAGCCTATGCCACTGCCTAGCCGAAGTCTCCCTCACATACAAAGAAAACAAATATACTTAAATTGGTATCCCTCAACATTCCTTCAGGAAAACAAAAGCTTATAGGCAGCCTGCTGCCACCGCCTCATGTCTTTCCCCTCCACCACTTGAATGCACAGGCACCTCCCTGCCTGGCTGACAATGGTGGAGAGGCAGAGCTTCTGGCTGTACTCTCAGGCCATTTCCTAGGCATGTGTGTGTGTTTGCGTGTGTGTGGAAAAGGCGGAGTCTGCCTGGGCAAGACCCCATCTCTGCCCTTTTGACCCTTTTAATTTACTGTATAAGCAGAATCATTAATGCAATATGTGGTGAAAAGAGCGGACCACACATCAAATATATGGGTCCTAGTTATAATTCAGAAGTCAAAATGGGGTAGTTGGAAAGCGCGTAATGCCTATAGTGTATTGTGTTTGGGTTTTTTAAGTTACAATATCAGCTGCCCAGCTGGAAGACTTTATGAAAGACAGCAGTCACATGTATACAAAGGGAGCGCCTCTCTCTCTCTCTATATATATATACCTGCCTGACAGTTGAGATCTACTGGAGGGGCCCTTCTCTGTGTTCCGTCAAGAGGGGAAATACATTGTGGAAGGACATGGTAGAGGGCCTTTTCTGCAGTGGCACTCCGTTTGGGGAATTCCCTCCCCCTGGAGGCTCAATTGGTGCAAATGTTGGAATCGTTTCAGCGCCAAGTTAAAACTTGGCTTTTTATTAGTCTTTATGCCAAATTGATTTTGTCCAGGCTGCATCTTCTGTGGTATGTTACCTAAGATTGTTTTAACCAGTTTTAAATCGTTGATTTTTAATTGAGAACCATTTCATATTTTTTTTAATCTTTTAAAACTTTTGTAAATATTTATTGTTCATTGTAAGCTGCCCTGAGATCTTTGGATAAAGGGCGGGATATAAATATTTAAATAATTTAAATAAATAAATCAGAGGGAATGTTTTAATACAGTTTGAATATGAGTATGTTACCAAACTTTTTTTTTTATTTGTAATGAATTTGATACCCCAGGTATGGAATTCTAATGTTTCTTGGATGAATATTTGAAAACCAGTAAATGGATTAATTTTGTAAAGAGTCTGTTAGTCCATGCAACTAGCATGTTAGCATGTAGTGGTGACTTGTTACAATGAAAAATATGAATAAAGACAATAATTATTTTGGCAGTGAAAGATAGGGAGAGGTGAAAGGAAGCAAGTTTACTAATCTATTTCTGTCTTCAGTGATGATGATGTGGAAGAAACTCATCCGATGGATGGAAATGATAGTGATTATGATCCCAAGAAGGAAACTAAGAAAGAGGTAATGAACAGTTAAAGCGCAGTAACGAAATTATTCTCTTGAAGTATGCGAGAAGTATGCTGTGTGCGTATAGCAGTCTTGGTCTTTGAGTAGTTGAGGTTCCCTTGTCTCTTTCTTTTTGATGAGCAGCTAAAACTGTCCAGGGTGTGTGAGTGAGAGAGACCCTCCTGAGCATGTCCAGAGAGTGAAGCTGCACTAGAGTGTTGGCTCATGTAGCCGGCTGGAAACAAACCACGCAGACACAGTGTGTGTCTAACTACAAATGTTTACTTAGGCATCAGGAAGCAGATGTACAAGAGAAATAAGTCAGCCAGTCAGAGAGAGATACAGATACAGATACTTAATACACATGGCACAATGGGCTATACAATCGTGTCAACATACCATGTTTTCCAGGCTCACAATCTGGTCAGTTCTTGAGATACCAGCTCCTAGACATAGCTGCTGGTCTCTCCCCCACCGCCCATATCCTGCTTATTCAATAGCAACAACAGCTGTGTGATTAAGGTTGCAGTGACCTCTACTGACCATAGCTCCCTTTGCTATGAAAAATCCTAAGATTAATATATTACAGCTTAGTACATTAACACATTAATGTCACAATCACTCAACAAAAAACTTCTTTCAGTAGGTGTTTAGTTGATGATAAATGAAATTGTCATAGTTTTGTTTGTTTGTAGTTAGTAAGTGCCTTACTAAACTTCCATGACTACAAGGGCAGCTGGGTTAGACTGTTTTGTTGTTAGAAACCATGCAGTGAAAAAGATAGACAGCCTGTCTTTGTATTAGCAATCAGGCCATGACTGCTGGTGGCATTTCAGCCCAGTCTGCCATCTCTTTTACATCATCCTGAAGACTTTTTTAAAAAAGTCCTTGACCCTCACACCCCTCTATGGACTTCCCTTTTTCCAGCCAAAAAGGGACCAGGATGAATTTATTGTCCTGGCTTCAGGGACCCACACTGTTGACCTTTTAAAAAAAAGTTTTAAAAAACAGAAATTGACTTTCAACAACTTCTATTGTTGCTGTAGTTTTTGCTTGGCAGTTTGGCTGCCCTTCATAGGGTCCTAAGGGCAGAGAACTGGTCCCTAGACTTTTCACAGTTGCCCACCCCTTGTTTATTGTGATGGGAAGTAAATGGGTAAGGAATTAGGGTGTTGGGACCTAGAAGGACTGGGGAAATTTAGAATACTGTCCAATCATCCTTCTAGTTTCTGAGTTTTTTGTCAGGTATTCCTTATCCATTTTTGTCTCTGCAGCCCTTCTTAGATTTTCAAGGGTAACTACATAGTGTATCTGAGCATGGTGGTCCCAATGCAGACGGAGCCCTTACGCATTTACTTGAAAATGTTTTTTTTTTAAAAAAAGCTTAGCAGCATATGACATTTTTAATATCTGGCATATTTTAACTCCCAGTAGACTTTGCTTATGAGCAAAATTTTGCAGAAGGATAGTCATGTTTTTTTCTGATATCACAGTATCCATTACCAGTCATAGAATCATAGAGTCATAGAATCATAGAGCTGAAAGAGACCACAAGGGCCATCCAGTCCAACCCCCTGCCATGCAGGAATAAACAATCAAAGCATTCCTGACAGATGGCCATCCAGCTTGTGTTTAAAATCCTCCAAAGAAGGAGACTCCACCATACTCCAAGGCACTGGAGTACATACTCTATTACACTGCCAAACAGCTCTTACCATCAGGAAGTTCCTCTTAATGTTTAGATATACAGTTGTCCTTTCATATTCGTAGGGATTTGGTTCCAGGACCACCACCACCTGTGGATACCAAAATCCGTGAATACTCAAGTCCCGTTATATGCAATGGCATAGCAAAATGGTGCCCCTTATATAATCAAGGTTTGCTTTTTGGATAATTATTTTTTAAAGAATATTTCAAGCCATGAAGACTTAAATCCATGGATACCAAATCTGTGGATACGGAAGGACAACTGTAATCTCCTTTCCTGTAGTTTGAATCCATTGCTCCATGTCCTAGTCTGTGGAGAAGCAGAAAACAAGCCTGCTCCATCCTCAATATGACATCCCTTCAAATATTTAAACATGGCAATCATGTCCCCTCTCAACCTTCTCTTCCCCAGCTAAACATACCCAGCTCCCTAAGCCACTCCACATAGGGCATGGCTACCAGACTTCCCACCATTTGGTCACCCTCCTCTGGTCACATTCCAGCTTGTCCATATCCTTCTTGAATGCCCAGAACTGGACACAGTATTCCAGGTGAGGTCTGACCAAAGCAGAATAGAGTGGCACTATTACTTGCCTTGATCTAGACACTATATTCCTAATAATGCAGCCTAGAATCACATTCACTTTTTTAGCTGCTGCATCACACTGCTGAACCCTTTTGCATGTACTACTATCAAGCCAGGTGTCACCCATCCTGTATCTTTGCATTTCATTTTTACTGCCCAAGTGTAGTATCCTAAATTTCTCCCTATTGAAATTCATTCTGTTAATTTTAGCCCAGCTTTCTAATGTGTTAAGGTCATTCTGAATTCTGATCCTATCCTGTAGGGTCTTGATACAAGATGTTGAATAGCACTGTCATTAGACTTCACTGTCTAGCCCAGATATGGGGAACCTGCAGCTCTCCAGATGTTTATGAATTACTTCTTCCATCATCCCTCACCACTTGCCAGGTTGAAAGTTGATGAAAATTGGAGTCCCAACAACATCTGGAGCGCCACAGGTTTGCTATTCCTGGTTTAGGCCAATCCCACCTTAACCCCGTGTGATACGAGGCTATATGTTAAGAGGTACTGAAGTGTTCTGAACAGAGATTAATAAGGTAAGTGTGTAATTTTCAAATTTAAACTGAATTCAAACTAAACTCAGTTCTAACACTTCTTTAAAGCTGTAGAACTGATACTCCATTTTATTTTATTTTTTATATCTGTGATGTTTAATATTTCTAAATCTTTTGAACATTTTAGGGGAGTAATGAACAGCCTGTTCAATCCAGCAAAATAGGACTGGGCAGAAGAGAGTATCAGAGTTTACAACATCGTCATCACTCCCAGCGTTCTAAATGTCGTCCTCCCAAAGGCATGTACCTCACTCAAGAAGATGTAGTTGCAGTTTCCTGTAGCCCCAATGCAGCAAATACGCTTCTTAGGCAGTTGGATATGGAATTGATATCACTGAAGCGTCAGGTATTTCAATAAGTTTGTATTCTTGCCTGTTTTTAGATTTCTATCTTTTCCTATTCTGTGTGCTTTGGTAAGTAACATGAATAAACTGAAGCATTTCCATTAAAGTGAAATTGTAGACTAAATATCTACCTAATGAGTGCAGGCCTAGTTACTAGAAGTAAAATTGTAAACTGAGTCCTAAAGCACTTCTGGAAAGTTGTAAGTTGAGAGCTTGGCAAAATAGTTGGTTTTCCTTAGAGTTTATAGATTTATACTTGTTGAGTTAAATATCAAGTTGTACCAGTATTGAAATAGAAATAAATGTAGCTGAATGTTTTGAACTTTCTTAATTGGATTTTAACTATTTACCATTTTTGATATTTTATTGGATGTCAGTCCCTTTGAATTATAGGAAGACACAGTTTGCAGACATAGTTAATAAGACATGCCGTTTTATCTTGGGATTGGGAGGCAGTCTTGAGAAATAAGTTCTGTTGCTGAAGTTTTACCATTGTATTTGTAATTTCAGGCTTCTAGCAGTTATGTATTTGTAATTTACAGACTTACTGCACTTGTAAATACAAAATAGCACAGGCGTGCTAAAATCACAAGAAAGTAAGACAGAGGGTCTCATTCCATAGCCCTTAAAGAAATTTACAGAAGAGATGATTAGTGTCTAAAACACCTCCACTAGCTAACGCAGGTTGCCCGGATTTTCATTCTTGGGAGAAAACTACACGGGCTGCATGTAGCTTCCTGTCTCAGCTCCCACTTCCAAATTCCTAAGTGTCTTCTATTGCCATTGCCAAAACACAGTGGCAAGAAAAACAGCACTTTGGTTTAAAAATATTGTATTGCCTTTAAGTAGGTTGTACATTCCCCATGCCATTTCTTTTCATGTAGATGTGCACTTCTGTGAGCATGAATCTATTTGTAAACAAGATATATGTGGAGCTTACAGCTTCTTCAAAGCCAGAATGGCACAGTTCAAGAGAAAGTGCCCTTAACCTCACTATTGCAGTGCCAAATTTCGAGGTCAAAAGTTAGTGATACAGTGTTACTGCTTGTAGGTTTAGGATGGGGAATGCCACCTCAGACTTACAAAAGTTGCCCACTCCTAGATAAGCAGATAAGGATGCTGCCTCCACCTTCTGACTCAAGAGGCTAAAGCTCTCATAAGAGTTTGCCACAATACTAGTGATAATGTTCCTTCTTTATGGTTTCTGTGACTCACACATGTGGATCATTCTGTGCCTGCATGGAGATCTTTGGAAGCTTCTAGAGCTGCATTTTGACAGCTTGCTGACTTGCATATAAGCTATGTATCTACCATTGTTGTAGGATCATTAGGAAGTTTCAGCGTTTTGGCATTCTCTGTTCCTTGTTTCATATTTTTGAATCTCTGGGGACTTATGGTCCTGAAGATTTTCTTCAAGAAATGTCTAAGCTATGGAACAAAGATCCCGTTCTCCAACAGTCAGTGTATTGTCTCCTCTGCTTGGGTGAGGACCATGCGGTTGACTCATGCCCTTTTGCCAGACCTTTCTGTGGCAGTCGAGGCCTAATAGGGCTTCCTGCTTTAAGGCTTTTCAGTGGGAAGGGGCCCTCTAGACTACGGCTCTTGCAACCCAGAATAAGCTGCTTCATACAGTTTCATTGGCTATCTGCTCACACCCATCTTTGGCCATGGAGAAGAAGCCAGCGCACTCAGTGAGCCAGACCTCTTTAGCCCCTCTTCAAACTTCCTTGGAGGATAAATGGGTGCAATTGGTTCTGAACCCAAAGGAGGCTACTAAGCCCTCTGCCAGGACTCAAAAATCTAGAGATGTTCTGCTTATGCTGATAAGGAAAGATGTAAGATCCCCAGCGAGAGTCTTCAGATACACTTAGCCTTCAAGATACTCTTAACCAGGAGATCGCAGTGCTCCTCCAGAAGAATGTGCTAGATCCCTGTCATCTTTTGGGTTTTACTCAAGGTATTTCATAATCCCTAAACAAGATTAAGGCTTACCCCAGTATTGGATCTTAGGGAAATCAATTCTTTCATTCTCCCGGAGCAGTTCAGGACAGTTACTCTATCAAATACCCTTCCCCTCCTCTGCAGTGGAGACTGGTTCACTTCTGTAGATCTACAGGACACTAACTTTCATATTAGTATCCAGCAGATGCTTTCTTTGGTTCTGTGTTTCACTGGAGCATTTCCAATTCTGCATCTTTCCTTTCAGCCTTGCAAAGGCCCCAAGGTTTTTCACAAAATGTCTTGCTATGGTAGCAGCTTGGCTAAGGATCAAAGGAACCTCCATCTTGCGGTGTCCTTCCTTCAGTTCTCTAGACTTCACTACAGATGTCTCCATGATGGGTTGGCATGTCCACACCTGGGACTTGATAGTCACCGACCTGTGGTCCGATACCGAGAAGTTGTGTCACATCAACATCCTCTAAATACTTGCGACATGGAAAGCGCTTTGTGTATTCCAAAGGCTGCTTTGACACAGGACCATCCAGGTGGCCACAGAAAACACAATAATGGTAGCCTCAGCAAACAAGGAGGAATGCATTCTTATACCTTCCTTCAGCTCATCCTCCAGATCTGGAACTGTTGCCAATACAGGGGTATATTCCTCCTGGTGATGCATTTCTTACGTGTCAACAACATCCTCACCAACAATCTCAGCAGAACAACCTAGTCCTCTCACGAGATGGACTTGGACTTCCTCTGTTGCTTTTTCTGTCATTGGGGGACACCTGAAATAGATCTCTTCACATTCCAGCAAATGCCCAGTATGCTTAATTCTGCAGCAGGGCTGTTGAAGGTTGGGGTGTCTAGGAGACACATTTCTTTTTTTCAAGGGATGGTCCTCTACTGTACCCTTTCCCTCCATTTCTGCTCTCTCACAAGGACCACATTCATACATCTAATTGTGGGCTGTTGTTGTTGGTCCTTGCTAAGCTTAGAGATGTCTCTTCGAGTTGATGGCATCTTGTGATCTTCACCTGCTCTCCTGAAAGACAGCATTCCTGGTTGCCATCACCCCTGCCCATTGGACCAATGAATTGGCAGCACTCAGAATGGATCTGCCTTATTTGTCCTTTTATAGGGTCCTCTTCACAGACATCTCTTTCCTCCCGAAGATGGTTTCTGCTTTCCATCTTAATCAGCTTCTGGTGCTCCCACCCTCATGCAGTCCCCATCTTCCAATCTTGAGTGCAACCTTTATGCCCTGAAGGTTAGATGGGCATTCCTGTTCTATGTATCTTAGACAAAACCCATTTAGAAAGTCTCCTTGGCTGTTTGTCACCTATGGCATGCATAAGAAAGGGAAGGCAGTCTTGTCACAAAGTCTCTCCCATTGAATGATGAATGCTATCCACCTTGCCTACTCCCTTGCTGGAAACCTCTTCCACAAGGGGTCAAAGCCCACTCAAATCAGGCAACAGCCACCTCATTGGTGTATCTCAGAGGGAGGCTTCTCCTGGAACTCTGCCAAGTGGCTACATGGTTGAATCCATCTATGTTCCTGTCTCATTGTAGACTGGATGCTCAGTCCTGAGTCGATGTGGGATTTGGTAGAGCAGTGCTGTCGTCAGTTCTGGCATAATCCACCATCCTTAGTGGGTTTATCTTGCTGTTCTCCCATATGTGTGAGTCACAGAAACCATGAAAAAGAACACGTTGTGTACCTGTAACTGGTTCTTCAAATGGTCATCTGTGAACTCACACAACTGGTTCCCCTTCCCTCTTCATGCCATCCATTCTCCAAGTATCTTGCAGGCAGACTTGAAACTGGATTTTGGTGGGAATGCATGGCTTAGATGTGTGTGGGTAAGGGGGCAGAGTTACTGCCAAAACACAGTTCTAGAAGCTTCAGAAGATCTCTACACACGTGCAGAATGATCCACATGCATGACTTCACAGATGATCACTTAAAGAACCACAGTTACAGGTAGGCAACCTCTTGTGCATAGTCTATGGAAGCAGGTGAATGCTTGGCTTTCACAGGTAGAATTCATGTCTTCAGAAGTGTTCTCTCATCTCAGAGAGTTTGATTTGCCTTACCAGCTAGTCATTTCACAGTAGGTTTATATATAATTTTTGTAAGCTAATCTTCATTTTTTAATTTCTTGTTTTTGTTACACAAGGTTCAAAATGCTAAACAAGTTAATAGTGCACTTAAGCAGAAAATTGAAGGTGGAATAGAAGAGTACAAACCTCTTGAGGTGAGTCAGTGGGAAATGCAGGTGAATTTTCAGAACTGTATTGTTGTTAAAGCCAAGTTGCTTAGGATTTATCAAAACACTATAAAGCATTCTAAAGGTATTCTAACCTGTGATCTTTTTAAAGCAGTGGCTCTTAACCTGTGGCCTGGGGACCCCCAGAGGTCTGTGATGTCCTCACAGGGGGTCTGTGAGGGCTTGAAGGCTGCTTGGCCCACCTCCCTGCAGTGGAGTGGCTGCTGTGACAGGAGCCAAGGCAAAGCCTGGTTGGCTGGCTTGGCCTGCACAATTCAATCTGCTCCAGTCACAAACTTGCAGGAAGAAGCAGGAGAAAAGTCTTCCCTCCACTCCAGTGCCTCGAGGGAAGGTTTACTAGATGGTGTAATTCTATTGTTGTTGTTGTTGCTGTTGCTGTTGCTGTTGTTGTTGTTATCATTAGAGTATTAAATCTTGAGTTGGGGCAAAAGATATTTAAAGGGGGTCCCTGGTAAAGGAGGAAAAATAAAAGCCACTGTTTTAAAGCATTATTAAAATAAATATGAAATTTACCACGACTGGAATGTATACTTTTAGAAATTAAGATGCAGTGCTTTCATACTTTCTATCCTGTATTTGTCGCAATAGTGCACTGGTACCTCTGAGCATATCAAGAGGACCAGGCAGCAAAAGTTGTAGCAATTGCAGTCATCAGGAGAAGAAATGAGCACACAGACACAGGCTTGTGTCTAAACTACTTCTCTTTACTAGAACATGTTGGAGCAGTATTTACAATGAGTCTAAGACTCCTAGCATACAGACTACATAACACAGCACAATGTACAGCGCAGTCCTGCACTGTGCAGGCCAGACTGGATGTGCATAGTCTTAAGAACTAACTCCAAGTCAAGTGCAGAGACAGAGAGTGGGGTGATCTAGTTATATAGTACAGATACAGTATAGTCACAGGTTATACAGTTAGTAGTTCTCACGCACATTTTCAAATATAGATAAGACTTCACATTTCCTTCCCACAGCTGTCTCTCAGACATAATCTAGATATGCTAGCCAGATGCGTTTAACCTGCTCACTGCTGGCCCCTGCAGACTGTAGCACATTATACCATGCCAGCTCTTTAAATTTCCAGTGACTGTATATCCCATCACCTTGACATCCCTCTAAATTTATACTTAAATGAGCTGTTTTACACTCATTTGACCATACCAAGCTTTGTACACAGGTATTGGAATTTGATAGGAACCAATGGTTTTGTGAACAAATCAGCTAGGTTTTCATTTGTTGGACAATAAATCAGGGTAATTAGCCTTGCCTTTACTGCTTCGCAGACATTCTGATACCTCAGTGCCATGTGTTTTGTTCAAGACTTAACCCCTTCAGCAGTTGCCATTTGTATACAAGCTTGTGAGTCCTCATAAATCTCAGCTGGTTCCCGTATTGGCATCCCAAGATCAATGGACAATTGTTTGATCTGATAAGGCTGCAAACTCACTTTCTACAGTAGATAAAGAAATTGTTGACTGTTTCTGTGCCTTCCAGAAAATGGGTGAATTTGCATATGTAGAAGTCATTCCAGACGTAGACATCCTGTCTGAAACACATTGTGCAAAATCACTATCCACACGGCAATGCAGTTCATGGCAACCTTTGAATGTCATCAATAACCCATAGTCCATGGTACTTTTTAAATATGTCAGCACTCTTTTCAAACCTAACCAAGCTTTCTGTGTAGGCTGAGATACCATTCTGCTCAGAATGTTTACTGCACAGGATATGTCAGGGCATGTCTGGTTTGATAAATAAAGTAAACTTCCAACAGCAGACTAGTACAACTCAATGTTCTGAAACAATGTTTTCCCAATGGTTTTTACAAAATCAGTTACCATGGGTGGTGGAACATTTTTACAATCATACATGTTGCAGTCACATAACAGGTTCACTATTTTCTGCTCATGGCTAAGCAGAAAACTTCCATCATCCAGCCTTTTTACATTTACAACCAAATATTGTTGCACTTCTCCTAAATCTTTAATTTCAAACTTTCTACCAAGTGCTTGAGTGAATGGTTTCACCTGTTTATCTGTTTTAGTAATCAAACACAGATTATCCACAAACACAATCAACATTTCATAGGTTTGATGAGTACCCCTTGTGTACATGCAGGGATCAGTAACACATTGCTTAAAGCCAATAGCTACCGAAGCATTATCTAAACATTGGTTCCAATTTTTCATGCTTTGCTTTAGGCCAGAGATCACCTTTTAACTTGTACATTTGCTTTGGGGTCTTAGTTTGAAACTGCATATAAATGGTTACTTTCAACTAAGTGTTCAGATACGCTGTGCCAATGTCAATGTGTTGCACTTTAACCTGTGAAAACCCTTGTGCAACTAATCTGGCTTTATATTTGGTTTCACCAGAATGAAGCTTTTTCTTTTTACATACCCATCTGCACCTAACAGCTTGTTGCCCTGGTGGCAAATCAGCCACATTAAAAAACTGTGCAAATACATTGAATCCAATTCAGATTGCATAGCAGATTGCCATCTTTTCTTCTCCTCCTGAGGCAATTGTAGAACTTGATTGTAATTGTTAGGCTCACATGTAATCTGGCATACCCTTACAGCATTCTGCACTGTAAATCTCTGAGGTGGAATGCCTTTTATTTCATGACTTGATCTTCTTGACGTAAAAAATTGAGAAACCTCCTCTTCCTCACTGTTTTCTGCCTGTGGTGGGCTTCTCCATTGCTGCCACTCCTGCTTAACCTCAGCAGGGCTTCTAGCACCAGGCAAAGCCTGCTCTTGTATCTGTTGCAGCTCATGGGCATTTTCACTAACAGGCAGAAGCACTTCAGGATCAGAATGCACTTGGCACCAATTACTGTGCTTCTCAAAGTGAGCATTTCTGGAAATTACAACCTTGCCATTTCCAAGTGCAAACCTATACAACTTTGAGCCAGTTTCATATCCTACAAAGCACAATTTCTGAGATTTAGGAGATCCCTTTCTTCTTGTAGCTTTGGGAATGTGAACCCGAACAGCTACCAGAAATTCTCAGATGTTTGACTAATGGCTTCTTGCCATACAGCATGAAATATGGTGTGTACTGTGTCATAGAGTTCCACATCCTATTGTGTGTGTAATTATTCATTACTTTTGATCCATGCCAGAATCAAAAAGTATTGAGTCCTTCATGGTTTGTATCATGCCCAAATGGTGTTCCACCATGCCATTCTTAGCCAGCGGGAAAGGAGCAGAGCATCTATGAAAAATGCCCCTCCTTTTGAGCCATTTCTGAAACTTGTCAGACATAAATCTCCCCCCCTATCAGATTACAGAGATCAGATTTTTACATCATGATTCCTTTCTACATAAGCAAACCAATTTTGAAAAAATTCACAAGCTTCTGATTTATGTTTTGATAAATAGCAGAAACCAAATCTGGAAAAATCATCCACAATAACCATAGCAAACCTGGCTCCTCCTAGAGATGGAGTAAAAGGTCCAGCTAGATCGTGCACCAGTTCAAAAATTGTTCATGACACCCTGTCACTGAACTTAGGATAGGAGTCACCTTACTTTTAGACTGTTTACAAATAAAGCAGTGAAGGAAAACATCACAGTGTTTCACCTGCATATCATGGCACACCTCAGGCATTTTCCTTAACACTTTGTAACCTGTGTGCCCAAACCTCCCATGCATTACATGGATGCATGAATCATGAATGGGTGTATTAGACATTACAGCCTTGGCTCAGCTCTCAGCCTTTGACTTCATGTAATACAGATGATTTTTCAATTCCCCCTCAGCACATGGCTGCCCATTCTTTGACAGAAAAGATTTGTTACCAGCAAAATTAATTTCATACCCTTCAGGAGCCAATACTCCCACACTAAGGAAACAATACTTGAGCGATGAGACGTAGAGTACATTATCAAGATTGTGACCAAAACATGGAACAAAACATGACCCTTCTCCCTTCACACTGGATTTACAGCCATTTGCAAGTGTTAACATTACAGATTTTAGTAATTTGTAATTTTATTTTATTTTAGTAATTTATAATTAGTAATTTAGTGTTTGTGACAAATTCACAAACACAGAGTCACTGCTAGCCAGATGTACAGAACATCCAGAATCCCGCACCCAAGCAGTTAATTCTGTGGAATTTCCTTTTAATGATCGACGCATGGAATAACAAGACAAGACACAGAAAATTGGGTTGAAATATGGGCCACTTTATTTATCTTACCTATTTAGTTATTTATTTCTTAGCGTATGCGAACCTACAAGGGGAGACCCAATGCGGGACCGGCTGGAGCGGACGGTCATCCCTGACTTGTCCCCCAGCTTCCCTGGGCGAATCACCTGAGCCCCGGGGGTGGGGGGAATCCCAGTGACTGAACTCCGCCCCTGACTCCTCCCTGCCAGGGCGTGCCTATGCCCTGGCCACTCCTTGCCCTTGTCTCCCTGCCCATCATTAAAACACCTCCCCCAGATCTACCATTCTTGCAGATCTGGGGGGGGGGTGTCTGTTCTCACTACTGCTGAAACTGGTTCAGTACGCCGTCTGCTTTTGTTTTTCTTATTTGATTTACGGCTACTATTTTGCTCCTTCTTCTGATACTCTTGGGAGAGATGATTTGTAGACCCACAGATCCACATTTTCTGGCTGCAAACTCTTTCTCTGTAGCCTCATTATTGAAAGACTTTGAGTGTCTTTCTTTATTTTAAAACCTGTTCTGTTTCTCCTTGGCTTTACATGCCTGTTGTCTCTACTATTCCTCCAAAAGCTTCCTAGAGATGTAAAGCACTGATAATTCTCTTTCAGGAATAGCCTCCACCCTGTTAATGAAAGAATCCCAGCTCAAGTCCAAAGAGCTAAGAATAATATAAATGTTCTCCTCTTCCGTATAATAAAGCCCCGCCTCCTGTAAACAGAGACCGCGGATGCTGCAAATGCAGAGATATATCATCACCTGGCCAGAGCTGGGTTTGTAGAGCTTTCTTGCAAGTAGAACCTTTGATCCTGCTGTCTCACGAATATAAATCGTTCTCGGAACATCCAAACATTCCTTTGCTGTTTGAAGATCTCTGACATAGACTGCTGCATGTCTTCCAGCCCCAGGATAATGGTTGCATGTGCTCTCTCCTCTGCCCTTCTCTTAGCTGTTGTAGGCTGTGCAGGGGGATTCACCACAGGATCCCAGCAGCTCTCTTGGCTCAGAAACATCTGCATTTTCATGCTCAAATCCAAATAATTGTGCTCATTCAGCATTTCCAGAGACAAGCCACTCAGGTTAGTTGTTAATGCCATTCCAGC